>JAWNPO010000510.1:0-1410000 GCA_035047525.1 Drosophila quinaria | reverse complement strand
CAAATCTGTTTGTGTTGCTGCTGTTGCTGTCGACCCTTGACAATAATCATTTTCTGGCTCTGTCAAATGTCAACAGTGTCAGCAAATTGTGCAAGAGGGCGACATTACAGAATGTGTAGCTTCCATTTGGTGCAGCTTTCACTTCGTCTCCCTTCTCTTCCCTTCTCGGTAGCCAAATTCTAAGACAAACAGCGTTTTCAAGGCGACATCACAGTGACTCCCACTAGGCGTGCCGCGGGACACCATTTTGCAGCTACTTTTATGATGCAAGTCGTGGAAGGGGAAAGGTGGGGGAGGAGGGACGGGCGCCTTTAAGACGTGCACTTGCTCAAGTGGAAATGAATTGAACTCGGGCTGCGACGACAGCGAATGCAATCTCATTCTCTCTTGTCAACTTAACCCTGGGCTTGCAACTTGCAAGTTGCAACATCGCGACGTTGCGCCAATTGTTGTCTGTATTTGTGCATTTTGCGCATTTGAGTTGCTATCCTCACAGTTGTTGCTGCCATCGCCTCAGCTCGGGTGTTGGCTTCGCTTTGTCATCAGCCACATCAGCAGCAGCAGCCATTTGCCAACTGGGCTGTTGCACAGTGGCATCAAAACCGGCTTACTCAAATATCATAAATAATCTTTAATTCTAGTTAAATTTGATAATGTTTGAAACAAAGAAATGTTCTTATTGGTAAATAAAAACTAATTAAATCATATATGCTAAATAATCTCATGGTAATACCATGTTCAAAACTACTGCACAGATTATTAAACTTTGATGATGGTAAGGATTAAAGTGGCTGATTTATGTAAATTTTATTAAAATTATTCAAAGAAACAATTTCTAATTTTACTAAATGATCAAGATCAGGGGTCTGCCAAACTGCCTAAGAAATCACACGCATACATGAAACGAACATTTTTATTTATTTCAATGTGTACATAGAAAAAAAAAATGGAAACATGTTTCTTCAAAAAGTCGCACGCAACACACGTTTCCCAGCGAAGTGAAGTTTTTCATTTTCAGTGTACACAAAACGATAAGACAACAACGAAATGCATTGTGATTAGCAAAAGTAAAACGGCGCAATGCAATTGTTTTTATTTTGCAGGCACCGAATGACGATCCAAAGCGCAATGTGCAAAATTTGTTTGTGTAATTAGCAATGGGTGCCCGGACCTTACCTATGTGTATTCTCACTGTCTTCCCATTGAGTTTCGTGTGCACCCCTGATCTAGATCTAGATCTAAATGATCTAAACTAGCTTCTGGAACAACAGCCTGATTATAGCTATCTGATTTGTTGACCTTTGTTTAATTCCTGTTTGATTGAGTTCGATCAATTTATAAAATCTCTTTATTATTCTTTATCTTATTCTACATTTTTAACTTTATCTATATCATCTTAAAAATCCTTTTTTTTGTTATTGAGAACCACTGTAAAGTTCACTTGATTGTTTGTCCGTTGCCTGGTGATGATGCTTTTGATTCTGATGCTCGATTTTTACTTTAAACAATGGCTTGAGCATTTCTGATTGTCAAATGTTTGCAGAGATAACATTTACTATAGTGGATTTGCAGTGAAGCGCAGTAGATGGCATTCTGACGATGGCGACAGAGCAAGTAACGACCTTCCTCCTCCCTCTTTCCATCCCTTATCTTGGTTATCGTCTTTCTGACTGCAACACAATTGCCATCAACTGTCTTCCTCAGGCTGCTGTCTGCTCAGCAGGAAGCATCAATTTGTAATGATCCTATAAGTACTTGTATTGTGCTTTTGTCTGCTTTTCCGTGTGCGGCTTATAAACAAATGTCGCTTAAACGTTCCCAAGTAAAACCAAAGAAATGGCAATTAATGTGTTTATTGTTACATACTCGCAGGCTTATGACAGACACTTATTGATGTGAACAAAATGACAAATCCTTTAGATAAAATCAATTACTTTTCTTATCCTACTTATTTACAGATATTTATATTACCACATGGAAAATCAGCATTCATTTCAATTCCTCTATTGATAAAACTTAATTCGTACAAAAATTATGTGTCAACTTTTTCTGTGGACAACCAAGAATAATTAGCTAAACATTCGTTTATAGCGAATTTTGTTAGTGCAACTCATTAAATAGATTACATTATAAGGTAGTTCTCACATTTCATTATTTCGGCTTCTGACAGTTTTTATTGGACTCTCATCCTGTTGTCGTATCTTTGTCGATGATTTCGCAGTGCATTTTACGCTAATTGAAATCGCAATCGAATTACATGACTCGACAAGGCGCCGTCCTACAACAAGAGTGTGTGCGAGTGTAAAATCCAATGAAAATATAATCACATTTATGCAGTTTTTATGCCTGCAGTGTAAATATTTTCGTTGTAAACACGAGGCGGAAAGGGGAAGGGGAGAGAGTTTATTCATTCAGCCAACGGCCAAACGACAGCTAAAGTCCTGCATAACCGTCGCTCAGAAATATGAGGGCAAAAAGAGAGAATGCGGCACACAGATGCTGCAGTCGTGGGGCTTTCTGTATATTGTACATTGAAGTCAGCCAATACAGGCAGTCAGCCATTCAGTTTGTCAGTCAGTTGGGCAGTCGGCTAGTTATTCATTTTTGCGAATTTTCGATTCCATTTCGAGTTCATTGAATTTGCGCTGATTTCTTCTCTTTGGCTGCTTTCATGCATATGAAAATTGCATTAAAAAAACATATATGAAATAAAATTTATGCTGCTAGCCAAGAGTCAAATTCCAAATTATTTGTATGTGTATGCGTGTGTGTGCCTGTATCTGTCTGTCTGTCTGCATGTGTGTGTGTGTGTCTGTGTTAACAGGATGCGCATAAATGTACTTATTTTTGATTTAATTGCATTTTCTGCACGAACTTGCAGTCAATCTCTCTCTTTTTCCATAGTTTGTCTGCCCACATGGCGCATACGTAATTTAATAGTTTTTCAATTGCTGCATAATTGGTTTTAGTTAATATTGACAAGCGTTTTGGCCCAGCTGTTGCATTATTAATGGCAAGTATGTGTATATGTGTGGGCTTCCGGTTGTTATGGCCAGTGAATTAATAGCCAACATTTCAACGGAAATACGCGCAAAGTTCTGTTGACAAAAATTTCGTCCTATGATATATGATGGCGCCAGCTGTGTGTGTATGTGTGTGGATTGTATCTGTCTGTGTGTGTGTGTGTTAGTGCATAGATTTCTGTGCGTATGTCACGTTCTGACTATTAATAATCTGATTTTTACTTGTCTCTATTTGCAGTTCAACGAACAAACGGCACACGATAAAAGGTAAATAACTTTCTCAATTTTTCCCATTTGCTTCCAACATTTTCACGCTCATTTATAGCTAGAGCGTGTCAAATTTGACAAGCTCTACATATTAAGGATAAGGCCAAGTCATAAAGTTTGTTGCTACCAAAAAAAGTGGAACTTTCAACGAAAACTGACAACCGCAATGACCAAAGTGTCATAAATCCATAACCAAGCGTCAACAACATCAGCAAACATTTTGTTTGACCTACGACATGTGAGTGGGTGAGTTGTCGACATGTGTATGAGTGTGTGTGTCTCTGCAAGTGTATGTGTTTGTGATGGTATCCAGTCAGTCAAGCTTGGCGGGCAATAACCCCCAATAACCACCGACCCGGGGATACAAACACAACGCTCAGACAGCTCTCATGTCAACCGCAGAGCGACGGATCGGACAGCATATAGCTGAGAATAATGGAAGCGGACGGGGGAGAGGCAGGCACTAAAGATTGACTGCCCCAATCCTGTGACATCCACTCATCTCATCTGAACTGAACTCAACTCAACTCCGACTAACCCTCCGCTCATTTACTGGATACGCGATGTCGCCGCTCGTCTATCAGATAAAATGAAGTATTTGAAAAGTGTATGTGTGAGCGTGTGTCTAGTATGCTGTGTGTGTGTGTGAGTGTGACACATGCGGAAAAACAAAATTCTCTGTTCAGGCGACAGCTGCAGCTGACGACAACAACAATATTGTTTGTGTCTGTGTTTGAAAATTATCGATAATTCGTCGGTTGCTTGTAGGGCCTGTCAACAATGGCACATATGAGTAGTGTACTCAAATACTCACATATATACATATGCGAGGGTGGTCTGATCAATGCCTGTAGAAAAAATACTTTTTGAAATGGAAGAAGTTTTACTTTTCAACTGTATTTTCTTTTAGATCAAGCAAGCAACTGCAAATAAAATCTTACATGTTAGATTTTTGTTGAAATTTAGCTTTTTTGTCTTATATATAAAAAACTAAGTACTTACCTTACTGTAAATACTATAACTGTACAGGGTATTAATCCGCAAAAAATGCAGTACCAACATTTTTTTTCGATTATACCATTTAAAGGAACCAATATTATAAAAATCAATCTCCTGGAAAGTTTGCGTCGATAAGATTGATCCTGTTCCTTAAATTATTCTAGATATTAGTCCCAGGAACTAAGCCCGAAGAGTTTGGTTCAAAGCCAACTCTTTGCGTGGACTAATGGAAAATTTTAATTTTAATAAAATTAACCATTGTAGCCGTAATTCAAAACTCTTAACCATCCATTAGTTGATAATATACACTATCTAAAAGATTATAATTAGATTAAAACCGTTTCTTTTTCTATCTATCAGACTTCTCTCGTTCTCATAAGTTCACAGTAATAATCATATATTAAATGTATACATTTATTTACCATAAAGCAGGAGCATACCATTTTTTGCCAGAGCGAGTTGACAGTTGAAATGAATGACTTTTGTGGTGGAGTTTCGACCTCTTCTACCCCTCGACTCTGACTTAGTATATTGTTGATTTTGGAAATTTATGCAAATCTCTTAAAGTAGTGCCGTCATCGAAAAAGTTGACTAGTTTTGCGAGCGTTGTTGTTTTTAATATAATAAATATAATAAGATTCTGGCAGAATCTGGAACTTCTTTATCCCATACCCGGAATACAATAGTTTGTTTTTGTAGTTGTTGTTATCGTTGTTGTTGATGCTGTTGACATGAAAACAGTTGGCGGTCTAAGGGCAGTTTTGTAATGTTTTTATGCTGCTTCTCCAGCTTTTGGGTCTTGTTGGAGCTTTGTGGTAGTTTTGCTGAATAGCTTCATATTTATGCAAAGTTATGCGGCTTAAGAGATAAGTCGAAAGTTTACTCTGACAACGGTGCGACAGAGGAACAAAGAATAGACTGACAACACACACACACACACACACATTCCCTGACTCACACTCACACACACACATTGACATTGCATTTGATCAGAGAATGTAAATTGTTATCGATGCGATATGTCCGACTGTTGGCAAGTTGATTTAACTGAAGTTGATTTGCATTGCCCGTTCTGTTGAGGAAGAATTTATGTTAGCCCCGGAAAATTCCATTTCCCGAGTATTTATAGACTTTGTTAGTCAATGTGACACTGTGAAGCAAACTTTTATGGAATAGTTTTAGCGAGTTGTGAAGTGGTCACATGCAAAAACTATACCTATTATACAAATGTAGGGCACACTTTTAGCTAGAGCAACGCTGCGTATACGCAACGCAATGAAACACAACCTAAAAGCCGCCACAGCAGCAGCAGTCGGAGGAGGCAATAAAGAAAGAGCCTTTGCAACAACTACAACAACTTCGAGTCTGACACTGACTCACAAAGCGCAGCTGCCACTTTACTTAATACCAAATTATATTAAAAACTTTTCACTTGCATTTTCATTATCTGACCAACAAAGCAAAGGGGAAAAATATGAAAAATATGAAATAAGAGTGTAGTACACTCTTCATATACAATACAATTACAAGTACATGGACTCCCTTTCATAGTTAGGTTTAGTTACTCGCAGTTGGCAATTTAGCTCGGGTCTGTTGCCCAGGATACATATTTGCATTGTGCTGAGAATCTACGTAGCTTGTTGCTCCTGCAGCTTTGAGTTTATATTAATCTGTACTTCATTTGCCGAAGAATGCCACGAAGTTGGCCAAGACTCGGCGCTTAATTTGGTGTAAATTTGAGAAGGCTTCACTTTGGTGTCCGTCTAAAGTTAAACTAGAAGAAGGACAGGTTTTAGTCGAGCAAGCCCGATTGTAAGAGACCCTTTACTTATTCAAATCAATTAAATCTTTTAATTTAAAAAAAAACGCTAACTTCAATTTTGGATGCGTGCAAAATTCTAAAAAAATACCGGAATATGCTGTCACCAAATTTAATATCTTTAGCTATTATATCACTCTGCCAGACCTCAGTTTATTTCAACTCGATTATGAAATATATACAGGTCTGCTATAGAAATCAGAGAAAAGCAATTTCGTTCCTAAAATTGCTCAGTGCCACAGAACTTCGAATGATTTATTTTTTTAGCATGTTCACCAACCTTTTCGTACTGTAGGGTTGGCCCCTTCTCAGATTAAATTTCCCAATAGTTTGTTTAGCAACTTTTTTAAGTTTATCAAAGCAGAATAATAAGTTTTTATTTTCATTTTAAATTATATATTTAAATTTGAAATATTTAAAAGTTATTGGCGCGACAAACAATAAAAGTTACTTGACAACTCTAAATTCTAAAATTTGGACAAAATATGTGACATTATTCTCATAGCATCGGGCGCCAGTGGATTGAGCGAAAATTTCGTTTGCCTCAAAAATTTTTAGATGAGTTGACTGTGTCACGGGAAAATTAAATTGACGCGAAATTCAAGTGGAAGAGATTTCTGTAACACACCTGATAAAATACTTTTTACTTCGAAGATGCCTCCCTCTGTCCATTCCACACATTTTGCTTTCAACCAAGTTAATGTACCCCTTCTACTGTTTAAGTACAGAGTCGTTAAACTGCAACATAACACGCTCAAGTCTTGAAAATACCGCTCTTTCTATCCTTCCTGATCTGTGGAAAGGGCGAATAAACAAAAGGAGTAACAGTAGCAGCAGCAACATGGACTACGTGCCACAGGTTAATCCGCAGGCCAACATTGATTTGCCCTGCCCTCTTTCCGGCTCAACCGAAACAGAGTTGCGAAACTTGGACTCATTTGCTGAACTGCACACTTGACTGACCTGGCTAAAATTTGTTGAATGTTTAGTTGGGTCATCGCGTCAGGTTGGGTCAGGCTGTAGCTTGCAGCGACTGACAGCTCTAGCTCAAGTTCCATGGCTCAGCTGCCTTCTGTATGAATGGACAGGCTTAAAGTGCTCTAAATTATTATTTTTATTTTTCCTTCATTCCCATTTCTCTTAATGAGTTCACAGGGCTCTTTTCATTCAAAATAAAGTACACTCCAAAAATAATTATGATTGCGACTTTGTTGTTGTTGTTGTTGTTGGTTGATTTTTGAGTTGAATATGAATATTTTTGCTATAGTTATTTAATAAACTTCCCTACTGACTAGAAATAACAAAACTGCGTCTAACAAATAAAATAAAAATAAAAATTAATTGAATGAAATATATATAAATTAAATAGATTATGAGCTGAAATGAATTATTTAGCTGCATAGAATAATGTATAACAACTGGTTAGAGGCATTTTCGAGTAAACAACATAAGAGTGTTTTCATATCATTATTTTTAATTTAATTTTTCCTCTTTGCAAAATGCAGAGATAGCAGTGGAAATTTTATATCTCACTAAAAGATATTTGAGCTGACAGTTTTATCTTAAAGTTTAATACTTATACGCTTAAATTCTTTAAAATCTCAAAGATTATATTATTACTAAAAAGGATACTAAGAACAAAGACATGTGAAGACAATCTGTTGATTGGAATTTTCAATTTTTCATTCTACTAATAAAGTGCAATCTTCATATGAACTGCCCTTATGTGTACTTAAACACAGAATAAACCTTAATATACTCTTTTTGCACAACAAAGAGGGCAATTAAAGGCCAAAAGCATTTTGCAGCTATTAAAATGATGAAATTAAAAATAAATTTTTTTCATTTTCGTGCGAAATGCATAAAAAATGTTAATAGTCAGCCGAAAAGTATGCAGCAAACGAGAGTGAGAGTGCGAGGGCAATGCAGCTGCAGCGCTGCTTGCGTCGCTGCTGGCGTCACTGCCGATCCAATGGCTGCCACGGCGTGACCTAATAAAAAAATTATGCCAAACGAAAGCGAAAAGCCGAACGGCAACGGAAAACGGCAAAAACGGTTAATGGCGAAGGACATGGGGTGTAGGATATGGAACAGGGGAAGGACAGGGGACGACCCTGTTAATTTTACAACTGGCAGCGGACGACGGAAATGAGCGTGTGAGTGAGATAAACGTTAAAGGAGCATAGAACATATGCATGTGGGCATCAGAGAGGGGGGAGTATGGAGAGGGGGCTGTTCGATTTGCACACTCAGCACTTATGAGATATTAAGTTGAAAACTTTGCCACAAACTCGAGTTAAATTGAGCAAAATAATGCGGTCAATTTATAACGAACTGAAACGTTGCAACGTTGAAAATTAAATTTTCCTTTTTTTTTTTTTTTTAATTCAAAACCACCCCCCCCAAAAAAAAAAAAAAATTTTTTTTTTTTATTAAATTAAAAAAAAACAAACAATAAAAAAAAAATTTTTTTTTCCAAAAACCTTTTTCATTTTTTTTTTTTTTTTTCTTTCCATTTTTTATAAATATTATTTTTTTTTTTCTTAAAAACAACACTTCCCCCCCACCCCACCCACAAAAAACCCCACAAAAAAACAACCAAATTTCACCAAATAAAAAATAAAAAAAAAACCCAAACACCACAAAACAAAACACAAACAACACCACCACTAAAAAAAAAAAATAATTCTAAATAAACAAAATAAATAAACACCCATTTTTTTTTTTTTTAATTATCCCCAAAAAAAAAAATAAAACCCTAAAAAACAAATATTCTTTTTCTTTCCCCCATAGTGCGTTGAGAAAAGACGTTGGTATTGGTATTGGGGTAGCTGCATATTCAATATGGAGAGTGACCAAAACTGCATATGTATGTAAACGTATGTAAGTGAGGAGGTGTACAAGTGTGTGTGACAGTGCCATTATGCCACAGTACTTGCCACAACGAGGGCCAGTGTCACAGGGAGCTTAAACAAAAGGAAGTGGTCGGGCTGCTACTTTGTCAGTTTTGCTTCTCGGCTAAAAGGGGCGAAAGGGGAGAGAAGAGAACGGCTGACTGCGGATGTGCGGGTGTCATTTGACTCTGTCTTTCTCTCTCTCTCTGTCTCTGTTTCTCTTTCACTTTTCTGTCGCTTTGGTTGCACGCAAGTTTGCAAAATTGTGGCAACGAGCTGCCGCCTTCAATGCTGGTGACTCAATTTATAAGGTTAAAATTATTATAGTTGGGAGGATTCGTATTTGGGCACGTTCTATAGGGGAGGGCGGACGACCTGCTATTAAAAGTGCAAGTGGCTTTCTTGGCTATTGGCAAATGACCCAATTTATTAGTCGTATTCCGGTCAGCGACATGGACATGACTTCATTTCACCATTGCGCTGACATTCGACTTTCGTTTTTCAATGTGCAGATAGTGTAAATATAAAAATTGCAATAAAATGCATATTAAAGAATCCTTTAAATATGATATATTCAGGCAAATCGACGAAAGTAAGGGATCCCACAATGTAGTAGAAAAAAAAAACTCTTTTAATTTTGCATATCGAATAAAATTGAAATTCTTTTGGACAATGCAAAATTTTCAATTTATTACCAAGTTGTTTTCTAGATATTCCCAATCATTTACCTTTAAAGGGTTTCAATAGTAGGGTATATTTTAAATTTTAAAGTGAACTGTTGGCTGTCACATTCAATGAAATGAATTGTAGTCTACTTATTAGTTCAATTTGAAAGTTTGCTCTATAAAAGTGGTTTTCTTACTTGTTCTCGTTTTTTTTTCAAGCTGCTGCTGCTGCTAGCAATCTACTAGAAATCTACTAGAAAACATTGTACTATTTATCTTTTGCTCCTTAGTTTTTATTCATTGCCCCTGGCCGAGAATTCTGTGGGAAAACTAAAACTTGCCAACACGTTATGCAGCTCAAATTAATTACGCATGAAATTGCAATTAATTGGTTTAGCAAGTTTTGTCCAAGTTTATTTTAAAGTTTCTGCTTCTTCACAAAACCCCAAAAAGTGCGCAAAGATTTTAAGCACTTGGATAAACAAAAACTCGCGTAGTAGTTGAGAAACAAAACAAGAGTTACACTGCTAAAAAAAAAAGGTTTAAAATAAATATTTTTGTTTCAAAACTGTTTCATTGTAAGATCACTTTGAAGCTGAAAGGATTCAACTATTCTTCAGTTTTCCAGTTATCTAACACTTCTGAGTATTAGTTTAAAGTTAATAATTTTTTTTTTTAAGATGAATTTTGCATGTCTTAAATTTTCCATTCTTCCCTTGTTAATTATTTATCATAAAATTGTTTTCTTTAAGGTTGTGTAATTTTAAGAATTAAATATTTAAAACGAAATTTTTCTGGAATGTAGGAATTGTTTTTTTTTCCAGTGTACTAGGAATTGGAGCAGGAGCAGAATAAGAAAAACATAGGGAAACTGACGGCAAGTAAACAGATAAACTGTGCTAAAATCTTGCAAAAGCAAAAACATCAGCAAAAAGCAAACGTAGAGTATAGTCAGAGAGAGGGAGAAAGGAAGAATGAGAGCGAAAGAGAGCGAGCGTAGACAGGCAAAACAATGGCGCAGGCAGCGGCAATAAAAATGGCGCACAAGTTCAACCACGTGGCACGTGAGTCCGAGAGCCCAGAAATGTTTATTTGGCTCTTGCGAAGAGTACATGTGTGCGTGTGTGCGAGTGTGTGTTGTAGGCCAGGCTGCACAACCAAAGCACAAACAACAACAATAATAATAACAAAAACAACAACAGCAGAAACAAGAACAACAACTCGAGGGAAAACTACAACGACGCTGTCACAGTAACCTAGATAGTGCACAAATTTCAACCCAAAATGTGCCACTTTCGCTTTGACCCAGAGCCCAGTGTCATCGAAGGGCGCGCTCGACCGGCGGCAGCTGCAGGGTCAATGTGGATCGGTGGCCGGTGGCCGGTGGGCGGTGGGCGTGGAAGGCAAGCAGGCTGAAAAGCCATGTAAGAAATCATTCTTGAAATATTATACTTCTCGTACATTGCGGTTAAAGTGCGCAGCCGAAGCAGCTCAGCACAACAAAATTGCAGTCATGCGTCACACACACACACACATGCTTACTGTATATGTGTGTGTGTGTGTGTTGGTGTGTAATACATGCAGCGTTGTCATGTCTGCTGCCTGCGTTCTAACAAATGGTTTGATTTTCAGCTTAAGCTCCCAAGCTAACCCAACCCCTTTCTCCCCAGCTGACGATGACCCCTCGATGGGGTCGCATAT
Organism: Drosophila quinaria; assembly: GCA_035047525.1. NCBI lineage: Eukaryota > Metazoa > Arthropoda > Insecta > Diptera > Drosophilidae > Drosophila > Drosophila quinaria. The sequence goes on along the minus strand of JAWNPO010000510.1, from coordinate 1,398,632 downwards.
TGTAGTCGGGTCAAGTTAAACATGCCACCTTTGGGAAATTTTTCAAATGACAGCAATTTATTTAAACGTTTTGGCCCCAGTGTATATATGTATGTACAGCACATTGAGGCCTGATTCTGCATGCCTTGAAACCAAATATTTAATTTCGACCGCATTCGCGTTGTTGACATTCAACTTGGATTTCAACTTTCATGTCAATGCTGCGCGTGTTTACGCATAAATAACTTTCGTTTTTGCCTTTGAACTCGATCTCGGCATTTGTGTGTTTCCAGTTGAGGTATTAGCTAAAAATAAGGGCGTCTTGATCGGTATCTAAATTGGCAACTGGCTTAACAGTCAGAATGAATTATTTATATACCCTAGAAAATGGGGTATTTGAACTTTGCCACAATATACTTAATACAATAAATATCCTCTTTTAGTGAATAATAAAGTAACTATATAAGACATATTGAATAAAAATCAAATAAATAAAATTTTAGTTAGTTATTAAATTTAGTACTCCCAAAAGTAGTTTTTTCGTAATATTGTTTTGCAGTTAATGAAAGAAGAATGAAATCAGAAAGCTTCAAGTTATAGCTTAAATAGGATTTGACCCAGAGCACAAGCATTTCTTGCTTGTGTTTTTCTTTCATTTCCTGGAGTATTTGCTTTTTTTTCTCTGCTGGCGATTACAATTAATTATGTAAAGTGTGACCTAATCCAACAAAAAACAGGGAGAAGGACCCGTCATATTCATGAGTTTTGGGCTGGGTCAAAAGCGACGCTGACTTAACCTTTTCTAATGGTCTTATAAAAGCGCTAAAAATAAACAATTTGCGTCGCTTTTTAGCTGCCATCGTTGTTGATATTTCTGTAAATATATTTAGACAGGGACTCGTGACACTTGACTTGCAAATAATTCATTTCGTTTATTTTTTTTGTTCTTGAACTTGGGGCTTTCTCTGATTTGGGTTGACAATTAGGCTTCGACTTTTTGGCCTTTGTCCTTAACCCTTTCCGGTACGTGATTAAGCCAGAGAAAGGACTGAAAGCTTATTAATATGAATTCAAATGATTATGGCGTGGCCTAAATGGGAAACTCGCAAATCCTGTTTATTTTAAGTCTTAAGTGATTGTGCTTTAAGCTTTGAATTTCGTTTTTTAAAGTATTTTTTAATTTTGGTTAGCCTTAATTTAATAAAAAAAAAAAATTTAGATAAATTTGAAATTTATTTTAAATAATTTAGATGAAAAATACGTTTTTAGGGCTGAAACATTTCAAGCTAAAATTGTAATGTTTTCAAAGATACTAATCCAGATATTGTAGCATATATCCAAGATTTTCCCTTTTATACTAATCGTTTTCCTAAGATTTGATTTTCTTAAACTCAACTTTTTTTTTTAGCGATCCCTATTTTCCCAAAATGTCAGCAAAGTGGCTTGAACCACATTGCCCACTTAAGGCTCTGACTTCTGACAGCTGAACTTGTCAGTCGCATTACAGTTTTGGCCAATCCCTTTGGTCGGGCCAGCACTCAAATGAGTCAACACTTTGTGACCAGCGACATTTGTGCTCTTGGCCAGGTTTTTTTGAGTTTTTGTCAAATGTTTGCATTCGAGTCTGTTGTCTCTGATGTGGCTCATGGCAAGTTGGTCGATTGGCCCCCACACAGTGCGACGCGATGCGGACGCGACAAGTTGGCTAAGATCCAATGGGGTAAGCGAACGTGCAACACTCGGCAGCTCAACATGCAGCAAGTCGAGCCGAATTTATTGTGTTTGTTGTACAGAATTAAATAAAAATTGAATTATGTTTATATCCGCCAGTTGCTGGCTGTTATTGTTGGCGCTATAATAACGCGCATTGTGGCGCGCTTTCTCTGACTGTCTGTCTGTCTGTCGTTCTGTCTGTTTCGATGACACCATGTCGCTGTGGGTCTGTCTGCAGATTACCCTTCTCACTTCTCTCTCTCCGTCGCTTCACTTCGAGTGTTTTTCATTTTGCATAATAAATTGCATTTTCCGTGCCAGTGAGCCAGCCCCGCCCTCTGCCTTCTCCCTTGAGTTGCCGCCTCTGTTGGCACTCTGGGAAAAAGAAAGAGTTTTTTGTGTTAGACCCCGTACTTAAAAAGGGTACAGGGGTCTATTAACTTTGTCACAAAAAAAATGTGCGTAACCCCATAAAGTATATATATTCTTGATCAGCATCAACAGCCGAGTCGATATAGCCATGTCCGTCTGTACGAGCGCCTAGATCTCAGAGACTACAAAAGCTAGAGTCTCCAAACTTGGTATGTAGGTTGGTCTATATTGCACGCAGATCTAGTTTATTTTAGATTTTGGATCAGACCACTATATCACATAGCTGCCGCACTGTGGCTCGTTTCCCGAAAACTCGTGGCAAAAATCATTTTTCGAGTTGTTCCGTTTGAGAAAAATGTTTATATTTTTGAACTAAGAAATGGTTGAAGTATTTTATGCAGAATGTATAGGTTTTTAAAAAATTTTGTTGTAGGATGTGGAGCTCGTCAAAGTCAAAAAATGTTTCCAAAATATGCCAAGTGCGAAATTTTACGCTTTAAAAGGGCAAGTTTGGCGTACTCTACCTTTGAATTGAGCTTAGTCTTTGTATTAAGCTTATTTATTTATATTAACTGGCCTATCTTTAAAACTAAATGCATATAAAAAACAAAAAAAATTTTAAGGAGAAATTTTTTTTTTTTTTTTCTTTTGCACCTTTTTTTGGGGTTGTTTTTGAACTTTCGGTTGACTTTAGAAAAAATGGCCGAGAGTGCCGGAAAGTTTTACTTTTGAATATGATTCGGTACCATTGCCACAATTGCCCCCTGCGACATTTATTTTGGTTTTAGTAAAGTAACATACGGTAAAATCCATAGCATCCCCTTGCCCGTATGCAGTAGAATTTGGCCATGTTTGGTACAATTTGCTAGCCAGTCACAGCCATGACTGCAATGAAAAATCTGTAACTTTTGAACTAGATGAGACATCGGGTTGAAATTTGAAATACATATTCCCAATAATTCGAAGAAATTTTTGGAAGAAAAATTAAAGTGGGCGTGGGACTGAAAAAGGCGCAAGTTAACTGTCAAATACGCAATAATACTTAAGCGTGTGCAAATAAAATTTTTTTTTCAGTTTAAATTTTTTTAAGAAAACTAAAAATTTCTTAAAACTTAAAAAAAAATATAAAAATAAAATTATATTTTTAATTCTTTTTTTAATTTTGTTATAAAATTTTTAAATGTAAAAATTACAAAAAATTGTGTTTGACTGTTAACTTACGCCCTTTCCAATGCCATGCCCCCTTTAATTTATGTTTCAAAAATTTCTTTGAAGTATTGGGAATATATATTTCAAATTTCAACTCGATATCTCAACTAGTTCAAAAGTTACAGATTTTTGACACTAGTTTTCGGGAAACGAGCCACAGTGTGCCGTAGGAACGATCAGTCGAAAATCAAGTCCTAGAATGAAAAATTTTTTTTGGTGTTTAAGATATAAATAAGTATTAAGCTATCGGTGTGCCAGGACACAGGGTATCTTACACTTGAGCACACTCCGCCCCCTTTTTGAGCGAATAGTACATTTAGTATATACTATATTAATATTTGTACCAATTTTTATTATTTTATTTTAAGCAGTGTTAGCTTTCCATAGTAAGTACGGGGACTCCGACAGTCGAGTATGCTCGACTGTAGTACCGTCGACTGGGTTTTTTTTTTAAGGATATGCGTCCCAGTCGTCGCTCTTGGTTTGTATTTACCACGTGCTTTGCTGTTGTGGGTCTTTTGCTCTTTTTACTGGCATCTGTTGGCGCTGTTTTGCATTAATCTCATTTCATTGCCCTCGTCCAGAACACCTCTTAGCCCTTTCAGGGCATTACTAAAGCTTTACATCTGGGCACGACATAACCTAAACGTAAATTTCATCTTCTGCCCTCTTTCCTCGATGTTTTCATCGCCAGCGTCACCTCATCGTCTTCAGCTGTTTCCGCTTGCACGCGCTAAATCAATTTGCTCTTTAAGCTCCTCCTACTTCAACTTCTTCGCGTCATTCTCCTTTTTCGCTGGCAACCGACAGCGACGACCTTGTGGTGCACACCTTTATGGCTTCCACTTCACCTCACGATGCTCCTTTTGCTCTACCTTCAGTTTATCCTCCTCATCCACCTACTCCTCTCACCTGTCCGTCCGCTCGTCACTCACTTTTAACGTCAGTTGTGCATGCCCGCTGCTAAATGATTTTCATGAGTTTAACGAAGTGGCTGTAGTTCTAGGTGAGCACAGCCTCAACCTCTTTCATACCTCTATAACAACTGCAGCAATCAACGACACAGGCAAATAGTACAGCACGACTCTTAGATACTCTCTACAGCAGTTCAGTCACAAATTTAATTTTTTGGATTATAAACTTGGCTCGAAGACTCATTTTCATTTTTAAGCAAACGACAATTTTAAGAAAAAAATTTTTAAACAGAACCTTACAATCCTACCTTTTAAGCAGTGATTATAAACATTGTCATTCGTAATTGGATCATTTTTGTTTAAAAGTCGAACTACTGATAAAACTACGATTATTTTGGGTTTTGCCCAATTATTTAATGACTACGTTTGCAAAAATTCAGAAATAATCTAAAATTATAACAATTATTCAAAAATAATCAGAAATAATAAAAAAAAAATCCGACTACTTAAAAAGATAATTTTTGATTTTGATTTAGAATATTTCTTTTTTTTTTGTAATCGTAATTATTAAATAATCACAAATTTTTCACTAGAATTATTTCCAAAAATAATTTGATTGATTAGTAATTCTAATCGAAATTTAACAGGTATGCTTACAATTCTTATCTTAGTTTATCTCATAAGTTCAGCAATAAGAGAAACAACAGAATTTTTAATGTTCAGTTTAGCAATGCAGTTGAATAATAAGAATACTTTAATACAAATGAATATCATTGTATAACTTTTATCCCTAGTATCCTTTTAAGAAATAGCACATGTGTATTCATTTCATGTTTCAGCAGTTGAATACAATATTTGTTGACAAGTGTAAATAGTTTTTCCTATAAGGGTATTTTCACTGTGATGACTGCGAGTATGCTCCGTTTAAGATAAAATGCCGTTGTTTCATTCATTTCGCTGATTTTGGCCCTTTTCTTTTTGATGATGCTCCCATAAAAACCAGCATTACAATGTGGCAAAAGTCCCTTCAAATCCTTTTTGTTGTTGCCTTTTTTGTTGTTGTTCTTGTTCTTGTTGTTTCTGTTTACTTTTTTTTTTGTGACGCCTGTTTGTGTGGCGGGCACAATAGATTTTTGAGTGTTGGCACTTTGTTTTACAATTTTATTGCGCAAATGTTCGGGCAAAAAGCATCATCAGTCCCAGCAACAAACAAGCGTCATAAAAAGTGAGGAGCTTGCTTTAAAGAGTTGCGCCCTTTTTTTTGCTGTCTCCCTCTTTCTTTCTATCCATCTCCTTCTCTGTGTGTTGATTTTAAGCAGTGATGTCGTTTCATATATTTTATAGCTAGACTTGCCTATTTTGAAACTGCAGAAGAGAGTATTGCTTTAATTTAATGGAAAACAAGTAAAGTGATTAAATTAGAAGCATAGATTAAATAAGTTCTTAAATTAATATAAATTTTAGATAAAAAAAGTTTTTCCTTAATTTAAAATTGGTGAAAATATGGTATTTTATAAAAAAATTTCGGAATCAACGATGAGACAGAAAATCTTTATTGCTTCAATTTAAAATTGGTCAAAATATGATATATATTGTAATTATTATAAAATAATTTAGGAATTAAAGATGAGACAAAAAATCTTAATTGCTGGTATAGAACTAGAATTTTTCTTGTTAGGCTTCATATTTTATATTTTTAGTTATTTCTGACTTTTTTTTTTTAGATAAAAGTAGCTTTTTTAGCTCTTGAAATTTTGGCAACACTATCTTTGCTGTTTCGTGGTGCGTCAATGTGTCCATGTTTATGTTCGCAGGCTGCGGCGCGTGCCAAAATTGGTTAAACGTGAGTGGCACTCGTGTTTAGGCCACTCGCGTTTAGGCCAAGCAAATGGCCGTTAATCATGACACGCTGCTGCCCTTTAGTTGGCGTTTAATCAGGCAAATGGCCAGGAGCAGTGGAATTATTGGCATTGCCAGCTCGTTAGTAGCTTAAATTTGCCAAAGTAATTCTAAATTTTGCAGACTTGAAACTCAAACAAAGCTTGTCAACAGCAGCAGCAACAACAACAACAACAACAAGTTGCAGAACAAAAGACGCTGGTCCATTGTGGCGGAAACACGAGTACGAGTACGAGTATGAGTGTATGAGTGTGAGTGTGAATATGAGTATGAGCATGAGTACTCATAGCAGCTGGCAAACAAACAAGCGTAGAAATCTGCATGGTAGCCAGTTGACAAATGGCGCTTTTGTCCTCCTTCCACATAATGTCCCTCGCAGTTGAGCACAGTTTTCATTCCTGTCTCTCTCATTCCTCCCCCTCCCATCCCTCTCTCCCTCCTTGCCGCAGTGCTAACACATGTTTGTGTCAGTCTGTCATGCATCAGGACCAGACACACTGCGCTGCTCATAAAACTAAATTTCTAAACAATCTGCGTTTGGCAATCTTAGAAGCTCAGTCTCTGCCGCAGCCGCTGCCTCCGTCTCTGTCTCTGTTGACGTCTCTGCGCAACTTTATTGAAATGTTTGGCAGTTTTTCGTGTCGTGCTCAATTTGTGTCACACTGACACACACACTTACACACATACATAGAGACTATTACATAGTTTTGCAATTTTGATTTTGGCAATTTTGCCATTGCATATTTTTTGGGGCCGCTGCAGTTGCATGTAAAACAAAGTTTTTGATTACGGCATAAAAGTGTGCCATGTGCAGCACACACACACACTCGCACATACAAGCAGAGAGTGTGTGTGCATAATATTGGCAATTCATTGATTTCTGATTGAAATTTCTTTGAATCATAATTCAAAGTTTCAAAAAAACACCAACACATTCAGTCAAGACAGCAAAAAAATTCAGAAGCGAACAAACTATCTGAATAAATGAAAAAATAAATAAATAAAAGTATATATATATATATATATACTTTTTTTGATTGTATCCTTGGATATATGTTTACTTTACAAATAAATTTTAACTCTTATTATGAATTTTTTACGTAGTCCGGTTGAAATCGAAAGTAAGGCATTCAACCATGAAAAATATGTACACATTTTTTATAAATGTATTTCTACTGTGGCATTCATGCTCAATAGCCAGTTGGGGTCAAACCCGATGCCAAATCGATGATAAATAAAAGCTGTTAGAAGCAATAATCCAAAGTGTATCGGCCAAAACTCTTCAAGACGTTCATTTGCTTTCTCTTTTTGGGCAGAGTAAAAGATAAGCAAATAGTCATCAATCTGTTATAATAGTTATTGAGTCATAAGCAATTGTTTGTGCTTTTATGGTAGGAAATATGTTAGATACTTAAGTAAGTAAATCAAAAATACTTCTGGGTATTAGCAGCCGTTTAAACAATATGAAATGTTATCTATTCTACATATAAGGAAAACAGCTTTTAATCTTTAGTGTTGGTATTTTCTTATTTATTATTTCAGGGAAAACAACGCAGGCTAACAGTATTTTGTGAATATCTACATTTTGTTTCTGACGAATTATTAAATATTTAGAATATTTGGCGAATTTAGACGCCAAACTAATTTTAAAAGAAAGAAAATCTTGCGGTTGACGAAAACAGAAATACTGAGTTTTAGTGCGCTTACGTTCTTTGCAATTGAATTAACACTGAAAAAAACATAATAAAACTATTTATCAATAAGTTTGGGAATTTGCGAATCAATTAATGGAATTATGATAAGAGTTTTGAAGTCTCAACAATAATTTATTTCTTGTCTTCCTTTTAATTGCTTTGAAGTCGTTGGTTTAATTAAAAGTGTTTATTATGTATTTGTTTGAATTAAACTATGGCAGCGTTGCCAAATTAACAGTTGGCTGTGATAAGAAATTGGACCACAATTATGCAAAGCTGGCAGAAACGGAAAGCGGAAAGCAAATGGTATTTAATTTAATTCGCTTCAATGGGCATTTGTGAAAATGGACATCTGCAAATAGAAATACGAGGAGAAAAGCGAACTGAATAGCTTCCTCCCTATACAACAGTTCATCAGCAGGAATAGTTGAATAGTTTCCGAGCACACAAATTGAAACTGAAGCGAAGCGACGGCAAATGGACAAACAAAAGTTGGCATCTGCTGCCAAATGGACAGGAATTTAGAAATTAAAGCAAAACAATGCACAAAGATTAACAACAGATACCAGCAAACACACACAAAAAACACACACAACACACACATTCGTAAGCGACACAATGTATAAAATTCGCTATTTTACGACAACAGCAGTTTTAGTTTTCCTTTTCTTTATACCCTGTATCGATCAAATTGTAGGAACATGATGAACTTGATTGTTTTTAGTATATTTTAAAAGTTTCTAAAGTGACTGTCAAATAATGTTAAATATATTTAACAGCACAAATTAAGCTTAACTTTAGTTAGTTAATAAGCCGCGCTCAATCTACTAGATATAGTTTTAAATATATTTGAAAAACATACGAACTTGTCTAAGTTTTCATTAGAACATTCGATTTACTGAATTTGGAAAAACTCGCAAAGTAATTTATTAATATTTATATCAGTTATTGACTAATCATGCCAATCACGAAAATATAATATCGATCTCAATGTTAAAAAGATTATAATTAACATTAATGATATTTAGGTATAAAATGAATATGGAATTTAACAAATTTTCAAATTTTCAAAACATTGTCAGCAAACTCTGACCATTTTAGCAGTCAAGTTAGAATATTCATACATATAAAATTAAAATAGGAAAAATAGAATCGCTAGTAGAGGGTAACTTTTAGTCGCGCTCTTTCCCACGTTTTGTCTTTTGTTTGTTTCTACTCGATGAGCAGTGGAATAAAATGTGCCACACAACGTGGAGCAAACGCTGATGGCGACGGCGATGATGACCATGGCAATGCCGAGAAAATCGTCGGCGGCGTCGACGTCGGCAACGATTACAACGACAACAAAAACAAGTAACAACAATGGCAATCTAAGGATGTGTGCTCGTGTGTTTTGTGTTACATTAACGGAATTGAACGCCATGTTGTCGGATGCGAGGAAATGTTCGTTTTGGTTCAAACGCAATTGCTGCAAATATGCTTAGATATTTTAGTATTGCTTTTAGAGTTTAATAACGAAATGCAATTCGACTAAAATCATGTATCCAAATAATATTGATATATGGGTAATTCTCAAATGTGTAAAACATGTGCCAAGACTTTATTTTATTTTTACAAAAGGTCTTGATTAGCTAAGGTTGATTCTAGGCAATTGTTCGTATTCAAGATATTTAAAAAAAACCATGGCATTCTCACGCGACTCAAACAAAAGTTGTTTTTTCGGCGACCAGTTCTAACACTGATTTCAGCGATACGTTAACGAATATTTTAATGCAATTAACTTTAAAATGTTATGTATTGATATGTATAAATAATATTTTTTTGTTTGATTTAAAAATATTAAGTAGTTTTTTTAATTTAATTTAAATCACTTTCGCAAGCGACATTTTATTCCGCAATATATTTATGTGGTTTCTGTGTCTCTTTTTTAATTATAAATCGAAAACAGCTCGAAAAACTTGTTTTAAATTAAACTTTCAATATATTTCTATGAGTTAAAATTGGAAGTCAATTTTTAAGAAAATCGGCAAAAATATAGAAAATGTGAATTTATTCCAATGTAGAATTTATATGTTCATCCTAATGAATTTCTTCTAGCGTATATCGCTTAAATAAATAACTTAAATACATTTCTGGAAGAAAATTTCACAAGATGTGAGTTTTTGATCAATTTTACGTTTTTGGCCTCGGTTGACATTTCTGTGGAAATGCCCATATCGAGTTTTTTTTTCCTAAAAACTAAATTTAAAGAAATACTAATTATAAATAATTTCTTAATCTGATTTAAAATTTAATTGATTTTACATATTAAGTTCGTTTTTTCATAATTAGGTGTCAAGTTATCTTAATAAAATGTAGCATACTTTTGGCATAATATATAACTTTTACCTAAAGTTCCTAGGAAAATTGTAAACCTCATGCGTAAGGGGATTCCCATTGAATGCATAAACTGTTGAGTACTTGATTGCTTGGTATCATTGTCCACACCGTGGTTACACAGCTGTTGTTGTTTCTGTTGATTACCACAGCACATACATACGTACGTGTGGCAAGTCCAGGGAGCCTCGCTTGCAACACTTAACAGCGACAACAACTTGAACTGCCTCGCACTTTGCACACACTCATTCACAGGGCACACTATTCATTTGCAGGCCATATACATACATACATATATGCTCCGACTCTCTCTGTTTGTTTGTTTAATAAGTGGGGGGCGGTAGTAAATGGGCGTGAGGCGTGTTGCGTAAATGAATGAGCGCAGTCGAGCAGCGTGTAAGTCTCGCTCAGAGTCTGAGTCTGAGTTGGACGCGTGGCAGTGAGTGCACTTTAGTGCGTTTGAATGTGTGCGAGTGTGCCGGCTGAATGTTAAGTGTACTCGCCATGCATGCGTATGAGTAACGGTAACCGATGCGAGAGTGCCGGCCATGTGTAGAGGCGTCAGTGTTGCCAACTACTCGCTAAGAAAATAGTGTAGAATCGACCAGAAAAAAAAGGATTTTAAAAATATTAAAACGACAGGAAACCGTAAAAATAATTTATTCTTTAGTGTTGATTTTTCATATTTGTTATGCATAATAAATCTCCAACATAAAGAATTTGCCAGAAAATCTTAACGTTAATTAATAAATTTGTAATTGCATCCGTTTTTTCTTAAAAAATGAATTCCAAATAAGCTGAGAGTCTGAAAAACGAAATCTCTGATATTTTATTTTTGAAAGCAATTTATTGAAAATATTTGGAGATTTGTGAAACACACTTGATTTTTTAATTCGAAAACTATTTATTGCCTACAAAATAAACATTTTTATATTTTCTTTTATAATTTAAATTTAATATAAATGTTATTAACAGGAATGTTATTGAACATAAATGTAATAGAAATTTACGTATGAAATGCAATAAATTTATCGATATTTCGATGAGCTCGTCACTAGACAAAAAGAACCAGAGGAAGAAACACGAAGTTTTTAAGAATACCATGTTTATTATATAAAAGGAAGTCGTCATTAATTGCTCTAAGAATCCGTCATTCAAATAAAACCTCGTCCTGCAACACCTCTTAAGTATGGCTTTGTCATCGATAGCATTATCCTAAATATCTTATTCCTTTATTTGTTAAAACATAGAATTCCACCATTTTAAAATTTTCAAAAAGAAATATATTTCTCATTGGGAATATTCGATTTTATTTACCGGCAGAAGTAATTAAAAATAATACTGAAGTATTTAAAAAAATACAGATCTATACGAAAAATGGCTAAACCGGCAGCACTGAGAGGCGTGAATGCTTAAGAGATTGGAAGTGGGAATTGGTGTGAGCGTGAAAGTGGAAGTGGGAGCAATAATGTGACTCTCAGTGTGGGCAGCATCAAGTGCACTGTGGTGTTCAAGTATTTGATGTATTACAAAATATGCGAAGCATACGCAACCGCAACCGCAATTACTATGACAGTTTCCCCTTGGCTGTAAATGAAACTAATGTATGTATGTAGGTGATGCTGTCTCTATCTGACACTGTGTCCATCTCTGTCTATCTGTCCGTCTCGATCTGTCTGTCTGTTTGTTGTTATTTAATAATGCAAACATGTGCGCGACCCGCTGCTGTCTTTGTTTTATTACATTAATAAACATTAAAATGGCATATTGTTTGCATATGTGGCCAACACACACTCACACTCACACACACATATACTACACATTACTATGCCATGTCCTCTTCTTCTTCCGCTTGGCTGTACCCACTATTGAATTGCCGTAAGTGGCCATTTATTTACATATTTGCGTTGAGCGGCGCCGCGCTTTGCCAAGTGCCTCTTCAACCTTGCCCCCTCCGGTGTTGCCCCATTGCTGCCGTTGTTTTATTGTTATTATTTTGCCGCACACACATTTGGATGGGTTTGTTGTTACGGCCACTTTCTGTCATTCTGTGCAATTTATGAGTTTATCGAGCGAAGTGAGAGAGAGAGAATTGTTTTCAACATAGACAAACTCGCGTTTGAATTGTGCAATCGTTTTGTGAATCTAATTGGCACTTCTCGTGGATTGCATTTAATTGTTGTTTGCTGTGATTGTTTTTTTTGTGTGTTGTTTTTAATTGTTAATTGTGAATGCGTTGATGCTCTGAAGGAGTCGCAATCGTTTCCCTCTTAATTGCAGCTCAATTTGCATAAACTCTTCGTGAAAGCTTCCATTTAATGAACGACATGCGCCTAATTAACGTAGTTTACTCATGGCAGAAGAATCTCTACATTTTGTCTCTCTCTCTCTCTCTTTCTCCCTCTCTTAGTCTCCTGCTCTTTTCTCTATGTTGTTGTTTAGTGTGTGGCATATTTCTACGCTGCGTCTGTTTGCCTTGAGATAACATTTGCATAGACAGAGAGAGAGAGAGCGGAATCGTTTCGTACCACGGTGCGTATGCTTAACTTTATTAGCGCCAATTTATCTATGCGAGAATGCAACGAATAAGCGCATTAAACGAATACTCGCTAAATGAATGGGTATTTGTTTGGATTGTATGTGTGTGTGTTGCAACTTAATGCGCCTAGTTTATGGACTCCCCGATTATGTGCCGGCAATTCCTACTTTTTAGTGCGAGACAAGCGTGATTCAGATATTAATTGGTATAGGTATTACGAAGATAGAAATCGCTTAATTATTAGGATTTTTAGCAGCTTAATTTAATTGGTGATTTAGAGATGAGCTCCATTTCCTAGGCTACCTTTGGGGAATTATTTTAAATATTTATATAACTCTATATCAATTGGTATTCTTAATTATAAGTATTCATTTAAAAGTCATTTATGAGACTTAACTTGTTAATTCATTTAAGATTTCTTTTCTTTTTCAATTTCTATAATATTGTAATATTTATTGTGATTAATAATATTAATATCTATGTACATATATTGTATTAGTTATCTTATTAGATGAAGAAATGTTTGCTTTTTTTAAATATACAAATAAATTCTTTTAAATAATAGGAATAATATTAAAAATAAATACGTTGTTTTTTTTCAAAAATTTAAGTTTTTTATTTGGTTTATTTCATTTCTAAAGAGTTTATTTATATTTTGGATTTACTAACTCTCAACATAAAAGTTATGTTAATTCCGAAAAGTTCAACCATTATGAGCATTAATTATACCTTGCTGTCAATACCAGTTGGTTAGCATGAATAATTGCTGCAAAACTCACTTAAATAGTCCATTCATACAAAATAATCAGCATGCAAATTGACAGGAGAAGGGAGAATGAAGCGAAACGAATTTCAAATGTAAAAGAAACATTAAAGAATCGTTTGCAGGCGACTTGGAGTTTCTTCTCCTGTTTCCTCTTCCTCGGTTTGTGTGCGCGCCAACTGGAATTCTTTTTGGCACTTTTGCAAAAGTTCTTAATCAAAACAACTTAATGATTATATTTGCTTTTACCCGCTCACAATGTCTAATTTCAAAAACGTTCTTTTCTCTCTTTCAGTTGCAGGAAACGCAGCTGTGTGGACCGATTTTAACTACTTCACGGAATCCTTGGACTCTCGTTTGAGGCGCCAGTCAACGTGCAGCGCGAATAATTGAATCATAAAAGGCAGAGACAGACGGAGACGGACGAGCAAATCAGAACCAAGTTCGGTGGTAGCAGGCAATGTTAACAAAGCCAAGCAAATAATTGTTGTAGAGACGACAGAACGGCAAAAAAAACAGCAGGAGAGAGGAGCAGAGAGGAAGGAGATAGGAGCTGAGAAATGACAGCCGCGCTGCTTTAATTAAAGCTGCCGCGCGGAGGAGGCGCGTGTAGCCAACAAAAAGAAAGAAAGATAGCAAAGAACAGAATATAGAAAGTAAAGGGAAATTGAAACGCAATGTGGCTGATGCCGCTGTGGACTGTGGACAACAGAACAAAGTGGACGAAATTGCTTTTGGAACTGAACGAGCGTTTACCGGACAGTGCGCAGAAAAAGGCGACGGACAGACAGACATTTTGATTACATTTCCTACCTACTACAACAACAAACAACGACGACTGACACGCAACTGCAAAATTAGCCAAGCAACTTAAGCAACTGAAGCAACTGAAAACAACAAAGCAAGTGGGAAGAATTTGGCAACGCCCGCGACCAGAGAAAAGTCTTCCAACAAGAACTGCAAGATCAACCTCAAGCATTTGTGAATTTAACGCATGAAATAGCCGCAAACAAGACCGAGAGAAGACACTGACAGAGAGAGGGAGAGGGTAGAGAAGGAGGCACTCAGTTTTGCATGCTTGAGGCATTGGAAGGAGCCAACGGAGCCCATCAACGGCTACACATGAACACGCTGCTGTGACAGGACGAGCACACGAGGACGAGGACGAGGAGGAGACGACGACAAGACCGGCACAATTTCGTCAACTGCAGAGCAGCCAAGCAAAGTGTCAGCTTCAGGCCATCAACGCAACGTGGCAGGCATTCATTTTCCCCCTTGCCCCCTCCTGCACCGCACCGCACTGCATTGCCCTACACACACACACACACACATACACAGAGAAAGACAGATCCGAGCAGCTGCTTCTGCTGTTGTCACTCTCGGTACAAGTTGAAACCCACAAACACACACAATCATCTGTGTTCCCAGACTCCAAGCCAAGTTAAAACCAACCCGTTAGTAAGGAGCATCAACAGCATCAGCATCATCATCCAATCCCAATGAATCTGCTGTGCTGTTGTTGTTGCAGTAATATGGCACCAAACCAACGCGTCACACGCAAATGGGAACTGTTCGCCGGACGCAATAAATTCTACTGCGATGGATTGCTAATGTCCGCACCGCACACGGGTGTCTTCTACTTGACGTGCATCCTGATTACTGGCACCAGTGCCCTCTTCTTTGCCTTCGAGTGAGTATCCTGTATCCCGTATCCCGTATTTTCTATTCCGTATCCCATTTGCCTGCCACACTGTGGCAAATTACGAACTGCTAGTTTCAGTTGCCACTTCTCATTTGCCCAGACTGTGGTTGCATTGTTTGCAAAATGAATACGTTGCTAATTAAGCATTGCAGCATTGCATTGCCACGCCGCGCCACGCCCCAGAAACGAAGCAATCGCCCTTTTGGTCTAGTAGGTTTCCAATTACGCCCACATTAATGGTCACTCACCAGTCACGAACCAAGTTCCTATCTCTGTTCCTGCTTCTGTCCCATGGCAAGTAATTATTGCTGTGCAACGTAGCGTATGCGTAATGCTTGGACAGGCAAAGGATTTGCCTTTTTCCAAACGTTGCCACATTGCATGTTTTTCGGCTTGGTTTCTCTGTGGCTTCAACTTATCTTCATGCTGATGCCAAAAGAGATTGCAAATAGCTGCAGCTTTTGATTTGTTCATTTATCGCCTGGTCCGAAATGGAAAAAGGGCTGACATACAGCAAAAGACATTTCTGACCCTATTAAGCATCGTTGTGCAGCAGCAACAGGCGTATCGAATTGACAGCATTTGTTGTTGTTGATATCAAAAACTATGCATGTGACAAGCACAAATAAGTAGACATTCAACTCAAAAAGCATTTTGGGAAAATGTTGCTGAAATATTAGTTAGATTCCATTCTATTTCAGTTAAGAACTCCAATTTGTAAAGCTGAAGTTTCTTTGTTAATAAATTACTCAATATCGCCCACCTTCAGCTTTTCCTTTTCCTTTCCTATTTTCCAATCAACTTTTATGCTCTGTCTGAGATACGACAGCTTTTATCCCATCAGGTTAACTTAATTTGACATCAAGCAACTAATTTAACCAGGTGACTAACTTAATGAAAAGTTGCTAAGGACAACGAACTTGTCATTAAATATGATAGGCAAGCTTTAAATAAATTCGCCAAGCTTTAGGCCAATATCTTTACTTCTAAGGATCAATTTTAATTAAAACAATATTAAAATTTACACAAAATTCAGGCTAAATTTAAATCTCTTTGCAACGAGTTGAAACAATTTCTAGTCTCGTTACTAAGCAAATAAATAAAATGCAAATACCACAAATGTTTAGCTCTCGATTTCAATGTATATTTTGTTCAACATGGCGTATACGCAATGGGTTATCGCAAATAACGTATACGTCACGTAGCACAAATACAAATGGAGCATAAGCCGTTAGGTAATGTTCACATATGCTCACATCTACCTATGTATTTGTATATGTATTTGAATGTGTAGTATGTGTGAAATGTGCATAATGATGCGATTTTTTTGCATCTTAGCACGATTAGAAAAAATTATGCTCAACATTTTCTGCACGAATCGTTTCAACACGCCGCCAAGAAAATTGCATGTGCGTCTCACATACAAATACACACACATATAGAAAAAAGGAATTGCAATACACTTGTTGTTGTTGTTGTGGTTGTTGTTGTTGTTGTTATGGTTGCCGCCTTAAACTTCCTAGCCAAATTTATGCGCTGCCGAAAAGCCAGCGACGCCAACGTCGACGGTAACTGCAACGTCGACTGCACGACACCATTTTGATACCCTGTGTCAATTGAAAATGGACAAGAAAGGGTATATTAACATTGAGCAACATAGTACAACATACAGAATAAACATAATGATCCTTTGTCAGTCTCTGTATATGAGTGGTATTCAAATTAATTCTATAAATTGACAAATAATAGACTTGTATTCATAATATTGCTAAATATCATATGGGCATTTCCCCAGAAATGTCAACAAATTTTACAAGCGGTTTTCGATATATAATTTAAAAAAAAAGACACAGAAACAACATAAATATATTGTGGAGCACAATGTCAAGTGCGACAGTGATTCAAATCAAATTAAAAATTATTATTTTCAAATGAAACAAAAAGCATTTTTTAATGAAATGAATGCATTACATTCTAAAATTATTTGCTTCAAAATATTCGGACACATTTTGCAGAAATCAGTGCTAGAACTGGTTGCCGAAAAAACTACTTCTATTTGAGTCGCGTGCATGTCTTGGTTTTTTTAAATTATCTTGAATACGAACAATTGCTAATCAAGACCTATAAGTTTCGCCTTTTGTCAAAGTAAAATAAAGTCATGGCACATGTTTTATTTCACTTTGAATGCGTACGAATGTACACATATATTCCATGCTCTCTATCTTTCCATAATTTGGTGATTATCTTAAATATTATATTCTACAGTAAAATATTTTTATTCTCCTTCTTAGTTTTATTAGAAAAATATTAATTTTTATACCATTTAATCGAAGAAATGCGTTGAGAACTGAGTTCAATAATTTAAAGCAGCGGTGGGCACGAAATCTGAATTCGGGAGCACTACAACAAAGACTACAAAAACATCAATAATAACAACCCGGCGCCGAATAGGCAGAAATAAAGTTGAGAGCAGCCGCTAGCTCCCGGAGCTCATGCGTGCCCACCGCTGATTTAAAGACATCTTGGTTTTAAGATTGGGTTTATGTATTTTGCTTTTAAAGTTGTCTTATTAAAAAATTAATATTTCCTTTCTAACTGTCGCTTATATTCATAATAAAACAAGGAGTATCTCAAATGCGAGCACCCTTTGACCAGAGCACGCTTGGTCGCTCTGCCTCGGATTCTATCTATTGCTTGCCTTCCATTAGTGCACAGTCGAGGCAGGTGAGGAGGTGCTGGATGGAAACCTATGGGCATTTCAATATCTCCTACGCTCTTAACTGTAGTTGCTGGTGGTGCTGTGGCACACACTGACTGTGGCAGCTTCCGTTGCAGGAACAGAGCCCGTGGGCTATGGCCAAATTGTATTCCGCTCAACGCGCTCGCAATGCAATGCCAAATCGCTAAAAGGTAGAACACAATGGCAATGCGCTGCTGGCTTCCTTTTTATGTGGCATTGTCAGCGATTTACCAGCTCAATGTGAGGAAAACATTTTTTGAATGCATTTTCCCCTTGTAAACGTTATTGCAGGTGAAAAGGAAGGGAGAAGGAAGGCGCATTGTCATGACAAATGTATTTAACTATTTTCGTTTAGTTTTGCATTCGACTGTCCCCAAAATGCAGCTGGCAATTCATAGCTGAGCTCTAGGGCTTGTCACACATTATTTTCATTATGCTCAGGTCGTCCCTCGTGTCCTGTCAACGTAACACAACGCCACGCAATTGTGAATATGTCCTGAATGTGCTACTTGCTATTCACAAATCGTTGGCACGCATATTATCCTATAATACGAGAGGGCCATAACAATGCTGGCCAACTTCATTGTGTACCCTAACCAAATGCCACAACCTGCCCCAGTCTCAATTCCGTTGGGCTCCTACACATGCTTCGTGCCGCTGTTTTATTCTATTCGGCGCCTGGTCGACGCTCAATGTAATTCCCTTGTTGCATATTTGTGCGGGCGAATGCATTTGGGGCATTGCCAAAACTCCAGCTACATTTGCATGCATCTTTGAGCAAACCTTAAACGGAACCTCACTCAATTCCCATGCCCTTTAAGTGGCAATGCCACTTTAACTATCAAATAACTTTTGCTTTAAATTAGTAGTTTCCGTTGAAACGCTTCTATTGAATTGATGTCTAATTGGGAAGAGTGAAAATATATTGTAATTAATACAAAACGCGATTGTAATACACATATCCCCACCCCCCCCCCCCTCACCCCCCACAATTTTAAAATTATTTATTATTATTTTACTATTATTTTTTTTCTTTTTTTTCTCCCTTCCCCCAAAATTAACAATTTCCCCCAACACCCCCACACAAAACCCCACAAAAAAAACACAATCATTCATCAACAAAAATTTCTTCTCGTTCAGCTCTCTACACATATACTAGAGGTCTGCATGAATTCGCTCAAAATTTTATGTTCAAATGAATTAATTCGAACGAAGTCGAATTGAGTGAGTACGAGGCACACTTTGAATTGAATTCGTTTGGGTGTGATTGAAGTTGTGTTCTAAAATGACAGTTCCTTATCAAAGTGAGTGCGAATGAAGGAATATGCTATGTGAAAATAATGAACTTGAAATGGACGAATTCAATCAAATAACTAAAAAATTTTATTGTTTAATGACTGCATTTTTTCACTTTGTTGCAATTTTCCTCAGGGTCGGTCGCAAAGAAATAATGACTTAATTGTCAGGGTTGATGAAATAAACAGAAAAGTAGTTTTCCCTCATTGCACAAAACAAGCTGCATATAAATATTTTGTGTTAATAACGGAGAAGCGTTGTTTTATTGCCACCAACACAGACAATGTAAATAAAATTATGTTTTCGTATTAAAAATTTAATAAAAAAACCTTATTAACAATAAGAATTAGAGTTAGGTTTTATAAATTGTATTAATATTAGGCGGTATATTTCTCTCCATTGTTTTCTTTTTTATATTCATTAGGCACATGAAAACAACAACACGAAAAGCTCATGCAAAAAATAAAATATGAAAATTAAATCGAGATTTGCAACAAACTCGAATTAACTCAAACAAAATAGCTTTCTCACTCAATCACTTCGTGACACTCCGTTTGAACGTTGTGAGACTGAGTTTGAAACGAACCTATCAACTCAATCAAAATCGTTCGACTTCGCGTTCGACTTCTTCTTCTTGAACTTCATTTTAACTCATTCATGCAGACCTCTAATATCGACATATTTAAATAAAATTAAAAAAATAGTAATAAAATCTGGAGCAATATCTTTGTTCATTAAAAAAAAAATTTTTTCTTATTTTTTTCCCCCACAACAAAAAATATTTTTAATAAAATTTTTTTTTTTTTTTTATAATTTTTTTTATTATTATAACATTAAAAATAAAAAATAAAACAAAATAATTAAATTTTTATTTTTTTTTTTTTGCCTAAATTTATTTTTTTTTTTTTTAACATTATTAATTTTTTTCCCCCATTTTTGTGGGCCCCTTTTTTTTTTTTTCTGGAGTTTCTTCCTTTAAATTTTTTGTTTTTTCTTTGTTCAAATTCTTTTTGCAAGTTCCCCTTTGGAACACTAATAACAATAAACTGAGATTTGCATCAGAGCTTTATTAAAAAGAAACAGAAGTAACCTATTTTATAAAAATCACCACCTTATTGTACAACCTGAATTGACAAAAAATAATTAAGTTTGATAGACTGGAAAATATATATTCACAAATTAAATCTCTGATAAATCTTTCGATTGATTGTTTTGAAAATCGATTAGCCTAAAAATCTCTAGAGATTTCTTTTAAATCTTCACTTGCCTGTTTACAATTATTTTTTCAGTATCTTCGTTCCTGTAAAGAGATACTAAGAGTCCCAATCTATCATCACAGTTTCTAAACGGAAGATAATTGCTTTTTAAGAGCTTGTCTTTGTAGCTGACCCCAATTTTGTTGGCATTTTCTAATTATTTCTGCGCTCTCTGTCATTTGCAGCTGCCCGTTTTTGGCGACGCGCATAAATCCGGTGATTCCCATCGTGGGAGCGGTCCTTTACTTCTTCACGATGAGCTCCTTGCTGCGCACAACCTTCACGGATCCAGGCGTCATACCGCGTGCCTCCAATGATGAGGCTGCCTATATTGAAAAGCAAATTGGTAAGTGTGCCGAAAGAGACAGACAGAAGGATAGAGAGAGCAAGAGTCCACTCTGAAAGTGTGGAATGTCGGCAAGGTCGTTTGCCTGTTGAATGGCTCACAAACACAAACAGCGGCATTCATTTATATGTATATTAGAGTGCATCGATTTTTTCACAAAAAATGGTAACCCATTTTCGTAATCTGGTGATTTCAAAGATGTTTTCACCAAGAAACCATAATTCTAAATTGAATTCCTGGTATTCACTTTTTGAGTCGAAAAATTTATTTCCTTTTTAAAATTTATATCTTGGGTGTTTATGGTCCGATCCTGACAAACTTGATGTCAATACTTTTGTTAGGACTTTTAAAATCCCAAAGAACTAAAGGACGAAATGTGTTTTAAACATAATTTTCATCCTTGGAACGACGATTTCGCGATTCGTCTCTATCCAAAAAAATTAGTCAGAATTTACCCTATTTTCTGGCCCAATCCATTTTTTTTTCCTTGAACCTGTATTTTTTAGTAACAGAAAATGTACAATACATTCTATTAAAATTGTATTAAAATATGTTTTACATTTTCTGCAAATAAAAAAACAGGTTAAAGAAAAAAAAAATTGTTTGGGTCCAAAAATGGCTTTAGTTCTGACTAATTTTTAAGAATAGAGACGAATCGCGAAATCATCTTAGAATTCACCATAAATTATGAAAATGGGTTTTTTCATTTTTTCGGGCCAATACAAATCGATGCACTCCAATGTATATATTTACATTACATATATTTGCTTTTCACTTCATTAAGTTGGCGAGTGTTTGTATCTGCATCTGCATCTGTAGCTGTATCTGTATCTCTGTGTGTTTGTGGCGCATATAAAAAGTAATGAGCATGGCCTGACATAGAAAGCTGTATGGAAATCATCAAAGGCAAACGCTGCGTTGCCTTTACCCTAATGAGTTGATGTTGTTGTTGTTGTTGCTGACGTTGAAAAATATTTAAAATGAGAAAACTTTTTGCTCCTTCCCCTTTACTTGCATGTCAACAACGACGCTCCCGTTGCTGCTGATGCTGATGCTGCATTTCCGGCGTCAACGCGCACAACCGGTTCCGTTTTGAACATTTTAATGCGGCCCTCGCACCGCACCGGATTACACCACACCACGCCACACCACTCAACACAGAAGTGCCAAACTCTCTGAACAGCCCCACATACCGACCGCCCCCACGGACCAAGGAGGTGCTTGTCAAGGGGCAGACGGTCAAGCTGAAATATTGTTTCACCTGTAAAATCTTTCGACCACCGCGCGCCTCGCACTGCAGCCTGTGTGACAATTGCGTGGATCGCTTTGATCACCACTGTCCCTGGGTAAGTTGACGACCACCCCTCCATTATTCATACACATCATATATATGTATATAACTCCTCACTGCGCCCTGACATTGAGCTGCCAGCGTCCTAAAAGTGGGCCACAGATAACGAAGAAGACGAATGAAAAAAACAACTTTTGCATTTGCATAGCCCTGCGGCACTGTCGCTGACTTTAACCCAATTTCTGCGGCAACCGCTGAGGTTGCTAATTTTTTAGCAAAAATAATTTGAGCAGAGCGCACAGCGCATTCGGAATGCCTAGCAAAAAGGCCATACGGCCAGCAGTGACAACAACCACTAGCGCACCACCAACCCAGCAATCCACCAGACCCACCAACCCACCAACCCTCCAACCAACCAACCCACCACATTCACATTCAACGAAGCGCCCCGTCGACAACTAACCAATTTTTGTTTTTTAAGTCCATACCCTGTATTAATTAAAGTGCACTAATGGGCATAAGGTCCTACAGGAAAAGCATGTAACCAAGAAAAATTATATATTATAAAATAAATGGTGTATGGGTAATTCTGTTTTTTTTTTTATTATGACAGAAAACAAAAGTAAAAAGCATTTCATTCTCTAATGCCAAATACGACATTCGTATACATTCAAAGTGAAATTAAACATGTGCCAAAAGTAGTTATTTCGGCGACCAGTTCTAACACTGATTTCAGCAAAAAGTAAACCAATATTTTGATGCAATTAGTTTTAAAATGTAATGCATTGATTAATCTTAAAAATGTTTTTTGTTTGACTTAAAAATATTAATTTTTTTTTTTATTTAATTTGAATCACTGTCGCACTTGACATTGTGTTTCACAATATATTTATGTTGTTTTTGTCTCTCTTTTTTTAAATTATATATCGAAACAAGTCGAAAAACTTGTTTTAAATTAAACTTTCAATATAATTCTATGTAATTAAATGGTTTATGTTACAATCTTACTACCTTACTTAGTGTAATCTATAGAATAAAAAAGGGCCATTTTTGAAATCAATTTTTAAGCAAAATGGGCGAAAATACGAAAAAAGTAGAATTTACTTCTACAAATGTAGAATCTATATGTTCATTCTATTGAGTTTCTTCTAGCGTATATTGCTTAAATAAATAACTTGATTACATTTTTGGAAGAAAATTTCACAAGATATGAGTTTTTGATCTATTTAACGTTTTTGGCCTTGGTTGACATTTCTGTGAAATTGCCCATATGTTTTTTGGAACTTGACCAAAATAATAAACAATATGAGGATAAAAACCATAAAACGGAATCAAAACTATTTTATTAGAAATCGTCAGGTTTTTGGTGACTTTTTTTTGATATTTTTTTATTTAGTGTAAATTCTAAATGGAAATCACGTTTTATAGGGCATTCACCAGTTCATCACTCTCTTTGCGATGTTGACTAAGAACACACTGTGTATTTCCCGAGTGCAACTAAAAGATGCAACAAGATGTGGCAAGTTGCGGACCAAGCAAGCAAACCACGACACTGAAAACATTCACACACACACACACATACTTAAGTAGCCACACACTCATTGCTTTGTGTGTGTGTGTGTGTGTGTGTGTGTGTTTGTGTGCTTGGATGTTTGTGTATGTGTGTTAGTGTATGCAAGGGTCTCTGTAGCATTGAGTGCAATGCGCTTTTCCAGGCAACTTTATTCTTTATGCTCTTTCTATAGCGATTTATCTGTAAGATATCTTTTCAGGATAGCTAACTTTTTGGATAGTTATTATTAACTAAAGTCATTAATTATTCATTAAAGTCATTTGCTTCACAATATGTTTTCTTAAGTTTAGAACAAGAAACATGAGCAATTAAAAACTTACCATTAATAAATTTATACTATAATAATAAACTGAACTATCAAAAATAAATCGATCTAGAGAATTTTTACTAAAAAGTTTACAACAAAAATGTAATATCTAAATATTAAACGCGATTGCCAATTACTTGAAGTTTTAAATTTCAATCATTAATTAAATATATAAAAAATAAATATTTAATTTAATGTCTGTATAAATAAATTAACCTATTTTTACAATGTATCTTATGAGTCAACTATGGCTTGCTCTAGAATTGAAATTCCAAGTTCTATCAAATATTTAAGTGTATATTTTCAATGATGAGAAATCCTTCGCATTCAGTGCACTTTAGGATAAATAAAATGAAGGAATTCTCAAAATAAAAAAAATTTTAAATTTTGACTCTACAATAAATTGCTAACTTTTTCATTGCGAATATAAAATATAACTTCAGATTAAAATATATGCATGCAACTAAACTTGACAAACTTGGCCAAAACTTTTGCCACTGAATTTAATTGTTAACTGCAAACTTTGAACAAAAATTCATTTATACAGGGTAACACACAGTCGCACACACAGTGTTGAGTCGGAGTACGAGTATTTTTACTTGTTGTCACCACTTTGGTAGATGCCACAAACCCTCTCTTCCTTTTCGTCCTCCTCACCGACTAGAGAGTGGGCTTTGAATTTTTCATTTGGTGAAGCTTGGCGAAAGTATTTCTCGCAGAGACGACCCGCCGCGTCGGCTTGATTATGAGCTGTTGGAACTGCTGTCGGCCTGAAGGTCGCCCAGTGCCAGTGTTGCCTGTAGGGGGTGGCGTTCGCTTAAAGTTCGCTCTTCTTGTGTTGCACGCTCGCTGAAATTGAGGCATTTTCTCGTTTGCAGGGCGCGTAATTTCATTTTGGAGGCGCCAATTATACGACATGGCCCATTAGTAGCAAGCCTGGTACACAGCCAGGCCATGAAAGGGCAATTAACCTTATTGTGTACACGTAATGAGCATTATGCAGATTTTCCAAAAATGCCCTTTCATTGAAAATGTTCTCAAAAATATACATGTTCTATTTCATTGCAGGTGGGAAATTGCGTTGGCAAGCGAAATTATCGGTTCTTTTATTTGTTTCTAGTCTCACTGGCATTTTTAGCCGTATTTATATTCTCGTGCTCTGTGACGCATTTAGTTTTATGTGAGTATTATTATAGTTTAGAGAGTTTATTAAATATGCAATTCTTATTTCTGTAGTGATGAAAACCGAACAGGAGGTCTTTGAAGTAATAAAGAAGGCGCCGTTTACTGTGATTGTTGTGTTCATTTGTTTCTTTTCAATCTGGTCGGTTATTGGGCTGGCTGGATTCCATACATACCTGACGACCAGCGATCAGACAACGAACGAGGATGTAAGTGTATACCCATATATCTGAAAATAGATAAACCCAGTGCAAAAGAAAAACATTGCCAAAATGTGAATGCAAATCCAACATTTTGTTTTTATTATCGGGCTGTTATACAATAAAAGTAATATCTTTCATTTTGTCATTGAGTACAAAATATCTCAATCATACTCAAACAATAAATATGATTATAATTTCTATACCAAATTTTGATGGTTGTCAATATATTTTTTTACTTGTTTTAGTTGCCCTTACGCATTATATGAATATGATTTGAATTTTTTTTAAATTAATTTTCCTATAATCCTATTCATAGGAACTAGAGGTCTATACGGCTGTATTCAAACTTGAGCGTCTCTGCGTATTCGTGAGATTAATTCAGTTTCCTGATTGGAATAAACTCAAAGATCCAGTTCTCATCGATTGAATACTCATTTTTGACATTAATTTCACCACTCATATAAACGCCATCGAGTGAATGATAAACGAATGAAATGAATGAAGCAAAGATTGTCAGAGTACTCAGAATACAACTTATTAGTTAATATTGTTTGTCCCAAAATTGGACATCAGAAATTTTGGGGCATAGAAATGTTTTAGCGATTTTTTTTACTTTAAATTAAAAGGAACTAAAATTACCGCACTTATTGCCCACACTCATTTTTTTCAATTATTTCGTCATTCCTTTCAGTCTACTTCATTCAATTCATGGGAAGACGCAGTCGAACTCATTTATTTCAGTTGGGAATGAATGTCTCATTTAACATTTTGAATGCAGCCATGCCGGCATTTAATAGGAACCATCATTTGACATTTGTTATGAAAAACTAGATGTATCAATCATACTCAAAAGTATTTAGTTTTAAAAGGATTAATATGTTAAAATGCTCTCTGACAATTCTATATTAAATCAAATTTAATTTTAAATATTTTTAACCGTTTTCTTTTTTGTCTACTGTAAGAAGAGCTTAACACTTTTCGTTTTTCTCACCTCCAGCTCAAAGGATCGTTCTCATCGAAGGGCGGGCCACGCACCCAGAATCCCTATTCCCGGGGCAACATTTGCCTGAACTGTTGCCACATATTGTGCGGTCCGATGACGCCCTCGCTGATTGACAGGTAAAGTTTCCATCTAAACGATTCCCATGCCATCTGTTAACCACAATTTTGTGTTGTCTCCGACAGACGAGGCATCGCCACGGATGAGTACATCCAGCAGATGCATCATTCCAGCTCGCGCCATGCTCTGAGCGACGTCATTAGTGCATCGCAACTGGTGACCACAGCACAGCCCATGCTGGGTGGTGGCATGGGCGTCATTGGTGGCATCAGTGGTGCGGGCGGTGGCGTTAGCATTGGCGGTGCGGGCGCTGAATTGAAGCCACGTTTTTATGATGAGGTAAGCGAGCAAATCCGAAGCACCTTCTGTTTCACAATACAGTACATTCAATTCATATAATCTAAATGTCTCGGCACAGTTGCTTGCTTCAAAGATCTCTGTAAAATTCTCTCTCACTCTCTATCTCTCTATCTATCTCTCGTACGATAAAAACCAGGGATTAAAACCGATACGAATATCGGTTTCAGTTACGGTTTCGGTTATGTTCGCAATTAGGTTTTCGGTTATCAGTTACGCAAAATCTTTGAATAATTGTTTCGTAACTGTGAACCGGTTTTATATGTTTCGGTTTTAAAATACCAGTATGGTTTCGGTTCAGAAACAACATTTTTTTTGCAACAATATAATTATATTAATATTATAATTATAATAATTAAAAAGGAATTATTTTCTTAATATTTAATTCGCACATTTTTTCACATATTCTTCAATTTGATGTAGTTTTTAGTTACATTTTAACAATTTTAATATTTCATTCAAAAAATTTATTTTATTTTCGCTTATTCAGTGCTATGAAAATTCGATTTTGAATATCACAAATAAAAATTCAAAACTAAACATAAGAAAATTCAAAGAAAATTTTTTTGTGTGAAAAACCGAAATTAACCCTAATAAATGAAACGGTTACCAAACGGTTATTTCGGTTTAGAGAGATTCGGTTCAAATGAAAATACTGTTTTTCGGTTACGGTTATAGTTACGGTTTTAAACTCTATTCGGGTTTTACCGGTTAAAGGTTACGGTTTCGGTTAGGGTTTTAATCCCTGATAAAAACTTATCTCTATATAAATGCACCTGATTTTTGACGCTCTGTTTTTTTTCTACCTCTTCTATTTTTGGTTTTTGATCAATTATTCTGTTTTGGTAACGACTCACAACAACAACAACAACAACAACTACAACAAACACTCAACATAACGAACAACAATCAACCACATGTATCATCATATATAATCACACTGACTATCAAAAGTCCAATCCCTCCTCCTCGACATTGGAGAGCAACGGGGTGGCAACGGCAACAACAACAGGAGCCGCCAACGGGAATGGGAATGGCAATGGGCATGGGCATGGGATCGGCTTCGACCGAGACCGACCGCCCAGCTATGATATGCTCCAGAATGGTAAGTCCAAGTCCCGAAGGCAGCAGCACCAACGGTGCTCGCTGCAGACACTGTTGCCAGCCAGTGCACAGCAGCAGTTCAAAGCCAACAAACACAAACAAGTCAAACACCAAACAACACAATACCATCACCATCAACATCATCTGCAGCAGCAACAACAACAGTCGCTGCTGAAGCAACAGTTGTTGGCTGCCGAGTTGCAACAACAAGAGGCACTTGGCAGTGTCAGTGGCAGTGGCATGGCCACGCCCTCATCCGTGCAACGTTCGCCGGCCACATCCTCATATCGCCTGAACCTAAAGCGTTCGTTGCATTTGCCACTGACGCCATCATATGATGCAAGAAACTCGCCGCTGCCGCTGTTGCATCATCACATGCACTCGCAGCAGACAACGGCCATTGGCAGCGTCTCGGCGGCAGCAGCATCATCAGCAGCATCAGCAGCAGCAACTGGAAGTGGAAGTGGAGGTGGCTGTGGTTCCTCCTCCTCGGCAACGACTGCGCCCACATCCACATCGATAGGCACAGTGCCGCCGGCGCTGGCACCGCGTCGCCCCGCGACGCTGCAGTTGCAGTTGCAGGGCAACGCGGCAATCTCGGCCAGCCAAACGACAGTGACCACAATACAGACGCTGGCACCACAGGCGCCAGCACCGAGCGACTTCAAATACTATTCGCCCCAGCAGCGACACACCAATTATCCATTTCCCAAGTCGGCGCGCAGCATGCGGCGTCAGTCGACGCAGTCGGTGGACTCGTCGAAGGTCAACATTGCCGGGTATCATCCGTTGCCGATGCGAAAGCCCTACAAGCACCAGGAGGTGATGTTCGAGCTGAAGTCGCCGACAAATCGGTTGACCATACGTGAATGTGATTTTGGCGGTGGCGGCGAACCCTGCGACGACGATCAGTCGATCAAGGACAGCCAGATCTTTCGTGTTAGTAAACGAAATCTTTATATGAATCACCGGTCGCCGTGGAAGGAGCGCGATCGTTACTCCAATCTCTATGAGTACTCTTTCAACATCGATCTCAATTCGATTATCGAGGATGCCGCGGGCAGCGATTCGTCCTAGTACGCAGCTCGTTGTTTCCCAAATAATAATATTAATGCAAATAATGCAAACACTGCCACCACTCACATTGACCACATTGATTGGTTGCTTAAGAAAGAACTAAGCTCGAAACGATTTCAAACCCTCATTGGGAACTTGGCTAATTGCCTTCTATTTCTAATACTGCCCTCGGGAACGGGAACTGGCTCGGGCTAAAAAAAAAAAAACAGGCTTAAAATTTACAATTGTCTGAATGAAATAATTAGTTATTTGATGATTTATTTCAGGGACCGCAAATAAGAGTTATAAGAAACTGGATAAACTTTTATTTTCAATTTTTATTTTAAAATTATGAGTTATGAGAAACTGGATAAACTTTTATTATCAATTTTTATTTAAAAATTATAGAATAAAAGTTGTTTTTCAATTTTTACTATAAAAATTAAAAATAAAAGTTATTTTTCAATTTTTATAATAAAAATGGAAAATACAAATTGTTTATAATAAAAAATTTAAAAATAACTTTTATTTTTTTAAAACTGAAAATAAGAGTTAAATTATAATTTTTATATAAAAATTTAATTTTAATTATTATTTTATAATGTTTTTATTAAGATTGAAAAATAAGAGTTTTCATTAAATTTTTTTGATAAAAATCAGCAAATAACTGTTATTTAACATTTAATGTTTTAGAAATTATAATCGTTACGGTCCCTGATTTATTTTTATCATGGCTGTAAACTTGCTCCAAATTGGATTCCTTTTTTAAGTACATTTGGCACAATAAATAATTGTATAGGCTTAAAAAGTCAAACAAAATTTTAAAATAATTGAAAAATACAAAAAATTATTTTTTTTTTTATAAAATAAAACAAAATACCAAAATTTTTGAGGTTTGCAGCCTTGAAATTTGATAGCTACACAATTGGCTTCCGTGACGCGCTTTTTATTAGGGTAGCTACTTATTCGTAGAATATTTGCTTTTAAGTTTTGCACGCGTAGTTGCAGCAAAAAGTGACGCGAGTTTGGCTTATGATTAAAAAAATTGTGAAACCCTTGTATTTAGATCCCGATCTTCCCCTGCCTAACGTAAACTTATTTCAAACAAAAAAATCTTGGTTCATACAAACTTTTGCGTTTATTTAGCACCCTAAATCGTAGGCAAGATCCATGCTGTCGCACCGCCATTTGTAATGCGAGCGGAACGTCAGTGTGGCCAAATATTTTTCAGTTGTCGCAGCAACACACACACACATACACACGCACCGTTGTGTGTACACATAATATACTATACTATTTAATTGTTGAAAGTCCATATCCCGACGCCGCCACCTCCAATAGCGAATAGACCAAACCAAACCAAACCAAAGTAAATTTAATAGGAGAGCAAAAGCATGGCCAAGACACTT
The DNA here is from genome assembly GCA_035047525.1 of Drosophila quinaria. Taxonomy (NCBI): domain Eukaryota; kingdom Metazoa; phylum Arthropoda; class Insecta; order Diptera; family Drosophilidae; genus Drosophila; species Drosophila quinaria. The sequence continues at coordinate 1,368,292 of JAWNPO010000510.1, read as the reverse complement.
GCATGTTGATCTTGGTTCGTAGTGAATTGAGTCTATTTTTTTTTTCATTTGTATTTAATATGCGGATTTCGCCCTTGATTTTTCCGGCAGTCACTTGTGCAATTTAGTTGAACTTTAATTTGTAAGGTTTCAATAAAAAAAAATGAAACATTCACACACAGACAAAAATTAAGAAGTTAGCTAACAATAAATTAAATAGCCAAACAACTGCCATTTATCGACAACAACATGTTAAAAAGAAAATAAACATTTTGTTTAAAATATGTTAATTTCGTCTTTTTTACAAATTCGAGATCGAAGTCGAAACAAAATACAAACATTTAAAATTCAATAAGAATTTGATATCAATTTTAATAGATATGTAATTTTAATAAATAAAAAACAAAGCAAGTTTAGTAATACATACAAACTAACCAGTTGCATTCTAATACAAGAAATTGGATATTTATTAGGTAACAAATTGCCAAGTGACTGCAAATATGTCAAAAAAATAAAAATAAAAACAAAAATATGAGATTTGTTAAAACTGAGAGACAACTATTTATACATCAACAAATAAAAATTAGTTGTAAATGTTAAAAGAGCTAACCCAAAACTGGCCTGGTCGAAATGCCAATGGGACGCATTGAATTTTAAGTGAAATGATAATTACTTAATTAGAACAATAAGTCAGCTTACTGTAAATGGCACACTGGCAGCATTAGCTTGTGCCCAGTCTTAAAGGCTATTAATGTTAACCATTAAAAATACATATATTAAGATATATATATAAATATATTATATATATATATATTATATATACATACATGAGTTCCTTTTAGCAATGGAAATGTTATGAAATGAATGCATACGTCTTGATAAATAAATTGATGATATACAGTTTGTGAAGTAATTATTTTGACATAGAACAAAATTTACATATACACATTTATTTAACTTAAATATTTGTATATTTTACTTGCTTATGGTTCTTAGAACCAAATTAACAATAGAAAAAATAAGATTCATAAGGTTAACTTTTCTTTTAAATATAAAACTAATGTCGATTCTTTTCTCTGTGAAAATAATTACTTGACAAACTGTTTATATAAACACACACACACAGACAGACAAGCAAACATATACATATAAATAAATAAACTTAAATGTGGGCAAATAAAATGTACGCTTTGAAACAAATTGAGATGTTAACGAATTAAAAATAAACTAAGAAACGAATTGTATACATTTAGCAGCAAGTCAGAGAGGGACAGAAATGGTTAACTCCTAGAATACACACACACACACAGACACACTATCGTTGAAGTGAATATCAAGTTTATACACACTGAAAATGAAACAGAAACAGAAAAACTCGTGTAAACACTGTGACTGAAGTGAAGATCAGATTCAAAGCACTCACACACAGACACACACATATGCACACAACGGCAGTCGAATTGGGCGCCATTTTGTACAGTTGTGCGCTTCTTCTTCTTCTTCCTGTTCGCTGTCAATCGCCGCCATGTTTGAGTTCCATTTGCGTGATATCATCTCATATCACATGAATTGAAGATTCAGACGAAACACAATTATTTCAATTCTCTCTCTCACACACACACACACACGCGCACACACTAATGCCAAACTCTTTTTTATATCTTTCAAAATAACTTGACTATGGAACAAACCAAACCAAACCAAACAAAAAAAAAACAATCAATTACCATAAACAATTTGTGTCTTGTAATTTATCTAAAAAAACTTAACGCAATTGAGTGAAAGCTTTCGTGGGCCGCTTAAAACTAGAGTAAAACATAACTTAAAGCGTTATATGGCTCAATTGGGTGAGTTGCCTCCAAAAAGAAAAACACACACACACACAAAAGTAATAAGAAATTAATACAAAATATTTAAACGTTTTTGTTGTTGTACACGTAATGTAATGGTATAAAAATTAATTTTCTAATTAAAGTATTTTAAAAACGCTTACCTTATTTCAAGAGCTAAGATTGCTAATACATGATATGTACTCCCACAGTATTTTAATGCGGAGCTTAGTTTCTATCGGAATTTTCCAGTATCAATATCAATATAATTTCGAAGCTGCCTTTAGTTGCATTTATCTTTGTTTCCAAAAAAAATGAAAGTTCTCTAGAATAGTTTATTATTTTGCTTAAATACAAAACGATTCAACAGACACTCAGTCATTATGATAAATAAATAAAATTAATATAATTCGTACACTTGAACATTTTTGAAAACATCATGGTACATTTTTGGCAATGTTTTTTATTATATATTATTTGTTGTGCATTGGCAAATTGAAATTTTTAATACCTACTTGTAATTCCAAAATTGTTGAAGCATGTGTTTAAATTGACACCACATTCATTAGACATATATATTCAAATTGAATTCGTTGTATAACAAGAACGACACAAAAACATGAAATCATATTTCATTAATATCTATTTTATCATTTGCATTAGCTAAATATTGTTTTAAGTGCTTATCGAACTGAATTATGTATTTTCAATTATGTTAATTAGTTGTATTCATTTACAAACGAGGGACAAATGAGTGCTATGTGAGTGCACTCATAAACCCAAATAATAATTATAATTTTACACACACATTTCGTTTCAAGTTAATTTAAGTTAATTGTTAATTTTTAATTTGTCACCTTTTCAGCATTTACAATTTGTTGCGTATTTAAATAGTAACAATACAAAAACACATCCAAACCACGCCCACAACAACTAAAGAGCAACCTACACCTACAGCAAACAACAACAACAACAAAAAATCCCCGTACTCGAAATTAAAATACGAATTGAATTTTTAATTAGTTGTCAAATTTGTTGTAATGAGAGTTTTAACATTTTAAATGTTTCACATTAATTATGTATGCAATAATTATTGGAAAATGCAATAAATGTTTTTCACTAATCGTGCGCTTATGTGCACCGCATTTCCACCTCTTTTCTGGCCCTCTCGTTCACAGGTAATTCCAATAGTTTAGCCCAACTCGTTGACAATGAAATTCCATTGGCCCAAATGGACATTGGGCCGACATACAACCAACAGACGGCGACACAGACCCGTCAGTTCCGGCACCACAAGCAGCGACAGTTGTCGGCGGCAACTGGGGATTTGGCCTACGAGAATCAATTGGCCGCAGCGGGCAGTGAGGATGAGTTGGACAATGCTGATGTCGTTGTGGTTGGCGGCACCGAGGTGGTTGCTGCCGTGGCCGCCATCGCAGCGTCGAGCAAGGCGCGTGAGATGCGCAACCGCAATCGCAGTGGCAGCTACAGCAATCTCTTTGACGTGGACTTTGATGCAACGGTGGTCAACTCACCGCTCTCGGACAACCACAAGTCCTCCGCATGCTCCTCCTCCTCAGCCGGTGCTGCTCTACTGGCGGCTGCCATCAACGGAGACCAGCATCCGCTGGCCAAGTCCGTCTCACAGACAGAGAACATGTACAGTAATGTGCCGCAGGTGTCGTCCACCGATGCCACACTCCATGTCTACTCCAATATCATTGACGAACGAGCTCAGCAGTTGCAGCAACAGAGGTTGCAACAATGCGACCAGTTGCAGGCCACCACAGTGTTATCCTCGACACTGCTCAGTGATGATCTCGATCTGGACGATCCGGTGAGTGCCTCGTTTGTGGGTCATCATCGGAAGACGGCTGGCGATGGTGCCGAGCAGGCCAAGTCAGCGGATCGATTGCGGATGCTCCACGACACAACAATGATTGACACGGCGCTCGATCTCGACAGCCTCGATGGCTCCAGCATGGGCAACAACTCACAATCCTGCCTGGTCAAGAGTGGAGCCAAAGCCGCGTCCAATTCAGCCAGTGTGCCCATTGTCTAAGCCAGAGGGTGGGCCCAAAATCGGAACTCGGAAGTCCTACAGCAACAACAACTTTTCGCTTTTACCTACTTTGTGCGAGCAAAAAAAAAGGTCTTCAAAGCTAAGCTATGTTGTTGTTGTTGGTATTTTGCATCCGATGTTGGGAGCTGCCACATAGCTCCCGGAGCCCATGCATGCCCGCCCCTGTTTTAAGCTACCAATTGCCTCTGCATATACTTAGCCCCCTCACTGTAAATAGCCAATATTTACCATTAAACTTCAGCTTTTAATTAGAGAGTTAACAAGGCTAACGATACTTGGCCAGTCGCTGTTAATTTTAAATGATTTTTAAAAACGATTCAAACAAAATGCGAACACTTAAAAAAAAAACAACCTATCAAGAAAGCAACTAAAAATATTACCTTAAGGCGTTACGCATTCATTGATAAATAGATAAATAAAAAAAATTAAATAAAAAAAAACATGAGATAAACAAATAAATTAAATACGAGGACATATACATATGCATATACAAATACAAATATAAACGTGGTGAACAATGTTAACAATTCAAAAGCATTAAAAATGAATGAATTAATAAACCAATACTATATATTATAATTAACTGAAACTGTTTATACAATACACAACGCAGATACAAGTAAATATATACATAAGTGCATATATATATAAAGATATACAAAACACAGACATACAGAAACACTTACATGTATATGGTTAGTTATAGCATTTAATTTTTGTACATTTAAGTTTTTACAAGGGCAACGACGACGAGCGCGTTCCGTTCTTCAGAGTTTAACAATAAACAAATTTAACGGAAAATCGCATGCAATAAATATATATATATATATAGATACATATATGTACGAGTATGTTAATCATGTTACAAAGAGAATTGAAATGAATTAAACAAAGAAATGCACCACAAGAGAAATGTTAACAGCATAAGGAATCAGATAACAGTGTGACGTATTAATTGTTTATTTACATATAAGTATAGTATGTGCGTGGTGTATCGTACAATGTTAAATGAAATGAATTAAATCGTGGTTTAGAATTTGACAGCTCCAAAATGAATTGGGCGAAACGTGTTAATAAGAGTAAGTTATGCGAAACTAACGAACTACAATTATACAAAGAATACAATTTATAAATAGAGAACATGAACACAACTGACTTTCAATTGGTGTGGGGTTTTTCATCTACTGTTTCAGTTAATTTTGCAAATGAAGTTTTGCGAATATTTGGAAACTTGCGCATCTTTTAAAAATGAGTTTTTAGAATTTTCATATTGATTACACTAGTTTACAGCCAAAATGCAAAGTGAATCAAAGTATTTTTTCTTATGAACTTTGGCCCGCTAAACAGGAAAATGGCACTTACAATTTTTTTTTATGGAAGCGTTTTTGAAATATTCAAATTTTCGAGGTTACTTCAACACTTTTGAGTATATTTCCATTTCTACTTATCCGGTTCTAATTCTTTTCAACATATATGCAGTATAAAGATCGGTTCACCAGTTCAGGTGCTAGTGATTTTAATTAGTTCGAAAATGGCCGCTTTTTGTAATTTTTTGAGTTCGAAAGCTAACATATAGTCCTGAAAAAAAGAAAACACAAAGGTAACATTTTTGAAAGGATTAACGTAAAACTAATACAGTTCCAAACAAATCTATGGATAAATGGCGAAATAATATGCTTTTCAGTGATATAATTTAAATTTTATTTTTTTTTAACGATTTTAAGTATGTTTCGTATTACAGCTATGTGATATAGTGGCCTTTAATTTAAGTGCTTGCTTGGCCAAATCATATAAGTAGAAATGGAAATATAGTGAAAAGTGTTGGATTAACGTCAAAAATTCGAAAAAATTTGAATATTTTGAAAACGCTTCCATAAAAAAAAATTTAAAAGCTATATTCGTGTTTAGCGGGCCAAAGTCCATAAGAAGGAAATACTTTGATTTTAAAATTTTGTAAACTGGTAGTGTTATAGATTGACAAAGAAATATTTGAAATGCAAGAGAAGATTGACTAAAGTAATGACTTACCATACTTTCTTAGTGAATCAACTTTTTGTATAATGGTATTAACCAAGATTTTCAACTCGATTAGATACAGGATAAACTGGTTATTAATCAATTTTGTGTTTTATTTTTCTGTTTTATTATTACAAAAGATTAGAAGACATACATTGATTTAACTGATCTTTTAATGCATATACAAATATGAGTATACCTTGTGAGATATACGGTATGCAATTTAGCTGAAGACATTCGCAGGTGCATTAAAAAATATTTAATATACGTTTGTGCTGTCTTTTCTTTAATTTACTATATGTGTGTATATTTTTGTGTCCTTGGTCAATTGATATACAATATGTATATGCATAGGTATATTTATTTTAATAATTATTATCAACAAATTCTGGGTACAAACTGAACATGTATTTAAATATACAGAATTTCGAAATTTATATTATCTTCGGTGATCCTAATAAGTTGGACATTTGGGTAATTATTTACATTTAAAGAAAAATTATTTGTTGCCGAATAGATTTTTCATTCATTTGTTTTTTTTTTTTGGTACGGAATATTGTACATTCATTTAAATAGCCAAAATATTAGCTATACTATACTTCTCACAGTTTTCAATATGAACGTTTATAAGTACTTATTTCTGACAATTTGAAGGAAAATTAATGGTAAACCAATAAATAATAATCGAGTTGCCAATAATGTGCATTTAGCTTGAGCAATTAAGCAAGGATTAGCATTAGATTAGACGTAAGCGCTTGAACTCCCTTTCAAGAGAAATTACTACAAATTAAATAAAAAGGCAAAAACAATTGCTTAAATTTAACTTTTCTCCTCCTTTTTCCTTTCCCATTTGTATATTTGTCTCACAGTGTGCGTGATGGTGCACATGGCAGAAGTGTGATGCAGTGCAATCTATCGACGATAGCGACCCAAATAAGCCCTGCAGTTGGGGCAAGTGTGATGCACGTCCATGCAGTCATCAATGCAACAAGGTATCAAGCAGCAACCCAGCCAGCAACTGCAATTAAGAATGATATCCGGTTAGACGATTTTTTGTCACGTGTTTGAATCAAACCAGTGTTGCTTACCCCAGCAATGCAATTACAAAACCGGATAGATAGGCAATCATGCCCGGCTCCGTGCGTGTCGTTGATTCAATCTCCGCATGGCATGAGGGGCATATCATGTGTGTCGATGTGCGTCCAATGGGAACCACTGTCGTCAGTATATTTGTGCCCACGGTTGCTGGCGCGGCAACGGGAGTGTATGGGCCCACGGGCTTAACTCCGCCAACAGCCTCCAGATATGATGGAGGCGCCGATGGCGGTGGAACGTATGTGAACGGAGGCGCATTGCCTGTAGATTTGCTCATGTTGCTGGGCGTAGATATTCTCGTAAATGCAAGTGCTTAAAAGAGCTGAAAAAAACAACGATAGATATTACTATTAGAACTGCCAAAAACTTGTCGTATCAATAAAGGCAACCAAACAGATATAAAAATAGCACAACCAATTGTCGATGATTCATCGCGAGCAAAAGAGCACGCCCAGCGATTTTAATTTGCTCGCATTTCGGAATACAGACGCAGAAACATAAACATCAACAGAGAGGAAGGCCACGCTTTTTGTACAAAAAGTTCATCAATTTAGACTCGCTTCGGACTGTTTGTATATACAGTAGCGGACAAAGAAAACCGAACACCACAAAAGAGTGACTTTTGGAGTGTTTTTTAGTGTTTATTTATTGGACCATAGGAAAAACGTACCAGGCCTAGGAACCGTTTGAATGATACAAAACTTTCCTTAGCCCATTAAGTGTCTCTTAAAATTTTCGAATTTTTGTAAAAGTCTACTTTTTAAACTTGTATCCTAGTGGTCAAACAAAATATATTTGAATGCAAAAACCATTCTTCAAACATTTTTAATAGTGACTGCAAACATTTTTCAATTATCTCTTTGCTATTATTTTTTTTTAATTTTTTGAAAACTGCAAAATAGCCACTTTTTGTATGAGAATGAAGAAAAAGTGTTTTTTTTTTTTGCATCCAAACCCTCTTTTTTATGGTGTCCGGTTTTCTTTGTCCGCTACTGAAGTCAATCAGTGGACATGTAGCCCATTGGAGACTTATTTCATAATATCTAATCATCCTTTTGCCTACAGCCGATCGCAACGTCACACAACAATTAAGGTCGTTATACTATTTACAGCTAGACTCTTCAATGTATCCGGCAACAGCTTTAGGCGCATCATGTGACAATATCAATTAAAGTGAACATTGACGACGCATTCCGTGGACATGTGTTTACTTTGTGCTGTACATCAATTAGCAGAGATGTGGAACTATGCTTTTTCCCAATTCTATTTATTATCTCAACATTTCCTGCTTTATACATTTTTTAATACACAAAATATATATTCGATAAGGAACTCAATATCACTTACACTCAAAAGAATTCAAATCAAAGTGTGCCTCGCATTCACTCAATTCGACATCGTTCGAATTAATTCATTCGAACTCACATTTTGAGTGAATTCATGCAGACCTCTAGTTTTTAAAGTTCCAAAATAGCTATGAAATAGCTAAAAATGACAACACTGCTTATTGGTAATACTGATTGGAATTAACTTAAATACAAAAACATAAATATGTATAAATATTTCTAGACATCTGGCCGCTGCAGTAAGCAACAAATAAATAACCCAAATTGACTGGTATCCGCAAACAACTTTCGCCGCCCATACGGGAACATCAAGTGACAATTGACTGCAACCGGAAGTGTTACAAAGTGTTGAACAGGTGTTCGAGCTTAGAACATGACTTGCCAATCTAAATAATGACTGTTTTTGAATGGTTTAAGGTCGATTTAAGAGTATTGCAGCAATCGACTAAACGCTCGCAAAGCAACCCAAGCTGGTTTAATTCCCAAGATGTGATAATATAATTAGGAACAGAGAAATAGTCGCAAATTGAGTTAAATTACGCTTCAGCTTGAATTCAGGGTTTTTTTGCTGAGCTTTATTGTTGTCAAGTCTAAATTAAACCATTATAATAATAGAGTTCACAATGACAGCCAACAACAATGAATATCTCAGATCGCACAAGCTACCAACACATTGAATGCTCAGATCTAAAGAAACGACAAAACTCGCATGTAAACTTATGACTTATCGCATGCGATTTTACTCTTATTTCACAGCTGTGACGTCATTGGGCAAAAACGAAAATAGGCAGAGGTCGGTCATAAAAACACGCACAGGTATATAATGAGAATATGCACATATTTAAATGCACATGTAATTAAAATAACAAAATATCTGCCCTTTTAGACATGGTTACTAGTATATTCCACAGCTTTCGAGTTATTTAAAATGGATTTTTCTACCTTCTAAGCAAGTCCCACCTTTATGCATACACATGTCTGCTGAATATTGCAAATATTTAAAGAACTGACAAATTATCCAAGATTGACTCTATATGCAGTGTTTATACAGATTGTCTTAAAATTAATTTACCGCTTTATTGTGTACTCATCTCAACTATTTTGAAGAAATAACAATTAAGTAGAGCTGAGGAGAGATTCCGCGAAACAGATGCTGATGCCACTGCCCTGATGATGACGTAGTCTTGCTATAATCGGAGACCAGAGCAAGTGCACGTTATGAATTAACATAAATACACACATACTTGTATGTATACATATCTATATATATACATATAGGTGTGTTAATGTTGTCATTCAGCAGCATATGTATTTTTAGCTACATATACAGCAATTTGAACACTTGAAATTATGCACATACGTTTTGTTTTCATTTATTTTGGAATGATTTTCACCTTTGACAGCTTTCATATGAATATATTTGTGTTTCTTTCACACACACACATTCCTTATCTGCTATATACGCCAATAAATTAGACGTGTCGGTTGTTTTCACTTTCATTATGAGACAGAAGCAAGCCCTAAATAAATAGAAGTGGCTTTTTTCTTAATACAGCTGATGAAATAAATATGTATGTACTGCGTATATAAATATGCGTATATTTATATGCATGTTGGTCGTGACCACTCATGTACCAGCATATACTACCTTATATACACCCATTATATATGCTTATTTACACAACGAACACACATGACTTTGACTTCTCAACTACTTGCGCTTAATTTAACAATAATTTATTACCTTTTTTAAAGAACAAAGTTTGTAGTTAATTACCTTCAAAATGAGCAAAAACTTTCGCACAACAACAACTAGCTAAGGCGACACGCAAACTGGTAGAGTTGTTTCGCTTCGTTCTGAAAAAGTTCAAAGATGAACGAATAAACTTATTCAGTCAATGATGAACTAAATCGTTCAATTAGCAGTTTATTAGTAATTTCTTTAAGAAAAATTTTAAATTTCTTAGAGAAATACAATTAGAATTATATACATAAAGTTCCGAGCTTGGATTAAATTTCTTCTTTATTTACTTGTGACAATGTATCAAATTCATATATTTCTAAAGTTTTGAACAATGTAAAAGTTTACTTAGGCCTAAAATAAAATACCAATCTACTTTTGTTTCTCATTTTCAATAAACCAGTATAAGTATAACTCATAAAATTAAATTTCAAAAAAAAAAAAAAAAAAAAATTAAAAAAAACCCCCTTTTTTTAATTCTTAAATTTAGTCCTGAATCTAATTGGCATTTGTCGTCTATTCTAAAAAAACACAGGGTATAAAAACAAATTTCAAATTCCACTAAAATAAACATTTGTAGGCCATTCACATCGTTTATTGGGAAAAAACATGACCAACTTGAATAACTGAACTGAATGAGTGATTTAGCTCACGACTGAACAATGAACGATTGTTGCTACACCATTATAAAAAAAAAAATTAAAAAAAAAAAAAAAAAACCCAATATTTTTCCCCACCCAAAAAAAAAAAAAAAAAATATATTTTTTTTTCCCCAAATTTACACAAAAACAAACCAATTTCAAAAAACCCCACCCCAACCCTCTTTCTCGTTTCGTTCATCACTGGATATTGATGATGCTATCGATAATCGATACAAATGTATGACTATGACAACCCTGTCCTTGTTTACATATTCGCCTTTTGTGCTCAAATTGGAGTAAATGTCTTGGTCGAGCCCATGCCAGGAAAATATACACCCGATGTAGCCGAGTTGCTTCCCGAACGCCAATACGCCTGCGAGCATTGCAATGATGCCTTCGGCAATCAGAGTCACTATCAACTGCATCTACGACGACGTCATAAGCTGAACGCTACAAGCAACCGGACGGACGTTTCCAGCTATCATTGTCCCATGGATAATTGTGTATATCATGTGGATCGGCAAGGCGGTCGAGGGTTTGCGAACCTTAGATTTCTGCGGCAACACTACCAAAAGACCCACATGGCCAAGGAGTACACGTGCAGTGTATGTAACGAAAGATTCTTGCTCGAACGTCATCTAAAGAAGCATCAGTGCTGTTCGGCCTATCCATGTCCCCAATGCGGGCTCACCTATACGAGCAAGGCGAGTCTGCAAACCCACATGCGGCGCAAGAACCACTTGGACTCCACGGGGACACCTGCCTCAACGAAAGTTCCGCTGCCTTCCTTACGGAACGTGGAAAAACTTACAGGAAAACTCGGACAACGCAGTTAATGTAATGAGTCCACCTATTGCAGATAGCGGAGAAAGCGCCCAATCAATGGCGCAATCAATATATTATTGCCTGCCCATTATTGAGATTCCATACGCCGTGCAAATGCCACCGCAGACTGAGACCCATGAGAAAATGGAACAGGAACCTGTTAGACATGATAATGAGCTGCCCATTCCCAGTTTTACGGATGAGGAAGTTGAACGATTGTTGCACGACATGGAAACACAAACGGACGATGTCGATCTGCATACACTTGACATGAACACTGAGGTGCTGGTGCCGCTGCTTCGCAACATTCAAACCCAAACTCTGGACAATAGACAACACCAAAGTACGATGACGGAATTGGATCTCAAGTTGGATGAAAATGCCACAAACGATTTTGTTGCATACCAAGAGCAACCAGAACCGATGTTTGGTCTGCAAACGTCGTCGCACATGCACACTCAGACCTGTGATGAACTATTCGAGGAGCTCGGCTTGTCGCATATCCAAACACAAACGCATTGTCCCGATGGTCTCTACAACACTCAGCACACGCAGACTTGCGATGAGATGCTGGACGAGTTCTTGGAGAACTTTCAGTCGACTTGCACGCAAACCAGGTGGTTAGATTGGCAGGAAACGGATGATCCTAGTAATTAAAATTGATCAGGCACTGTAAATAAGAACTATGAATGCTAATTTCAACTAAGAAAATCAATGTGAAGGAAATATGCTATAATTAAATGGCATACACAAAAATTCTTATTTAAGTCGGAACAATCGATATTAGCCAAAAACGTATATTTTCAATTTATAAGATATAAATCAAATTTAATTCTTATTATTAATTTTTATTTAAGAAGACAAAAGTAATCATTGATATTCAATTTTTATTTAAAAGTTTAATATAACATTTATTTTTGATTTTTATTTTAAAAGTTACAAATAAGAGTTACTCCCTAACTTTTATTGAAAAAATCAAAAAATAAAAGTTAAAGTTACTTTTTGTTGGTATTTTTATAGTTTATAGTATGTTTTTAGTATTTTGTTTGCCAACAATCAATTCATTCATATGTATATTAGTGCAAGAGATATAGAGTAAAAAATGAAATATAATAGAATAAATCGGATCCTTAATTTCGTCCTTAAAGGTTATGAAAGGTCTCGAATCATAGATCAAGAATATTTTTAAATTTTGGTTCAGAAGATATTCACTTTAACTTTAATTTTTGATTCTTACGGAATAACTCTTATTTGTATCTTTTCAAATAAACATAAAAAATAACTCTTTGCATTTTTATTAAAAAATCAGAAATAAATGCTTTATTTCACATTTTATTAAAAATGGAATTTTAGTGACTATTTTTGACTTTTTTAAATAAAAATAAAAGAAATAATTGTTTTTTCGTAACATTCAAATGCAAATTTGAAAGTGTTAGTTTGCAATTTTTATTTTAAAACTTATTACAGTTACGGTCCCTGAAATTTATAGAACTCAATTATTATTAGAATTCAAGTAATACAAAAGATGCCTGATTCGTTTGATTGGTTTATGGAATACTTCAGACTTGATTTACATTTAAGTATATACAAAATCACATTGTTATTGTCATGTTGATTTAAACTTATCCTTGTTTTTGATGGTCAACAGCTCGGAGCATTGAAAGAAGCAATAGCTGCAAAAGCATAGGGCCAGATAGTTGCCCAGTCCACTCAAGTAGGCGCCTCGCATCAGAAAGTCACCGATCTCCTTTCCGCCAATAAAGTAAACATTGGAGAACGCCGCTGGTATGAAGAGCTGTGTGGCCAGTAGAGCATGTAAACGTTGTGCTCCGGCGGAGCCAAAGAGCTGCAGTGACCACTGCTTATAGGCGGGCATGGAGACCAGGGCTCTGTAGATCTTCTCTGCGGCCAAGCACAGAAAGTTAAGTACGCTCCAGATAAGTACGTAAGTATAACAACCATGCCAGATGAACACAAAGGCAAAGGTTAACGCCGTGGCACAGAACTTGGCCATAATGGATGACTGTTTGCCGCAGAGCTCGGCGTAGATGTGCTTGAAGAGAAACTCGTAGAGACCCTCGTCAAAGTACTTCCACATGTCCGAGTAGAAGTGGATGCGACCGATGCAGCGCGGACGCCTTGGTGCCGCAATCCCATCATGCTCGGCAAAGGCAATCCCGAGTCCATACGTGACAACGTAATACACGAAAAAGAACTGTCCCATAAAGTAACCAGCTGCGTGCTGCCAGAAAACCGAATCCATCATGGCCACAACGCTCACATCCCGTGCCATATAGTGAATGTAGAAGTAGTGCAGGGCCCACTGCATCATTAGCCACCAGAAGCCTACACGTAACAGGGCCACCAGGAACCACTTCCACTCCTGTAGAGAATTGCCTCCTCTGTCCTCTGGCTGCTGCCGGACAAAACGCTCGTAACTGATAAACGGTCCATATGTGAGGCAGGGAAAGTACATGGCGTATCCCAAGTAATCAGCAAAACTGACATTGTCCTCACTCCTCCTCAAGGAGTAGCTGCAGCCCCGCAATAAACTCCAGGAGAGCGTGACGATCAGCATAACGTACTCTGCATAACCGACTTGGTCCAGCCACCATTGACTGTTCTTGGCCATGTTGATGGCCACAATCCAAAGGCCCGACAGCAGCCAGGTCAGTCGCTTGGAGCGTCGCTCCGCCGTCAGATAATAACTAACGATCAGAGCCGAGAACATTGCCAACGATGTCCAATGCAAATTAAGTCCAAGCGCCAATGCGCTGACTGCAACGTAGCCATGGCGCAGCAGGCGGGGCCACTTCCAACGCGAGACGCCGCTTACGAGCGCATGCAACAGGTAATAGGGCCAAAACGTTCCAATAAAATCAGCGAAATTCTCCAATTCATCGTTGCTGTCATCACGCAACCGCACCTCGTTCCCCCGCTGCAGCAGTCGCCAGCCCTCGGCGAATTGGAACTGAGACGAGTTTAAGACTCGATCCCGTAGCGCGTAGATTTTATATAGTCCAATAACAATATAAACTATATAAACAACAAAGTATACAACTATTTCCAACCCGCTTAATAATGTGCTGGCCAGTGCTGCCATTTTGGGTGTTTCCCAAAACAGACAAAGGGTGGCGCCACAGGTTTTTCAAAAGAATATTACTGCCGCTGCAATAGTCGCCAGCCCTCGGCGAATTGGAACTGAGACGAGTTTAAGACTCGATCCCGTAGCGCGTAGATTTTATATAGTCCAATAACAATATAAACTATATAAACAACAAAGTATACAACTATTTCCAACCTGCTTAATAATGTGATGGCCAGTGCTGCCATTTTGGATGTTTCCCAAAGCAGACAAATGGTGGCGCCAGTTTTTTTGTTTTTCAAAAGAATATTTGCCAGCAGTGTTGCCAGCTCTTCGAGTCATAAAAAAACTAAACTAGCTTTTAAAAAAGGCTAGAAATAGCCAGCATTTTTTTTGATAGCAAAAAAAAGCTAGAGTAGTATAGCGATATTTTTATTGATTTAATCCAGAATATTTAAAAATTCTCAAGTTGAAATTAAATGTTATTAATATTACAAAATATGAGTTAACCAGATAAAATACCTCATGTGTAAAACTGAGTTTAATGTTTCACCTCTGCTTTCGACCTTGGCAGCGATAAAAGGCTTAGCGCAAATGATGCCAGTGCTGAAAATCTTTTATTTGCTGCATCCAAGTGCAGACAATTTTACCAAAAAGCTTGTGGCATCCTTTAAATTGGACCACTAATAAGGTGAACTTTCGAGTATTAAAAAAGAATATCTTCAATATTGGTTGATTTCACCTTGAAAATAGCTAGCAGCTTTTTGACAATTTATCCCGCATTTGCCAATTGCAACCCGCTAGATCTAGCTTGGAAATAGCGAAATTGGCAACACTGATTGCCAGGGCGGCTAAATTACAGTTTCGTTAAAATTTCAAATTAATGCCAGTTTTTTATTTCGATTTAAATGTTAGGTTTTTGGATTTCAAAACATTAACTCTAGCTTGAAATGAGCTACATTTTAGGCAAGGACATGTACTATTTACAAAGTATTGTTTCAAAAGTGAACCTTATTCTAAATGATTCCTACAAGGATTACAACAATGCGTGTACATCTATATATTTACGAATGTATGAATATCTAGTTGAGAGCGTCCTCCTCATCTTCTTCCTCCTGCTCCTCCTTCACTTTTCGCTCTGCCTCCGTGACCCGACGCTGCAAGTGTCGCCAGAGTGTGCTCTTGGGTATTTCAAAGAGATTTGCCGCATAATTCTGGGACATGCCTCCATTGACACAGGCATGCACCGCCTTGGCCAACTTGTCTCGCAGCTCGTCCTTCGGTGTGCTGTCACGTCGCCGGCAGGCAACGAATTCTGGTAAACGACCCTGGGCCGCCAACCGCACCTTGTGCCGGTGTAACGTGGACATGGGTATACTCAGATCCTGGCTAATGCTTTTCAGCGAATCGCCGTTCTTTAGACGCTCATACGCCTCCGAGAGAGAGGGCTTCTCACGCTTGATTCTCATGTACGCCGGATTGGAGCGCACACGTCGCCACAATACGGTCTTGGATATGTCAAAGCGATCCGCAGCCTTTTGAAGACTGAGACCCTCGTGGAGCACGGCATCTGCGGCCAGTTCCAGGGCATCATTGATGTCGTCCTTGATCTCCTTTTTGAGTGCCGCATATTGTTGATGCTGTTTGGTCATTGTTTTCTTGGACGCCTTTGAGGTCGTTGAACGCGGCTGTACCTTTGTTTTTAGGATTTTCATGTCTAGCTGCGATTTGCGAGGTTTGACATCTAGTAATTCCTCTTCTTCTTCCTCCTCGCCAGCATCATCCTCGTGCATTACATCTTCAGTCATATCAGCATCGGCATCACCATCACCATCCGCACCCATCTCAATTAGTGGACCCGATGATGGGACATAGTCCTCTTCGATTAAATGTGACTCGGATTCCTCGTGATCGTCCATAACATCGGCTTCCGCATCATCCACAGCCAACTCACCAGCGGTTACCTGTTCCACCACAGCTCCTCCTCCCAATTTTGCCACAGAGGATGCGGATGCGGATTGTGTTATGGTAAATGTGCCGGTGTTCTCCGTTAATATATATTGATTGCCACTCGATGTGCCGCCCATATGCTCAATGGAATATGTGATTTTTGGCTGATCCGTGTACACATCCAGAAATTCCAAGGTTCTTCCGTCCTGCTGATGACTCTGTTGCGGATCAGTGAGTACAGAATTGCCCACTTCTAGTTTGCCAACAACCACGTTAGCCTCCTCTTCCTCCTCCTCCTCCATTAGAGCTGTATTCGCAATGTGCAGTCCACTAATCGATTTGGCTGCCTCAACAGCCATTGCGCCGCTGACAACATTTGAGCTGGTCATCGCTGTGGGATTCGTTTCAAAGCTGATGGCAGATTTGATGCCCAACAAGTTGATCGCTTCCAGAAACTCGGTGAGCAGGGCAGATGATAGGCTGGTTTCTCCCATGTAAATGAACGATAACATGCTCTCCAGCAGCTCGCCTCGAATGTCGGGCAGAATGACGGTTGCCTCCTGGCCGACAGGTAAATCCACCAGCAAGTTGCGCATGAGATCGCTGCACGTGCTGAGAACGAAGAGATGAGCCCGCACACTGATACCATCTTTGGCCACCAGCAATACCTCGCAGCTTTCGTTGCTGCTCTGCTGGTTGAGAAGAACGCGCTGGATATCCATAATTGTGGACGAGTGACCCATCCATTTTAGGTGATTCTGAGGAAAGATTAGAAAATCCCAAATTATATGTAACTAGTAACTCTCGCGACCACAAATCGGTGTTTGTTTTTTGGCGCTTGTTCCAAAATCCATTACCATTTTCGTTTGTTGTGTTTTATTTTCCAAAAAATCGGATTCTATTCTATTCCAGAGCACAAAGCGAAACGCGACGAAAATGGAGAACGACAGGGTTGCCAATTGCGTTCAAATATTAATGTTGTCGCAGACTTAATTGCATTAAATGCACTGTTTAAAATTTCACAACTGAGTGTAATAAATGTGATTGCTTTGATAAAAATTATGCGTTATCAAAATTGCCAACGTTAAACAAATCATTTGTTTAGAAAAATACTCCAAAGTTGATGGTAACTCTGCGTTTGGCAGTTCAATAATGGAATCCGGAACGGAACAAGCTCATTTTGATTTTATATATTGTATTTACTACGCAATGTATATTTAAAAACAATTTATACGGAAATTACTTAATTTTATAAAATATTATATGAACGCTTTTGATTAATATGTATTAATATTATTTACATTAATTAATGAGAGTCTGTGATCTAGTTCACTTGAAGAAAATTCGTTCTCCAACACTGGAACCTTGACGTTTTGTTATTACATAAAATTATTGTGCAGATTATTGAATTTGCACTTAAACATTTAGTTTAATCGAGCGTATGGCAGCATTAATTAGGAGTCTGAGTGCCAGAATTGCTACGGCCGCATTGTCGGCCAGGCATGGTAACTACCCAACGTTCTGTCTACCAAACAAAACTAGGAAACTAACTCATTCTTTAATTTACTTAGTGGTACCCGCTGGAACAGCTGCTCTGCGTTTGGCCAGCACGGCGCCCGTTGATGCCAAGGCACCTGAGAAACGTAAGTAATGCTAGTTAGTTGTTGATTGTTGTTAATTTAACAGTGATTTTTTGCTTGACAGCTACTGTACGCAAACCAGACGCTGCGGCTCGCACCAGTCTATCCGATTTTGGTCGCTATGTGGCCGAGTGCATGCCCAAGTACGTGCAAAAGGTTCAATTGACCTCTGGCGATGAGCTGGAAGTGCTCATTGCGCCAGAGGGTGTTGTGCCCGTGCTGCAGTTCCTTAAGGATCATCATCAGGGACAGTTTACCAATTTGATAGATATAGCCGGCATGGATGTGCCCTGCCGCAAATATCGCTTTGAGGTTATCTATAACTTGTTGTCGTTGCGATTCAACGCCCGCATTCGAGTCAAGACTTACACGGATGAGCTGACACCTCTGGATTCGGCTTGTGAAGTTCATAAGGCGGCCAACTGGTACGAGCGTGAGATTTGGGACATGTATGGTGTCTTCTTTGCCAATCATCCCGATCTGCGCCGTATCCTGACCGATTACGGATTCGAGGGACACCCACAACGTCGTGACTTCCCATTGTCCGGTTATGTTGAGCTGCGTTATGATGATGAGAAAAAGCGCGTTGTCTGCGAGCCTTTGGAGTTGGCACAGGAGTTCCGCAAATTTGATTTATCGGCACCGTGGGAACAGTTCCCCAATTTCCGTAACGCTAATCCTCCAACAGAGGCTATCGAGGCTCCCGCAACTAAGAAGTAAATGTTCGGCGACAAATGTTACAGTTTATGAAGGTGTTAATTAGATAAAAGGTATCAATAAAAACGATATGTACAACTTGTAAAATTATAAACAGTGATTTATTCATAATCAACGACACGCAACACAAAGTTGAAACATTCAATTAGTCGTCGAGTCTTAGGTTCCAATACGAAAATAGACAAAGTCAAGTTCTATAAAATATGCACTTGCGATTTGAAATTGATCGCCAATTAAGTTTCTTTTTTGTTTTCAACATGAGTGTGCTTTTTTTTAAACTTTTTAATAAGTATCTCACTAGCTGCATACAAATTTGATTAATTAAACGACAACACAGATTGTTCAGTTTAGACCGGGGACCGTCTAAAATAAAACTTGTTATTTATTTTAAATTATAGTTTCAGAATAACACATGTTACCGATTTTAAAATAAAAGTTGCCAAAAAAGTTATTTTGAATTTGTTAATAAAAATAGCCGTATAAATATTGGCTCCATAACTGTTATTTTCGATCCCTGGTTTAGACAAGAATTAATTTTGATAGTTATTATGAACTCGCATGAATATGCTTTCTAAATCTAAAGTCAATAAAATTTTGCTATTTTCCTGGTTCACTTGGCATTATCATTTCAATTTCATTTCCATTTTGTACTCTTGCCCTACACAAAAATGAATCCAAGCAGTAATTAGTTTGCCTTTTTTTCAAAAACATAGAATTTTCAAATTTTATTGAACTATTCGTTTCGCAGTTTACAAATTACTCGTACTTATCAACATTCACATTCATCCATGCATATTTATATTTGTATATATAGGTTGTCTCAATGCACATACAAAACATATATCAACACAAAAGTTAATTTACCACCTGATTATCCTATTCAAAAAATAGTGCGCCTGCGCAGCGGGGCCTTCAATTCAAGTTGTTATTTTCTTTTTTTTTTTTTGGCGGGAAGTTAAGTTACTTATGTATGTATCTATAAGTGTGTGTGTGTGTGTATGTGTGTGTACAGTAACTCAATAAAGTGCACCCTAACTTTGTCAAATTTTTGTACAACAAAAAAGTTTTGATGCAGGTTGAATGATGCAAAAATTTCTTTAACCCATTAAGTACCCATTAAAAATTTTGATTTTTTGTAAAAGTCCACTTATTTCTTTTTCCTCAAATTTAAAAAAAAATATTTAGTTGCAGTGACTGCAGAAAAAAAATTTTTTTTTTTAGACCGATGAAAAAAATTTAAAAAGTAGACTTTTAAAAAAATTCAAAATTACTTAATGGGTACTTAATGGGTTAAAGAAATTTTTGTATCATGTAAAAGGAATTTAAGTGAACATATGTAAGATTAATTTAAGAAACCTGCATCAAAACTTTTTTGTTAAACAAAAATTTGACAAAGTTAGGGTGCATACAAACTTTATTGAGTGACTGTATGTACAATATACCATAGAAGTTGAATTCTTTGAATACCTAACTGTTAATTCGAGCTTCATTTGTTGTAAACATAGTTTCACCGCATAGTTGACGCTTTATTTCACGTTTTTTTCTTATTTTTGTTTTTTTTTTCAATTTGTACAGGAATATACAAATATATGTACATACATTCGTACGTAACGATAAATTTATAGATAGCTCGGCTGTGATTACTTTAAAAATGTGTTCCCACCTGCGTACACGCACACACACACAATCATATGTACTTTTGAAAGTATGTGTGTACACATGCATGCATGTATGTGCGTACTTTACAACACTGCGTCCAATTGGCGCAGGTACAAAACAAATTTTGCCGCACTTGCAAAGCGCGTGAACAGTCCTTGTACTGGGTACAGATACTTTGCGTACTCAGTCCAGTACAGTGGGCCTGTGACAATTAAAAATTTCGATGCAGGATGATAAATGTGCTGCTGCTGATGACGTTAATCGCACCCAGCCAGCAGCACACCTGTCCTGGCGACAAACAACAAATTCGACAAACGTCCATTGAGGAATGGTTCGTCCTGCCACAAATACAAATGTGTAAGCCAATAGTGCACTCGAGTCCACGGTGCGGCTTATATCGATTCGGTTTTAGTATAAACCCGACCAGCACCAGCCGCCGATACGTAGGAGGTTCCCTTGCTGGTGCCGCTGCTGCTGCCGCTGCCGCTAGTGCCGCCGGCGTTCACCTGATTCTCGCTGCTGCCGCCGGCAGCGGCTGCCTCGTTATTGAGCCGCTCGTGATACTCCTGGAAACAGGGCACGATGCATAAATTCGTTTGACACTCGGGACAGTGGTATTTCGTTTTGCGACGCAAAATGCGACCATGTCCATCGATGGTATTCCAGCAGAAGTTGCAACCAAGCGCTGGACCAGGACGAATGACTGGGCAATGACTAGAACGTGGATTCTCCAAGGTAATGATTTCCCGCTGGGTCTACAAAAATGCAATAAATAAGTTCACAATAAGTCTTGACGGTATTACGGTATCATATGCATTCAGAAAATTATTTAAGTATACCAAGTATGAAGAACGAAGCATAAATTAAGATATTCAACTTAAAAAAAAAACAAGTGGGACAGGATATAGTCGAGCTCCCGACTATAGGATACCCGTTACTTATTTTATTAAATTTAAAATATTTTTATTGCTTGCTTTTAGGCGCTTACATTGCTCAAAAACTTTAATCAGCCTTTCTATGATTTTAATGGCTTTGTTTGAATTTTCTTTCCCATCGTAAAGTGTATCATCGAGTAATATTTCGATTTCAGATTGTCTTATAAAGGAGCTAAATTGGTGGGATCCCAAATTTATTTAAATGAATGCCGGATAAAGGCCAACAGACTTAAATCTCTTAGTCTTTTTTGTTGGTCCATTTTTAAGAGCATTTCCAAAACTCAAAAAAAGAGTGCAAGCCATAATAACAATGATAATAAATATATATATATATAAAACTTTTTGTCCTGACTCACTGACTGACTGACTGAGAATCAACTTGTAGCCTAAACGGTAAAAGATAGAAAGCTAAAATTTTCACACAAAATAGATGAGATAATTTCATCATGCAATACGATGGCGTTTTGCGAAATTCGACCTGTAAAGTGCTTAGTATGAAAAACTTCTTTGTTTCTTAAGATATCTCAACCATCTCACAGATTATATGTTTGGGACTGTTTCTTACATTCTGACTAAATTTGGACAAAGTCGGATTACTATATCATATAGCTGTCATAGGAAGAATCGGATGCAAATTAACCTTTAGAATAAAAAAATCTGTTGTTGTATGAGATACATAACAAAACATAGATTAACTCTTCTTGCTAAACTTTGACTATTTCTGGATTTTTCTCGCCAAATCACTAAATCTGACTTTTAGCTTAAGTTAAATTTTGTTAAACCGGACAACTAAAGACCTTCTCTTAAATTTTGCGATCGAAGCGAGCTGGGGTAAGCAAAGCGAGCAGGAGATAGGTCAATACCTGTGGAGAAGACACCGATCGCTGCAGTTCCTCGTTCTTCACGCGCAGCGTGGGCAAATGCTCAAATGAACTGCTCGTCGTCTGCTGGCCAGGATGCAAGTGGCTGTGAGTGCTGCTGCCGGTTGACTTGGAGCTGCGCAACTTGTTGCCGCCTCCATTGGCAGCCTCGACCTTGACCCCGCCGCGGCACTGTTCGATGACGTTCGTCAGTGGGGAGTGCGGTGACCGTCGTTCCGGAATGGGAGACGGCTCCGTGCTGCCTCCGTATGTGGGCGAAAACGGCTGGCGGCTGCTGCTGCTGTTGAGTCCGGCCGTCGGTGATGTTACCACCGAGACTGGCGTGCCGCTCGAGTTTGTGGGCGTGGCTGCGGTCTCACTCGGCGAGGCTGTGCACGTCACGACACGGGCTGGGACCAGGTACTGCGAAGAGCCCGCTGGCGGCGGCGATCCAGAGGCATAAATTGACTCGGGCAACGAGATATGATGGGGATGATGCAGTGCCGCAGGCGGCACATACCCAGCATTAGTTCCGGACAACGGATGCGAGTATTGACGATGAAATGGGGCGAAAGGATTGCTGCCCGTAATACCAGTGGAGCTGGTACCATGCAACGAATGCTGACGCGGCAGCAGCGGATCCGAATGCTGCTTGACCAGATATGGTGTGCTGCTCGGAACGTTGAGCAGATGCGGGCTACCAGGAGCCAGGTTGGGAGCAGGCTCAGATGCATGCCGCTCAATGCGAGGCGGCACGGTCAACAGATGTTGATGATGGCCCTGATGATGATGGTGATGATGATGCGTCGAGTAATCCCTGGCCGTAGTCGTGCCCGCCGCATTGAACGGATCAAAGTCCAGCGTCGTGGCTGCCGTATCCGGCGATATCTGATTAGTCGATGACATACTGTCGCTATCCCGTTTGACACGCGGTTGTCGCGTCAACACGCGATTCCTCTTCGATCCCATCACGGCCGTCGACTGTGACGTCTGCAGATCCGTGACCGCCTCCGTCTCACTCGGCGTCCGCTCGAAGCTGCCACTTCCGCTGCTGCTGCTGTGGGTATGGCTAATGGCCAGCATTGGATGCGGATGACTGACATGCGCTGGGCTGGGCTCTGCAAGAATATCATAGAATATAATGTATACATTCTATAATAGACTATTAAGTAGTGATGCAAATTCTAACAGTGAATCGAGTTTAATATCAAAATGTTAAATTATAAAAATATAATTTGATTTTGCCTTCAAATTTCATCAAAGCATTCTCCAGATATCGAACACATTTCCCTTTCCTTCCCATTGCCCTTCGATTTTAGGGTAACTGGGAACTTCTGAAATCGAATATGAGGTCAAAAATTAAATTTAAATTCAAATTTTTTAATTTAATTTATATTTTTTTTATATTAAATTTTTTTTCTAAAAAAGGTGGGCTGACAAGAGTGCACATTTTCTTAATTTTTGAAATTCTGAAATCGAATATGGGGTCAAAAATTAAATTTAAATTCAAAGTTTTTAATTTCATTTAAATTTTTTTATATGGGATTTCCAGAATCGAGAACGCGACATTTGTACTTCCTTAAATGAAAAACAAAATAGCTAAAGTTGACATTTTCAAAAATGTTTTCACACGTGTTTAATGCACTTTATCAACACTATTTTTATTATAAAAGAGAATTTTTAATAATAAAATTTTGAAATCGAATATGAGTTCAAAAATTAAATTTAAATTCAAATTTTTTTATTTTAAATTTTTTGTTAATAAAATTGGGATGACCAGACTGCTCATTTTCTTAATTTTCCATTTGGCATTAAATATTTTGGTTCACATAAAAAAATCGCTCTGAAAATTGTAAATTTTGCAGTTCGACTAGACGAAAAGTGGACGAAAATTGATTATCGAACTTAACTTTTCCTTCCCTTAACATTTTAAAAATACAACATTTAGTCTTTGTAAACAAACAAACGTGAAATGAAAAAGAATGCGAAATTCAAAGGACAGGATGATAGATGATAGAATGTAGATTTGTTGACTGTGTGGATGAATGGTTTACATAAATATTAAAATTGAGAACGTTGCTGATGAATGGTTAAAGTAAATATTATAAATGCGATAGTTTTTTTTTTTTAATTTTATTCGTTTCTTGCACATCGAAGCCTAAAATCTAAAAGGTTCGTTCGTTAGTTACATTATATTATATATAATACAATATTTGCTTTACTTTTTATACAGTCGTTTCATTTACTACCGCTGACTAATAATACGTTAATATTAATTTTAAATCTTTAAGTTTATAACTAGACACACACTCACAGGCACACACAGATTCACACACACACACACACACACACACACACATTTACCAGAGTTATTGGTACTTTGTAATCGTAGGAAACAGAGTTAGTCATACTTATTGTTTATGCTATTTTTTCGCGTTGTTTTTGATGAGTTCTAAATTTGCTTATATTGTTTTGTAGAGCTTTGCATCTAGATGTAGGAATTTAAAATGCATTACCAAAGTTTTTAAGTTTTACAAATACAATTACAATGACTTCTAACAAATCACGATTAGTTTTCTTTTCTTTTTATTTATTTTGTTTTTGCCTTCCGACAATATATATAAAAAGTTCTCTAATTGTTGCACACATAATAATATATATATTATTATCTGCAAGTTTATATATATATATATATATATATATATATATATGTATTTCTTTTTTATGTATATTATAAAAACACACTATACTTATTCGTTTCGTTTTCCATTTACTTTCTGCAGTCTCCATTTAGGATTTTGGGTGGTTACGAGTTATCTTCTTAGTTTTGTATATTGCGTATATGGCTTGCCCATTTAGTCCTATTTCTTTATATTTTCATTATCGAATGTTCAAATGCGTACATACAATCAAGTATGTACAATGAATGAATTACAAAATTATAAATAAATTAAATAATACGTCCCTCCAAGATATGTCTAGTATGTGTGTTAAATTGCACTCAAAAAAGGTAGTATGATCATTTGTAAATCAATAAAATTTAATTTTTCTAAGCATTGTTGTCGCCAGGTTGATCGATATGCACAAAGTTTTTGGCTTTGGCTCATTTCAAAAACAAAATCCATCCCAAAATCGAAAATATAATAAAATGAATGCATAAATTTACAAGTACACACATATATAATTATAATTGGTACATATACATATATATATCATACATTATTGAGTTTGCTTATTTCAACTTTTAATGGTTTATTTTATACGGATTGTAACACACTCCGTCTTAAGACTGATCTTTTTTGTCCCCTCCCCCCCAACTAGATACAAACATTAATTTCAACTAAAACTGTTTGGCGGCCTTTAACTGTACACAAAATGATATATAGATATATCTTCACAATTATCTGCAGTAGAATGTATACGTAATGAAGGTTGCTTTTGTAACACGAGTGCCGGGATATTATAGAAAAGTACATATACATACATAGGATATTTGAAAATATAATTGAACCGTTTTTAAGTATTTTATATTAAATTGTTTTATGTACATACTAGCTAAAGTCGATACACAGTAAATCATTTTGTTTTTGTTTAGTTTACTTTACTTTAGTTTTGTTTTGTGTTTTTTTTTAGTTTTTTAGGTTAACACTAATAAAATTGTATAAATTTATGTACAAATACAAATTGTGGTTACATATACATGTACTACCGATTCCTTAGATAACAATAGTAAAAATAATGTTCGGCACGAGACATGTAACTTAAGGAATTAAGTTGTTTGAATTTGTTTATTACATGTGTTGCCTGCCGGCTTAACTTGAGAGATACTATAATTATATGCCAGTGGGTGGTTTTTTCATTCATTATACGATAGTCACACCCCCTATTCCGATTCCGTTCCAACCCGTTTCCGGTGGTAATGCTCTTCTTTATCTGTAGTTTACTAATAGCTGCCGATGCTCTAATACCTGTATCGAGAGAAGGGCTGCGCCTGAATCTTAGGATTTGTCCAAGTATTGCAGGCCAGTGTTAACCAGCGGCGAAAGCGTACTGCCAACCAATGTGGGAGGCGGTGGGGCCGCCACAGTTACAAAATTATTAAAAAGAAAGGCGGTAGCCGCTGTGCTGTGCGCCGCACCCATTGTTGAGACCGAAACAGGTACGGCTGATATGCTCATTTGTTCTGGCTCGGTTGCAGCCATCACAGCGGCTGCCTGCAATAGGGTGGCTGGCCCCGGCCCGTGTCCAGGCTCAACGGTGCCGCTGCCACCTCCTCCGCTGCTTAACTGGTCCACCTGGTGTAGAGGCATTACACCAGCTGCCGCGGCGGCAGCAACAACACCCATGTGACTTGAAATCGTATTCTATATTGAGTTGAAGTTAATACTCTGTAGATTCATTGCAGCGGCCGGATTCACATTGATCGTCCCCGTTCCCGAAGCAGCAGCTGCTGTGCCGGCGCCCGTCGCATCGATATACCGCTGCCGGGACATTGTCGGTGAATCCATATAGCGTGTATCAAACAGGCTCATCACACCAATCGGATGCGTATTCGCGCCACCACCGGCTGAGCTGGCCGCTGTTGCGCCCGAGTGGTGAGGCGTACACATCAGCGACGGCGTCGTTGTTTCCGTCTGTGGCGGTATTTGCATGTTGAGGGCGGCGGTTTGGGCCGCGGCAACGGCAGCGGTTAGATGATCATAGGTTTCGTTGGTTGTATCATCGCCGGGATTTGTGGATGGTGTTGGTGACGGGGAAAGATTTGGTTCCTGCTTGACCACGCGCGCTTTAATGCTAGGTCGCGACACCGGATAGCCCCGCTTCTTATACTCCAGCCAAAGTGTGCGATTGTTCACTCCATACAGACGAGCAGCCTTGCAGAATCCAATGCCACCGGTACGGACCGCCTCCAGGGCACGTATGAAATTCTCATCACCTTGCGGGTTGACTGATCGCTTCCGTTTAGGCACTTGACTACCACCGCCACCGCCGCCACTGCTGCTATTGCCACCACCACCGCCAGCAGCACTGCCCGCACTTCCTGCCGCGCTGCTGCCTCCTCCGCCACCGCCTCCACCCACGCCCGAGTGCACTGGCGATTGTGTGGGCGTCGGACCCTGACTGTAAACGGACTGCACCATGTTCGACTCGTTGGGCGACGTGGGTGACAAGTTCTGTGCTGCTGTTGCATAACCGCCAACAAGATTATTGACGGTTATAATTTGGGAGGAATACGCTTGACCGGCAGCTGTGGCGCCCTGTTGTTGTTGCTGCTGCTGTTGCTGATAGTGCAGCTGTTGCAAGTGCTGCTGCTGCTGTGTTGCTTGCTGCTGGGCATCGTGTTGTTGCTGCTGCTGTTGCCGTTGATCGTTGGTGCCGGCGTTGCCGACGCCGGCAGTGTTATTCGCGCCGCTGTTTTGATTGCCACCGTTGCCACCGTTCCCAATCAAGTTGGACTGGCAGGCGGGCATCGAGAATCGCGAATAGTTTGAATCGACAACTGTCCATTGCAGACCTGGGAAGGGGAGAGAGAGAGAGAGAGAGAGACAGCGTAAGATTGGGTTTGTCTTTTGTACGAGGGGGATTTGAATTTTGAATTATACTCTCTATGAATTTACTCTCAAATTTGCGGGTCGGGGCTCATCATTTGGCCAAGATCAATTTCTGAGATTGCAAGTAGGGCAAACCTGGTTTATAGTATAGTGGATTTTTATTTTTTACATAGTAGAATGATATTGGTATCGGTATCGAGTAGTAGAAAGATTGCTAATGCTAAATCATTATCATTTGGAAACCGCTCTATACAAAATTATTCTCAATCACAAACAAAAAAAAACCAAATTAAATAAAATTGGCAAAAAAAAAAAACTAAAGAGTTTAGTAATCAATTCGACATAAAGATAAATCAAATCAGTAAAATACACTTGTTTAGTTTTGGACTCTGTGCTAGCTCTCTCCCATTCCCAAGTTCAGGTAGGATTTCATTTTTGAATAGAATACACAATAGTTAAACATATACGTATGTACATACAAATGCATTCATTTCATTTCACATAATTATTTGTATTTTTTTATTGTTTTAATTAGGCGCACTTAGTCGGTAAACGGTAACGATATTCCTTATGCTTATGTTTCATATTTAGCTTTAGCATTCATTTCTCCAAGCGCTTTTGGATCATCATTTCAATTTTGTTGTTGTGTTGTGTGCGTGTGTGAGTGAGTGGGTGTTTTTCAATGCAATGCATGACTTATGATTGTGCGACAGAGCAGAAGTAGCAATATTTGATCAAATTAAGTTTTAATAATGAAATAATGATAATGATATACAAATAATCAGCAATAAAAACAAAAAGGGCTCGAACTCGATTTGAATCAATAATGACAACCTGATTCCAAAAACAATAGTTACAATCCCTGAATGAAGAATGATCTGGCGTATGATTTGATTTTGTATATTTAAGAGTGTTAGATTTGCATATTTTATAAAAACTACATAAAAATAAATCGCACAGTATTTCACCAAAAAGATCTTGGTTCCTTTTTAATATCAATATAAGTGAAGGAAAATATTCACCTTTTCGGTTTATAATTTTTTAAGCAGTTTTTTTATTAACTTAACTAAAATTTAGTTGTTAGATTTTAATTTAATGCGAATGTGTGCGATTAATTTTTTTTAAACTACACGATAATATATTTAATTGTTGACTTACCAGAGTGCGAAGATTGTGAATTGGGGGCGTCGTGTTCCGATGGAGTTGTCGTGCCAGAAATGTCCAGGGGCATCGATTGATTCACACTGCCGATGTCCACCTCAGGCTTCTGCATGGTTGACGGCCAATAATATAAACGATGGAGAAATAACGAAAGTTTAGCAAAATGTGTAACAGTAGCTAGAGGATTAACGTGACCAATTTCATTACAATTTGCATATGTATGTGTCCGTGAGCGTCATCCAGATCCGAATCCTGAGGCTGTTGCTCCAGTTCCGTGCTCGTTGACTCCTTTATCAGCTTGGTGGCATGCATTGAATGTCCCGAGAGGCTACCCAACGCAGCGGCCGAGTTGCCACCCGCACCTGCGCCAAAGGACATTTGGCTCATCTGTGCCAAGCTAAGTCCGGCAGCACTGCCAGCAGCACCAGCTGCATCCAGAGAGCTGTTATGCTGATCCTCAGAGTTATTGCGTTCCCCAGAGCCTGAACATAATGAGAAACAGTTTAAATACCTTGGTCTTAAAATCGTACTATTGGGTTGGCAATAAGTCGTCATGACTTCCTTGCCCCTCCAATGTGTTGTGGTGCTGTTCGAAAGATGCTTTACCCAAATCACACTCACCGTTATTCGAGGATTTTCGCAAACGCTTGCGTCGGGTGGCCGGCGAGGTGCCAGCACTCAGTGGCGATGGCGTGCGTCTCAGTTGATGATGATGCGTCTGCGAGCTCTGAGCTTGGCTGCCTTGCTGTTGTTGCTGCTGTGCTTGGTGATGATGATGGTGATGATGATGCTGTTGCTGCTGTTGTTGTTGCTGCTGCTGCTGTTGTTGCTGCTGCTGCTGTTGTTGTTGTTGCTGCTGTTGTTGCGCCTGTTGCTGCTGCTGCAGTTGTTGCTGTAGCTGCTGCTGATGATGCTGCTGGAATTGCTGAGCTTCGCTGCTACTCCAAAGTGAATCGCCGGCACTGCTACTGGCACTGGCTGCTCCCAGACTGGAGGCAGCAGCGCTAGTGTTAGTGCCCGCCACATTGGCGCCAGCTTGGCCGAGCAGCTCGGTTGCTTCGCTGGATGACTTGCTGTCGGACTTGGTGAGGTTGGCCGGATCTGTGGGCATCTCGGCGAGACCCTTGATCTTGAGCATCTCAGCCGTTTTAAGTATGTGCGGCAGCTGCTCCTGAGATACATTCACCTCGCCGTAGTACATAAAGTCCACCATCGTTTTGAGATCATCATACTGCACGTCCTTCAGTATGACAATCGGGTGCTGGCATGGATTTGTCGTAAACAGCGCCTGTTAAATTGATTCATTAATCATTATTACTATTTAGTTGTTCATTTGTCACACTCACCTGAAAGTACGAGCTGCACGCGGAGAGCACGATTTTGTGGGCCTGCAGTTGACGGCCCTCCGCGGCAAGCGTGACGTCCACCAGCGTCCCATTGTGCAACAGCGAGGAGCAGACGGATATGAAATTTGGCTGGTGATTGTTCCAGCGCAGACAGAATTGCTGCACAGACATTGTAAGCGTCGGCGTCAGCGTCTACGTCTACGCAAACAACAACAATGACCGATGTCGTTGCCGCTGCCGCGTACTTTGGCTCGCGGCAGCAACAACAATGCGTCGAAATTCCAACGAGATACCAACAATAATAGCGTAGCAAAGCAACAACAATTTCAATTTCAAAGCGAAATGACGAAAACACGCTGATAACACTTTTTTTTATCGCCTATTGATTTTTGTTTTTTCCCTTTTTGTTCTGTTCCGTTGTTGCTGTTGTTTCTAGCTTTAATTAAAAATTACGTACAATATTATTTTTGGGGGGCGCCTTCAAGTGATGATGTTGTTGTTGTTCTTTACGTCGTTGTCTTCTTGTATGTGTGTTGCCAATACATATATACATACATATGTATGTATGTATGGATGAATTTTGCGTTTGGCGGCGGTTTCGGTTTCTATGCCGCGCAGTTATACATATACACAGATGCACGCATCTTATGTACTTCTGAAATGAGAATATCAACAATTTAGCATATGAATCTTAGCATATTTATTTGATAAGAACAATATTATATTTAATTTGTTTGGCTTTTTTTTCCAAGTTTCGTATCAATCTCTTTTTGCCTATGCGCGCACTCTTTCGCTCTTTCTTTCTGTATCACAGGCTGCGCCGCGGCGCGCTCGCTCAGTCTGCTTACAGCAACAACAACAGTAGTAGAAACAACAAAATACGCATATACATGTGTATGTAATTATACAGTCGCGAATAGCACTCACACACACACACACGAAAACAAACGAACCGATTCTATATACACTTAAATAGATGCTTGAAATTTAACGGAGTCTGTGTACTGTTTTTTGCTTTTGATTTTATTTTTAATAAAAACGTAACGAAATCTAATACATAGGCATGAATGTCTGATGTGAGCTAGCGAGACCTTGAATTTTCTTTGATTGTTATGACGTAATTAGCGCGTCTGACCCTCTGCCTTTCTGCCACAGGCACGACCACGACCGACGTCGTGCTAATCGCTACTTCGTTTATTCATCGTATTGACATTTTCAGCAGCCTTTATTTAGATAAATGTACGTGTGTGTGTGTATATGCACACATGCATATTTGCATATGTCGCGCGTTTTTCTTATAAATGTTTTTTCCGCTAGCATTATTGTAAGCGTTGCGAGTGGTAATGCTCATTAAATTATTGCAATTAACAATGTTTGATGCTTTCGTGAGCTGTGGGGGAGGGATTCCATTATTTTGCACAAAAGAAAACACGGCGAGAAGTAGAAAGTCCGAAAACAAAATGGCGCGCTTGTAAGAAAATCTGTTGGTTTGCAAAAACATTTAAGTCCTAGTTAAACACATCAGATTTCATACAATACTGTTGCATTACACATTTTGAGTTTTATATTTACACATTGTGCATTATATTGCTTTATTATTTTCGCACAAAATTAATAATTATGGAATTCTTACGTTTTTTCTTTCTTTCTTCTTTTTCTTCTTTTTTTTTATTGCGATTGTGTCGTTTCGTTCAGAACAAGTTCATTTAAACTGGGCATTGAAAGAACTATTGAGTTGGTACAGTGTTTGTGAACTAGACTGATTCAATAGTTCAATCTGTGTTGTAAGCAGTTGCTTAAGTTCAAATGTATATCCCTTCGACTATTTTCTTGCAAAATATTTTATTTAAATCAAAATAATAATAATAATTTGTTTTTGATAAAAATTTATAATGCTTTTAGAGTGAATATTCATCGCTTACGAACAAATAGCGAGATTGCTCATTAAAGTTGAATTATATCGTTTAGTATAAGTTCTATTGAACTACTCACCAAAGTGAGCGAAGCAGCTACGTTCCCAATTTTGGGTCATTTAGTTCAGTTCTTCAGTTCTTTTGTTCGTTTGAGTGCGTTTTATTTTATGAATAGTTGACGTCACAATCTACTTATAAAACCAAACCATAGGTGTCGTATTTATGCTTTGCAAAATAGACAAAAGAGGGTGCTACGGTTTTGCTTAAGTCAGCCCTGGCTCCCCGTAAAAGGATAATGTTCCGTTTAATTTAATCTAATCTAATCTAATCAAAATTTAAATTTTCTTTAAAATACTTATATACATTATGACCTGAACTGCGTACAGGTTGGGAGTAGTGTATTCAAGCTATGGGTCCATTAATAAAAATGAGAACTAAATAAGATCAAGTAATTCTTGAGCACAAAATTATGTCTATCATTCAAAGGCAAAAATAATTGATTTAAAAAGGTCATTTTCTAAATGTCAGGCGAATGTGAAAGCCCCAACACCATGAAACTCTGTACAAATTAAAAAAATAAATTATTGAAAGATAAATTGTTGCTGTTAATCAGTTTACCCATAATAAAATCACTGGCGCATATCAACAAATTAAAAAAATGCTGAATCAAAAAAGTTTCTATTGCCGAAACCCGGGATTGAACCGGGGACCTTTAGATCTTCAGTCTAACGCTCTCCCAACTGAGCTATTTCGGCGTGCGATTTCAAGATTTTGGTCGTCGTATAAATTAATGCTGCAACCAAACCCACAGGATTCTTTAATTGTTATTATTTATTTATTGTTAGTCTTATCAGTAGAACAACAATGCTTTACGTTGAATTATGTTTGTGCATTTGATTATCGATCTACGTGCGTATACAATTAAATATAAATCAATGCCAATAGGCATTGTAACGAGGGATATTATTGTGTACGCATTTACCAAAGAGCTGCGACCTTTGAAAAATATGCATAAATATGCATCTTTTTATGTGTAAAAGACAAAAGCAAAGTTCAGTGAAACTGAAACTGAACTACGTATATTCTACTACCACAAGTGTACTAATGCCGTGAGGAGCGTTGGCAAAACTCGGTCAGATTCATATTTGAGATGCGTAAATTAATAATGGCTCATCATAAAATCGAATTTAATAATATGCATATTTAGTTTGGCTTAGAGCCCTAGCGTCGTAGGTGTAGGTCACTGCTCCAACTCAGCTTAGTATATAAGCTTCGTATTTTTATTTCGAAATCAGTATCAGCTGCAACGGCCACTTGAGAAATACATTCGATCAATTTTTGAGTCTACCAAATCCCATTGAAGATGTTCAAGACAGTAAGTGTCAAAATGATTAGTTTATATCAGGATTAAAACAGGGATTGAAATACCGGTATGGTTTCGGTTCACAAAACAAAAAACGTCTTTACAATAATAAATGTATTTCATTCATTCACAAATAAAAATTCAAAATTATAAATAAGAAAATTAAAATCAAAAATTAAACAGAAAAACTAAAATACATAACTAATAACGAAATATCAGAGATAGCAAAAAAGACTTATGAGTGGGAAAAAATCGAAACAGTTAAACATTTTTCGTTTTAAATTATTTTTATTTCGGTTACTTTTCGGTTTACAGAGTTTCGGTTTTAAGGTTTCAGTCAAATGAAAATTTTGTTTCAATCGGTTTTCGCCGGTTAAAGATTACGGTTTCGGTTGGGGCTTTAATCCCTGGTTTATATTTAATTAAATTACTAACTTTATCCATTTTTGTAGAGCCTTATCTTTGCAGCAGTGTATCTAGTAGCGTGCTGTAGTGCAGCTGACGAGTCAGATGCCGTTGTCACCCAGTACAGATCACAAGTGAATGAGGATGGCAGTTACAACTACGAGTACGCTACCTCAAACAACATTCAAGCACAGGAGTCTGGAGTTGGTGGCTACTATGCCAGCGGATCCTTTGGCTACACAGCTCCCGATGGACAACCCATTAGTCTCGAATATACTGCTGATGAGAACGGTTACCAGCCCAGGGGCAACCATTTGCCCACTCCTCCGCCAATTCCCGATTACATTCTGAGGGCTTTGGAATACATTGATGCACATCCCTTCACAAGAATTCAGCTTAAGAAATGAACCAATATCGTTTAGTAAATTGTTGCATACTTGTTATTAGTTTAAGTTAGTAAATGTTGACTATTTTTTAAAAGTTCCTCTTGTTTCATTTCACCTTTACATTTCATATAATCCTCTGTTAAACATGTGTTAACATCTGTTAAACTGCTTGTCACTCACTGCCATCTAAATCAGTGGTCGGCATCTACTCATTCTTATGTTTGCATTACGTCAGTGTGCATTTTTGTTCGTCTAACAGCGGAATAACAGCTACGTAACAGAAAAAAATCGTAGCAGCGACAGCGCAGTCGCCATGAAAGTTTCCAGTGCGCACGAGATAGGGCCGTGCAAACCCTTTTCTGTCTTTTTAGATCATTTAAGATCACCAGCATCTAGCTATCTCTCTTTTCCTTTCAGGCAGTTCTAAGCAAAGCAGTTTAAGTGTAAAAGACGTTAGTAAACTAATCAGACATAGTTTTGTTATTGTTTGCAATAAAAAATAACAATACACAAGAGTGCAGTCTGTCTGCTTTGTTTAGAATTCTTT
The DNA here is from genome assembly GCA_035047525.1 of Drosophila quinaria. NCBI lineage: Eukaryota > Metazoa > Arthropoda > Insecta > Diptera > Drosophilidae > Drosophila > Drosophila quinaria. Next base: position 1,333,218 of record JAWNPO010000510.1, on the reverse strand, counting down.
TGTGAATGTCTCAAATCGAAATTCAATGTCAAGTTACCTCTGTTAAATGACTGCATAATTCATATGTAGATATTTACCATAAGAAAGCAGTTTTATGCTTCTATGATATATAATATCGTAAATCTTTCTTTACATTGTCATTCAATTTAAGCCCAAGTAAATGCATAATAATTTAAAATCAAAAGACGGTCAAACTTTGTTATACGTAAATGCACAAATACAAATTTATCTTTTGAAAATTTGTGTAAAATTATAAAGACATAAATAAATATTAAAGCTCACTGACTTACTTTTGATGCTAACACTGTGCTACAAAATTGAATCAAAATTAAACGAAATGAATTGAAAGAAGAAACTTAGGTAACCATTTTTCCCTCCCCCCCCCCCCCCCCCCCCCCACACAAACAAACTTACAAAAATAAAACAAAATAAAACAAAATAAATTAAATTATACTCTCCCCCCCCCCCCCCAGCCCGAAACACAAACACATACTTAAAATAAATAAAACCAAAAAAATCCAAAACACAAAATATTTTATACCCCCTCTTCCTCACCCCGCCTTATTCCCCGTGCCCCCGCCGCAGAAATAAGGCAGTTCAAATATATACCCCTTCTTTCTCCTCCCTTTTTGGGTGTATCGTTGTCATAATTCTCCCCCCTTTTTTGCCTTTTTTTCCCCCCATTAGAGGCCAGCTTGTAAAGCTGCCCCCCTTTTTTTTTTACCCCCAAAATTAGCCCCCTTGTCCTTTTTGCCCGCCTCTCCTCCTCTTTCCCCCCCGTGGTCCCAAACCCTTCCTTCCCCGTTTTCCCCCCGCCCCCCCCCCATTTTTTGGCGCCTTTCTTCTTATGAGGCCCCCCCCCTCCAAAAAAAAAACCCCCACATAAAAAAAAAAATCCCCGTTCAAAAAAAATATTTTTTTTTTTTTTTTTTTTTCGCCTCCGCGTTTTTTCGTAAAAAAGACAGAAAAAAAAACACGATACCCAACCTCCTTCCACCACGTTTCAGGCATACTGACAAATAGTTGCCCCCTCGAAAGAGAGCAGTTGTGGGGACGACGTCACCTTACTAATAAATACATCTTGAACTTAGGTATATAAACGAGTCATACTTTACTTAACTGGATTCAATTCCCTTATTATAGTATTTTCTATGTAAGCAAATTTTTGTTGTTTTTTTTTTTACATTTTTTGACTTTTGTGATGGTTTTGAACACTATTTTATTAGAAACCCCTTAGACTTGTATTTATATTAAAAAACACATTTTCAAGAGTAAAACGTGTGTCTATTTTCTAAAATCGGACAATAATTGGCAAAGCTATAATAGCTATAATAGCTATAAAATAATTTTGAAATTAAGTAGTTAACAAAAGAGTATTTTCCCATGATTTTTTTTTCCAAAAAACTATCACTTTATTTTAATAAACTAAAAAGCAGAAGACGTAAAACTAATTGTTTTTTGAAAATACATGCCAAAAGTTTGGTAGTTTCTACAAATTTAGCTTGCCAGCGCAAAATAGAACAGTCACAGCTGCAGAAACTGCTCAAACCACGGATAAGGCAATGTCGTTGGGGATGCCTCCCTTAGTGAAATGTTGTGCTACTCAAAATAGATTGTATGATGAGGAAGGAAGTCTATTTGAGTATTTTTCAAACCCAACTATCGGATTTTCTTGAAAAAGTGCATTTATCCCGAAACTGATATAACTTTTTAACCCATGGATAATCGACCAAAAATTTTCAATTGATGGAGTGACCAGCAATAAGTGCCGACCTCAATCCAAGTGAAAATCTTTCGTCTTTGAATTGAATTATAAAAGATGCTATTGAAAATTTAAGTAAAGTTATTTAATTATCTTGAAACGCGCAAAACTGAGTTTATTCCGGTTATTTTCATTTTTTTCTTTCAAAATCTAAGAATTCGTCTTATTTATTAATGTTACCTTACTCCTATTTGTTAAGAATGAATTGATAAAAATTAATATTAAACAAATTTTGGATTTCCTTGTATGGTTTTGTTTTAATAAATGATGAAAGTCAGTGTTGTGAACATGCACTCACTTTTGCTCGCCACTGTAAGTATAAGAGTGTCTATGTTAATGTGTAGACATTGGAGTTGCCAACACAAAATAGAGCAGCCGGCCCTTGTTTTGATGCTAATGAAATACAAAAGCCATCGTTATACTCAGCGTGGTAAATATTTGCGTGTCACAGACAATTTTTGTCAAGAGTCGCTGGATTATACGCAAATTGTTGCCGCTGCCTTTTATTTAGAAATTGTAAACTATTGATAAAGAAACAAGTTAAGAGCAAGGATTGAATTGAGTGAAATATTTCTATACCAGTCTAAATACAATTCATTAAAAAGCCGTCACTTGTCTAAATTAAACTTTGTCAAACTGTTATTCTAGGTGCATATATACATTATTTTGTCTTATAAAATGTTTGCACATTCAGTAGGTATTTTAGGAGCTCAGCTGTTTCTTTTAACACTATTTACAAGGGTTAGTTATTTATTTTACCTTGCTCTCAAAAGTCTACAAAGCTTATAAAAAATATGAATAAAATTATCTCAGAGACGCTGCTTAAATCTACATTGATACATATGCATATATTAGATACCAACTAAAACAATCGTATATTTAATAGATTGCTTAGCAAAATTTGTTGAAATTTAAGCAAACTTTTAGGCTCTCTGAATATGATTATTCAGCACGATTTCTTTCATAGAACACGTGAAGTTTGTCTCGATTAACAAAATCATTAAAAAAAAAAACAGGTGAATGGCTATAGTCGAGCTCCCGACTGTAGGATACCCGTTACTTTTTTATTTATTTATTTATTTATTTATTAACATTGATAGTTAAGCTTAAAAAACTAAAACTAACAAGGGGTAAGTATAGCGCTAGCTGCAGATTCTTTCGGCTACATACCCGTTACTTATTTTAATGAATTTTGAAATATTTTGTTATTGCTTGCTTTTAGGCACTTATATTCTTTAAAAACTTTAACTAGCCATTACCACCTTTCTATTTTTCTGCTCTTGTTACGATTTAGTAGGATGATGGGTAATAATTGTAGTTAACGTGAATTAGTGAAAAATTCCTAATATCTTGAAAACTGTGCGTGTGGTGGTTTTTTGCAATTTACAGAGGCGGAAAACATACTTGATCTGCGTGGGGTTTATAGAAGTCTGTATGCCAAATTTGGTTGCTCTAGCTCTTGTAGACTCTGAGATCTAGGCGCTCACACGGACGGACGAACGGACGGACGGACGTACAGACGGAGAGACGGACTTAGCTATATCGACTCGGCTGTTGATGCTGTTCAAGAATATGTATGCCTTATAAGGTCGGAGATGCTTCCCTGTTACATACATTGCATCGAATACAATATCCCCTTTTACTTATTTTTATAAGTATACATTTTCCTTCAATATCTTAAAAAGGCTCACTATTCGAAGCTCTACTGTTTATTTTGAGCTATCTGAAGTATTTTGAAAATTCCCTGCGCAAGCACCGATTAAATTGATGACAGACTGCTTCAATGCACTGCTTGCGTTCTCTGCAACTGTGTCAGTAAACTGCTTGCAAGTAGTATTTAAAATTTGAGGCTTTAACCGTTTAGGAATTCATTTATAGATCATTACAGATCTATTAATTTTAAAACAACATTTCCAGAAAGAATTTTTAAATGGCCAAACATTTTCATTATACAAGTTGTATATACTTTTCATCACTTTCGTTTATTTAAAAACATATTAACAAAGCTTTCAGAACCTCAGTATTCCCTAATACGATTCGGCTTCAACCCTTAACCGACGAAAGCTCTTTGTGCCTTGCGGAAAGATGGGGCACGATGTTGTTGTTGCTGTGGCTGACGGTATTGTTGTTGGGTCTCTTCGTATTGTGGGTGAGTGCGGATGTATTCCAGGGATTTCAGGATAGCTGCTGGAATTGGTGGTGGAGTGGGCAGATGGGCACCTTGTGGCTGGTATCCGTTCTCATCGGCAAGGTAGGCTAACTCGATGAGTTGACCTTCTGGCGAGTAGTAGCTGACTTTACCCTGGGCAGAGTGACCAGCGTGTCCGGACTCCTGGGCGGAGATGCCATTGGATGTCTCATAACTATATTGATAGGGACCATCCGGATGGATATCGGAGTCACTCCTGCCCGTTGCCAATGCATCGCTATTTAAGAGACCAGCGTAGGCGCAGGCAATCAAGGCTGAGCTAACAAGGATCTGCAACATTCGGCATACATTTAATTAAATATGCTGCCTTAATTGACATTTTTGCCAATATACTTACAAAGCGGAACATTTTTTGTTTTTCGGTTGTGTTGTGTTGTGACTTCAACTGATACACTAGAGGATGTGATGATTTTGTTGCCGATTGCTAGCGAATTTATACTAAAAAATCGCCGTGTCATTTGATATTCTCAAAAACCTGATCGAGTTAATAAAGTTCAGGAAATTAATCTAAATAACCATAACAATAAAAGACGCAGCAGCTAATAGTCCACTTTGACCAAATCAAGAGCAGCATCATCGTCATCATCGTCCGTTGTGAGTGGGTTTGCCCAGAGTCGGCTCAAAGAGCAAAGCTGAAAGCAAAAGTATCGCCCCATGCAAGCAGTGTCAATGTCGAGCCGGTCTCAATCTGTCTGGCCGGGTTAGTGCTTGGCACAGGGGCGTGGTCAGGGGCGGGGCACGGGGACGGACTGGGCACACCCAAAAACGAATTTGACTAAATTAATGTACAATATGTGTATCGCAATAAATATTTAGCATAATTTATGGTTTCACTAGTCTGGCTTCACTTTTCCATTTCGGTCTTTTTTTTATGTTTTAAAAATGTTAATTCAATTTTTTACTAATGCCGGAGAGGCGCTAAATGTGTGCGCTTAACAAATTGGCCGATAACATTGAGATAATTAAATAGTTCAAAATAAGATATCAAAACAGGATTTACTTGCTTCAATCTAGACAAATGGAAATCTATCTATGCATGCACAGTAACACACAAAAGTATTGGTTATCGTTAACATATTGGCATGAATGGAAAGGTCATTTAAATTCCGTTTGAATGATACAAAACTTGCCTTAACCCATTAAGTAACCTTTGAATTTTCGAATTTATGTAAATGTCTACTTATTCATTTTTTTCCTCGATTTAAAAAAAAAAAATGTTTTGATGCAGAAAGTTTCTTTAAACAATACTTTTGTGTGTCACTGTATTAATCAAGTGCTATAATTTGTGCTGTCGTTAATTTAAAGAATTTTTTCATTAAAAACTAAAACATGTCTTTGACAATTTGTAGGCCAATTTTTAATAGCATCTTGTTGGTAATTTAGATCATCTGAATATAACAAGTGTTACACTGCCGGACATTTGTTTAGAAACAATTCGCAATATATAAATAATAATTAAAATATGCAAATCGAAATTAATTGACTTTTGTTATGGTCATTCAATAATACATACTTAAGCTAATAGCAGACGCACCTCCATGGCAACGAGAAAAGCACAAGTTATGCAAATGATCCATAAGCTCGTAAACTTGTTTATGAATGATGGAGTGTCTCATGTTTTGACTGTGATTTTTAATATTCGGATTAGTGTGACACATATTTTAATGTATACAAATTTATTAAAGTAGTTTTTGGGGGCTGCTACAGTTCACACAGATTCTAATGAGGAACTGAAAATTTATGCATGAAAAATGTCACTCGATTGTCATCATTCATTGACTTGAAACTGGTAAAACCACAGTTCAAATGCCATAATCGACTGCATTTCATTCAAGAAATATTTAGAAGGAAACAGGCGAACTTGTGAATATTACTTATAAGTATAAGTAGAATATATTTTATGTATGTTAATGTGACAGACAAATAAAATACAATTTATATGGGCAACTTTGTCTATTACGAATTTATACAAAATTATAATATATTTAATTCCAAACGCCTGAAATTCCTTTTGAAGATTTGAGAATATTGAATGGTACACATGCGTATACATGCTTTCGATCTTTGACATTTAAGATATGCTTTTGAAACTAGTTTGTCTTCCGGAACATTCAAGCTGCAATAAACACTTGCCTCATCTGTTGTACTTTATGATGGTGCGAAACATAAAGCAAACTATCTTCGCATACGCATGTCTAAATTGGCATGTTAATGAACACAATTAAATTTTTGTCATCAAACTAAACATAATTTTATATTTTCGTCAAGCTCATCAAAATAAATTGTGGCTTTTTGGACAATCGAATGTGATCTTAGCACAAGTTTCCAAAATGTTTCTCAGAGAAAGCAGTGCAAAGTAGATATGAACATCGCACTGCTTTCAATATGTTTGTTGATCACTGCAAGCAGTGTGTATGTGACTGGTTGAAATACGAGGATGATCTAGTAGTTGCGTAAATTAATTAAAATTAACAATTATTGATGCACTTCTAATTGAATTATTTATTTAAAGAATCTTTGCACTATTACACTATTTAATTTGGTTAAGATTATCAATATTCAAATTATTCTATGCTGAAAATAATATCGCAATAATATACCAGAATCGTTGAAAAATAAACCATTAAATCATTTTGTATAAATTGAATAAATGAATACACAACTATTAATGGAAAAGAGTGTTTTATTGCCAAACAGCTCCAAAATCAGCTTGTTTAAATGTCTAACATAAACTTGTAAATATAACAACCAAAGCTTATTATGATTTGATGGCATTTAGAAGCGACCATGACTGTGACGCTCCTCCTGATGCGGATGTGTGCGAATGTATTCCAAGGCTCTGAGGATAGCAGCTGGAATTGGTGGCGGCGTGGGCAGATGAGCACCCTGTGGATGGAAGCCGTCGGCATCGGCGGTGTATGTTAGCTGAACCAACTGACCATCCGGAGCGTAGTACGCCGACGAGCCGCTCGCATATTGGCCACCAACTCCTTGCTCCTGCTGAGCTATGCCATTCGAGGTCTGGAACTGATAGTTGTAGCTGCCATCCTCATTTACGTTGGACTTGAATTCACGTGTTTCGGCTTGTGCATCGAAGGCATCTGGTCTCGCCTGTGCCACGGCAAGCAGTGCAACGGTTAAGATGATCTACATACAAAGAGATAGTTTCATGTTAAAATTGAGCTCCTTGGTTATCGGTTTAGTTGAAAACTCACGAATTTCATGTTGGGCTGTGGCGTGTTTACTTCTTGTCTCTATGAAGTCGATACGAGAATGAATGCTGCCCAGATGAAGTGGCGGAGCATTTATAGCCAGCTTGCCAATTACCAACCAATATCTGATACAACAACTTTTATGGTTTTTAGCATTGAACCTGAACTGCGGCTAAAAGACTTCCATAGCGGCATCGTCATTGTCGCTCCATTCACATATGTACAAACATACACACAAGCGTACATACATTTATCGTACATCGTATGTATGTAAATACAATCATCTGTATCTCTGCATATGACGTCGACTAGCGCTAAAAGCCCTCGTACAGTGGGGCATTTGGGCAGACTATTTAATAAATTTTAACAATTAAGAAATTAATTAAAAATATATATATATTGCTAAGTGTTAAAAATTTTAATGTTAAAAAAATATCTGCTAGACTAGACTAGTATATACTTGTAGACAAAGAATTTGCAAAGAAAAAATCGACAATAAGTTATTATATTTAAAAAATTATTATAACTATTTTACAAAGAACTAATCTCTATGCATTATTTTAAAAATATACGTTTTAGTTATCATAGCATTTTCTTTCATTCTGTTTCAGCATATTAATTTTGAACCTAAATAAAATAAAATGAAAATTAAAGTGAAATATTTGAACTTTTATTTTAAATTATTGCAGCATTAATTTTCCCAACCTAAAATAAAATAACCTAAATAAAATAAAATAGAGATTAAATTAAAATAGTTGTACCATTCAATTTTAAATTAATCCTGAGTTATTTTTCCCACAGTGTGAAAATAAGCCCATAAATGGAATGTCGCCTTGCCCTTACCTCAATTTTTGCCAATTTTGACGGATCTCCAAGTTTTATTTCTGTCTTTTAGCCAGCACATGATGGTAGAACCGGCCTCATCCGCAATAAATTCAATTTCGGCGCCTTTTTTGGGTAATTATTCATTAGCACCTTCACAGCACATACTTAGCTGGCAGCCTTATACAAAAATATTTGTGTTGCTATGATTTTTTGACTTCCCTAGTTTTATGTATTAAATTGATTTAAAGCAACGTAAATTCCCCAAGAGATGTTGTTATAAATCATGTGCAAAACTTGATGATAAATGGTTCCAGACACTGAAAAAGCTGATTAAAGATCACAAGCGCACTCCTCGTGCTGTGTGGCATTTGGTAGAGGCTGAACTGGAGCTTCCCTGTAATGTGGTTTGTTAAAAATTATTGCATTACCTACTTTCCCATATACCCGTTATTATGCATTTAATGGATGCAGGGTATGCACATCGGATACCAGTCCAAAAAACTAAAAGTTCAATTCGTGGGCTTTAGATTCGTAGCAGATGCACGACCTTGCCACAGCATGTGTCGTCTCCTGAGTGGCCAAAAATAACATGATTATGAGATGGACAGCTTTGTCTTATACTCGTGCTTTGATAAGGATATGGGTGATGTGCACTTCCACGCCAAGAACTTCGTGCGTCACGACGGTTCACTCACGTGTAGTGCGGCCAGATAATGGAGAATTATTTTTATTTATGTTGAAAAATGTTAGGTACCAAGCGGTGCAGTATATGCAGAACAACCCAATTGTTTTCCACTTTTATTGTCTTTTAAAAATAAAAAATAATATTACGAATTTTTTAAGCACTTTAACTTAAGATTATGAATTTATTACTGTTTTTTTTAATTTTAAAAATTGTCTATAATGAAATTATAAATTGTAAATATTTTTATATAGACCTGAAATGTATCCAATTTAAATATATATAGTTTTTTCATTTTCGGTTTCATTTGAGAACTAATTCGTTGCAGATGTTCTAATATATGTTTATTCTATTTATTCGGTGTATCCTTTGATAACTTGTCCCATTTTTAGTGAAATAACCTCGACCTTTAAATCATTTAATTATTAAAATACTATGTCCGAAAACTGAGCTCAAACTGTTTAAAATAATATTAATATCATTGGCTCGTATCATTAAATGGATATTTAATTGCAATTTGTAGCAGTATTCATGAATGAAATAAAGTTAAAGTCTTTTGTGCTGAACCTTTCAGGTATTTCTTGTACAAAATGCCACTTGGCGTGAGGGGCAGTGGTGCATCGCTAACGCGAATGAACCAATAAAGGAAACCAAAAAAAAAAAGAAAAAAATATAATAAGCACCAGCTACATGCTGCGCCATTTTTAAGATTTGTGAATGCTCTTTATAAATACGAGTATTCGTTTTGCTATTCGTACATGGGCAAGGGGCACTCGCAGTTTCAAGACAGACTGACGGACTGACTGACTGACCTGACCGTATTCCAGCTGGGCATGCCGTCCACATAATCTTCACCTTTTTCTTCTCTTTGTTATACCCTGGGGTATATTAAGTTTGTTCAAAAGTATGTAACAGTCAGAAGGAAGCATCTCCGACACCATAAAATATATATATTCTTGATCACCATCAACAGCCGAGTCGATATAGCCATGTCCGTCTGTCTGTCTGTCCGTTTAAGCGAAAGGATCTCAAAGATGGAGAGAGCTAGGATCAGCAAATTTGGAATGAAGACTCCTTTTAATGTCATACAGTATCAGTTTATGTTAAAATTTTGCCATGCCCACTATAGGGGGCGTAATTCATCAAAAACTTACATCATCTTAAATTTATCAGAATCTAATCACCAAATTGCATTACGATTGGGCCATAAATATTGAAGATATTAACAATTTTGCCCAAGGCATTTTAATGGAAATTCTATATATAGAATAGAATTAATGGTCAATTTAATCAGTTTACATTTACTTCGCCAGAATGTCTATCGATAATGTATATCGAGTTTGCTAACATCAAACGAAGTGGAGGAGTGGTGGAAGTGATCGAGGCTCGACTATTTTAATATTTTAGAGCAGCGGTGGGCACGAAATCTGAATTCGTATGCAGTCGCTGGCTCCCGGAGCCACTGCGTGCCCACCGCTGTTTTGAAGATACGCGCTCGTGCCGAAGAGGTCGTGGGTTCGATTCCTGGTTTAGTAAACCATTTTTTTTTGTTTTTCTTTCCATTATTATGACTTTTAATAAATTTTTAAAATTTAAATATACCATGCAAATTGGTACAACGATAGGTCGATATTTAAGGATAAGCATATGAATAGCAAATCTTCGGCGTGCCGTGTACTTGGCCCAGGGTATATTACTGTCGAGTGCACTCGACTGTTCCGCTTGTTTTGTTTTGTTTCTTTAGCTTTTGTCGAAACCGGCTGTTCGGTTCGAACTGGTCGCTTGGCTGACTTTAAATGAAAGAAAAACTTGTTACGATTCTCAGGTCCGAGGACTTCCTCGCCCAAGTGGCTTCCGCTGCCCTTTGGTGCATTGCCCGCTCCATCCGTCCATTAAGGCACCAATCTATCTTTGGCCGCATTAAGCTCCCTTGACAACCAGTACTTGCTACACAATGTGTCTCAGTTGCCGGCCAAATAATTGACCTAAATATTGTGGCTGCGACAAGTCTGGCCCAAGGTCACACATGCCCATACGTACAACTTACAATCATATCAGTTTTGTGTTTTATTTATTTAATGGGCTCGTGTACACTGTACAGGGAATCGCTACTTTTAATTTATGTGTCTGCTTTGTCTCATTTTCGTCTTGGCGTTTGAATATTTGAATTTAAAATGCTTTGCTCTGCTCCACATTTAGTCACTAATTAATTAAATATGCGATCGACTTTGCTTTTAGTCCAGCAGTTAAATTCATTCATTGTTGTTGTTTTGCCATGCATCGGATTCATCTAGTCTAATTGGTCAAACATCTCAAGCGGTTTATTGATGTAATATTAACGGTGAGGGGAATGAGATCAGTGTGTGGGCATATTATATGGGACTCCAAGAGCTGCAGCAATGTCGACTACTTTCAAAAAAGTCATTCTATCGCTGACCTTCACATTGGTAGACAAACCCACATTACTTTTCTTTTTTTGCCGCTTGTCGCACCTTTCTTATTTGCCTTTTCTTTGAAAAATTGTTTTTTTTGTGTTGATTCTTATGACTTGACAATAAATTTGTAAGCTTAAAAACAAACTTTTATTAATTGTTATTTTTATAAATTAAACATACTTATTATAATAATAGTTTAACGAGCCTTAGGCGTTTTTAACAGTAACATATGAATATTGTAAAGAAAAGTAAAATTCAAGCTACTTCTGTATTCAACTTAAACTGAACAGAAAACCAGTTAACAGTTTAAATTTGTGTTAACTGATTTTTACCCGAACCGCTCCTGAGCAAAGCAATCTCTTAAAACAAAAACTATAAAATAAATAATCTCGCGTCTTTTGACTATTCAAATAAACGACTGTAATATTAATTGATTCGATTCATGGTCAAATCAATACAAATCAATGAATTAATCAATACTCAAGTAGTTATATACCTGATGCATGGACCTCTGCTTGATAAAATGATTTTATTGTCACTTTATAATTTGTATACCCTTTAACTGTGTAAAAAGATTGTTTAACACATTTTTAATATTTTAGGAGTCTCAATTCATATACGATGGGCTCTTCAAGATCCATGTAAAAGGTCTAAAGAGCCGCAAATCAGGTTTGTTTAACATTTTAATGAAGCCTAGCTTTCATTATTGAATTACCATTTCCAAATGTTTACATATTCCGTTCGGGTCAATGGGCAATAAAATGTGTAATTTAATATTTCAGATAAATGATTGCGTACTGGATTTGCTGTAACTTTTCTTCAAATTTATACAGCAGATTAAACCTAGTTTCAAATAACATAGACAAATTAACTACGCTGCATTTTAGTGAGGAAAGCACGTGTCATTAAACATGTTATGCCTGACGACGCCCGAATTTTGTTGTTGGTGGTTATAGCCATAATTTGCATACACCCAAAAATAGAAAGCATGATCAAAACAAATGCATTCAAAGACAAGGTAATAAAATGTATACACTTAAAATTATAAATCCCATTTTTAAATTAAATATCTTGCATATTATTTTATTCAACTTAATCTCAAAGATTTGTCAAGCTGCTTTAAATGCATATTTATTTTAATTTTTGTCAGCTGATAAAAAAAATAATATTGTTAAGAACAGTTTATACTTTAAATTGAACAAAAAGTAATCATTAAATATTTTATATTAACTCTTTGAAATAATTTTGAATTAAAAGTGTTTGTTTTTTAATTTTAATATTTTGTGATTGAATATTTTATATAAAATCAGCAATGTTAAAATCAACTATCGTCACTTTAAATTTATATTTGATTAATAAATGTCATAATTAAGTAGTTAAATCAAAAGTGAAAATATAAACATTTTAGAGCATTTTCTCAGGGTGTAAACAAATAATACGGCAATATTTATGCATATTGGATATTGATATGGTTACATTATTAATGCTTGCAGACAACACACATTTTAGATGGATAGATATCATCAAATATAGAGGGGAGCTGAATATGTGAAGATGTGAGTGAGTGAATGAATACTCGTACCACGACTGTAATTAATGAATTAACACCAACACTTAATTACTTTAATGGTACGTGTGGAGTTTCTTGAACCTCGGGCGATTTGCCCAATCGCGTTTCGAGATGAGAAGAGATGTGAAGATGAGAAGATGAGTATATGTTACACTAGCTTGGTCAAAATGTTGCAAACGGTTTCAATTTCGGTTTCGGTTTTGATTTCATTTTCGTATGCGGGACAGAATGAGAGAGAGGGAAAGCTAATCCATTCATTACTGATAGATCGTAATGGAAATTATTGTTGATTAGTTTAAAGCCAAAGTCATGGAGCTGTGATAATTGGATTGCAACCGTTTTTAGCTCGTGGCATCTTTTGACTTGGCCAACTGGATAATCATCATAATGATCATCAAGATTGGTTAATGATAGTTTTCTTACTTTCGTTGGGTCATCACAGTGCATTATAGTTGGAGTAGTTGGAGAGTATATAAAGCTGAGGTCGGGTCAAAGTCGGACATCAAACACAGCTTAGCTCTTAGGGGTTCCACAACCATCAACCAATAACCAAAAAACCAAACAAATCCCAAGCCAGGCAATAATGTCTCAAATGGTAAGTAAACTGGCAACCTGTGGAGAGTAACAACGACTGCAAATCCTCCTCCATTTGCAGCATCTCGTCGTCTTTGCCGTTGCCGTCGTCATCATGGGCAGCGTGGAGTCCGTGCCCGTGCCATCGGATTCGGCGGATGCACATGCCGAGATCCGCAGCTTCGTCAACGAGCTGAAGCAGGAGGACAACAGCTACAAGTATCAGTTCGAGACGAGCAATGGCATTGCCCAGCAGGAGCAGGGAGTGGGCGGATATTATGCAAGTGGCTCGTCTCAGTATTACGATCCGGAAGGACAGCTAATTCAGTTGACTTACACGGCCGATGAGAACGGATTCCAGCCACAGGGCGAGCACCTGCCCACGCCGCATCCCATTCCCGAGGCCATTCTCAAGTCACTCGAATGGAATCGCAATCATCCCGAGGAGGAGCAGGAAGAGTTGCACTATAATAAACATGCTCATGCCGAGCAATTCCTGCAGGCGCCCGCATCCGCATCATCCGGTTTGCCATATGAGAGAAAGATTTAAATAAGTTTCGTCCCTTCACTCTCTCTCACTCTGTAGTGAGCAAAGCAAACATGTCTCATGTCCATCTTGTAGTTTAAGTCCAGCCTCTCGCTCTATCACATCTTGTACTCATTCATGTTCGAGTGCGTTGTGTTGTCGTCTCGTGTGTGTTTTTTTTGTTTTTTTGCATAACCAAAGCAACAAACGTCAGCAAACAACAAGCAGTGCCAACAGCAACAAGCAGTGCCAACAACAACAAGCAGCGACAACAACAAGCAGTTTCAGTGATGCTAAAGTTGAAGCTGATGGATACCAACAACAAACAACGCAATCACACACATACACACATGCACACCCACACATATTAACATTGTACATACACATGCACGTGTCGGCTTCTGGGCGCTGTGTCCTTTGGTCCTTTGTCGGCTCGCTGACGTTGACATTTATTGCCAGAGATAATAATAATGTAATAAAAGGAAAAAAAAAAAATACAATTTAATATTGTTGTTTATACTATGTACAAATGGCGTTGCTCTTACCAGTCTGCCCACCCACCAACTTATGGCCCATATGGCCATACTGTTGCCAGTTCCAGTTCAACTTCGAATCTCCCAAATTGGCAGCCGCAGCTGCCTCTGTCATAAATCCCCCGACCTACCCCCCAGAAGTGGCAGCATCTATGAACATTTATACGTAAATCTGCATTTCTTTATTGGATAAATTAAATTTAAAAAAAAAAAAAAATAAATAAATACATAAATTATCGCTGTCATTGCTGTTGTTGTTGTTGTATGCAAATTAGCGATATTTGTAGCTTCATTTGACTTGATTGACTTGTTTCGATACTCGTATGTTTCATGTTGCAATATTGAACTTGCAACTTGGCTTTAATATATCTTGTATTTTTGATTTAATCAACATATTGTTAGCCATTGTTGTTATAACTATTCATTTACATGTTTTGCAGTGTTTGAAGCAACTTATTTCCATGATTGAGATTGGCCCATCGACAACTTATTTGTTTTGGAAAGAGTATAATGAGAGTAACTTAGTTATTAATTAAAACTAATAAATCAAGTAAATTTACAGGACAGATAATTTATTTATTTATTGGCTCATATTTTTTTTATTTATTTATTTAATGTTAACTAAGTACATATGACCAATTGAACTTGTAAAATTAAATATTATATTAAATAATATTAAAAACATATAAATTTAAATTTAAACTGAAAAAGTTAGGTTAAATATTATGAATCTGGCGGTATTCAAAAAATTATTTAATAATCCTTCATTTGATTCGAGAATTGGGGAAAACTTAAAAAAACCTAATCAGATCCAAAATTGTAGTTGTAGGAAATAGTAATAGTAACAAAGTAAGGTCAGGAATTTTTAGAAAGGAAAAGGGAATTGGCTCGATGGATTTTAATTTTCTCATTAAAAGATTCATGTTAATTATATATTTTAGATTACATTAATTTGGTTCTTGTGATTTTATTTCAATTAATATAACATTTAATGTCAGTGTTTTTTTAGTTTATGTTTTTATTGATTATAACAATTTAAATTTATTGTCGTCAGACTTAAATCGATATTAAATAAATAAATAAATATATATGGGAAAATAAATAAAATTATGCCAAGAGTTTTCTACTCCTATTCAATGAATTTTTGAGTGAGTGTATCTCGTAGTCGTCTTTTTGTTGTGCCGTCAAAAGTGGAGTTGTGTTGCCAAATGGGTTGTTTATCTAGGTTAGCCGGGTTAGTCGCATGGCCAATTTGCATTTGTTGAGTGTTTATTGTCAACACGAGTGTCAAGGGAGACCTGAGTGCTTTCGAATACTATAAATAATGTAGGGAGTTGGCGGAGTGATCACACATTGAAGTCAACAGCCAAAGACATCACCACCATCAACATGTACAAGCTGGTAAGTAACCTGTGTTTTTAACACTCAATAATATTGGACTAACTCTCGATTTAATTATAATGATAGCTCCTTATTGCCGCACCACTTTTGGCATGTGTCCTGGCTGCTCCTGGACCAGGATCTGATGCCCAGATCTTACAATTCTCTTCAGTAGCAGATGAAAGTGGATTTGGCTACCAAGTGGCGCTAGACGATGGCACTCAATACTCCCAGGAGGGAAAAGGCAGTGAATATGCCAGGGGCTCTTTTAGTTACGTGTCACCCGAAGGAGTTCCCTTTCAGCTTATTTATGAGGCCGATGCCCTTGGCTACCACCCTCAGTCCAATGCTCTGCCAACGCCGCCACCTACTCCGGAAGCAATCCTGAGGTCAATTCGTTATATCCAGGAGCATCCCACTCCCGAAGAGTTGGCCGATCGCGAGGTGCGCAAAACACAGCTGTAAACGAAACGAGTCTTAATTAGTCTTAGATGTTAGTTATAAGGTAATTTCATACAAACATCAATGGTCACATCATAATATATTACTTGCAAATAAATTGAAGCGATTAAACCGTACTAATTGGAGTGGATTTCACTCCCATTCTGTGCAATTTGGGCCAAACTCAATTAGTGTGTTATTAACGGTCGAGAAATCACATCAATACCGACTGAATTCCATACCAATTCCATAGATAATGCCTTGGCTTGACTGGTTTAAGGTGGAGTATTCATTCATTAAAGCTCCAGCTTGCAGCAAACTACAATGGGCTAATTTGAGACATTTGTGGTTATATATTGTCAGATTTCTACAACCGATCTATTACCAGATCGAGTTGAAGCTTTTATTCATTAAAATGTGTCGTCTGTGATGGTAACGCACTGCTTGTCTGCTGAGCACTGCTTGTGATTGCATTTGAAAGCAGTCGAGGCGATAAAACAGTGCACTATGGGGCCAACTCCAATATTTCAAATATTCATTAATAACTTTTAAAATAAGCTAGATTTTTGAATGCGGTTTTTTTATTTATGTCATATTTTTGAAATAGTGGGCGTGTCACCACCCCCGCCCTTAATTTTTTTTTACCTTGTTTATTATTAGAAATAAAGAGAAAAAGTACTTGATGGACAAAGAAAGTTGTGTTGATGGTTGTGAGCATAAAATTAAAAAAAAAATTTTAAAAAAACCGCTTTAAAATATCCAAAGTAGTTTTCAAGTTAATAATAAATACCTCAAAAACTGGTCAAATACCTCATACGACACGCGAGCAAATCAGCACTGGAAAATGGTGAGGTTACGTCCTAAAAAATTAATTTACGCAGATTGTGGTCAATTGAGACATATTAAATTATAATGAATGGATCTACGAGACACACGTAGATGCAAAGTTGATATTTGTTTACTTTAACAGCTGTTAGGTGTAACATTGGTCTGCTATATAACATTTTTGGTACTGAACTTTACAGTTTAAAGTTTTCTTACGATGTTAACACAAAAAAATAGTAAAATTAATACTTTGATAAAATGACTAAATATTCGATCTTTCGGATTTAGCCCCATAATTCAGTGGAATTCGATGCAGATCGAGTCTTTGTAAATCGATTTGATGAGCTTAATCTACCATTCAGGATTATCTTGAATATGTATTCGTATTTATTTACATTACAAGTTGTTAAGGCAACATAAAATTGGGGCTTTCTTGAAATGTCTTTGATATAGCTGACTTACAAAATGTAAGATAATCACACTAAACTGTCTAGATAAAAGTTCTCCTCGTGACCTTTTAGTACAGCCTACGCAAATATGCATAATTTGCTTAAGGCCAGAAACCACTGTGACTTGACTATTTCCAGAAATCAAGGTGGGAGCTTTGAGGAAATGGAAATTCATTAAGAGCATAACGGGCAGCTTCACACACACTGACACACACATTGGTTTAGCGGCTTTATGGGCGAGGAACAAATTCATATTAATTAGACATGCTCTAGCGGCGGATATGAGTAGTTAATTAAAAGATTAAGGCACATGATGAAATTGTACACACACGCACACTCACATACAGAACAAGTTAGTGTGTGTTAGTATGTGTGGTATTCAGCATGATTTCAATTGTGCCAACAATTCAAACGTAAGTGGCGATAAATGAAGGAAACCAAATATAAAATTATATATACGAGTGTGTATATGATTTATGCATAAAGTTGTCTGATTTTTGCATAAATATTACGAGCTATTGTCAACACTTATGCAAATCGCCTGAAAACGAAATAAAACAAGGTCCCTCTTTAAATTGCCTCATTCTTCCCTCTTCTCTCTGCCATAGATATATGTGTATTTACTCCTGGCTGCTGATGTCGTCGGTCCTTGTCGTTTCACTACCTGGAAAAACAAAGCCTGCTGTGTAATCAAAAACTTGTATTTAACATTTTATTTCAAACTTGATAAACGCTTTGTGGAAATGCGGTCCCTGTTTACTCATCGGTGGGCGTTGGGTCGACAAAAGCGACCTCCTAATTTGCTATGCTCAGTCTGAGTGTGGGCTTGTGTGTGTGTGTGTGTTTGTGTATGTGTAAGTGAGTGTGCATGGGTGTATCTGGTATGCATATCGTTAGGAAGGATGTTTATTCATTTTAAAATATATGTACATATTAACAGCAACGCGTTGCTTTCAGTTGTTTTTCTTTTATTATTATAAAAGCATAAACAATTGTCAAAACAATGTCTATTCCATAAACTCTGTAGTACTCTAAATAAAAACCTTTAATAAATTCCATTTTTTTTGTCAGCAACACCAACTGATAACTGCTGAAAATGTTAAAGCCAGTTTGAATATATTTTTTTTATTAAATACGAGCTTATTCAACTAGCCTGCTGACCATTTAAAAAATCTCTTTATATGTAATTTTGTGAATCCCTGACCAGTTCCAAGCGAATTGCCAAAGTTCATGCTTTGAAAAATTCTCGCCCACATTCGAAAAGAATTCTTTTTTCTTTTGCAAACAGATTTGCTGTTAATAAAATGTTTGTGTTGCCAATTGAATCAAATCTGCATCGATTTCAGCTTAACTGTGCAAAATGTTGTCTTTCATTAGTTGAGTTAGAAATTTATTTACTGATTGTGTTGTTGCTCTTTGCACAGTTAAGTAATGTTGATTAAAAGAACTTTCCAACAAGAAAAATTATAGTTTTTCACTTTATTTTTTCCATTTCACTTGGACAACAATAAACAGGCAACTTAATGTTTTAACAGTGTTCGAATTTTAGTTAGAAACTATGTCAATTGTCACTTCTGTTTCTATTTGCTTACAGTTTAACCGACTGTGGCACAACCAATTTTACCTTTTGGACCAGATAAAAAAAACAAAAATACTGAGGAGAATGGTTGTGGGGGGAATTGCAGATGTAACCCGTTGTGACAGTTTTCTCTATCTCTGAAGTGGCCGACACTTGTATTAGCCAACATGCACAAAGTCCCAAATGTTCATATTAAAACAAAAATGTCTTTGTTTTGTTACTCTTTTCTAGTTTCCATTTTGGGTTTGGGTACGAATAAGGGAAAGGGGTTTTACGATTACTGTACGTGTCACGTAGCCAGGCCGAAAATGACACGGCCAAAACAGGACTCGACTCGGCTGTAGGCAGCTAAATGTTTTAGTCGAAAAACAAGCATTTCAATTAAGCTAAAAGTGGAGAATGGAGAAAGGCGCAAAAGAGTCTGTGGGGGGAGTTAACATTCCATTTGAAGTGCGAGTTTTTCAATGTACTCAAACGAGCACGATTGTGGAAAAATGCTGAATAGTGAACACTCAACTACATCAGTTTTCATTTGGGATGCAATTCTTTGAGCTGTCCGGAAATGCGCCGGTCGTATTAATAACAATCGAATGTCTCTCTTCTGTCTGTCTGTCTGACAATGGAGGTGGCGTTGGCGATGGCGTTGCCTTTGACAGCCAATGCTGTGTCGAGGGCGACGAAATGAAAAATAATCTCAAACAATAATTGCTATAGAAAAGTTTTTGGCTAGCCAAGGCAAGTAAAAGGGATGGGAAGTGAAGACCTTTTGGCAGCTGACAATTTGGAGGTAGGGGAAAATGTAAGCAACGCAGACAAACGAAACCAATTTATTTTAAAGTAAAAATCAATAGCCAAGAGCCATCGATGAAGAGAGCTTCAACTAACGTTTTGTCCATTAAAAAAAAAAAAAAAAGGAAACACCATGCACGCAAACCCTCGGACCCATGACATATTGCCAAAAGTGCGAATGTGAGAATGTGGGCCATCAGCATCGAAACCTTTTCCATGTGAAGATGCCGCTTAGCCGTGCACATCGTGTCTTGGCCTGAGGAGTCTGTGCGCTTGGCTTGTTCGCAGTTTCCGTTAACAACCTGTGCCCAGTGACCAACAATGTGAGTACGAGTACGCATAGACAGTATGTCAAGTAATTGTTGTGACCAGGGATTAAAGCCCTAACCGAAACTGTTACCTTTAACAGATTGATATTTAAAACCGTAACTGAAACCGTAACCGAAAAAAAAATTTTCATTTCACCGAAACCTTAAAACAGAAACTCTGTAAACCGTAAAAACCGTTTAGTAACCATTTTATTTATAAGGGTTAATTTCGGTTTTTTAAACATCCAAAAATAAATTTTTATTTTAAATTTTTATAATAAAAATTTATAAAAAGTTTTTGTTTTATTGTTATTTTAAAAATTGCAAATAAGAGTTATGGTATAACTTTTAAATACAAATTTAAAAGCATGTTTTATTTTAAATTTTTATTATACAAAATTCAAAATCAAGTTTAAAATAATTTTGAACGAAAAATTTTGAATTTTTTCTATTTTTTCCGACTCATAAGTCTTGTTTGCGATCTCTGATATTTTGTTATTTTTTTTATATTTTATTTTTTCTTATGATTTTCTTTTTTATTTTTAATTTGGATTAATATGTCAAATTAATGTGTGAATGAAACATAAAGAAAGTAATGCCTTTTTAATTATTATTTTTATATTATTAAAATAATTAAATTATTTTTTTGTGAACCAAAACCCTACCGGTATTTCAAAACCGAAGCATACAAAACTGAAACCGATATTTGTTTAGTTTTTAATCCATGGTTGTGACAAAATAAATATATTTCTAAAAATAGTTAAGAATCATTAAACTGAATTTATTTTTCTATATTAAATATATTCATTTATTTCATTGTCAAAACAATTACTTGACTGACTATACATATTTGTTGTTGAAATATGCATTTGACATGCGGTGATCAATGCTATAATGCCTTAACATTTCCATTCCCCAGTTTCAGGCGCTTCCGGCTTGTCCACGTTTCCGTTTCCCATTCTCATTTACATTCCCAGATGCCTTGCAATGTGTGCTTAAATTATGGTTAATTCAGGCAGATATTCATCGGTTCAGGTGCACTACAAGCTAATACAGAGTGCAGCTTTCATATTTTCGATAGTACTTGAACTTAAGTTGATTACCTGAGCAGGTGTGAGTGTATTCGTGAAAGTATATTCGAATACTCTCCGAGGTGAAAGTGCTTAGTAATAAAAGTGAGTCAAATAAGTATGTGCTCTTTGTTTGGCTTTGTTATAGCCGGCACATTTACTCATTTAATGCACACGAATACATACACAAATATGAAAACTCTCTAACACATGGATAAACAAACTTATGCGAGCATAGTTTCATTTATTACTTTCGCTGCATGCAGATTACTTCCGAAGCAGACGAATAACAGAGCGCGGTTAACAGACGCTGTTAAGTTTAACAGAGCGCGCCTTTTAAGGGACGTTCGTGCATCAGCTTCAGTTCGCATCCGTTCGTTGCCCGTTGAAGGTCGTGTGGCGTGCCAGTGTTGCTGTGCTGTTCGTAAATTGACTTAAAGGCGTCTGTTTTTTGTTGTTTGCTGTTGGCGTACGTAAATATTAATGTTTGATAAGCTCGCGTCCTGTTTGGCTATCTGCTCTCCACTCAGCGTCAGAGTGTGCGTGTGTGTGTATCTGTGGGTGTGTGTATGTGAGAAACTACATTAAAAAGTTCACACACAAATTGCATTATATCCGCAATGCGATATATTGGCGCGCTTTTATTTTTTTAACTTGAGCTGCTTTTAGCCAGGCCACAAAGAACATAAAGTATGCATGTAAAGGAGTATGCTGGCATGTATGCGTGTGTGTGTGAGTGTTCGTGTGTGGGAGTACGTGTGCATATATTTTTTACTTACTTCAAATAAGTTTCGGGGCATTTATCGTTCTTGATTTTGTTGTTCTTGCTGTTGAGCACTTTGTATATGGTTGAAGTGGCGCACTCGGGATTTGCACACGTACAGTGGATCTACTAATGTCTTCATACACCCTAACTTTGTCAAATTTTTGTTCAATAAAGAATTTAATTTAATTTTCAATTCATTTAATTTCCGTTTAAGTAAGACAAAAATTTCTTTAACCCATTAAAAAATTATTCAAACAATTCTAAGACAGATTTCTAGCAATTTTAAAAAAATCATCAAAAAATACTAGCGAAGAGATTTTTGAAAAATTGCTTTTTTTTGCTGTCACGCTTAGAATTGTTTGAAGAATTTTCTTGCATCAAAATATTTTTTTTAAGAAATCGAGGGTAAAAGTTGAAAAAGTAGACTTTTACAAAAATTCAAAATTTTCCACGGGTACTCAATGGGTTAAAGACATTTTTGTCGCACTTAAACGGAAATTAAATAAGTACAAAAATAAATTAAGAAATCTGCATCAAATCTTTTTTATCATACAAAAATTGAACAAAGTTAGGGTGCTATGAAGATATTAGTGGTCCACTGTATGTACATATGTGCACACACACACATGCACCAAAATATTCACATGTGGCCTAAGGTTGTTTATTAAAAAAAATTCCATTAAAATTCGTGACGGCTGTGGGAGCGATTTAGTCCGATTCTTAAGGCCACTTGAAGTCGATTGCTCGGATTTGGGCGCCCTTACACCTGGTGATGAAGAAGGGATGGAGATGGGGTTGGGGATTGGGGATTGGGCTTGAGGTGACGGTAAATTAGTTAAAAGCAGTCTGATTTACAGCAAGTTTAGTCGCATTAAGGCATTAGCCCGGAGCCACAGTGTGAACCTTATCCTGACGACGATGATGATGATGCTCAAAAGTTGGGACTGTGTTAGCATATTGGTAATGTGATTTTCCGAGCACTTTTGTTCACGCCCGGCGACACATGTTGTGGTTCACACACGCACACACACACACACACACACACACACACACACACACACACACAGAGGAGTTGAAGGAATGCCCGGCGGTGATATTTACATTGCCCCGGCCCATTGCCCGTTGCCCGTTTTGGGTATAAACGCTTAGTGGCTGCCAAGTTTCTGCTGCAACTTTATTTCCGAGAGACACACACACACACTCACATTTTTACATACATATTTAAATGCTTCAACTCGGCCCTAATAATGTCCTTAAACTGTACTGTCGGGCACTTAACTTTTGCTATCGGCCATTGGCCACTAAGCCACTTTAATCGATAACGACCAATGCCAACAGTTGGCCCGTGCACACATAATGTATTCACAAAAATATATGCATACCTATATGTGTGTATGAGAATATTTAATGTCCTTTGGGCCAGTTAGCCGTGACTTGGCTGACTTCACGCTTGATTTTGCCGCCTAAGCTCGGCACATGTCACTTGTTGGCTTTTGGCCAGGCCGTGACAGTGACAGCGACAGTCGTTGTCATTAGAATGATGATGACAAAACTGGAACTGGAAATAGAACTCGGACACTCTTCCGGACAGTTGCCATTAAATCTAGAAAGCTTTCAATCCATCTGAATCAGCGCTAAATGAACGAGGGCCCGCGTTGGTCAAGTGCCGTTGCGGTTTCAATTAATTAAAACAAATTGTGCCACACAAACGGACTGACTGACTGACTGCCAGTTTGAGTTGGCTCTTTGACAACAAATTGTTATTTCATTACTTTCCATTACTCGTCGAGTTACCCACGCATCTTCTCCTCGTCGTCGCATTATTAATAAAGCGGGCGTTCTGCCTTTTCACCTGCTCTGAATACTGTGGAAATATCCCCGGCTTTTCTTCGCTTTTCACGCCTGATAATTTTCTCATTGATTGGCTTTTAATTAATGCGAAATTGCTGGGGATTATGAATATTTGTTATTATCTTTAGCGAGGCAATTAATTTGATTATAAAACGTTTCACCGGCATTTTGCATTTAAGCGTGGCATTTAACAAGCTTAAAAGCTGACCAATTGCAGTTGCTGGCTAGGATAGTCATTCAGTCTATCAGTCAGTCAGTCAGTCAGTCAGTCAATCAGTTAGTCTGAATTGAAAGCATTTACTGGTTGCGTCTCATTTCAATTGTCAAGCGATTCTTTGTCCTTTGTCGTTTGTCTTGTTTGTTTGTCTGCTGTCTGTTGTCTGTTCATTTGTATGTTCTGGCAATTGTGGAATGCTCTGCAGGTATCTCTCTGTCTCTCTGTCTGTCTGTCTGTCTTTGAATCGGTTGCCATTCAACACTTTTCCACACAGCAAAACAGTTGCATTCATCGCGCTCAGTTCATTGACTGACTTTGAATTTTCCCCCACATCTTTTGTATCCACGAACAATGCACATCAAGTTTTATTATATACTTAAATATATATGTATATGTATATGTATATGTATAATACTTTTGCGAGTGTGTGGATGATTCTCCAAGAGCATTTCAGCACATTGAGCTTCTACTGTCACCCCTTATCATGGAATGCTATTGATGGTTGGTGATTGGTTATTGATACTAAATATGATTACCCTTCGCTAAGCATTCTGCAAAGTCTTTGCATGTGCAACCAAGTGTGTCAGCTGAACAGAAGCCTCCACTCTGACATGAGAGGGGGCATTAGGATCATATGTATATAATAAACATTTATGTACTCGTATATTATATGTAGGTGTGCCCCATTTCAAATGAGGGTTCTCATTTTATGACTTATGAAATTAATTGCTGGCGAATTAATTACAATTTTAATTAGCGAAGCAGATTTGGTAAGAAGCGTGGGTCTAATAATATATATTTTATGATATTGCTCTTAGAAATAATTAAATCTTAAAATCAACATTGAGTTATAATTTCTGTCTTATTCATTAGGAGGTTCTTTCTAAGAACGATTCACTTAAAAATGGAATCAGAATTTTTATTACGTTTCGAAACTTAGTTCGCTTTAGTTTGGGATAATTGCCAATGTTTATATTAATAAAAATAGTTGTACATTTTTGAAAATATCTAGAATCAATAAGTTTCATATATTGTTTCTTAAAGTATACTTCGACAACATAAAGCTTGATTTTTTTATTAAGCTTTGAGATATTAAATATCTTTATTCTTACAGTTTTACATTTAAATTTATTTACACAAACATATTGTTGTATGCTTTTTTAAATCATTTTCTAATTTTTTGCAGTTTCTATATAATTACATTATTTTGTGGTACCGTGTGAGTTTCAATAGTAAAATTAAAATGTTATATTATATTTGATTTTGAGTGAATTAAAAAGTTAAAATTATATATATATATATTAAATCTTAAAATTAAATTAAAATTAAGAAGTTCATTTTGAAGCTTGACTGTATTTTTTATATTAATAAAATATACATACATATATGTACCTCAAGTTAAAAAAATAAATCTAGAAAGCTCAAACTTATGCATAAATAGCAAAATTACAGAGTGTAGTCTCGAATTTCTGCGATTCGTTTAAAGTTTAGGAGTGAGTTTTAAAATGTCTTTCAACACCCTAGCCCGGGATTTGTGGTACTTGAATAAAACCGCAATTTAGGGAGACAGGGAATATGAGGAGCGCTCGCGAAATAACAACAGCAACAGCGAAAGGACATTAGCCATTAGACATTTACGGAGCTGCTTCATTTTGTTAATTGCCATCATCTTAGCATTTCATTAAAAAGCCTCCTGCGATTTATCCTGTCAGCAATAGCGCAATCCAAGGCCAAGACTAAGATTAAGAGCTTGACTTGAACGTGTCAATAAATGACTTGATAATCATACAAAAATGATTTCAAAATCAACAGCTTACTTTACGATGCCAAAGGCATTTGAATACTTGACTTGTGATACAGAATGAAGGATTTCTTAATTGTGTGTACATACGACACAGATTGTAACTCTGTATGTGTTTGCATATGTATCCGATATACATACCTACATATATGGGTTATGTGGATTGGATGACATTTTTATGGGCAAGCTGGAAAGAAGAAGAGAGTCGCTTGTTGCTGACAGAACTTTTCATTATGAGTATCCCATAGGAGCTTGACTTTTGCTTTGTTTGTTTAACTTCTTGTCAACCTACATATTGTAGTACATGTAACAGCATACGAGTACTGGTTACAGCAAATAGAACTCTGACTGTAAACATTGATGTAAATTCAAATTTTACAGAATGTTAAACGGCTCTTGCTCTCTCTCTCGCTATCTCTGTTAGGTCTCTGCGCAGGCGCGAAATGTTCCTCAATTGAATTTCATAGTAATTTCCTTACAATGGTTGCAATATGTTTCAGATAAGCGTACGTCGGCTTCTAGGCAGGTCACAATCACCGCCAGTTGATTTTCTAAATCAGAACCGAAGTCGGGCCATTGAAAATTACGTGAAAGCAAAACAAACTCCGAGCCGGCCACAGTACAAAGACTCCCCGTGTTTAGATTTTTATGGTCTCGTCTAAATGTTAATGGCTCGTCTATATGCGGTCAAAATTGCGTACGAATATGTGTTGTTGAGATACGATAAATGTGTAAAGTGTCGGAATAATAATAGAAGAAATACATTATAATTGCATGGCAGAAACAATCTAGTTGATGTTGTCCTCTTCAGGTGAGCCGCAATTTGTGATTCCCATAATGAAATACATTGTTATCGACTGATAGGCGTCATTATTCTCCTGGACTGCCCCTAATGCAATTTGGGACTATTTTATTACATTTATTGTTTGATTTCGGGCTCACCTTTGCTCAACACTAAACAATATCGCTTGGCCAAATATTTAATTTTATTTTTATTTTATTTATTTTCTTTTCCTTTTTTTTTTTGTTTTGTTGTTTTTGGAAATGTCGTGACCAGCCCGCATCCACTTCTGGTCATAAAAAACAGAAGCAGTGATTGGGTTACCCACTTAAACACTCAGTTTTTTTATGGCCCAGGACTTGAGTGCACATCTCTTTTTCTTTTGTCTCTTACATATATTCACTTTTATAGTTCAACTTTAATCGAGGCACTTGGCACGACTCCTCCTTTTCGAATCCACGTAAATTTCAACTGATTAAGTTGCTTTAAAGAAATGAAAAATTAGCTGAAAAGAACTGTAGCTCAAATAAGTGCACAGAAAAACAAATTAGGGATATTTATCCTGAATTCAATCCGAAACGTTGTCAGAAGTGGGATAATCTCGGATTTTCTTAAACCAAGTATGAAATGCTTGATTTTTTCAATCCCGAATTCAATCCTCAATTTTTGTAATTCAGGCTAAGAAATTTTTATTAATTGAAATGTTTTTTTATTTTAACTTTTTTTTTAACATTTTTCATTTTGCAACTTTTGTTAAAATTTTTTCTTTTAACATATTTTTTTTTTTATTATCTTTTTTTTTTATTGACGGGATTTATTTATTTTTGCGTTTCATTCCGAAGAACTTAAAAACACATGTTTGACGGAGTGAATCGAACCCAGCTTTTTTTCAAACTGGAAGTTCAATTTATATGACCGGTCGGCGACCACAGCAAATGTGGTGATCAACGGGACATTTTAAGAGTTTCTTAGCTTGAATCAAATAATTTGGGCTTATTTTCCCATTTTAATCCTGATACAGGGATATTTATACAGATTAATCCTGAATACATACTTAAGAAATGCATGCTTAAATTTAGTATTTTAAACTTGATTTTAGAATGGCTTTTTTTTCTGTGTATGAGTGGGGAAAATGACTTTTACTTTTTACTTATCTAAATTGTTTTCAACCACAGTTGCCGACAAATCCCAGTATGAAGCTTGCCAGCCCATTAAGCAGCACCAACACACTGACGTTTAAAACACACACTTACATATACACTGACAATCTAGTTAATTTTTCAATGTCATTTGAAGGCAGCACCAAATTTGACATTAGCCATTAATAAATTAGCGAGCATTTTGCATGCCTGTCTACTAATTGAGTGTGAGAGTAGAAAGCGAGCTTTGAAGTCTGGTCACAGATTCGGCAGCACCACAAATCACAAATGCCACAGGATGAATCGTCTCCCCTTCCGGTTTGCAAATTCGAATTAGAAAGACTCCAAGAAATCGAAACAAAAGTTGAGCAGCAGCTGTGCGTTGGCCCAAAGTAATTTTATACGTAGCTTAACCTTTAACGCCAGCGCAATCCTTTGTTTCCGTCGACGCCTTTTCGCCGCCTTTCACACATCCTTTAGTCACTTTGACAGAGCTGAGAGTTCTGCAAGAAATTTATACGTATGTATGTCAGAGTATATCCCTCAAGTATAGATGGCTGGGCGGGTTGCCTTTTTAAAAATCTTTTCAACAACTCTCAAAATGTTTGGTGAAACGAATTCAGGGTGGTCCTTTGCAGCTGTTGCTGCTTGCATACCCTGTAAACAAAAGCGACTCCTTTGTGATTCTCACTTGGCTAATTCGATTCATGGTCGAGTGGCATTAATAATTTCTTTTGTGCTTTGATTCATAAATAGATTAAGCTCACATTAACCTAATTAATACTAGCTCTAAATAATGATTGTCAATAATGACATGTAATTTGCAATCATTTATCACAAAATACTTAATTCCTTTGTGCCTGTAAAATATTTAAGATATTTTGTGAATAATATAACAGAGCAAGTTGACTTTTATTAAAAATTCACAATTCATAATAAATGAAATCTATTTAATACAGGGTATCCAACAGTCATTCAGCCAGATTCAGTCTCTAGTCCTGCTTTGCTGCCTGTTGTTATTTCTTGACATGTGTTGCCGCCGCAATAAACCATTTGATTTTTATTCACACACACACACGCCTACAAATCCAAGAATATTTTTGTATATTATGTGAGAAATGTATTATGTCTGTACAGTGTACACTTTTATGAATTTTTGTGGCAATTTTAATGATTACATATTGCGTATTTTGTTAGCTTTAATCCAAAGCAAAGCTTTAAAATGATAGTCAGCACAGTGGGAACTCTCTCTCTGTCATGGCATAATCTCTGCTCTGTGGTGGCAAAGTGGATTTCGTGATATGCCTATGTACATGTTCTTGTCTTTGCTTAAGATGATGTCAGCTTGACAGGTACCAGCTGCAGATGCTCTTACTGCCAAACGAAAAGGGAGTCTTTGCTCATTTGGGAGGTGAGGCACCAATGCATTGAGCAGTTGATCACATTTTTATATTTGTAAATTTGTAAATTAATCTGCGTAAAAAGAAACACTTTTTTAATATACAGTCGAACTTCCCTAACTCGAACTTCTCTAACTCGAACAAAATCGATTGGCAATAGCATTTACTGAGCAAATTTCAAACAATTCTGCTTCCATTGCTCGAACTTCCATAAGTCGAGTTTCTCCATAACTTGAACAAAAATTTTGGCACATGCTTCTGTAAGTCCAATTTTTCGGGTAAATCACCAATAAATTGCGTTTTATTTTTGTTTCTGTTTTATTTTACTGCTACTGTTTGCTATTTTCGGCTCGTTTGGGTATGTTATAAAACTAGAAGTCCTTTTTTTTTAGAAAATAATATAAAAAAGAATAATTATCAGTCCTCAATTTATGATTTTTTAGTTCTATTTAGCTTGTAGAATAAGTAGAAATTTAAAAGTTAAAGTAAGAATGAAAGTAATTTGAAGTGTACTAATTTCTGATATTTTTTATTTTTTTTTAACTTTAACGATAAGAAAATGTAATATAATAGCTCGCAATTTGAATTTATGAGTTTGTACTCATTAGTTTCTGATTTTTTAAGAAAGCTTGTAAGCCCTACAAGATAAAAACCAAATTAAAAAGTTGACAATTTCTTTTAAAAATCTTTGTTTCTTGTAAAAATCTGAAATAAAATTTCCTAACTCTAAGTATCTATAACTCGAACTTATTTCTTGGATAGTGGTGATTCGAGGGAAGGAAGTTCGACCGCATAAGAAAAAACTCAGAAAATTGGTCTCCAGTAAAACATCTTATTTAAACTTTTTAAGGACTGAGAGCATAAAAAATTGATTTGCTATTGCTAAAATTGAAAATTAAATCCAATATTCTATAATTTTATTAAAAATGTAGCAAATGAAAATATACTGTTAACAAATTAAATCCAATATTCTATAATTTTATTAAAAATGTAACAAATGAAAATATACTGTTAAAAATACTCAAAACATTAATACTCACATTTTAAAGTGAAACTAAACCATAAGCTCAACTAAATATTATGTCTGCCTATTTGTCAGTGTTTTTACCAAATGCATTTATGATAAGAGTACAAAGAACTGCAAGGAGAAAGAAAAAATAAAGATACTGCTGAGTAAATGATTGCATTATGCTCATAATTCTAGTGCTTGTTGGGGTCTGTCAGTAATTAGTGTAATTACCAAAGAGAATGCACTTGGCCTGGCCACAGAGAAGAAGCCGAGTTCTGTGTGGTGCCGTTGTGTGGCCAGCACAAGTTTATATTAAATTTTATTTAATTTTTAATTTGTACGGAGCTCATGAACTGGCCAACTATCTGTGGTCGACCGCTCTCTAACTGCATTTTTAGGGCGATGAGTGTTTTAGACTTGGGACTGAGGGATTCTCTATACACAGAGACAGCAAAGAGTAAAGAAGATTTTTGGGTCAAGCGTGACAGTAGTCCGAGACATTATAATAACATCCATCATTCTGGACTATATTCGGGATGACACCAACAACAACAACAAAAACAACAACACCAACAGTTAAGGCCGTTTGTTGAGCAAACACATCTAATTTTTATTTACCAAATATGCTGCTGTTTGTTTTCTTTTTTTGGTGCTGATGGTGCGTTTAGGGGCAAATGAAAGTGGCCTTTGAGGGCCATTTGGCATGCTGATTCTATGTCTACTTGTATGCATGAGTGTGTATATATGTATATATACCAATAATAAGCCATTTCGTGCACATAATTGACAGGGGGCAGAGGCGGACGCAAAGTAAATAGCCATAATTAATGTATACTCGTCCAACATAAACATAAATGTGACCTGACCGAAATACAAAAAAAGTGGCCAATGCTCACGATACAGACCAGACCAGACCAGTCCAAAAAGCGGAAGCCGCAAGGCGAGAGCTACGGAAATTGTTTGTCATCGCTATGTTTCTCTGGTTGTGTGTGTGCGTGCGTGTGTCTGCTTGTGTAATACTTACGCTGCAAAGTATGCTATAAAGGCTATTTCTTCATTGATACGCAAACAAGCAAGCGATTTGCAACGATATGACATTTTATATATACATATATGCTATAACGTACATACTCGCATCCGTGCAAAATGCTCAGTTTTTTTTTATATCGCAAATGGTCGATTGTGTACATGTTTATTTTATTTTATTTTTTGTGTACAGAAGCACCATCAAAAATTGGCAGAAACAACAGGAAAATGTGTTTTGTGGGCGAGGCTGTCAGTGGCTGATTGCGTTGACAAAATCGTATTGACAGCCGGCAGGCAGCGCATCCTGCGGATATTTGCATCCTCGGTCGACGCGTCGCGACGGCAGTCAACCGATTTTTATTTTCATCTCTTTTCGTTAAATAAGCATGAAAATTCTGGGCAAGTTTTCAACATTCAAATCTAATTTCACACACTGATTTTCGGAATCATTAAAATTTTCATAAATTTTAATCGGATTATAAATTGTATTTTCCGCAAATAATCAAATTGATTTACATGCAAAATAAAAGTATTAAATGAGTCTTGATAATTAGAAAATGTCATAATAACGATACATTTATTTATATAAAATCATTTTTCGATAGTAAAAAATTGTATTAAAAATGAATTCTAATCACATTTAATTAAAAAAAAATTTAAAAGGTCTCGATACGTAGAAACCATAATAAAAATTAATTTATATAAAATTATTTTCCGTTATTAAGAAATGTATTCCATCATTCTGGATAAATTCGAACAATCGATTACGTAAACTAAACGAAGGAGCGAAGTTCCTTAATCTAGCCCGATTAGCTCGCCTCGTTCATTTCCGTTTTATTATTGTTCTAACGAACTTAGTTGTAGCCCAGTATCAGTATTAAGTATACGTAGCTATATTGTATTCAATTTATATACAGTTTGCATTGTCTAAAATAAGACAGTCTTTTGACCAGCTTAACTTTGTAAGGGCGCCAAGATACTCATTTCCACTACTTCTATATACATATATATTTATATACAATATATATGTATTTTGTTATGCTTGAGCTTTAATAATGTAGTTCTTTTGCTCAAATTAGATTTGCAGCCGCATTTAATTTTCGTATAATTTAGCGAGACATTGAGCCAGGTCCCCAAGAACTTCAATCAAGCGCAAAGCCTTTTTATTTTGATAATAGCAAAATTAAATGAATGCAAACTGCTCTGAGTTTGGTGTTGCACAAAAGGATGTCTCGAATTTATGCGCTCCGCTCTCGAGGGTGCCATTGTCATTGCCAAGTGGTGACAGCTGCTCCACAGTTTCATTTTTGTTATTGTTGCTGTTGTTGTTGTTGTTGTCTTGGCTTACTTCTGCTGTCTGGAGTCTTTTGTGCTAACGCGCACTCGCCACGCTGACGTTTTTATTACAAAGGCTCATGAATTTTATTTAGCACGACGAAAACGAAGCTCGGCACTGTTGCCAATTTGATGAGCCTTATTTGTTAAATTTTTGTTTTGGCCTTGGCTGCATTTCATGTAGGCAAATGGCGTGACAGCAGCCCGAAACGGGAAGCAGCAGGAAAGCAGGAAACAGGTACAGGAAGCCAAAGACGGCGAAACTATGAGCCCAAGATTACGAAAATTGTTTACACAATGCGCCAGCGTGGCATGCGCTGCCCACAGCAACTCTGATTAAAAAAGTTTCACGTTTAACCACTTGAGTTGGCAACGCTTCCACACACACACACTCACAAGCATATACACACACTCTGGCATGTGTGTTTTGGTTGCGTGTGTGTGTTATAGTGCGTGGCTAGACAATCAAAACTTTTGCTTCAACAGATCCGCAGCAACTTCAAAGTTAACCCAACGGCAACCACATAACGCTCACCTAGCGACCTTAGATTTCTTCACTCCTTCGCACTCTCACTCTCTCCCTCTGAGATTTCTTGGTGACTATAAAATTAATGAAGCGCCTCAGCATCGAGAATTCGGCTGCCAGCGGCCATTGCCTTTGCCACAACAGAGACATTAAAGTTGTCGCTTTCGCAGTCGTTGCTCTCTGTTTGTTATTGGCCATGTTGTTTTTGGTTTAGTGCCTTGCCGTCTTCTCGTTGTCAATGCTTATTTAAATATTCGGGACTTATGTCCTGCGGGCCATGGGAGTCTCTCTTTTGGAGCTAATCTCTGATGTACACTTAATTATGCCGATTGCATACGATCTATGGCTGTCAATCAACCCTTTCTTCTACTCCCCAAGAATGCCTTTAAAAGTTTAGGCATACTTGAAGAAATTTAAATTTGTGAATTGTCCTATTTATTCATAACTACATAACTACATTATAATATCTTCATACTCTTAAGTCTCTTTGACCCTCCTTTACCACTTGCTTCCCAATTCCCGTGTTCACCAGAACAGAATATCGATGCAATTTTTATGATTATTCTGGTGAACGGCAGTGATGAGCAGTCATGATTTCAAAATTAAATTAGTACGTTGAAACAAACGTAAACAAAAATAAAATTGCACTTGTCAGTTGTAAATGACATGAACAAAGTGAATACGTAGGAAGCTTTAATTTTGATAACTGAATTGGCGGATACCAGGAATTCCAATAAGATTTTGTAAGCCGTGGTAAATATTTTTTATGAGGATAGCTTGGAAAAGAACCTTTTAAAAAGAAATAGCCGCTAGTACGCTCTCAGTTATTTTACGAAGTAGTTTGGACGAGTTCAAGGGTCACTTTAGAATGTCCTGTTCATTATTTGAAGTAAAAATAGTAGATAATTAAAAGAAAACTAGTGGATTCAGTACAAAATATATCACTTTTTAAAATAACACAAATATCACAGTTTCTGAATACCCTAAATAATAAATTATAATTATTGCATACCTTTATCTCGAAGTCCTCCTGTTACCAATGTGGCCAACGTGCGGCACCCTGACACTACTAGGTCTCCAACGAAGTTAGCCTCCATGTCCTCGAAGGATTCCGAATTGATTCTGCCCTCTCCGGTAGAAGTTTACGACGCGTCGCCGCCGAATCACTGAAATATCTTTGCGGCGCCGTACGGCGTCATAGTTTCTAATAGTTTCCTTCCCTTGCAGACTTCCAATCATGACATCGAAATAGTTCTCAGAGTACTAGATTGTTATATATTCAGGTTAATTAGAGTTCATAATAAAACTTGCGGAAGTAGGCAAGGCAGATCCTAAAAATTAGATCTATTTAGTCTTGTTCAGCGTCAACAGCCGAGTCATTATAGTCATATCCTTTTGTCAAGAATCATCAAATTTGGTAGATGCCACACCACAAATCTTAAATATTTAATAATTCAGACGAATTTTAGTTATACCGACCATCTTGGGATTGATGAACCCAGGAAATTTCAGCCGTGCCCATAAATCGATCAAATTTAATTGCAACAACAATTTCTAATCTGGAGGTTTGAATTTTGACACACAAAAAAAGTATATAAGGAATTAGGAGACTAAACCATTTTATTTGTAATAAATAATTTTTTAGATATCTTATATACAATTAAACTGCCACCTACTAATACTAAGTGCAGGTATATCATATTCAAGCACTTAGTAAAGCTCTAGGGATTTGACAGTCTACTGCATTTTTCGTGACTTTATCGCATAGCCTTTTATGCTTTCTGTATGCCAACTAAGAACTGGCAACTTGTGACTGGCAACTTGCAACTGGCAACTTGTAAATGCCATGTAAATTTCATATAGTAAATGCTGTTAGCCTGCCAGCCAAAAGTATGATACGTTTTTTACTATTTCATTGGCTCTTTCTCCAACCGCGGCAATGCAAACAAATTGCCAAAAGTAAAGCGCTAAAAATTCATGAAGAGCAAAGGGTGTACGTGAGACAAAATGGGAGAGAGCGAGAGCGAGAAAGAGAGAGAGAGGGAGGGAGGGAGAGAGAGAGCGATGAGGGGTATTAAGGAATCGTGGAGCTAAAAACCCATTGCACTGCATGCAAAATTGAGTAAAGTTAGCAGTTGCAAGTTTTTCATGTGCAAAAAAGTGAACGAGCAAAAAAGTTTCATGAAATGGAGCAGCTGGCAAAAAGAATCGCAAAATTCTTTAACAACTTGCCCAGCATTCCATCAATTTTACACAACGCTGCCTGCCACGCCATAAAGCAATCAATTTGTTCCCCATGCATCCACCTCCCGGTGTCAATCTGAGGGATTTGATATTGGGCAACACCTCCAACAAGAGCCACTTCAAAAAAATCAAAAAAAACTACTGGACGGTGCTACAGTCGAGCATACTCGACTGTCGGAGACACCGTACTTACTATGGAAAAGCAAACACTGCTTAAAATTAAATTATATAAATCGGTATTGGCTCAGATATTTTCAAGGAGTTATTGCTGCTTGGCAAAATTGTTTTTTCGATTTTTTTTTTTTTGGAATATATTTATAGCTTGGATATTTGAGAACTATCGTCGTAAAAGGGTTTTTTGAAATTCGAAATACTTTAGGAGAAATGGCCTTTTTTGTCCAGCCATGTTTTTGCCAAAATGCGATTTGCTTTGCTTTTGCTTTTTGCTTTTGATGCAAAAAAATAACTTCAAACTTTAAATATGTTTATCCCGAATTCACGTTTTTCGAGCTGCCGGCACTGATTGCGAACCGATTTTGATGAAAAAAAGTGCAATAGACGCAGAATTGTCACCATTATGGCCCCTACCTCAATCATAATTTTAAAAATTATTGAACTATATTTTTAACACTAAAATACAAAAAAAAAGTTCTGTACTGAATCTAACTCCGTTTGCTTTTTCCATTTCGGATGATCCGAAGTGGAGTTATCCGTGCCGCCAGCAGCATACCTTTTTTTTTCGACGTCCAACTTTCAAGGCCGAAAATAAAAAAATCTTTTTTTATTTAATTCAATATGTTCTTAATACAATAAAAAAAAACCAGAATTTGAATAACTATTTCCGTTTTCAAATAAGATTTTTTTTAAAAAAAGGTCCAAAAACAGCCTTGCAAGCAACAATATTCCCTTAAACAGACAAAAAAGTTTTTCTTACTGAGACTTGAATTTCGACTGATCGTTTATATGGCAGCTATATGATATAGTGGTCCGATCCCCCAAAAAAATTTTTCTTTAAACTTATTTCACTACTCATATGCAACTATATAATAGTGGTCCGATCCAAAATCTAAAACAAACTCGATCTGCTTGCAATATAGACCAACCAAGTTTGGAGTCTCTAGCTTTTATAGTCTCTGAGATCTAGGCGTCAATACAGACGGACAGACGGACATGGCTATATCGACTCGGCTGTTGATGCTGATCAAGAATCTATATACTTTATTGGGTTTGCCACGCCGCCTTCTGCCTGTTACGCACATGTTTTTTTTGTGACAAAGTTAATAGACCCGGTACTTTTTTTAAGTACGGGGTCTAAAAAAAAAAAAAGAACAAATAAAGCAGTTGGTGGGCATGGAGACATGGTGAGCTGTTCGATCGTTTCCGTAATTGTTTTTAAGCGAAACCCTTTAGGTCTGCCGCGTTGTCCTTGGCCCCAGTCGTAGTACTGTTCATTAATCATTCAAACAGTCGAGCAAACAAGCTAGAAATATCTGAAGTGCAAATAGTTAATTCATTACTAATCCATAAAAATGATTATGAATTGACTTACTACCTACGGTTCCTCCTCCCCTTCTCCGCCCCCTCGCTCTACTCATTAGTACTAAGAATTTCTGCTAGTGCCAGAAGCTATTTGCTCGTTTGGGTGAACAAAGTAATATGCGCTTGTCATGCAATTCAATGATTATGATTGGCAATGCAAAGCGAATGAACACGAAAAACGCATTTCACACAAGCCATGCGGAAAAGCAAAGGATATTTTAAATTAACAGCAAGGGCGCAACAAGACACGACAGGTACAAATTAGAAATGCAATTGTGCGCAATTACAGTGCACTGATTGTTAACTGTAACTGTCGGGTCGATGACAACAGAGCTTTACAAATGCAAGAGAGTCACGCTCTCGTGAGAGCGGTTGTTATTTGATCCTGATGGCAAAAAGAGAAAGCAAGGGAAGCGAGCGAATGGGAGCAATGCATGTACATATGCCTAAGGCTAGAGTGACCAGACTGCTGCAAAGAGTAAGCACATTAATTTATGACCATTTAGGCTAGCGAGCACACGGGGAGCTGAAAGCGAAGCTTACAGCTGAGCTTATCAACCCAAAAGAAAAAAAATACACTGTATGAAAGCGGGTACACTGAAAGCTGAGCTGATTTGTCACTTTAGTTCTGAAATTTTCAGCGCACACTGGGAGCTGAAAGCGGAGCTTACTGCTGAGCTTATAGACGAGCTGATCATTTCAGATGTTATCAGATAGGCCGAGCACACAGAAAGCTTAAACTGAAGCTGACGTGATGCTCACTTTATATTATTTAGTTAATTATTTCTTTATAATTTAGAATTACATATATACTTTGCAATTTGCTGCGTTATAACTAAATTAATACTTATGCCATTATATACATATTGTATTTAAATAGCTCTAATGTTGTTTATCCCACACTGGTGGGTTTTGCACAGTTTCATGGACAAGTGTTTCCAGATCTATTTAAAATAACTATGAAAAAGCTCAGCTCAGCCGCTGAATAAACAAACATGCTTGATCGATTAAACAGAGAGGAGCGTAACCTAAAGCTTATCGAATTTGCTAAGCTTTCAGTGTGCGCGCTTTCACACAAGCAGTGTGTTTGTTTTGTCGTGGGGATAAGCTCGCCTATAAGCTCCGCTTTCAGCTCCCAGTGTGCGCGCAGCCTAAGGCTATAAAGAAAATGCTGCAGTTGACAAAATTTGACTAATTTAATCAGTTTGTGATATTCAGGAATTTGTATGCTTTTACCTCGTTTAGTCTCAGAGATCATATGTCTCAGATCTCATATGTTCAAGTGAAAGAACTGATTGGTTACTATGAATTATTAAAAATGTGTTAATTATTTAATTATGTATTATGTATGCTAAAATTAGCACAATATAAAAAAAGAACATGGCATCAATTGTTTTATATTAAATATCTAAAATTTTGTGAAATTTGTGCTGTCCACCAGTTCAGAGTTGTGAGCTCCTCTACTGTATGATTAAAAAGTTGGACCAAACTTTAGGACGTGGAAGTCTGCATTCGCGAGAGGAGGAAGAGTTCCATGTTGAGAGTGTGCTAAGCAAACTTTTAATTATTACACAATTGTGACGTTCAATTAGTGCGCGATGTTGCAAGATTGTAAAGTTTCTAGAGTTCAATTATGTACATTAGTATGTCGTGAACACTTTTTGCGCTAATTTCGAGTATAAAGTTGTTGTTTGTTTTGTTTTATTTACTGTTGTGCCTGAAATCGTAAAGTCAGACCAAGTCCACTCTCTCTCTCTCTCTCTTCCCCTCTGTCGCTTAGCCTTTGTTTTAGTTTCAATTTGTGACTTAAAGCACATTAAATTTCAGTTTAAAATATGTTCAAATCGTTGATCCGCCTTTGGCCCCCTATTATTGTTGAGACGGCAGAGCAGCGACGCAGCTTTGTCTATCAAACCTTTATCAATTTAGCCTGCTTTTCGCTTCTGGCTCTGGCTCAATGGATACCCCTCATGTTCTTGCCGCGGTATGGGCTGCGTGATATGAGTTTCGAAAAATCACAGACTGCCTCATCTACAGATCCAGCATCCTGAACCTGGCCAAAGATCACGAATCGACCTTTGTGCTGGCATTCTTCGTAGGCATGCTCTTCTTTTTGGTATTCCTGCTCAGCGATCAACTGCGTCACATGGATTGCATGAGTTGGATAATTGCTCTGGTAATTGTCGAGTGCGAGATTGTGGCGATCCATTTGCTGGC
This sequence comes from Drosophila quinaria, assembly GCA_035047525.1. Taxonomy (NCBI): domain Eukaryota; kingdom Metazoa; phylum Arthropoda; class Insecta; order Diptera; family Drosophilidae; genus Drosophila; species Drosophila quinaria. Next base: position 1,294,199 of record JAWNPO010000510.1, on the reverse strand, counting down.
TGTTGGCACAAGTTTTGTGTATCTGGTGATTGGTTTGATTGTCGCCTTAATTATTATGGTCTTTGGCATGTTGCTGGGATTCCTCATGACGGTAAGTCGAAGAATTTGAGAGAATTTTTCCCTAAATCTGTATTAAGTTTTTTAAGTAGTATGACCTCACCAAGAATATACGTTTCATGTTTACTGTGATTTTCTGCACATTCCTGCTCAGCATCTATATTGCCGTCTTCCTGGCAATCCTGCAGTTGACTTGGCCCTTCTTCGTTTATGCTGCAGTCATCGCTTTGATGGTGTTGCCCGTAAGTCAGCTACAGTTGCCGTTGATAGCTATACACTGATAAAAAAAAGGATCTAAAATCAAGATTTTGGTCTCAGAACTAAGAACTTTGGTCTAAAAAATGCTTCGAGAACATGGGAATCTTGAAGTATGAAAACACATCTTGATTCTAAGAACATTTCATTTAAGACCATGTTATTATTTTTAGATCATAAATTCTTATATTTTCAAGAACACAAATCTTAGTATAAGAATAAAACTTTTTTTTTTAAGATTATACGTTCTTATTTATAGACCAAAAAGTTTTGAATACTCAAGACAAAAAATCTCAAATAAAGATTAAGCTTCTTAACATTTTAAGACTAATGAAGTAATTTTAAGTTAACAACTAACAAAATACTCGCAAAACGCAAAGAGCTTGGCTGGGTGTACAGCGGTTTCAAGAGATGCCAATCTCTATCATCAGTACCGTTGTGCTGACTTGACCAGCGATCCAAGCCTAATGTCATCTTTGAGACGCCAGAACCAGTTGTGAACTCTAAGTCTCAAAAGATCTAAGATTTTTATTCTTATATTAAGAACTCAAGATTTTTTAGAATAACATTCTTAGGTTTAGTAATTTGGTCTTAAAATGGTCTTATATTAAGAACAAAATATTTAAATTTGAGAATTTTTTTCTTATATTAAGAATTTACCATTTTCAAGATTAATATTCTTAGGTTTAGTAATTTCGTCTAAAAATATTCTTATTTCATGAACAAAATATTTAAGATGAATGTTCTTGATTTTAGAAAGTGATCTTTTTTTTCAGTGTATAGTCCTTCACCTATCACCAACACTCACACACACACTCACACACAATTGCCATTTGCAGGTCCTTGTGTATCACATGCAGTACATACTGGGAAGTGGAACAGTTCGGGCGAGCCTGAAGGATGACAAGCTGGCCGCTCTGCTATTGTTTACTGATTTTCTGGCCTTGTTTATGCTAACCTTCTACTGGCGACCCACCCGTGGCGACAAACAATAAAAGCCATGTTTCACACCTCCACCCACAAGCGGGGTTCGATTCTATTCAAAGTTTTTCACTCTCAGACATTCGTTCATTCTCGTCTGGAAAATGGCATTCAGTGGAGTCGTGACACAGCCTGTGGGTCCTAGTAGGTGCAACATTATATGATCCTTGCATCCAATCACTCCGTCACCATCACAATCCACAGAATAGGTCTTCATGTAGCCCCTAACAATCGCCGCTGCACACTCGGGATTCGGTACACAGCTCTCATAATCTGGAAGGGAGTTTAGCCAGGTTAATTGTCAATTTAATCCGGAATTCACATTACCCCCGACTCCAGTTGACTGCAATGTACGCACCGCATCCTCCCAGTAAGGACGATAGATGCGATAGATTCCACATGGGGATTTTCCACACGTTCCCGGCTTATTGCCAGTTGTTGTCGCCGCAATGCACTCTAGACAATCCTCATTTATCAGCTCTGTGCGTAGGGCTGCTATAAAGAGCAGATAAATATGTATAAATCAATCGTAAATACACTTACAAATTTATGTTTTACATGCGTTTTTTATGTAATTTAATTAATTTAATTTTTATTGTATGTAATTCATTTACATTAAATCATGATAAGATTTTAAAAATTAATCGAAACGGCATTTTTTATTGATTTTAAATGTTATTTTAATATGATGAAATGTGTATTTTGGGAATCTCCCTAGCAGTGTCAAAATAATGATTTTACTATTATTTTTTTCAAAGCTCAAATTAATTTAAAATAATTAATAAGTGTATTTATTTATGGGTATAAGAGTGTATTTACACTAGTTGACAAGCTGGTCAATTTCATCTCAGTAGGATGAAAATTTTGATGGCAACTTAGCCAACTCTAGTGTAAACGGTAGTTAACTCTAAGCAAAAGTGTGTTGACTTGGTAAAAAGAACAGCCCACTGAGATGAAATTGACAAGCTTATCAATTAGTGTAAATACACTCTTATAGACATAAATAAACCCACTTATTAGTTCTAAATGCCGCTGTTCGACTAGTCAGAAGGGCAAAATATTTAATTTTCAAAGCAATTTTTTTATGTAAACCAATGTATTCAATTCCGATTGGAAAATTAAGAAAATTGAAAAATCAAGAAAATGTTCACTCTGGTCATCCCATATTAAAAAAAAAATTTAATTTATTTTTAATTAAAAAAAAATTTTAATTTAAAAAAATGTTGAATTTAAATTTAATTTTTAACCTCATATTCGATTTTAGAAGGTCCCAATTAGCCTAGAGAAGTGGTTTTTAACAAAAAACACATCGAGGCATACAATGGGTTAAGTATGATAAGAGAATCGTAAAAAACTTGACAAATTGTGTGTAATAGGTATGTCACAGTCTAGCAGTGTCGAGCGGAGTAAATGTGCTTAGTAATTCTGTTACTAAAATAAAACTTACCCACAGCTGGCGCAGTAACTACTTCAAGAGGCAGTATTATATCAGTGACATTCTCCTGCTGCTGCTGTTGCTGCTGCTGCTGTTGCAACTTCGTCCCCCGATCGATGTTCATTCGCCCGAAGTGACTCTTCTGTCTTGTGTGCAGGATGATGGCGCCAACGATGAGCAGGAGGGCAAAGAAGAGGGCAGCCTCGCTTAGTAGTTTTTTAATGTGGCACTTTTTGTGCTTGCTAGACTTGTGCTCCTTCGGAGTCGCGTTCTCGAGGGGCACCTCCACATAAGCTGCCCCCTCGCTTCCATTTGAAATCGAGGCCATTTCCAGGCAGCGACTAAGTTAATCAGAGTACTTAATTTAGTGCTTGTCAACACACAACTGGGATGTCGCCCTGCGAGTTGCTGTTTTGCGGCGCAACAAATTTACAGGTACTAAGAGATAACCCCACTGAATACATTCAGACACTCACACACTCGCACTCACATCAAATCGATGAGTGTCTTGCTTTGTTTTGAATTGTAATTGACTGTTGTTGTTTGTGGCTTTGGTTATTCTCTATCTCGCCGAGTTTGAGTCTTATCTCTGCCCCCCCTGAAACCGCAAATCGTGTTCACATATTTTTTGGTACGTCTACTACTCGCACTCACTGTATTGACTGCTGTACTCGCACGCTCTGAGCATTAAACGCAGATGTACACGCCAGATTAGGTGTCGATTGCATTTGCTACTCGTAGTTCGACTTTCCACATGACAACTTGTGTACGGACTTGGGTTTGGGATTAGAATAGGGATTGGAATGGAGTCCAAGATGGGGGAATATTCGGAGCACCTTGCGCATTTATATGCAGGCACTGTAAGCAAATATGAGAAATTGTTCGGCACGTAACAAAAACCTGGAAATGGAGACGATGTGCCATCACTTTGGAACCACTTTGCGGGCATGGGCCACACCCACAAACAGGGGCGTCACCTACAATTGCTGGAAGGGGGAGAGGGGGTGACCAATGGGGTAAGTGCAAATGGGAACTTTAGTTGACATTTGTTAATGGCATTGGATTTGAAAACTTTACTAATGTGAAATACTATTGGTTTCCACATTCATTTGTCACTTTATATTCACTGCTTGAATAAGCAGGAGTGAGTGTGAATACAGCTAGAGAAAATTAGCATTTTAGTCGAATATCAGATTACTTTATTTGGCTTAATATATTGTAACAAATATTTCTAAATTTTAAAATTGTAATATGAGAATTGAATAATATAGTTAATATAATATAAATAGTTATAAGATTATACTATAGTCTACTACAACTTTATCGGAATGAATGGTTAAAATTAAATAAGGTCAGATTAGTTGATGCTGACATATATTTATTATACAAACAGTCAAATCCAAATGTAATTCTATTCTAAGTGCAGTCAAAAAACTAATCTTTACAATTGTGCATAACCTAAATATTTGTTAATTTAGTAAGTAAGCAAGAAATGGCACAAAACAACTAGTTAAGTAAATTTGGAAGTTTTAATAAGGAAACGTTCACTTATTAAATTGAGTTTAACTACCCATCTTTTTGCATGCTACTTGAAAAGTTATTTTTATTTTGCAAGTGTTTGTTTTACTTGTGTTTCTTGGAACAATGCTTGGTTCGTTGCCTTTCAAATGTCCCTTTTGTCTTAGGGCGTTGCCGTTTTGCTTGTCCAAAATAATTTGCGTGTTTTTCTAACAAAGCGTAAAAGGAATCGCTTCGAGCAGAGCAGAGAACAGAGAACAGAGGAAAAACCCGAATTCAATTATGATATCATTTCAAATAGTTTCTTAAATGGCTTTTGTTGCCAAAGCCAACGGCAGATTGTTTCGGGTAAAGGACGTTGGGCGATTTCTATACAAATGAATTAGTGTGCATTACAAACTGAAACTCAAACTAGTACATAGAAACAAAAGCCATTCTAAAATCAAGTTTAAAATACTAAATTGAAGCATGCATTTTTTAAGTATGTATTCAGGATTAATCTGTATAATTATGCTGGTATCAGGATTAAAATGGAAAAATAAGCCCAAATTACTTGATTCAAGCTAAGAAATTCTTAAAATGTCCCGTTGATCACCACATTGGCTGAGCGCGAGAGGAAAATTCTCTCTCGGCCTCTCTCGTTTCAACTGGTCCGGTGGCTCAGTGGTTAGAGTCGCCGACCTGTCACATAAATAGAACTTCCAGTTTGAAAAACATTTTAATTAATAAAATTTTTTTTAGCCTGAATTACACAATTTCAGGATTGAATTCGGGATTGAAAAAATCAAGTATTTCATACTTGGTTTAAGAAAATCCGAGACAACGTTTCGGGTTGAATTCGGGCTAAATATCCCGGATTTTTTTTTCTGTGTATGAGTACTCATTTAATGGGGCGAATACTTATTGTGCATACTCGTTTTTTTTAACCGAATTGGTATTTAAAAAGCGCTGGTCTGAAGTGGATAAAGCAAGACAAAAGAGAGAGAGAGCGAGAAAGAGTGAGAGAGTAAAAGTGCTCTAAAATGCGGAAAATGGCGTTAAAGTGAATCGAGCCCTTTGCTGCACTCGATTACGTTCGCCATTTTCCGGTTTCGAGTCCGTTCCGTGCCACGCCTATATTTAAAAGGAAGTGGTGCCAAAAGGGGGAACGTGGGAGGGGAGGCGAGGGCGTCGTACTGATGTTGTAGCCCGAGCACGTAGTGAGCTAAAACACAGTTAATTAGATTTGTTGCAAGATGGTCATTATTGAAGCCAAATGGTCCCCATTTGAGGGCCATCGTCAATCTGCTTTTAATGGACAGCCGCAGTGCACTCAATTTGAAATTTGTAAGCGACAGTATTATTATTATTACTATTATTATGTGGTTTACTCGGCTGGAATGCTTCGTGTTCATGCAATTACTCAGCCAAATGTAAGACAGCTGCCAGCCAATCTTTATGCATTTCACGCTACATTCGTTCGCAAATAAAACACGATTTAATGCATTTTTCACATTGCAGGATAAACAGGATACGGGATACAGGATACAGGATACAGGACTGTTGCCTGTTCAACTACTGGAATTTATTACTAAAGAGACAGAAATCGAAATTATACGAGCTCTATGCAAATGTCGGCTTGTTAACGCCAACAAAGTTGGTGAGATTGAAAATGCAAATTGCTGGCAGGAAGTGACTGACGATAGTGACATTGCTGAAAGCTAATTTTGTGGCTGGAAAAACAAGCAATCAAGTGCATGCAAGTTCACAGGTTGCACGCTGCGTATGCGTAATAAGCAGCAGCTCATACGAATAGAGAACGAGGGACGAGGAGCAGCAGCAACAGCAGGACGGGGAGGTGGTGAGTGTCGACCATTAAAGTGGCGGAAATGACACAGACGAAATGTATCGCTGCAAAAATTGGTTCTGTGCACGCAGCAACAATAACAACTATGTCGATGTCGCACTAAATGAGACCGGAACAACAACAGCAACAACAGGAACAGGAACAACAGCAACACCATTGCTGGCCAACAGCAACAACACTAATAGCATCAATAGAGTGCGCAATAAAGCCAATAGCTATCAACAGGCAAACGCCAGATCCACGCCCACCGATGACCCACCGCAGGCCGCATCCGCATCAGCAGCACCGCCGGGGGGCACAGGCGTGGGGGGAGTAGGTGCTGCTCATGTGGTCACCTTTCTGGAGGATGCACCGAGTGGCAGTGGCAGTGGCAGTGCCAGCAACGGGGGCATCACCAGCAGCCGCCTCGTAACCACCGCCGAGCTGCATCAGGCTCACTTGCTGGAGCACCATTCCAATTTGGATGCCATCGAGCAGGCCGACGACTTCATTTACGGCCCCGGCGCAGGACTCTCGCTCTGCGACGACAGCTTGCCCTCGGCCAAGAATTGCTACAGACTCGTAATGCTCGGGTAGGTACCAGTACCAGTAAGCAGTGATGCCATTTCAGCTCATTTATAGCTAATTGCATTTATAACAGATTGACAGACAAATTTAAAATACTTAAGAGCAAATAGATTTCAGGAATATAATTGAAATATTTCAATATTTTCATGCAGGAAGTATTTATAAAACATGAATGCAATGCAGGAAAATCCAGTTTATTAGTTGCTCAATTGTTAAAAAAATTTTAAAAACTTTTAATTGATGTTGGCATAAAAATTATCCGTTTCTCTTGTCCGAATGGAGAGGTTAAACAAATTCTTAAAATGAATTTGAAATGCTTATAAAGAATGTAATGTAATTCTGTTATTAAATGTAAAGATTTAGACTTTTAACACATAGTAAAAAATATTATTTATTTGATTTTATAGGTTCAGTCAATGACGTCGTTGATATCGTTGTTGCTGGCACAGGATAGGATAACCAAAACATTTTGTATTTAAAATATTAGCCTTCTACCATTTTTATTAAAAAAAAGTACACGGGTCTATTAACTTTGTCACAAAAAACAAGTGCGTAACAGGCAGAAGGAGGCGTGGCAGACCCAATAAAGTATATATATTCTTGATCAGCATCAACAGCCGAGTCCGTCCTTCTGTAAAAGCGCCTAGAGACTTAAAGAGCTAGAGACTGCAAACTTGGTATGTAGGTTGGTCTATATTGCAAGCAGATCAAGTTTGTTTTAGATTTTGAATCGGACCACTATAACATATAGGTGCCATAGGAACTATCAGTCAAAAATCAAGTCTAAGTATGAAAAACTTATTTGTTGTTTAAGATATCAGAACCAATATCGCTTTGTATAATTTTATTTTAAGCAGTGTTTGCTTTTCCATAGTAAGTTCGGGGTTTTCGACAGTCGAGTATGCTCGACTTTAGCACCGTCCAGTAGTTTTTATTTTAAGCTTAATATAAAACTATTGTATTTAAATAATTAGCATTTTATTGTTAGATATTTCTAGCTACATTTTTTACTCAATTTGCCTGGCAACACTTGGTATAATTATTGAGTTGGGTTACTCGACACTTTTCTCAACTTGTTGTTGTTGTTCCCCCTTCTTGTTGCAGCTCCTCACGCGCTGGGAAATCGTCGATTGTGGCACGTTTTTTGGGCAATCGCTTTGAGGAGGCCTATACGCCAACTATTGAGGAGTTTCATCGTAAATTGTATCGCATACGAAATGAGGTCTTTCAATTGGATATTTTGGATACTTCTGGCTATCATCCGTTTCCCGCAATGCGTCGTTTGTCATTTCTAACGGGTGAGTTGGGTGTGCGAGTGTGTGTGTGTGTTAGTGTGTGTGTGTGTGTTTGTTTGTTAACCGCAATCATTTCAAACGCACGTTTCATCACTTAAGCTCCCAAGTGCCAGGCCCTATTTAATGTGCTATAAATTATCATAAGAATCAGACGCAGCTGAAGGAGTCTGTTCTAGTCACTTACACTCACACACACACACTCACACACACACACACACACAATGCTAGTTCCCATTTTGCGGATCTAAGTGGAACATAATAAATAAGCCATAAATTTGCATCAACTAAATCGGTAAAGAATAAATATTTGATTTGATGTGCATCGATTTGTATTTACAGGCGATCTCTTCATATTGGTCTTTAGCATGGATTCCCGGGAGTCCTTTGAGGAGGTCGTGCGTCTGCGGGAGAACATCCTGGAGACCAAGTGGGCTGCGCTCAATCCAGGATCTGGATTTAAAAAGAAAAGTCTGCCAAAAATACCCATGATATTAGCAGGCAATAAATGTGATCGCGACTTCAAGTGAGTTAATTAAATATCTATTTAAGTTTTGTAATCACAGAATGATAATCTTTAAATAGAACTGTGCAATTGGATGAGGTGATGGGCTATATAGCTGGCCAGGACAATTGCTGCACTTTTGTCGAGTGCTCAGCACGTCAGAATTATCGCATTGATGATTTGTTTTATGCACTGTTCATGGTGTCTAACTTGCCCCTGGAGATGACACCGAATCACCATCGACGCCTCGTGTCGGTATTCGGTGCCCCCTCGCCGCTGCCACCGCACGGCTCGGTGGTTGGTGGCAGCAAGAAGAATGCACTCTCCATCAAGCGTCGATTCAGCGATGCCTGCGGCGTCGTCACGCCCAATGCCCGACGCCCCAGCATCCGCACCGACCTCAATCTGATGCGCTCCAAGACGATGGCCCTCAACGAGGGCGGCGAAGGTGTCCGCAATGCATCCCGCTGGAATCGCTGTGCCATCATGTAATCTAATCTCTCATTGAGTTGGCAAACTGATTGAAATGGAGACCTCTGACGTCCATGTGATAGTAGTGAGAAGCGGTCATAGTCTGGGTCTGGATGTGGATGTGGATGCGGATGTGGGTCTGGGTTGGAGATACTCGTATTTTAATTTTAAATGCAGCGTCTGGGTGATTTCGATATGTAATGTAAATACTTGAATATTTATGTGGTTAGTCTAAGTCAAGTAAACGTAATTATTATATATGCATTTTACATTTCTCGCATTGTTATTCAACTATCTGCAAAAGCAAACACTTAAATTGTATAATATTATAAATAATTCGCATTAATCAGACACAAAGTTACTATTCTTCCTTCCACACTGACACCCAATTTCCAGTTCTCTTACATTCCATTTGCAAACACACTTACTTATATTCTTGCATTTTTACACATACTCTACAAATAATTATTTGCACGAAATGAAAAATAAGAATAACCAAAAGGCAGGCAGACAATAATGTTATGATGTACTTGGAATTGGTACTTGTTATTCGATTCGATTCAGTTTTAGATTTACATGAAATTTGAATCAAATGAAATGAAATGATGAAATATTGCTAATTTAATTGTTATTGTTGATTGTTGTTGATGTTACCGAAATTTCTGTTCAGGAACACACTTTTCACATATCAGCCAAAAAAGTCCCTAATTAAATGCCAGAACCAAATATAAATACACCGAAACCGGAAACGGAAACCAAATCTATTGACCTAAAGGGTCCAAAATGAACACTATCGTTAAACATGTACACCGAGAAACTAAAAACCAAAACTAATCAATGCTACAATATATATAAAAATAAATATACATATATGTATATACATAATACACATACATATACACGTCTAGCGTTAAACCGAATTTATGTGTAGTAAATTCGAGTTTCAATTTAACCTAAGCAACAGCAACAATTTTCGCGAGTTTAACAAACAATTTAATTACAAACTATTATTATCGATAATGTTAATGGAGTTAAACAAAGACCAAATTATTATTACTATATACAACCAAACAAAAATATACCAACATATATACACATATACTATTTACTAACTATATACTAATTAATACATAAAATACTGATAAACAAAATGCGTTAACAAAAAGTTATTGAAATTTCATATTCATTCCAAAAAGTGCAAATATTTACAATTTTCATAAGGGACGGGACCTACAATTTGTGGTTAATATTATTATTATAATTATTATTATGAAGACAACATTTAACAATTATGGGTAACCATGCATCGTTTACATGGTATAAAATTTACATTTTAATGCTTTGGATTTGCATTGTTTATTACAATTATATAAAATTAAATAAAATTCCAGAGAAAGTCATTTTAAATTGTTATACTCGTATTTTTATTGAAGCATTTTCGCAAGCTTCCAAAGCTTTGTGGCATTTTATTTGATTTCGACTCAGCAAGGACTTTGGTTGCTGCTTAAATAACTTTAAATGCGAAAGCTGTTCTAGAAAAGCTTCCAAATCCGAAAGCTTGTTTAGCTTAGTCTAGTTCCATCAAAGCACAGCAAAAGCTCTGTGTAGTTCAGCAATTGAACGTGAACAAAAGTTTCATGAATTCACAGGATCCAATCAGCCAGAGATTAGGTCTAAACGAAGAGTATAACTGAAAGGACATCCTCTAATTACACATGGCGTATACTTGATTTAACCAGGAAACTGTAAAATGCCAACTCGTTAATTCAATTGCAATTCTACACTCCACAACAAGTTTGTAAATTACGGGAAAAATTAATGTTAGTCCGATTGCAACAAATTGATGATTGGGAACAGTTGCCTAAATAGTCGTCTGGTTAGAGCCATGGCCGGAAGGGGATGGGGATGTGAATGGGGTAGCACGTGCTGTGCAACGACAACACATTTACGCCCAATTAAACAATGTGGAAGAAGGGGACGGTCAACGCTTAAAAGTGTCGTCAATTTTAATTGTTTGTCAGATCGCAGACAGGGGCTATTAATAGGCTTATGGTTTATATGATATACTGAGCTGCGGAGCTGTGTGGCTTTGGGGCATTAGTTGCTGCTGGCTTATGTACGTGCAGCAGCAGCTTGCCTAGTTGAATGCCCCGTTGTTCCTGCCGCCATTGGCGACACTCGATAATCAGTGCGGTTGCTGTTGCGCGAGGTGCAATTTGCATGTGCAACGTTATCAGTGCCGTTTTCATTGTTGTTGCCGTTAGCCACCACAGCAACGGGATATTGAACAGTGCAGATTGGACACATGGAAATGCATTAAGCAAATGCCAATTATGTTTCGCAAAATAGATTTAGTCGCAAAGCCAAATCATAATTTAAATTCTGCAGCTGGTAAATATTGCATAGATTTGATTAATAACTATGTATGTAACGAGGTAGCACTGGTCAATTGCTGCAAGTTGGCATCCCTAACACTATCGCTTGGTATGCCATCCCTAAGAAAAGAAGAAGATCAACACTCCCTCGGTGAAGCTGCAGCAGTAAAGTCGTCTTAGTTATAAGTTGCTAAAGTTGTTATTTTATAGTTTCCGAATCATACTATTTTTCAACAAACCTCAAAAACTTTAATAAACTATACCAACTTAACCCCCCCCCATTTTGAGTCGAAAGTTGTAAGCAGTGAATCGCAACTAATCATAAAGTTAAAGTTCAAAATATTGTGAAAAATCGAAGAAGAAGAAGAGCGTCGCGCAAAAATCCGCCGCGAGAAGAAAGAAAAGGAAACGACAAATAACGGAGTAGATGAAGACGAATTGAACTGCTCGTACGAAATAAAGCGCAAGCATAAAGCTGATCAAGAAGGACAAAGAAAAGAAAAGAGACAGAGCAAAAAGATGTGTTAGTGGCACTAAAAAGAAGGAAACAGAAAACGGTCTAACAGAAGTTAAAAAGACAAACGGAAAAATATAACGAGGAAGAAATGAGCAGTGATGAAGAAGAGGCGAAAAGCACAGTGGAAGCAAAACGAGGATAGAACGCGAAACACACACACATTGTTTCGCTCTCAAAAAAGAAATCCAAAAATAAGAATTCTAATTTTTGATTTACGTAGCTCATCCTTGTGGGTAAATTAACGAAAACCTGCACGGGTTACTGAAAAGCAATAACACACGTCTACTTGAATAAATGCAACGAGTTTAGGTTAATAAAGCAGCTGACGTGCAAATACACACTATAAACGTAACGGCGTCCCAACGGCTCAAACGCCTAAGGCGAAATCCGTTGTCTCCTCTTTTAGAATTATGACCGGTAATTATAAAAGTTTAAAACAGTGTTCAAGAAAAGTCGCAAAAATGAAAAAACGGGAGAAAAACAGCAAGAGCAACAGAGCGCGCAACAACAACAGCACTGTTTCAATTGTGTTCTACTGACACAAGCAGAATGCAAAGAAAGACAAGTGTTTTAAGTGCAACGGTGTAGGACATCAAAACAATCCGAGGTAAAAACCAGCTGTGAAGTTGTAAAGGAAAACGCGTTAAGAAAAAAATCGGAAAAATAATATACTTTCCTTAATGCGAAAAGAACATACGAAAGAATCGATCAATTCGGATGGGTAATACTACTAGGTGGGAGTCTTGTTACAAATCACACATTCCTTGTCGTTCCTATCAAAAAAAGTCGAGTACTAATGATTTATTTTCTTCAAATACACACTAACGCCAAGGGTACACATTTGAGCAGTCGCAGAAAAAAGCTGAACAAGAAAGTTCTGAAAAAATTTTCAAGTGGTAGACGATAGTGAAGTGGTGAGCCAATCCAGAACAATGCAGCTATCAACAACTACAAGCCGTAAACAACGTTACGAATCCCAATAAACTGAAAATCCTAGTTGAAATTATTCATCCAAGCCGGTTGTCAAACCTGAACGGAATTGTACGGAAACAAGTGGAAGAATGGTTACACAGTGGCTCATTAAAATCTACTTCCAATTACGCAGTAGTTTTGGCCAAAAAGAAAGATGGATCCTACGACTGTGTGGATTTTCAAAAACCAAAAGAAGACCAGCCCATGTAGAGGAAGTCTGGAAAAAATGCAGAGTGCCATACTTTTCTGTTATGACTCAAATATTCACGTCACAGGAACAGCCCAAAACACAGCATTTTAACAAAGAAGGATTGTAGAATAACGACACTTGGATTTTGTAACTCGCCTGCCGTATTTTTCGTTACATAAACCACTTTTTCAACCGTTATCAACAAAGGCGTTATGGAATATACGTAGATACATTGTTATTTTTGGGGAATCACAATCAAGTCTGAAAAACAAGAAATCGTTTTAAGGCAAGCGGAAAAGTTCGGACTTCAATAAAATGGTCAAATCACTTACAGAAGATTAGTTTCTTAGGAAATAAGGTGAATACCAGGCCAAAAATCAAAGCAGTCAAAATTTCCATTACCGAAAAAAAAGGAGACAAGCATTTCTTGGACTTACGGCTACTTCAGAAAGTTTATCAAAGACTAGCTCTGATACCACCACTCACTCAGTTCTAAGAAAAACGCAAGTTCAAAATGGAGGGATTACAAACAGGCTATTAAAACTAAAAGCATCGTTACAACGAACCAGTCTGAAGAATTTAAACAGAATGCGAAGACCCAGTTACACGTTGATGCTTCAAAAGATGGCTTTGGGCAACACTACTCCAACAACACAACAACAAGTGGCACCCTGTTTTATATTTCAGCAAAAGACGACTCCACAAGAAGAAAAACTCCACAGTTATTTTCTAGAAGTCAAACAGCGTTTTAGCGACCAAAAAGCTGAGACACTATTTGATGCAAAACTATTACTACTTCCTTTAAATACAACAACAAAGAAAGAGTTCCCCGAGTAAAGGTATTCCTTCAAGACTTCTCAACAAGCACCGTCTGGCTAAATAAGTAAATTTAAGCCGTTTCCCATTATGGTATCACACGGAGTTCACACACAATTTTACGGCTCAGCCAATGAACACTTAGCAGCAGTCCAGAAATTTTGAAGCAAAAGCCGTATCAGATATACAATAAAAATCAGCTGTTGTATAAGCAAGTAAGTGGATGATTCTACCTACCAAAACATGGAGAAGGAAATAATCAGAATGCTCACCGGTCACTGACCAAAACCTCATCTACCCACCGCCTTAGAGAAAGTACGGACTGACTCAACTGTATGAGATAACTCGCCGAAACTGGTAAGCAGAAGATTTTTACATTGTATTGACAAAATAACCGCTGACCACACTTCACGTTGACATCTTGACACTCGAATGAAAGCAAAAAAGAAAGAAATATGTGTGACATCTAAAAACCTTATCCGACCATCAACTACCCAGTCTCAAAAGCTCAGTAACAAAAACCGCACCATAACAGCGATAAAGGAGCAGCCTTTACTTCAAAGCAGTTTAAGGAGTTCTGCACAAATTACAAGATAGAACACGTCAACAACCACAGGAACCCGAAGGCAATGGGCAAAGAGAGGGTTAACCGAAAACTGTCTGTATTAGCATCACAGTGAACCGTCGAAGTGGTAAAACCTCGCAGGTGCAAAGAGCGATCAATGCACACGTCCACTCGTCACTAAATACTCCATTTGAAATTATTCGCTCAAACGAACGAACAGTGAAGACAAAACCAAAGACGTTACACCTCAAAATCAAACGTAATAGCGGCTCTGGACATAAAATAATCAAATAATTACGTGACGGCCTAGAAGTGCGAATGATTAAACCGTTGTACATGCTCCTCTTTTAAGAATTAACTCGGTATAATTATAAATAGTTCTAAAAACAGTGCTTCAAGAAAAGTCGCAAAAATGAAAAAACGGGAGAAAAACAGCAAGACAACAGAGCAGCGCAACAACAACAGCACTGTTTCAATTGCTACTGAGCACAGAGACAGAATCAAAGAAGAGACAAGTGTTTTAAGTCAACGGTTGGACAAAGCAAAACAAGCCGAGGTGAAAAACCACTGTGAATGTTGTTGTAAGGAAAATCGCGTTAAAGAAATAAAATCGGAAAAACTAATGTGTTTGTACCGAGCACGTTTCCTTAATGCGAAAAGAACATACGAAACATTCGGGAGTCTCAAAAAATATAAAAACTTTTCGGATTGGGTAATGTTGCTACTTTTGGTAATTCTCAGAAAAGGTTAGAGATGGTCTTGTTACAAATCACACATTCCTTGTCGTTCCTGATGCAAAAAAAAGTCGAGTACTATATTTATTTTCTTAAATTCACATCAACTACGCCAAAGTACACATTTACATCGCAAAAAACTGAACAGAAATTCTGAAAAAGTTTTCAACGTGGTATTTAGCGAATTGAAGTTGGTGGAGCCAAGATACGCATCAATCAGCTGACAACAACTACAAGCCGGTAAACAACGTTACGAATCCCATAAACTGAGTATAATCCTTATTTGATTATCATCCAATCCAAGCCGGTTGTCAAACCTAACGTGAATTTGTACGGAAACAGTGGAAGAATGGTTACACAGTGGCTCATTAAAATCTACTTCCAATGTACAAGCAAGTAGTTTTGGCCAAAAAGAAAGATGGATCCTACAGACTGTGTGTTGATTTTCGTAAATTAATTCGCAATATTGAAAGATAGATTTCCAGTCCCAGTTGTAGAGGAAGTGCTGGAAAAAATGCAGAGTGCCAAATACTTTTCTGTTATGGATCTCAAAATGGTTATTTTCACGTCGAAATCGAGGAACAAAGCCGCAAATACACAGCATTTGTAACAAAAGAAGGATTGTATGAATTTAATCGAGCACCATTTGGATTTTGTAACTCGCCTGCCGTATTTGTTCGTTACATAAACCACATTTTTCAACCGTTGATCAACAAAGGCGTTATGGAGATATACGTAGATACATTGTTATTTTTGGGGAATCACAGATCAATGTCTGAAAAACATAGAAATCGTTTTAAGGCAAGCGGAAAAGTTCGGACTTCAGATAAAATGGTCAAATTCAATCTTAAAGCAGAAGATTAGTTTCTTAGGTACGAAATTGAAGGTGGACATGTATGGCCAGGCCAGAGAAAATCAAAGCAGTCAAAAATTTTCCATTACCGAAAAAAAAAGGAGTACAAGCATTTCTTGGACTTACGGCTACTTCAAAAGTTTATCAAGACTACTCTATAGCCAACCACTCACTCATTGCTAAGAAAAGACGCAAGTTCAAAATGGAGGGATTACAATACAGGCTATTGAGAAACTAAAAGCATCGTTGACGAACGAACCAGTGCTGAAGATATTTAAACAGAATGCGAAGACCCATTACACGTTGATGCTTCAAAAGATGGCTTTGGGCAACACTACTCCAACAACACAACAACAAGTGGCACCCTGTTTTATATTTCAGCAAGAAGACGACTCCACAAGAAGAAAAACTCCACAGTTATTTTCTAGAAGTCAAGCAGCGTATTTAGCGACCAAAAAGCTGAGACACTATTTATGGGCATCAATTAACTATTACTGACTGTCACTTTTAAGATGACAACAACAAAGAAAGATGTTCCCCGAGAAGTAGTCAAGGTTGTTACCTTCAAGACTTCTCATACAAACACCGTGCTGGACTAGAATAAGCATTAGACAGTTTAAGCCGTTTCCCATTATGGTATCACATCGGAGGTTCACACACAATTTTACGGCTCACGCAAAATGAACACTTAGCAGCAGTCCAAAATTTTGAAGCAAAAGCCGTATGCAGATTATACAATTAAAAATCAGCTGTTGTATAAGCAAGTAAGTGGAATTGATTTCTAGCCGTACCAAAATCATGGAGAAGGAAATAATCAGGAATCTCACAACTTTGGTCACATGGGAGCACAAAAACCTACATGCTATTCACAGGATTATTTCATACCGCACTTAGAGAAGAAAGTTACGGAGCTGATCTCGAACTGTATTGAGTGTATAACTCGCAACAGAAAGCTGGGTAAGCAAGAAGATTTTTTACATTGTATTGACAAAGGAGATAAGCCGCTGACCACACTTCACGTTGACCATCTTGGATCACTCGATATGACAGCAAAAAAGTACAAGTATATACTAGCTGTGGTGGACGGATTTTCTAAATATACCTGGTTATATCCGACCAAATCAACTGACGCGGCAGAAGTCATCAAACATATGAGCTCATGGGTAACAATATTTGGAAATCCGCAGCGCATAATCAGCGATAAAGGAGCAGCCTTTACTTCAAAGCAGTTTAAGGAGTTCTGCACAAATTACAAGATAGAACACGTCGAGACAACCACAGGAATCCCGAGAGGCAATGGGCAAATAGAGAGGGTTAACCGAATAATACTGTCTGTATTAGCAAAATTGTCAGCAGCTGAACCGTCGAAGTGGTATAAATATACCTCGCAGGTGCAAAGAGCGATCAATGCACACGTCCACTCGTCAACTAAATTTACTCCATTTGAAATTATGTTCGGCGTCAAAATGCGAAACGAATTCGAAGTGGAAGTTATCAAAATTCTGCAAGAAGAGCTGTTAGCAGGCCTACAAGATATATACAATATATTTTGCAAATGCGTAAAATAGCGGCTCTGGGACATATTGAAAATAAGTCAATTATAAGTTACGTTGTAGACGGCCTAGAAGTGCGAGATGATTTAAAGTTTCCGTTGTACAGTGCGTCCTCTTTTAAAGAATTATTGACTCGGTATGAATTAGTAGAATCAGTTGCTAAAAACAGTGCGTTCAAGAAAAGTCGCAAAAATGAAAAAACGGGAGAAAAACAGCAAGAGCAACAGAGCAGCAGCAACAACAACAGCACTGTTTCAATTGTGGTTCTACTGAGCACAAGAGAGCAGAATGCAAAGAAGAGACAAAGTGTTTTAAGTGCAACGGTGTAGGACATATAGCAAAACAATGCCGAGGTGAAAAACCAGCTGTGAATGTTGTTGTAAAGGAAAATCGCGTTAAAGAAATGAAAATCGGAAAAACTAATATGTCGTGTTTGATAGATACCGGAGCAGACGTTTCCTTAATGCGAAAAGAACATTACGAAAAGACATTCGGGAGTCAAAAGTTGCAGAAAAATTATATAAAACTTTTCGGATTGGGTAATGTTGCTACTTCAGTGTTGGGTGAATTCTCAGAAAAGGTTGAGGTAGATGGTCTTGTTACAAATCACACATTCCTTGTCGTTCCTGATGCAAATATAAAAGTCGATGTACTAATTGGATTTGATTTTCTTCAGAAGTTCACGATCAAGCTAGACGCCAAAGGGTACACATTTGAGCAGTCGCAGAAAAAAGCTGAACAAGAAAGTTCTGAAATAAATGTTTTCAACGTGGTGAGTTTAAGCGATGATTGTGAAGTTGATGTGGAGCCAAGATACGCAGAATCAATTAAGCAGCTGATCAACAACTACAAGCCGGTAAACAACGTTGACGAATGCCCAATAAAGCTGAGTATAATTCCTAATGTTGATAATATTGCATTTCGCGAGAGTCCAAGCCGGTTGTCAATACCTGAACGTGAATTTGTACGGAAACAAGTGGAAGAATGGTTACACAGTGGCATCATTAGAGAATCTACTTCCAATGTAGCAAGCAAAGTAGTTTTGGCCAAAAAGAAAGATGGATCCTACAGACTGTGTGTTGATTTTCGTAAATTGAATTCGCAAGTATTGAAAGATAGATTTCCAGTCCCAGTTGTAGAGGAAGTGCTGGAAAAAATGCAGAGTGCCAAATACTTTTCTGTTATGGATCTCAGAAATGGTTATTTTCACGTCGAAATCGAGGAACAAAGCCGCAAATACACAGCATTTGTAACAAAAGAAGGATTGTATGAATTTAATCGAGCACCATTTGGATTTTGTAACTCGCCTGCCGTATTTGTTCGTTACATAAACCACATTTTTCAACCGTTGATCAACAAAGGCGTTATGGAGATATACGTAGATGACATTGTTATTTTTGGGGAATCAGCAGATCAATGTCTGAAAAACATAGAAATCGTTTTAAGGCAAGCGGAAAAGTTCGGACTTCAGATAAAATGGTCAAAATGTCAATTCTTAAAGCAGAAGATTAGTTTCTTAGGTCACGAAATTGAAGGTGGACATGTATGGCCAGGCCAAGAGAAAATCAAAGCAGTCAAAAATTTTCCATTACCGAAAAATATAAGAGGAGTACAAGCATTTCTTGGACTTACGGGCTACTTCAGAAAGTTTATCAAAGACTATGCTCTGATAGCCAGACCACTCACTCAGTTGCTAAGAAAAGACGCAGAGTTCAAAATGGAGGGATTACAGATACAGGCTATTGAGAAACTAAAAGCATCGTTGACGAACGAACCAGTGCTGAAGATATTTAAACAGAATGCGAAGACCCAGTTACACGTTGATGCTTCAAAAGATGGCTTTGGGGCAACACTACTCCAACAACACAACAACAAGTGGCACCCTGTTTTATATTTCAGCAAGAAGACGACTCCACAAGAAGAAAAACTCCACAGTTATTTTCTAGAAGTCAAAGCAGCGTATTTAGCGACCAAAAAGCTGAGACACTATTTGATGGGCATCGAATTTAATCTAGTTACTGACTGTGCAGCTTTTAAGATGACAACAACAAAGAAAGATGTTCCCCGAGAAGTAGTGCAATGGTTGATGTACCTTCAAGACTTCTCATACAAAGCACCGTGCTGGAACTAGAATGAAGCATGTAGACAGTTTAAGCCGTTTCCCAGTTATGGTAGTCACATCGGAGGTTCACACACAATTGTTACGGGCTCAGCGCAAAGATGAACACTTAGCAGCAGTCGCAGAAATTTTGAAGCAAAAGCCGTATGCAGATTATACAATTAAAAATCAGCTGTTGTATAAGCAAGTAAGTGGAATTGATTTGCTAGCCGTACCAAAATGCATGGAGAAGGAAATAATCAGGAATGCTCACAACTTTGGTCACATGGGAGCACAGAAAACCATACATGCTATTCGACAGGATTATTTCATACCGCACTTAGAGAAGAAAGTTACGGAGCTGATCTCGAACTGTATTGAGTGTATAACTCGCAACAGAAAGCTGGGTAAGCAAGAAGATTTTTTACATTGTATTGACAAAGGAGATAAGCCGCTGACCACACTTCACGTT
Source organism: Drosophila quinaria (assembly GCA_035047525.1). NCBI lineage: Eukaryota > Metazoa > Arthropoda > Insecta > Diptera > Drosophilidae > Drosophila > Drosophila quinaria. Next base: position 1,274,127 of record JAWNPO010000510.1, on the reverse strand, counting down.
GACCATCTTGGATCACTCGATATGACAGCAAAAAAGTACAAGTATATACTAGCTGTGGTGGACGGATTTTCTAAATATACCTGGTTATATCCGACCAAATCAACTGACGCGGCAGAAGTCATCAAACATATGAGCTCATGGGTAACAATATTTGGAAATCCGCAGCGCATAATCAGCGATAAAGGAGCAGCCTTTACTTCAAAGCAGTTTAAGGAGTTCTGCACAAATTACAAGATAGAACACGTCGAGACAACCACAGGAATCCCGAGAGGCAATGGGCAAATAGAGAGGGTTAACCGAATAATACTGTCTGTATTAGCAAAATTGTCAGCAGCTGAACCGTCGAAGTGGTATAAATATACCTCGCAGGTGCAAAGAGCGATCAATGCACACGTCCACTCGTCAACTAAATTTACTCCATTTGAAATTATGTTCGGCGTCAAAATGCGAAACGAATTCGAAGTGGAAGTTATCAAAATTCTGCAAGAAGAGCTGTTAGCAGGCCTACAAGATGAGCGAAATCAAATCAGATCAGAAGCCAGAAGCCAAATTGAGAAAGCACAGGACATCTACAAGCGAAACTATGACAAGAGGCGTAAGGGACAACATGGTTACCAATTGGCAGACCTAGTTGCCATCAAAGTCACACAGTTCGTTAACGGCAACAAGCTAGGCAACAAATACATTGGTCCGTATGAGATTGTCAAGGTCAAGCGCAATGGCAGGTTTGACGTAAAGAAAGCTGCTGAGTTCCAGGGTCCAAATCAGACTTCAACCAGTACTGATTACATGAAGCTATGGCGTTACTTGGGCTGCGAAGAAGAAAATGACAGCGATGGAGAATCATCTGAGGCAGATGAAGAGCAGGATGGCCGAGTGTAACGAGGTAGCACTGGTCAATTGCTGCAAGTTGGCATCCCTAACACTATCGCTTGGTATGCCATCCCTAAGAAAAGTAGAAGATCAACACTCCCTCGGTGAAGCTGCAGCAGTAAAGTCGTCTTAGTTGAAAGTTGCTAAAAGTTGTTAATTTAACTATTGAAAGTTTGCCGAAGTCATAATCTAATTTTGTCAAGATCACATTCATTTTCAAATCGCTCGCATATTATTATTATTTTTACTTTAATGATTTATACTTGAATACACAAATAAATCTTACATGTATACCGGATCAATAAATGTAAAATCCTTATACAATTTTAGGAAATGAAACCCATTAATCAGGCCTGTTCTGAATTCCGAAGGTTTTCAAAAAGTAAAAACGAAACGAAAACGAACGTTTTACTATATGCTGTTCCGAACTCCGAGCGAAATTAAACTGTTTTTATTTTTCGAACTCGGTTTCGAAAACGTTTCGATAGCAGTAAGTCATCGACCGTATCAGCTGTAATGAAGAGAAAGAAATTGCTGAAATAACAACAAGCTAAGTTCATTTATTAAAATGTCATCAGCTATTAATGCTCATAAAAAATTCGTTTAAAATATACTTCAACTATTTAAAGTTTAAGTAGTAATGTTAAATGTTTCTAAAAATATTCAACATTATTATAATTTGAGATATTTATTTTAATGCTTAAAATGGCATTTACATTTAAAACCGGTGACTCGAAAGCACATGTTTTTAAAACGACAATTATTGTCGATTTTCGGAATTCGGAACAGCAATCAAATCTGTTTTGTGACAAATCGACTCGTTTTCGGAATTGAGAACAGGCCTGAATATCTATATAAGAGACAATCAATTAGTTTTGACTATAGGACATTTACTGGTTTCGAATGGCAGATTTTAAGTCAACTTAGAGGCATATTTAAGAGCTTTTGTAGAAGTAGTAGTCGTAGCTTAAATAGTGAAATTAGTAGTTGTATCAATAGTAGAGGTAAAAGTACCTAATTAACTAAATGAAGTCCAACGGGAATATTTAAATATACCTTAATTAATTTGACGAGTATATATCACAATATTAAATTGCAATAAATAAAGGGCTTGAGTTGGATTTGAGCTGAAATCGCAATTGCTGCTTAGTTTACCAGTTGGTAAATATTTGTTTACGAAGGTAGCAACAAAATTGTGAACTTAGACTTTACTTAGCTGCATGATTTAGCTTACTACGAGTATACTCGTACAGTGCCAACTAAAACTACTTGCCCAAGAGTCAACAACAGCCCACGCAAAAAACTTTGTGTGTATAAACAGCAATATGAACAGGAACAGGAGGAGGCAACGGCGCGCCGCGGCGTCTTTAAGTCTGCAACACCTGTGCGGGTCGCTTACAGTTGATGTTGCCACTACAACGACTCTGACTACAACTTGTTGTTGTTGTTGTTGCTGTTGCTGTTGTTGCTGTCGCTATCGTCAGCGTATTTGCTTATTGTGTTTGTAAACATTGCTAACAACTTGAGTAATGCCGGCGACAACGCACCTTCAACGTTCCACTGCACTATGGAGCCGAATCCAATATTTCAAATATTTATTAATAACTTTTAAGACAAGCTAGATTTTTGAATTTTTTCCCTCCCCCCCCTTTTTGTTTTACCTTGTTTATTATTATCAATAAAGAGAAAAAGTACTTGTTAGACAAAGACATTGTGTTCGACACGCCCACTTTTCCAAAAAGTTACTATGGGTATACATAACACTAGAAAAAAATCCAAAATGTCCGAAGTAGTTAATAATAAATACCTCAAAATCTGGTGAAATACCTCATACGACAAGCGAGCAAATCAGCATTAGAAAATAGTGAGGTACGTCCTAAAAAATTAATTTGCGCAGATTGTGGTCAATTGAGACCTATTGCCTTTGAATTACAATGAATGGATCTACGAGACGCAGGTGGCCGTACATTAAACCTCGTTAAGCAACTTTGCTAAATTCTTCAGCACAGTTGATATTTCTTTCCAAGATATTAAATTTCAAAGCATTATCTTATTTTATAAAATATTAAAATAAACACGCACAAAAACAGAATACTAGTACAACCAACACATAGTACAAGCCCGTATAATTGGGATCTATTTTCAAATTTTATAAAAAAAAATGATTGGCCTTTGAGAAAAACCATTTTGAAAATAGGCTGCAAAAATATTGCAATATTAAAGCACGTGCTTTTCGACAGCATCAACTGACTTTAACAGATGTTAGGTTTAACATTGGTCTGTCGTATACCAAACTTAACAGCTGAAAGTTTTCTTAAGATGTTAACACAAAAAAAAATAGTAAAATTAATACTTTGATAAAATGACTAAATATTAGATTTTTCAGATTTCGCCCCATAGTGCATTGAGCCCTGATCTCCGATCTCCGATCCCCCATACCCGATTCCCGATTCCCAAGCACGCTCCTGATACAGTTACTGTTGCAGTTGCTCTGTTACTTTTACTTTTAGAATTGCTAATAGAGGGCGACGAGTTTGGGTGTGTGTGTGTGTAGGTGTAGTGAGTGGCGCGGAAATACAATATATACATATATATTTCGTTGGCTGTGAACCTTTTGGCCCTTTTCCCTTGACTTTTCTCGCTGCTGCTGCTGCTGCTGCCAGCAGCAAGTTGTAAGTGCTCAAGTTTTTCAATTAAAAGTTGCTACCTTTTTGTGTTACTGCGGCGGCATAACATAAATACGCATGTGAGTTTCCATTTGTGTTTGTGCGTGTGTTTGTTTGTTCACATGTGTGAGTAGCTGCCTTGACTTAACGCTAAAAATATCAATAAACCACATGGTAAATAGCTCAGCTCGCATTGCATTGCTTCAACTCCGTCAACCTCCGTTCGCTATGTAAATCAACAGCAAGTGCGAAACGTAACGGAACAAACAATGGTAATGCCAACGACAGGTGTTGAAGTCCAAAGCATTATAAATTCATAAAAAAAAAACAAAAAAATAAAGCAATACCGAAACGTCAAACAAAATTGCAAGTTTTCAGTTGCATTTCCGCAAAACGTAACTGAAATAATACGTTATGTTTTCCATTACCATATGTATAAGTCCTCTTTTTACCTGTCTACCCTTACTTTGAACCTAACTGTTACCGTTACTGGAGTAAAAGCCGATTTTGTTGCCTTGGCTGATGTTCCCGTCACCGCAGCGCTGCAAAGTATGCAACAAAAGCCACGATATCGAATGCCCGCTGAAGCCCGACAAATTGAAGGTAGGCCAACAACGGCAACAACAACAACAACAACAACATCAGCAACAATAACGTCTTCTTCTTGATTCAACTCCTTGCTGCTTCTTCTTCCCATGCCATGTGTGCATGTGCTCGTGTGTGTGAGTGCATGTATGAGCAAATATGTCTGGTCACATGACAAGTTGAAATGTTGACGGTTCACTGATGGTGCATGTGTCTGTGTGGGTAAATAACTGCGCATACCCAAGAGTTATAGGGTATATAACGTATCTGCGTGAGGTAAAATGCATTGATCAACTAAAATATTTAGAAAAATTTTAAATAAATTGTAATAAATAAAATAAATTGTAAATAAATTAATTATTTGAAATAAAATATTAGAAAAAAGGCAATAAAGAAAATGATAAACCAAAATTTCAACCAAAGAAATTTCAGCTTTCATTTTGAACAGGGATGGCAATTGTTCTTACTGCGCCCAGTGCGCCTTCCGATATGTGTTGGTGAAAAAAGTCAGCAGAGAACGCCCAAGCACTCGGAATAGAGTTGGAGAAACATTGATGTTTTCGATGTTTTAAAAAAATCATCGAAGAAAACATCGTTGATTCGAAATGGGTCTTTCAGCATTGCTGAAGACACATTTAAATTTTGTGGAAACGGTTTTTAATTTTATATTATCAGTACTGATCTGTAAAAGAGATTGTTATTCAACATATCTTTCATAATATTTTTAAATTCTTACCGCCTATTATTTTAAAGCAGCGATGACCATCGCCTATGCACACGAAGCTCATTTGATCTTGTTTTGCACATAGGGTTTGGGAAGTATGTTAGAATACACTTTGGTAAGCTTCTGACGCACATTGGCAAATTACGCAAACAAATTTTGCGCATTGCGCTTTGGGTCGTCATTCCTTGTTTGCTTTTGCTAATCCGAATGTATTCGTGGTTGTCTTGCAAACATCGATTATTGTGTACACTGAAAATGAAAAACTTCACTTCGCTGTAAAACGTGTGATGCGTGTGACTTTTTGAAGAAATATGTTTTTTTTTTTTGATTGAAGCTCGCGCTGACGGCGAATTTTTTATTTTTGATCGACCCTTGACTCTAAAAGTAGCTTCTTATTGTAGATGTTTTTGTTGTGCTTTCGATTGAAAATTTCGTGACCACCGCTGTTTTATACAAGTTTTCTAAAATTAAATATTAAAGGTTTAACACAACTTGGTGATGGTTCTCTTAAGCAAAGTTTGAAATAATAATTGATTCGATACTTACTGCTTTTTCAGGGTATTTTGACAGTCAGTTATTCTCAATTGCAATGCGCTTGCCTGTGAGTGCATGTTTGACTGATTTTGTGGCGTTGTGCCGTTGAAAAATCATACAAAGTTATGCAAATTCTGATGCGGCTGTCGCCGATGACGGTGCCGTTGCCATTCGAGTTGCCATAGCTTGCCGCTGGTGCATCGGTTTCTGCGGTTTGGCATGCATAATTGTTGGTTTTTAGTTACACGTTAGGCTGAGCCGCAGACGTGCAAGTCGTTTATTAAATTGGAATACGTCGGCGTCGACGTGTGGCAGCAATGGTATTTCAAATTCAAATGCGTACTATGAACTGTTGCAGCCTGCAACAATACAGGTACACGAGTACTAGCCCAATTCAATGTATTTTAATCAAAATCACAGATATCTCTCTCACACACACACACACAATTATTTCTTTAGACCAAAAAGAAGAATAAACATTTCTCAGACATTTTTTTTGCTATTTACATTTGCTTTGGTTTCGCCTGTCTGCCTGTCCGCCTGTCCGCCTATCAGCCTGCCTGTCCGCCTGTCTGATGTTTAGCCTAGGGCTATGGCTATCATCAAAAAACAATTCTGCGCATAGCGTCCGCAGAATAATGGACGTTAGGCCTCGCTTGATAAGCTAAATGATAAATTGTTTTTATTCGTGACATATGTATGCATGTGTGCTTGTCTGTGTGTGTAAGTGTGTTTGTTATACCCTCACATACGAAAACCACACTCGCCAAATACGAGATGAAACTTCTTTGGGATGCCAAATGTGTAACTTGTGTGTGGTTTGCAGAACAACTTGTGTTTTGCTCCCAATTCAAACAAAAAAGAAAACAAGCAAACGAAAGAGGAATGGGCAAAATGAAGGGAAAAGCAAAAAACATGCAGAGAAACTTGTAAACGCGCCTGGGTACAAAAGTGGAATCTAATAAGCTCACGGCTAAACGTGTTATGATGAATGACATTGTCAGGCGCACACGGAATTTAAAAGTTTTGCGAGTACGAAGAAACCTGGAAGCCTGGAAACTGGCAAATGGCAAGTCTTATAATTGAAAAGTGAAAATGCAAAATTAAGTTACTTTTATAATAAGTTTGTTGCTTGGTTGTGCTTCACTTAATGACAAAAGATCGATTCAGATTTTCGTGTTTAGCCTGAATCTGATTCTGTTTGGTTTCGTTGAAAGGCACAACGGCCGCATGGCCTCCAGACTTTGAAGCTAATCAACTAATAAAAAAATGTTTGGTATTCATTCATTAAATTAAAATTTCATTCAGCTCATCTGGTTTGATTGCTCTGGGCCTAAGTGGCTGACTTCGGCTCAGACTCACCGCACACAATCGCGCCACACTTTGAATCCCTATCGCAACCCCAATGCTATTTCCATTCCCATTCCCAGTCCCAATCACAAACGTAATCGCAATTGTTGGCTTTTCCTGGTCCATCGGCTTGTTTATTTGTTTATTTGTTTGTGTTCTGTCCTTTGTCGGTTGTCAGTCTGTTTTCGGCTACCTTAAAACAGCTTTTTGTATCTCCATCTGTATCTATAAATGTATCTGTAAATGTATCTATATCGAGTATCATTTGTTGCGACCAAACCGCATCCGCAGACGCTATTGAAACTATACTGCCTGCAATTGAAATTCATAAAGCATCAGTGGACCAACACTGAGTTCGTGCTAGGTTCGGGGCCTGTACAGTGGATACGGTATTTTATGACGCTTTCTCTGTTTGAAATCATTTGGTTTAATTCAAGTGAAAAATTATTTAAATTGGTAATCAAACCACAGATGAACCTGAAGTTAGGGAGACAGAAGAATTACTTTGTTTTGTGATTGTGTCTAGAGCGGAATTCGAATTCCAAATAGAAATGAAAATTTATTTAAAATTAAATAAGAAATATTGATCAAAGTAATTTCTTCACGTAGGCAGCTTTGTAGAACCTTCTTTAAAAAACAAAAAGGAATAATTTCGCCAAGATAAGGCAGATACATTGACAGGAATATCTCAGAATCCAAGTAGCTTCAGATCTAATCAATTCATACTGTATATTTCTTTATAAATGCAAGCAATTAAGATGATTTCCATTATTTGAATAAGCTAAACAACATGTTGGTGGCTTTGATAATTTAATTTTTATTTCATATTATTCATCATATTTCTGATAGTATTATTTTTAGTTGTTCTTTTTTTCTGCTTATGTATTCATTCTATCTGCATAGAAGTGTTCGACTTAGAACTACAGGGCTTTAAGTATTCATTTTGATTCCACTAAATGTAGTTATTTGCATCATTCAAATGTATGTATATATGTTATATATAATACTTATTGACTATGTATGGATGACCCAATTGGTGTAATTTTATTAAATAAAATTATAAATTTAGTCGGTTTTACAATTACAATTAATTACATTACAAATTTTGTTTGTGGAAATGCATTAATTAAATGCAAAAGAAATTACATACTGGTAAGTACATACATGGGAGTATGTATGTGAATGTGTATAACTAACTAGTATATATTGTTGCAAGTACTCGTTGAAGTACTCGTAATTGAGTTTACCTTTAAGTATTCGTACTAGAATTACAATAAGTTACATTACAAACATATGTATGCATACATGTGTGTATGTGCATATTTATTTGTTATTGCATTTAACTGGCTAAATATAATTAAGTTGCGCTCATATAAAAAAGGACTTACACTTCTAACAACGAGTATTTCAATGTAGAAAATCTGACTACATAATAATAGATACATTTTCATTTAATAATATAATAGAAAATTGGCATAAAACATAATGATCATTGGATGTTTGCATGCGATAGTTAAAAACGGTTTAGAGTGGGATGGCTTAAAATGTTTTCTTTTTCCATATTTCTTTTATTTGCTCTTTATTATTGTTATCGAGTTACGAGTATCTTAAACATTTACACATTTAGAAGTCTTTGACAAAATACATTTATACACGTATACAGCGTATGTATTTTTGTGGTAATGTATCTTCACATCGATCCTCTGCTGCACCTACATACAATGGAGATATAGGAATCTAATTTGGCCAGTAAGTATGCTGTTTAGAAGAAGGATTGGTTGGTTGGTTGTTCAGTGTTGTTGGTTTTCTTTTCTGTTTGTGTTTTTGTTTGTTGGTTCGCTTGGCCTCAATATTTATGGTTTTCTTCAAGTTCTTACCGAGACTAACCTAAGCGGCCTTTGCCTTCACTGTGACTTAATTACAAAATTAGCTTAGTTTAGGGTCTACAACTACGAATACAAAAGTTTCTTTTGTTGCCTGTCTGAACATAAGAATATTACAAATTACAAATTACAGATTATAGATTACAAATTATATATATTATCATCCTATTTATTATTCATATGTATTTCTGAGTAGTCGTACTCGAATTTCACTATGCAATCGTTAATTTTCCATCCATTCGTCGCTCTTACTTGAGTATTTTTTGGTTTTAGTTTGGAATTCGCTGATTATATGCATGGCCATGATTTACGTTTACATTTAATGTAATGTTGTGTGTGTGTGTGTGAGTGAGTGAGTGTATGGCTGTGACTGTGTTGAAATGGTATTTGTAATGATATTGGTATTGGTATTTATATTACGAGCATTCTCGCTACAGTTTCAGTTACCGTTCCCTCTGCCACTCTCCATCCTCGAGGGGTTGCTGGCTGCTCTCCAGGTGCGCGTCTTACAGCAGTAAATTGTCTAAATATTCGCCGTACTCCTCGGCCGTGCTGAACTCCAGTTCGCTGTGACCTGAACTGTAGCTGCGACTGTGACTGTGACTGTGACTACGACTGTAATGAGCAAAGTTCGTTTGGTGCGTGGTGAACACCATAAAATGTTAATGCCAAATCAATACTACACGTGTAAGCATTTCATTGCTTTTATTACTCAACATCATCCCCACTACCCACTACCTATTTCCCATCCCCCATTCACCCAACTCCCCCTCTCTCACCTGCTGACGTCACGCTTTTTCCGCCGATCCTGTGACAGCGCCTCCACACAGAGGACAATCAGTTTGCCGTCGCACGGTTGACGCTCCTGATCGAGCAGCTTGTTGCCCAGCAGGTTGCTGGCATAGCCGAACTTCTCGTGGGAACTCGAGTGCCAGGCATCGCAGTAGGTGTCCATGGAGCGCTCTCCATTTGGCAGGGATCCATGCCAGACCAGCCTAAGCGGCCTGTATAAAATTGAAGTGTATGTATATATAAAGTCGTCAGTCGGCAGAAAGATTTCTTTAAAATTAAGCAATTTAATAAGAAGAGATTATGATTTAATATTATATATTCAAATTTAAATAAAGATTTAAAGTTGATAATTTAAACTACTAATTTAAAATTTTTACAGTCAGGATTAGTGATGTAAATTCCAAACTACTAGGTCGAAAATCAGACCAACCATTTTTCAAGAAAATTTATTAAATGAATTCGACAATTCGATTCCGAATTAAATTTCTTTAACCTGCTCTAATCATTTTCAACCACTTAGTCTAAATTTAAAGAGAATATATGCTTATTACTATGCAAAATTTTAAGTCTCAAGTCTTAACTCAACTTTTTTAAAATAACTTCAGTGAGTTGTCTTTATTTAAAGAACATTTTTTTAATTAATTAAACACACAGTCAGAAAATAATGTGCATTTACATAATACATTTTAGTCAAGACAGTTACTTAACATGTATGATTTATTTAGAGATGACTGATTTTATGCAATTACCATAGTGGATCCGTGAGAACGTTCTTTCCGCTGAAGCTGTAAATTCGCGGCGCCTGCGAGAAGAAGCCACCCTGCCCGTTAAAGATGCCCTTCCAGGAGTTAAAGAGCACGTCGCCGCGGGTATTCACCACAGGCAGATCCCGGTCGGCGGGACGCACGATAGAGTCCAGATTCTGTACCCTATGAGTGGATGAAAGGCAATCTATTAAAAGGATGTCAGGGGCCAGGTTGTAATAGAAAATCCTGCGTATTGCTTTATTTATTTATGTTTTTCTTTCTGGCAAACGTGACATTAATTTATCCATCCATTCAAGGCTTTGTGCTCTCGCGCTGTGTAAATAAATTGCCCAAGATTGTTTACAGCGGCTTTTGTTTTCATCTTTTTTCTCTGGCCTTCCAAAAAATATCTAGATTAAATTCGAGTTAATGAGTTCCACAAACCGCCACCGGATGGTGTCCAATGCCAAAACGTGATATTGTCGAGTACGCGGCTAAAGAACAGTGGCAAACTAAACATAAAAAAACATGCCCTAATACGCGTAAAAAAATCTAAAGACAGATAAGACACACCTACTATTTGCCGGAAATACAAACACAAACATACATACATATATAACTTACCTGGACGAGAGGAACGCCTTGAATGTGCCCAGCAGACCGGCTCGACGGCCTTGACGATAACAGGCAAAGTCAGCGCCCCGAATGCCCTGTAAATCCCCGACGTAGGGCTCGTTGAGGGCCGCCACGCGAAGCTAAAAGAGGGAGACAAGGACAAAGACAAAGACAAGGGCAGAGCAAAAGAGAGAGGGGGAAAGAGTAGAAAATATGGCACAAAATTAATTTGGAATTTATGTCAAGTATTTTAAGATCTAATTAATATAGAATTTAATAGCTGCGAATTGTTTATATAAGAAATTTAAGAATGGGGAGGATTTCAACTTGTTTTATTTTTTGAGGGCCGCTATAGAATGATAAAAATTAAAATGAAAATGATAAGAGAATATAATAGATAGCAGGGCATTTTAATTTCAAAGACATTTCAATTTAAGGGAATAACTTGAAAACAAACACAATAATCTACTCCGGATACGACGAGCACAAAACTAAAAGGGAGACCAGCTTGGTATGCTTATAATTGCAATTGCTCCCGGAAGGGGCAAACTCTGAGGGAAACTCAACTCACCATGCGCGGATACCACTGAGAGGGGTATTTGTTGTTCCGACAATTTCATCGACGACGCAAGCGTAAGAATAGGTACAAACAATTGGAAATTTAAAAATAATGTTTGCTCTTTTTTTTTGTAAAATTTAAATTGTACACAAAAAGCGCCCAACGTTGCTTGTAATGTCGTTTCAAGAGCTTGTTGAGTTGATTAACGAAGTTACGAATAGTAAATAAAACACTTAGGCAAAAAAAGCGAATAACTGACATATAAATGCGACTCATCTAATAATACAAATATCTCAGATAACAATTGAAATCCAGAAAAGTAAGTATAATTAATCTACGAATACGAACACACAAATTGAATTCACGTTTTAGAATACAACAGAACTCGGAACTCAAAATGCAATTTCCTCTAATTAGAAACGTTTTCATTGACCAAACCAAACCAAAATCGGATTATTTAATATGTCTGTGAGTTTGTATTTGTGTGTGCAAGATATGCGTTAATTCGAATTACGAATAGTACATTAATTTTTTTTTGTTATTTAATGTGTGTGAGTGTGTTTGAATGTGAAATATATTTTTTAATTACCGTTTCGTATTCGGGCGCGGTTGTAAACTGCATTTAATAACAATTAATAATAAATATTTTAGTAGTGTTTATTAACTGAATTACTTAATTTCTTTTGCTAAATATTAATTGTTAAATTAGCAACTATCGAGTGTTATCGTATGAGTGTGGTGAACGCTCATGTTATTCAAGTTTTTTTTTAGCTAATTTTATTGTTTACATATGATAGCTGTCCTTGTGCATCCAAATATTTTTTAATTGATATCATTCATTAAAATTGTTTTTCATAATGATAATGCATAAGCACCACTTTTATTATTAGAATGTGTTAAAATACCGTTAATATGTATGTTATATTTTTCTATTGGAGAATCTAAGTTTATCTTAAGCACTTACCGTTGGTGTATTGAGCAATGGCGGTGGACTGTTTAGCAGGTTTTTCGATTGCAAGTCAAATCGCAGTGAAGGTGCCACTGTGGTGGGCGGAGCTGGCGTTGCAATTGGCACCAGTGTGCCCAGCTGTTAACGAAAATTAGTTCAGGAAGAATTTGTATTAAATAATATTTGGAAATATTTGGTTATTATTTATTAAGTTCAGAATAGGTCATAAAATAACACATCAACAACTCGATCTCTTACACATCCCTCGACTTTAAGCTAACAACTAATAATCTTCATAGCCTAATTAAAACCTCTAACTCTTGACCTCAGTCCTAAACTCAAAACAGATGTGGTACTACCGCAAATTAACAGAATATCGATGCACGTACACTCGACAGAAAAACTATGAGTACACCCTTTTATTTACTTTAACAGCTATTGTACGTCAAGTCGTCATAGTAAAAAACATATATATTTGGAAAGGTCGCTTAAATTCCATTTGAATGATGCAAAAGTATCCTTAACCCTTTAAGAGCCCATTAAAAAATCGAATTTTCGTGAACGTATATTTTTTCAACTTTTTTCCTGGGTCTCAAACAAGTATTGTTTTCATGAAAAAAAAAACTTCAAACAATTCTAAGAGTGACAAAAAATCTCCTGACTAGCATTACTTATGATTTTTTGAAAATTAAATGAAATGATGACTTGGCTTACAATAGTTTTTCTGGCATCTTTTCTAACATCGTTAATTAAATAATACCTGTCATAATATCTACACGTATTCTTTTTATTAAGCGGCAAGTAGGTCGTGAGTCACTGTGCGGATTTCCTTGCCGCCGTCTGACAAAAGTTTTAATTACTATTTTGAACTTTAAGTAGTCGACTCGTGTACTGGAATCTAATTAGGGAGAGAATGTCACCATTGCCACTGATGCAAGTGCGAGGACGAGGACGAGAACTTCAGAGCTTAGACTGCCGGATGCTGAGTTCGGGGAGGAAAAAGACGCCCGAAACTGAAACGGCAGTGGCAATGAGCTTTCGCTTGATTTACCCGCATTATTTAGGGGCCGGAGGGAGGCAACCCTACGCACGTATTGTTGCCAAAAGTATTTAAATGTTGCCGTCAAAGGCATGAGATTTGTCTTCCTTTCCCCTTATAAAATGACAGAAGATTTTCATTTCTATTCTAGAAGCTATGCACATGCCATTACCAGTTACCAGTTATCAGTAGACTGTTGCTAGGGAAAAACTCTGGATGGAGGCAGGACCACGCCCTGAGCTCGTGCTGTGCTTGAGCTGACTGAGTATGAGTATGAGTACGAGTATTGGCTTTGTGATTGCAACAACGGAAGCGGAAATCGAATCTTGAGCAGTTTTCAGAATATGTATTGTACACCAAGAACATTCTGCACAATCAGGCGCCCCCAAAAAATCATACAATGGTTTTTTAATAAAATTCCTACTGCCCCCTCCTTTACAAACTGTTTTGCCATGCTAAGCGGAAGAAGAACTGCTCCCAAATTGTGGCCACTTTAATGGGTAACAAGCTGTTTGAAATTCGGTTCAATTTTGCGTGTAATTTCTCCCCCTCACAAGTGCTGACCATGGCAAATTGCCAAAAACTGTTCCAGTTGCGTACCAACTTCAATTTCAATTGGGTTTCGGCAAGATTAATTGGCAATGGTGACTGATGCAGTTCACAATTTGAGCCTGCTAAAAGGGCGCACAAGCGGAGTCGGAATAAAATATTCCATTTCCGTTTAATATTATTTTTAATCTCCTGTTACACTTTATGGCCCACACGAGCAAACACAACCAGTCGATGATGGAGGGGGATGATGGGGAGAATGTTGTATACTCGTAGTATGCATGTTTTATTCTTTGTCAATAAAGGTTTTTTAGCAGCGCAGATGCTGACTCACTGACTCACTGACGGAAGGTCTTCTAGTTAGAAGGTTGGCTTGACTTGACTTGACTTGAATTGCCTGCCTGTCCAGCATCAATACCAGCTTAAGATGTCGCTTTCTCTTGACTTGTATCGTTAACTTGCTCCCAGTGAAAAGACAGGCGCGAGTCAATATAATTGAATAACGACACACGCACACACATCACACACACATCACACACACACACTCACACACACGTTTCGGGGCATGTTGCCGATCCATTGGCAATCAGTCAGAACGTCTGCAACATTTAATGTGCAAATAAAAAACAGCCAAGACAAGGACAATGCCAAACAAACCTTATTTTATGGCCAAAAACAAGAGCCAAAATAAACAAACGAAAAAAAATAAATAAATAAAAAAACAAACATATGTACGTCAATTTTGCCTGAAACTGAACTCAAAGCGTCTTTTGCCCTATGTCTGCTATTTTTATATGCATTTCATTTCATTTTGTTTTGCTTTTTTTTATTGTTTTGTTTTGTTTTGTTTTCCAGAGCCATATTTTCATAATACTCGTACATAGAGAAGAGCCAAAATGGATTAATGGAGGGGCGTGTGCAGAGGAATATAGTAGACCCTATAAAATAATAAAGCGTCCGCCAACGACTTTTTGTTTGCCATATTTGGCATTTAAAAACGCACGCACTCAGAAGTCTAACTTCAACCCAACCCAAGCCCAATCCGAGAAACCCAATCCTCCACTTACCGCTATATATTGCCAGCCCTTGTTGACGCGGACGAGCATCGCCTCCTCTTCGGTAATGTACGCCAGGGTTCCCGGTGGACTGAACGCCGATTTCTATGGAGGAGCACCAGAGCAGAGAGATACCAGATAAAAATTGAAATGAGTGTGTGCTAAAGAAAACTCTTGGGTATATTTTGATGGGCGGATGTGTTTGCCAGAATTGGAATAAATGGAAGAAGACTCACCTTTGTCATTTCGTCAATGTTCTGGAAGGTGACTGCACCTGGCACGATTCTCATGTTCATGTTCGATGATGATGCGGAAAAGTATGGCAGCTCCTCGCCATCTCCCATACCAATGCCCATGCCCATGCCCATTCCAAGGGACTCCTCGTGCTTGTGCGAGTGGGCCGTCTGACGAGGCGGCTCTGTAAATGATGATTTCAAGACATGCGTGTTAAACGTCAATTTCGAATTGTACTTGCATCTGCATTTGAATCAGTGCGCGGTGATAAGTGATACTAATACTTAAACTACTTGAAATTTCGAAGAGATAGATTACAGAGCATTTTTAGAGTCTACCAAATGCAATTCAACAATACATGGGTGTTTAAATAAATTAAAAAACAAAGAAGAATGCACACTTTATCTAATTTTATCTATTTGTAGATGCATACATGAAAAACATACATATTCCCTTAATAGCAGGTTATTAAAACTAGGTTTTTGGTTATCGGTTACGCAAAATCTTTGAATAAAGGTTTAGTAACGGTGAACCGGTTTTTGTATGTTTCGGCTTTGAAATACCCGTATGGTTTCGGTTAAGAAAAAAAATTTTATTTTCAAAAATATAATTATATTAATAATATAATAATAATAATTAAAAAGGCATTACTTTCTTAATGCTTCATTCACACATTAATTTCACGTTTTCTTTAGTTAGATGTAGTTTAGTTACATTTTAACAATTTTAATATTTCATTAAACAAATTTATTTTATTTGAGCTTGTTCATTGCTATGAAAATGCGATCATGAAAGTCACATATTCTCTCCCCCCCCCACCTAAACCCAAAATAAAAAAAAAAACTAACCCTCCCTCCCTATCCCCATCTCCCACCCTCAACACCAACCCCCCCCCCTCCCCCCCCCCCCCTCCCCCCCCCCCCTCCCACCCCCTCCCCCCCCCCCCCCTCCCACCCCACTTCACCCCCCCACCTCCCCCCCCCCCTCCACCCCCCCCACCCTCAAAAAAAATATATTTACCCCCCTCCCTTCCTTACAAACGATAAAATACCACACTATACCCCTCCCCCCTTACTCTTACCCCCCCCTCCCCCCCCTCTCCCCCCCCCCCCCCATCAACAATATCCCTCACTCCCCCCCATAAATAAACCCAAGCTCAAATAAAAATCATACCAAGGGGTCGTCCGGGCCCCCCCCCCCCCCACCCCCCCCCCCCCCCCATTTTCTCTCCCCCCCCCCCCCTCCCCCCCCAGTATTCCCCCCCCCCCCCCGAACCTCTCCCCCTTTCTTCCCCCCTTCTCCCCCCCCCCCAACTCCCCCTCCCCCCCACCCCCAAAACCCCCCCCCCCTAAGTTTTGGTTTCCCCCCCCCCCACCAAGCCCCTTTTTTTTCTTTACCCCCAAAAAATTTATTTACTATTTAAACCTCCTTTATTTTTTTGATTAAAAAATATTAATAATTTTAATATTATTTCTTTCCCTTTTCCCAATAAATAAATAAAATAAAAATAAATAAAATAAATAAATAAAAATTCAAAATTAACCATTATAAATGAAAGGGTTACTAAACGGTATTTTCGGCTTACAGAGTTGCGGTTTTAAGGTTTCAGTCAAATGAAAATTATTTTTTTATGTTACGGCTTCAGTTACGGCTTTAAATTTCAATCGGGTTTTACCGGTTAAAGGTTAAGATTTCGGTTTGAAACAAATTCATTTTTGATTTGTGGCAGTCCAGTTGATACTATCTGTGAGAGATCCACCGGATAAAGCAGTGGGCAGTCTTTTAGTGAAGCGCACTGCTTGCATTTACATAAATGCACTGCTTACAGTGAGACTTCTCAACTGCTTCCAAACAGTTTTTGCCATAAGACTGCAGCATCTTAACCCAAAATATATAAGGCAAAACTAATTAATGTTGATTTTAATAGAATATTTCCATTATTTAATAAATATATATATATTTTTATGTATATGAATAATAATAATAATAATTTCAGGGTATATTTCTGTTGAACAAAAGTCATTTCCATAATGGACTATAATCTACGAATTACTTGATTGTGTATGTTTGTTGTGGGTGTTTTGTTTACTGTCGTTGTTGTTGTCGTTGAATGCATGACTATGTAAAAATGGTAAACTCAATGTTTACAGGTACTTCATTAACGGTAAATGAGATGATGATGATGTGCAAATAATGGGCCCGTTCCCAGAACGATGTAATGTTTTTTTTTTTTTTCTTTTTGGGGCATGCCAATGCTAATAGGAATATGGTGTGTTGAATGTAAATATACCCTACGTGCAATACACGCTCATACTCATACGCACATACATATAAATATGTATATATTAAGATTGAAATTAAAGAGAATTTTCATGCAACATTTAAGGAATAATTTCTACTACGGCAATTGGTGACTTTGATTTGATTTGATTTAATTTGATTGGGATTTTGATGGTTTACCAGCTGTGCCATCGGGTCTATCGCGCAGATCTTGCAGCTCTCGGAGGGCTTTAAGTTCGTCTAAAGATGAGCGCGCTCCTTGATTGCGAGTACAATACAGAATGATTTGGAATTGATTGGATTCGATTTTGCATGGGATTAATGCTATATACTTATGTACTTGTGTATTTATGTGCGTGAATGTATGTATGTATATATGTACAGTTATGATTTATGGCTCAGGCACGGGCACCTAACTATACATATATGTATATGTATTCATATGGATGTATGTATATACAATGTGAGCTAACATTTTCCGAACTTTCACAATCTCTTGCTCACCTGGTCGACCGTAGTAAGAAGCGTCTCCAAAGAAGCTACCACGTGAGTCCATGCCGGCTTCGCCTTTTGGTCCAGTGATCGATAGGCCGGGCATGCCTGGCGGTCCAGGCGGACCGGGTGGACCTGGCATTGGTATATACTGCACTCCACTGCCGTCGCCATCGCCGCCACCGGTTGTTGCAGGTAGACCAGGAGGTCCTGGCAAGCCATCGCGTCCATCACTGCCCCTATCTCCCTTCTCGCCCTTTGGCTAAGAGAACAATGCACATTAATGTCGACAATTGATAGTATTGGTAGTTAACACTCACTCCGTCACGTCCGCCTGCATCGCCCTTGACACCTTTCATGCCCATGTCACCCTTGGGTCCAGTCGCTCCAGGTCGTCCCTAAAAGTCCGAAAAGTTAAATATTTTTTCCGAAAAATATGCTAATGCTAGCTTAATGATAAAAAAAATGATGTATGATAAATTAATGATAAAAAAAATTAACCCTTTAACCTGAATTCTTTAAATCAGGGATTAAAACCCTAACCGAAACCGTAACCGTAACCGTAAAACCGATTGAGATTTAAAACCGTAACTGAAACCGTAACCGAAAACAAATATTTTCATTTGACCGAAACCTTTAAACCGAAACACTGTAAACCGAAATAACCGTTTAGTAACCGTTTCATTAATAAGGGTTAACTTCGGATTTTCATACACAAAAAAAAAAAATTGAACATTTTTTTTAAATTTTTATTTTAATTTTCTTATGTTGAATTTTACATTTTTATACCGGTATTTCAAAACCGAAACATACAAAAATCGAATCCCCGTTACGAAACCTTTATTCAAGGATTTTGAGTAACCGATAACCGAAAACCTAAATGCGAACATAGCTGAAATCGTAACTAAAACCGATATTCGTTTCGGTTTTAATCCCTGCTTTAAATTCATGTCACATAAGGAAATCTTTGACTTTAATGACTTTTTTATTATTTATTAAATAATTTTAATGCTAAAAATGTTTCCAATCTTCATTATTTTTGTCTCCAATTTGTTTTATTTTAAACTATTATTGATTTTAGAACAATTCTGTTGTATCAGTGTGCCATTTAACGTTACTAACTAACTGTGAAATAAAACCAAATTGAACTCTGGCCAAAAGCGGCAAAATGACTTAACTTTAGCAGTTTCGAGTGCAACAATTTGGTAGTCGCAATGTAGTGTTGTTGTTGTTGTTGGCACTGACTCTGGCTAGAAATTGAGTCAAACTTTCGTTTGGCTTTATTTCTGTGCTGGAACTCATGTAAATACGTTGCCTGACTTTGATTTCGAGAGGCGGTAAGCGTTGCCAGTTGGCAGAAGCGCAGACAGTTAAAGCAAAAGCAAAAGCAAAAGCAAACTTTGCCTTCATATGACTTCCATTGTAATCGTTGTTGTTGTTGCAACGCCTGATGCCGTTATTGCGGAATAATGGTTGCAAGTGAAATTGTAGGGGAAACTGCAATTGGAATCGCGGCAAACTGGCGAGCCGGCTGAGCGCCCTGAATAACCGTGATGAAAATGCACTTAAAATACTTTTCGTTTGAGTTTATTTCGCCAAGTTGTTCCCGGTACTTGTTTCGCATTTGATGTCTGGCTGTCTAGCTCGCGATTGTGGGCACAAAAAAAAAACAAAAAAATAAACAAAAATACAAACAACTGTCTGAGCTATAAGTGAACTTTACCGAGCACTACAAGGACACAAACAATGGACGGAAGCATGTGAAAGTTGCTCCCGATTCATGAATATGGATGCAAATGCGAATGCGAATAAAGTTACGAGTGCCTCACCGAGTGCCCAATGTCTCCCGTGGGTCCAGGTTTGCCAGGCGGTCCAATTGGTCCAGCTGCGCCACTGCCTCCGCGTCTGCCACGCATGCCCTTCTCTCCCTTCTCGCCGCGCTCGCCTTTGGTGCCGTTGCCATCGCCGGGTTGACCTGCCAATCCGGGCATTCCTGGGGCACCGGGCTCGCCCTTGGGTCCGGCGGGACCGTGCGCACCTTTGTGACCCTGTTATTGGATTTAAAGGAGACCAGAGAAATGTGTGCAAAATGATTTACGGTATTAAATATTACGGTACATGCCCAAAGGGGGCCCACTCACGCCTAATTTGGCCGTAAAACTCAATTTCAAACGTTTTGTCGTCGGGCAAAAATTCAATTCAAACTCATTTTGAAATCAAATCAATTCTAAAATCCACAATCCCCACAATCAAACACATTCGCACACGAACACACACACAAACTCACACACACGCATTCTGTACATAAATTTATGCGCTCGACTGTATGCAATGCTGGTGACAAGCCCGAAAACACAAAACCATTGCCAAAAGATGACGCCCCGAGCTTCAGCTCCTGCTCTTTGTACCCGAACCCAAAACCTATCGAGCCTATCTAATGCATATTTTATGCTTTGTATCAATGCGAATACTCCAACGAGTTTCCCATTTTCCTTTTAACCGTTTTCCCCTGAATGGTGTAAATCTGAATTAAAACTTTAAATTGCTCTCCAAAATTAACTTTATATGTGTGGTTTGGAGCATTTACTAAATATATTTTATGTGGAGATATATTTATATATTTTATAAATTTACACAGCATTAATTTAATGATTCTTTGCATACATTTATTTTTTTTTAATAATAATTTTAAATAATAACCAAAGCTGTAAGCAGGAAATAAAATTGAAGAAAATAGAATTGGGAAGTGCAAAAACATGTAGACTTCAAAATAAATATTTAACAGAAAAGCAATAATACATTTAGTCGAATCTTACACTAAGTATCAATTAAATATTTATAATACACTGATCTGATTTAAGATCTGTTAACTTAGATCGAATATTCCAATAGAAAACACTACTTCATTTTTTCATCGGGTATTTTCAAGTCGAATCCCAACTTCCTTTTACTGCTGCCTTTCGGGAGCGCGGCTTTTGTGGAAGTTTGCCAAACGGCTGGCAGTCTGTCCTCCAAAATTCTCCTCGCCCCCAATCCCTCTCAAGCATCAGACAAAGAAGTACTCCCGATTATCCCCAGTGTCGTCTTCCACATCATCAGCGCCTTAAATGGTTTGCCATAAATTTGCGCGCGCCTACTCGTTGTGTAACATATTCCCGTTGTGGGGTTTTGAACTTCTGGGGATTGTTGTGTGTACAAGTTGGGCATGTGAAACCTCCGCAGAGGGGTGGGAAGAATGGAGGGAACGGAACCCGGCTTTAAATTGACCCTGGATGTATTCGTTGCTCCATATCGGCAACTTAATGCCAACTAATGAATAATTAATAAGCCATCCACATACATGCATATACACACACACATACACACACTCGCACACACATGCAGAGTCTCACATACAAAGTACGCGCGACTGCTTCCCGGGCTGGGGCTGAGTTGGGGCAGCTTTTGGGGCTTGAGGCTGGAATGTGGGTCTGATTTCGCGGCCGGAGGCTGGCTGTCTTTTGAGTTAAACGAAATGTGGCTAATTGTGCGTGCATTCATACGTTTAAAATGCTAATTTCAATATTAGTTTCCCAACATTTTCAAATGCAATATCACATTTTTTGGCTCAGGGTTTTGAGTATGGTGTGTAACCGTAAATTGGGCGTAAATTCATCAGTAAATCTAAATCGATTTTTATTATACATACTTAACTTGACTGGGGCTGAGGCTGAGGCAGAAACAGAAGCTTATAGCTTTGCATAATTTCTTTTTATTTCACGCCCGATTAAATACGGTTCGCCAATGGATTTTTGGGTGTGTTGTGTGTGTGTTGTGTTGTGACACACACAACACAGCCGTCAACTATTCAGGTTGCATAGGGAAGGGTTGAAGGGAAGCAGTAAATGCCCACAAGAAACTTAACCGCAAGCCAAAAATATATATACTTTTATAATATATCAAAGGTCAAATAAATCTTGACACACTTGCACACACACATGGATGAGATGGAGGTGTAACAGCAGCAGAATTAAGTGTTGTGAGTTATATACGACATGCCCACCGGAAGTTGCCTGACAATCCGTGTAACGCCCCCAACCCCAACAAAGTGCGACACATAGAAACTCACGCGCACACACACACACATAGTGTTATGCTAGCAGCTTAAAGTTTTTCAGGTTAGACATAAAAGAAATATGCGCGCCAGGTTTTCTTTTCAGCTCGGCAATCCCTCGCTCTCTAACGAGGGGTCGGCAACGCTAACGGTAACGGTCCAAGCAGGACACACCCTCCCGAGGGGTAGTTTAGGGTAACGTGAAGGCATCTCACCCTAAGCTAAGCAGCTAAATAGCATAAAGCGTAACGGCAGGGAAGTAAGCACCGCCTAAGCAGGATGAGCTGCAGAAATGGCCAAAACTTATTATGAAAATAATGCAGCATACAAGTGTGTAAAAGTACAGAGAGTCTGTTACCAGGAGACGATGACTGGCCAAGAATACTCGTACACTTCCCTTCTGTGTGTCTTTCTATCTAAATATCTACAAATTGCCCCGCCGCCAGTCAAGGCATCCTGCGACAACGCTTCCACAGGGAGGAGACATCCATCCTCTCATCCTTTCTGCAGACGAATAGAAATTTATGTCTCAAATTATGTATTTCCGACTCGAGTTGACAACATGCCAATGATTGAACTGCCATAAATCTGTGAATTGCCAGCGGATTGCAGTGCATGTATGAAAATAAATTACGGTTAAGGATACTTAACTGCACAATTCGAAATTAGAACACCGCAATTTGAATGCATTTAATAGAGTGAGGAGCCATAAAATTAGAACGTATGGTATTTTCAAAGACATCATTTTTCTTTGATGTTTTAAGATTATTATAAGGGTTAGGGAAATTTATTAAATGTTGAATTTTATAAAAATTGAAAAAATAAAAAAATTATACATAATTATAAATAAATTAAAGTATAAACAATAAAAAACATCAAGTCATACATAAACTTTTTCCTGAATTTTTACTTCATTTTTTTAATTGAAAATTAAAACAAGGAAAACTGAGATCCTTTGGGCTTAACTATTTTTAAAAATAATTATCAAAAAATACAGTTTATTTTCTTACAAATAATTCTGTTTAAATTTCAAATTTGTTTCTTTATGAAATTCGACGAAGTTAGGCATTGTGAAAATTCGCACTACGCAAAGAGCCCGTTGGATTAGAATTTGTGAGAGACTACTGTATTGTATGTAAAACTACGTCGTTTTCCTCATTGGCCTTTTCACAGTTCCATTCCCTCTTGCATCAAAATCAATTGAGTAATCAATAGAGCAGAAGTTATTATTTCACACAACAATGTTGTGTGGGTGAACGAACACTTTATAATGCAAACAGGATAACATACACACACACACACACACACACACACATACACGCTCTCATATATAAATATTGTCCATTTGGTACACAAGTGTTGTTTTTGCTCTTTGACTTACCTTTTCACCGCGATCTCCTGGACGTCCGGGCTCACCTTTATCGCCGGACGCTCCTTTAGGTCCCGCCTGTGTGGCCGTGGAGCTGCGCAGACTGCCCATAGAGTTGCCCATTAAGGATTCCTGTTCGAGTGTATGTGTTTATGTATGTGTGTGTGTTGGGGGGATAGAAGGTAAGCACAGTAATTTGTTAAATATTTGCCTGTTGTACAATTTATTGTCGATACATGTTGTATATCTTGTTGGGCCATTTTTTAAGCAGCAGGCGAGCGACCTTTGATGGCACTGCCCAAAGCACAAGGATACACAAGGATATCCCCGTCTATATCTGCTACGGAAATTTGATTAATGATCTCGATGCGCCCCTTTTTCGTGGGGACTACTAATGACTCCAAGGGGTTCTAGTCCATTAGGTTTTGTGGCCATTGCTTACCCGTAGCAAACTCTTGCTTTTGTTCTTATTCGTAGTACAAATAGTACTACTAGTAGTAGTTGTAATAGTAGTAGTATTAGTTGTATTGGGGAGCATACATTAAGTGAAATTGTTAAATGTTAATACCTTGAAAGTCCTGGTAGGATTCCAATTTATCTGTTATTTATGTGTTGGTTTGGTTACAAGAATACATATTTTGTGGAATTGTTTGAATTATATTTAAATGTAGATAGCATAAAACAATGGGCGTGAAATTAAAGCGTATTATTATATGATTTCAATTTATCGATTACGTTTAAAATTGGCCATAATATTGCAACCTTTCACTGTATTCACTCTTTTCGTCCTTCTTTCTCACTCTCACTTTACTTTTCTGGCAATCTAGTTGAATATTCGTATACATTTGTAAAAGTTGTTGTCGTGTCAACAATCAAAAGTCGTTCTAATAAACGTAAAAGCTTTTTTTTGTGCTCCCCTCGACACGATGCTGTGACAAGGTCAACAACAACAACGACAACAACGACGGCAACGAAAACAGCAACAACAATTCGAAAACGCCTTCAAAATTGTCCCCTTCCTGAGGCATCCTTCAGGCTACGATAATGATAATAAAGCCAGGACGAGAGCATAAAACAATGGGAGGCTGACTAAGCGAGCGTCTGATTTAACTGGCGCGTTAGCCATAAGTAGCTTGACACTCTCATAACCGTAACAGCGCGATAATGATTACAACCACAACCACACACACCCAAGCAGGCAACATACGGCGTTGAAATGTGATGATAAAGTCAGGAAAAAATAAAAGTTTCGCTTGTATAAAAGGGTTAAAAGCCGCACATATTCCTGTAGATGTGTATGTGTGTGTGAGTGTGAGCCAGTATCTGTATGCGTGTTAGCGCGTTTAACCGCGTGAACTGCGCGCCATGCGCTGATAACAGTAATTGCCACAAGCTGGCATGCCAGCACTCAGCCAAGACCTGAATCACAAACCCGCAAGCAGCCGGCAGCTGCACGTCCCCAATGGGGGTCCTGCCTGGGAATCGCTACAAGCCACTATGGGGCGAAATCCGAAAAACCTAATATTTATTAATAACTTTTAAAATGAGCTAGATTTTTGAATGCGGTTTTTTTATTTATGCTATGTACACCTTCAGAAATATTTTTTTTTGTATCGGTAACAAGTAAGTTCAATATTTTTATTCCAAATAACAAGCTTTGACCTTTTATATTATTAGCAATAAAAAGAAAAAGTAGTTGTTAGACAAAAAAAAGTCATAAAATAAAAAAAAAAAAATGGGGGGCGGCGATTTTGACTCGCCTACTTTTCAGGGTATACATTGTATACTGTACATAATACGTATACTAGCAAAAAATACCGCATTAAAATATCCGAAGTAGTTTTCGAGTTTTTAATAAATGCATACCTCAAAAACTGGTCAAATCAGCTGAAATACGACAAGCGAGCAAATATGCATTGGAAAATGGTGAGGATTAGTCCTACAAAATTAATTTGCGTAGTTTGTCGTAGATTGTTCACATTGTGACATATTGCCTTTAAATTACAATGAATGAATCTACGACATACAGTTGGACGTACATTAAGCCTCGTTAAGCAACTTAGCTAAATTCTTCCGTAAATGTCTCTTTCCAAGACATTACCTTTCAAAGCATTTTGTATTTTACAAAATATTAATAGAACACGCACAAATACAGAATACTAGTACAACCAACACATAGTACAAACCCGTATAATTGGTATCAATTTTAAATTATATAAAAAAATGTTTATCCTTTGAGAAATACCAATATGAAAAATATTGCAATGTGAAAGGACGTGCTTTTCGACAGCATCAGCCCTCTTTAACAGATGTTAGGTTTAACATTGGTCTGTTACATAAAATTTTTGGTACTGAACTTTACAGTTTGAAGTTTTTTTAAGATACTAACACCAATAAAATATTAAAGTTAATACTTTGATAAAATGACTATATATACGATTTTTCGAATTTTGCCCCATAGTGCATGCGAGAGAGGAGGTTGATAAACACGAGTAGAGGGTTGGGCAGGGAGGGAGGATATCACAACTGGGCTTGGTTTTGTTTCGGCTTGGCTTGCGTGCTTAGGACACTTACGTTTCGGCATTCCTGTCAGAATATTTTCTTGTTGTTGTGCCTAGGCCAACAATGTTGTTGTTGTTATCGTTGTTGTACCTTTGTGGTTTTAAGATTATTAGCGCAGATAACCCATTTGCGACAACAACGTGGCTGACTGGCCTCCAGTCGTGATACCGACATGCCCAAATCTACTCAGCCATTTTTCACAGTGCAGGTGCAGTCAACCAATCGCAGCGTGCGTCCTCAGGAAGGAAATTGGTTTAGTCAAATTGTGTGGCTAGTAAAACATGACCGACGTTTACCACAACCGCTAACCACAATTCATAAGAATGTGCGTGATTGAAAAAACTCAACGGATAAGGATAAACGCAGGACGAGCAGCTTTTGGTTCTGTCTGAGGTGTACAGTGAAAGGTGCAATTTTTGTTTGCCAAAATTTAAATAACACTGATAGGAATACTCTAGTCGAGAAGTTTCGACTAAATGATACCCTGTACCCAGATTGAATGTCTAAAGTGTCATAATTGCAGACAGACATACCGATAACTTCAACATTACCATTTTTCGTATTTAAATGAGTACAGGGTATTTATGTAAAATAAACTCAAATAGTAATCCATCTTCAGTGAACCGAAGTTATAATACTCTTGCAATTCTCTTTACTTTACGTTATTTAAACTTTCCTATTGACTTTATCATCCCTTAAGTCTCACAGAATATTAATTTAAAAGTGTTGAGACCTTTAAACTGTAGCATTTGGCAATTTAACATTGTTTGCAAAAGTATATAGTGTTACATAATTGAGATATTTATTTTTTGCTTAAATATTAAATTGATTTTTGGCGTTCCCAGTACCGAATAAAAAATCTATTTTAATAGACGATAAATTTTATTTGGGTTAATGTAAACTGCAATGGGAACACCAAATAATGATTGCCTGATTTGATTTTATGTGTAAAATATGCATTTAAAATAGTTTTTCCTAGTAAAAGATTATAGTCATTAAAATAGAATATCGATTTTTGGTAACAAATCAGTTTAATTAGTTTATGTAATTAATTTTCTAGTCAAATGAGAAAATATATAATTTGAGATAGATTTTGCGCATTTTGACAAATATTTAGTTAAAGTCTTATAAAATCAATTGTGAAAAAAGTTTGTAGAAATTAAAGAAAACTTTAATATAGAATTAATAAATATAAAATTCGTATTCGTAAATATTCGTGCTAAACTACTAAATAAATGCTAAATCACTAAATAAAATCAGCCATCCATGTCGATTAAAAGTAGTACGTTAACGTTATAGATAAATGATTGTGTTAAATGTTTCGTCGTGAAATTCTTATAATTAAATTTGTAATGTAAATTAAAGTTGTACTCACATCGTAACTCTCCGGCAAGCCAGGCGGGCCCGCAGGTCCTGGAGGACCCATGACGCCGGGCATACCGTCGACGCCTGGCTCGCCCTTCTCCCCCTGGATGCCTTCCGGGCCACGGGCGCCAGTTACACCAGTGGCACCCTGCAAAAAAAACACACACAAAAGAAGACGTGGAAAAACGACGCCGGTGGCGACCAAGAAATAAATCACATTAGTGGGTGTGTAAAGAATGTACATTCATGTCTATGTCTATATAAATGTATATATAGCGACTACGACTACGACTACGACTACGTCTACTTCTGAGTCGAAAATCTACATAGTCTGGCTCTCGTTTCTATTCAGTGAACTATTTGAGGTTCTGCTGGCGTTTTTGGGACCTCAACTGGCTGTGGTCGATTTACATAATCGTTGCGTTTTAGCCCAAGCTCATTAATCTACGCGAGGCCCAGCTGCCCAGGCCGAGCAGGTCAGTGCTGTGGTTTGGGCTTTTGTGTTTAAATTGGAAGTGGAACGGGGGAAGGGGAGTTGCACAAAAAAATGTGTCTCCCAATGTCCTTAATCTTATGCAAAATGGTCACGCTGTGCGCCATTTGCGTGTTGTGTTTGCCTTCTGGATTGTTCGTGTTTCTCTTGTCCTTTGTACATTCCGATTCTCTCCTCCTCATGTTGTTGTTGTTGTTATTGCTATAATGCTCTGTTGCTTATCGTCGTATTTTAAATTAATTGCTATTAGTTAAGGGATTAGCAGTAGAGCAACAAAATTGTCGCCGGAATTTCCGGTATGCGCGCCTGTTTGCCATATTTTACTCAAGCATTTAGGCGAGCTTTAAATCGGGGAGTGAGTAATGTTAAGGGAGGCACTGTAACAGGAACACAACTCTGTGTATTTGTGTGTGTGTATTTGTTACAAGGGTCAGCACATAGCTTTCTACATTTTTGCATATTTTGTTAACCACAGCACGTTGGGCATACCGCTTTTCTTTTGATGTATTGCAGGGTATTGAAGAGGCTGCGTTCCACAGGTTGCTAAGCAGTTAGACAGTCAGAGAGAGGGGGAGACATGAAAATGTAATGCATCCTTGTGGCCAGTGTACAGGATTCAATGAGTACCCGTATTTTACGAATATATGAATGAGTAGATTCTCATCTTGGTTAGAGAAACAGCAAAGAAAGTTTTCCTTTGGCTTCTGTATCGTGACAGGCACTTTCGGGTCGAGTGGATTGTTGAGGCTAACATCTCGGTTCTGCCATTGTGGACTTAGCCTTTGACCCACACACACACTCACACACGCACTCACGCACATGAACAGTACTGAATGAAATGGCAAGTACACACTGAAGCTTTGAGACCACAGAGAGAGAGACAGAAAGAGAATGTTCTTTGTCTGATTCGAGAGACTCGTACGAGACTCGCACTTATGTCCATAGATACAACTCTTATGGTTGCGAAAGACGTTGCCAGTTGATGAGATAATATAACGAGTTCCAGTTGCGCCCCGAAAGTGGATAAGTGTTTAAGCGTGAGTTGCTCAAAGTCATAAAGAAATTTTCGTTTCCACTTTCTACTTGGCCAGCGTTAACGTTTTTCCCCGTTTCCGGTTACACGCACACGAAAATCCACTTTCCCACACACACGCGCACACACACACACATACACTCAATTTCTCTGCAAATTATGATGTTTGACCTAGGAAAACAGAGGAGCGTATTAAAGTGCACATATGCGATAAGCATCGCACTCCCATTCTCAATCCCAATCCCATTTCCATTCCCTCTTGAAGATTAGACGATGTGTGTAATGAAATTGAAAATGCGTTAGATCCCTGTCAAATATTGCCCTTTAGCCAATTTGGCCAACCCTTTGCCCTCCTTTCTATTTATAAATATATATTTTTATGTGTATATCCATAAGATAGTCGATTGTACTTACGGTAAGTCCAGGGGCACCTGTCTTTCCATCTCTGCCCTGTGCACCGGGCGGACCGCGCAGCGATTCACGTAGCGTTTCATTGTCCTTGATGGCCTCCAGGATATCAGACGCATTACATGTACATTCGCCAGTGTATTTCTGCAAAATGATTATGTTACTTTACTTCTGCAGTCTAATTGACAATTCCATTATGTAGTTTGAGCCGCATTTTGACTCGACTTTAAAAATTATCATGTCAATTTTAATACTTACCCCCGCACTCGGTGCCTCCACAAAGGGTGGATACGCTGGCGATTCACCTTTGGGACCAGGCGGACCCGGAGGTCCTGGTGGCCCGCGAATACTATCGCCCTTTGGCCCTCGATCACCCTTCTCTCCCTTGATGCCACGATACGCTGCCCGAGTCGATGGATCGATGATATAGCGTGAAAGCAAAAGTCATTCCATTAACTCGTTGCCTAATTAAAAACCGAACTGACTGCAGTTCAGTTCAGTTCAAATTGCGGGCAAAACTTACGTCTCTCGTGCATATACTGTGTCTGTCCGGGGGGCTGCATCTCACTGCCGTCGTAATTGTCAGTTGCCTGTGTAGAGAGACAGAGAGAGAGAGAGAGAAAGAAAAGTTAAGTTACGTAAGTTGTCTTATGAAAAACTCATTGTTAACATTTATTGTTACAATTACTTATGGCTAAATATTCAATTAGACAGCACAGAATAACTGACCACCATTAAGTGGCAGTTTATTTATTGACTGTATTGTTTAATAATCCATAAACACATTTATTTTGAACTAAAAACTAACCTCGCCATTGGCTAAGGCCCAAAAACTCTCATTGGTTATATCATCCTCATCAATGGCTGGCTCATCGGGCGGGGAACTCTGAGTTTTCACAAATAAAAAAATAAATAAAACACAAAAATAAGAATATAAAATCATAAATAAATTATAATAAATGTACACAAAATGTGGGGAACGTACCGAGTCTACTTCACTTTCAGTTAAAGTGTCCGAATCCCACTCGGACGCTATTTCATTGTCCAATTCCTTAAAGCCAGTGATGGAAAATAAATGAAATCAATTAAATTATAAATAAGTAAATCAAGAACTTGAAACAATAAACAGCCTTCAGTACAAATCAACTAAGTTCAATTAAGTTTCTCATACAATACTAATTTGATTTTCCGGTTTATTATTAAGTATTATTAAATTGATGCATCTTTGCTGAGTGTCTGCTCAATAATTGATTTTCGAGTATGCATTTCAAATGGAATACTTATGTATATTAAGTAACTTACCGTCGGCACTGCAGCCGTTGGCTTTGGGGGCGCCATGCATTGGATGCCTATGGCATCTGGATTGCCATAGACATAGATTTTTTCTAGAAAACCCTGTGTACATGAAATATGTATGTGTAAATGTTTTTGGGAGCGCATTTTCATATTTATATTAATAGTAATGCGACTGAAATAATTATTGTAACATTGTTAAGCGGGCTGACGCATACACAAAGGAAATAAAACCCATATGAATATACCCCTGATCCCTCTTGCCAAGCCAGCAACTAATGCATCAATAGATATGCATAATAAATCAATCAATTTGTAAAGCATTTGAATAAATGCAAACACATAAATCTGATGCCAAATGCAGCGCAGAGAGCTCAATCTGTTTATGTTCGATGCCAACCATAATTGCTGCAAATCGAAATTAATTATTGATGTTAATTTGCAAACTGCGCTTGCCACTTGCCACTTGCCACCGACGCAACTAATGTGTTCTGGTTTTCCTTTTCAATCTCATTCATAAAGTAGAGAGGAAGTCAGTGAAACGCACACAAACAACAGACTTACCTGAAATGTGAGTGTATTTGTTGTGTATTTAGTAGTTTGGCATGGTGGAAAATGGGGGGGTGGGGGAGGGGGTGTGGTATTAAAAGTCTGTCGAAATGCTAACCGCAGAAGCTAACGGTCCTAGTTACCAACACAATGGGACAATGCGAGGCACAGACACAAAGGGAGGCAAAAGGCGCAGAAACAAACGTAGACTAAGATAGAGTTAGACATACACTCAGAGAAAAATCTCAAAGCATAAATAAAAAATACTGAAATAATGGAATTTTTATTGTTGGATTTCAATAGAAAACATATTTTGTATAAATATACATATGACTTTGATTTTACTAAAACCAGTTATCAACATAGTATGAATTCCAAATTAAAAAACACATAAAAATAAATAAAACATAATTTAAGTTTACAGGATATTAATTAAAGTCCAATATAAAATTAAAATATTTAATTTGACGCTGAAGTATCTTAATATTATTAATAATTCATTTAATTAAAAAAAATAATTTAAATTGTCTATTATGATATTTAACTTAAAACTTAATTTCCCACACTTTAGATTTACAAATTAAACATTAACCTCAAAATCAAACTGAGAATATTTAAATTTTAAAACACATTTCTCTTGGTGTATGTAAGGCAAAAAAGAAGGAGGGTAGGGACGGAGGGTGAGTGAATGCACATCTGCCATAAACCCTGTTCCGGCTTCTTTCAAATAAAAATGGCAGCAAGCACTCACGGGCCATACTTGTAGTACCAGCAGTCATCCAGTCATTGTTGCTGTTGCTTCTGTTGTTTTCCCCCTCCTGTTGTTGTTGTTGTCTTTACAAAGACTGTAACTGATAGTAATGGCCATGGAGCTTTTATGCATCCCAGTTAAAAGTTTTGTCTCAGACGACGAGCCGTTGAGTTTCGGGTTAAAAGCGTGCAAGCGGCATTCAACATGGCTTAATATGCACTCGAAAACCAACAAACAACCAGAGGGCAGCACTGAAAGCAAAACCAGACGCAGGAACAGGAGCTGGAGCTGGAGCAGTAGATGTTCCTTCGCTCTCGTTTCACAGAGAGTGACACACACACACACACACACCGTACAGTGCATTAAATGGCCGCCAATAAACATTGAAGTGAGCGCTCTTCGGTTCCATTCCATTCCATTTTGCAGTCCACGTCGTTCTATTTCGCTTTGTCCATCTCCTCCTCTTGACCCATGAAGTGAACAGCTTGTTGCTGTATTCCGATTGACAGTCTGTGAAGTGCGCATATTGAAGATTTTTCTGCTTCTACACCAGACACCCATAAACCTGGCTAAAATATGCAGCCGGCGACAACTACGGCCAACTCCAATGTACATATGTGTACTTCTTGATCAGAAGTTGTGTTGGGAAAACTAAATTCGCTTATAACTCTGTCGGATGTTTCGATTTCACATATCATAAAAGCTTTCAGATATCGGAATTTCTGGAAAAAGTTCCACCTCGACCAAAAAAGTAAAAATGATCAAAAACTAACATCTTGTGAAATTTTCTTTCAAAAATGTATTCAAGTTATTTATTTCAACTAAAAAAAAAATCAATAGGATGAACATATTGATTCTACATTGGAAAAAAATTCACTTTTCTTATGTTTTTGACCATTTTCTTAAAAATTGACTTCCAAAATGGTCCGTTTGTATTCTATCGACTACACTAAGTAAGATAGTAAGATTGTAGAACCATTTTAATACATATAAATATATTGAATGTTTAAATTAAAACAAGTTTTACAAGCTGTTTTCGATATATCGAATAAAATTTGATGAACAAATTCTTGGAACTAACTAGGTGAAAATCTTGTCAAAATTATAGAAACATATCGAAATTACTTCTAAATTGGAAAACTACATTATTTTATTATGATTTAAGAGTATTTTCTTGCAAATTACATTTTTCGTTGTGACAAAGCTTTAAAGCTTTTCTTTTATAATAAAAAGAGTGTTGATAAAATGCATTAAACACGTGAGAAAACATTTTTGAAAATGTCAACTTTTGACATTTGTTTTTTTTTTTTTTCATTTAAAGACGTACAAATGTTGCGTTCCTGGAAATATCCATATTTCAATTTCTTTATATATATATTTTCTTATAAGTGATAATATAGTTGATAAAACTGCTTTTAACATTCTATTTATTTAGATTGAAAACAATAATTTTTAATAGCTTATTAAAAACTTTTGATAAATTTACTATCATAAAACATTTGACAAAACATTAAGGATTTATAGTTACAAAAGCTTGCTGATGATTCTTTTAAAAGATATCCCAAAGTGTAAATTACTACCACATTTGAGTAAACTACCGGGTATTTTTAATCTGATACTACTTCTCTAAAATACCAACTTATTTATATTGTTTTTCTTTGCATTGCTTTGTTTTCGTTCAACTGAAGGAAAAACTATGCACGGCGAAATCAGCGAAAACAAAACATTCTCAACAATACATATACGAGTACATATACCTGTGTCTGTGTCAGTGTGGGTGTGTGTATGAGTCTGGCCTAGTTTTATTTTTATGCAGATGCCATTCTCTAGTTGTGTATGTATGTACAACAATATGTGTGTGTGTATGTTTGTGTCGCCACAAAATTAGCAGCAAGGAAATTCACTTGAAACGGAAATTATGTAGCAGGATATGGCATTTGGGGTTCCATGTCGACGAGACGTGACCATTATTATTACCTGCTCGGCATTTTGAGAATTTCAACGAACTGACAACTACGTTGAACTGACAACTACTTTCAAGCTACGTTTAAATACTTAGTAAATGTATTTCCAAAATGGTTCCAAAAATATCTCAGTCGGGGCATCTGAATGAGGAACCGGACTAAAGAGCAACGGTTTTGTTTGACACGAGTACTTGGCATTTTGAACCCTTTTATTTGAGAGAGCCCATAGAGAGCGATGAACTAGGGAGATGGGGGAACATCAAAGCATATTCTTTTCTTTGATAAGATTGTGCAGCTTCGAGTATGGACAAGATATAATCAGCGACAAAGCGTGAGCAAATAAATAAGCAAGAGAGGAATACAAAGAGACAGAGAGGGTGGCAGAGGGTTAAGCGCAGACAATGGTCGCTGTACAGGATTTCTCTTAAAATAATGAAAAGTGGCCCAGAGGGTTCTCGTCTGTTGGCCTCATGTCTTGCTGTCATCCTAAACGGAACCAGCTGCCAGCACTAGAGTGCAGCAGCAACAGCTCGGTCAAGTGGCGCCACCAGCAATTAACTGGGTCTACGAAAAGTGAGACTGCGACTGAGCGACTGAGACTGAGTTATGCTATGTGTTCATGTGTGCATTTGTTATACGAGTTAACTCGTCTTGGCCAGCACATAATTAAGGCCATCAGTGGAGAGAGAAGCGCTAAAGCGGAGCAAGGACATGCCAGGAGAGCAGTCAGAGATGCACGTCAAGAGCACGACAGCGATTGCGGTAATACGTTGTGAGCAACGTGGATGGATGACTTGGGTTTGGGTTGCACTTGACAAGGGTTCGCACTGAAAGTAAAACAAACAAATAAAATACCGTTGACCTGCTTACCAACTTTGCTGTTCAGCCAGACAGACAGGGCGAAAGGTATGCAACCTTTTTTGTCAGTAGATGGACTCTCTACTCGTAGTTCTGGCATGCCAAACACGTTTTTCAAATAAAATAAAAAAAAATAAATAAATAAAAAAACGAAACAGAACACTGCCCACAAACGGAATCCATGCAGTCTGGCAATTTGTCAAAAATGTGTCAATAATGTAGATTGATTGAGGACGATTGCGGACCCTTTAAAAATTAAGCGAAAAAGGGATCAAATTGATTATACTTGTACATACGGCATTCAAATACTAATAAATTCACTGTTGAATCCGTTAGCCTGTAGTCTGAATGCGAATAGTGCTTGATTTTACAGTAACTGCTTTTCATCTTTCTATTTTACATTTTCAAGCAAACTTTTCACACAATCTGATTTTCAGACGGTTCAATTTGACCAACGATCAAGATGTTGACCCACTTTTGATCACAATGTCAGCAATTTAAGACTGCCAATTAACTGTCAGCTTAATCTTGCTTCAATTTGATGACAATTCTATTAGAGATATACGAGAAAAACTATAAAAGATACAACTTGACCTTGACCTTAATCATATAATTTCGTTTGCCAGTTGTCAGTTCTCAGTTGCCAATTGCAGAAACTTGTGTAGTTAAAATTAAACTGTAATTATGTACAAATACTTAATAAACATAATTTACGAGTGTGCAGTGTCAACAGTCAACAAAAGGCTGCTTTAATATGAATGCCAACTGAAAATGGCGACGCATTAAGATTAGCATAACTTGTTTTTTATTACCGCTCGTATCGTTCTTCTGCTCTGTTTCTGTTTCTGTTGATGCTACCTTTACTTGTATCATAACAACAAAGGATAACAGCAACAACAACGACGGAGACAACAACGAAGCCAGCGGAAACGGATGTACATTTTTGTCTTGCGTGTATGTGTGTCTGATTATATGAATGTACATGTGTGGGTGTGTGTGTGTGTGCTATAGCAAGCAATGTCATTACAAGTAGCAGCAGCAGTAGGAGATCTTCCCCCACTTCCGTTTGTAAGTATAAAAGTTATGCGCAAGTTAATAGATAATTAACCATGCAAATTGCCAAGCAACAGTTTACAAATATTTTCAGCATCATCGTCTCCTTTTGTGGCATGGCAAAGTCCTGTGTGCCACTCACAGGTGTTTGTGTGTGTATGACAGGATGACGCGAGTTCAGGTACAAAAGAATTAACTCTAATTACATTGTAATGCTGATTAAGCCTGTTTGAGCGCTTTAAATATGTAAACGGCATTCTAACATATTTTCAGACTGTCATCTGGAAAAGCATTAGGAGTAGGAGTAAACGGCATAACGTTTTATCCAGCTCAGCTGAATTATCCTGTACATGATCAGCTCAAAAATTTAGCAACACATTATTATCGAATTTAATTCATAATTAAAATACACACAAGAATGAAATTTCTATTCACGCTGTTAATACCAACAGCTTCGATTAAAGCGTTAACAGAGATCACAAATGTTATTTACATAGAGAGCTAAGTACCTAAAATTACAAGCTAAATAAACGCAGTTGAAAATATTTCGAGTAAATTCAGATTGAAACAGCATTATCAAGTGTTGGTTTGCAACTCTGAAGCAATTTAAATTCAAATTTGATGTTTCAATTCATTCAACTTATTTGAATGGCGTATTTTATGGCGCATAAATGGCAATGAGAATGCCAAATTTAAATTCACCTTTATGGCTGGCAAACAACTCGACAAACAAATGCCCACTCCAATTAACGGCACAGTGGCAATAACTGTTCCACCAGTATTGGTATAGTTTCTAAATCACTTTCTGTCAGCCGTTTACAATATAAACGACAGCGAACACACACAGAACAGCAGCAATGATAACAATCGCAACGTCAAAAAGTTGCCCACTTTTCGTAATTTTATTTTATTTCCGTTTAAATGCGTACGCCAAGGTGCTGGCCGTTCGTACAGTCAACAGGCCACGCCCACACGCGTACCCAACAGCCCACTTGTCGCCCTACTCCACGGTCGCTTAGTTGGTGGGGGGAACGGTGCGATTTTAAAGCTAAATTATAGCAACATAAAATTTTACGGCCAAGTTGAAGAAGCCGCCGAGCATCCGGCAGGTGCAGAGCTTAATTTTCTGCACTTGACTTTGGACACTTGGCGGCCGTTTGAAAAGGGCTTCATCTTCATTTTATTTGAAGCTGCCGTTTTTTCTTGCATATAATCTGAATAAATTACTTTGCACATTTTGCGGCGCATAAATAATTTAAGAGACACTCCCATACTCTTTAGTCGTCATCACACAGTTCCAAGTGTGAGTGTGTGTGTGTATGAGTATGGGATCAGAGGAGGCAAAGGCACAACAATGAGACGCCAAATACACGGCAGACAGTGAGAGATATTTTTTTTTAATTTTGCTAAAACCAACGACTAATTCTCAAACGAGCTGACACAAATCTCGAAAGTTGTTACGCCAACATATTTGCCCAACACCAGCTCCATTCCATACCACCTCTGGCTGAACTGTCACCAAGTCCTGTCCTGCTGTCTACTCTGCATTTCATTCTCTCTGCATCTGTGCAGACATAGCTGTGAGCTTTTGTTTGTGGTTAAAACACAAACAATGAATACACTCACAATCACAGTGTATGAGTGTGAGTACGTGGAGTGCTGGCACTCGGAAAGGGAGCCCAAAAAACAGAAACAGCGCCAAGCGGAACTACAACAATGGCAAAAGCGCTAGCAACAATTAGTTTAAAGCAATAGCACACACACACAGAAGCAAAAAAACACATTTGCATAAACCAACTCTTTATCTGCGTATTACTGTCCTCGGCTAGACAATTTAACAAATTTCTGAGAGGGCATTTTTGATTACTTTAGCTCAATTAAACTAATTTAATCACTTATATTTAAATAACATAAATCCAATCTCTATCTCCTCTCTGCGACCCACGCACTGAGTCCAATGGCATTTAATAGTCTATATCTTCATTTTATTACAAGTCGTTTTTGTCATCCATAGTCAAACTAATAGAACCTATAACGATATCTCAAAATAAAATAATACTTAAACAAAATACAACAAGTAAAAGATAGGACCTAATTTTACAAAAATGTTAAATATAACCTCTATTCGGAAATGTTTCCAAAGAAATTTTGCCTGTGACTTAAAAAGAAAAGCCGGCGCCTGGTAAATTTAGTTAATCATTACGGGCCGTTTTTTCAATGTACATATAAGTTTTATCACTGCGGACGGCAGTCCGCGCTAGTGACGAAAGCAGCACGAAGGGTGCGAAGGCGACTAGCATATATACACAGGAAGAATGGAAAATTTGCTATGACTGTCCGATCAGGTCGAGTTATATACCGATCGAAAGGTATTAACTTAACTTACAAATGTGCATACTAAGACTTTTAGAAACTCACCTGGTTCGTGAGATAAACAGGTGTAAGTGGGAGGGGAAAAATTTAAATTATTGGAGCTAATGGGGCCGTTGGAGCCTTTTTGATTTTTTTTTTAATTTTTTACTATTCTAATCAAAAATACGCGTCGAATGACACCTTGATCATCAAAATCCGATCACTGGTTCAGAAGATAATTAATTTTGAAATTTTTGGTGCCCTTCTCAAAACGAGATGAAAAGTCAGTCTGTTTGTTTGTTTGTCTGTTTGTTTGGATCAAATCGTAAATTTAGCTTAAAAGTTTGAATGAGGACTTGTTCCCGATCAAAAATCTAGAAACGTTTGTTCTACGACTTTTTCGAAAAAAAGCTAGTTTAGCGTGAAATCGCTAAAAACCGTTAAAATTAAAACCCCTATAGCATCCAAACGATATGAGCTACAGACGTGATGTGATCTATGTATCGTTGGAAAGGTATTTTGAAGGGCTTTTAGGCAAACCTTCAAACTTTTTTCTAAAGTGCATAGGTAAAAATCAACAGGTGAAATAAGATATTTTGTCCCAGATTTTGGCGGTTTTTGAGAAAACGCTGCCTACGATTTTTTTTAATTTGCAATATGTTTGAGCTTGTAAAATTTCGCGTTTTTTGATATATCATTCATAAATTTATGTTGATTGGTTTGGAAGATATAACCTATTAACTGAATATATACGTTTTACTTTGAATTGAAATAGGACAGCAGCAGCAAAGTGTCATAGCAGCCAGAGTTTGAGAGTGCTACTAGCTTTTGCGCTTGGCATGTGTGTTTTAAGGGAACCAGTGTTGGCAGACAGTTTGTTTTAGCTTGTACAAAAAATAAACAAAGTTGATAGAATGAAATTTCAAAATTTCTGATATCTTTTTCAAAAATTTCTGATATCTTATAAAAAAAACCTCTTTACGAGGTAAAAGTCTAGTGACGAAAACAGTTATATGCCCCAAAATTTCTGATATCCAATTTTGTGACGAATAATATTAAGTTTGACATAAAAATTATTTTAAAAAAAATTTTTGCATTCGGCACTGCGCAAAACATTGAGTTTTATTTGGTATGAAGAATTGAGACATTTTGGCGCAATGTGCCGAGTGCCAAAATTTTTTTTAAAATAATTTTTATGTCAAACTTAATATTATTCGTCACAAAATTGGATATCAGAAATTTTGGGGCATATAACTGTTTTCGTCACTAGACTTTTACCTCGTAAAGAGGTTTTTTTTATAAGATTTAACATATAATTTAAAATTTGACTTTAATTTCTATACATTTTACTTCAAATTCTCTATTGAAAAGTTATGAAGCATCTTATTCAGAGCAAGATGGATTTATAAGAAGGTGATGTATTCGCTCTCTCTCAATCTGTCAAAATGAGTCTGAGAGAGAGAGATAGATAGATATACAGAAAATGCATTCGTAATGACGTTTCTGCCCCGAAAAAGAGAGCCCGTCAAACGAATACATCACCTTCTTATAAATCCACTTTGATTCAGACATTGAAATAACGGGCCAAAGTTTTGTAGTTTTATATAAATAAAATAAAATTATATTCTTTTTTAAAGTTTCAGCTGAGATTTTTGTTTACCCCGCCTAAAGGCTGGGTTAGGCATAAGAGGGTTAACGCGATCGTTGATGTGATTAAATGTGTTATCGAACACAACGAGGCTTCAGAAGAAAACACCTCGAGAATCCCTTGCAGATGTGGAACTTCAATAAGAATGTGTTAAGAGATATGATGGACCATTTAGATGATTTGTCTGATTCTTTAAAAAATTAAGCACCCAATGTGATGCGAAGTTACAAGTCCGACTGGTACAGTCGCAGCTAGCAAGCCTCGTAGACTTTGATTGTTTCGATAGACTTTTCACTTACTGGTTTATTCGATAACATACACATGTATGGTATACAGGCTTCGATTCACACGGCGATAA
Source organism: Drosophila quinaria (assembly GCA_035047525.1). Lineage (NCBI taxonomy): Eukaryota > Metazoa > Arthropoda > Insecta > Diptera > Drosophilidae > Drosophila > Drosophila quinaria. The sequence continues at coordinate 1,234,053 of JAWNPO010000510.1, read as the reverse complement.
TAAAGAGTCCGCCCCTAGTGTATTGGGATATCTAGAAAAGCTTTTTATGCTTCAAAGTCAATATAATGTGCCATGTACGGAGCACAGTTTTAAAACGGTAAGTACGGCCTCTCTACTCGGTGACATACTTGTGTACACACACACACACACACACACACACATACCTCCCTCTTTAGCCATCAAAATATATATATGTGTAAGGCAGGCAGTTAGTTGCTTCAAGCACAAACGCCATTCAGGCGGAAATGCAGCACCGAAACAGCAGCAAACAAGACTAAGGAGCGAGAGAGAAAGCGAGAAAGAGAGAGAGATGGAACAAAGTTAAAGGGCCAGAGGCGAAAAACCTCCATGTGAAGTGTGTCATCAGTTTAAGGTTTTTGTGGGCAGCACCAGAGTACACAAAACAGCGCAGCACTCATGTGCTCCGCCTGCCACTGATGCCCCCCGCCCTTCCCCCTGGCTGCCCGTATTATCATAATAAACAAATGGGTTGTATGGATGGTTGTCTTAACTTTTGGGTTGCCAGCAAGTCTCAGTCGCACTCACAGATAGCTGATACGACAGCGACAAGTCCCGCTCGCATTTGTGAGCACAAATCAGTGCTATTTATATTGCATACACTGTGCAGCAGGAGAAGCAGGAGCAGGAGGAGGAGCTGGAGGAAGGTGCGTAGTCTGTCAGCATGCTTACCAACTGCTGCAGCTGGAGCTCGGTTTGTATCCAATTTGCAAAAATAACCACTAAAGTAGCAGTCCCACTTGCTCCACACATGCTGCAATTGCTGTACTCAAAATTAGAGTTGCCAACTAGTGGGAAACTGAGATTGTTAAGATAGATTAAATAAGCTAGAAAACGTTCAAGGAAACTGACCCTATAAAGAGGCCATGGACATTCTGGAGTTAAATGTGCGCACGAGACTCAAGCCATTAATTTGTTCAAGTTGGCGACACTAAGTCGCCAACAAGCGCTGACATGCTTTTCACACTTGTAGATCTGCAGAACTGGTGGGAAAATAGCTGAATTGACAACACAGCTCGCAACCGCAGGACCAAAGTTCAGCTGCTATATTAGGTAGAGAAACAGCAATATTCTCTTATCTTTGACATGCAGTGCACGGTGTCGGAAAATCGACAAACGCAACTCGCACTCCAAGTTGCATTGTCAATGCAACAAGTTCACTGCAAAGGGAAGGGGCGAGCAGGAAGCACAATCTAACAGAAACTTTGTTGTGCCTATCACACTGCCAAACCGCAAAAGTCGGCGCATCAATTGCAAAGTTGCCGATGTCGCGGTATCTCCGCCGTCGAGTGACTCGACGGGGAGGGGTCGCAGGGGGCTGTGACCGTGGGCCATGACAGACAAAAGATGTGAGGAGTGTTTGGAGTGCGTCAAGTTCGTTCTTGGCACAATAAATATATAATGGTCTACTGCTTGCTGGGGGCGTTCCAACTTCTAGGTGTGCGAGTGTTCATTCCCTTGGCATTCGTTTCTACTGGCTTTAATAAAATATTATCATATAAACGTAACGGAAGATAGTTTTTCATATGTTTATTTTGAAATATGTGCCAGTGTTTGAGTGTGCGTGTGCGTACGTGTATGTGAGTAGGTGTGTGTGAGCACGAACCAAACTTCTGCTGGCTTCTGTTTACTTCAGAGTCAACTCTTTACATTTATTCCCGCTCTGCTAACATTGTTGGTTTTCCAGTTAGAGCTCTTACAATACCCTGGACGAGGGTATATAAAGCTTGTATAAATTATGTAACAGGCAGAAACAGACGAGTCGAACATTACAGTATACCTATCAATATGAAAGGACATTATTCATTATGTCTGTCTGAATGGGCCAAAGAATCTCAGAGATGGTAAGAGCTAGAAACACTAAATTTAGTATGTAGACTCCTTAAAAGTGCAGCATATTCAAAATATTTTGAATTTGGATACATAAACTAGAAAATTGTGCAAAATACAATTTTAAGGTTGAGTTTTTATGTTTTTTTATAATTTTTTTACATTTTAGGGTACCTAATAAAATGTTCTAGGGTATCTGTTTGTCGAGCGCTCTCTTTCCCGCTTGTTATTATTATTGTTGTTGATGTTGCTTCACATGGTCCCACATTTTGATACTTTCATTATTTATTGCCAGCTGCTGGAGTATTCGGCGTAAGCGACTAACATTCATAAATATATGACTAGCAATGCCGCAGCAAATCTAATGGAATGTGTATTCTCGAGTTTTTTTATTGCCCAGCTGAGAGTGTGTATTGTGCGAGATAGGATATGTATAGATATGTGAATCTACGCTAAAGAATTTCTCTCTTAATAAAACAGCTCCTAACTTCAGTTGGTAAGTTCTAAGTTAGCATGTCGTCTAACCTGATTATTATCTATTACCGTAAGCATGTTATTTGTAATTCGTATACATACGTACGACTTTCAAGGACATATTTCCTTCTCAAAATAAGTCCAACAACTAGCCGACCTGAATTTCCATGCCGAGTCATGCTATAAATTTAGGTAGAAAATGAACGCAATTAACTCTATACTTAGCTTTATAATTAAGGTATTCAATTGGATTGGGGTAAATTAACTACTCATAACAGTTTCATAAAATACTTACATTCCATGTAATTGTAACACGCAGTAATAAGCAGCTTTAACAGCTATAATAAGCTAGATGATTACTTTTCGATTGTGAATTGTTAATTTAAACAGCCGGCAGTCATAATTAACTACGGATTCAGCAATCCGCAGCGCATTCACCTGATATCAAATTAATGCTGGTGGAACAGCAAGAAAATCAACTACAGGGTATCGAGCAGCGCACTATTCAATTATGACCACTAATTTATCAGCCGATGCATACATAATATACAAGGTTAATAACGGCCAATAAGTGTCGTGCGAGTTATCAGCCTGTCTAATTCAATGTGGGCGCGTGGCCAAAGTTGAACGCGTTTACAATAATTGCCTTTTGGCGAAATTCACTTTCGGGTAATTGGGCACTAATCAATGTGAATAGGCGTTGTTGTTATTGTTGTTGTTGCTGCACTATGAGTTGTAGTGGTTGGCATTGTTGTTATTGTTGTTGGTAGAAAACCACACGGTTCAACCACATACAAACACACAAAGTCTCTCTCATTTACACTCAGTCAATAGACTGGCAACTCGGCAACTGGCAACTGTCGGCCAAGTAACCACCTCAATATACTACCTACAACAACAAATTGCCTGTCAATCTACGTGTAACTTTTATAAATTTCCAGTAGGGAATCTGCCTCGTTCCACAAAAGGCAGTTCGTACACAGAAAAAAAAAGTCATTCAAGTTTAAAATACATAATTTAAGCATGCATTTTCTAAGTATGTATTCAGGATTAATCTTAATAATTATGCCTGTATTAGGATTAAAATGGGAAAATAAGCCCAAATTACTTGATTCAAGCTAAGAAATTGCTGAGAGCGAGAGGAAAATTCTCTATCGGCCTCTCTCATTTCAACTGGTGGCTCAGTGGTTAGAGTCGCCAACCCATCACATAGTTACAACTTCCAGTTTGAAAAAAACCTGGGTTCGATTCCCCCCTTCAATTGTAGTCAAACATGTGTTTTTAAGTTCTTCGGAATGAAACTCAAAAATATATAATTCCCGTCATTAAAAAAAAATGCTTAAAAAAAATATAAATAAAAAATGTTAGAAAAAAAAATTAAAAAAAGTAAAAAAAAAAAAAAGTGATTCAGGATTGAATTCGGGATTGAAAAAATCAAGTATACTTGGTTTAAGAAAATCGGAGATTAACCCCACAACGTTTCGGATTGAATTCGGGCTAAATATCCCGGATTTCTTTTTCTGTGTAGTTGCCTCGCGGCGCGTCCGCATCGGGTTTCAGCCATAATTAACAGCGGCCGTGGCAACTGTGCGAAAACTAGGCAACAACAGCAACAACGAGATGGCTTTGTAATGTTAGCTACTGCTAATGAACTCGCTCGCCAGTTGGCGTGCCAAAAGGTGAGAACGGCAGGGGGGAGAAGGTTAAACTGAGCTAGCGGGTGACTCAAGTCGACAGGAGGCAGGAGGCAGACGACAGCATGCAGAAATGACTTTATTAACAACCGCGTCTAGTCGTGTCGCACCGTGTCGCTTGGCAGTACTCGGGCTTTTATTTAGATTTTTATTGCTAAACTTTGTTTCGTTTTTTGCCACTTTGCCACACATTCGTCTGTCGACTTGGTGCCTGGATACTAGTTAGATCGTAGGAAGCGAACGCAGTATCGAAGGCAGCCCGTTAACGACAACTGTAGGTTTGCTTTGACTCTAACTCTGACTCCGACTCTGACTTGAACGTCCTTCTCTTGCGACACTTTGAATGGTTTAAATGGTTTTTTATTGCCTGTTGAAGCCCGCCCAGTTCTTTTTGTTGTTGTGGTTTGTAGCTGCCTTAGTTGCCGCTGCATTAAATTAGTTTAATCACTATGCAGAGCTCACAGCGGGACAGTAGCCACGACAAACAGGACGAGGCACTCTGGGCGACTCGGCCGATCTGACAAGTAAAAAATATGGATTTCAAAATATAAATACAGTCGAACTTCCCTAATTCGAATCACCATTATCCAAAGAAAAGGTTCGAGTTATGGAGATATTGGACTCATATAGTTCCTTTTCGTAAGATTATTAATTTTACTGCCACTCATTTATCTTAAGTTAGAGAGAAATTCGAGTTATAGAAGTTCGAGTTACAGAAGTTCAATTGAACTTGCCTATGAACTGTTGAGTTTGGTGATATACGAGTACACAAGATGTTTGTTTCTTTATTTACTCAGCTGTGAGTTCTTAAAAATTATATATGCGTATATTTAACAAATCAAAAGCATTTAATTTTCTACGCAATATATTTGACTAGATTCTAAAATACCTATGTATGTAATGTACAATAAAGAGATTTTCTTTTCTAGTTTAACAAAATTCATCTTTTTTTTTACTCTTTATTATATTTAGAATCTGCCCTCTTGGACCTTAAATGAATTGTATGGCTTTTAACTTTAACGAATAATTTTTAATTATTTCATATTTAACTGTTTTTATGCTTGGCATTTGTGAGAATCTGAACCTCAGTCATTCCAAACTGAGAGTTCTAATTGTGGCAGGTCGGCCACTCTAGCCACTGAGCCACCTGACCACCGAAATTCATCTTTACACTTTATTATTTTTTTAAAGTAATTCATTTTCTTCCACTGGATCAGTCAATTCGCCCACAGTGCAAGGTGGTTAGCAACAACAAGCAGGGCAGGTGAAAGCGAGTCAAACCCATAAGTAAGCGTAAACAATGTCAAAGCAGTGCAGACTGTAGACGGTCCCCGCCCCCGCCCCCGCACCATCTCGGGTGTCAATAGAAACATTAACAGGGCGTGCTGACTGAAATTAGCACAACAATTATGCAGATATTAGCAGACGTTGCGACGTCGCCTCGTTCCTTACAGAATGGTTTAAATAACGGAAGGCGTTGCTATGAAACAGCAGTAGTACATGCAAATGGTAAATAACAATATACATATATACTACATATTTGTCACACCACAAACAATGCAAGAAATTGCTTTAAAAGAAATATCCACAATTAAATTGGTTAAAGCAATGTATCCAATTTCGTGTGCTCGTCATTTGTCTACGCATTTACCGCCTACGGAGCAGCTCACAAATGTGCGCCCATTAAAATACCACTTGAGCATGGTTAAACAAACAGCTTTTGTGGGAAAACAACAGGCCACCTGTTAATCAGCATACATATACTAATCCGACCTCGTAAAAACAGTTGAAAGGTTATATTACGCATACGCCGTGTGTATAAACTTAACCCTTAGCCCATTTGTGAGTAGTTCTTGGCTCTGGGCAACCTGTGTCAAGTTTGACAATTTATCTTGTGCCAAAAGGTGTGGGAGGAACAAGCGCGTCTAATGTTTTCTGATAATTACAATGGTTTTTAATTCATTCTTTGCACACACGCAGACATAGGAGCAGTCGTTCACCTGGTCAAGCCTTTAACTCATATGAGCCCCACGTGGGGCATGTGGTAATGTGGTGAAGTGGTGACATGGACAGCAACAAAATGGTCAAATGGTCAGCTGTCATGGAACATTTGTCACAATAAACTTTGTTTGCTTTCGTGTAGTGTACGAATACTTATAGTTATTTTATTTTATTTGCTCTAACGATAGTTGTGTATTTGAAAACGGTCTCAACTGCTTTGCGGCTTGTTGGCTGCTTGTTTACCCTGTCAGAGGATATTCTAACTTTGTTACGAAATGTGTAATGCTTTAAAAAACAAATCATTGTTCATATAGCTGTCAAAGAATAAGTAAGTCAAATAAATGGGATTGTTTCTTAACCCATTTTATGGCGAGATAAAAATTTGGATAGGATAATTTGGAGCTTCTAAGATCGAATATGAGGTTAAAAATTAAATTTAAATTTGCATTTTTAAAACTTTAGTTTTTTCAAAATTAAATTTATTGTACATATTTTTTTAATTATGGGATGACCAGAGTGAGTATTTTCTGAATTGTCTAATTTTCCCTTTGGAATTGAATACTATACATTGGTTCACATAAAAAAATTGCTCTGAAAATTCGAAATTTTGATCTTCACCATACTCGCAGATTAAACATTTGATAATACCTTATAAATATCTATAAAATTTTATTCAAATCGGACAAATCGGAAAAATAAAGAATTGATATGCAGAACCTTGCAAGAGTATCAAATTTTCGGCGTATAAAAGATAAACTCTTTTCCTTGCTGTCGTGTTAGTTTTGTTGAGTTTACGTGCGTGTTGGGGGCGCATAAGCAGCGAACTCGACCTCCTCACAGTGGAGACATTTGTTTGCATTTGGAGCAACAGTAGGAAGTGAAGCATTTAGCATTACACATTACAAATTACACAGTTTAACTATATGTACAAAGTAGGTATAATAACTGTGACCGAGACTGCGAAACTCCGACTAAACTGAAACTCATAAAGTAGCCACAGTCCACAGACACGTGCAGACTGAGCATAGTCGTAATTATAATTAATTTGCAAGTTCAAGTTTTTAATTAAAATGAAATGCCACTTGACATAAGCGCAGTCCAAACTTGTTGCTCTGGCAATGGATAACACAGCTTTTAAGTAGTTACCTGTATCCTGGCCGCCACTCTCTCGCCGTTGAAACGCTGCGGTATAAACCAGCCCTTCGTCGAGCCCGTCACGAGGACAACGCCGAGCAGAAAGAATAGAATCAGCGCGGTAATCACGAGTTTCGCGCGCGTCGAAATGACCATTGCCATTGTTTCAACTCGGATATTTACACACTCGCGATGGACAAATGGGTAACACTTCAATACGACGATTTCAACTTGTAGCACGACACGACAATTGCCTGAAAAAAAGAAGCAAATGCGTGAATTGGAATATTAATTGGCTGCTTTAGTTGTTGCCATTACATACTCTGTGTGGTGGACCAGACACAATTGGTTTGAATGTTGTTATCGACTTGGAATGTATTTGACCCTTGGGTACTTGGATTCGGCTGTTGCCCAATAGTCTGCCTGCTGCCTTCTTTCTAATGCCTAATGCCTAATGGCTTTTGTGGCACGTATTAACCTTACCAAGCGTTTTTGTGCTTTAACATCCTCAACCTCTTCACAGACCCTCAGACACTCACACTCACACACACACACATACATGCTCACACTTACATTTACACGGGCCCAGGCACTTCCGTCGAACGCTACAAATGTAACACGTTTTATTTAATTTTTCTTCTTTTTTTTTGGCCTTCTTTTGGCGCCCTGCCGCATGTCAGCATTTTCTCACCGATTTGCGCCGCAAAGGAGCGGCTGAAAAATAAAAGCTACCACAGAAATGGGAAGGAGGAAAAAAACAGAAACTTTATGAAAAGTTAAGCTGCCAACAAGTTTATTTGCGAAAATATTGAATTATAGCAACGTCATGGCAAAACGGCGGCAACAAGAACAAATAAAAGGAACGGAAAAAATAAAAAGAAGACGGAGAATGGGGCCTCAAAATGCGTTGCCTAGATTTGGCCACATGCTCAAGATGTCTTGGCTTTTATTTAGAGCGCATAAAGGCATAAGCCGAATGCCAGTGGCGGGCGATGGTGGCTGTAAATGTGGATGAGGATGTGGATGTGGATGTTGCTCTGACTGAAGCTGGCGTGTCCTTGAGCGCCCGAAAATGAAATAAAAAACGAGCGCCAACTTTTCAACCTACATAATTGCGGTAAAAGTTGGCGCACAACACACACACACACACGCAAAAGTATCCTTTAACGAACACACACACAAAAACACGCATCACACAGCAAGCAGTTTAGCAAGAGGTTCAGCGCGCACAAAAGTATGCTACAGTCAGCGCATAATTACGATAATCGTGTCTGTCTACCAGTAGCAGAGTCCAAACAAAACTGAGCTCACCTGACGCCCCAAACCAAGAAAGTCTTCACGCCCCACGGCCACAAGCGCTGCTCTGAAATGGCAGCCAGTTATTGAGTCAACGGTTGAGTCAGTGGTGTAAAGCAAACTTTTGTGGGCCCAAAAAAAAACAAGTGGCAAGGCTATAGTTGAGCGCCCGACTATACGATACCCGTTACTTATTTTAATGAGTTTTGAAATATTTTTTATTGATTGATTTTAGGCTCTTATATTCTTTAAAAACTTTATTTAGCCATTACCACCTTTCTATTTGTCTACTCTTGTTACGATTTAGTAGGATGATGGGATTAATTAGTAAAAAAAATTCGTATTTTCTGGAAAACTGTGCGTGTGGTGTTTTATTGCGATTTACGGAGGCGGAAAGGGCGTGGCAAAAACTTAGCTCTCTAGCTCTTATAGTCTCTGAGATCTAGGCGCTCACACAGACGGACAGATGGACAAGGCAATATCGAATCGGCTATCCCCTTTTACATACAATATGCAACGAATACAATATCCCCTTTTACTTATTTTTATAAGTAAAGGGTATAAAAATAAAAAAAGTGAAGAAGAAAGCCAAGGGAAACTTTTTTATGCCTTTACTGCCTTTGCCTTAGTGGCATTCTTCACGCAGCATTAAAATTCTACGGCTGCAGCACTGGCACTCACACTCACACTCGCACTCGTGTTCGCGTTCGCAGCTTAAGCTTAAAGTTTGACATGGCTCAAGTTTCCTAATGAAATTACCTACTTGGACTTTTTCGACTGCGTAATGAAAAGGGGCAAAACTTGTGCCACAAAAAGGCGGCCGTCCAAAATAAGGGGAGCATACGATAAGGAATTTCATATCTTCTTCCAAATTAAGTACGCCAAAATGAGTAATGACTTTTGAAGTTGTCATGGTAACCAAAAAGTAAACCGTTGAATGCAAAATTTAACCAAAAGTAATGCTAAATGCATGGAGAATGCTCTTGGCATGACCCTTTCGTTTAAGGTTAGCTGCCCAAACGTTAGCGCCTAATGAAGATAATGGGACGACATGCATAAAAGGACTAACCTAACTCTAACTCACACACACTGACAAGCACAACCGCCTGTCAGAAAGACTGGCAGACAGGCAGACAGACAGCAAAATGTTTTATGTCTATTCATCGCCATGTGGGAATCTTTTTTACATTTTGACATGTTATTTTTAATAAGCAACGTTTTGCACACAAATTTCCGCTTTAGATAATTTCATTTGATGTTTTACCTGTATTCGGTTGGAGTGAGGCAGGGGAGGGGGTTAAACATGTGTCACATATTCATCCTTAATAAGAAGCAAGCACAATAAAATGTCACCAGAAGCAATGTCTAACCCCAGGCCAGACGTGGCAAAGTTTGATCGATAGTAGCTCCTTTTACTTCTGCCTCAATTCCCAACACATTTCGGTGGACTGGGGAGACGGGGAGAATGTGTGTGTCTTTGTATGAGGGCGTTTCAACGGTCACATAAAGAGCTGGTTAAATTAATAAGAAGCCAACGAGTCGACAACGCATTTCCCTGGCTATATAACAAGGGGGCGAGCTGGGCGTTAACCGCTTCACTAACGTCGGTTAATTAAAGTCCAACATTTGCATAATTTATGTTTACTGGTGCCACTGCGACAACGGTTGCTTGTGGGTCTCCAAAATGCCCCAATCGGGCAGCTATAAAATCATAAAATACGTGTATTTTCTCCATACATTTTGATTTTCTACAACATTTCTTAGTATACACTTTTTTCTTGCTTTGCAATATTCTATGAATTTTATGAGATGTCCCAGAAATCCGACAGAAAGTTAATAGTAAAATCAGCATTATATACAAATTTAACGACCTGCATTCTTAGCAGTAATAAAATATATACAGAAGGACAAAAAAAAACTATGCGTATGGGATTATCATGACAATATGAGGTAATGCAAATGGGAATAAACTTTCGAAATATAAAAGATAGACAGAATTAAAAAATATTAAGTATAAAGAAGAATAATATATATTACATATTAAGAAACATTGACTAATTTTTACATTTAACTATTTACAAAATTCAAACAGTATTTAAATATAATAGTAATCAAAGTAACGAACTTAAGTATAATATGTAGAAGAGTTCATACAAAATATAACATAAAAATATTCTGCCAAACTAAATGTATTCCATTGATATATTTCTCCATTTATTCTATGTATATTGTCAGTATATTTACTAAAGTAAAAAAATTATTTTTGTACATATATCTAATTAAATGCCATTTTTCTTTTATAACTTAAATAATATTAACTGCATTTTTATAATTTTAAAACAACACGTGTAAAAATCCAAAAAGCAAACTATTTCAAGCTTTTTTCAAAAAGTAAAACTGTTTAAACGTTTAAATATATTTAACTAAAACTATTTGTTTAGTTTTGCAATAAAAAAACTTAAACACAAATATCTGCTCGTAATATACTAGTTTTTAAGTAATTATATTTGTAGACAATGGTTTAGTAAAACTAATTTTAAACACAATCGCAGTAAGAACAAAGCTTGCAACCCATAAAAAGGGAGAAACGGGGCCAATATGTAAATAAACAATTTAAATTGAATTTTAAATTGTGTCAACATAATGGGTCAAAATATTGTATTATGATGCCAAATTGATAAATTTGCAAATCAAAATTACATATTACGGAAAATAAAGCCTTCTTTGGGGTGGCATGTAAGTCAGTAGTGTAAACAAGAACAACACATGCACATACACAAATACACGCACAACACAATACACACACACACACACGCAACATTCAGCAATGGAAATTTATGCCAGTCGTTAACACAACGGAACTAAAAGTACATTTAAACTAGTTGACGCAGCGTCAATTTCAGCAAAGTCAACTATTGGCAACCAAGGTCCATGCATTATTTGCGTTTACAGCTAGCAATGCATTGACGATGAAGTTGACAGTTAGTTAAACTAATTGACATTAACAATCGTTTTATATATACGAGTATATATATAATGTATATTTAAATAATTAATAATGTATTAATGAATAGGTTTTACTAAAAATTATGATGTTTAATACAGTTCAACTCAACAAAAGATGTTATTCAATCAACATTAATGGTTAAATCGAAATATTGCCACCTCTGATATGTATACAAAGTTTGTCAACATAAATCAAAAAAATTAACATGAAGTCAATTTGAATTTCTCATTGTCAACTCGTCAATTTCGAGTTCAACTGTTGCCAATAAGTGTTTACACTATGTCAACTGACGTTTTGACCCTTGTTTACACTAGGATTGACTAAGTTTGCATCAAAATTGACTTGTTTGTCAACTAGTGTAAGTGTACCTTAAGCCTCGCACAGAAACTAATGCATAAACAATTTAAAGTCCTGGAATTTTCGATCTTATTGCTTTTGTTGTTTTTGTAACTTTTGGTATGGATATTATTCAATGCCATATGCGTAATACTATCTAATTAAATGCACGCACTGAATAAGGGCTGAAAACTTATTTTCAGATTTCAATACACTAGGTAACTAACATTTCGTAAGTGCAATCTTCTTATGAAAAACTGAAACAAAATTTAAAATAAGTTTTATCAAAAAATAAAACTAAAATGTTGCGAATATTTTTTATTTGTTTCCTTTCATTTTTTAATAAAAATTAATCTGTCAATATCTAGAAATATTTAACAAAATAGGAGTCAAAGAACTTTATTTAATCCTAGATGTGCACGTCTGATGACATCAATATAGATTAGTTGGCCTGCATTTTGTTCTGGTTTGGACTGTTAACCTTTTATCTGTTGCCAGAGGTCAGAATAAGTATATCTTTTGTACCAATGTATACATTAAAAAAGGCTTTTATTTAATAAATAAAGCGTATATTCGTTTGGCTTGCGGCAACCGTTAACGATAACGGTAAAGACAAAGGCGGGTGAGCGAACAAAAATATATGTGTGTGTACGTATACACAATATTACATATTAAGCATACGCCTTGTGCTGCTTTAATATGCATATGCATGGCTGAGTGTTCTATATATGAGTTGAGTAGAGTTGAGAGAGCGATGTGTATGTTGGCCGTCTGAACTGTAGCTCTACTTTAATGAGTTTGCCTTTGATTTGGGGCAACGCGAGCACAACGCACAACCAATCCATCTCCCGCCCTCCCCTTTTGCTCCTCCTCTCCAGTGCTGCCTTTTGTCTAGGAGTCTATGAGTCTATGAGTCCTCCTCCTGCCTAGCTTGTCATAATTTATGCGCAGCCCATGCTCAATTTGATAGGCGACAGCCTGCGACATGCAAACCATTTGTGTGGCCCCTTTGTACTCTTTACTCCAGCCAGAGTGTTAACTATATATCTAAAATATATATACGGACTTGTATGTGCATTTATAATAAGTATATTTACCTTTTTGAGTTGTTGTCGCCGCTAAAAGTCACTTGATTGTTAGCAATTAACTACGGTATTTGCGATATGCACTTTAAACGTTGGAGTATTGAAAATATTAAATATGTTGACATAAAATCACAGATAATTTAATTAATTACAAATAGTTTTCGTTATTTATGCACATTTACGAGTCTGAATATTGATTGTTTTATTCCGTTTAAGTTATTCACTTTTTATGCCTATTTTGTAATTACAAATGACAGCGTTTGTTATTTAATTTATAAATACAAAAAATATCAACACTGACTACGAAGTTGACGATTATTTGTGCCACTGTTTGTTGCTGTCGTTGTGTGTTCAACAGTTGTGGCAACTACAGCAACTCAGAGCAGGCCAACGGAGTCTAGGCCAGGTCGTTTGTTAACTGGACAGCCGATAGCCCGCTGAGCGCAATTAATTTTCTCGTTCACACCACATGCATTTTGGCTTGTGCAATTGATTGATTTTCATTGAACAAATTCGCACTGGCAGCGGCAACGTTTTGTGGCATTTAAATGCTTCATCTTTAAGTAAAGTCGCACGAAAGTTTTTTTACTACCGACGACGGCGACGACGACGACGACGATGCTGATCAAATTTTACACTTGACATGAAGGCAGTCGCGAAATCTGAACACACGGACACAACAAAGTTGCCTTGCAACAACAACAACAGTAATAACAACGAGTACAACAGAGGAGAACAACAACAATAAGAGTTGGAACAGGAAGTCCGCGCGAGCTTGCCAAACTAATTGTAAATATTTGCACGGCGAGCAAACAAATTTGTGTTCTCTGTTGGTTTCCCTTTTTATTGGGCAAAAGTCCGCGGGGATATGTTTGTAATTTGCTGGATATGGGTATAGGTTGCTATGCTATAGGTAATACTCGGCCATTACGTTTATTAAATTTTCACTAAAATCTGGCCTAGCGTTTAGTCTTTGAGCACGCGATATGGAAAAAGGGACACGCGCAACAATCAGCGGCACGAATGTTGCCCACAAATGTTGCTTGATTTGCTTGATATGTGTGTGTGTATGTGTGTACTGATATGATCTCGATGAGTTACACTCTCTTATTGGCGGCTAAGTGAATGGTAGCATTTTGAAACGCTTGCGCCGTCTTTCTTTCATTTTTGGTCGCATAATTGAATTTTAATTGACTGGACTTTTTGTTCACATAACACGTCTCCGTTTTGTTTACTTGGCCATTATGCAAACATATTTCATTTGGGCATAAATCACTCTCGCTTTTTGCGGCTAAACTTGCACAATGGCTTCATTTGCGCCTGGATCACACATAACTCCACGCATTCCACACGATATACCGACGACGACGACGACGGGTGAGGACGAGTACGAGGACGAGGACGAGAAGGAACGATTAGCACCGAGTCAGAGCGCGATTTCAGCGTACTGTGGCAGTGTGGCAGTGAACAAAAAAAACGCAGCGTCGACTCAGCCGTTCGCACATGTTAACTGTTTGCGGCACCGAACGCGACTGAAAGGTAAACGCACTCGTCTCGGCTAGGCCCCAAAATTTGAAGCAAATCACAGCAGCATGGCGCACAACAGGACACAACGACACACCGACACACAGGACGCTGGGGCAACGTTCAACTCGTGCCTCAGACAACATAAATGTGCTCGTGTCAGCCACAACTCCGAGCCATCAAGCGCTGAATAACACGGAGAGCAGAGAGTTGAGAACTGAGTTTCCCACCGAGTGAAACTCAGTTGGGCTCGCCGTATACGTCATGTGAATTCGAGTCACTTTCGAGTGACTCCGCTGACTCGACTCAACTGAGTGACTCGAGTTGAGTGAGAAGCTTGAGCTGTCGCCACAGTTGGCCGCTGTGTGGTAAAGTGGCGCCCTATTAGGGTGCCGTGGTGAGATTCAGTGTTGAAAAGCTCCCCAGCTGCTGTTTCAACACATCTGTGTTGGTGGTTGAAATGGTTTCAGCAGCCACTTGGAGCAATTCAACGCACTTAGCCAGTGCCGAATTCCATTACATTTGATTGCACAATGTAAAAAGTACTTGCACCTCTGAAGACATATGGTCTTGTCTTTGATGTGCCGCCCAAAAAGCAGAAGTAATTATATCTTTAAAAAAATCCCAAAATATCGAAAATATTTCCCCATTAAGTGGTCGTGTGTGTTGCCGCTTTACATATGTTACAACAATTATTTCAATCTCAATTGGTAGCAAACAAAATTGGGCGACGTAGAACTTACCTCGAAGTGACCACCAATTATGGATCCAGCCTGACCAATGTAAAGTGTTGAAGCCGATGAGAAGACCAACTCGAGGGGATCTCGCACTATTGTCGTCGTGTTGACCGGCTTACAGTCATAATAAAAGACCACTTTGTCGCTAAATAACTGAAAGGCAATCGAATTCCATTTGTCCGGCACGTGAGCAACCGGAAAGCTGGCCAACTTACGGCCCGCCACTTCATCGGGCTGCGCATAGACGAGCGTGACGTTGTAGCTGTTCTTGACCACCGGCGACAGATGGACTCCCAGTTGCACCACCGTGTCCAGAGGTTTCACCACGCTAAACAGATAGCCACCCTTGAGGGAACTCTGCCGATATGTGATCAATATGGCAAACTCGTAGAGCTTCTCGGGTAGCAGCACTTTGTACGGCGATTTCACATCTGCCGTGGCAAGAAATTTGAAGGCTGGAAAACCATCCTCTGCCTCCGTGAACTCAATGCCCGTGTACTGATTGCTGTTCATGATATCCGTCAGCATGTATTCACCAAGGGCATCTGTAGTAATAGTCAAACAAAATGAAAAACAAAAAATAATTAATTTGCAAAGATCATTTAGTTTACGCTCCTCAAAGTATGCAACATTTTACTGTATTTCAACTGATTATAAAGCGCAGCCCAAAAGTATGCAATTTTTTGAAGATTATAAAGCGTTGTTTATTTTTTTTTTCCTTTTTTTCTTTTTTAATGGTAATTTTTATTAAACTTTTATTTTTTTATCTTTACAAAGCTAGCTATAATACACAAGAATATTAAAGCTAAGTAGATAACAAGAGCGCTAGCGTCCAGGCCTTCGGCTCTAAGAAGAATTATATCTTATTTGTTAAATTACAATCTTGTATATACCTGTAGATTTTATTTATATTTATTGTTGTAACGAATGGTAAGAAGGATGAGGGTAGTATATTTGGAAAATGGGCTTTTCTAATGCTATTAAACTTTTATATAATCCTATCAACAAGTGTTCTGCTACCAAATGACAGCTTAAGCTAGTTTTAAATCAAATACAATTAAAAATAAGGACTACAACAATTACAGTCGAACTTCCCTAACTCGAATTTCCTCTAACTCGAACACAATACAGTGGTAAGGTAATAGCGTTTACTGAGAAAATTTCATACAATTCTGCTTTCACAACTCGAATTTCTCCTTAACTCGAATTTTTCGGGAAAATACCCAATAAAGTTTGAATTTTTTTGGTTTCTATTTTATGATTACATTAACATTAACTTATGGTGATGTAATGTGATAGAATATTGCATGAACAATTACTTAGACTTGTGAAATTCCTATAGGAAAGATGTTCGTAATGTACTTCTTTGTCAGCGCATCGGTGCATGATTATTTACCATGACACCATCAAGTGTATTAAAATATTTATCGCCTTAAGAAATATTTGATCTTATTTGTTAAGAAATTCGAAATTGGACCAGCAAAATTTAAGTTGCTAAAAAAATGTCGTATCTCATTCTATGTTTTCTAAAAGTTTTCATTATATAAAAAAATATAAAATTTATTGTGATGTCATTTGAATCGGAAACTACTTCTGGATTCAGCAAAAGAACGAAAAAATCAATTTTTGAGAATATCGACAGGTCTTGAACAAACTGGAATTTTTTTTTTTTTAATAACAAGAAAAGTTTGTAATTTGAAATATATTTATGATTCAATAAAATGGTAGTTTCTTTTAAAACGTTTAAAAATAAATTCTCTAACTCGAAGTCTCCATAACTTGAACTTTTTTCGTGGATAATGGTGATTCGACTGTAATTACATTAAATTTTAGAGTACATTTACATTTTTACACCAGTTTTACTGATGACAGGACTCTTTTAGGCAGATACTGTGGGTGGTAAGTATAATAATGCGTTGTTTGTTTATGTGCTTACCCTTAATTGTCTGTCCCGTTAGTTCTAGATAAGACAACACCAGATTAAGGTGGGAAAGACTCAAACACAGGATGAGCAGAATTGAACGCATTTTGTTGAACCCGATTGCTAAAAGAAAAAAAAATACAAAATGGTTTTATAATACATTATTGTTTTAAAAGAAATTTGATTTTAAATATGTATATATGGATCTTAAATTTGAATCGTATTCTAATCAGGCCTGTTCCAGTTTTCACTTTTTACTTTTTAGGATTTAGTGATGTGCATTTATTCGCTTTGAATTTAGACTAAGTGTAAACTCATCACTATGCAAACAAAATGTCTGTGTTTCGAAAAGTCAGAGATTTCATTGTTTTTTTTTAAATATTTCGAAGAAGAATATCGATTGTCACAATTGTAATTCCAATTGTGGCAAATTTATTAATTTTAGGTATGATTTTTAAAGTAAGTAAAATTTGTATGTTCTTAAAATTTATTTTATTTAATTCAATAAATTGTATCAAATCTGTCAAGTCTTGATTGATTGTTACTGGTAAAATGCATCAACAATTGTTTATGCTTGCTTTGACGTTAAAGAGATTAAGGACATATCTGAATATTACTATAGTTTGCACATCACAAAATTTAATTTTGGTTGCACCTGTGCGACAAACTAAACCAACCGCAGAGATATTATCTGCTAGCCGCAATCAGTGGTAACACGAGACTGTTAACTCGGTCAAAATAACCCCATGAGTTAGCCACGTGCTTAGTTAGTTTCCTGTGGAGTGCAAACTGTAGACTGCAGTTATGAGTTGTGGGTTGTGGGCGGTAAGCCGAGAAACACACTCCTGCCCTGATAGTCCCTCGTGACCACAGGAATCGGGCTAGAAGCCACACAATTTTTGTTTGGGATACAAGTAGTTTATAAATTGTGTAATTTGAAAACAAACAACTTTATGCGTCACCTTTGCCAGACAATAGCTACGTCAAGCCTATGACTTGTTGTCGAGATTAATGACAATGCAAAGTGGTGCTGATCGCTGAATCTTTAGATT
The DNA here is from genome assembly GCA_035047525.1 of Drosophila quinaria. Taxonomy (NCBI): domain Eukaryota; kingdom Metazoa; phylum Arthropoda; class Insecta; order Diptera; family Drosophilidae; genus Drosophila; species Drosophila quinaria. The sequence continues at coordinate 1,215,944 of JAWNPO010000510.1, read as the reverse complement.
TCAATAATACCAAGAGTTGAGAGATAAGCGAACGAGTTGCTCAGCCACACCCAGAAAGCTGTTTTGTTGCCCATTTGTTGTTTGCCTGTGCAGAGGTCATGAAAATGTACAGAAATGTCAGGGATCATGCAACAAATTGCCCATAAGCAATAAATAAAGTTTGTCAACTTAGCAGCTAAATGAAATTGTACTTAATGAGCCCTCCCACCACACACGATATATCATTTCTGGGTTGGGCTCCACTCGGTAATTACACATTAGGCCGGCAGCAGCTGCTATTTAAACTCAAATTGTCAACACACTCCAAAATTTGCGTTTGCCGCTTACTAATTTTGGGCCCTTCATTTGCTATATGGGCATAATGTAATGCAATTAATGCGTGATATTTCACACACACATCGAAGCTATCAACCATGTATGTAGATTTGTGTGTAAATGTGTTGCTGACCTCAAATTGTCTATGGACAAAAGGCAAACAATTAATATTTATCAGGCATAGGAGAGTGTTGAGCTTTTGGCAACGAGTGACAAGAACATAACTAAACGACTACGAGTACTCACTCATATCCAATGAATACTACGAGCATACTCACATGAAAGGGAAGAAAGAGAGACAATTTCACTGCCTATGCAAATGACTTTCAATTGTGAGCATTAAGTAAAAGTGTTTTATTCTATTAATTAAGAGCACATTTGTTGAAAACATTTTGATGATAGAAACTCTGGAATGTCCAGAGTAATAACCCAATTAAGAAGTGTTGGAAATTAACAAAGATCTCAATAGAAATTGACAAATAACATTGATAAACGTTGAAGAGAATTGTCAAAATAGACATGCTTTCCACTAAAGATCTGATATTCGTGAACTTCTACAATCACAGATATCTTTTATTAAAAAAGATACAAATTTGACACTACGCAGGCTGAACCAACAACAAAATCAACACCAACCAAGTAGTTGGATTATGCTTATAATGAGGCAACATTTATGCAGTACACAGTCTTTCTCCCACACGCATGCTTAAAGCCCCCAAAATTGCCTTATGGGAGCTGTTAAAATATCCCAACTGAGAACTGAAGAGTGGCGAAAGTGCTTGAGATGGATTGCACGTAACTCCGATTAGTTGGAGCCTAACCCACAAATTGTAAACAGTTGGTAGAATTAGCTGAGGAGGAGTGGCTTCCGATCTGTCTTCTTGCTCAATAGATTTGTCAGTTACAAACTTATTACTCATTATATTTTCCGCTTAAGATATGCAAGTGTTCAACTATTTATTTGTTAACTATGTCGACTCACACATAAATCAAAAGAGCATCAGGAAACTCAGAATAGTTTCTTACACAATGAAAATGAAATTGAAATCAAAATGGAAAGAAATTTGAAAGTGATGGTCGTAAAAAAAGCAACGCACTTCCACAACACATTGAAAAGTCGTCAGAGCGTTGCATGTTTAAAGCAAACCAAGAAGACCCAAGAACGTTAAGGCAAACGAAAAAAAAAAAGAAAAGAAAATCGAATAAAAATTTATTTTCAATAGTAAATCGGCTCAATATGACTGTGGGCTATATGAAAAGGGCAGCGTGTGTGTGTGCCATTCTGTGTGTGTGTGTGTGAGAGGGGAAAATGTGTGCCAGTATGTCAAACCAGAAGCAGACCAACCCCATACCCTTACCCTTACTCTTGCTGTGCAGAACAGTGTTACAATTTTAGCTTTAAGAAAAGCTAGATTTTTATTAATTTTGAAGTAGTACTAAAAAATGTTACAATCAAAAAATCTGGCTGTTTTAAAAAATAAATTGACAACTTCTAAGTTTGCCAGATAGCTTCAATACACTTAAGAATTTGTTTTAAAGACAAGCATAAATGGACAATTTACTGATTTTATAGGCATTTACCAAAATGAACTAGAATTAGTTTTTACAATATATGCACCAATGAAAATTTAACATTTTCTAGCACTTTTAATAACATTTCAACTTATTTAATCGTAGCTAGCTTATTTGAGCCCTTAAAATAGTGGCAACACTGGTGCAGACACTTGGAGACGACTATTAAATAGCTAGATTTTTATTAATTAATCTAGCTATTAATCTGACTGTTTTATAAAATAAATTCACAACTTTTTAGTTTGCCAGATACCTTCAATATACTTAAGAATATATATTGAATGGAAAATTTTCTGATTTAATAGACATTTACCAAAATGAACTAGAAATAGCATTTTCTAACAATGCATGTACTTCAAGCTATAGCATTTTGATCATATTAGCTATTTTAGCCCTTAAAATTGTGTCAACACTGGTGCAGATACTTAGAGACGACTGTGGGCAACCATATTGACGTCTGCTTGCGCTGCGATGGGATGTGACTTGTTGCCCCTAAGTGAACTATTAGCTTTGTTGATTTTATGTTATCCAATTTGTTGTACTTTGCCTCAGCAACAGCTGTTGGGAGTGAACTAAACCCATCGATAGGGGAGCCAAAAAATAAAAAATAAAATTCGCTGCCAATCCGCGTGTCGCTTTGTCAACATTTATTGCCCTTTTTTGTGGGGCCACCCATCCGCAATTCATTTTGTTTGATTTAAAGGATTTGCATGCCAAATTTGACATTATTTGTTTTCAGCCATAACACACGCACACACACACACACACACGCACTGGCACACACATCAACAAGTTTGACACTTGGCACATGTTCGACAGACTGTTTTGCATGTTAACGATTAAAGTGTCTTCTTGCTTCAAGGTAGAAATATTTTCCAATGTATTTTACATACAAATGCATATCGGAGTATGTATGTAAAGATAACTTAAGCCAGCTGAACGTTTTGGCAGTGAAACAAGTTGTTGCGACATCCCAATCAGAGCATTAACCCGCATCTGGACACCGAAACCTGCACCGAAGTCAAGCCCATCCGAGACCGAGACCGAGACCGAGACCCAGACCAAGACTCGGCTCTGAAACTAATGCACGCATAAACTACGAGTGTCTCAATCTGAATAACGACAGAGTGCCAAATGGTAACCTGATACACACACAGGTAGTTAAATCTGCCAAGTCTTGAGACCAAAAATGTAAACAAATGATTAAGCGCATAATAAACATGCACACTCTCAACTGTTAAGACTTAACATAGCTCTACCAAAATGTTCACAATATTCACAATTTGAATCATATTATTTAACTTTTAGGTAGGTTTTTATTACAGCTACAAATTTAAAAAGTTACTCCATGTAAACCAATTTTTGCCACATTACGAGTATAAATTGTTCTTAATGATTGTAATATCTGTAAAGACAAAGAACTCGTATTTATAAGAAAGAATCTTATAAAGTAGTCTCAATTCAACCGCCGCAAGAATATGCATATGAAATACGTAATAAATGAGACTCATTACACAGTTCAACATTAAATAAAAATATAAATATTATATAAATATTTTATTGCCACTGTTTCTATAAAAATCAGCCCTAATTTTCTTGTCTTTATCTTGAAAATGCTTTTTTGTTAAAATTTTACGTCGTTGCTTAATTGTCTGCCTCTTTCTGATGTCATTTGAAACCAGTTTGATTTCGCTCTTTTGCATACAAATTATAGAGTTTCAAACACAAGGCAATACAATCACCGCAGTGAGCTATGAATGTATGCAAAAATATATTAAAAATAAATTAATTCGTCATATAATTATTCACACAATTATTAGAAACAAATTGAAATCATGCGTAATACGAAAATCACATTATTATGTAGAAATTTCATTATGTTCGTCATGTACATGTTCTTAGAATGATAACGTTTTTTACTGAAAATCAATTCATAATTTTGATTAAGTTGAATTTTAGAAGAATCGATTGGCTGAGTAATACCGAACTAATGGAGTTTTTTGGCTACATATTTGAATGCGCAATATTTGTGAACTGTAAGTAGGTTAATTCTTATTCGAATGACGCCCCAAATTTGCTTTCAGAACAAAGCAAACAGCAGCATAAAAACTAAATAAGACGTCAGTTTATCCAGCAACAATACGAGTCCACACAGTCTATACTGTTACCAAAAGGGAAAGATACAGTCGCCAGTTGCCGCCTCGAAAAATCAAGCAACAAATTCGAGTTATAAATACGAGCAAAAAATGGCACATACCGATCCCGCTGGTCCAGCTCTTGATTCGCCTAGTCTCTTTACACTGATAAAAAAAGGAATCTAAATCAAGGTTTTGGTCTCAGAACTAAGAACTTTGGTCTTAAAAATGTCGTAGAGGACATAAAAATCTTGAATTAAGAAAACACATCTTGATTCTAAGAATATTTCATTTAGGATCAAGTTCTTATTTTTAAAATTATAAATTCTTATATTTACAAGACCACAAATCTTAGTATAAGAATCAAACTTATTATTTTTTTAAGATTATATGATATTATTAATAGACCAAAAAGTTTTGAAAACTCAAGACAAAAAATCTCAAATAAAGATTAAGCTTCTTAGCATTTTAAGAAGAATGAAGTAAGTTTTAAGTTAACTTGAGGTTTAGTAATGACACTAAACAACAAGCAACAACATACAAAACATTTGCAGAACGCAAGGAGCATGGCTCGGTATACAGCTGTTTCAAGAGATGCCAATCTCTATCATCAGTACCGTTGTGCTGACTTGACCAGCGATTCAAGCCTAATGTCATCTTTGAGACGCTAGAACCAGTTGTGAATTCTAAATCTCAAAAAGGTGACACAATTTAAAGAGAAGAGAAAAGATCTAAAATCTGAGATTCTTATTCATATATTAAGAACTTAAGATATTTAAGAACTAAGATTCTTATTCATATAATAAGAACTTTAGATATTTTAAAATTGTCTTATTTTAAGAACAAAATATTTAAGATAAATGATCTTGATTTTAGAAAGTGGTATTTTTTTTCAGTGTATCCATAAGGCCCAGTCGTCGTTGCAGTAATTAGCCGCATACTAAAAGCAGCTCCCGTCTGCTGTCAGCAAACAGAAGCAAGTCGAATGGCCACGATTCCCATTCCCACTCCCGATCTCTCTCCCTTTTGCATGGGCAACAGCTGCCACTGACTCTACATGCATCTCCAGCGATTTGAATAATCTTCGAGCGTCGAGTGCTACTCATATTGCACTTAGAGCTGTGGCCGTCGTCGTCCACTGTCAGCCATGTGCAACACGTTGTCGCAACCAAAAACGGAGGCAAACAGCCAAAAAGAAGTTCAATAAGCGATCAAACGGGAATGGGAATAGACTGTGTCTCACTCTCTTCTCAGACATCTCATCGATGTTGATGAATGGGGTGTGCCGAGTCATCATCATGTTCTTTATTGCTGTCATTATAATATGCCAGGCTGTTATTAATAGCCCCGGGCGTCTTTGTCTTCGTTTCGTTTTGCCAATTGCATGTTTGCCTCTTGGATTATATTTTGAATCGTTTTTTGTTTTGCGGATCACCAACAGTTTTAAGTGGGTAGATGAACTCTCACTCTTGTTTTTAAACTGAACCCAAAAGAGCGTTGACTCAACAGGACTCTCAATTCGAACTCTCGACTCAAGGTTGTCTTGCTTACTGGTCGTTTCTTAGGAATAGAGTATTGTCTGGACAGACAGTATTCAGTCTGGAAGCGACATTTAGTTGAATCTCTGGCACTTCGCCAGCTCCAGCCACGCACACCGAATTCGGACTTGAAATGGGGCAAAAGTTCATTAAATGCTGTAGACCATTTGGTTGGCGATGAAATGTACAAATATCATTTAAATACATATTCTACACCTCCTTAGATTCCACACAAAATTATGGATAGCAAGTGAGCGCGTTGTTTAAGTCACTTAAAATAGGCACAGTTCCATTGGAGAAAATTCAAAAGCAACTACGTCAAGAGCCCCACTCAGATCATTTCCTAATTGCTTTAGAACCACATTAAACTGACCTTGCTGCAACAGACTAATAAATGCGACTAGCATGTGACTTTCAGGCGCCTCTAATATTGCGATCTGTAATAAATCGAGTGCATTATGAATTGGCACGGTTGTTTCTCGAGATTGCTGTTTTAAATTCAATTCAAATCTAAACAATTTTATTATTATTAGTTTTTACGTTCGAAAATAATATAATTTTACTTAATGAATACATTTTTTGTCGTCTATTTGCTTTACTTGAGTGAACATGATTCAGCATATTTTCTAACACAATCTTTTTCTATCTTAGACTCTACGTATTTTTTTCAGGGACTGCAAATAAAAGTAATGAATGCTAAGTTCAGCTGAAAAAATCAATGTGAAGGAAATATTCCAAATTTTCAAATTATAAGATATAAATCAAATTTAATTCTTATTTTTAATTTTTATTTAAAAATTCAAAAATAATCATTCAAATTCCAAAAAAAAAATAATTGTTATTTCGTAACTTTAAAATATAAATTTGAAAATGATTGTTAATTTGCAATTTTTATTTTAAAACCTATAACACTTACGGTCCCTGATTTTTTTCAATGAATCGTTAAGGTGTCAAATAACTAAGTGAAACATATACAATTAATGTCCTAAGCATTACTTTTTACCGATCTTAAATTGAAAGAACAATTAAAAAAATAAAAAACTCATAATTTTATTTCTTCCCCCCCCACCCAAACACACCCCCCCCCCCCCCCCCCCCAAAAAAAAAAAAAAAAAAAAAACAAAAAAAAAAAAAAAAAAAAAAAAAAAAAAAAAAAAAAAAAAAAAAAAAAAAAAAAAAAAAAAATTATTATTTTTTTTTTTTATAAAAATATAAAAATAAAAATACAAATACCAAAAAAAAAAAAAATTTTTTTTTTTAAAATTAAAAAATAAAATTAAAAAAAAATTTTTATTTTCAATTTTTTTTTTAAAAACCAATAACCCTTACGCCCCTTTTTTTCAATAAATCTTAAGTGTCAAAAAAAAAAAAGAAACATATACAATTAATGTCCTAAGCATTACTTTTTACCGATCTTAAATTGAAAGAACAATTTCTGAAGAAATAGAAAATTCAATATGCACTCATCGTGATTTGTTTATTGCGTTCATTCATGAGTTCTCTCTTACTCGAAGTCAAACGAAATGGCGTTGGGCGCAGTGGCGTATGCGTAATGTAGCTGATATGCCAATGCCACAGGCCGTGTGAGGCTAACAGGCTCGACTCTTACTCATACGAGTATTTATGAGAATTTATGGCTGCTGTTTTAGGCCATTATCAGAGGCATTGCAGCTGTTTCGCAAAATGTGTACAAACTGAAAGCGTTTCGTTTTGCATGAATCGAATCGAACTACTCGTAAAGCAAAATGAAGCGAAACAAAACAAATTGATGGAAAACTCATTTGACTGAAGTTGATTGCCAATCAATGGCTGTCCACAGACAGTATAAATACACAAAAATTCTATTAGCTCCTGGCTGACACGGCGGAAGTTAATACTCATTTTGTCTGATGCTCCTGATTGTCAGCCAACTGGACTAGCAAAAATAAAGCAAAGGTAGATGAGAGAAGGACTAAGTTCAACCTGTAACCAGAAGTCGTTGCCTGAGGGAACTGAGTTAATAATCACTCGCAATGTACTTGGGTGTGTGAGTGTAAGTGTGTGAGTGCTGCTTCAAAGGTCAAGCACCTAGTTGTTGTTGAGTCATGCGATTGGCACTTGACCGCCTATGAAGCACAGAATTTGTCGCTTGAGTAAACTGAGACTGAGTCTAAGACTGAGATAGACACTCTGATGTGAATTGGGCTGAGGATGGCCGAGCAGGAAACGGAAGTTATTTGAAGATGGGCACTGATAAGTCACACACACATCCAACTCAAGTGTCAGCCATTACACCATCAAGGCAATAAGTTAGACTAGGAGTCTGCCCAGAGAGCTTCATTGAAATAGAAGCACGGATATGTTTTTGGCCTCCAGTTGCTGACAGACACAACAAGTGACGTGTCAGCGATAATAACGGCTCCAACAAATATATAACTACTTGTAAATGGAAAAAATAGAAGTCCGAGATGAGCACAAGTATTTAGTTCAGTGTCATAAGCAAAGTCGTTACAAAGTGCTTGCATACCGTCTAGATTACAATAGAAATGATTTAATATTTATTATTGTTACTCCGAAGATTACTCGCATTTAATTCTCTTTTTATTTATTTACATTATGTTTTTTTCATTTTATTTTAACACATGTGCATGTCGAATCATCTCTCATCTTTTGTTATTTATGTGATAAGCAGACCGCTCTCTGCCGACTGGCACTTAAGCGTCCCCAGACCAAGTTCTTTGACCAAGCGTATAAATACATATAACTATACATATACATATTTATGTATATTATGTAAGAACTCACATTAAAAGGGAATTTATGACGAGCATGCGATAAAACGAATCATCTTACTCCGCTGCCATCCGAAGTGCTATTTTTGTGGCCAGACAAAAAATTATTAAAACCAAAATACTTCGTGCCACTTGGCTCAATAAATTTAACCCAATTGTGCAACCATATCAAAGTTTGCACTAAATAATTAATTAGTTCGAGGAACACTTTGAACCAATTGAAATATGATCCCATGCTCTGTTCTTAGAAAAATTAAGACATTTTTAGTAGTTATATCAATGTCAATTGATGCTTTTGGTCTGTCAGAAATTTAAGTAAATCAATCCCCTTGATTGTTATGCAATTTTAAGAGTTTAGTAACGAGACTTTAATCACTTGCTGACATGATAAATACACTTAGCCTTCCTCTGCTCTGCAAATTGCAAGTTAAACAAGTTTGTTTACAAATTATATATTTATTCTGATTCCCATTACGTCAAATTGATGTCCAATAAATGAGTTTGCATAACTCTCGCATACTCGTAAATTGCAACTGACAACAGCCTAGTCAGAATTTGTAAACCAACAGCTGGAGGATAACAACAATCGCCAGCAGCTGAACTTCAAGTTAGTCTGCATGTTTTCTAGTTGACAGCTGGACCGTCTGATACATCGGACAGACGGAACTACAAACTTTAAAGCCCATTCATGATTTATGACAATTTACACTAAATGACTAAATGAACAGGGCGAGTATTTCAACTGCATTTCAATATGTATTCGTATTTGCAATTGTTATTGTATTAGTGCCAAGACCCTGTACTTCAAAAATGTTGAGGGGCTATTGTCAATAGAAAATTAAAAATTTTAAAAACAATTCGAAATTCTTATCATCTTATCTTCTTCGTATAATAAGCGTTTTTTACAATTGGTACAGGGTCTCTCGCAGTCGAGCTCGCTTGACGGTAGACTTTCATACTAGTTTATATTCGTTACGCGCAGCTACTGGCTTTTGTATTAACTTTATCAATCTCGAATCGCGCGAATCGATTGTCCACGAGTATCTGTGTCTGTGCCAAATTGGAATGCCGCCAAATGAACGGCGCCAGGCAAAACACAATGCATGCCAATTAATTACTCGCAAGTTTTGTTTGGCACGGGGGCTGCAAGTCCGCTCCCGGCTGGTCGAAATCGATGCCAACTCATTTGGCTAATTGTCTGGCGATCCAAGTGGCCAGATAACTGCCAAATATTTCTTAACTTCAAACTGGCTCACTCTGCGGGTCCGGCTTATAGAGCGGGTCTATTGAACTGGTTGCACATGCGCTTAAAGGCGATGCCGCCACAGGTTTTAATAAACAATTACAGACATTGGGCGGGTCTGAGAGAGGCGCCTGCTCAGGTGACGGCGCTAAACGTTTTGAATAACATTAAGTGCCTGTTATTAAGTCTTTTGCTCCGACAGCTTCAACATCGCAAGGGCAATTAAAAGGCACTCGACGCACAGCGGACAGCACAATAATTAAAGTTGACAATTGCCATCAGCATTAAATATCAAAGTAAGCGCAAATATTTAACACAAAGTGCAAATCAATTTATACTTAATAACAAATGGAATCGAAATAATAATCTGCCTTGTTCTGAATTACTTTATTTGTTTTATGACTTTGCTTTGTAGGCATCAACATTCATAAGTATCCTCAACCTGAGACAATAACCATTGTTCGGGCCATAAACAAAGAGCCACAAAGTGCGTTGGGATCAATGCCAATGCAACAATAACAAAAACGACCAAAAGTATTCGATCCATACAAAGTAAAGTACACACATGTAGTGGGTATGTATGTATGAGGTTGTCAGAGTGGTCAGTTGTGGGTAAGGAATTTAAAATGATGGAATTCATTCTTATATGAAGGTCAAACCTGACGAAATGCTATTCCAAAACTATAAAGCTGAACAATGAACTATATACTTGACTTTATACTTGTGAAATGTGCGGTTTCTTTATGCAGCTATTTACATATGTCACATTAATAATATTTCCGGAATGTCATTATTCCTTAACGAAAATATAATAAGCTAAGAATAACATTTAAGACTACTCATAACTGTTTCTGATTAATAAATAGCTAAAAACTCACGTATTTCAAATCTTATAAAAAGAAACCTCTTTACGTAGTAAAAGTCTAGTGACTAAAAGATTTTCATGCCCCAAAAATGTCTGAATTTTGTGACGAATAATATTAAGTTTTACTTATGAATTATTAATAAAAAAATAATTTTGGCAAATGTCTCAATTCTTCAGACCTAATAAAAATTACTTTTTTGCGCAGATTTTTTTTATTAATAATATTTTAAAAAAAAAAAAAATTAAAAAAAAAAAAAAAAAAAAAAAAAATATTTATATTGACACCCAAAAAAAAACACCCTCTCAACCCAAAAAAAAAAAATTTTTTATCCAAAAAAGAAATTTAATAATCAACCCTTCAACCAATTTTTTCAAAAAAAAAAAAAAAAAAATAAAAATATAAATATTTTTTCCCCCCCCCCCCCCCCTTTTTTCCCCCCCCCCGGGAATTTTTAAAATCTTATATGCACTTTTGTTAGTTAAATTTTTAGCAAATTTTCCATTCTTGCCGGTTTTCGTCACTAGCGCGGACTATCGTCCGCAATGATTTTCAACAGTTAAAGAGCTTTTCATCGACAACTCCTCACCCCCAAACTTAAAATCATTAAACGTGGGAAAGAGAAATGTATACTAACTACAATATGCAGATTAAACTCAGCTGGCGGTAATTTTAATCAAACTCCGCATACGCCCTCAACAAATAACTCAGGCTAACGTTCCGTATAATTACCAAAGCCAAATCATATTCAACAATTATGCGCATAATCTATTTAAATATTTATGTAAACAATTTCATTGGTCAAATGCAGTTGGAAGAGTGAGAGCAAGATGAATTTATAAGTAGGTGATGTATTCGTACTCTTTCGGGGCGACGACAGAGATAGATATATGGTAAACTTGTTTTGTTTGGTTTTTCTTTACTCTTTACTCGTCACTCTTGTGCGCTGTCGCCCCGAAAAAGGGGGCGCGTCAAACGAATACATCACCTACTTATAAATTCATCTTGAGTGCAAGTATGTAATGTCTTCTGGTGTTGATTCATCAAACGTGTTCTACTGCAATGCACTTGGACTCATATTTTGATCACTTTTACGCTGAGCTTGCCGTTTTTTGATCCGATTGCTACTTTATTTAGAAATTAACATAGTGTGGCTTGAGAGTAAGCAAATATGGTAAATAGAGAGAGACAGAGAGAGAGAGAGAGAGTCATTGACTGGTTTTGTTTAATCAATTCAAATTGTGAAGTCAAGCAACAAGTTGTCCAATTTGCTTAGCCACCAGCTATGCGCATGTTTCCCATTTAAATATTTCGCAAGTGCCGGCATCCCATGCAGACCAATAGACAGACGCAGAGTCAGACAGACAGACGGACAGACAGACGAACAGCTTCTGTTCATTCAGAAGTGACCCAATTGGGAGCATGTCGAGCTCTAGGCGCGCGTCTTTTGCCTATTACAACATTTGTTTTCCCGCTGTCGTCACTTTTGACTGACTCAGCGCTTCCGCTCCCCTCGATCGAAATGAGAGACCCCCCCCCACCCCCCTTTTGAGCTAAGGGACGGGAGAACCATTTAGCCAAGTGTCATAGCTGGCGAATTGCAAATGCATAGAGGCCGCCAATTTGAATGTAAATTTTAATTGTATATTTTCGCTTTCAATGGATATTATGAGTTCAGAGAAGTCTGAGCAGCTGACTCAGAATTCTTTCAAGTTCTAAATGTAGTTATTACGGGAGACATTCACACTCGAACGATTGCTCATATATGTATAAGTATATATGATTTGTAATGAATTCGAGAGCTGTTATGTTTCATAGTTGTGAGAGTATTTTTATCATCCTATGTCAACTCACTGGCGAGCACGTACCATAACTCACATCCGGGCCAGGTCAGGCCATTCCAGGCCGGGTCCAGGTCCAGGTTGGGGATTAGAGTCACAGCACCCTTTGCATAATTGGCACCCAGTTTGTTTGTGTACTAGTTTCCACTGCTGGAGGATATTTCGATCGGGGTATTCTTGTTCCTCATTCCCGTTGCCATCACCATCTTTGTGTGTCTTACATCAAAGTAGATTTGTTTCTAAAAATGCTGCTGGCTGACTGCTGAATTAAACACAATAACAACAGCAGCTACAACAAAGACCCAAATTGTCATGCATGTCACAGTTAAAATCAAAAAAAAAATATGCAAGCACTGCAAATGTTCTACCAACTTTGTTAAAAGTTGCCTTGTTTGTACCCCACAGAAAAGGGAAATGAAGGAATCGGCATTTAATTAAAATAAGTAAACTCTAGCCCGTATTTTGAATGCAACAAGAGTAAAGTTATTTACCAAATCATATAACTAAGTGCGGGGTAGAGAAGCAAATTTGGGAAAATACAAAGCGTAGTAGAGAAACTACTGTGATAAATAAATTATTGCATAATTGTTGATATAAAGCTTAGGAATTGCTTTGAAGATCTGTGAAACAAATTAAACAAATCTGAAAAGCACAATAATTAAGTATTAAAAGCATAATATATCATCTTTCAAAGCAGAGGTGTTGATACAATTACCAGATAACATTTGATTGATTGCAAAGTTAAATCCAAAATGAATGATAAATGAACTTGAATGAATTTGAAACTCGGTAACATCTGCATTTGTACATGTCATAATGAAACCCAGCTCTAGACTGAGAATTAATAATACAATAATTGCCAATAAGGAACTGGGGCAACTATCTAAAACATCTGAGTCACATCTGTGTTTTGGTAAATAGAAAATAAATTGCGATAGTGACTTAAAATAGTTAACCCCTTGAGGCATTTAAGCGATATTTTTGTAAACCTCCAAGCATTGAAGAATAAACACAATCTTGTAAATATTGCTATCAAAGTCATTCTGAAGAGCCTATAGGCAAATGAAATATCATGAGGTCGCATATAAACTGATTAAGCTAATGACACATTTCATAATTTAAGCGATTAATAATTCATAAATGCAGCATAATTTGGATGAATCTGTAATTGTTTTGAATGACAATTAAATACAGTTAATTAAAATCAAGTTAACGACATGTTTATTGCCTGCTTTCAATATGACCAATAAATCAATCAAATTGATGCCACAAGGTGCGTCGCCTGAATGATTGTTTGAATGTTAAATCAACAGTCGAAATAGTTAAATTTAGTAAAGCTACAAAAAATTTGTCATCTTCAAGCAATTGGGGACATAGTTTTAGATTTCGTAAAATCACAGTTACGAGCATCCGTCGTAACGCTGATTCGCATATACCCTATGTGTACACAAGCAAAACACAGGGTATACGCAGCTAGTTAAATAGACATATCATACACATCTGGTTAACTTTAGTAAATGCATATTGTTTCAGTTTACAGGGTATTTGCGCTGTCGAGTCGTTTCTCGTATTGTGCATTGATTTCATATGTTAATATGTATTTTTAAATAAGCCGCACAAATATGCATAATTTATTTTCAGCCCGTTGTCGCTGTTTCCTCACGCTTCATAGTCTTTGATTCGCCTTTCCCTTTCCCTACCCCATGAATGAATGAATGAATGACTGAGTGAATGAGTTGATAGGAGCGTGCGAATTCAGCAAAGAAGAAGCTGCACTTACTGGAACTTGAGTACACATTTAAGACATAAAATCAGTCAGTTGTATTGAGTAGGTAAATAATAATTATGCAAAGACAAAGGATTGATCAATAGTCTAAACACAAATGAAACTCACAGGGCCCATTAAATGGTTTAGAAACTGACTTCAAGTGCTTTTCGGTTAAATATTCAAATTGTTTCTGACCAAAAACTACTGACAAAGGTAATCGTTAAAAATAGTTGTTCGATGATCGTTTGACTTACCTCAGCTTTAATAGATGTATGTATGTATCAGTATGTACGTATGTATATCCAACGTACGCCTGTCGTGGATTTCACAATCTCTATTTGCCTCTCTCTAGACTCTCTCTTTCTCTCTCTCTCTGTCACTCTCTAATGCTGCATAGTTTTGGGCACCAACTTCCGATTCCGAAATCCGTTCCGCTGTCATGCGGCTTTTTCTCTGTCAGCGAGAAGATACGGATGCGGATGCGACTGACGTTATCGTTGACTTAGACTTCACTTTATTTTTTTACACTTGGTTTATCAAATACACTTTTTATAAATATATGTATAAACTTTCCGTCTCACTTAGTTCACTTCATTTGACCCGCAATGCTGCAAATTGTTAAATGAAATTATTGGCGTTTTTCTTAAGGCTGACAAAACACCGGCATCACACTCACACACACTGTTGCCAATTTCGCTATTTCCCCGCTAGATTTAGTTGGTTTCAATTGACAGGGTTGAATTGTCAATTAGCGGCTAGCGAGAATTATAGCCATTTTCCATTGTGCACATCCTCGAGCAACTCAAGGTGTCAATATTGAAGAGATTCTGTTTCAATACTCGAACATCCACCTTATTAAGTGGTCCAATTAAAAAAAACACAAGCTTTTGGGCCAAAGTGTCCAATGAAAGATTTTCGATACTGCAGTGTCAAATGAACAAAGTCACAACTCACATTAAACTCAATATCTGTTGAACTCATATTTTATAATATTAAAAACATTTAATTTCAACTTTAAAAAAAAATTAGAGAAAAAGAAGAACGTTTCATTACTCTAACGTGTTTTTTAGCTACTAACAAAATTTTCGGCCTATTTTCAGATTTTTTCAAAGGCTAGTTTAGCTTTTTTATGACCCGAAGAGTTGACAACACTGCTTAGGCACTCACACACTGACACACACTCACATACACCTTGCAGTCCGTAATATTGAGATCGTTTTACCACAATGGAACACTTCACGGAATTTGGCATTGACATTGACATAAATTGTGCATTTTATGGTTAAACTAAAACAAAAGATTTTTATACAACATTCAGCGGACTGTCAGTTGAAGTCAACAGAAAAATGCGTTGCAATGAAAAGGGGAAATATTCAAATGAAAAAGGCGAAAAGGCAAATGAAAACAAAAAGTGAAGTAGCACGGACTAGCGGACAAGTGCACACAGATGCATAATCAGTAACAGCCGGCAACAGCACGCACACTGACACACACACATTGATTGCACACTATTGCAGTAGTGCAAGCAGTGCAACTCAAACGAAATTGAAAACATATTCAAGACACACGAAACAAAGATACAAAGACACAAAAAATACGAACGCACGCCTGATTGCCGTTGGCATAAAATTCGCGTGTGTTGGTGCCCGCCTACGAATACTGCGACCAACTGGCTGAACGTCACAAGACAGACTGAGACTGAGGCAGCAGCGCCAAAGAGCGCCAGCAGCAAGCAGCGCACAGCAGCGTACGTTAGCGCTGACGCCGACGTTGACGTTGACGCCGCCCCTCTGCTCTGCTCTGCTTTGTGTTGTTGTTGCCATTGTCGCTGCTGCTGGAGGCTTTTTACGGCTCATTTTTGAAACGCATTACATACATACAATTGTTGCAGATAATGTAGAAATTAATTTAAAATATATTCAACAAAAATATAATTATCTATGTAGCACAATATGTACTTGTTTATTGTTTAGTTCTTGCAGTGTTTAAAACTCGCTAAAATTCGTCAAATAGTAGTTCCGCTCTCGATAACATACTCTTACTAATACGAGTATGCAAATAAGTTTGTTTAATCACAGTTAGTTAAATAAATATTTTGACAAAGTAAAACAACAACATACTATTTAGTACGCAAAATAATATACTTGCTTATGGTTCTTAAAATAAGATATAAAAGAAAATAATCAGAAGTGCCTCAGAAATTGCTTTCGCTTGAATTTCAAAAATCTCTTTCGCTTTGTATGAAATTTAAGTGAAATTCAAGCGAAAGGAATATCTGAGGCAGCCTTGAATATAGGTAAATGCATTTTTTTGGTTTTCAAGTTTTTCTTGTTTATAACAATACAGCGCCTAGTAAAAAACAGGGAACCCAACGATTATGATTTTTATTCAGAAAATTAAAAAAATAAGAGTTATTGGCTGATTTTTATGTTACTATTTTATTATTAAAATTAATTGATATGATAAAAATAAAAACAATTATTATTTTTCAATTTTAATATAAACATGTAACCCTAAATTTTATTTCCAATTTTTATTATAAAAATTGAAAATTAAAATTGAATTGAAATATCTTTAGAACCAAAGAAGCCACGTCAAATATAGACCTACTTATATATATGAACTACGCATTTTTTACTAAAAAAAAATATATTATAATATCTATTGGAGTTAACTCTTTGCCTCCTTTCGACTTGTTTTTGTCCAAACAATTACTCGGGTAACTGTATCCATAATCTAAAGAAGCTACACATTCGGCAACATGTGCCTGCCAGCCTCAATCCCACAGGTGCCTCCCGCAAGTTGATTTAAATATTTATACAAACTCGCAAGTAATAAAACTTAGCATAATTTTGCAGCCGAAACATCTAGTATAACTATCTTCACATGATAATGGGTGTGAGTGTGTGTGGGTGTGAGTGTGGGTGTGAGTGTGGGTGTGTGTGTGCATTACCTTGTACTATAATCGACGCACCTGCGCTTCATTTAAAATTCTATAAATAATTTGAAAAGCAGTTGATACGAATTGCAAAAACCCTAAGGAGAACCGGCAGCTATCAAGGGCGGGGGATGCTAACGGGGGGTTGGGGTTGTTTTCACTGAAGTTGCAAAGCAAAAATGCCAGAAAAATAGAAAACACATTCATACAAGTTGTTGTAGCCAGCCGGCAAAATAAAAGCGAGCGAGAGCGGGAAAGAGAGAGAGAGCGACTGCCGGCAAGTGACGATTGCGTCGCTGTCGACGTCACCGTCGCCGTCGTCGTCGTTGGCGCCATTAGCAGCAGCAGCAGCAGACGCGGCAGCAGCGTAGGCGTCACATGTGGCGTATGCGTAACTTTGCCGGTCAGTGCAAGTTTGTATCCTTACACTTGCATGCATTTTTGTGTGTGTGTGTGTGTGTGTGTGTGTGTTTGTTTGTTTGTTTGTATGCAACACGCGTTATCAGCATGCAAACTTTATTTTAAAGAGCGCCTCGTTTATCGAGGCCTCATTTGTTGTTATTATACCCTGGAGGGGTATATTAAGTGTGTGCAAAGAATGTAATAGGGAGAAGGAATCTCTCCGACCCCATAAAGTATATGTACATATTCTTGATCAGCATCAACAGCAGAGTCGATATACCATTGTTTGTCTGTCCGTCGGTCCGTATAAGCGAAAGGGTGTCTCAAATTTGGAATGAAGACTCCCTATTATGTCAGGCAGAACAAGTGTATTTTAAAATTTTGGCACGCCTACTGTGGGGAGCGTAATTCATAAAAAAAACTAACATCACCTTTAATTCTGGGTCTTAAGGTACAATTTAATATTTTTTTTAACAACGTGTGTAAGAACGTGCTTAGAATCTAATCACCAACTTTCATCACGATTGGGCCATAAATAGTGAAGATATTAAAAATATTGTCCAAGATATTTAATTGGCAATTCTATAAATAGAATAATAGGAACAATTAATTAATTTGACATTTACTCTGCCAGAATGTACATAGAGAATCTAAATCGAATTTGTCATCTTCAGTCCAAGAGGCGGAGTGGTGGAAGTGATAAGTGCTCCGCAAGCAAAAGGGGAGATCGAGGTTCGAATCTTGGTGCTGTCGAGGAAAATGATTTTTGATTGTTTTTATTTTTTTATTATTATTTTTAAAATTGTTTCAAATCACTTATTACATTAAATATGTATGTAGCTGCCACAAAAATGATAGGTCGATATTTAAGTACGATATGAGAATTGCATGGGCATCAAATCTTCAGCGTCCCGGGGCCTAAGCCCAGGGTATATTACTGTCGAGTGCACTCGACTGTTCCGCTTGTTTTTAGTTGTTGCTACTGATGCTGCTCTTGTTGTTGTTGCAGTCTTTTAGTGTTGCTGTTGCTGCAATGGCAAAAGACAGCGCATGGTTTGTTTGTCGGCTGGCAATTGTTTATTCAAGCACCATCGGCGTCCATGTGGCCACTGGCCAGGCCTGAACGAGTTTCCTCCGCTGTTGTCGTCCGCTTGCCTGCACATTCATCTGTTTATCTGGTCGCTTTGTTATTGCTCTGCTCTTGTTACTCACTCCTTCTTCCCTCTCCCCTCCCTTCACCATCCCACCTCATCACTCTTGTCTTATTGCATTTTCAGTTGGTGTTGCTGTTGTTATCGCCGATTTCGTTGGGCTTTAACGGCTTTTAGCGACACTGTCTGAGTCAACATGTAATCTGGTTAATGGCCGTCGATTGGTTCTTCTGAATTTTTTCACACGCGCTCCTTAATTATATACATCAACACATACAGAAATACATAGCTGCGTATACGTTATTTTAAAGTATCGCTCTCCATAAATCTGCGCACATTTTTCGGCATTTATCAGCTGCAAGGCCTATGCAAATGGCAAAAAGTGCACCTGTTGCTTAGATGGAGTTGTCAATGAAATAAAGTAAAATACAGTTGGAAAAATAATTATTTTGACAGAATAAAAACACTACATTTTTTTTAATTTTAAAAATTACATAGCCTGATGC
Source organism: Drosophila quinaria (assembly GCA_035047525.1). Taxonomy (NCBI): domain Eukaryota; kingdom Metazoa; phylum Arthropoda; class Insecta; order Diptera; family Drosophilidae; genus Drosophila; species Drosophila quinaria. The sequence goes on along the minus strand of JAWNPO010000510.1, from coordinate 1,196,901 downwards.
TTAACAGTATTTATATTTTGATGACAACAAAATTAAGTTATAATTAAAAAATAAGCTCTGTTCCGAATTCAACTTTCGATAAGATTTGTCGGAATTAAAAATTTTTAACCTGCTCTAATACTATTTCGGAGATACTCAGATTAATATCACTTTAAGTTGATGTGTTTAAGTTCGAAATTATTTTATTTAAGTTTAAAACATAAATTAAGAATCTGAATTTAAGATTAATTTATAATATGTAAGAGTAGTGAGTCAATTAAACTGGAGACCACTGTCTATATTTTTATTAATTAAGAAAATGTAATATTATTTTGCCGTCAAAACACTTACTTGACTTACTGTCAATGTCAGTTGAGCACTTTAAGCAATTCGTTAAGTCGTCGAGTGTTCAAAGTAAAAATATAAAAAATCAAAGTAGTCGTAAATTGAGCTCCCCTCCTACCAATATAAATATTAAAACATCGCTTGACTGTTTTGCATAGACGACCGAGTCAAGTGCAAATATTAATAACTAGCAACTTTCTTGACTTTTGCGCATTCAATTAACGACAAAACATCGTCAACTGTAAGAACAACGAACTTTCAATTGAGAATTTGGTTCAGAGAACTCCCAACTAATTGTTTCATCTTCACATGAGTTTAATAAAATTGTCATCTATAATAATCTGATTCGAACAAAACCGGATTAATATTTTAATTAAATGCAAGTCGCTTCAATTTAACGATCTAGTTTATCCAAATCGGCAAATTCATGACGACCAGTTTAATTATAAGAAATTTTAGCATTTCAGCGGTAATAATGCTACCCGATTTTAAAGCGCTTTATGCCTAAATTAAAAATACAGTCGAACTTCCCTAATTCGAATCACCATTATCCAAAGAAAAGTTTCGAGTTATGGAGATATTCGACTTATAGAGTTATTTCTTATCTTCTTATCTTTTTACATCTTAAGTTTATTAATTTTACTGCCACACATTTAGCTCAAGTTACAGAGAAATTCGAGTTATAGAAGTTCGAGTTATTGAATTTAAACTTTATCTTGTCAGCCTAAAATGGCAATTTGGGTATTTTATAGCTACATAGTTCTGGCTATGATTTGTTTTATCTAAAGTTCTGTGCAAAACTTGAACACAATACGAAAATTAATCAATTTTCTGCACGTTAAATATAAAAAAGAATGCAGCTAATTTTTCCTTAAACAAAATTGACATCACTGTAACATGGTGAACTATATATTATACACCACACTGCATAAATTTGGTCTTTAACACCATCTATTTTTAATATTTGTATCTATTTAAAATTTTCTTAGCACCATCTGTTGTTCATATTTTAATTTATTTAAAATACTGAGAACAGTTAACAGATCATTTTGCTAATAGATGGCGGTGATGAGATTTACAAAATTCGCCGGGTTCATGACCCGACTAGAGCGACTCACTCTGAATTGCAACTGTGGCTAAATTCATAGTTCAAATAATGGCCGCTGTGTGCGCTTATCAGTAAAACGCCAATCTCAATCAGTGCTGCCATTTGCTAGAAAAATTGGCAAGCAGCGGCGGGAATTTTGGCTTTTTTTTTTTAGCCAAGTCAATTATGTAAAGTGAAAGCTGCGAAATAAACTACACTCGAGTACACTTAATTAAGTGAAAACATATGCTATCGTAAGTGAAATATCAATATATCTTACTGTGATATGGCTTGCGTAGATTCGAAAAGTGCTGCTACACATATAAGCTTCCCAATAAATTCCTGCTGATGATTGGAACAGGATTATCATTTGATAATGAAAATCAGGAGAATGAGGACAACATTGATGAAATTATACACAGCTTATGCTCAAATGGCTCACTTTCTTTCTGAAGCAACTCATTTTGTGCGCTCTTTCTTCCCCTTGCGGGAGAAAATACAGAAAGTAATGAACTGAAAAACTAGCTTTTTTATGGCTTTTTTGAATTAATTTTTCAGCCTTTTTGCATCTGTTCCTCCAGCCAAAAGCAGCTTGTTTTTAAGGAAAAGTTGGCAACACTGATCTGCAATATTTAATTTGGTGATCAGTTGTAAACACGGTTGCCACAATTGGCGTTTTTGCGCCAAAACTGGCTCTTTCTAATGCTGTTGGCGCAATGGCACTTAGTTTTCGATCTGGCCCTTTTTTTCATCAGTTCAGATTCAGCTATTTTGTATCGCCATCACTGTTAGTTACTACATAATTGCACTCAGCTGTGTCAGTGCTGCCAACATTGCACTGTTAACGCGTAACTGTGCTGGCACTGTTGGGCACTCTCCTCTGTTATATGCATGTTAGAAACATTTTGGCCTGGCAATGACGTTTTTGTGCGCGCCAAATTTGAAGTGAAAATTTGCAATTTTCAAAAATCAATTAAAAATTACAAAAAAAACAATTTGAAAAAAAGAAGAAAATCCAAAATTTTGTAAATAATTTACGTTCAATCTAAAATTGGTTTGGTACCGTTAGCTCTTCGCGTCTCGAAAAAAGAAAAGTAAGAAAATTGTAAATTCTAGAAAAGTCCAACAAAAATTCTGGTAAAGGTTTCAAAATTCTAGCTAAAAAATTGAAAAAGTTGACTTTTTCGGGCACAAAAAATTGTTCTCAAAATTTCAGAAATTGTTCTGTGTGCCGTTTTTGCAGCTGATCGATCAGCTGATCAGAAAACGTTTAGCGTTAAGCGGGAGCGAGATAGCGCGCTTTGCACACTGGAGTGACTGGTGCGGCTAGCTATTTGGTAAACACCATTAAACAATGATGGCCGCCGGGCCATTTTTGTTTTTGTGCAATGACAAAATTGTGAGAGAGGGAGGTGAGAGAGAGAGGACAAATGCTTGGCTCTTTTTTCGTCAATTTGGCTCATTATTTGTTTGATTTTGGCTCAATCAGACATTTTTAAGTGGCAACCGTGGTTGTTATACAAATAGATTTCACTTAAATATTTAAAAAATGTAAAAAAACTTATTTTTCCCCCCACCTTCACTTGTTCAATAAATAAATTACAATTCGTACCAAAAAGTTGTTTTTTAATTAACAATTTCTATACAAAGTTCATAATTTAACGAAATACGTCGTTTCGCCTAACTAAATTAACAAATTGTATTACAAAAACGAAAATGTGAAGAATGGAAATGAAATATTTGGGCTATTGTCTGTGATTCAATGAAAACAGTAAATATAAAAACAGATCGGCTATAATCAGCCGATGTTTGTGTGTTCATGGAAATAGAAATGCATTTGTATAGTATGATGATCAACTATCGGGGGACCAGAGTTTAAAAGTTCGATCGAAGGAAGTCGTCGCTATGTACTGTGAGTTGGGGGAGACATCGACGGCAATGACCTTGTTGTCGTGTCCCTGGAGAGTCTTTAGCGGCTGCCACGTCTTGTTCGACCAGATCTTGGTGGTCGAGTCATAGGAGCAGGTGACCAGAAAGCTGCCGCCATCCTGCTGGTATTTAACATCTGAAATGAGATTTGTATGTGCCGGAATGGTGTACACTGGTTGGCGACGTCTCAAGTCCCAGATCTTGCATGTGTTGTCTTGCGACCCGGTGGCAATGTGAAAACCATTTGGTGAAAAGTCCGCTCCAAAGATGGCGCCCAAATGACCCTCCAGAAACATGATACAGCGACCGGTGCGCAGATCCCAGACACGACCAAAGGCATCCAAGCCACCGGTAACTAGCACACTTCCATCTGATTGATAACTGAGGCAGTGCACCGGCTTGGCATGCCCCTCCTGATGGAGTACCTCGGTTTTCTGCTCCAGATCCCAAAGACGCCATGATGAATCGTAGCAGGCGGTGGCCAGAAAACGCCCAGACGGATGAAATGCCACTTTGGATACGCGATGTGGCATGTGTCCCGTTATATCAGCAATGGACTCCTCATTGCCAAAGCCCCACAACTTGACGGCGCCGTCGTGTCCGCCCGAGGCCATGGCAACCACATTCTGCTCGTCCAGCTTGACACCCGGACGCAATGCCACGCCTCCCACATAGCTGGCATGGCCGCGCAGTGTTTGCTTCAACTCACAGTCGGGCACGCTCCAAAGCTTGCAGAGACCCGACCATGAGGCGGTCATTAGCAACGTCGAGTCTTCGTTAAAGGCGGCACTGCTAACGGGCCGAGTGTCGCCCACCTGTGAGCAGAGCGGCGCCAATGATTGTAGCTTCTTTTGCATTTCCACCATGCGACCGGCACGTGTGGCACTTGGTACTTCCAGTGCCTCTCGAGCACGCTCCAGACGATCGCGCGCTCGCGGCAGGGAATAATCGGCGAGCCAAAGGCGCGCAACTCGCAGCGTTTCGGGTCCCTCATGATACCAGGTTGCCTCCTGTTCCCTCTGTTGTATCTTGCGCTCCTCCTCCTCGGTCTGCTTCTTATTGATCGCATTCTCTCCCAGACTGGCTAGCAGTTCCTTCAGTCGCCGTCGACGTTCCGCTGGTCCCTCTCCAAAGAAGCAAATGGGCTCGTTCAACTGGCGCAGATTATTCTTAATCTCGGCATCGTCGGTAGACACATTTATTTGTCGTGCACGTTTTTTCCGCTCAAACTCCTCTAACAGCGCCACTTTGTCGCGCTCCATTTCCGTCTCCAGATCGAAGTAGTCATCGTCGATTTTGTTCGCCAGCGACGCGGCTGTGGGTGGAGGCAGTCCGCCTTTTGTGGTGCTTGACTTTTTTGTTGTTTCCTCATAGTCTTCGTCAGATTCGATGTCTTCCAGCTGGCCAGTTGTTGTTGTGGTTGTTGTTGCTGTTGCAGCCGGCGTTGTGCCGGCGACTGACGCGGCGGCCGCTAAACGTTTTCGTTCCGTCTCTTCCAGCGAGCCATAGTGCACTGTGCGTTGCCGCTTAACGTACTGAATATCGTCATCATCGGACATTATATTTTGGTCAAAAATAATTAATTTTTAAAACAAAAATTCGCCAACGAAAAATAAACAACAAAATCTTCTGCAAACGTTTAATCGTTGCCACCGTTTTCTGACAACCAAGGCTGCCACACCGTATGTCGCTGCATGTTTTCCCTCCCCAGCAGTGTTGCCAATTTGTCCATTTCCGGACAGATCTGAAACTACGATTTCCGGAAAAATTTTAAAACGTTCGCTATCCGGAAAAATTGTCTTTTTAATTTAATATTACCTTTTTATTCATACTTTTTTAATTGTTAAGTCACTTATACAATTTATCAATTAAAACTTATTGATTTTCCGATATCGATAAGCATTTCTCAAAGCAATGCAGCCAATGTTGCCAATTTTTCCTTTTGCGGACACTTTTGCCCTTGTTAAAACTGGGATTTCTAGAAAAAAATTTTAAATATCCCCTATCCGGAAAAAAGGCATTTTAATGCAAATCATCTGATATATTCATTTTCGGATCGCGGCATAGCTATGAACATTATTTTACTAGCCAATAAAGAGCTAATACTTTCAATATTAGAGTGATTTTTAAAGCTATGATATTATTATATAAATTTTTATTATATGTTATATATAAAAAACATCATTGTTTGTTCATTACTTGTTGTCCTTTTAAAAAAATATCTGTCCGTTTTCTGTGTTTTTTTTTTAGGTGTGGCAGCACTGTACCCCAAAAACAGTATTTTTCCTTCGAAAAATGTGGTATCACCGACTTGAACGAACGAGCAAAACCGCTGAACGACTGAACTAAATGAACGATTTCAATACAACTCTACTTTTTTCACGGATAAAATTAAGTCGAAAAGAAAATTGTAGAAAATTAAGAACGGGTGCTACATAATAATGAGCGCACCGAGCAATAAAATGTCTGCAACAGATCAGATGCGTGCGATGCTGGACCAACTGATGGGTACCACTCGAAATGGCGACGATGGACGCGGTCTCAAGTTTTCGGATGCACGCGTCTGCAAGTCGTTTTTGCTGGACTGCTGTCCACACGACATACTGGCATCCACGCGCATGGATCTCGGTGAGTGTCCCAAAGTGCATGATCTGGCTTTTCGTGCAGATTACGAGAGTGCGTCCAAGTCGCGTGACTACTACTATGACATTGAGGCCATGGAGCACTTGCAAGCCTTTATTGCGGACTGCGATCGGCGCACAGATTCGGCAAAGCAACGCTTGAAGGAGACCCAGGAGGAGCTGACGGCCGAGGTAGCTGAAAAAGCAAATGCAGTTCACAGCTTGGCGGAGGAGATTGGAAAAAAACTGGCCAAGGCCGAGGCACTTGGCGAGGCTGGAGAAGTGGAAGACAGCATGGAGTTAATGAAGGAAATCGATGAGCTGCGCGGTAAGAAGATAAAGGCCGAACACGAATACAGAACCTCGATGCCAGCATCGACCTACCAGCAGCAGAAGCTACGTGTGTGTGAGGTGTGCTCCGCCTACCTGGGCATACACGACAACGACATCCGTCTGGCGGACCACTTTGGTGGTAAGTTGCATCTGGGCTTTCTCACCATTCGCGAGAAGCTAATCGAGTTGGAGAAAACGGCGGCACCTCGCAAGGCGGAACTTAAGCGCTCGGGTAAGATACCAGATCGCGAAGAGGACGGCAGGGGCAGAAATCGGTACTTTGTAGGTGGCCGTGAGCTGGATAGACGCTCGCGAGTTCATCGCTCTCGTTCCAGAGAGCGTCAGCGACAGCGTGACGCTGAGAAGCAATCGAATGACAGATCCGCCGAAAGAAGCAATGACAGAGGCAGTGCCCGGGAGAGTGATGGTGAACGTGCTCCTGCTTCTTCTCAGCGTGGTCGTGACGCTGAAGGTCGCGGAAGTGGACGTGGAGGCGGAGGTCATGACAATGCTAATCCTCGAGATCATCGCGACAGAGAACGCGATGGCCGAAGGGATAGAGATCGTAATGCACGCAACGACAGAGGACGTTTCGGCGGTGGTGGCGGTGGCGGTGGAGGTGGAGGTGGATTAGATCGCCGCAATGATAGACGTCGTTCCCGTTCCAGAGACCGTTCGCCACGCGATCGACGTAACTACAATAACAGTAACAATAATAACTTTGGCAACAGACGACGCTCGTTCTCCCGTGAGCGCTATCGTCGCTAGAGATCTGAAGAGAGGAAGGCGGATTGAGTTCCACACAACAGTGTCCAGCGCACGTACGTAGAATTAATTACAATCACAACAGCAAATAAAATTCACAAAAAGAAATACAAAAACAAAAAAATAGAGCAAGCTGCATAAACCAACTAATTGCATTATTATTCAATTAATAAAAATGACTTAAATACACATAAATAGCAATCCAGATATTTTATGGAAAATATTATTATTAATCTTTCTTTGATTTTCATCCATGTAAACTAAACTAAACAGACAGAAAGAACAGAAAACAAAATAACTGTAAGCTAAAACTGTAAACATTTAAGTAAATAATTCATATATAATTTAATAGCCCGACAGCCCCGGCAAGTTGTAAACTTACGGTACGTAGAGCCAGAGCCCCACAATAACTACTAAATTCTATATATAATCCCCATATGTACCCACCAACGATATAAACAAGACACACCAGAAAATAAGATAAATATAAACAAATACAGCCATGTATGTATGTAATTTCTCTCAGCTTTCTCAGCTACTTGGCCCCGTGTGTGTTGGTTGCTGTATGTACGTGTATAATATCGGCCCTTTTAGGGTAAGCCTATCTCAATCATCAACATTCACTGCTCTTTCTCTCTCTCTATTTCTCTCTCACACTTTTAAGAACTGTAAATTTGTAACCTTAAAGCGTTTTCTACTTGAAGTCACTTTTCAGGCGATACGCTTTAAAGCCAAGCCGTTAAGCTGGGTACGTATTGAGTGAATATACAACATTTATAAACTAGGGATCTCGATAATTGCATACTGAGCATGTGGTAAACATACCTGATTATGCATACTCATATAGCTTTTGGGTACGTATTCTTCGTCTAAACCGAACGCGGTGGTTATTCTTTGGCAGTGTATGTTTGTTTGGTATGTATGCGTATATTGTTATAATCGTTAGAAATTTTATAGCAACATGTTGGTTGGTACGTATCATACCCAAAAGCTGCAGCTAAAAAGGATTGTGTTGGTTCCGTAGGGTTCAATGGGCACATTTACCGTACGTATTTAATTAAAAAAAAATATATTTATCAAAATGTTGTAGCGATTCATACTTAGTTACACACACCAAAAAACAAAAAAAATCCCATATTTTACTTAATTTCTTTCCCCCGCTAAAGTTGATATGCGATAAAATTACACGCAAATGAAGCGGGCTAACCAAAACTGGCCTAGTATGTGAGTATTCGGGTATTTGCTATTATTTTATTGTTTAACAATAAACTACTTATCAATAAGTGGTCGGGTGGCTCGTCTAACGTTGTTTCTTTCGACAGCATTTAAAGAGACGGTGATTTTTAGAATGGGATTGAATAAGTTTATAAAAATTCGCATTGTGGGTAAGATTTATGCAAAGAACATTTTTATTTTGAATTTAAACTTAATATTAATATTTATTATAAGCGTATTTGAACATAAGTTTGTAATAATTCCTCAAATGTAATATATTACTTCAAATAAAATTGTTTTTGGGTTCAATCAACACTAAGTTTCTATGATTGAATAAAAACTGAATGAAATTTTGACAACAAGGAGCAAGGTGGATTTACTATGAAGATGACGTCGTCCGATGTGGTGAGGGGACAAATTTTTTTTCACCTTGCTCTCTCCGCGCTCTCAGAGAGAGCTGACAGAAAAGCAAATGCTTACTTAAAATAAATAAATCGAAATAATTCGAAAAGACTAATATTTTAAACCCCTTCTTGATCAAATGGCGATATGCCCGGGGACCTGCAGGATGAAGACATATGGCATTTGAAATGCATACACTTGCTTTGCTCCTGGCTTTTGGGGTACAGCAGTTGGCAAAATTCGACTCCGTTTTGTTGCATTTTCGGCCACAGAGTAGAAGTCAGAGTCACGCCTGTGCTCTTGCTCTCCCTCTGTTTTCGTAACGAGGGACTAATATTTCCAGGTTTCAATAATTATTTTCTGTCTACGAGTTTATTTGTAAAGACAAAACAAAAACACAGCCTACTTCGTTTACAGACACTGTCAAATATTTGCCCCTCGAAAGAGAGCAGTTTGTGGTGACGACGTCTCCCTAATAGTAAATACACCAAGACGGTGTAATTTAAAAATTCATTTTGTTCATTTTCGTTTTTTTTAAGTAATTAATTTTACGCGCCAAATGAAATGTTATATTTTGTTAAAATGCTGTTAAACTCAAAATGGAACTGTTAAAAACATTCGAGACGAGGTGGCAACTCCGTGTCACTCCGCCATCTTTTGCGCATCTGCTGTTTTTGCCTCTGACGGAAATTCTTTGCACTAAAAATTCACTTTGTTAACAATAAAACAATATATCAACAAACTATTTTATGTGCTACACGCTCTCCATAAATCAAAAACATTGGGTGTAGAAGTAAGTAAAGCTGAGACGTTGAAGATTCCATAGCTTGCCATATTTTTTTGCAGCTTACGCCTGCGAGAAATCAATAGCCGCTTGGGGTCGCTGGACGCTTAATGTCCGCTGTAGGTCGCCACCAGCACCATCGTTTTTTGGCGCAAAAATTTCTAAACAAAAAATATTTGTACTATTTTCAGACAAAATGCCAAATCGAAAACGTAACTCCGACTCGGAAGATTTGCAAACGTTCCTTAATAATTTTCACAAGGAAATTGAGGATGGAAGCCCTGAAGCCAAAAATGCTAAGGTTAAGGAAAGTGTCGTAGGTGTCGATGCGGAAATAGAAGAAGAAGATGAGGAGGAAGAATGATGATGATAAGTACTTCATTGACGATGAGGGCAATTGCTACATCAAAACGACGCCCAAAAAGCAGCATAAGTTTAAGAATAAACTAAAGCCACCGGTAGCTTCAACACCAGCTGCAATTACTGTACGCAGTGCAACCAAAGCAAGCAGCACAAATGCCTCGAAAGGTTTGTAGAGTTCATCTTATGTCAAAAAACACAATGAAACATGATCCACTTTTTTCGCACAGCAATTAATCTGCGCCCAGTCAAGCCCAAATCAGAACCGACTCAGAAAAGTGAATCCCCGCCCAAAGCAATCAATCTTCGTTCAGCTGCGCAGAAAAAGACTCCAAATAAGACGACACTAACGCCAGTCAGTACTCCAAAGGCTTATTTACGATCCCAACGCAAGGCCATAAAACCGGTATCAAAACCTGTTGACATTTCCGCATCCCATGAAGTGGTGTTAGATAACGAGGAGCTGATAGAGGAGCTTGTGGATGATCCAATGATCATCAATGATGACATTGTGTCCACTAAGGAATCAGATGTGAGTGCAACAATCGAGGTAAAGGGCAACATAAGCGACGATGAAGTCTTTGAGTTTGAGGATAATGCAGCCAACATGTCTGCGAAGCCGGACGTGGACTTTGTGCTATCCGGCAAAGAATACAAACTGAAGACATTGCCAACCCAGTCAGCTGAATCGCACAAGTTCGCCTGCTCCCATTGCAGCTATACGACAAATAAGAAATTCCTAATCTCACGGCATGTTCGCTCTCATGACGCCGAGCTGTCGTTCAAGTGTTCGATCTGTGAGCGCGGCTTCAAGTCAAGCATGGGACTGGTGAATCACCTGAACACACACATGGGAAACAAGCCGCACAAGTGTAAGCAGTGCGAGAGCGCATTTACAACCAGTGGCGAACTTATACGCCATACACGCTATAAGCACACCAAGGAGAAACCACACAAATGCACCGAGTGCAGCTATGCCAGTGTCGAGTTGACCAAGCTGCGGCGCCACATGACGTGTCATACTGGTGAGCGACCGTACCAGTGTCCCCACTGCACCTATGCCTCCCAAGACATGTTTAAGCTGAAGCGTCATTTGGTGATACACACTGGAGAAAAGAAATATCAATGTGACATCTGCAAATCGCGATTCACACAGTCTAATTCTCTCAAGGCGCACAAGCTGATCCACAGCGTGGTTGACAAGCCAGTCTTCCAGTGCACACTCTGTCCAACGACATGTGGACGCAAAGCGGATCTACGCACGCACATGTCCAACATGCACACCTCGGACAAGCCCCTGGTTTGCAAGCGATGCGGACAAGAGCTACCCGACCGCTATCAGTATAAGCTGCACGTGAAGTCTCACGAGGGCGAGAAATGCTATCGTTGCACCCTTTGCAGCTATGCGTCGGTTTCGCAGCGGCATCTGGACTCGCATATGCGGATTCACACCGACTCCAAGCCCTTCAAGTGCGATCTGTGCCCGCAGGCATTTCGGCAGCATCAATTGCTTCGCCGCCACAAGAATATAATGCACAATGAAGACTATAAGCCGCCGGAGCCACGAGAAAAGCGACACTCATGCCCCAGCTGTCCACGCGTCTTTACCCATAAGGGCAATCTGATGCGGCACATGGAGACGCACGATGATACACTGAATGCGCGCGAAGAGAAGCTTAAACTGAAATTGGGACGCAACGTTCGATTACAGCCAGATGGCAGCATTGTGACTTTGGTGAATAGCAAAGAAATTGAGGATATTTCCATTGACTTGGATGAGCAATATGATACCATTGAGCTTGAGCAGTTAGAAGAGGACGATGATGAAGACGACGAGATGCCCATTGATGACATTGTGGAACCCGTTCCCAGTTCCACGCCTAGAACAAAACACACATCCAATAATGTCGTAATCAGAGATGGTAAACACAGGACACAAAGCAAGCCCATCATTATTAATCGCCAACTGAAAATGAACGTTCCTCGTGTGCATCGCGAGGTAACAACTCAGGCTGGAACATTTCGCATTAAAGAGGAGCCGGATGCTAATGAATTTACCGTGGAGCTGCAGGGTGAAGATAATCAGTTCATGGTAGTCCAACTGGTCAACGATGATAATGAAGTAGTAGTCAAACGTGAGCCGAGCACACATAAGATTAACGCCAACAATTGTTTTGGCTTCGAGGTAAATTTATAAATACAATCTCATTGCTTAAGTATGTATGTAATTTATGTTTGTTTTGATTTTAGGATGATGCCGAAACTATATACGAGGAGTATGACGAGTCTGTGGCTGAAGTTGATGGCACCTCACAGGAGTTTATGCACCTTATGGATATGATTGAACAGGACACGTAGCTTGCATGAATCTATGAATTTTGGTATATGTATATTTACAATTACACAGAATATGCGGATTAAATAAAACATGTTTTTAAAAACCTTGTTTTTTAATAAGTACCTGGGACCGTAAAAGCTATTTTGTATTTTTAAAATTCAATGGGTTTTTGTTATTTTTATTAATAAATGATAGGTTGATATTTTTGATTTTTATTAGACCACGACCAATATTTCCCCGACCTATCATTCCCCACTTTTTGTGGAACTGTTTTCTACTAACTCTTTGCCTTCTACCAATGTGAAGGTGTATTTAATTTATTCACGAACACATTTATTAAATCTATCAAAGAAAAAAAAGAAAAGATTTTTATTTTATAAATCAAAATAATTTAAGATTTCTATACAATTTAAAGTCATGTTTTAAAACTTGGCCCTGACTTTTATCATTGACAAAAATTGTACACTGATTGCTATTAAAAAAAGTTAATAATAAAATAAGTCAATGACTTGTATTAAAAATTATAATAATTATACCAAGGATGTACAAAACAATCTGTTCTACATTTAATCCCCAGACATGTACCCGCATGTCAGGAAAGTCACTTTTCCATTAAGGATTATACATTAATAAATATCAATATTCGTTTCATAAATACCATATTTATTTAAATACTTCAAAGTTATTCTCGTGTATGACAATATGTATGTAATAATCGTACGTATACAGTACACAGTGCATTTTGGCGTGCACAATAAATTCTCGTCTGTTTGCTTCATTTCTCCATTATTATTTTACAATAAATCTGTGTGTTGTTTCACTATTTTCTTCAGCATTGCAATTTTGTTACGTGCCATGTATACAATAAAAATATATTTTACATGTTTATTTATATTATTATGTGTATGTGTGTATATATAGTGCAAAAAATCTGCTGTGCAGTGCAAAATTTAACAATCATTTCAAATATAGTTTTCAAGTTTCATTGTTGTTGCTTAAAACGTTAACAATTTGTTAGTTGATACATAAATATATATTTGTAGTTTGTTGTTTTTGTATATTTGAAAATGTGTAACAAATGTAAAATGGAACAACGTCAATAAATGAAGTGCACAATAAGTTTCGAGTTTGCGTTACAATTAGATTCAAATTTAATAATTATACATTTAGAAATTTGTTGAAAAATTACGCCATACATACAAAATACATTTAGAAATACAACAGTCAAAATGATGGAACCTTATATAATTACATACTAGTACCAACTAAATCCTTACAATCCAATAGTGTATAACACATATGACTAAACAAAAAATCAAATAATCATAAAGAAAAAAGAAATTCTTGGAGAGCTGTGCCATGGCTCTTTGCTAGCTCTTCATAAGCTTTGCTTATCAATTAACTTTTGGCTTAACAATTTGTTGTAAGGCTGCTGCATTAGTTTTATTTACAATCATCGGTATAAATAAATAAATTTACTTATAATTTGAATCTACTTCATGTACATTTTGGCATCAATGGAAAGGTCATTTAAATTCCTCAACTCATTAAGTACCCATTGAATATTTTGAATTTTTGTAAAAGTCTACTGTTTTGAATTTTTTCCTCGGTCTCAGGCAAAAACTGTTTTGATACAAAAGTTTTTTTTTCAAAAATCTCTTTGCTAGTATTTTTTATGATTTTTTGTATGGGAGGATCTCAGAAATATTTGGTATGAAAAGGAGGAAAAAGTTGCAAAAATATTAATTTTTAGTTATTTTCAAAAAATCAGTGACTGAAAAAAAATTTTTGCAGTCACCATCAGAATTGTTTAGAGAAACTTTTTGCAAAACAAAACATTTTTTGATTGAGACCGAGGCAAAAAGTTTTAAAATTAGACTAAATTCTACGTCGACAAAAATTCAAAATTTTTAATGGGAACTTAATAGGTTAAGGAAACTAAACAAAAAAATTACCTGAAGTAAGTTCATTTTATGAGTAGATTTAACATTAAGTTTTGTCAAAATATTTATGCCGATGACTGTAAGTGTAACATAACCGAATCGCTTGCTTTGTAGCAGCATTGGGAGGCAAAGTGAAGTGCTTAAATAAAACTTTAGAAGATTTTCAGTTTTTGTAGGAATCGCAACAAGGGCGCACTCATGCAGGCTGCTGCTTGCCGTTGTTGTTGCTGCTGCTGCTGGGCCTGTTGCTGTTGTTGTTGCGGTGCTTTTGGATTAGCAGCAAAAGAGGTGACGTTTGCAATTCACGATTGCTCCCTCTTCTGCCTCTTTGGCTGTTAATTACAATTGAGCGTATTTTGGTTGGGGCTGCGTGTGACATTGTTGTGATTGATTTGGTTTGACTGGGTGATGCTGGCGCTATCGTTGTTCTGCCAGGACAACAGTTTATTCAGTAGCCTATCCATATAGGGATTACCGCCCAGACGCGTCACCTGCAAGGTTAAACATAAGAATGATTTTAAAATACGAGTTTTATGAGAAATATTTGTTAGCAACCTCGGCACGCGCCTCCACATCAAGCGTTTCAAGCACTTTGCGTGTGTATTGAAAGCTGCCCAGTTTTTCTAGTAAGCTGATGCAGTACTTCTTGACCTCAATGTCGTGCGTGCGCTGTCGCAATATGTCTACGAAGGAGAAACGCAATTAACACCTGCAGTCAAGTTATCTTGAAGGACTTACGCAAAACCTGTTTGTCCTGTTTCTGAGTACGCACTGCATGTATAACTGGAAATCCAAACTTGCCCTCCGTGAGATCCTCCGCAAAACTCTTGTTCTCCGTATACTATGGTGGAATTATTGATTATTGCAATAAACTGACATTAAATATGTACAGTCACTCAATAAAGTTTGCATTCAACCTAACTTTGTCAAAGTTTAGTATAACAAAAAAGTTTTGTTGCAGGTTTCTTAAATTAATCTTCTATTCACTTAAATTTCGTTTGAATGATGCAAAAATTTCATTAACCCATTAAGTACCCTGTGAAAATTTTGAATTTTTGTAAAAGTCTACTTTTTCAACTCAACAAAAAATGTTTTGATGCAAAAAAAACTCTTCAAACAATTAAAACAATCATAAAAAATACTAGCAACGAGATTTTTGTAATTGTTATAATTGTTTGAAGAATTTTTTAGCATCCAAATATTTTTTGCTTGAGCCCCAGGAAAAAAGTTGACTTTTACAAAAATTCTTAAAGAAATTTTTGTATCATTCAAATGGAGTTTAAGTGAATAGAAGATTTATTTAAGAAACCTGAATCAAAACTTTTTTGTTATACAAAGATTTTAAAAAGTTAGGGTGCTTACAATCTTTATTGATTGACTGTATTTGGTAGACACTACTTACTTCCTTCAAGCTCAAGTTGCAATAGTCGTCGCGTATTTGAAAATAAAGGCCCAAGATGGCTGTTAACTTTGAGTAATCCTCCTTGTTGGCACTAAACAGCTGCATTAGCCTTATGGCCAGCATAAACAGGCCACCAGTCTTCCGTACAGTCATCAATTTATAATCGGATTCGGAGGGACATGTAAAACTATCGCGCCAATAGATCTCCATTCCTTGGCCGCGATGCAGCTCCAACAATTGTTCCGTATACACTTTGGTGGCCTGCAACATTTAATAAGTTATTAATTAATGTACATATGTAATTGGTCATTGACTAAGTAATTGCACTTACCTCTGGATGTCCCAATTGCTGCACCTTCTCGAGGGCCAGGAACAATGTATAATTGGCCGCATTGATTGTGCTGGCCACGCCGTAAATGGAATGCGCCACGGGCACACCTCTGCGAAGAATCGAATTGTCTTCAATATCATCAATGCTGTAAGTTAGTGTTAAGAGCACATTTAGAACACTCAGCTAATTTGTTTTATCTATATCAATGAATTGTGTTTGTGTGTGTGTGTGTGTGCTTGTTAATGCATTTACATTCTTGTACAGCTGACATTAATATACTAATAACTATTTGAGGGGCGAATTCAAAAGTTATTCAAAGAGCTAAGAGTTAATTCTGATTTGGTCAGGGACCGTAACTCTTATAAGTCTTAAAATAAAAATTGCAAATTAACAATTATTTTCAAATTTTTACTTTAAAGTTACGAAAGAACAATTATTTTTAATTTTTATTTAAAAAGTAAAAAATAATCACTTATATTAAATTTTTAATAAAATGTTGTGAAATAACACTTATTTCTGATTCTTTCAATAAAAATAAAAAATAAGAGTTAGTTAAAAATAAGAGTTAAGAGTTAGTTAATAAAAATAAGAGTTAAGAGTTAGTTAAAAAATAAGAGTTATTTTAGATTTTTATTGAAAGAATCAGAAATAAGAATCACAACTTTTTATTAAAAATTAAGTTTTAATGATGAAAAATAAGAATTAAATTTGATTTATAGATTATAAATATGGAAATAGACGTTTTAGGCCATAGTTTCGACTGAAATAGGAAGTTTGTGTATACCATTTTACTATAGCATTCATATTGATTTTTTTGATTGAAATTAGCATTCATAACTCTTATTTACAGTTCCTAAATTTAGTTTTTAATTAAAAATAAAAAATTAAATAACCACTCATTTTAACAATTACAAAATACATGCATACATTTTGACTTGTAAAGTTGCTAGGTCAAACATTCATACCTTTACCAAAACTAAACAGATTTTCAAGAGCAATGAGATTTTGATCATGGGTTGTCCTCAAAATTTATTCTGAATTCGAATTTAATTCGAAAGGGGAATCCAAAATTTCTTTTATTAATTTAAGACTATAGGAAACCCGTTAGAGTACAGAATCACGTGGTATGTGAATTATCATTTACTATACAAATATTTAATTAAAATTCAAGAAGACTGTGTACATAAATTAGCATGCAATCTTACTATCTTGAATTTTAGGGGACTATTGTATGCGTGAAACGTGCAACAAAGGTAAACATATGAATAATAAAATGTATAATAGCAACCCTCGCAGCATGCTAAACAACAGTGGCAACAAACAAACATGTAACACCAACAACAACAACTATACGTATGTTGGCATATTGTATGTACGAGCACATAAATTTAAGATTCTCTTTGAGGCCCATATCGCTTCAATAACACTCCCGCCGGCAAGGCAAACTGGGCAGCCGACATTTGCGTAATTAAAAAATGTTTGCGCGCGCGTAAGGCTGGAATCATTTGAGGGGAATTGGAATTGGAGGCGTGGGCGTTTAAGCGAGGCGCCTAGGCAGTCGAGCTAAATGGATGCGAATGGGGTGCAAACGAGAGTCGGGAGTGCGAGTGGGAGGGGAATGTATATATAGGACAGGCAGTGAAGCGGAGTGGACAAGTCGCAGCATTGCAAGAGTTGTAACATTGTGACAATGCCTGTCGACAAGCTGACTAAATGACAATAGCTTGGCGATGACGATGACGATGCTGACGACGCCTTTGGAGCCTTTCTTGCCGCTGAGAACGTAACTAAAACGTTACTGCCATGTTCCCGACTGTAAAATACCCGTTACCTGTATTTAATTCACATATGCAATATATACCATTTTAAAATTAATTGTATCAAAATATTGGTTTACGTTTTGCCGAAATCAGTGTTTGAACTGGCCGTTGTAAAAGTGACTTTTGTTTTTGGATTTTTGTAATTATCTTGAATACGAACAATTGCCCAAAATCAAGCTTAGCACCAACTATAGTGCTAATCAAAACTATAGTGCTGTCAAAATAAAATAAAGCCTTGGTATGTTTTTTTTTTTACTTTATATACGTCACATTCCACATTAGAGAATTACCCATATTTATTTTATTCGAAAAGCAAACTATTTTTTGGTTTAATTTTTATTTTCTTCATATTTTTTCAAGACATTAAAATATGTTATAAATGCCATTAGGATTAACTTTATTAAAAAAATTACATTATTTTATATTGTGAAAACAATTACTTGGCTGTAAATACTTCAAAGGGGGTGTGTCTTTTCCTTTGAAACATACTTATATTGCAACGGACACAATATACACTTGTACGTTAAGAGTGCGGGTATTAAAACCAAGTTTTTGCCAATATGAAAATGCATTTGGACGAAAAACACGAGCAAGTGCGACTTGCGACTTTTGTTGAATGCCATTTATACATACTCGTGCATAAGTGAGCACAGAGGAGCAGCGATACCAGCTCTCAACTGTCAGTCAACGCCTACAACTGGCGCCGAATGAACAATGCAGGATATTAAGCAGCATTAAGGACATTTCAGCACATTTACATTTGAATAAGGTGCAGGCAGGGCGACAGGAACAGGGGCAGAGCGACAGGTGGCAAGGAGACGGGATTAGCTTGGATGATTGAAGTGAACAACAAATCGGTTCCAGAGGCAAACAATGGGGAAGCGTTAAAAGTAATGATAAGAATAAGTGCATCAGGGGTGCCACAGAAATCATTTCGTTTGTATGAAATTTATGTCAAATTAAGATGGAAGAGATTTCTGTAAAAAAAACCAAGGCATTCGCACGCGACTCAAACAAAAGTAGTTTTTTCGGCGACCAGTTCTAATATTTTGATGCAATTAATTTTAAAATGTAATGCATTGATTTATCTTAAAAATGTTTTTTTTTTTTCTTAAAAATATAATGCAGCAGTTTTTTTTTAATTTAACTTGAATCACTGTCGCACGCGACATTTTGTTCCACAATATATTTATGTTTTTTTTGTCTCTCTTTTTTTTTAAATTATGTATCGAAACAGCTCGAAAAACTTGTCTTAAATTAAGCTTTCAATATATTTCAATGAATTAAAATGGTTTATGTTACAATGTTACTGTATAGTTCTGTTAGCACTTTGTGAAGCGCTTAAATATCGGAAGATGAGAATAAAGTTCGACGCCATGCAGTCATAATTTATCCGTGAAGCAGTTAAAAAATGTATCCATAAGAGATGCGCCAATTGAAGCGTGGAGAAGCACTTTAATTGCTGAAGTTCAAAGTTTAACTGTTGCGCTTCTCAGTCATTCTTTATTTGTAACACATACATACATACATACGTACAGTGGCGAGCAAAAGTGAGTGCATGCTCACAACACTGACTTTCATCGTTCATAAAAACAAAACCATACAAGGAAATCCAGAATTTAATTTTAATTTTTATCATTTCATTCTTAACAAATAGGAATAAGGCAACATTAATAAATAAGACGAATTCTTAGATTTTGAAAGAAAAGACGAAAATAACCTGCAAAAAATCATCCCCATTTTGTTAAAAAGTTATATCAGTTTTGGAATAAACGCACTTTTGCAAGAAAATCAGATAGTTGGGTTACAAAAATACTTAAATAGACTCCCTTCCTCATCATACAATCTATTTTGAGTAAGGGCACGACATTCCACCAAGCGAGGCATCCCCAAAAACGACATTGCCTCATACAGTTTCCTTGACGTAGCGGTTGAATTTCACCAAGTGTCACAAAAATTCGACTAAGGATGATTGGAAGCTTCTGATCTGGTCTGACGAGTCAAAATTCAATCGCTATCAATCAGATGGGAAGCAATATTACTGGCGCAGATGCGGAGACCGAATCGAAAGATATATAATCTATATTTTTTATTTGCAGAAAATGTAAAACATATTTTAATACAATTTTAATAAAATATGTGTTACATTTTCTGTTAACAAAAAATACAGGTTCAAGGAAAAAAAAATAGTTTGGGCAAAAAAATAGCTTTAATTCTAACTAATTTTTTAGGATGGAGACGAATCGCAAAATCGTCGTTCCAAGGATGAAAATTTTGTTTAAAGGACATTTCGTGTATTGGTTCTGTGGAATTTTAAAAGTCCTGTACCTAACAAGAGTATTGATACCAAGTTTGTCAGGATCTGACCATAAACATCCAAGACATAAATTTTCAAAAAGAAATGAATTTTTCAACTCAATAAGCGCGGACCAGGAATTCATTTTAGAACTATGGTTTTTTGGTGAAAACATCTTAGAATTCAGCATAGATTACGAAAATGGGTTACCATTTTTTGTGAAGAAAATCGATGCACTCTAACGGTCATACATTCGTATTATTTTCCTCCGCGTCAATTCGACAATGAAAAATCTAAACAATTAAGACAATTCCATATCAGAAAATAAAAAGGCACAATTTGCCAACAAATATATAATTGAAATTTATTTGTAAACAGAGAACGCTGCGGGCCATTGTTAAAATTTTGGAATTGATTTGAGGCAAATACTGAAAATATTTGTATGTAACTTCTTTCCCAAAAACCCCCCAAAACCCCCCCCCCCCCCTCCCCCCCCCCCCCCCCCTCCCCCTCCCCCCCCCCCCCAAACAACCCCCTTACCCCCCGCCCCTTATAAAACCAAAAAAAAAATTTTCAAAATTTATTTTTTTTATTTCACAAATTCTCCCCCCCATTTTTTTTTTTTTTTTTTTTTTTTTTTTTCTTTTTTTTTCAATTAATTTTTTTTTTCAATTATTTAATATACCTTTTTTTTTAAAAAAAAATTTTAATAAAAAAAAAAACCCCCCATTATATTTTTTTTCTTTTATATCCCCTGTTGTATGTGTGTATGTATGTAGGCATAAATGCATAAACGAAAAGTGTGAGTCATTTTCCAATCTTCTACACAAAAACACTTGACCTCACACCACCCCCCACACGCCCCCTGCCCAACAAACAATGATGATAATGCAAAGTATGTATGTACGTATTGGTATGTCAGGGTTTGATATAAAATGTATTGTTATACGTGGGTTTGTGAAAAATATGAAATTCGTAAAAAAAATTGTTGCCTGAACGGTGGCAGCTGCCAGATAAGCAAATCGGTCATCTGAGGGTGGCAAGAATTTACCTAAATATAGACATGATATTTTTTACATGTTATACGCACAACAATATGGTTATCATTATTTACTGGTTATTTTTGAAAGGCTTCATGGATCACTTCGCCATTTATTATTATGTTTCCTTGCCTTTTCATGATGATATTGATTTATAAAATAAATGTATTTTTAACTTGTATGTGCTTGTGATATTTTTTATTACTTCCCTGAACAGGAAATGGTATTCTTTTTTTTTCCTCTTTTAACTTGACTATAAGCGCGTTAAGTTTAAAAGAGAAAAATTTCTAAGTAAAATTGTATGTAAACAAGCCATCAAAAGGCGAGCAACAACAAACAGACATAAATAGAAATACATACATACAAAGTGCGAAGTGAAATGAAACATTGACTTAGCTGAATAAGCATATAAATAAAAATAAAATTAAACGCAACCAGGCAAATGCAGTATAAACAGAAATGTAAATAAAAGATGTGGATTAAATACACACATACAAGCACAAGAGTAATAACTTTTTACACTTACAGCAAACTGGAATTATGCAGCATTTGTACAATCTCGCCAATCTGCGTCAACTTTTCGGCCGGTATGAGCAACCAGTGATTGAAGGCCAAGGCCAGTTCGGAGCGAAACTGTTTGCCAGGAATTTGTTGTATGTACGTAAAGGGCTGTAGCAGAATCTGTATGCGTGCGTGGGCAGCAATGACAACAACAACAACAGAATGTAAATAAACCACAAAATAAGAGTGTGAAGTTTAAACGCAAAAGGTTTTTGCTCCGTTTTCGACCAGCAAAAATGTCAAAGTTCAAGTGACAGAGCTGTCACTGCTTAACGGTTAACTGGTTATGGGATATGGGTATGAGTTAAGTTAGATGACTACCTCGTCCTGTTCCTTTTGCGTTGATTTATCTTTGGTTTTTTGCAGTATACAATTGAGTTCTTCCATTTTGTGTGTTGTGTTTACGTTTATCTTGTTGTTTATTTGTTGTTTTGTTTGCCACGGTTGTAGGTGGCTATGCGGTTGGAGCGTGACTAGAATTGTTTGCTTGGCCGCACGTTGTGGTAAACTTTTAAGCAGACACAATGTTGTACCACACACCAGTTAAAAGACTATAAACAGACTGAAACTTACTAGAGTTGTATCGTATCGTTCGGACAAAGTTCGATTGAACTATTCACTAAAGTGAACGAACGAACTTTGCAGCTGGTGTGACTCGGCGGCCACTTATCATACGTGAGCAGCGCGCTCGCTTGCTCCCAACGCAAAACGCTCTGCTTTAGTCTAAGTTGCAACTTTGTTTTTGGTGCAAAAGTTGAGCTCCATTTGAAACAGCGCGCGATCTAAAAGAGCGCCTGTTAACCAAAATTTTTTTTTTATTTTGGCTCAGAACTTTTTACAAAACTTCGCCATGCTTTTTTGAATTTGATTTTTAAAATATAATTAAAATAAATTTATTTTTGAAAAAACTAGAGAAAATGACAAGGGACCAAAAATTTCTATCGATGTTTGTGTGAGTGCGAGTGAGAGAGCGGACGAACATACATTTAACAGAACATACCAAATGTTAAGCAACTGAACTACAGAGCTAATTGACCGATTAGTTCGTTCTCCAAACACTGAACTAAATCCTTCAACTGAACTAGAATGAACAACTCTAATCGGAACCATCGGTGTTTAGTTGGCGACTATCCAATTTTTTTATATATCAACGTAGAGGTGGAGAACTATCGATAGTCGGCACCATCGATAGTCCACGATATTATTTATCAAACCATCGATAACTATCGATCGTTTTCGATAGTGTGTTAACTTATACATTTTTATATAAAATTCCAACTAAAAATTTTAAATTGGCATTAATTTAGATACTGTAGAAGTAAAAATAAATACAATTTGTTATCAACAATAATGTTTCGCTATTAGTTATTCTAATATAGTCAAAGTTCCACGATCTAAAACTTTTGGTTCAGCCTACTGATCATGCGGTTGGACTCGACTGATATGGCGGACACACATAAATAAATATTAAAACATAAAAATTTTTATTAGGTTTACTTCCGTTACGTTCTTCGTATCTATGTCATGAAAATATATAATTATTAAACACAAAACTTTAATGCAGATGCCAAAGTAGAGCCTTTCTGTGGCGAGTTGAGCTTCACAAAAAACTATCGACCACTATCGATAGTGCACTTCTGCTATCGATGGCGTCTCGATAGTGCTTGACCATCGATAGTGCCGATAGTGCCATCGATAGTTCTCCACCTCTATATCAACGTTGATTTTTTTTCTTAAATAAATAGTGAAACTTTCACAGAAGTTTTGTTGTTGTTTTTTACTAGTTATTCAATTTCTTCAAAGGCTGACGTGCCCCAAACCAATTTTAAAATGAGCTTCATTATTTTAAAAATATAATTTTCTTGGTTTTTTGAATTTATTTTCACAAATTTCTAAATAATTTTTTTAAAATAATTAATTTTATTAGAGAAATGAAATAGGATCAATTCCTATCGATATTTTTGCATTTCAAAATTTGCATTAGGTGCCCACACACGACAAGCTTTCTATTATGGGGGCTTGTAATATATTTATTTCTATTTTTATGGCGATTGATTTTAATATCAAATAATTGATGGCTGTCTTTGCATCAAGAACGCAGGACAGACAAATCTGCTTGTAAAGCTTATGGTATTTTTATTTATTTTTTTTATTTTTTTTTAGTCAAAGGGAAATGAAAATAAGGACGTTACTCTTCTTTAATTTAAAAGCTTGACTAATGAACTTTCTGTTGGATTCTTGTTATGTAAGCAAGGGCGTCGCCAGCTTTTCAATAAGGGGGGGCCAAAATAATTTTTTCAAGTTAAATAACAACTCTGGGTGGATTTCAGAAGCTAAATAGTGTAAAATTTTGAATGTAGGGGGGCAACGGCCCCCCCCTGTCCCCGTCTGCCGACGCCCTTGTATGTAAGTCTTATTTAATTTGTGTGCCGTGATTGATTTGGTCCGAACGAACGGTCAACAGGTTGTTGTTGTGGCGGTCGGTCGATTTTTGAAATAGTTCCATGGATGATTATCGCACAGCTCTGTTATATCGAATGTAATCTGATAACGATAACATATTCATTATTTTCATCTTGCGCATCCCTAATAAGTCAAGGTGCTTGCGTGGAAAAAATAAACTTTTTGGTAAAAATCCTCCCAATTTGACTTAACTTGCGTTGCTTTGTCAGGAAATCAGTGCAACAATGGCAGCTGCAGGACCAGTACGCACGAATTGGCATCCCAATATGAAACACAACGAAGTGGAGCGGTAACAACACAAAGCAACCATAGCCAGAACAATTACAGCTGCTTTCTATCCATTTATCCTAGGTGGATTTGCATTTATCCCGCTTACATCAACAGTAAGAAGACCCGACAAGAGGGTCGCCGTCTTCCCAAAGAGAATTGCGTTGAGAACCCAACTTATGTGGAAATACGGGATGTGCTGTCGGTGGCCAACTTACATTTTGTTGTTGAGAACAAACAGTACTGCCGCGAGAAAAGCAGGGAAGTGCAATTCCGAGGCCGCGTGCGCGTTCAACTGCGGAATGCGGACGGCACATTGTGCAGCAGCGAATTCCCCACACGCGAGTCCGTCATGAAGCATGTGGCCGGCAAAATACCGCAGCTCAAAACACGTCAAAACAAACCGAACGAACCTCAGGCACAGCAACAGTCGAGTGGAGCTGCAGCTGGGCCAAGTGGTGGCGGCGCTGGCGGTGGTGGTGGTGGAAAGAAGGGCAAGGGAAAACGTCGATGAAGCGACAACATTTCTTTATGGCATTTGTTTAGTTGATTTTTTGTAATAAATAGCACAGATTTTCATGTATGAAGTTCAAGTGCAAGAATTTGGCCTTGGTCAAATTAAAAATGTTAGTTTATATTAATGCCTAAGATGACCCTAAAACGAAATCGTATGTATTTTAAAAACCATTGCATATGTGCTCAATTTAAAAATGTCTCAAGATCACATGGTGTCAGCGAAAATTCCGGTGAACAACAAAACAAAAGCAAAAACAAATCGAAATTCGACTGACAGTCACGAAGCGATAGCTGCTAAAAAAAAAACAGTCGAAAATAACGTCTACGATTTCACCAAGTCAGCGTATAAAGCTACGAGCACATCGCCAATGCATAGCCAAAATCTAATTGGAGTCGGACCAGGTCGAAGCCACAGATAATGATGATACGGAATAAACACAAATTCAGTTTGCACTTAATTGTGTTGCTGGTGATATCCCAAGTATCTTTATCCGTATCTGTGTCGACGACTACAACAACGCCAGCGAGTTCAACAGCCCGCTATGACAATCCGCTGGTGGAGCACAAGCACGAACGGAATTGCAAGGCGCTCTGTGAGCATTGCGGATGTCTGGGATTCTACTGCGGCGAGGAGTGCATTTGCGAGTGCAACAATGACAACTCGGACACGGAATGCATTCAGACCATGCAGGTGAATGCTAAAACACTGAATGCACCCTTCGAGATACTCATCCAGGGACCAAGCAGCAATCGCTTTGTGCGCAATGCCCGACAACTGTTTACCCTCACTCCCGATGCGGAGAGTAAAGCTCTACGCAATCGTCGCTCCCCGATTACCATCTATGAACCATTCGTGTCGTCGTCGTCGGGATCAAGACGACCCGCTTTGTCATTAAATGCCCTGGCAGTGGATTCACCCAAAAAATCGGAGATTGCGCGCCATAAGCGTTCCGTCGATCATCTGGAATGGTTCAATGACTTTGCCAGCACATTGGTGCGTCCATCGCCGTTGGGAACACGCAACCAGAAGCAGCGTGCAGCTGCATTTAAGCGCCAAGCAGCCACGGCAGCTCCACCACTGCCAGCAGCTCATCGGGAGCCATGGTTCCTGGAACAGGCTGCTCCTCACAAGCTGACGCGTCCGGCGCCACTTTACAGGCGTCTGCAGCAGCACCAGCAGCAACAGAGGGAGGAGAATGAGCGAGTCAGAAAATCAAAGCAGACTAAGATTATCAAGCCTGTGTCAATTGAAGAAGATTCGGAGCCGCAACCAGAGATTCGACCGTTCCGTGATGCCCTGCAGGTTGTGGAGCGCATTCCTCGCGTGCTGCAGGATACGGTGAATCACTTGGCAGCCGATAACAACAGTGGCGATGTCTTCAGCTTGAACATCATGAACGATGTCCTGCCCAAATCCATCGAGCGTAAGGAACAGAAAAAGAAGCTGAAACGTCGTCGTCTTAGCGACAGAAATCGAGCTAATAACGATCGAGAAAATGTTGCACGATCTGCGCTAATTACCGTTACGCGTGCACCAATTGTGGTGCCCCCACCCCCGTTGGCACCCCGGGGTCTCCTTCCCTGGCTGCGGCAGCAACGTTTGAAGCGAATGCGCGGAGAGCAGTTACCATAATTATGTACCTTTAAACGTGCCCAAATTGTTTCTGCGTGTTACAAATATTTTTAAGGACACTGTGTAAATGAAGTTTACATTTTTTTACTTTTAAAATTAATAAAATTTTCTTAGCCAATGCTTAAATTGGCAATGAACCAATTTCTAACGCTATTACTATTGCAATAACTAAACCGGTTCACCCAGTATAATAACACTGCCCTATTGTCTCTCTCAGGGCCGTTTTTTCAATGTTTATATGGGCATTTCCACAGAAATGTCAACCGAGGCCAAACATGTAAAATTGATCAAAAACTCACATCTTATGAAATTCTCTTCCCAAAATGTATTCAAGTTATTTATTTAAGCAATATACGCTAGAAGAAATTCACTACGATGAGCATATCGATTCTACATTGTAATAAATTCCCTTTTTCCATATTTTTGTCCTATTTCTTAAAAATTGCCTTTCAAAATGGATCGTTCG
The DNA here is from genome assembly GCA_035047525.1 of Drosophila quinaria. Taxonomy (NCBI): domain Eukaryota; kingdom Metazoa; phylum Arthropoda; class Insecta; order Diptera; family Drosophilidae; genus Drosophila; species Drosophila quinaria. The sequence goes on along the minus strand of JAWNPO010000510.1, from coordinate 1,170,005 downwards.
TATTTTAACGATTACACTAAGTAGGACAGTAAGATTGTAACATAAAGCATTTTAATTCATTGAAATATATTAAAAGTTTAATTTAAAACAAGTTTTTTGAGCTGATCTCGATATATTATGTAAAAAAAGAGAGAATGAAACAACAAAATTTCCCAAATCGAAATAAAAAAAACTACTTAATATTTTTAAATCAAACAAGAAACATTTTTAAGATAAAACAATGCATTACATTTTCTAATTATCTGCATTAAAATATTCGTTCACGTTTTGCCGAAATCAGTGTTAGAACTGGTCGACGAAAAAACTACTTTTGTTTGAGTCGCGTGCGAATGTTTTCGTTTTTTTCAATTATCTTGAAAACGAACAATTGCCCAAAATCAACCTTAGCACCAATTATAATGCTAATCAAGACCTATTAGTTCCACTTTTGTCCCGACAAAATAATGTTTTGTCATATGTTTTATTTCACTTTGAACGCGTACGAATGTCGCATTCGACATCAGAGAATTACCCATATAAAGTTTATTTAATATATACAGGGGTGTTACAGTAATCGTTTTCGCTTGAATTTGACATAAATTTCATACAAATATAAGTCAAATTGAAGTGGAGGAGATTTATGTAGCACACTTGATAGTAACAAATTTGACATTAATTTCTATGCATTTTCTTTTAAATATTTTGCCATTGAAAAAATGGGCCTCAACCGTAGAATGAAAGATCATTTGTTGGAGCACAAATATTTGGGTGTCATCATGGACAGAAAAACATGTTTTGTTACTGCACCACTCGTATACAGCCAAGGTAAAGGATGTCATGGTTACTCTTCTCCCAAAACAAGCTGTCGCTGGAAAATAAGGTCAGGATATACAACTGTCATCCCAGCCAAAACACACCTGAATAAGATCCGTGTACTGAGGATGATTTCTGGAGCTCAATGGTACATAAGAGATAGCAACAGAAAATAGGAGACAGAATCCAAGTGAGTGAAAAAAATAATACGGAGAGGCGCCACTACCCTCTAGACCTCCTAGACCGGCTCCCTGAAATTTATCCCACACATTTATACCACATTTATCCCAATACACCACTCAAAACTCCAGTCTTAAAAAATTTTCTGTAAATCATTTCTTTATGTCATTTTCATAAATAATTTTTTTTTCAACTTCTGATTTGTTTAAGTTGCCTAATAAGGTAGTAGGACACCTGTCTTTGTAAAAATCAGGTATCGTAATTCTTATAAGTTTTTTGATAAAAGTTATATTTCATCATAAGAGTTATTTTTTTAATTTTTATTTTAAAGTTGAAAAATAAGAGTTATTTTACATTTTTAAAATAAAAATCAAAAATAAGAGTTATTTTTAACTTTTATCATAAGAATCAAAAATAAAAGTTGAATTGAAATATCTTTTGATCGGGAGGGCCCATTTCATGAATAAAGGTATGATCATTTTACGGGCCATGATAGATAGGTAATGAAGTGTAGATAAAATATATAGGCAGTTCAATGAAATGGGTCCTGCCGATCAAAAGATATTTATATTATAAAAATTGAAAATAAGAGTTCAAAATAATTTTAAAATTAAAAATTTGATATAAAAGTTTATCAGGATGCTGGATAGACCTTCCAAAAAAAGCATTTGTGGAATTTTTTCGATGTCACTGGTATTTTGTAAGGGCTTGATTTTTTAATTTGCAATCCCTGGTAAAAATCATTTCATTATATTTAAAAAAAAAAAAAAAAAAAACGATATTGTACATTTGTCAAAAAAGTGTAGCATGCCTTCGGGCTGTACGTATAAATGACAAACCAAATTTAATTGCATACTTTTGAGGATGACGATTTATCGAAGGAGGGGCGTCGAAAGAGATAGATATATGGTAAAATTGTTTTGTTTGCTCTTCACTCTTTTGCGCTGTCGCCCCGAAAAAGAGGGAACGTCAAACGAATTCGTCACCTACTTATAAATTCATCTTGGCTATGTACTCCCAAAAAGTTGGGAACAGACCGCAACGATACCGAGTTAAGTTGATCATTGGCGCCGCGCAGTGCGTCTTCAGCTGTTGCTCTACGTAGACCGGTTCAGTAGCGTCGCATCAGCGTCTCAACAGGTAGTGTGGGTATTCAATAATTTTGGTAAAAAAGGGGACCAAAATAAACATTGTTACTATAGGAAAACAAGGCGGAGAGTAAAAGAGAAAAGTGAGAGAATGCAAGAAAGTCATCTCTAAGTGTGTGAGTGTGTGTTTGTAACGTTACAAAGTGCAAAAAAATATAGTAAACAACAACAACCACAGCCCAATAACATATTTGTGTACATACATACATATGTGTGTATATATGTATGTAGCTTTGACGCTGTGTTGGCCCCACATTGTTTGGCGTCGTTGGCATCAACAGATGATGACAATGCCTATCTGTGTGCATTCGAGCGTGAGTGTGTGCGTATTTATGCATGTATGTGAGTGCGTGTAGTAACAAAAGTAAAAGAACAAGAGTGTGAAGAAAGACAAAATGAAGCCTTAATCACAAGTGGATGAATCCAAAAAATACATGCATATCTAGATACTGGCGAGAGTAAACAAGGAAATGTAAATTACTCAGCTGGACTTAAAATAAAAACAACAAACTCAGAATGATTCGAAATTGATTAAATCAATGAAAGTGACTTATCGTTTGGTTTTGAACTGATTGCATGAATCAATTTAAAAATATTTTAATTAAAATGCCGGCACGAAAGTACTTTAACAATTTAACAAATTGAATCAGAAATAAATAAAAACAGAAATGTAGAGTCAGAAACTGAAATGTATTGAAAAGTCAGAAAAAAGAATCTTTTAAAAAATGACTGATTCACATTTAGAATTGCCAACTATTTAGTATTTAGTATCTGGCGTCGTTAAGCTGTAAAAGATAACGATAAATAGTGACAAGTGACTTTAACTAACAATACACTCAACAATTCATATGCAAGTGTATGTGTGTGTGTGTGTGAAACTACGATTAAAGAGTTGGCAATAAATGATAAGCGGTCAAATTGGTTGTGACGATAAAAATAAAACAGCTGAGAAATCGGCGTACGCTTCTCAGTTCGTTTATCTGCCAGCTTTGAGTCTGTGGCAATGGGATGATAAGACTGTTCAGATAATTCTTGTGACAATTCTTACGGACTTGCACGACTATTACATACCCTGTGTAGTTCGCATTATTTTGAAAAAAATCAAGTCAAAATTTTAGATTTATTTAGAACCTTTATGATCAGCTATGTCCGTCCGATCTTGATAAGCATTATTATGGGGGCAAATGTTGATTTTGGGCAATTGTTCGCTTTCAAGATATTTTTTAAAAAACCAAAGCATTCGCACCCAACTAAAACAGGAGTAGTTTTTTTCCAGCGACCAGTTCTAAGACTGATTTCGGCAAAACGTGAACAAATACTTTGATTCAATTAATTTTAAAACGCAATGCATTGATATATCTTCAAAATGTTTTATTTGTTTGATTTAAAAATGTTAAGCAGTTTGTTTTTTAATTTAATTTGAATCATTGTCGCATGCGACATTTTTTTCCACAATATATTTATGTTGTTTCTGTCTCTATTTTTTAACTTATACTCGAAACAACTCGAAAAACTTCTTTTTAATTAAACTTTCAATATAAACTTTTCAATGTACTAAAATGGTTTATTTTAGAATTCAATTTGAAAGAAAATGGGCAAATACATATATAGAAAAAGTGAATTTATTACAATGTAGAATCTATATGTTCATCATATTGAATTTCTTCTAGCGTATATTGCTTAAATAAATAACTTGAATACATTTTTGGAAGAAAATTTCACCAGATGTGAGTTTTTGATGAATTTTACGTTTTTGGCCTCGGTTGACTTTTCTGAGGAAATTGAGATCGAAAAGTTTGAAATGTTATGAGTACAGGGTCTCTCAAAGTCTAACTCGCTCGCTCGACTACAGCGTTATAGCGTTAAATGGTATATCTCGGGGCGTGAAATCTTATAGTGTTTAATTCTCGAATTTTGGCAATATGTTTTGAGAACAGGGTCTCTCTCAGTCTAGCTCGCTCCACTACAGCCGTTATACAGTGTTAAATTGTATATCTCTGGGCGTGAAATTTTATAGAGAGTGTTTGAATAGAGTGTTTAATTCTCGTATTTTGACAATATGTAAATTGAACGACCACCTGCAGATAAGTCCAGGGCCAAAGCAAGCCGGAATAATTTGATATTTGAATAGTATAGCAAATCAGTAATCGTAGATACTCGATTTATTCAAATCATATCCCAGTATAAACTTACCATGCACACAATGACACCTCCTTTCCCATATAAAGAGAAAGACAAGAGTTACCGAGGTTACGTCCACAGACGAACGATGGAGTCGTGGCGCAAGTTGCGTGCTCGGATGGAGACAACCAGGTTGCCGGAGGATCTGGACGATGGTCTGGAACGTCTGGATGATTACATTCAACGATGGCGCTCCGTGCGCATCATTTATTTTACAATGTTCCTAATGGCACTCGGATTTAGTATTATTCTCACTGGAATTTGGCCATTTCTGAGCGAGGTGCGTGATCAGTTGTGATCAGTTGGTGTATACTCACATGCATACGAGTCGTTTATAATATGGTACATCCCTATAGCTAGACCCCAGTGCGGGCAAGGAGTTTATGGGTCTGATTGTGGCGGCCAATCCATTGGGCCAAATGATATTCAGTCCCATCTTCGGCTGGTGGGGCAACAAGCTGGGCACCATACGCCTGCCCCTGTTGATCTCCCTGGGCCTCTTCACCATTGCCAGTGGGTTGTATTCGTCGCTGGAACTGTGCCAGGACAATGCTAAATACTGGATGCTCGCCTCACGATTCCTTATCGGCGTCAGCTCGGCAAACATTGCCTTGTGCCGATCCTACTTGTCGGCTGCAACCCGTCTCAGCGAACGGACTCATGCCGTCTCCATGGTATCTCTGGCCCAGGTGCTGGGCTTCATCATTGGCCCTGGCCTCCAGGCACTGGTCACTCCGTTGGGCCGCCATGGATATGTGTGGCTCTGGGGAGGCATGCATGTGAACATGTACACCGCCTCTGGCTGGATTAACGTTATAATGAGCATGGGCAACTTTGTCATGTTTCTGCCATTCATATTTCAGGTAAGTGACGAAATCGCTAGCTCCTTTAATGAGTCTATGTATGTACCTTTCCAGCCCGAACCCCTTTCTTTAAATAAATGTCGAGTAAAATTAGTAATTAGTATATTAGTTCAGATCTGCACGAGTTCACACTAAATCGTGTTAACAGTTGGTGTGCTTTTTAGAGGTCTGCCTGGCTGCATTCAAAACGTCAAATGAGACATTCATGCTCAAATGAATTAAATGAGTTCAGCTTCGTCTCACAATAAAAAAAATTAATTGAATAAATGCATTGAAACCGTAAACTTCACATTCAAACAAGGCAGAGTGAATTGGTTTTGACAGTTGGAACAGTGTTGAATGTGTGAATCAAGCACTGACATTAGAAATAAAATTTCTTCTGATTTGTTTTAATATAAATAGGAGAATGGAAAATAATAGTCAAAATAAATTAATTAGTCACAAGTTTAATTTTCAATAAATTTTACCTTTCCCTAAATAACATTCATTTTATTAAAAGAATTTTTAAAGACAAATTTTTGTTTATTATAGTGTGTACTACGAATCTATGAATGATTCTATGCATTCTATAAATCTGAAAAACACTTGTTTTTAATATGACTCAACTCATGATTTTGAATGAGTTGTAAGTCAGAGTAATTTTACAGACAGTGTCAGTATTGATAGTGTTTCATGATTCGTTTGGGAGAAATGGGATAATATTGTGTTTAGTGTGCACTCATGCAGGGTTCTAGTCTGTCTTAATGTTGTCTGTAAATTTTATCACTGCGGACGACAGTCCGCGCTAGTGACGAAAGCAGCACGAAGGGTGCGAAGGCGACTAGCATATATACACAGGAAGAATGGAAAATTTGCTATGACTGTCCGATCAGGTCGAGTTATATACCGATCGAAAGGTATTAACTTAACTTACAAATGTGCATACTAAGACTTTTAGAAACTCACCTGGTTCGTGAGATAAAAAGGTGTAAGTGGGAGGGGAAAAATTTATATTATTGGAGCTAATGGGGCCGTTGGAGCCTTTTCGAATTTTCTTTAAATTTTTTACAATTTTCATTAAAAATACGCTTCGAATGACACCTCGATCATCGAAATCGGACAACTGGTTCGAAAGAAAATAAATTTTGAAATTTTTGGTGCCCTTCTCAAAACGAGATGAAAAGTCAGTCTGTTTGTTTGTCTGTTTGTTTGGATCAAATGTAAATTACTTAAAAGTTTGAATGAGGGCTTGTTCCCGATCAAAAATCTAGAAACGTTTGTTCTACGACTTTTTCGAAAAAAAAGCTAGTTTAGCGGGAAATCGCTAAAAACCGTTAAAATTAAAACCCCTATAGCATCCAAACGATATGAGCTACAGACGTGATCTATATATCGTTGGAAAGGTATTTTGAAGGGCTTTTAGGCAGACCTTCAAACTTTTTTTCTAAAGTGCATAGGTAAAAATCAACAGGTGAAATAAGATATTTTGTCCCAGATTTTGGCGGTTTTTGAGAAAACGCTGCCTACGATTTTTTTTAATTTGCAATATGTTTGAGCTTGTAAAATTTCGCGTTTTTTGATATATCATTCATAAATTTATGTTAATTGGTTTGGAAGATATAACCTATTAACTGAATATATACGTTTTACTTTGAATTGAAATAGGACAGCAGCAGCAATTACTTTTGACTAACAGTCCAGTAACAATGAAATCTATAATTAGACAGGCGTTCTTAAGGATTGGCAGTGGCGCAAAGTGTAGAGCGTCCAATTTTTGCATGAATTCTCAGCTCGGGTTTCGGGTTCGAATCCCGGCACGAACAAAACTTTTTTTTTTTAATTTTTAAATGCAATCAATTTGTTATAATGATTATCATGCATACGACGCTAACGATTTTTTTTAGCTTTCAATATGTGTAAAATTTCGCGTTTTTTGATATATGACACAAAAAATTTTACCGATGGGTTTGGAAGATATTACTTATTAACTGAATATTCCTTTTACCTTTACTCTACTGCATGTACATATGCAGTATGTTAATGTACATGTAAATCGCCAAAAGCCACAGCATCCAAACAATAGAAGCTACAGATGTGATCTATATATCGTTGGAAATGTATTTTGAAGGGCTTTAAGCCTAGCTGTAAACTTTTTTGCTTAAAACACAGGTAAAAAGCTTCAGGTGAAATAAGGTTTTTTTCCCACATTTCGCCGATTTAAGAAAAATCTACGTTTCAAATAAGTTTTAAAAACAGTTGAACTTTCCTAACTCGAACTTCTCTAACTCGAATTTCTCTGTAAATCGAATTAAATAAGTGGCAGTAAAATAAATAATCTTAGGAAAAAGAACTCTATAACTCGAATATTTCCCTGACTCGAACCTTTTCTTTGGATAATGGTGATTCGACATATAACACATAGCCGTCAAATTTCGTTTGGGCAAGATATTACCTGTTAACTGAATATACCCTTTACCTTTACACTTCTGCATGTACATATGCAGTAGCATGCATACAGCAGCAGCAAAGTGTCATAGCAGCCAGAGTTTGAGAGTGCTACTAGCTTCTGCGCTTGGAATGTGTGTTGTAAGGGAACCAGTGTTGGCAGACAGTTTGTTTTAGCTTGTACAAAAAATAAACAAAGTTGATAGAATAAAATATCAAAATTTCTGATATCTTATTCAAAAATTTCTGATATCTTATAAAAAAAACCTCTTTACGAGGTAAAAGTCTAGTGACGAAAACAGTTACATGCCCCAAAATTTCTGATATCCAATTTTGTGACGAATAATATTAAGTTTGACATAAACATTATTTTAAAAAAAATTTTTGCATTCGGCACTGCGCAAAACATTGAGTTTTATTTGGTATGAAGAATTGAGACATTATGGCGCAATGTGCCGAGTGCCAAAATTTTTTTTAAAATTATTTTTATGTCAAACTTAATATTATTCGTCACAAAATTGGATATCAGAAATTTTGGGGCATGTAACTGTTTTCGTCACTAGACTTTTACCTCGTAAAGAGGTTTTTTTTATAAGATTATTATATTATTATATTATTAAGAATAACAGGCGTTGATGCTAATGATGCTTCCTATTTTAGGAGCACAAAATTGCCGCTCGAGAGATTATGGTGATGCAAGGTGGAACTTCAGAGCGAGACACCTGGAAGGCCATAAAACCGAACTACTTTTCCGCCTGGACGTTGATTACGGCATTCTTTGTGCTGGTCTTCAATTTTGTGCTGCTGGAAACGTAATATTTGCTCACGATTTGAATTACATTTGTATGCTAAGAGATTGTTGCTTTGCAGGCTGGGTACATCACTGACCATGGACATGTTTGCGTGGACTAATGACGAAGCACTCTACTATATGGGAATTTTTATGGCAATCGCTGCAATTATATCGCTGGTCACTTTTGTGCTCATTGAACCAATGTGCAAACTATTCGCGGAGAGATTTGTGCTCATCTGGGGCGGCTTCTCCTTAATGGTGATTGGTCGCCTACTCTATATACCCTGGGGACCGGAGCCGCCCAAGCTAGCCATGGCCTATAACGCTAGCGCCAATCTCAGCAGCAGCGATCCCATCTATTTAGGTTGCCCGCCATCGCAAGATTGGTGTCCCAATCTGCCAGCGCTGACATTGACACAGTTCATTATCGGATTTGCACTGACATCTGTGGGCTATCCCATTGGCGTGACACTGATACAGACCATATTCTCCAAGGTGTTGGGACCACGTCCCCAAGGCGTCTGGATGGGTCTGATGACGGGCGCAGGTTGCTTGTCTCGTGTCATGGGTCCGGTTTTCGTTGGCTCCATTTATACACGACTTGGTACCTATTGGACATTTGGTTTCACATCGGTCATGATGATAATATCCATGATCTGGCTCCTATGCTCCAAGTTAGTCAACTACAAATCTTTTTAAATCCAAGTTATAAGCCTTATTGATTTTCCAGCCAATTACTCATACCACCAACATTCGATAATCTGGCGAAAGTCGTGGAGTTAAGAGAGTTACACAAGCCCAACGATCAATCTAATGCAGACGCAAACTCGCCCATTGATGAGGTTGAAGATGAGCTACTAGAGACATCCAAAGTCGTTCGCATTCTTCCCAGTTCCCAGGCGTAGCAGGATTGGGGAGCGCAATATATTTTATTACTGCCTTTAAGTTAAATATGCTACATGAATTTCTAGAATATAACTATCCCCATAAAAAAATATAAAATATCACACCCCACCCGCCCACTTAAAATATCTATCTCCTTTAAATAACTCTCTCCATCCTCAATACCAAACCCACCTCTTTTAAACCCCCCCCCAAACTTTTAACTCACGAAAAAAACACCCCCAAAAACACCACAAAAAAATTACCAACTTTTCACCCCTAAAACCCCCCCCACCCCTTTATTTCCCTGCACATCCCCAACCCAACAAAAACAAACAAACAAACAAAACCCCTCTAACCCGTCTTTTATAAAAAAAAAAAAAAAAAAAAACCCCCCCCAAAAAACCCCCCCCCCCCCCCTTTCCCCCCATTCAAAAATACCCCCCGGAATTTCCTCTTCCTTTATACTCCCCCCCCCCCTTCTTTCCCTCGCGACTGCCGTCCGCAGTGATAATATTTTGAGCTTTGAATTCGATTTATACACAAATACATACTAGAGGTCTGGCTGCATTTAAAACGTCAAATGAGACATTCATGCCACTGAATTAAATGAGTTAGACTACGTCTTTCAATGAATTGAATGAATGAATTGAAACCGAAAACTTAAAATTAAAAAAAGGCAGACTGAATTGTATGATTCATTTTAGTTTCTTTTAATTTAAAGTAAAGATCTAGTCACGAAAACATTTCTATGCCCCAAAATTTCTGATATTCAATTTTGTGACGAACAATATTAACTAAAAAATTTTTAAAAAAAATAATTCTATTCTCATAATCTAAAATCTTTGCTTCATTCATTTCATTCAAATTGATGTCAAAAATGAATATCCCCCCCCCCCCCACCAAAAAACAAAAAAAACACACCTCCATTTAATCTCAAATATTTATATTTTTAAAAAAAAAAAAAAAAAAAAAAAAAAAAAAAAACACCTTATATATTTCTTTTTTTTTTTTTTTTTAATAAAAATAAACTTTCCACAAAAAAAAAAAAAAAAAAAAAAATTTAAAAAATAAATATAAAATAAAATTTAAAAACATTTCCCCCCCAAAAAAAAAATAAAAAAAAAAAAAAAAAAAAAAACAAACTCCCCCAAAAAAAAAAAAAAAAAAAAAAAAAAAAAAAAAAAAAACAAAATTAATTTAAAAAAAAACCAAATTTTTTTTTTTTTTAAGTTTTTTTTTCAATCCCCCCCCCCCTCCCCTCTTCCTTCAAAAACAACCCCCCTTTTTCCCTCCCTTTTTTAAAATAAAAAACAACCCCACTTTTAAAAAAAATGTTAAAAAAAAAAAACACCAAAAAACATTTTTCAAAATGTCAACTTTTTCATTTTTTTTTCTTTAAAACTACAATTTCCTTCTCACCTGAAATACCCATATTCAATCGATGAGAACCGGATCTTTAAATTTATTCCACTCAGGGAACTGAATTAAACTCACAAGTGCTCAGAGACCCTCAAGTTTGAATGCACCCGGGCAGACCTCTAACATTTACATATGTTTATATCAAGGCTGAAACCCTCAAAAACTTTAAAGAAAGTTTCAACTTTAAAGCAAGGATTTAAAAATGCAATATCTTGGAAAAGATTTGACTTGTTAATATTTAATAAATTGTAAACTTTTTAAGAAACAAATTAAAATTTATTTTATTATGACTTTCTATTTTACAAAATCAATCTGAGATATAATTAATTGGGAATTAGATAATTTAAGTTTCTGAATTAATTTTTGTTAATATCTTGTGAGTTAAATTAGTCCCCAATTACAGGATAAACACAAAAAATTGGACTACGAGACGTCCAAAGATCGAGTAATAAAAAAAGATTGCTTTTCACAAAGCACATTAAAATATTGGTGCTTATTAAATTTTATTGGAATTCATCGCACAAATCTAATACATTATAATAGTTTATGCTTAAGAATGAACTACCTTGATGAAGTAATAATGCAACGAATGCAAAGTACATGCAACTTTGCATTGATGTCGTCACTATCAGTCAAACAATGATACATAAGTATGAAATAGTATAAGAAGGATGCCTAGAGGGGAACTCTATGATTAATTATTTTGTTTTTCACAATTATTGTTTAGATTTAAATTATGCGTGTGGGACGACTACGACTACCAAGGCGGTGGCAGCCACATATGTAAGATCGGCAACTGCTGCAGTTGATGATGATGCTGCTGCGTTGGCGACCAGTAAAGAAGCCAACATGCTGCACCGCTGAGCGTATTGTAGTTGTAAATTGGTAGAAATGGAGGCGCAGTTGTTGCAAATACATCGCCAAAAGCAGACGCTGGCACTCAGCTGCTGCCGTTATAATACAACTCATCTCAGTAAGGCGCGTAGCGACGACCTGGCGGCGATGGACCGCGCATGCCTCGCGACGATATCATTCGCTCATCAAAGGAGTCGCGACTGAAATCCTCATAGCCATGCGGTGTCGGTGAACTGTGTCATTAAAAGAAACGAGTATCGGTTAATATTAATTTCAATTGAATTTGCATTTACCACCTACCCATAACGACTCATGCCGTTGCTGCTTCGCGGTGGCGGAGGTGAACGGCGACTGAATAGGGTGTCATATCCACGAGAGACACTGCAGGAGCGCAGACTACCACTCAACGGTGGGGGCAGAGGCATCGGCTCGCGACGCGATATCGGCGGCGGTGGGAAGTCACGCATACGCGATGACTGATAGCGACGCTCGTACATATCGCGTGAATCCTCAAAGCGACGGTCATAATAATCATAATCCTGTGGGCGTACAAAAAAAGGAAATTATAATCTTACAGCTTTCATTGTTATAGCCTCTTTGCTTTTATGGTTTTTGTGTGATAATATATTTGGAATATTCACGACGGGTCGATTTAAAGATTAATGGCTTCAAATCATAATTTAATCAGAAACTCTCTAAGTATATGTTTTTATACCCTGTGCCCATTGAAAATGGTCAATATTAGATTTGTGTGATGTATGTAACAGGGAGAATGGAGCATCTCCGACCCTATAAAGTTATATATTCGTGATCAGCATCAACAGCCGAGTCGATTGAGCCATGTCCGTTTGTCTGTCCATCTGTTTGAGACAGCCGATCTCAGAAACTATAATAGCTAGAGACTTCAAAGATGGTATGTAATTTACCGGACGCAGATCAAGTTTGTTTTTAAATTTGGATGGGATCACTATATCAAATAGCTGCCATAGGAACGATCAGTCAAAAATCAAGGTATCCAATAGTATCCAATAGCAAACTCGACTGTTCTTGTTAAATTATATTCATGGAAATCTGCCGATATATCTGTCAGAGTCACGGAAATTCGTGGAGTAGAATTTCTATTAAATGTAATTCACGAGTTATATAATTTAGTTAATATATGTATATTACTTAAAAATTAATCTTTTAAGCGACCCGTCGAACAGCCAAATTTTAGTTTCAGCATTTACCCTAAAGCCGTCCATAATGCGATCACGCAGGAATGGCGGCGGCGGTGGTGGTGGCGGGTACGGATCACGACTGTACATGCGATCTCTGTAGCCGCCGGCACTGAGCGGTGGTGGCGGCTCGCGTCCACCAATGCCTGTCCAACGCGGACACTCTTTCGACCAATGACCGGAACGGCCGCAACGATAACACTGCTCCGGATCGCCCATGCCCGGTTTAGGGCGCACACGACTGGTGGAGACCTGCACCTTGAGTGGCTGGCCATCAACAACGCGACCGTTTAACTCCTTGATGGCATCCTGCACATCACCGACACAGTCCAAATGTACGAAACCATAATTGCGCACAATGTCGCATTCGACGACAGTGCCGTATTTCTGAAATAGTTCACGCACCTCCGGCGCTCGCGTTTTATCCGTTAGATTTCCAACGAAGATTTTCGTTGTCGGCGTATTTGGGACGCGTCGGCTCTTGGCGGCCTCCACCTTGATGGCGTTATCGCTCAGTACGTAACCGTTCAAGTTCTGAATGGCATCGCGACCCTGTTGCTCGGTTTCCATATGCACAAAGCCATAGTTCTTCACCACATCGCATTCGACGACAGTACCGTATTTTTCGAATAGCGCACGCAGTTCGGTTGCCTGCGTCTTCTCATCAAGATTACCGATGAATAACTTGAACGTGCCGGCTCCGGGCATCACGGCGACGGTATCGGCTGCGGCGTCGTCCACGGTTCTTGCGTTATATCAATATCTTGGGGAAGCTTGAGCGGTACGCGATTATTATCAATTTAACGCGTTCGTTATTGACTTGTGAGCAGCGCAGAAGAACACTTGCAACGCGTGAATAATTATATTTTTATTTCCACACAATATACAAAACAAGATGGCGGCGACTGCGACGACGGCGGCGGCTATGCGAAACCGTAGTAATAATGGCAGGACGGCGGTTTCAATATTTGTAAATATGTTTAAATATTTTCAGACTTCTTACCTGTGCTCTTTTGTTAACCAAAATAAACAAATTGCCAACTAAATTTACGCTTTATTGTTTGGCACCTTATACGAAAATCAAACTTTCCTACAAATTTTCAGCAGAGGAAAAATGATTTTTATGTGTATGCGTTAGAGCTAGAGTTGTATCGTTCCGTTCGGACAATGTTCGATTGAACTATTCATCAAAGTGAACGAACGAACTAAATTCCTGACTGTAGGTCCCATTCTCGTTCAACAGTTGACTTTTGACTTTTTTTTTTACAATTCGACATTTTACTGAGTCTCGATCCTCGTCGCTCTTATTGTCGGAATCTGCCATATAAACAAATACATGTATAATAAATATTTCTACTAAGGGATGAATAGCTCAAAGTACTCACCTTGACGCTTGTGCTTTTCAAAAATTTGACCATAATATAAAATTGTGCACAATTTCCAGCCGCCAACTGGTGTATTTCGAACAGAGCCGTGGAACAGTCGTGGTGGTTTTGGAGCGCAGTGCACGCATTCTACTTTTTACTATTTCGTCGTGCCTTGATCGTAATTTGAACATCCTTTCCCCGGACAAAAAATGCTCGGCAGTGACATTTTGATTTAATAATTGCGCGCGTTTTTTTGGTGTTTTTGTGTGTGGGTCGGAAAATATAACGGTAAAAACAAAATGGCAACCAAAAAAAAAAAAAGGTGGCAGCCTTGGCAGAAGGTTCAAATTGACCGAATTTAACTCCTTTTCAAAAAAAGAGTTAAATATTTACATTTTATTTTTTTCACAATAAATATTGAAGCTAGAGCTTTGAAACTTTCACAGGAGGATTTCTTATATTTTTTTAAATTTTTATAATTTTTTTTAGAATATTTTACTAATTTGTTAATTTCTTGACAACGCAAAGGCTGACGTTTCCCAATCCAATTTTAAAATTAACTTTATGAATTTACAAAACTTTTTACGTTCTTGCTTTTTTCAATTTGCACTTACAAATTTTTTAATAATTTTTTTAAAATTAATAAATTTTGTTAGAGAAATGACATGGGACCAATTTTCTATCGATGTTTTTTTCCAGTTGAGTCATCCGTTGGTTGCCACCTTGTTTTTGGTTTTTTTTGCTGATTTTTATGTGTATGCGTTAGAGCTGCTATTAAAACAATTATCGATATGTAATTGTGTCACAATCGATTGGGTTGTTGATATAATATTGATAAATCGATAGATATGTTTTGGCGATGATGTATTTTCAAGTGATATTTTTTTAAAACGAAAATATGAATATAAATATTTTTACCAGTTTTTTTTCTTTGGCCACCAATTTTTTCTTCACGAATCTAGGAGGCTCAAATTTATTCGGATATAATAATCGACACTATATTTAAGTGTTCATTTTGCATTAAAATAGAAAGCATTAGTTGTATATTTGTCTCATCGTTACTATCGATTTTTTATTCGTCAAAAATGTCAGGAAAAATTATATTTATTTCAAAGCGAAATACTAACGATGTCGATATTTATCGATATCACTTGTCTCAGGGATGCACAAATATAGTCATTGTACAACACTACTTGCGTAGTGTAGCGCTGGATTAAAAAAGCGGGAAAGATTATTGTAATATTATTATTAAAGTGGCGCAATTATGGAAACTCCAACGGGCAGTGGGCGCTCTAGACGTTCCACACGTACCCCCACACCACGACTCTCGGCACGCAAAAGACAGCTGTTCCGGAGCCGAGATTCCAAGTTGGATCAAATAGATGACGAAAGTGACGTCGAGGATCTATTGCTGGGTTTGACTCCATTGAAACCAAGGCACCAGCGTGAAAACACTGATGTCAATAAGCAAACTAACGTTCGCAAGCTGTTCCCCAAAAGTGCAGATGCAAATATGCGAAGCATTTTCAATAGCAGTGGCAGCAGCATCAGCAGCATAAATAGTTCACCGGAGACTAATAAGGAAAACAAACGAGCTCAAAGGACACATGTCTCTGGAGCAAATACTGGCTCGGATGAACAGCTGCCGCATTTATTCACAGCTACGATGCGAATAAATGGCAGTACCCGCACGTCCAAAGCTCAAGAGGACCCAAATACGGATACTGATGAAGCTACAAATGGACAGCCACGCCGAGCGGTCAAAAGAGAACACGAGAAAGCAGCGACACCAACCATTGAAGCCTCTCCAGGGTCTGACGTAGATGTAATAACCATTGATTCCTCTCCAGCGTCGGACATTGTTTCGCCAGAGTGCAAGATGCGCAAGACGGAAAAAGAATGTATACCAACAAATGCATTCTATTCCAATGCGGCTGCCCGGACTTCTTGGCACAGCACGGCATCTGTAACGCCCAGTGCAGGACACCAAGGGAGGAGACGCACGGGAAGGCCAAGAGTTAGCTCGCCTACATCTCGTCCCAAGCTGGGCATTAACAAGGGTGTGGGCCACAAGATACGGAAGCCTGCGCGTTCTGTGGTGCCCACTGTGTTGGATGACATTTTGGGAACACTGCGTAATGAAAAGTTGCGTCAGCTGATTACCACAAAACGAGAGGAGCGCGCCAGGGTAGAGCAGGTACATGAAATTTTGCGCCATGCTAAGAATCCCATTCAAATGGCCAAGCCGCTAAGCGTTATGACTGCAGGCGATGACAACAACAACAACAATCAACTGTCGTCACAGTTAGATTTTTCGGATTTTACAGACGACGAAGACCCAAAAGAAACGGTGGCCATGGACTTGGAAGAGCCAGTAATACCATTGATACGGCATGCTGATTCATTAAGCACTTTACCCAAAGCAGACACTGATAACTTGCCCAAGCGCAAGTTCTTCAAGTCGGGCCGACGCAGTAGTACCTGCATGGAAGTCCGCATTACGGACAACATACGAGCCAGTGTTAACCAGGGCAAGATCATGTTGGTGGAGGCGCCGGCAAAGAAGCAGCGACAGGTGCGCGTTAAATCAGCCACAATATTTTCCGCGGAGCAGGCTACCGTGGACGCAATACTGCGCAATCTAGATGATACCGTTGTGGATGAGATTGTGGAATCGGAACCAGTCCCTGCTGAACAGCAGGCAGAGGAGGTGCTGCCCCAAGATCCATATTTAAAATATAGTAAAAGATTGCCATATCAGACTGATGATCCCGCTATCATGGAACAGCAATCCCTACTGCTCGAGTTTTTAATAAGTAACAACATTTGCACGGATGAAAACTTTGAGATTTTCATAGCCGATCCGGACAATCACAAGGATGAAGCCACGCGAATTGTCGATGAGCTCTATACGGTTATCAATGCGGAAGTCGAAGATCCGTCAGTTCCTGAGATGGTTCAACCGAAAACGGATTCCATAGAACCGCAGGGAAAACTGTTTCCCATTTTCACTCAACGCCTTCAACGGATACCAGAAAAGTCGACGCGTCGCAGGATGAACGTGTCTGCAAAGTTAATGGCTGCTGCCACTGGTTCCAACCAGTATCAAATTGATGCTGGCCAAAAGGCATTTGGAGCTAGACAATGTCAACAGTGTGGACTGGTCTACACCGTCCATGAGCCAGAGGAGGAGCAATTGCATCGCGAATATCACACTGCTGTCCACATACTGCGCTTTAAGGGCTGGATTGACGAAGATATTGTTGCCGTGTATCCAGATTGGGCTGCCGATGGACGCATTATACGCATTAATGAACACGCTCCTGTTGCTCGCCTTCAACGTCTCACAGAGCTCGTCAAGGTGGTGGATAAGGAACTGGGCTTCTCCTCGTATATTGTACCAAAAACCTTTGTCGCCTACTTTGCCGTACGCAAGCAGCAAATTGTGGGTCTTTGCCTTGTGCAACCTTTGACAAAGGCAAATCGCTTTATTCAAGTCGATGGCATCGACTATTTCAGCGAGGAGACTTTCGAAGCCAGGTGAGTGGATCCCTAACACCCCCCCCCTCATTACAAATTTTTATCTTACCCAAAATTTATTTTTTTTTAAGTTTTTTTTAAAATTTTTTTCTAAACCCAAAAATTTTACCAAAAAAAACACAAAAAATAATAATATACACAACAACATCTTTTCCCTTTATTTTTTATTTTTTTTAAATCAAAAAAAAAAATTTTTTTAAAAAAAAAAAAAAAAGCCAAAAAAAAATTTTTTCCCTAAAAAAAAAAAAAAAAAAAACAACCAACATTTTAAAAAATTTTTTTTTCCCCCCAAATTTTTTTTATTTTTTTTCCCTTTTTTTTTTTAAAAAAAAAAAAAATTAAAAAAACCTTTACAAAAATTAAAAATTTTCAATGGGTACTTAATGAGTTAAGAAAAGTTTTGTATCATTCAAACGGAATTGAAAAGACCTTTTCATTGATGCCAAAATGTGCATGAAGTAGGTTCAAATTATAAGTAGATTTAACTTTAAATGTTGGCAAAATAAATATGCCGACCAGTGTAGAGTTGTGCGCTTAATTTCATTATGCCGTATAAATTCAATCGAATTAAATGAGTCTTTTTGTTCACTTCTTAGTTGTTAGCATATTTTAAAGTCTTGCTCAAATGAGAAAGTGAAACGCGTTTTCAGTCAGAAGAATATTATAAAGACAAAATTGCGCAACAAAATGCACTTAAAAACTTTCAAAGCAATATTAAGAATAAGGTGTGTTTTTTTTTTAATCATAAATTTTTTAGTTTTATATTTTTATAATTTCACAGCCACAAAAATATGTTAGTGTTATTTAAAAAAAACTATAGATATTTAAGTGAGG
The DNA here is from genome assembly GCA_035047525.1 of Drosophila quinaria. NCBI lineage: Eukaryota > Metazoa > Arthropoda > Insecta > Diptera > Drosophilidae > Drosophila > Drosophila quinaria. The sequence continues at coordinate 1,151,507 of JAWNPO010000510.1, read as the reverse complement.
TAGAAAAAGATGATGTAGATGATTTGTTTCGTTATTTTCAGTAAATTTTTTATTTTTAGCTTATTTTTACTCAGAATCTAGCTTATGCGGGCGCTCAACTCCTGGCAGCACTGTGACTTAATAAGTTGTCTATTTTATTCAAAACACCTGTTTATTTGAACTTATTCTGAACGAAACGACTCAACTCTAATAGAGATCAGAGTACATTGTTCACTAACGGACATTTCTACTTTACAGCTGCGGCATTTCACGCATTTGGGTGTCTCCACTGCACCGTCGACAGAAAATCGCTAGCAACTTGCTCAAGGCTGTGCAATTTCACACCATTCTCGGAAGTGAAATTTCCCGTGATAGAATTGCATTTAGTGCGCCAACAGATGATGGACGTGCTCTGGCCCGTCACTTTACCCAGAATGATAATTTCCTGGCCTATGACCAATGAGATGTGTTGGCCAATTGAATTGTTTGCAGCATATTTTATTTTTCTTAAGTTATTGGTTATATATTATGTTTTGAGCCGAGCAACTTATATATTAAAGATGTCTTCAATTACATAATTACGTGTTCTGTTTTTAATGCTAGTTTGCGAATCATTTGTAGTTATATTTCTTATGGAAAAAGTACATATAAATATTTGAAGCCTGATTTTGAAGGTGCATTTACACTAGTTGACAAGCTTGTCAATTTCATCTAAGTAGGCTTTGCTTTTTATCAGGTCAACGCACTTTTGCTAAGAGTTGACCACCGTTTACACTAGAGTGGACTAAGTTTGCCATCAAAATTTTTAGCCTTCTGAGATGAAATTGACCAGCTTGTCAACTAGAGTAAATTCACCTTTATGCATTTCAAATGTGTAGCCCTTGAAAGTATGCAGTAAAAATTGCATTAAGTTTCCGTATTAATAATTTGAAAAATTAAATTAACTTATGTTATTGCTTTGTAAAATGTTTATTATCGCTGAAAATGGAGAGCTTAAATAGTGTTACAGGCACAACAAATAGTTGATTTTAATTAGGTGTTGATTTTATAAAAATAAAAACAAAACAGTATTTATTAAGTCACCCCAAATGTATGCAAGTGTATAGCAGAAAATTGATCGATAGCTTCTGAACGAAAGTATCGACTCCAGTACAGCAATGTAACTTTAAAATCGATAATTCAGCCAATTTATGAGCCAGGCTTTGGGCGTTGTATTCTTTTGGAGCAGTGGGAAATAATAAATAAAATTTGCATTTTTAAACGCAAAGTATTTATTGTTCAGATTCCGAATTAATGTGTTTTTAGTTGGAATTGCAGTTGACACTCATTGATCGCAAATGGTAAGTGCAAGAAATAATGCTAGTTGATATCGTATATCCAGAAAAGCAACGCCGCCGTTGACGCCACGCCCAACGTGACACAAAAGAAAAATCTAAGAGTTAGTTGGGGTTGAAAGTAACGCGTCGTCATCAACGTTTCTTATTGTTTACTTTTATTTCAGACAATACGGCGTTGTGTTAGTGTGCAGCTACGAGTAGATAGAACAGCAAGTGGAAAATTGGATAAAAGGCCAGTTGTAATTACTTGTAATTAAAGCAAAGTACATCTTGTGGGACTATGTCCACAATCGACGACGAACGCAAAGCGTATTTAAGTAATCCATATTTTACTGGACACATCTACGGCAGCTTTAAGCCGTTTTATGTGACTATATCCATTTGCACCGTTGTGCTCCTTTCGATAATTATATTAAATATTATCTTGGGCTGCTGCTCCAAGCATCGCAAGTACTGGCAAGACAGGCACACAGGCAACCGCTGGTTGGTTTCCATTTGGTCTGCAACTCCCCACAAACAATCCCCATTGGACTTCACTGAGCTCAAGGACGCCTCCTACTTTGATCGTTTCCATGTAAGTTGAAATACCTATCGTTAATGTGTTTAAGATTGCAAAATAAGACGCATTCCTATATTGCCTGCAGCCCACTACACACCAGCAAGTGTTCCCCGACGACTTGCCCGTTGTCATACCCGTTGAAGAGTTGGAGCCTGTACACCTGTCACATCATCAACAGCGACCACCACGCCCTGAGGGTCGTACATTGCACCAGCAACGCCAGCGAGAGGAATACGTAGAGCTGCAGAAGCGTGAAAGCGACATCTAAGCAAACATAATGGCATTATATTTTTTATATCCTGCCGTTGTTGCTTTGGCGATGTTCGTCATTGGCGTGATCATCGTAATGCTCCGATGGGGTCCGCGTCTCTGCGGACTGCGTCATCATGCGCTCCCCGACAACTATGATATGCGTGAGAAGACCTACGAGCATGAGATTAGCTATGCCTAATCTGCCATTTCGAATTATTTTGCCAGCAATGCAGCTAATTACTTTTTAAACACGTCCGTCCATATCGACTAACCATAGTTATTTTAAGATGCTATTTAGACCTCTACTAACTCTTCACTCTCCCCGAAAAACATGTAATATTCTCTATTTGAGTTCACCATTCTATTTAAACATGTAGTACAAAGTGCCTACAATAACTATCAATCAACTTTCATATCATTTCCTAATGAAAATAATCAGTGCCTTTAAATTCGAGACTCATCCAAGTGTCTTCTAGCATAATAAGAATTTTCCGTATACCCTTTTGGTAAACGTAAATTAAAAATTACATACTTATAAAAATGTATTTCAGTGACAATGCTGTTCAATTTTTGTGCACAATAGCAGAAAGAATATTTTATAACTATGCAAACTCTATACATTTGTATTTAAGCATTTATACCATTCTGTCCAATAAAAACACCTTTTAAATAAAAAATTATTAACGAGTATATACCAAGGGAAGTGTTTACAAAACAATTATTCAATGAGTGCTTATAAACCTTAGTAAATACTTTATGAAATGGCGTAAACTATTAGCTTTAAATTCATGATTTTTATTTAAAAGTAAAAGGTGACAAAGTTGTCGTTTTGTGGTTGGCAATGCAAATCGCCGCCAAGAACTCGTACTTCTGCTCAACAGTCAGTAAATTGGAGATGCCCGGTCCAGAACAGAAATCATAAGCAGTCATCGATTTAAAACTGATAGTTTCCAGTAGTTTACCCACAAACTCCTCCCTTTTTTTTTGCTCTCGTTCGCTTTGGTCTTTTTCAGTTGTGCCCGAAGCTGTTTCGTTGGGTTTCTCAACGTCGTTTTCATTTTCATCCTTCTTTTCGGTCAGTTTTTCAGTTTTATCATCTACAACAACATTGTTTAGTTCCTCAGTCAACAGTTTCACTTTTTTATCTTCATTATGGCTGGCGTTGAGAGTGTTATCTGCCGATGGCTGTTCTGAACTTGGCATCAATCCTTGTATTTTGATGTATCGATCGATTGTATGAAAACGAAGCTTCTCGCTAACATAACCATAGAAGTCCTCAATAAATTTACAAAACATATCCGAGCTTAGATCAAACACAGCAGCCGTGTTAATGTACAACGATGGACTGGCGAGTAATTTCTAAAAGATAAACATCAATTACTATTCATATTACTATTTACATTAGCGGACAAAGAAAATCGGACACAAAAAAAGAGCGGTTTTTGCAGTTTTTTTTTTGTGTTTATTTATTCGACCATTGGAAAAATGTACGTATTTTTTCTAATTTTTTTGCAGTTTTCAAACATTTTTGAAATTGTTTTTATTGCAATCACTATTAGAATTGTTTGAAATATTTTTTTGCATCCAAATATTTTTTGCTTGAGCCCGAGGAAAAGAGTTTAAAAAGTACAATTTTACAAAAATTCGAAATTTTCAATGGGCACTTTCAATGGGGTTAAGGAAAGTTTTGTATCATTCAAACGGTTGGTTTTTCTATGGTCTAAGAAATTTACACTTTTAAAAAACTCCAAAAACGGCTCTTTTATGGTGTTCGGTTTTCTTTGCGCGCCACTGTATGTGCATATGTAGAGTACATACCGATTGAATTGTTTTGATCAATTCATTATCTTCGAGTTGGTGAGCATATTCAAACAAATCAATTGTTACATCGGGATCCAAGCCGTTGGCCAATCGTCTGTGGATCACATTTAAACACTTGGTGGTCATAAAGGGCACCATGAATTTCTTGCTCAGATAAATTAACGATTGCAATGACTGCAGGTCATACGAATCCAGGCGCTGATTGTCATGCCAATACAAATATGAAATGAATTTCTGAAAATCTGGGCCGGATACATCGTTTAACACAATATTGTCCGGCATGCTCGCTTCCTCGAAATCGCCCTCGAACATGCGCTCAAATACCGGCGAGACGCTTAATAAAATTGTATTTACACATTATTATTATATGTATGTATAGTGTGTACTAACATTATGTAGCACTTACCTCATAAGCACAAATTTGTGACACTTTAAGACAATCTTCTGTCCATCGTCGTCATATACGACAAAACTGCAATCGGATAAGTGGCCAGTTTTAAGCAAATATTTCATGCGTTCTTGAGGCCTAGCAATGTAACAATGCGTGAAATAAATGTATAGTTATTTTTAATTTAGTTCTTACTTAAGATCCTGCCAATTCGAGTCGGAGTTTTCCATTTTTCTAATAGACATAAAGAAACAAAAGCGCGGTTCAATAACCAAAAGAAGCTTCGATAGCGCAAAAAAGAGCTAATAGTGTTACAAAGCGCTAAATTTGTATAGTCAGCTTGTTGATGTTATCGCTGCAAAAAAAGGTTCGATAGCCCAAAAATAGTGCTGCAAAGCGCTCAAAGCGAAGTGTAAATTTCAATTGAAAAACGCTCACTTTGTGTAGTCAGCTGTTTGATGTTGTTGTCGCTGCTCGAACTCAATATTAAATTAGACAAACAAACACACACCTGCTTTATCACAATGATTATATTTATTAACATTTGGATCGGCATCGGCCTACTGCCATTTATCCAGTCGGCTGCCATAAGCGAGTGTCCTTCGCGCAGCGTATCACAGGTGCGGCGAGAAGTGGAAGCGGCAGGCGAGGTATCGTTGTTGTTCTACTACGTGTCGTGGTCGAGCGATGCCAGACAGGCGCGTTTGGTTTACGACGGCGTGGCGCATTACTACCAGGACTTTGCGTCTTTTGGGGCCATCGACTGCTGGCATCTGCAGTGCAACTGCAGCCGCACGCATCGCCAGCTGCCTGGAATGGCGGCCAACGGCGGCTATCCGGATAAATGGCCCACTCTTATGGTTAACTATGGACGCCACCTGAGACTGCAGTACCAAGGAGCATGGCATTTTGAGGATCTAACACGATTCGTTAACAATCTCATACAGCCAATTGATCGCGTGCACAGTACCGCCGAACTGGGCGCCCTTTGGAAGATATCAGATGCCGTTGTCCTGGCCTTGCTGGACTCTGCCGATGGATTAGCTTACAAGCGATTTATCGCAACTGCGCTGCATTGGCTGGAATTCGATCCAGAGCGCAATGTACGCTTTGCGGTCACATTTGGTCCCAGTGCGAAGCAGATGTTCCAAGTGCAACATGTGACGCTGCCCCAACTGGTGGTCATAGACAGCCGGCATGGCCTGCACAGCTACAACGAGTCGAATAGCTGGCATCCCATGGATATTTTGCATTGGCTGCGACCCAAGGTCAATCCGCTGATGGCAGCGGGCTATGGAACGCCTGTCAAAATAGCGCTAAAGGCACGCCACATGCCCGTTCTGGCCATGGGAATACGAATGCATCCGCATCAGTCGGCAATGCCACTTGTCATGAGCGATGAACTGACGCGCAAAGAAAATGCCGACTGTGAGGCGTACTGGCAACAGGATGGCAGGAACACACATGAATGGCCACTGATGCAGATGCCACCGGAAATGTACGGAGGTCTGAAGTCAACAGATGATTGGAACAGTCGTTGCCATCTGCCTGTACAAGCACATACAGCTGTGTTGGCCAATTATTATAGCATCAATGGTTACCTAAATTATCTCTGGTCGCAATACACGCACGCGAGTCAAGCGGAGACGGAGGCGAGGGAACTGTTGGCACTGCACACACGGTATCGCTGCTTGGCACACACGCATGCCCAGCAGGGCACACCGGCGCTGAAGATTGGCATTGCCAAGCTGGTCACCAAATACAGTCAGTTGATGTGGCAGCATTCAGCGGAGCAACCATCTCAGAATCGTTCACTGGCCGTGGTGCTATTCGATGCTACCAAATACCGCGACTTTCTGCACCAGCTGGGCATCGAACAATATCAAAGTTATAAGCGAGACGCATCCGCAGTGCAGGTGTTCATTGTGGATGCAGTGGCAGAAGCGGTGCACGTGATGTCACCGCAACAAACCTTCTCTTACCGGGCATTAAAGGAATTCATCAAGCAGTTCTATGCCCGTCAACTGCCGCGGATGCAAAGGAATGCCATCATCCCCAGCCCCCGAGATGCATCCTATATCCACAGCTACAATCGACAATTGCTCCTTCAAGCGTTGCAGCGTCACAATGCCACCAATGTTGTGTACATGCATCGCCCGGACTGTGCACTCTCCGCCGTAATGTCGCAGGCGCTGATGCAAGTGGCAGCTTTGCTCCGTAGTCCCGATCTGCATTTTATGCGCTTCGATAGTCAGTCAAATGATTTGCCCTGGGAACTCTCTATGCCGGCTACTCCAGCTCTACTCGTATTTCCGCAATCTCGGCCAACAGACACTGTGGTGTTTCCCGTTGACATTCGAGCGGACACTGCCAATATTATGTCCTTTATATTAGCCCAATTGGAGCCGGAGCAGCAGTTGCGCCTCATTCTATCCAGCTGCCGACGGCGGATGCGACATGCTCGCAGTTGTTTGGACTTTGCCGGAAAATTGGTGCTTCAACACGTCAGCCAATATTTGAAATACTGGGAAGTCTTTGTTAAGGAGCGCGATTCAATATTGTCCCAGCTCAAGCAATTCAATGAGATGCACCTGGCCATCGAAAGCAGCATAAAGTTATAGTTCTTTCGAGCGTTGCTACATGCGAAAAATCTTACTAAAATACTGACCGTTAGTTTAAGTAGCAAGTAAATAATATTGGGTGCATTTTTACCAACAGCTCACTTAACTGATAAATTGATATAAGCCAAATGTAATTTATCCAATTGTTGATCGCTCATAAGTATAGTTTAAGCAATTAGTAAATTCTCAAGTAATGTAATTCCAGTTAGTTGTCTGACGGAGCAATATTTGTCTAGCAAATAAATAAGATCAGTGGTTTGTTTACAATTTGCGCCTTTGTTATCACTGCAACAGCGACAATTTCATTGTGTGACCAGAGGCATAGGAAACAGAAATACATCAACTTAAAGTAAATGCTACAGGTAATTTGTTAAACTGTAACAACCCGTCGCTTAAAATGTCAAGAAGTTCGGGTAAACTCAATATTATAGATCAAAACACATATCAGGATCTGAAACATGAAGGTCGCGACCCTGCGCCAAGGGCTCTACGCAGCTCCAAATACAAGAACAAGCACAAGAAGGAGCAGCAATGTACGCTGTTCGATTTTCTTATTGTGCCCCGCAAGAAACAAAAACACACGACTCGAAGAAAGGGCCCGAACTTGATTATAGCAAGAAATTCATTCACTTCCCATTCCAAACGGAAGGGAAAAACACGCTTACATCCTAAACACCGTGTTACACGCTTAAAGCGCATTATTCGGAGCTTTCGACAACTGAAACTGCGCTCGGCAGGGGACGGGAATGTTGTGGAACCGTTGGAAGCGGTCGAGCATACCGAAAAGTTGACAACGGCGAATCCGTCCGTTCCAGAACCAGAATTAAGTGAAGGGCCAATTGGAAATTCCATGCCAACAGCACATCAAATTCATTCCCGTCGCTTTAGAAGGTAATTAAGCTGCTTATACACATTGTTTTGAATAGTTTGATTAACTAATTTTTAATTTAGCTACTGTGATAACTGCACTACGAAACGCCTGAAGGAGTTGACGACTCAGTTGCTGAACGACCTGGAACGGTTCCAGAAACGTGCCTATGCCAACAACGAAATCAAAGCACGGGCGCATCCGCGTCTCGTGGTCGGCTTTCGAGAGGCGATGTCCAGGCTGCGCATTAATAAAGTGAAATTGCTGCTCCTCGCACCTGATTGTGAATCATGTTCCGGAGAAGGTGAGTGACAAGACTCAAAGAATTCACTCAAAATTTGAGTTCAAATGAATTAATTCGAACGATGTCGAGTTGAGTTAGTGCGAGGCACACTTTGAATTGAATTCGTTTGAGTGTGAGTGACATTGAGTTGTAAAATGGCAGTTCCTTAACGAAATAAGTGCGAATGAAGTAATGTGCTATGTGAAAATAATGAATTTGAAATTGCCAAATTTAATCGAATAATTAGAAAGGACTGCAATTTTTTTACTTTGTTGCAATTTTTCGTCAGGGTCGGTCGCAAAGGAATAATGACTTTGATTGTCTGGGTTGGTGGAATAAACAGAAAATAATTGTTTCCTCATTGCACAGAACAAGCTGCATATAAATATTTAGTGTTTTATTGCCACCAACACAGACAATGTCAATAAAATTATGTTATCCGATTCAAACTTGAATTAAAAAATCTTATTAATAATCAGAATTAGATTTAGATTTAATAAATTGTATTTTTATTAAGCTGTATATAGCTCTAAATATATGAAAATTAAATCGAGATTCGAAACAAACTCGAATTAACTCAAAACAAAGTAGCTGTCTCACTCATTCAGTTCGTGTCACTCCGAATGAACGTTGTGCGACTGAGTCTGATACGAACGCAACAACTCAATCAAAATCGTTCTTCTTTGCACTCGACTTCTTTCATGAATGCTTCGAACTTCGTTTTAGCTCATTTATGCAGACCTCTAACAAATACTTGCTAAACTGTATAACATTGCGATCTGCACAGGTGGTCTGGATGACACGATAGAAGAGCTGAAGTCCGTTTGTCAGGAACAAGAGGTGCCCTATTGCTTCTCCCTGATGCGACGTGAACTGGCCTATGCACTGCGAAAGCGAGCGCAGATCTCTTGTGTGGCCATTTTGGACTATGATGGCACCAATGATACGTACAAGCAACTGCTCCATGAACTGAAGGAAGCGCGAGTTCTCTACAAAGATTTAACTGCATCGTGATATATGTTTATTTCGTGTCGAATATGAATATTTAGGAATGTTAAGTGCAAAGAAGGGTGCCTAGTAATTTAAACAAATTTATAGTAAGCTTTAATAATTAGTCGGTGTCATCTTTGTGGTGCTCATCATCAGATCGTACAAAGTGGAGCTGACGTTGTCCATTTCTGTGGCAGCACCCACGAGTCCAGCCGTGTCATTAAAACTATTAAACGACTGTATTGCATCTTTAGCCTGCTGTGCCGCCAAATTGAATTGAATGAGAATAATTAGATAGCTGGTGATACCGCCACTAACGCCATACAATGTTTCCATGTCCAGTGTGAAGAAGCCACAGGCCGAAAAGTCCACGGAATGATTAAGCAGTTTCAGCGACAAATGATTTACAATCTCGTAAAGCAAATTGTCATCAGCAACAACGCCGCACTTGTGCAAACTAATCCCAGTGCGCTTTGAAGCCAGCGAGGTTTTCCAGCTCAGATAAATCAAGTAAATGCACTTGCCCGATGTGTACACCAGTACAATGACCGTGATGAAAGGATTCTTGGCGGAACGAAACAACGAGGGTATCGATTGAGATTGTGTCGCACAATATAGGAAATAAAGTTGTGCCGTAAAGATGAGGAAACCGTATGCCATAAGCGAAAGAATTGGATAGCTCCAGAGTCCATTCATTGCCTTGCCAATTTCACAGATCTCGTCGTGCACTTGGCATAGATTGTTCAGCTTCTCCTCCACCTTGGTCGCGTTGCTCAATTCGCTCTCGTGGGCCACATTGATCATTGGATTGGGATTAACCGGCTGTGGCTTAAGAGCCGTTGGAATCGTCTCTCCAAAGGAATTTAGCGAGTGGGCAACTAATACAAGATGATTTAAGTGGAAGACCACAAATATACAGAATTACTCACTTGGTGCCACCTTATTACGATGCTTACTGCCAGAACCTCTAAGTGAACCCGCATCGATGCCGCCTAGCTCCTTGTATAAATACTCTAGATTGCTGTCATATTGTGGTGGCTGGGATTCGTTGCTGTCCACAGTTCGAGTCCGATTACCGAGGGCAACACTATCATCATCGGCAGCTAGCCAGGCCTTGTACCTTTCGTGCTCCATCACAAGATCCTCGAGTGTTGCATTGATGGCTTCAAAGCGTTCCTTTAGCGCATACAGTGATACTGCAAACCAAATCTTGTCCAGATTATTAACAAATGTCGGCACTGCCGAGACAATCCACAACAACGACAGCCACTCGGTGTAGTCCACTAGCATAATGTATGTCGCTATCAGTATGGAAATCTCAAAAACAAATGTCATTATGAGCATTATACGAATGCGTCTGGCAATGCAGCTGTTGTCCACCAGACACTGCTCCCGGTAAAGGCGTTCGTCCACCACGCGTATCCTTTCGTAGAGCTCTCCCAGCTTGCCTTGGTTAAACAGAGCTGTGAGCTGATCCGTGACCATCATTATCAGACCAATGTAGGTCAAAAACAGTCCAATTACGAATGTCAACGTACCTGAACAGTTAAACAAAAAAGAAAAACAAGCGGATCAGTCGAGTGCACTCGACAGTAATATGCCCTGGGTCTAGGCCCCAGCGCACCGAAGATTTGATGCCCCTACAATTCATATACTTATCCTTAAATATCGACCTATCGTTTTTGAATGGTATAATTACATTTTAAAAATTTATTAAAACTAAAAATAATGATAAAAACAAAAAAAAAGGTTAACTGAACCAGGAATCGATCCCATTAATTGCCATTAAAATATCTTGGACAAAATTGTTAATATCTTCACTATTTATGGCCCAATCGTATTGAAACTTGGTGGTTAGATTCTAAGCATGTTGTAATTTAAAACCCTAAATTAAAGGTGATGTAAGTTTTTGATAAATTACGCCCACTATACGGGGTGTGGCAAAATTTTAACATAAACTGATTTTGGCTGACATTATAAGGAGTCTTCTTTCCAAATTTAGTGGTCCTAGCTCCAGGGTACAAAAAGAAAATCATAAAAATATCAGTCAAATATTATTTAATACTCACTCTGCGATGCCTTTAGATTGCGATCCTCTTCGCCAAACGAGTAAATCAGTAGATTATAGAGAATCACATAAATGACCAAAATGCCGAGCATATAAAACATGCCATTCCGCGATTTCTCTAGCACATTCCTTTGGCGAAACTTGTCCAAATCTTGTGGCAATACACCAACCAATTTTGATATGAAAAAAAGCTGTTGAAATTGCAGCAGCAACGGCTGCACAAACGGAGCTGGCTGAGACATGCTTCGTATTGGTCGAAACGAACTCAAATGGTCAAATGAATGCGCACCATTTTGAGTCGCTTCTAGCACTTTACCTAATTAAATTCGTTTGTTGGTTGATTAAATTGCTCCGCAAATCGATACAATCAACTCGGGTAATCATAAATGCCCCAGTAGTTTTTCATTTTTGTCGGATTAGAATTAATACAAAGTGAATATTTTATTTATTGAATCATCTTCAACTTCGTTTATTTACGCTACACATTAATGATTTAAATATGAGCCCAAAATAAGTATTACAACATAAATACTTATGATATACACATGTTTGGGGTAAACTTTTTATATGATACACATAGAACAACATAATAAAATTCTAAAAATTGGTTGAATGAATGAGAGGAATTTTATTATGGATGTTGTTTAGGATTTGTTGTAGATTTGCATGGTTTTTATGTGTACCAAACAATTGATGGGTTTTTGTAATTTGTATTATTTAAAGCCAAAAGATTAACACGGCTATTTCTTTTCCAATTTGAAAAATTATGCCAATAAAATAATTTGAAATGTGTTACGAAATGATCTTTGCTTTTTACTTCCTCTTACGACGATCAGCCTGTTTTTGCTCCTCCTGAAAGTAAAATTAAGTGTTAAATGTGTCAATAGATATTTATTTAAGGTTATAAATATAATTTCACAAATGGCAGGCTTAATTGATTGATTGACTTCATTTTTCGTAAGCCTGGAAATAAATATACTTGATACCAGGAATTAAAATTCCTTACCGAAACCGTAACTTTTAACCGGTAAAACCCGATTGAAATTTAAAACCGTAACTGAAACCGTTACCGAAAAAAAAATTTCATTTGAACGAAACCTTAAATCCGAAATAACCGTTTCATTTATAAGGGTTAATTTCGGTTTTTCATACATAAAAAAAATTTTGAACAAGATAAAAATAATTTAAAACGAAAAATTTTGATTTTCTTACTTTTAATTTTGAATTTATATTAGTGATATTAATGATCGAATTTTCGTAGCACTGAATAAGCGCAAATAAAATAAATTTGTTGAATGAAATATTAAAATTCTTGAAATGTAAATAAACTACATCAAACTGAAGAATATGTGAAATAAACGTGTGACAGAAACATTAAGAAATTAATGCTTTTTTAATTATTAATATTATGGTATTAAAATAATTAAATTTTTGCAAAGAAAAATATTTCAAAACCGAAACATAGAAAAATCGGTACACCGTTACGAATCGTTTGTTGAAAGACTTTACGTAACCGATAACCGAAAACCTAAATGCGAACATAACCAAAACCGTAACTGTTTTAATCCCTGCTTGCTACAAATAATAAATAGAATTAATAGATATAATACATGTTAATAGCTGTAACCTAAAGATCTTTGTGAAAGTATACTTATTCCCTTAGATATACGAAAAATAAGGTATACACTTAAAACGGCATACCGTTGACTTGATTGAATTGCTTAAATAAAGCTATTTCTTGCTATATAGTTCAAGGTTATTCATTGATTTGCTTGACTGTTCAATTGTTCTTTGAGCAACATTAAACCATAAAGCTCTTGAGCTGTAAAACAGAGCACAATATTGAACAAAAATCAACAATACAAACACCGCCTGGAATGGATACAATTGTAATAGGTTTAAGGGGATTCACCTTTTGTGTTAGAATAATTAACAAACGGCGGAACATGCTCAGAACGTCAAAGAATAGATCCAATGCATGCTGGACCACATCGCGGTTGCCCATGCGACACTTCTCCACAATATTTTGTGTGTCGTAAACAATAAACGCGGCCATGACAAAAACGCCAACATACAGTTGAGTCTAGAAGAAACCAGATAAGATAAGATGATAGAATATAGGTAGTACTCTTAATATAGATATGGTTACTTACCATCTGAACAAAGTATGATTTGAATATCATGTTGAAGAGACTCAGCAGTGCCATGCAGTTGATAACGCTAACCAGCATTCCGCCCAGGTACAAGTACTTGCCCCGTTCGGCCAACAAAGCGGCTAATGACAATGATCCAAAGGTTACAAAAGTACCGGTGAGTGCAGTTAAAATAATTGCCGGATTTATGCTGACTATGTAGCCCAATAGGGGACCCAGAGTCTGTCCCGAGCAGAAACCAAAAGCATAGAGCATTCCCAGGCGCGTATAGTAGTTCTTGCCATCATCCCTATAAAAGTGCAGACCCAGTACCAGCACCAAAGACGCAATCGCTGCTAGCATGCCCAAATCAAACATATTCCGCATTTGAAGTAGAGCTCCACCTGCCGCAGCAGCCGTAGTGCTGGCCAGCACCATATACACCTTGGACAGGTGCTGACGTACGTACGGCTCACTGTAAAAATCAATGGAATCCACATTAGTTTATCTGTATTTATGCATGATGAATGTGGATTGTATTCAAGGACTATTGATTTTTGTGCGACCAACTGTTGATGTGGCGCAATAACAAAACAACACGTCAGTCCCCAACATGACGCAAGGTGCCTTCAGGTGATGCTAATTAAAAGTCGGTGTACTATTGACCCACAGCTTTATTTATTGTCCATACTCACTATCGCTCTCCGATGCCATTCACGAATCGTTGGAAACGATCATTTAAATTTTGTGCTGTATCCGCCATACTGTATCCTTTTTGTCCACTTGATGACTAGCTTTAGTTGTTGATATTTTATTATCGAACGGAGGAGTTGTAAATGTAAACTGTAACTATTTGCTCTTGACAATCAATTTGATTGATTTTACGACGTTTACTACGTTGTTCTTTCTATTTGTCACACACAGTATTTCGCCTTTCTTTATGTATATTGCAATACAGTGTTGTGAGTCGTCTTAATATACGAAGTTTCCAGATGATAAGGTGACCATTTTCGGTTACTACACATTTTTGGTCTCTCTATTTTACTCAATTCATAAATTATTTTCGTCTTTATTAAAATGAAACAAATGTATTTTCGTTGCAAATGCTTTGTAAATTAATTGTGCATATAACGCCCAACTCTAATATTTATTGGCGCGCAATAATTGTTTGAAATTTCACTTACGATGTCATCCCTCTAAGGAAATTGATTATTTTTAATATATTTATTAAAATTTTGTACTTACAAACTCAAAATACTAAGAAAATTATAAATTTTCTAAAATAATGAATTTCATTTTTAAGTTGGTTTGGTGCACGACACCCTTTGCGTTGTGAAGTTCAGTAAGAAATTCTAAAAATAATCTTAGAAATTCGATAAAATTTCAACAAAGGAGTGCAATTTTCAAAATTCTACCTTCAAAATTAGGCAAGCTCCAATTTTTTGAATTGAGTTAAATCTGGAATTGAGTTATCCGTGTGGCCTGATGGATGCCACCTTTTTTTAGCCAAGGTTGCCACATGATCTTTTTTACCGTTTTTTTTTCAAATTCAAAATCATAAAGCTAAAAAAATAAAATTATTTCCATGTCGCAGAGTAATTATTGACTTCCTTATATCCTGGAAAAGGGGATGCTTAAAATATTTTATAGGTGTGGGGACTAGGTGACACTGGAATGTGTATTCTGCCCCATGAGTGCAAGGTGGATGAAATGAAAGTTACTCGTCAGATCGAGCTTGCAGCAGCTCGTAAGTTGAAGGAGGGGATTGTCCCCACAAAACCGACCATTGTAAAATTAACCACGACTACTTAGGATAAATTCTGACTAATAACGAAACCCTCTTTCTAAAATATCGATTTTCATTTTATTTCGGGTCATTTGCGTTAAAATGTTTTTCAGTTCTTATTGCGATCGATGAATTATTAAGAATGTGAGTATATTTTTAAACAATAATTGAAAGTATAAATATTAAAAATGACGAATGGTCTTAAATACGGGTGACATAAATGCAACTACCTAGCCTTGTTATAATTTTTTGAACAAACAAGAAGCGCACTTATAAACTAGATTTTCGTAAATGTATGTATGTAAAACTTTACCTGTATTTTGCAAAATTTACAATATGTATATATATGTTCAGTTACTCTCAAAATCACAGTTAATTTTTGTATGAGACAGATTTGGCTTTGTTTAAAAGTAGTAGCCGGCCGTTAAGTTCATAATACTTGAGATTTTAGATCAAACCTAGGAAATTTACAAATACTAAATATTGAAAACTAAAGTTTACACAAACATCATTTGGATTAGTGTAGCAATTATTAGGCTGAATATCATTTACAAATGTTTGTGTATATTGTACAAATTAAAGTAAATGTAAAAGAATAAAATTATATAATTTAGATATTACATAGCAACTACATCAAAGTTTGTTTGCGATCAAATTCTACGATAAATGTGGTTAAGGACTCGAATTAGTTGTATATTAAGTTATTTACTCTAATTGTCGTCACAGGCAAACATAAATCTCTCATTCATACAATTTATTTACATAGAATGAAATATAATCACTTTAGTTTTATATTACTTATCCATTTGATAAGATCAGTCAATAATTAAACCTATGGGACACTCTCACACACGCGCACAATAAGCTCTACTTATAAATGTATAATAAATAAATAAAATTTAAGATAAATGCTTGCAAAAAGTTTTACAAAACAGAATATATCTTTGCATACAATTGCGCTTATTACGATTCATTTGGCCTCATTTGGCAAAAGTCTTTCAAGTTTGCAATAAGATGCAAGTGTTATTGTAACAATATTTTGAATAAATGCGTTGTAGTTGTACAATTTAAATATAAAATTTCGTAAACTATATTTTTGTTATTTTATAAGGTACAAAAAGACACACAACGCAAGATAGTTTGAGTATTATTTTTTTTTTGTTCGAACAATATTTTTTGTTTTTCATATATATATGTTTTATTAAATAAACCGAAATATTAAAGTACAATAATATTGAAATTCTGCGGTGAAGACGACTATGATGTTCATATGGATATTCATTTGTCTGTAGCTGCTGTCCGTCTATCCGCGTCCTGTCCCGCGTTGACGGCATCATCCGGCTTCCTGAAGCTGTTGTTGGTTGTATCATGAAGTGTGGATTTGGTTTTGTGTGGGCGTGACAGTCCGTCGTTAGATTGTGTTATTGTTATTGTAGAGGCTTGCGTGTCAACATTTCGGCTTACTTGAGTACGTCTAGGAGAAGCTATGTTATGCCATATATTCATATCCTACGTGTTGTGTTGGTAATGTTAGATACAAATCAAAATTTGATTATCTTGTGTCGGGCCTTGCTAGCTTGCGGAATTTGCTGCATTATTATGTGTTAATAAGAGTGTCTAGGAGGTGTGTGTGTAAGTGTATTGATTTTGTTTGTTACTTTTGCTATCGCTTTTGTAGCAGTCAATGCCTGGAACGATGCTCCTCTCGCCTATCCCGATCACGTTCGCGCTCACGCTCACGGTCTCGATCCCGGTCACGACGCTCCCGATCCGATGACCTGTAGCGCTCGCGTTCCTCGTAGTACCTTTTTGACGAGGGTGCTTCTGCGGTTTCTGCAACAACAGGCTCTGGCGATTTACGTGGACGTGCGGAGCGGCTGCTGCTGCATTAGATAGTGGACATGTTTATTAGTTGCAACTATTTAAATCGAGAATTAAAATTACCTATCATCTCTGTAGTGATCCTGCGCCTGACGCTCACGCTCGCGACTGCGTGAACGTTCCCGATAGCTGCAGGAGTACATATTATGTGGATTAATAACAGTTTAGCAAGGAACCATATATATATATATATATTAATAATTACCCTCCATCACGCTCACGCTCACGATCGCGGTCACGTTCTCGTTCGCGGGAGCGCTCGCGATAGCGTGAAGTTGATCGTTCACGACGTTGCCGACT
This sequence comes from Drosophila quinaria, assembly GCA_035047525.1. NCBI lineage: Eukaryota > Metazoa > Arthropoda > Insecta > Diptera > Drosophilidae > Drosophila > Drosophila quinaria. The sequence goes on along the minus strand of JAWNPO010000510.1, from coordinate 1,134,242 downwards.
GCGATGAGAACGATCCCTCGAACGCGAACGCTCTCGTCGATTATAGCTCTTGGCTTCGATGCCATGCAACGTGTCTTGCAGCGAACTGATCAAAATCTTGCAGCGCTCATCGTGCGCAACTTTGGATTGCTTGATAAGCGAAATGGCAGTAACCAGCGTCTCGATGGCGCTCGAATATTCGCCTGCCGCAGCATCCGAAACAGCCCTATGAACGGAATCATATATTTATTATAAAATTAAAGTCTTCCCGTAGTTAAGCTTACCGGGCAATTGCCGAACTGCTGACGGTGCGATTTCTGCTCATGACCTCTTCGAATTCAACCTCCGTTAGCTGCGGACCCATTTGTGGATCGGGAAAAGCTCCCGGCGGTTTGCCTTGGGGAGGACCCGGCCATGGATTGCGTGGCCCACCTTGTTGTGCGAAATGTGGAGGAGGTCCGTGCTGAGGTGGCATATTCATGCCCGGCTGAGGTCCTGGCTGGCCATGTGGTGGCCCACCCATGCCCGGATGCGGTGGTGGGCCGCCGGGTTGATTGAAAAATGCTGGATTCACGTGCGGTGCTGGTGCGCCATGTGGTCCACCCGAACCGGGCGGCGGTCCTGGACCCATTTGAGGACGTGGGGGGCCCTGCATGTGGGGTGGACCCTGTGGTGGTCCTTGTGGCGGAAAACCGCCATGCATAGGCGGACGACGCCAGTCAGGACCGGGTCCAGGACCACGTACTGGCATACCCATGGGACCTTGGAACTGCTAAAAGAAACCACAAAATAGAATAACGCTTAGTGACTAGCTTAAATATTATCAAAATGTTAGAGTTTCAACTTTGGCTGTTGCAGTGTGTGCATGAGATTTGTGTCTGATTTTTGGATATGTCTGTATGTGCATGTTTTGTGGCTGTTGCAGTTACAATCATGTGCAGTTATTAAAATGTTCTGAATACAATTACTTCACTTAGTTAACTTAAATTGGTTAGTTCGGTTTCGGTTTTTGGTTTCATTTGTCTACGGTATTATAATTATTTATATATTTTTAAGTTATTATAGATAGGATTTCATTGTTGGTATTTTGGCATATTTTTGCATATTGTTAGGAATTTGTTACCATTGGTGGTCGTTGCAGAGGTCCATTTGGTGGACCCGGTCTGGGCCCACCGGGACGTTGACCTGGCCATTGACCTTGCGCTGGCGGATACCTGGGCGGCGGTTGTTGGTTGCCCATGGGCCCGCCTTGTTGATGCATTGGCGGCTAATAAGTTACGTATTTTTTTTTATTATTATTGTAGATGTAGTAGTAGTTGTTGTTGTTGTTGTGGTGGGTAGAAGTGTGCGTAAGCGTTGTCATAAAACACATGAAATGGAATATAAATATAAATCGTAATACATAAACATTATTTATATTATAGTTTTCTATAAATATGTAAGATACACATTAAATACTTATTAGATACATGATTGTAACAAATGCATCACATTTACAAAATAATAATAAATATACATAGCTACAAATTAAGCTGAAATTTCATACTAACTTAGCTCTCTCAACAATTGTAATTCAAAACTTGTGCTAAATTACATGTACAACTAATGGTAAAATATAGGCTTAAATTATAAATAGTGAATACAAATAGTGTATAAAATGGGTGAACTGAAAAAGATCTAAAAAAATTGCTCTGAAATTACTTTATTTCAACCAAAACATTTTATATTCAACTTAAAATCATAAATTACAGCAACAAGAACCTTAAGATCGATTTTCTTTTTAACTGTAGTTTACTCTTAATTTACCAAATGCACACAGTCAAATTATTGGTCGAAGTAATTCTATAAGTTTATTATACTTATTTTATAGGTGTATTTGTTATAAGAAAAATGTAAAACAACAGTTATTGAAACTAATCTTAATTTAATAATTCAATGTGTAGGAAATATGCTAATAAGTAAGGTAATTTAATTTAAGGTAAGCTTTATTTAATTCCCAAAAATAAATGCTATTTTGTACAATTTATTTTAAAATATGTACGTGTTATTTCGTGTAATTAATTGGATAACAATTGTGAAATCGTTAATTTTATTAAAAAGCTTTTAATAGCTACGATCCCTGATTATAACTATTGTCAGTCGGCTCAAAATGTTTAAAACTAAATTAATAAAAAAAATACATTGCTTCCGTCTACATTAAAATTATAAAATTAAATAAATACATGATATGGGCATTTCCACAGAAAGGTCCACCGCGGCCAAAAACGTAAAATTTATCAAAAACTCACATCTTATGAAATTTGCTTCCAAAAATGTATTCAAGTTATTTATTTTAGCAATATACACTAGAAAAATTCAATAGGATGAACTTAGAGATTCTACATTGGAATAAATTCAATTTTTCTTAATTTTTGCCCATTTTCCTGAAAATTTACTTTCAAAATGGACCGCTTGTATATTAACGATTTCACTAAGTAGGACAGTAAGATTGTAACATAAACCATTTTAATTAAAAGAAATATATTGAAAGTTTAATTTAATAAAGTATTTCGAGCTGTTTTCGAAATATAATTTAAAATAGAGAAACAGAAACAACATAAAAATAGTGATGGTAAAAAATGTCCCGTGCGCGATGTCCCGTGCGAATTTACGTGAAATTGAATTAAAAAAAAAGTGCAAGTCATATTTGAAAAAAATCATAACCATTTTTAAGAGGCATCAATGCACAAGAGTTAAAAATAAGTTGCATTAAAATATTGCCTCTGGATTTGCTGAAATTGGCGTCTGAATTGGTTGACCTCACAAGTCACTTCCGTTTTGTGTCCCGTGCGAATCACTTGAATTTTTCTATTATCTTCAAAATGAAAAATTACCCAATATCAATCTTTGCACCAATGAAAGAGCTAATCAAATGCTATATGTTAAGCCCTTCGTCAGAAAAAAAACCGTTTCCCTTTTACCGTTTTTTTACTTTGAATGTGTACGAATGTCCCGTGCGCGAGTATGGAAATGCCCATATGCCCATATGAGGATCATAAGCAATAAGTTGTCTAGAGGCTAGAGGGGTAACATGATTCAAGTAAATAAATATGCGACCAATTATTCGACTTGTGTGTACAAAATTTTGCATTCAGAACAATTTTAATGAGGAAAGTTAAATATCAAATGTGTATGGCGTTGTTAATACGGGCTGTCGAGCCAAACAATCCCAACAAACTCAAATTTGGTTATAATCGCAATCGAAAACAAAGTTACAACTTAAGGTCAAACAAAAATATGTATGAAAAACTCCATAAGATAAAAAATAATGGAAAAAAAACTCACCTGCATTCGTGGAGGTCCAGAGTTTGGTCCCACCTGCTGTACTTGGGACATGTGAGGCCGGTATTGACCAGGTTGCATGTTAGGATTCATTCGAGGAGCATGACCGGGCGGCACGCCTTGAGGCACACCTGGATGCGACTGCATCGGCCCGCCCATATTTGGCGGAGCTGGACCACGTGGTGGACCGTTCTGCTGCGGGGGCGGCACTGGTCGTGTCTTTTGCAGGCTCTCGAATTGCGTTAGTGCCTGCTTACTTGGATAGGTGACTACCACGGTCTGGCCGTGCATTTCCTTTTTGGGTAATTGCTCGATAACGGTGCGTAAACTTGGCTCTGAACCAAGCGATATTACGCTAAAGCCTTTCGATTGACCATTTGCACGATTCTCAAAGAATTTCACTTCTTGCAGATCGTTGACACCAATGTCACGCAATGCATTGGAGATGTCCTGATCGGTTGTCCACCAGGTTAAATTACCCACATACAGTTGGTAACGGCGGTTCATTGTCGGAGTCTGGTTACCACCACCCTGATGGTAAACTCCATTGGGTCCAACGCCACTCGAAGAGCCGTCCACAGATCCAGGGCCAGAAGTGTTATCGCCCGTTGGGGTTCCACCACCGCCACCGCCGCCTGCAGCTACTGGCTCGGAGGGTCCGCCGATGTCATCGTACAAATCGACGCCGTCACCTCCAAATTCATCCTTAAGGCAAAATGTGGGTCAGTTTAATAATGCAATAGACGTAGCAACAATGTTATTTAATATTTAAATCGTACACCCCAATGCATACACACATGCGTGCACACAAGTAATGTATGTATGTGTGCACACATATATACAACGCGTGGTAGTTCTCACTTACCTGAGCTTGCCCGGCAAAATCTTTGTCCAAATCTTCAGCATACAAGTCCAGCACCACGCCGTCGGCCATGGTTGCGTGAGCTTTAACTGGACCAAATTTAATGCGAAACGCACGCGACCAACTTATTTAGCGGTGCGCTGACCACTTTTTTCACTTTTACACACACGGACACAAGCCGCTCGTACAGTCAAACAACAGCCACCGGCAAGCGGCGAACGTTTAGTTGAATGTAGGGACCGCAGTTGACAAGAAATTCTTTATTTTATTGTTACGTATATGTGTTATATACATATGTTATATTTACATTATAAACATCACGGCGTTTTTTCACTTTTTTTGCGAAAAAAAATTTTCTGCAGCCACAGCTAAAATGGCGGAGATGTGCAGAGTGACCGTATGTGGGAATACAAAAAACACCAAAAAACCCGATATACATATGTATATCAATAACTGCTGTGAAAATTCGTAAGATAATAGTTTAGATATTTAAAAATCAAACGGTTAATAATAGAGGGCGTATTCATGTTCTAAAATTGAAATTTTGCTTGTTTTGTTAGATTTAATTATAACAGAACTGCTCCCTCGGAGTGATGAACTCGCAATATATATTAAAGCGAACAGCTTTATTTTAACTAATTCATAGTTTAATTGGTAATATTAATTATATTTATTATTCAAAATTCAACAATTAGTTAAAAATATTTTCTTTTAATTTAAATTGTGCGCCCAAGTGCCAGTTTCGGATCCAAACAAATTGTGGTGATCGGGCGATGTATTTTACAATTTTTGTTATTGCAGCCCTATTGGGCAATTAGATAGAGTTGCCAGCACTTGGCTAAAGTACAATTTTTGAATATTATTTCTACATAATTTTGATTTGAAATATCAATTTTGTTCATTTAATGCTAAACTCGAGTATTGATAAATTGATTGCTTATCGTTAATGTACTGAGGACAGCAACAGCTGTTTGCTTTGCTTTCTGCGCATTAGGCGACAACCCTAACATTCTGTATACGAACGCCGCTTTGTTTGTTTCGCCGACAGCCGACAGTCGAGTTCTTTTTATAGCGTGCAAGTAAAACAAATAAAAGTTGTTTACCTTAACGTGAGATATAGATACAGAAGAATCGCCTGCCGTGATTGTTGGCCACACCTCAGAGTCATCATGTCCGGCACCATTCTCGAGAATTTGAGTGGACGAAAGTTGTCCATATTGGTCAGCAGTCTGCTGCTGTGTCAAGTGGCCTGCTTCCTGCTGGGTGGTCTCTATGCACCACTGCCCGCTGGCCATCAGACTGTGCTGGGGACAAAGTGTCGCGACATGCCTGGCCGTCAAAATGACACCAGCTTCTTTTTATATTCACGCGGAGCGGGTGCTTGTAATCCGGTGCCGCTAGACGAGATCGAAGACGACCTACTCAAGATGGCCAATAAATTGGTGTATGTATTTCAAATGCCGTTGCCACGAGATAACCGCGTGCTGGACTACAGTCGTTGGCAGCAGAATCTCATTGGAGTGTTGCAGGTGGACATCGCATATGTCTCATCATCCGAGCTACGTGAGCCACCCAAGGATCTGCAGCTGACGATTGACACACGGCTGGCGTATCGCAACAATCAGGATGCCGATCAGGACTGGAAGTTGTATGCTCACAGTGTGGAGCATCGATATTTGGACTGTCATCCAACGCATGTGCACACAAAGGAAACACTCTATACGTGTGATATAATACCATTGTTCGAGCTGGGTGCACTGCATCATAGTTTCTATCTGTTAAATTTGCGCTTTCCCATGGACACTCCGAACAATATCAATCTGCAAGTTGGACACATGCACGATCTCACATTGACGGCCATTTATCAAAACGGTGGATTCACTCAGGTCTGGCTGCTGCTGAAGACTCTGCTCTTTCCCTTTGTGGTGGGCATTATGATCTGGTTCTGGCGACGCGTACACATCCTACAACGTTCGCCCGCTTTGCTGGAGTACATGCTGCTCTATTTGGGTGGTGCGCTTAGCTTCCTGAATCTGCCACTGGAGTATTTGACACTGGGCGTGGAAATGCCATACATGCTGCTGCTGAGCGATGTGCGCCAGGGCATCTTCTATGCCATGCTGCTCTCCTTCTGGCTGGTGTTTGCCGGCGAGCATATGCTCATCCAGGATTCACCCAACAAATCCACCATACGGTCACGATACTGGAAGCATCTATCTGCCGTCGTTGTTGGCTGCATTTCGCTTTTTGTCTTTGACATTTGTGAGCGCGGCGTTCAGCTGCGGAATCCATTCTACTCCATATGGACAACTCCACTGGGCGCCAAAGTGGCAATGAGTTTCATTGTGCTCGCTGGCGTCTCAGCTGCCGTCTACTTTCTCTTCCTCTGCTTCATGGTGTGGAAGGTGTTCAAGGACATTGGCGACAAGCGCACCTCGTTGCCATCCATGTCCCAAGCGCGTCGTCTGCACTACGAGGGTAAGTTACCTTGCAAATACAAGTCTGAAAGATTCTCTGCACGAATTTCGATACATAATCAGAATACCAACATTTTGAAACAAAAAATTGGGAAAATAAAACTAGGAAGCATGTAATTTGGAAGAAAAAAAACCCAAATCTTGGAATAATGCTTTTAAGAAATTTCATTCAGGAAACCAGAATAAGTCAAAAATAAAAAAATACAGAATAGAATCAAGGAGCTTACAAATCAAATTATTATATATATTTTATAGTATTAATGATATCAATTTTTAATAATGTCTAGAGGTCCACCTGGCTGCATTCAAAACGTCAAATGAGACATTCATGCCCAACTGAATTCAATGAGTTCGGCTGCGTCTTCCAATGAATTCAATGAATGAATTGAAACCGAAAACTTCACATTCAAAAAAGGCAGACTGAATTGAATGACGAAATAACTGAAAAAACAAGTGAGGGGGATAAGTGCCGTAATTTTAGTTTCTTTTAATTTAAAGTAAAAATTCTATCCTATGCCCCAAAATTTCTGATATCCAATTTTGTGACGAACAATATTAATTGTAACTTATAAATTATTAAAAAAAATTGTTTGTATTCTAGTACTCTGACAATCTCACTCGATGCCGTTCATATACGTACTCATATTAATGTCAAAAAATCAGAAGCTCTCTCGATCAAAAGATATTTCAATTCATCTTGAATTTTTGATTTTTATGTTAAAAGTCGAAAATAACTCTTATTTTTGATTTTTATTTTAAGAATTGAAAATTACTCTAATTTTTTACCGTTTAAATAAAAATTGAAAAATAACTTATTTATAATTTTTATCATAAAAATTGAAAATAATAGTTCAAACTGATTTCAAAGGGTAGGCGAATGTTTTATTTTCTTATATTGTCGGATCCCATCTGATATTTGTATGTGTATAACGAGAGCAAGCACGCTAATTGAATTCAAATTATGAGCTCTGAAGGGTCGGAAGCGACAATGGATGAGCCGCAGTACGCGGTCTTCTTCAGTGTCATGGGCATCACTTCGGCCATAGTCTTCACGGCGATGGGCGCTGCGTATGGAACGGCCAGGTCTGGTCTGGGCATAGCATCGATGGCTGTAAAGCATCCGGAGCTGATTATGAAGTCTATTATACCGGTCGTCATGGCTGGCATCATTGCCATCTATGGCCTTGTGGTCGCAGTGCTTCTGGCTGGTAGTATAAACGAGCATTCCAACAGTTTCAACGCCTTCCTCAATCTGGGCGCTGGAATTGCTGTGGGTCTGTCGGGCATGGCTTCCGGCTTTGCCATTGGCATTGTGGGTGATGCTGGAGTGAGGGCATCCGCGCTGCAACCAAAACTATTTGTAGGAATCGTTTTAATACTGATCTTTGCCGAAGTCCTGGGTCTTTATGGCTTGATTGTGGCCATCTATCTCTTTACCAAATGAAAGGAGTCAACTCTCAAGTCATAAAATATAGCATGTTTTCGTTGAATCCTCAATGGTGGAGTACATTGTGTTTTTGTTTTTATTTTCTAGGTCTCATCTACCGCTTTAAATTCCTTATGCTGGCCACTTTGCTGTGCGCTGGCTTAACCGTTGCCGGCTTCATCATGGGCCAAATGGCCGAGGGACATTGGCAATGGAATGAGAACATTGAAATTCAGCTGACCTCGGCTTTTCTAACTGGCGTCTATGGCATGTGGAACATCTACATCTTTGCTTTGCTCATCCTGTACGCGCCCAGTCACAAACAATGGCCCACAATGCATCAAAGGGATGAGACGACGCAGTCAAATGAGAATATTGTCGCCTCCGCCGCCAGTGAAGAGATCGAATTCAGTAATCTGCCATCCGACTCCAATCCCAGCGAAATATCATCACTCACCTCCTTCGCTCGAAAGGTGGCCTTTGATTAAATGACGCTCGGATATTGATAATGATTTGTGTTGTGTGCCAAACTAATTCTAAGATTAGGTCTTGGCGGCCAGGAAACGAAACAAAACAAAACGAACGCTCTTCACTTCAACTCAAAGCTCAAAGTGTTTACGCGTACTTTTCATTAGTATTACAATTAACTGAAACATTTCTTGCCTAGTTTGTGCATAAACATACACATTTACACTAGCCAGTAAAACTATGCGTACAACCTTTTTATTACTTTAACAGCTATTGTAAGTCAAGTCTTCATACTAAAAAAAATTGATTTAGATAGGTTGTTTAACCCATATTCTGCCGCTGTTCGACGATTTTTTATGTGAACCAATATTTGGAATTCCAAATAGGAAATTAAGAAAATAAGGAAAATGTTAAAAAAAAAAATTTCATTTAAATTTAATTTAAAAAAATATTTAAGTTTTAAAAAAATGTGAATGTAAATTTAATTTTGAACCTCATGTTCGATTTTAGAAGGTCCAAGTTAGTCTAGAAAAGAGGTTTTTCACGAAAATCACACTTTTTTATTGCGGCATAAAATGGGTTAAATGCTGTTTGAATGATGCAAAAATTTCCTTAACCCATTAAGTTCCTTTTCAACTTTTATCCTCGATTTAAAAAGAAAAAATATTTTGATACAAAAGAAATTCTTCAAACAAATCTATGAGTGACTGCAAAAAAAAATTTTTAAAAATCTCTCCGCCAATTTTTTGTTTAAAAAAATTTTTTGCATCAAAATATTTTTTTTAAATAAATCGAGAATAAAAGTTGAAAAAGTAGACGTTCACAAACAACTCGAATTTTCCAATTCGTACTTAAGGTAAGGGAAATGTTTGCATTATTCAAACGAAGAAATTTAAACGACCTTACCAAATATATTTTTTTTACCATGAAGACTTGACTTACAATAGCTGTTTAAGTAATAAAAAGGTTGTACGCATAGTTTTTCTGGCTAGTGTACATATACTTATACCTAGCATTTAGATAATAGATTATATTTTATGTCTTTTTTATAAGCATTCATAAATGTATTTTTTTATGTATTTCTCATATGTCCATGTCCATGTTTTTAACTGATATTTGTAGTTAATGTGTGTACTTATTCGCCTCGGCAGTATTATATATATGCAAAACTTTTAACCTAGCCAGTAAGAATCAATTAACGAACATTTTTCGGGTGCACAACATTTGAATACAATAAGATACAATTTTATATGATACAACCAATCTTGACTTTTAAAACTGTCAACGTAGAGCAATTTATCACTCCAGTAGCAATGCAATGAATAAACAAAAGCAATATTCAAATGATATACTTGTTTGTTTTTTTTTTAATTTTAATTGGGGAATGTGTTTACCAAATGATTCGCTGTGGAGTGCGATAATTTTGCCAGTAGAACTCTTTTGTAAAGTATACATAGAATGTGACCACGTTAAGTAATAGGTGCACGCCCAGTTCCATCCACTCGGCGAACCCTTTACGCGTGGGTCGCGTATTCAGTCGGAAGAGCACATACGGCACCAGGAAATAACGCAACTCCAGCAAACGTTGGAAGCATAGCACCAGCACCAAGGCCAGTGGAAACATTAACTTAAAGCTATCGGGCATATGCCACAGTCCAGAGCAGAGTAATGCCAGTGCGATCACATACAGTGGAGTCATGGCGTAGCGGAACCACCAGAAACGACCGTACAGGCGACTCCACACATAGAAGGTGTAATGACGATTGTCCGCCAGCAGATATGGATGCACCACCGTATTGAAATGAACCACAGCAACGATCAGGAGCGTGGCCAGCAGTGTGAGCAGCCGATGACGTCGTAGCAGTATCAAAACCGTACGCAAATGACGCATGGTATTGGAGATGCCAAAGCCAGCGGCAAATATGACAAAATAAAAGATCTGAGGCAGGTGTAGCGTTGCCTCATGGGCGCTCTTGTCGCCCACTACAATGGATCCATTGATGCAGATGAATCCAATGAATGGCAGTATAATCGACGCATAGAAACAGCATTTTGCCAAAATGCTTAAAATACAATTGCAAAGCAGCTGCGGACTACCGAGCAGTTGTGACCATAACTATAAATGAAAACAGTTGATAAATATAGTATTTAATTAGTTAATTAAAGTGCCCACCTCGCTGCCAAAGAGTCGTATTTGCTTGTTGTTCGCAGTGCGCGTCTTGGCGCACTGGTTGACGAGCGTGTCCAAAATGGAGATGCCACAGCACATGCACACCCAAACGATGTTCGTCTGCCGCATGAGCACACTGGCCGCACCGAAGACTGCAGCCGGCAGATGGGCCTCCTGTTGCCAGTAATTGTAGAACATCAAAACCATGGTCAATGACAACGTGTCCGTATAGTACAGATGACTGAAGAAATACAACGGTGGCAGCACCGAAAGCGTTATTGCCTCGTGTGCCGCATAAGCGTTGCCTCCAGTGCCGGCCAGTGTTCGACGTCGTATCTTGTACAACAGCAGAATGTTGATGCCAGCTCCGATCAAGCTTAGAAGCCGTAGGCCCGTCACCGTGCAACCGTTCAACGGCTGCAACACCAGTGCAATGAGATACAAGCCCGGAAAGGTGGTGATTTTCGAGTCCCACTGAAAGTATTAGAGTTGGCATTTTACTAACAGTTGCCCGGTTGCCTGGTTACCGGCTGCTGACGCATACCACATCGAATTGCTTGCGACAAAATGCCAATCCCTGCGGAATGTGAAACTCCTCATCGATGACGTAGTCCGAGGTGCTGTTTACCCGCAAAAACAACGGTAGCGAGTACAGCACAAAGCCAACGGGCAGCACCAGTTTCCAGGATCCGATCATGCTCACACTTCTTCCATTTATCCCTATTTACTCTTTTTCTTCAGCTAGTTTGTTTATTTTTGGATACCGACACCGGTACCTGTTCTGATTCTGATTCTTTGGTTCTCTGGTAGAGTTGGGCTTTTTAGTTCAATTTGCTGAATAAGTTCAACCGTTCATTTTTCAGTCGTGAACTAAATCAGTAATTTATTTCAGTTATTCAGTTTGGTCATGAAGAATGAAAGATAATGGGTCATTCTGATCGGTTGATTATGACCGATAAACGCATAGGGAATAGGCTACAACTCTTTCTTTTTAGTGGAATGTGTTTTTTATTAGAATAGACGAAAATGAAGATTAGATTCAGGATTATCTTTTAATTTTTTTGGGTTATACCCATACCCTGGCTAACTGAAAATGAGAAAGAGTAAATTGGTTTTTTATTTCGGGCTTAAGCGGCCTTTCACATTGTTCAAAACTTAAAAATAAAGGAAATTAAAACATTGTTACGAGTAAATAAAGATTAAACTGAATCTAATTGAGGAATTCTATGTATATATTTCTAATTGTTTTTCTTTGCATATTCACTTCTTCTTTTTTATTATGTAAGATTGCTCACTTGTTCAGTTGCTCACTTGCTCATTAGCTCAGTTATTCATTGAGCTATTCACTAATCCCCTCACCCAACTAACCGAAAATATCATACATTACATTTGAATTTAAATCTCAGGTTGATCTGTGATCAACAGCTCAAAAAACATTTACAATACCTGATTTGGCTGGCTGACTTCCGACATCTTCGAAATGGCTTTATATTTTGCTACACTTTTTGATAAGCGACACTCTGAGTATTTAGCTTTGACACTAATCTAACAATGTGTATTTTCAAAGAAAGAATTTACACAAAATGCCCTAAGAGGTCTAAGAGCACAGAAAAAAACAGAACAACTGAGCAAAAAAGAGCAAGTGAGCAATAAAGAGCAATTTGGAAGGAACATGTTCACTTGCTCAATTCAGGGAGCAATTCTTTTTTGTTCACTCACTCATGAGCAACCCAACGAAACGACACAGCTCCATTCTCTGGTTGCACTTGTTGTGAAAAGGCCGGGAATGAAACAAAAAAGCAAAAACAATGGCTAATAAAGCAATGTTTACAAATGAAATGACTGATTACATTATTGAAAGCGTCCATTCTGCAGAGTATGTGTGGAACCATGCAAATCCAATGTATAAACTAAAAAGCATGAAAAGTGATTTCTGGCTAAATTTAACAAAGGAAATTAACAATAAATTTCATCCATCTGTGCAGCTTACACAAGGTTAATGCAATGAAATTAATTAATATATTGGATTGTTCATTAATTACTGTATTATCATTTCCTTTTCTTTCAGGTGATGTGTCCAGAAAGTGGAACAACCTCAAATCCTATTACACATTTGAGTGCCAACGAGTGATGAAGGCCAAGCAATGCGAATTTGTTCCCGAAATGACAGAAGTTGATTGGAAGAATAAGTCTAAAATGGATTTCCTAGCCAAACTTATAACTCCCACAACCTGTAAACGCATCAAAAGTGTATGTTTTAAGTTATTTTTGGTTTTCTTCTATCAAATTTGCATTATTATGGCGTAAATGTTGCAAAACATTGTTTTCTACATTGTCATCATCATTAATTTCTTCGCACTCAATCTTATCATTAGTGCGAGCGAGACAGACATATGCTAATGAAAAATTAGTGGAACACTAATTGAAAGTCGATATTCGATAGGTATACAAGAAAAATACTAGCATCAACAAGAAATCCCAAACATATTATCGATTGGTTAAATACTGTCGTCTAACGTATACTCTCATTTAAAATACTTGATAATAAAAAATAATAAATATTTTTCTTATTTTTACAGGACAGTTATACCAAATCAAAACCTGCGGATGATGAATTCTTCAGTCATAGTAATTTTGAGTCACAAGAGTCCTGGTCCGCCGATACTGGGACCCAGTCTTCATATCAAGTACCAGAACTTTCCATTGACGCAGAGGAAGAAAAATTCAGCGATATATTAAAGGTAAATAAGCTTTCAACGTCTTTCGAATTGATTAATATCAATTGAAATTACAGAAAGCAGAGAGCACTCCGAACACTGATAATCAGCATGCAAGAAGTTTAAATAATGCACAACTTACTTCGACTCAGCTGCCGATCTCGACTTCTGATGAAGACGAACAAACGTCGAGTATTAACGCCTACGTAAGTTAAATTTAACTTTAATATATTTTATAATTGTATTAAAAATATTTCTTTAGAAGAGGCCTCGAGAAAATACAGATCGTCTTGCATCTATGGTTGCAAAACTAATTGAGCATCAAAATACTTTATTTGCACGACCAACACCGCCATTGGAGCATCCAGAAATGTACGCATTTTGGGATAGTATTATTAAGGAGATACCCGCTGAGGCGTTGCCGGAAATCAAATTTGAAGTCACGGCAGTGCTGTATACAATTTATAAAAAATATAAGAAATAATTTTAGTAAAATATGAGAAACTATTTACCAAAAAAAAAACTGTAGTCGCATTTTAAAAAATATCAGTTCCATACATTTTAAGTACTTAATATATTGCAGTATATACTAAAAAATTATGAGGCCCTTTGTATTTATTGTATATACTTCGATTAAATGATATTAAAAAATCCCAAAATAGCTCACTGAACAGCTGTTATTTGTTTACATTTCACATTTTAATGATTGAAATTTCGGCATCAAAAAGTTTTGATTAAATTTGACTTTGGTTTAATGCAATTCATGCAATGAGTAAAAATATTCTAGATTTAAATGATGATTGCATTGCGTCTATATTGCAATGTCTGCCGATTGACAATCACTTGAACTTTGCCATGGTTTGCCTGCGGTTTCGTTGCATTTGGCAGGATTACAGAATGTTGGTGTACAAACGCCTGGAGCTTGGAGACACAACAGCTGAAGGCTTTAAACAGGAATTGCTCTTACTGTTCCAAATAGTGCCTTATGTGAAGCATTTAACTGTGAATCTAAACAGGCATTTTGACTGGAGCGAAATATTCATGACAAAAGTGCTAAATGCGCTTAAAAGAATGACAAATCTGGAGCACGTAATATTGTGGATAAAAGACAACGAGCCTTTTGGAACCCTAGATCCATTTCTTCGGTCACTTCAACATTTGCCAAATATGAAAAGCCTGGCCACCTATCAAGACAGTAAGTTAGCATGTTCTTGGCTATTTATAAGAGGTCTGCATGTATGAGCTAAAACGAATTTCGAAGCATTCATGTTCGAAAGCAAGGTGAATTTACTATAAAGGTGACGTCGTCAGATGTGGTGAGGATACAATCATTGTTTCACCTATCTCTCTCCGCTTTCAGAGAGAGAATCGCTAGAAAAAGATGGCGAACGTTTTACGTTCTGCACTCTTCGTTTGTTATTGTTTCAGCTGACAGAAAAGAAAATGTCGCAAAGTAAATAAAACGAAATAATTCAAAATAATGTATAATATTCTAAGGCAGGGGTGCCCAAACTGCCTTGTGAATGTGCACTCACTAATACAAAATTGCGTCGTGTGCATAGACGATGGGCACCCCTGTTCTAAGGCATAACAAAAACAATATTATCAAGAAATTGAAAAAAAAACCCATGACAAAATAATACACACTGTTCATAAAATAATTGCAGATTTCAATAATAATCAGCTATTCTTTTCATTATTTTCTTTCTACGAGTTTATTCGTAAAGAAGACAGTAAAAAAACATGCGATACACAACCTCTTTCGATAACGTTTGCAGGCATACTTTCAAATGTTTGTATCCTCGAAAAAGAGCAGCTGTGATGACAACGTCACCTATATAGTAATTTCACCTTGTTCGAATGGAATTGAAAGAAGTCGAATGCAAAGTCGAACGATTTTAATTGAGTTGGTGCGTTCGTGTCAGACTCGATTGCACAACGTTCATACGGAGTGACACGAAGTGAATGAGTGAGAAAGCTACTTTGTTTTGAGTTAATGTTGAGTTTGTTTCGAATCTCGATTTAATTTTCATATTATCTTTATTGCATGCGTATTTTTTGTTGCTGTTTTCATGTGCGTAATGAATATAAGAAAGAAAACAATGATGGGCAAATATACAGCTTAATATAAATACATTTTATGCAATCTAAATCTAGTTCTTATTATTAATAATTTACAACTAGTTTTGTGCGATTTGTTTATTCCACAAATCCAGACATCAAATTCATTATTCCTTTTCGACCGACCCTGAGAAGAATTATAACAAAGTAAATAAATAAAGTCCTTTGGCAGTTAAAATAGCTAATTATTCGATTGAATTCGGCCATTTCATGTTCATTATTTTCACATAGCACATTCCTTTATTCTGACTCATTTCGATAAGCAACTGTCATTTTAGAAACCATTGTCACTCACACTCAAACGAATTCAATTCAAAGTGTGCCTCGCACTCACTCAATTCAACATCTTTCGAATTAATTCATTTGAAATCAAATTTTGAGTGAATTCATTCAGACCTCTAATATCTATTGAATTATTTAAATTATTTTCTTGCAGAAGAAGTTGTTGATACTTTGTATCAGTTTAGTGACTGCGAGGAGTTTCGAACGGAATCCGAAATGAGTAGAAGCCCGCTGATTGAATCAATCGAATCCCATACAAAGATACGTCTATTGGTTTTTAACAATGCCTCCATTCACGCAACCCTATCTGGTCTTGTCCAGCACTCAACTTGCATTAAGGATCTGACTTTTCGAATGATACAAAGGCCTGAGGAGTACACACCCCTTGCTGAACTTCCAAAATTACAAAAGCTACAAATCTTTGGTAATTGGCAACAGCGTGCTGATTATAATCCGGATATTATGCCTCTGGTTGCTGCAGTTTCCTCCAAGCTATCACATCAGCTACACAGTTTGACCATCAATGCACCAGGTCTAGGATATGCGGAAACCTTAGAGATAATTCGCATTAAGGGATTACAACGACTCGACTGTTATTTCAGCGATTGCCAATGTCTGGAATTGTTGATTCACCTTACGGAGCTCACACATCTGCTTATTCAGGTGCCCAGCTCCAAAAACATTGACAGTCTCTTCTTAAGTTTAGTTGAAAATTGTGGAAACCTTAAGGTTTTGACAATAGACTCACCTAGCATCAGTCGTAACATTCTTCTAGAGGCATTCGAAGTACTACAAAAGGGGAAAGACTCCAGAAAGTATCCATCTGGAGTCATGTTCGGCGAGAAGGAAATAACACAAGATCAAGTAATTTATAAAATTTATATACTTTGTTTATTTTTTAAATACATGTTTATTTGCAGGAGACTAGGAAGTGTCTAACGTTGAACTGGTGACATTTACTTTTATTCTTTAAATAAACCATTGTATCAAGTAGAAATTAATTTCATTCTTTTTATTCGTCTCTTTATTCAGCATAATAATTGAATTTACATATTTCGATCTTTAACATACGATAAGTGTTTATAATTTTAACAAACAATACAACTTAATGACTACCAAGAATCCTTGCCCCAACGGCAATTGGAACTGGTCAAGCAAGACTAGAAGTCTTTTATGTAATCAATTCTCCGATTAATCCAGTTCCAGCTAGTCAGCAGGCATAAAATAGCAGAATTACTAGCTTTAGCTTAAAGCTCTAAAATAAGTAATATTATACGTAGATATAAGGTATATAAAATGTATGTATTGTAATTATAGGTAATTTCTAGGGTTTGTCGATGGATCATAATAAAAAGTCCACCTTACGCTGTCGTTGCTACTTGTTGACACTCCGATAGATCATGGGAGCTGAGCGATCGTTGGTCTTTGTGTGTCGCAACTTGATTGTGGCAAATTGTGAGGCGCTGCAAAATATTGACGAATTTTTATAAGTTGAAGTTGGAGATTTGTTTTACCTGGATTCTACTGAAAAGAGCGCTGCTTACATACACATCGTTTTATCTTCTTTGTACAACGTAAAGGTTTTAAATTAAATAACAACAGGATACTACGACTTTTTACATACGCCTTTGGAATTTGGAATACGTGTAGTCCTACGAGGGCGATTTGTTTATCAATAGCCTATGGAATAATTGCGATAAATACCGCGCCTGCTGTAAATACAAAACAAATGCGTAATATTCCCAGTTCATTGTTGTTAAATTTGTGTGTGTTGATTTGTGTGTGCAAGTTCTTAATATCTAAAGCAAAAAAAATAGAATAGAAGAATAGAATAGATATGTATTTATGTTTATATGGTATGTTTTGTGCTTATCCTAAGAACTGTGCGTTAGGCAAGGCACCAAAAACGGAAGCATTTTGTCATTCGATATGTAAGAAAAGGTCCCCATTTTTTTTCCTATAATACGATAAACATTTGAAAAGTAAAAGATTTTTTGTTCGGAAAACGTTGCTATACAAATTTGGCACATTTTTAAATGATAAAACCATACCTATTATGTAAAACCATACCTATTACTAATCATAGTCATTAGTAATTAGATTATGTTGTTTAAAAGTCGAACTAATGATTAAATTACGATTATTTTCGGTTTTGCCCAATAATTTAAACTGATTACGATTTTACAAAAAATCAGAAATAATCCAAACATATTAAAATTTTTCAAAAATAAAATGAAATAATCAAAAACTAACCAAAAATAATTCGATTACCTTAAGAGATTATTGTTGATTATTTCTGATTATTTTTGAATAATTGTAAGAATTTTAGATTATATTCAATTTTTTGTAATCGTAATCATTAAATAAGCACAAATTTTTCAAAAGTGAGCTATGATGATTTCAAAAAATAATTTATTTGATTAGTAATTCTAATCGAAATTTAACAGGTATGGATTAAAGTAAAGAATTTTGACTTTAAAAGATTATAAAATCCGTTGGGAATGGTAAGGAATAGAAGAAGCTGAATGGAAATTCAAAGAAATTTAAGCTAAGGAATTTTACAGACATAATTAATTTTTGTATTTCTGCGACCTTTTGTTGCTTAACTCTACACTACTCTTTTCACTCCCTTTTTTGCTCAATTTTGACTGCCTTTTCACTGCCTTTTTACTCCCTTTTTTCTGCACTCTCCAGTCGCCGCCAGGCTCGGCGCATTTTCTTCTCTGGTAAGAAAACGGCGAAACAACATTACTCACAACCCACTTGCCCTGTCCCTTTTTTGCACTACCTGTCTGTCTGTCTCACTTCAGCTTGGCGCCCGAGGACTTTTGAGCCGTCATGCCATGCTGCTCCTGATCCCAGAAGTCATACCAGGGACCGTAGCTCTTGTTGCCAACATGGGCTTTTAAATTGCGCTCCAATGTGGCGCTGCTGTGGTTATTGTTGTTGTTGTTGTTGCTGCTGGATGAGGATTTGAGCAGGCGCGTACGTGGCAGGATTGTGGCTGTGGGCGCACCTGTGGAATTCACTGTGGAATTGCGAGTCAATGTGCTGTCCTGATCCTTGGCATTGGATTTCTTCAACGTATTTGTTGCCGTTGTCGATGTGGATGAGCGAAATGTGTGAAATTCCATTTGTTGCTGTTGCTGTTGTTGTTGCTGGTGATGTTGTCGCCTTAGTTTATCGTCCTTGCGCACCAGATGGTCATTGATAACGATGCAGTCATAGGGATCCGAGCTGGTTGACTTTAGCTCCGACTCGGATTCATCCTCGCTGGTATAATACTGCTTGAGTATATCCTTGCGCTTCAGAGTCTTCATCACCAGGCCATGATTGCCGCCGACTCCATTGCCCGGATTACCATTGCCATCGTGCTGCATATCGTCAAAGAAGTTGTTCACATCGCTCATCTTGAGCGTGCCATGATCATCGCTTTCTCCCTCATCCGTGGAATTGGGAAAATGTTGCTGTTGTTGTTGCTGTTGTTTTTGTTGCTGATGTTGCTGATGTCCCGGCTTGGATCGGCTGAGTGTCTGTGTTGCCGATCCCGAGCCCTGTTTGTCCAGCTTGCGATGTCCATGTCCATAATCCGTCTGCTGTTGCCCACGACGCATTGTGCTCAATCTTTCGCTTTCCGATGGCTCCTCAATGTCAATCTCAATGGTCTTCATGATCTTCATGCGCGACTTGGGCGTGTAACCGCTGCTCCTCTGCGGCTGTTGTTGTTGTTGTTGTTGCTGCTGTTGTTGTTGCTGCTGTTGTTGTTGCTGCTGCTGTTGCTGCTGCTGTGGCGGTGACGCCGGACTAATGCCATAGATGTTCTCATCGTCATCCCCATAGATCTCAGTGCTCGTGACGCTATCCTTGCGTCCACGTCCTGCTTTCTCCTGCGATGAGCTGGAATTATTCGATTTGGTCAGCGTGCCATTCCCATTGCGCTCCCGATCCTCGTCGGAGCGTGGCTCGTCACGCATCTCCTCGAGATTGGGTGCTGCAACCAGATCCCGATGCTGCCACAGCGACATGCCAGCCAATATATCCTCGCCGCTGCGTCCGCCACCAAACTTCCAGAAGGACTTTGTACGCTTCAATCCCGCACTCGAGGCCTGCAATATCTCATCATCGGAGGCGATCAAATCATAGCGCATTTTGCCTCCAATGCCGCCGCTCTGCCGGCTCAGCCGATGCAGACTTTTGTCATCGATCTGGCTGTCCACGCTGTTCCGGAAA
The DNA here is from genome assembly GCA_035047525.1 of Drosophila quinaria. Classification (NCBI taxonomy): domain Eukaryota; kingdom Metazoa; phylum Arthropoda; class Insecta; order Diptera; family Drosophilidae; genus Drosophila; species Drosophila quinaria. The sequence goes on along the minus strand of JAWNPO010000510.1, from coordinate 1,114,189 downwards.
TTGCGACTCAGCGTCCAGGATGCCACATCCCGTGGCACCGTATGCGTATTCGTATCCGCGCGTCGTCTTTTCGGTGTTTTTATTGGGGGGTTTTTTTTGGTTTTTGGGTGGATTGTGTTTTTGCGGTGAACGGTGGTTAGCACAAGGGATGCAACGATGATGGTGGGGCAACAAAGTATATATATGCATGATGATACACATGAAATCAAAAGAACAGTAAAAATTGCAAACAAACATAAATCAAACAATTCATCACTTTTAGCAATCATATCAAAGCATTTCGATGGGATTACGATGGGTGCGGATTAGTGACAATAGCAGCGATTGGAAGGAAGGTGGTGCCAGGTGGTGAAATTCGCATTAAATAATTCCATTTAACTGCTATTGCTGTTGCTGTGCTACTAACTGAGCTAATTGATTATTTACTAATTAATTCAACAATATTTAATTAAATTTTTTAAATAACGCAGTTCATTTATTCTTTAAATGTGGTTTAAAATCAATCAGATCAGAATCAGAACTCCCAAATTAATAAATGTACTAGATTAATTTGAACATTAATTAACTCAATTCGATAAATTTAGAACAGTTATTTAAAAAAAGTGAACATTTAATCAAAAACGTTCATTACTTCATCATTGTATGATTTGGTAAATTTAATAATTAACATTAAATTTGTTAATTAGCAACTCAATTAAATGCATTAGTTAATTCAATACTTAACTTTTTTATTTAAATTTAAAATAGCTGTCAATGCTTGAGAAAAGTATATTTAATGAAATAATTTTTTTATGTACAATAATCTTTTATTTATTGATCATTGATTGTCTAAGTTTTCATTAGACTTTTTTGACTACTTTTATGTGCTCAAAAACTAAAACTTTTAATGGAAGCTAAGGTCTTTAGCTTGGTATTTGAATTAAATTCATTTAGTTAGAAACCTTTTATAAATTTCAAATTTAATTTTACCATTAATTAGCTAATTCATTAATTAAGGACAGTTATTTGCAATGTGTTATCGTTTCTTGCACAACGAAGTGAACATTGAATGGAACATTTATTACTTCTTCATTGAACGATTTAGTGAATTTTATAATTAACATTAAATTTGTTAATTAGCAAGTCAATTTAATGAATTAGTTAATTAATTACTGTAATCTTTTATTTGAATTTGAAATAACTGTCAATGCTTGAAAAAATATGTAATGAAATAATTTTTGTATGCACAATAATCTTTTATTTATTGATCTTTGATTGTCTAAGTTTTCATTAGACTTTATGACTACTTTTATGTGCTCAAAACTGAAAATGTGTAATGGAAATTAATGTCCTTAATTTGATATTTTACCTAAATTAATTTAATTAGAAGCCTTTTATAAATTTCAATGACTTTAAAGGATTAATTTGAACATTAATTTACTAATTCATTAATTTGGGATTGTTATTTCCATTGTATTATGCTTTGTTGCACAACAAAGTGAACATTGAATGGTACATTCATTACTTCATCAAGTCAATTTAATGCATTATTTAATTCATTATTTAAATTTTTTATTTAAATTTAAAATAACTGTCAATGTTTGAGAAAAGAACATTTATTGAAATAATTTTTTTAATGAACTTTAATTTATTATTTATTGATCATTGATTGTCTAGGTTTTCAATTAGGATTTTTTGTGGTCAAAAAATCAAAATTTGTAATGGAAATTAAGATACTTAATTTTGTATTTGAACTTTATAAATTTCTATGACTTTCAGCTTTAGCAACAGCAACAGCAACATAGCAACTAAATGTTAGCTAATTACTTACCGTATGGGCACACGTTGTGTGGCTGGCTCCTCGTCGGAGTAGTCCACCTCTGGCTGTGGCGGTGGCTCATTGGCGAATCCGCTGTCGTTGCTGCTGTGCAGCGATGTCTTTGCCGCAGCCGCGGACTTGGACGACGATTGAGTTGTCATGGAGCTCTGGAGGGATGAAGCAGTTGGTTGACTAAATGCCTGGCTAGGATTAGATTAACTCACCTGGGCGCCATTCAACAGCTTTTGCTTGCGCCTCTCGACTGCAGCTGGCACTCCATTTGTGGCACAGAAGCTCTGCGAGCTGTTCAACATACGGGCACTCTGACTCTGGCTTTGACCATTGGGCACGGGTGCGGGCAGCGTTGGAGGCGGACCTGGTCGGGGATTGGCCGCCGAGCCGGAGCGATATTTCTTCTGTTGCTTGATGGTGTCGCCAAACATGCGAGTGGGCGATGATTCCTCGGCACTGTGGTTACGACGTCGTCGATATGTCGCATCGCTTTCCATGAGCTCCAACTGAGCCTCGTATTGTTGTTGTTGTTGTTGGTCGTGATAGCTGCGCAGTCCGCCGCCGGCAGCGCCGCCGTTGCGTTCGTAACTCATGTGCATGTTCTCGTAACGGCGACCGCTAGATGGCGCCAGCTCCAGGCTCTCGGCATTTGTGTAGGCAACCGGAAACCAGCCAAAGTGTTGCGTCCGCAAATTCTCACCAAACTGCCAACCCTTGGCCTTGGCGCCCACCAGCGCAATGCGATCCCCTTCCTCGAAGGACAATTGATTCTCCCCCGAGGGCATATAAGCATAGAGCGCCTTCACCAACGGCCGCTGATCCCCACGCTCCAGTTCGCCATGCGATAGCTGTTCCTCAATGATCTTGTGTTTATTGCCTAACAAAATCGAATTCAATCAGATATAGAGGTTACTCTCAGCAACTCGGGGACTCTCACCTGTTAGCGGTGCAGCGCCAACCAAAGCCAAATTGAAATCGGACTTGGCCCGTGGCAGCGAATTCTGTGCGTAGTGCGTCGATCCGGAGCCACCAGCTCCAAGATTCTCACGCTCGTGGAGCGTGCGCATATCTCCATAGGGTGCATCGATGCTGCGCGATTTCTTCAACTGGGCGCCATGTCCCTGCAGCTCATCATCATCGGCGTCTTTGATACGCTCCTGGTTAGAGAAGAACGGGAAGAGCAGAGAGGGAGAAACAGAAAGAAAAAAAAAAAATCCCCACCCCCCAAAAAAAAAAACCCCCCCCACTCCTCACCCCACGTTAAATACACCCTAATAATGTTTCGAATTAAAAATATTTTGAATGAAAAATATAATCGCGCCTGTTCCGAATTCCAAAAGTCGACAATTATTGTCGGATTTGAAAAGATTTCTCATTTAAAGCATACAAAAAAATACCTACAATTATAAACTGAAAATTGTAATAATGTTAAACATTTTAATAATCGATTAACATCACTACTTCAAGTTTAAACAGTTGAAGTATTTTTTAAAAGCATCTGTTAAATATTTTATAAAAAACAAAACCGAGCTGATCTGAATTCCATTTTAAGTTTTGTTATCGATACCAATTAAAAGCTTCTAGAATTGCTTCAATTGAATAATAAAAACCAAACAACAAAGTTGTAGTCTAATTTAAATTCTATATGTTATATTCAATCTGAAATACTTAAAATGAATTTTCGATACCATTTCGAAACCGAGTTCGAAAAGTAAAAACAAGGCCATTTCGATCGGAATTGGGAACAGGAAGTAGTAAAACTTTCGTTTTCGTTTCGTTGTTAATTTTTTAAAACGTTCGAAATTCGCAGCAGGCCTGAATAATGTTGAACATTTTTAGAATCGATTAACATCACTGCTTCAAGTTTAAACAGTTGAAGTATTTTTTAAAAGAATTTTTCTTAAAAACGTCTATAAAATATTTTATAAAATACAAAAGCGAGTTGGTCTGAATTCCACTTTAATTTTTATTATCGTTACCAACTCTCGCAATCGAAAGCTTCTAAAGTTGCTTCAATTGAATAACTAAATACGAACAACGAAGTTTTAGTCTAATTTACCTTCTATCTGCTATATTCAACCTAAAATACTTAAAGTGAGTATTTGATACGATTACCAAACCGAGTTCGAAAAGAAAAAAACAAGCCTATTTCAATAAATAAGATGTTTTTTTTTTTTTTTTTTTTGAAAACGTTTGAAATTCGCAACAGCTCTGAATAACACATTTTTAGATTATAATGAAATTTTGGGAACATGGTTGGGAATATATGGGGAAGAAACCAGAGTAAGATTTAAGAAACTTCAAAAATGCAGAATTTCTCCATTGTCTGATTTATTATTTTTCTTGAATTTCAGTTAAGAGAGTTGTTAAGGCTCTTTTGGGGAAGACATAACTCACCAGGCGACGTGTGTTGCTGTTGCTGCTGCTGTAACCGCTCTCGTATGCGGCCGGCGGTATAATCTCACGAGAAGCGGCAATTTCTTGCCAATTTTCGAAATTATTATCAATTACTGTTTTGCCAGTGGTATGGTAGGCCATCCAGTGCTTGGCTATCGAGCATTGGCGCTCCAGCACGAAACCATAACGACGTCGCTCCTGTGTCATGGCCTGAGAATCAGGGAATACCGGAAATTTCATAATCTCTTATTCTCATGCTCAAATCGTATTTTTATTCTGAGAAAAACGAAAGACTTAGGCAACGAACTTACATTCTTATAGCTTTGATCACAAAATACATCAAGCTTCTTTTTCTGATCCTCCAACAGTTGTAAACTCTGCAAAATATAATTATTAAAAATTATTTTAAACACAACTGTAATTCAGTTTTCTTTATTTGAAACTCACTCGGAGCTCCTTTTCGGTGTTCTCGGGCGTGGCCTTTTTCTTGCGCTGCTTCTTCATTGTGGAGACGGCTTTCTGGTAGCTCTCCATGCGCACTTTATGCTGCTGCAGAAATTTCTTTTGCTCATGCTGCACCACTTTGGTGTCCTTCTCCAAATTTGTCTCCAATGGCACCAACAGATCCACATAGAATGCTTTCAGCTGTGAAAAATGTGTATTTATAAAAATTAGTTATTTTTAGAAAAGTATTTTGATTTAACTTAACATATAAAACTTTAAAATTAAAAAAAAATATGAAATACAAAAGCAAAGCACGTAAAGTGCAACGATTTTTTTCATAAAACATCGTAACCCATTTTCTTAGTCTATGGTAAATTCTAAGATGTTTTCACCAAGAAACCAAAGTTCTCAAATGAACTCCAGGTCCGCGCTTTTTGAGTTGTAAAATTTATTTCTTTTTGAAAATTTTTATCGTCTTTGTTTATGGTCCGATCCTGACAAACTTGGTGTCAATACTCTTGTTATGACCGGACTTTTTAAATAAATCACAAAATGTAAAACATATTTTAATGCAGTTTTAATGTCTTGGTGAAACATCTTAGAATTGACCAAAGATTATGAAAATGGGTTACCATTTTTCCTTTTTTTCGGGCCCATACAAATCGTACATATTTTACATATCTTTATATTTTCCAGTTCTCAAAATTCTTTAAGTGCTTTTAAAACTCAATTAAAATTATAATTAGAATTATTAGATTTACTTACAATATTCATTTGTTGCTCCTGAATCTCCTTGTTTACATTTACAACGCTCATTAAAGCCGAACCTGTAAATATGTAGAATTCAAAATTGAAGTCAATTCTCTTTCACTCGTTCGCTCTCGCTATCTCTTGGGTCTTACCAATATCGCCCGTTCCGCTTTGTTGCGCGTTCATTGCAATCTTGGCCAATGCCTCATTGAATAGACGAGAGGCAGTTGCGGCACCTGTTGCAAGAAATGGCACGAAATGCATTACAAATTAGTTAACTGTATGCATTATAAATAGTTTATAATATGATATGATGCTCACCATGCAACGCCTTCAGGTAACTTTTGCCGGCTGCAATTAGTTGTCTCGCACCTGGATTGAATCTATCGAGTATATTCTGCAATTGCATAGAATAATTATATTGTTATTATAAATATTTATATATAGACTTGTATGATAATTAGCTAACAGCGACAGATCATTTAACTCAACAATATTAATATTTTTTTTTGCTTTTCTCAATTTCATTATAACTCTGTCTGTCGTAATGCCTTTTTCACGATTTGCTTCAGGTTGTAAAAGTATGTTGTATAAGTCAAAGCAAAAGCTTAAGCATGTTGTGGTCAACAAAAGCCTAGACATCGACATCATTAGTTCCGCGTAAGACGGCCATTAGAGATCTACAGAGAGTTGATTTACAGCAGATCGTAATGCTAACTGCACCTGCATATTTCCTCGGGGCCTTAAATGGTGAATGGAATACTTAGGCTACTCGTATGCATTCGATACGGCACCTTAACGAGCCCCATCTAGTAATCTTATAAAGAAAGCTTATTCTATTTACAAAAGTCTTTGATAATCCATGTTGGCAAACAGATTTAAGTCAGATTATAAAATTATTTAAAAAAAAGTAGAGGTAAGAAAAAAACCTGAGATCAAAAAATAGATTAATAAACATATAACAATTGATATTAAACTATTTTCTGCCGCAGTTCGACTAGTCGAAGAGCAAAATTTTTTATTTTCAGATCGGTTTTTTATGTGCTTATTCAATTCCAAATGGGAATTTAATAAAATTAAAAAATCCAGAAAATATTCACTCTGGTCATTCCATACTTAAAAAAAAAATTAATTTAAATTCAATTTTAAAAGATATTTAAGTTTAAAAAAATGTGCATAAAATAAATGTTTCCCATACTAATAAACCAAATAGCATATTTTTACGAAAAACACACTTCTATTCTTTTCCGGCATAAAATGGGTTAACTAAATTTATATTTTGATCAGTATCTCAATATTAGGCCCGGTTTTTCAATGTCTATATAAGGTGTTTAATAACTATTGAAAAGAGAATTTGACTTAAAACGTATGGAAATTAATGTAAAATTTGAAATTATGTTTTAAAATTTATATGTATGTACATTGAAAAAACGGCCCTTAACATAATAAATATTATTATTACATTTATTATAAGAAAATAAATTAATATTAAATTAAATAAAATTTATAATGCTGACATCACTCTAATAGTATTTATTAATTCAAGTTTTATTATTAACAGCTTCTTGCCGCAGATTCACTTCCTAAGTGAATAATCTGATGATGAATCATATATTCAAAAAAATTAAAAAATGTTAAGTAAGATAAAACTGCAATTAATAAGCAGTTAAATGTTAATGAATTGACTTTGAGTATTTAAGAAGTCGTAGTAAATTGTTATTCATTAGATTCACAACTGCATTTGAATACAATGAAAAGTACAGAGGGCGTCGAATTCATATAAAAGTGACGTACTCGCAAATTGTGACTAGGAGATGGAGATGGAGATAGAGATGGAAATGGAAATGACATCAACCTAGGCTAAATGCTCTTAAACATGTTACCAAAAACAACAACTCTATAGGCTTTTATGTGACCCACACTTGAATCCTGGGCGTGGTTGTGGTTCATAAAGAGACAATGCCATAGTACTCGAAAGTTGTAAATGACTCACAGAGCACTTGATTGTCTTGGACCATTCCTAGGCCACTCGGACAATGGGGAGTTACGAGCTTTTGGACATGCGCGAGCATAATTAATTACAATGCGCTTGATTATTGAACAAATACGAGAATTTCTGGCTTTAAATCATTTCCGCCTGACACAAAGCGCAGCACTCATGACTATGAATACAATCGACTTGGGTACTCACTTGTAGCCAGACCCAAAGTAAACAACAATTAGCAACAAACTGTCAAAAATTTAGCAGCAATAATAAACAACATTTTTTTGATATTTTGAAAACAGAAAACAGTTTCAGTTTTTGTACTTTATAAGCCCAAGTACAAATGACAAATATTTTTTGGAAACAAACTGTAAGAGGTTTTATTAACATTCTACTCTTGCATTGGGTAATATAACTTTATCAGAAGGTTTATAGAGTCTCGTTTAATATTTGGCAACTTGTTTGTGTTTCTCTTTGCTTTATTTTGCTTAACAATTTTTATTGGCTGCAAAGTCGTCATAGCAGCGTGGGAATGAATGCACTCACAACTCACTCGAAAATAAAAAAAAAACTTCGTCAAGGTCACCAGTTAGACGAGTTAGACGACGATGCCCCATCGAGTTATTCGTTGAGTGTTTGCTTTAATGATTTATTTTAAGAGCGGTCTTATCGCTAGGCCGGGCCCCAGATATACGACTTGCACTTTGTTGTATCTATTAAAATGTTTAATTTACATTCAACTTTGATTGTTTAATTAGTTTGAATGTTTGTGTGTGAGTGTGAGTGCATGTCAAGTGCACTTAAAGTTTTCTAGCCCTGACTCGGGTTGATATATAAGCTATATTTTTATGCATCCATGAGATACATTTGTGCGACTTTAATTTACCGCATGAAATTCATTGAGCTATCAATGCTACTGGTAATTTTAAGTTATTTGTGGTTAATTATAATTAGCTGTGATTTGTTGGGAGGACTAAATTTGTTGTTCTGCTCACGTCAAACTAAATTACAACCTTGCAAAAATAATATTTTAATTACAAGTAGAACAATTATATTCCATTTAATTAAATTAATAAATTTAAGTGGCACGACTTTACTTGCTTAAAAAAATAAAACATCTAACAGTTTTTTATCTTTTCAAAAATTATTTTTATAGCATATAAAATATTATACCTAAATTGTAAACATTTAAAATTCTAAATACAGTCGAACTTCCCTAACTCGAATCACCATTATCCAAAGAGAAGGTTCGAGTTAGGGAGATATTCGAGTTATGGAGTTCTTTTTCCTAAGATTATTAATTTTACTGCCACTCATTTAGTTCGAGTTACAGAGAAATTCGAGTTAGAGAAGTTCGAGTTAGGGAAGTTCAACTGTAATTTCTTTTTATTTATTTATTTTATTTTTTTTTTAACTCTTTATTTAACGGATAATTGTTAATTATTTAATTTTTGACGATTTTATTTCTTTTTATTGACCAAATAATCATCCTTGAAATCCTCCCTTTTTCATTCTAGAAATCCCTGTCCTGACTAATGTTAACAAGTTACTACCACTAATTTCTACTACTTATACTTTTTGATGTGATAGGGATTTTTTTGGATTTATCCCAATCCTCGCAACAAATGTTGGATCATTTAATAATTTTTTGAGGAACCACAGATTTTATATTTTACCTTTTTGTATATCCTTTTAGTTTAAATTCAAATTTATATTAAAAGGATATTAATTTAAATGCGTATTTCGTTACTTCATTTTATTTTAATTTTATAAGCTCAACTGTATTTAGTTGACATTAAATAAATAAATAATTTGAGAGTTAATTACGTAGTTAGACTTCTGCCTTTTATATTTTAACTTTTTATTTAGTAATCCAAACTTCAGCTGTCAAATATGTTTTGATAACTGATAAGCCAAAGTCATTAAATTTAATAAAAACAGTTAGAAAATAGTTAATTAGTTAATCTAATTTGTATCACATTTTCTAAACGTGCACTACTTTTACACTCGCACACCAGTTTTTGCATTGCCTGACGCAACAAATTTTCGCACCCGCAAATCTCTTTTGTCCAGCAGACAAAGAAAACGTTTAAGCCAAAATAAATTGAGGCTGTCCCCATGTGGCAGTCGCCTCTAATCGCCGCTTAACATAAATCGCCAAGTGAGCTCAGCATATGTAATTTTTTTTAATTAAAAACTAAAACGAAAACTACTCGTAAAAAAAGGTCGCAATGCGGGGCAAAAATTTTGTTAAATGTTTTCCCTCCGCGCTTGCAAGTGGCGTCAGGTGTCTATGGTGTGTGTGTGTGTGTGTGTGTGTGTGTGTGTGGGCCTGGCCATAATTCAACAACGCCAACGACGATGCCACACCCAGCTCGAGGCATGCGAGAATGCAATCTAACAACAACAGCAACCACAATTATGCCAATTAGAAAATGAAACTTGCAAAAAAAAATAAATAAGAAAAAGAAAACAAACACGCAACAAGTACAACAACAACAAGCAACACTAACAACATCAACAATTGACAAAACTTAAGCAAAGGCGTCAAGGCGCAAACATGCCCCCTTCTCTTCCTCTTTCTCACCCCCCTCCCCACTCTACACCCCTGCGCAGTGTGTGTGAAAAATGTTGGAAAATTGCGTGACTTCCCATTTGAAAAGTACGAGTATGTGCAAGTTGTAGGGTTTCCTCCTCCCGCACCACTCTCGTACGTTGACCCAGTTCCATTATGTCCATGCCCATATGACATGATTCTCTCTGGCCCTCCCCCATTCCTTCTGGCCCTCTCTCTCACACTTCTGTTCTCTCTGGTGCTCTCTAATGCAGCAGCCTTAGAAATGCCATCGCCTTTAACTGACTCACAATCCGTCACAGTCACAGTTTCTATCTCTATCGCTGTCTCTGTCTCTGTTCCATTCCCTGCTCCCGCCTTGAACCTACACAGAAAAAAAATCCGGGATATTTAGCCAGAATTCAATCCGAAACGTTATCAGAAGTTCGGTAATCTCGGATTTTCTTAAACCAAGAATGAAAAAATTTATTGTTTCAATCACGAATTAAATCCTGAAATTGTGTAATTCAGGCTAAAAAATTTTTATTAATTGAAAGTTTTTTTTTCAGCTCTTTTTTAATTTTTTTTTTTAACTTTTTTTAATTTTTTATTTATACAGATTAATTCTGAATACATACTTAAAAAATGCATGCTTAAATTAAGTATTTTAAACTGGATTTTAGAATGGCTTTTTTTTCTGTGTACTCTTTGGCCCTCTGGGCATTAGTAAGAGCGTTGTCTCCACCATCAAGCGACTGCAATTTTCATTTATTTCAATTGCTTTACTCGTTTTCATTTTGTTGTCATCTCGTCCCACTTACAGACCAGGCTCTTGAGTGGCTTCCTTTGCCGAGTGCCCACCTTGCGGACAATCACAGACAATGTGGCCATCTGGGCATCATGTGAATTGTCGTTTACTATAGCTTCAATTGCCAGCGGAATGTACCATTAAATACCATATTCGGCCGAACATCAAGAGTTCCTGTTATTTAGTCAAGTATCTCATCTGAGAGTTTAAGAAAAAAGTGAATTTTACTAAGAAAACTCTTCATAAAATTCAAAATAAATTCGAATACAACATTCAAAAATACACAAAAGCTGATTGAATAGTCTTACTCAATTGTTATCAGGGACTGCAAATAATAATAATTTTTTTTTTGTAATTAAAAAATCATTCACTTATAATAACTTTGAGACTTTGAGAAAAATACCAATATTCTTTTCCATGGCTCACTTATGCATTTTGACCATTATTAAAAAATTTTCAATTTTTTTTTTAGATTTGCTCACAAAATACTTATGATTAATATACTTTGCTTCTCAACCAATAATCATTATTTTTTAGCAAAAAAATATAACTTAAGGAATGATCATTATTTCATTGCTCAAAATAAAACACAAGTTGAAATTTCGACAAAGCTCAATTTGATGCTCTCCACAAAATTTTTTTTTTAATTGGATTATGATTTTGGTTTGTCTTGGCTTACTGATTAGGTACATATATATATAAATATAATATTTGCCCTTATGCTCTAGGAAAAAGTCGAAATTTGATCATGATAATTGGTTGAGAAGTAAAGTATAACTTAAAATTCATCATTATTTTGTGATCAAATCTATAAAACTTGAAATTAATAATTATTTCAAAATTTTTTTAATAACACTTATAATGATTACACTCCTGGAAATGAGAAAATTTATAATGCAAATCACTTTGACCATATAAAAACCATTTCGAAAAGAGCATTCAACTTATTATAGTACAATTCAAGGAAATTGTTTTATAGGTTTTTATAGGAAATATTTGATTTCAGTTTCACCGTGAAAAATTGCAATTCCTTCCTTTTCTAATCTATTCTAAGAACTCTCTAAGCAGCAAGAAGGCAAAGTTCAAAGCAACATTCAAAATATACTATTTGACACACTAACATTGATTGAACAGTCTAATATATTATTATATTATAATAGTTTAATTTATGTAGTTTAAGCTGTTAATCATATTGCTAATGCTTCGCACTTTGACAATCTAAGAACCTGTCACAATATAATATAATATAAACTATTTTTGGCAATTGTACTGAATTAAATATCATGTGTTTACAGTTAAAGCTGCCAAAAATACTTTTAGAAAGGCACAAATCAAAAAGAAGAAGACCAAAAACCAGCAGAAAACTAGAATCCACAAATCATTCAATTCATTTAAACAATGATAGATATACTACAAGTATGTATATCATAATAGATCTACAAACCAGTTGAAAATTGACAGCTAGAGACGGAGACTGACATAAGATCGAGTTGAATATATAAATCACTGGGAATTAAATATAATCATAAGAAAAATACGTAAATAAGGAAGTGATTTGATTAATGCACTGCAATTCATATACATTATACATTATCATCATCATCATCATCATCATCATCATCAGCAACATCATCGGATGGATATGTTGTCGACTCCCAAACACGTTCGTTTCCTGAGTCTTTTCACGAATTTGTCACAGTAATTAAATAATTTTTGTTGCTGCTTTTGGTGTCACCTGAAAAAATGGAGAAAAACAAATGCAAAATGCAAATGCTGTTCGAGTCTAGAAAATGGAACCATGTGCAACATGAAAAGCTGTGGAAGCAGCCTCAAAAAAAAAAAACAAAAACACATACAAAAATTTCCGCAATTTTTAAAGCTGAAAAAACCGCAAGACACAAAAAAAAAACAGCTGCTGGCTGCAAGTTGTGAAAACTAAAAGTTGCATAATGAAATAGATGCGCGAAATGTGCAACGCCCGAGCTGCCCCACCGCCCACCCCCCTCACACCCCCTCAGGCAACCCCAAAGAGCTGCTTGCCGTGGCAGATGCCACAGTCAAGAGACTTGCCAAACACTCAAGACTTTTTCGTTGTTTTCGCTATTGCTGGTGTTGTTGCAACCGCCAAGCCACAATATGTGGCAGCAATGCAATTGAACTTGTTTGTGCAGTTTCGTATATTATATGACCGTTAAAACATAAACCAAAACCATCTATAGCAGCAAAAGCCCAAAACAATAAACAAACGTGACCAAATTTTTATTTCTCAGCCACCGAATTCACTTTCAAAATCTCTTAAAAAGTCACCGAAATATCAGAGAGACGGGAAATGCTAACCACTTTAATATACATGAGCACATTTATTAAAACTGTAAAGATTTAACATATATTTATGGACATCGCGTGTGCTGATTGAACAAAGAAAATCATAAATAAATTTGCAATGATAAAGATAAAATACCATAAAGACAAAAACTTTAGAACTGATAATAATTATAATATATTTCATAAGTTTATTTATAATAAATTAATAAAAATTAGAAAAAACATTTAATGTTTGTAATAATAAATCATTTGTATTTTTAAAGAAAATGTAGTTTTTCATATCATATCCATTCCGAAAAAAATATACACTCAGTGAAATAAGTATATGTGGATGAAGTTATTAAAAATAAATATACTTTTAACAAAAAAAAAGATTTGATGCAGATTTCTTAAAAGAATCTTATCATTTAAATTCCGATTGAATGATGCAAAACTTATTAAGTGGCCATGAACAGTTTAGAATTTAAAATTTAGAAACATTTTCAAAATAAGATTCGAAGAGATTTTTCCAGTCACTCTTAAAATTCTTTGAAGAATTTTTTAACACCAATAAATTTTTTATTATAGCCCGAAAAAAAAGTTAAAAAAAAAATTTTACAAAAATTCTAAATTTAAAAGAAATTTTTGTATCATTTAAACGGAATTAAAGTGTTAAGATTATTTAAAGAACACTGCATCAAATTTTTTTTGTTCAAAGAATTTTTTTTTTTAATAAGTTCAGCCACTTATGTATATTTATTTCCCTGAGGAATTTCCATGTATATCTTAAAAACAAAATTCTACCCTGTATCAAAAACTTTTAAGTTTTCAAAAAGACTTTCATATTTATGTTTGTGCTAATATATGAAAGCCCATCGTTATATTTATTGTAATAAATTGCTTTTGCAATTTTAAGTTCATTTTGTACGCTGCGAGTGCTCAGAAAATATGAAATTAGTGGAATAACACTTAATAGAAATGGCCTTCACGCGATTCGCTGTCATGTTTCGAGTGGCTTTCGGGCCAAGTTAGACAAACTCGTGTGAGTAGGTTACATAACAAATATGAAACTAGCGGCAATATTGTGTAATCCCCAAACTATATTACTTATTTAGTTACTTATGAGATTAAATATAGATTAAGATAACTGTAGTTGGTTGGATTTTAACCTTGACCGAACTTTGGGATTGTTACAAACATTCTATAAACAACTTTTATTAATTAAGTAACAATCAAGTTACTTAATAGCTTTTAAATATCTAAATAACACATGATTAATTGCTGACTTGATCCGAAGATAGTTCGAATTGTTTCTCATTCTAACAACAACAGTTGATTCTTTAACCAATCGACCGATTGTAAAATTATTCCAAAAGATAAACACCTTTTCTTTTTTTCATTTCTTGTTTTAAAACTAAAAAAAGAGTTTGTTAAAAGCTGTAAATGTAATTTTCCTGCCTGTATAATTTAAATGTTCAAAAAAATTAAATTTTGTTCATGAACGCACTTTTAAATATTTTTATGGAAATGAACTGTTTATATTTCTGTCAAAATCAGGAAATGATTGTGGGTAAAAAGCAAAATAAAAATGTATGATGAATTTATTTGCATCTTTTTCTAGTTTAAGCTAATTGTATATTTTTTGTACCTTCCTCAACTCGTAGCACACTTACAGAAGGGCCATAAAAAGCTCATTTGAATTTCTTTATTACCTTTTAATCTACTTAAAACTGGCACACAAAACTCAAAAGGAAAGAGACAGACAGATGGAGCAAAAACAAATAGAGAGTGAGGCAAAACAAAACTTACCCTATAAACGCCATCAACAAGTTTTGTAATTTCTTCGGCCTCCATTGTTGAACCTTTGTATGATCGCCTGATCGGATCGCAGATGGAAACACTCCGGCCTTATCGATGAATGGGTAGAACGGGGAGAAGTATCCACAAGTAGCTGTCCACAGCTACTGAAAGAGACCGCACCGAATACAATTGAAGTCCACAAGTAGATTCACTTTCAGCTGCAGCGCCCAGAGGCCGAATGGAACTCGAATTGGAACTGCACTCGATTTTCACTTTCTAAAGTGGCACAAACACAAATACACGTACATACATGCACACACATACACACTAATATAAAAGACGTTGAACCGGGCCAAAATGTAAACTTGTAACTTTGACTTTCGGCGCAGAATCTTGGAAATCTTGTTTCGAACCACTATGGATAATGTCGTGACTTTCTTTTCGGCGTCCACACGAATCTCCAGCCACGTAACCCAACCAAATTAAATGCCAACAACACGGTAAACAAGCCAACTGTTTGTCGGCTTTTTGGCTTCTCGATGGCAGTTTTTTTTTTCTTCTCTGATTTCTTCTACCGAGTTACACGAACTTTAGATTCCAATACGTGAGCGGCAACTGATTGAGTTATTATCGCAGGCACTGTAACAAGAAAAGATAGGAAATATGTAATGTTAGTCCATAAGAAAGAAACGCTGAGTAGTCCTAAAAATTTAAAAAATTATTTACTATAAGATACAATGAAGAAAAATTACACTTAAGTATCACCCTGCAAGATTATAAAAATCCTCAAAAATTATTATTCTAAATTCATTAAAAAATTATTATATTTTTTATTTATTAATCATAAAAAAAGTCTTGTGGCATAGTTAATTTTTATGATTATTTCTACTTAAAGTAAGTTAACCTGTGGACTATATTTTGAGTTTTTTGGGAACTATCATTACAGAAAGAAAAGCGAGAGAAAATATTTATAAAATAAAAAGTTTTCTATGTTTTCAATTTAATCAAGCTTAATGAAAACTAAAACTAAAACAAATAAGTAAAAATAATACCAAATTGCGGTACACAAAATACTAAAAAAACACCAAAGCTAACCATGGTAACCCATCGAAACTTTCTTATATTTTAGAACAAAGACTGTGTTTGATCAATATTCGTATGAATCGTATCACAAGCAGTTTTCCATTAAAAATTTAGAAAAATGAGTAAATTGGATGACTTGTTGGCCAAGAAAAAGACTGTGGTGCCTGTCTTGGATCTGAGTCGCAGTAATATTCAGTCAACGGAGGAGTTTAAGCGAGTAATGGAAAAGGTACCAGACTATAAAATGCGACCGATTAAAGTGCGCGCTGAGGAGATCAAGATACGGGAGAAGGATTATTCTTTTAAGATGCCCAAAAAGGAGATGCGTAAGCTGCTAAAGAGCAATGGAGAGAGAGAGACACTCTATACGTATGCGGATCCAGTACCCGGAGAGATGAAAGATGTGGTGCTCATGGAACTGTGTGCAGTGCCCATCGATTGGAAGATGTTGACCACATTGCGACCCAAGTCCAAACAGGAGGAGGAATACTTCAGTCGAATGGTCGAGATGGGGAAACTTGAACTAAAAACCGAGGCCAAGGATCGACGCGAATTTGCTCTCAACAATTGCATCAAGAAAATCAAGAACAAATCGGGAATTGTTGAAACGCGTCTCATAACCTGTGAATCTTGTGGCGAGGAAATGTGTTGGGGTAAATATAGTTATTTATTTAGTTAACTCGATTGATAGCCAATAAAATGATCGAGTACAAGTACTTTTACGACGTACTTTTTCTTCAATAATTTAATACACGTATACACAATTATACATTGATCGATTTAACTATGTACATATTTTTTGCAGGAAAATCGTGTGGCGACTTTAACTACGATTTATATATTCGCGTTGAAACCAAAGTCATCAAGCCGAAACCTCTGGCAGTATCATCCAATAAAACCAAGCTAAATGGACGCAAAAAATCAACCATAGGTGGTGCTAAAGTTAAGGTCAAGAAATCAGCAAATTCCAAATAGTTTCAAAGTCAACTTTCATCTCCCAATTTTCTTCGATTAAGCTCTGTTTTACGGGCGCCTAACTTAAGGACAGAAAATATCCAATTAAAACAATTTTAAATAAATATTAAGTTAAATTTAGCATTCAAGTTTCTTAGCCTTACATTTTATGGCACTAACCATTTGTCATAATAGATTTTGTTATATAAATGTTAATTGTTTGTTTGTCGTGACTTGAAAATTACAACTTTGCTAAGAAAATGTACAGCAAACTCTCGGCTGTCATTTAAGTGGCGTAAAGTTGTTTAACTTAAACTATATATCATTATATTGTTGACTTTGTATCAGATATGGGTTTTACTTGAGTCAAGTAAATTAAAATCCAAAATGTTGTTCAAAATTTTCAATTTAAATAAGGTAAATATTATGTTTTTATTTTGAATTTAATTGACATGAAAGACAACAAAAAACAGAATACAAAAATTCCAATGCAATGCAAAACAGTAGAAATTTTTCAGATTTTTTCGATGGCTATAAAAAGTCTAAAGACACAACTTTTGCCGGTTTAAAACTAAGATAAAAATAACACGTTGTAAGACATTGACTTTTAAATACACTTTCGCATTGATTTAAATTGCTTAATAGAAATATTAAAAAATAAAAGAAAATGTATTAAATTTAAGTATTTACTCTACTACGAACAGATATAAGTAGTAATCAGATAAATATCAATTTTATCGTAAAAATACTACGCTTTGGGTATCATTAAAATATATGTAAAAACATATCGATTTTCATTAATAAATAAATTAGTTATAAAAATTTATAGTTCTCTTTCAAAAGTTCACAAAGCTTTGTAGATAATTTTGTAGGGTATAAGAAAGGCCAAAAAGCTGAGTTAAAAATGAAATGGCTTAAATATTTAAATTGCCACTAAACAACGGAGGCAAATAGCCATTAAGGTGAAATAAACAAGCCAAGTCAAGTCAAGTTGTCGCTGCCACATCGTTGACTGCGTTGGCGACCACATTCCCAGAGGCAGGCATCTTACCTTGCCTTATGTTACCCTAAGTTACACTTACACTTACAGCCCACATGGGACGCCAGCTTGACGCTTGTGCAACGATTTGTGCATAGTCTCCACTTGTCTCTCTCTCTCTTTGGTCTTATAGCCATCTCTGTCTGGCAACAAGAATTTAATAGTCGTGCCACAGCGGTTGCACAGCTTTTGATTACTAATGAGTTCGAGTTGAGTTGAGTTCAGTTTTCGTTTGGTTTCAGTTTCGGCCAGCCGATAGCTCTGATTTATGTAGTTTATTTATGGAAATATCTATTCGCGCTGAAATTGAAAATTAACTTTGAATATCAAATTTACAGCACCACACTACACCACATGAGGCCTGTAGTTGAGCCCTTCGACAGCGGAATTTCAATTTGATCTCAGCTTGTTGCAAATCTTTCTTATGTTGAGGTTCTTGTAATGATCCACATCGAAGTAGAAAATATTAGTAAAGAACCTACTACGATAGATCAGGGGTGCCCAGCGCCTATGCCCACTACGCACATTTGTTTTGCACATTGGATGTGAGAAGTGTGTGAGAATACATTGCAAATTACACAAACAATTTTGCAGCTTTTGCTTTACGTCATCTTTCGTTGCCGGCAAAACAAAAACAATTATACTGCATCCTTTTGCTAAACCGAATGTATTTTGTTGTTGTCTTATCGTTTGGTGTACACTGAAAAAGAAAAACTTCTTTTCGCTGTGAAACGTGTGACGCATGTGTTTTTTTTGAAGAAACATGTTCCTATTTTTTTTCTGTATACTAATTGAAATATAAAAAAATTTTCGCTAAATGTATGCGTGTGATTTCTTATATTTGTATTGGTGCGTGAACATCAATAAGGCAGTTTTGGGCACCCCTGAATTAGATAGACAGAAGTCCGAATAGATATTTCAATCGAGGCAAATGTATATCTCAAGAGGAATATACCTGCTCTAAGTTTACAGGGTATCAAAATGCACTAAGCTTTCGTCAAATAAACACGTCAACACTAGGCCTAAGCCACTTTCAGATCTTTTGGACGTGTCAACGATTACGTAGGCACATGTCTCCACTTACAACTCCACAGTCGAAAAGAAAATAATATGAAAAGTATAAAAATGCATAGACAACAATAGGAAATGATAATAATAAAAGCACGAAGAAACGGAATTCATTTTCAGATATCTTATGAAATCGTCGTCGTCGTATTTCAATATTTAAAGATGCAAGATAAACAATCTTGAGATAAGCATAAGTGAGAGTGACGAAAATGATTCGATGTATCTCGGAAATAGGAAAGAAAGTTGCCTGTTGTTCATGTTTGTGTTTGTTATGTTTGTCATTGCTTTAAGTTCAGCTGCCACGCCCTGCGGCGCCCCAGTTAGAATTTCCAATGTTGACTTGCTAAACAAAAGACTTAGGCAACGAACTGGCGAGGCATACTGCATTCCACAAAGCAAAGCACAAGGTTGCACCTCACACACTCTGCGGTCAACGCTGTCAGCTGATACCCTGAGAAGCTGTCGCGCTTCACGTAGCGAGCGATTCGCTAGCGAGAATTCCAAGTGCTCGTATCTTGCAGATGCTCAGATACTCGTACTTGCACTTGCCGCCGTTTTGTTGCAATTTATGAAACCCGCAGCTGTAGCGCTATTTGCGGCTCGCCGCGAGTTGTTCCAGCGTTTAATAACGAGCCGGGCTATGCAAAAACAATCGCTAACTATTAAGAACAAGGCTAACTTGACACAAACTGGCCAACTCAATAGATAAACACAGGTGGAGAGCTTGCCCCAAGCGACTGGCCATGATAACAGTGTCTGGGCTCCAAGTAATGACAAATAATAAATTCTACACTTAAATTAATTTAATAATTCAATTTAAGTTAATAAAAAAATTAATAATGTACAGCAAACAAAACAAGCAATAATTAAAAATAGAGATTAAAACCCTTACCGAAACCATAACCTTTAACCGGTAAAAACCGATTGAAATTTAAAACCGTAACAGAATAAAAAATATTTTCATTTGATCGAAGCCCTAAGACCGAAACTCTTTAAACCGAAATAATCGTTTAGTAACCGTTTCGTTTAATTTCGGTTTTTCATAAAAAATATATAATAAAAACTGAAAAAAGTTTTATTTTTGATTGTTATTATAAAAATTGCAAATAAGAGTTATGGTGTAACTTTTAAATCTAATTCTAAAAGCATGTTTTATTTTCAAAGTTTATTATAAAAATATAAAAAATTAGTTAAAACTAATTTTAAACAAAATATTTTGAGCTGTTTCGATAATTTCCGACTCATAAGTCTTGTTTGCGATCTCTGATATTTTTTTATTAGTTTTCTATTTTATTTTCCTTTTTTTTTTGCCTATTTAATTGTTATTATTATATTAATAATATAATTATAATTATTCAAAGAAGTTTTTTATTGTGAACCGAAACTATACCGGTATTTCAAAACCGAAACATAAAAAAAGCGGTTCACCGTTACGAAACCTTTATTTAAAAATTTTGCGTACCCGAACTGAGACCGATATCCGTTTCGGTTTTAATGCCTGATCAAAAATCATTTATATGGAAAAGAGTAAATAATTTCTCTATTTAATATGACTAAATTTTTGATCAAAGACAAGCTATTGATGGGTCACTTCCCTTTGCAGAATCCACAACTTGTTTACAACTTTCGCCAAAATAAAAAAGTAAACAACAACAACAGTTTTCCGAGTATAAAATAGACAGACAACTTGAAGCGTCTGTCCAGCAACAACAACAACAACAACAACAGTTTTAAAACTGGGCAGATGATGCACTTAAAGAGCTGAGGCTGTTATTATCAAATGCTCATCATTAACATTTCGCTATAACACCAAACAAACTGAACAGATCTCGGCGTGACGATCGAAATTGCAGCACATGTGAACACGTGTGACGACTCGCTGGGGAGCTGGGTTGTGAAAATGAAATTAAACTTAAGACTCAACACTGAAGACTAAAGATTGCAGCCAGACAATGCATAGACATGAACAGCAAAGCGGCGATGAAATGAGGGAGGAACTAAATTGCCGACAGATACATTTGCAAATGAGTCTTAGACATAACAGCAACTGCAACAACAACAAAATATAAAAAATAAACAATAACATTGTACAGCAATGCAAATTGAGAGCCAAAGAGTCTGCGGCCCCTATTGAGCCATTGCCCTCCTCTTCACACTATTCACACTCCGCTCCTTTTCTCACCACTGCGTTCAGGCAAATTATTGACAGTGAAAGTAAAAGTTAAAATTATTTTCTTTTGGGCTGTCGAACCGAACTCATAACCAAAGGAGGCAAAAAAACCAGACAAACTCAAAACTCTACGCTGCAAATGAAATTTACATCTTTGCTTACATTTATTTTTATCTCATTCATTTTTGAGTTTATACTCTGTAGCCAACCAACTATTCCAATGCGGTGTTAACTCAACCAATTGGTTTCAATTGGCATATTTTAAATATTTTAGGGCCCTCGAAGCATAAACAACAATCAACAAGCAGCGAGAAATATTCAGGTATGACACAATGAGTTCAGGTATGTGAAAAATTGAATATGTCTTCTATAACTATATTCAGAATGTATCATAATCAATGATTGAAACCAAAACGAATATCGGTTTCAGTTACGGTTTCGGTTATGTTCGCTTTCAGGTTTGCGGTTATCGGTTCGGAAAATCGTTGAATAAAGGTTTAGTAACGGTGAACCAGTTTTTGCATGTTTCGGTTTTGAAATAAAATTAATTATTTTAATAATATAATAATAATTCATTTACACGTTTAATTCACATATTCTTCAGTTTGATGTAGTTTAGTTACATTTTAACAATTTTAATATTTAACTTAATGAACATCACAAATAAAAATTCAAAATTAAACATAGGAAAATTAAAATCAAAATTAAAAATTAGAACATAGTTTTTTTTGTTTTTTATGTATGAAAAACCGAAATTAACCCTTATAAATGAAACTGTTACTAAGCGGTTATTTCGTTTTACAGAGATTCGGCTTAAAGGTTTCGGTTAAAAGAAAATTTTTTTTTCGGTTACGGATTCAGTTACGGTTCTAAATTTCAATCGGTTTTTACGGGTTAACGGTTACGGTTTCTGTTAGGGTCTTAGTCCCTGATCATAAGGATTGTAGATATGGCAGGAAGGCTCAATGTATGTGAACAATTTAATATGATTTTAACTTAAAATTTACCAAAGCTAATGCAACCACTATTACGCAGGTATTCTGCTTTAAAAAAACATACTAGTATATACCCTGTAAATTTATTTTGATAAGAAATTTACCAATTTTGTTAGAAACTGAGAGCTTTTAAAAGTCTATACATTTTGATTGAAAATTTGCAATAGCGTATCTACTAGTCGTGTTGTATTTGTTGTTGTAGCCTGCAGCCGTCGTTCTATTAACCCACTAGTTGTAGTTGGTGCTGCTGCAGTTGTTGTCTCGCAATTGGCCACACCTAAGTAGTACCGCCTATCCATGGGCAACTTGGACCCGGACTCGATCGTGACTTCATTTGGCAGAGTTGCGCACGTAGCTGCCGCATTTCTGGAATCTCTCTCAATGTTTTTTTAGTTGTTGTTGTTGCTGTTGGTTTTGTTAAGGAGGAGAGCAAAGCCGTCATAAATTAGGTGTAGATGGCATCTCAAAGTGCCGTCCCGACTTCTACTGTCTCTGCTTCTTCTCACTATGCAATTTAATGGCGACACAATGCCGACTCAAACAACAACATTCAGTGGGTGTGACGCTCCCTCCTCCTGCTCTGCCTCAACTCCCGCTTCTATGCAACTGTGTTGGGTCCTAAGGCTAAATCAGCATTGCTTAAATTAGCTTCTACATATAAATTGTTAATGACAACGTTACAATTCTCTTGGTTAAGCATAATATATTATACCGAAACAATTAACAACATGCGAGAACTGTTAAGAATTTAGGTTAACAATTTTTTTTACATTTTTTTAACCTTTTCAAATGGGCTCAACAGCAGCTGGCAGCTGAATTTGCACATGGAGCTTTAAAAGCTCCAAGCACAGCGATAGGCAAATATGCATTAATATTACTACAGACACACATACACATGCTTAAAAGAAACTTACTATTGAAATATTAATGCTGATTCTTACAATCAAATCAAAATGTTGTATTTGGAGGCTGCTTGAAGGCGGAAACTTAACGTATCCGTTCACTTGAACAACTCTTCTAACGAAATTAAACGAAACGGTAGCCAAACTTCAGCTGCAAAAGTGGACAAATGTTCTGTCAGAAAATCTAATAAATTGCAAGACAATTGAAAATTCAAATAATAATAATATATATCACATAAATCCAAGCCCAGAACAATTCAAATAAGACAAGAATTATTGAATGACTGCGTCAGTAGCAAGGAATGCGACCTTGAGCTGTCGTCGTCGTCGTCGTCGTCGTCGTCGTCTGTTCAGATGTCGTGACTGGCGCGAATCCAAACTCCAGCCTCAGCCACAAATCGAGTCTGTTTTGCCGGTGCTGGGGCGAATAACAAGTACAAACAAGCGGCAAATGCTCTTAACGTACTAACAATAAATACTGAATCGAATAAGCAGAGAGAAAGAAATCAGAAATCGAGAGATCAGAAAATAGCTCAAGTCTCTCAATACAATAAAACACGTTTGATGAAGATGAAGATTGAATATCTGTCAGATACGTGTACTCGCACAACAGCAATAGCAGCAGCAATGTGGCAACTAACCGCAACAACAACTACAACAACAAGTACAGCAACAACGACAACGTTCACTTTTATTTTCAGCATTGCAACCGCAAGAAGAAGCAAAAGAAAAAGGCAATATCAAAAAAGAAACAACGCAAATGGCACAACAAGCCAAATAACAAAGATCAAATGTTGAAGTTGTTGCTGCAGCTCTAAAGAGAACAAAACAACAGCAGTAACTGCAACAATAACAAATACAACAACAACAATATATATTTACAAAGTTGTTGCACTAATTGAGGTGTATAGGTTAGTAAGTTCTATACCCTGTAATGTTATTTGGCAACTATTATATTCCCAATGCCATCCGACAACTTTAGTTTTTAGACAAATTTGTTGTTTTTGAATAGATAGAAAAATATTTTTATAGATAGATATTTTTTATAAAATATGCAAAATGTATTATAAATAACTAATTCAAAATATTCGGATTAAAGATAAATCTACTGCAAGTTTTTTAATTTAAAAAATACCCTGTAATGCTATTTGGCAACTAATATATTGCCAATGCCATCCGGTAACTTTAATTTTTAGACAAAATTATGGTTTTAGAAAGATAAAAAAATATTTGTATAGATAGATCTTTTTAATAAAATATTTAAAACGTATTATTAGTAAATAATTTAAAATATTCGGATTAAAAATAAATCTACTGCAAGTTTTTTAATTTCCAAAAATAACAATTGTCAATGTTTCAACAAATTAATTTTTAAATTGTCTGTCTGACACTGACACCCACTTCCAGGTGCAATGCCAAACAACTTATCAAGGCAATTATACAAAATGTTTTGACTATATAAAATGCGAATACTTCAAAGAATTTTGTTATATTATAATGAATTGAGCATCTAATTGGTTATCAAAATACGTGAATTTGTTTTATTAATTGCGCATTTAAGACGCGTAATGAATATTAAACTTGGTATGATAATGAGTACTTATTTAAGAATGATCATTAAGTCAAATAAAATCTTTCATTAAAAGTATTGTTAACTAAACGGGTGCTTAATTTAAGAATGAAAACAAATATTACTTGACCTTAAAAGATTTTATCGATTACCTCAACTATTGAAATATTTTAATAACAGTGTGACATTTTTCATAAATTCCGAATAATGCAGGTCTAGTCGATGCTTAGTTAATATTTCATCTTCAATGTGATAATGTTATTATTAATTGCCAATCCATAATTTATTTATTTATTCTTTTATACTTGCTCAGTTTGCAGTTACCTACTAAAGATAACAAATTTAAAAAGTCAATGAACTATAGGAACAGGTTGACGTTGAATTTATGCAGACGGAGACCCAATTACATATAGTTATAATAACATTAAGAACTATTGGCAAAACTAGACTAAGACTGTTATTAACAGCTTGATTTGAACAAACCCATGGCTTGTGTAATTCTTGCAACGATAACTATGAAAAATTGAGCACAGCTCAAATTAAAAACAAGTTTTAAACATTTGTCTAACCAATTTCAACCCAATGAAATTCTGAACATTTCTGACTCAAAAGCCAGTTTTACAATCACCCGTTTAACATTTGTAATACGCGAATTCCCTGTAGAGAGTTCATATGTTAATATTTTCTTTATTTTTGTTTTTTGTTGTTCATTTATTAATTCCGAGAAATTTCTATTCATGCTAAAAGTTCAACGGGTATTTGGTAAAAGTTCATAGAATTTCTGTTGAAATTTCAATAAAATTCGAAATATTAAATAAAATAAAAGATAACTAGGTCTTTGCGCTTTAAATTAGTTAACAATTATATGCCAAATTAAACAAGCAATTGAAACAAAGTCATTAATTTGAGCAGATAAATATGCGCTAAAACAAAAGACTTAGGCAACAAACTTGAAGAGTAATTACAATTACGTGCTGCGCAGTTTGTTAACCAATTATTGAGAGAGAGAGCGGCAGTAGAGAAGGAGAGAATAGGCTTAAAAAGCCGACGAAAATATAGCTCCATGTGGGCAGTTAACAGGCAGAACTTAAAAATGAGAAACAAAAGACTTAGGCAACGAACGCGCGAAGACCAAACCAAAAATTTCATAATTAGCAGGCGAGCAAGAGAAAACTATACGTTTTTCTTAGAGTCCGGTGATGTTGTTGCTAAAGTTGAGTTGTGCGCAAGTGATCCGTGCATTTAATTAGCCATTTTCACACATTTCACTTTCAACAAGCTGCCAAATTGTCCGAAATATCTAAGCATAGACGCCGATTTCTTCAATGAAACGCAAAAAAGCCATTAACGGTCATGCGTAGGTTGAGGTTGACAAGCCTCTTCAGCCGCACTCTTTGCATTCATATCTGTATCTTTATCTTCATACATATTTATCTTGTGGCTGTCGCATCTGCCGCTTCCTCTGTTTAACTCTTGACTCTGTCGCCAGCGGCGACAACGTCAACAACATCAACGATTGCGGCGATTCACTTTCAAGTGGCCAACTCAATTTCTATTTTTTTCTCTTTTTTTTTTTTTGGAAAATTGCCTGCTAATTGAAAATTTCCCATTGCATTGAACTTGAAAGCGCTGCCCAATTTTCCACATGGCCATAAATCGAGCCAGGCAATGGGCAAAACTTAAGTTTCCACTCGAATTTCAATTTATTGCCATGACTCGCCCACTAATGGTTTTTTGCTCTCAGGCTTAGCCAACTTTCTGCACATCTCATTTGATTAATGCCACAATTTTTCAGTTGTTTTTCTTGTTTATTTTTTCTATTTCATTTGAGTTTGTGTTTTGATGTTGTCTATGGCATTTGCCAAAACCTCGATATCATGCTGTAAATATCTGAATATAAATAGAAAACACTTAAGTATCAGTACCTCGATGAGCTATGCTTAATGATGAGCTCATACATTTGAATCGATTTGATTTGATTGGCTTATTGTGGCTGCAACAATTAGTAATTGTGGTACAAACCTGCGGGTATAAGAGAGAGAAGTAAATATATTAGTTGATTCTATAGAAGAAAGAGTTTTTTTTAGCTTATAGCTAACGAGAATCAAATAAATTACAATATCGTAGTTCTTAAAGCAGAAATAAACAAAATACTGTAGAACTTCCCTAACTCGAATCACCATTATCCAAGAAAAAGTTCGAGCTATAGAGATTTTGAGTTACGGACTTTTTTTGTAATTTTTTTTGTTCGAGTTCAGGAGAAATTCAACTTATGGAGTTACGGAAGTAGAATTGTATGAAATATGCTTAGTAAACGCTTTTGCCACTTAATTTTGTTCGAGTTAGAGAAAATTCGAGTCGGGGAAGTTCGAGTTAGGGAAGTTCGACTGTATTAAAAAAAATATCAAGTAGATTAAAAATAAAAACTTTTAAATATTTAATAAATACATTATTCCTAGGGAGCTATTTATTTTTTTATTACTGATAAGCTTACCGTTAAATCGATGTGTTTAACTCACATACATGTTTTAGTTTTACTTACTTAAGTTTGAGGAATCCAATTACAATCTCTGTTTTAAATTTCGTCGCTTGTGAAAGTTTTCACAGACGTCGAAAACTTTAAAGTGTCAAATCTTTTGGCATCTTGAGAGGTTCACAAAATTCTAAAACAATGGCATTACTTTTTTGCACACACATAAACCTGAATAGCAGAGTTACGACCATTTAAACTTTTACTTTTTTTTTTTTATTATTTAAAGTGAATGCTGGCTAAAACGATGCTTTTATCTTGGCACAAAAGGAGAGCTATAGATAGTGCGAATATGCATATGGGTATTAGCGTCAAGTTGCCACAGTCTTGCTTGCCACATGCCACTTGTCGCTTGCCACAATTGATGGCATGCAGTGGCCATAAATAGAGGCAACGACCCAAACTGTAGCTGACGTTCATTCAATTGCAACGAATGCATAGCAAATGGGCCATAATCAGCATTAACGTCTATTCGACATGGCCAATAGGAGTACAGCTAAACGATTCGCCAGTTTACTAGCCAGTAAATTAACCAAATCCCGATTAATTCAAATGCGATGATTTACGATGCGATTTCTGGACAAATGGACGATAAATGAATATGACTTGGCTAACTCAATCTGCTGTAAATTCAAGCAAGATATAAAACAATTTCTCTACAACAAAGTCTCTAGAAATACATATTTTCAATACGTAATTTGTGTTTTCAAATTTTCACTGCAACTTTTATTACATGTCTGCCAAGTTCTTTCACTTTTTCCAATTAAATTAAGCATAAATAATAAAAAAAAAATTAGATCAATTGGTATTGAACATAACACAAATTGTTAAAGGAGCAATAAAAAGCTGTTGCTATTTGCTGAGGTAGAAAACAAGTTTTATGATTGCCTTAAGAAATTGCCCAGCTACTATTTACAATGAGCCTTAGATCTATCAGCTACTGCACTGATTCCGATTCAATTTTGTTTTGAAATCGAAAGTTTTGGCTCCATAGAAATCCATAGAATGTGCCAATCTTGCCAACAGCTATACAAATTTGCCAATCATTTTGAGGCGTGTAGTACTTGTTGTTGTTGTGGTTTTATTGTTAAAATTTTCGAAGCTATAATCATGTTATTTCTATAGAAAATCAATCAAAATCTTTGGATACGCTCTGTACTCGACGCTGGCAACGTTTCGTTAAAAAAAACCCAAAATTGTCGTTTGATTTGTAATAAAATTGCGAATACGGCCAGTTATTCATGTGATTTGTTTGATTGGGAAATTTTCAGTTTCGTTAAGAGAAGGTACAAGTTACATTTGACTTCAAATATATTCCACTCTATCTTAAATTTGTTTTCAAGTATCTTAACTTGTCGCTGATATTACAAATTTCTTTAAATGGTTTAAGCAACTTTGATTAAAATCTTTTATATTTTCAATTTTCAATTCACAATACATATTTTCAGCCCAGTTTGAAAACGCATGTCGACCCACATTTTCAGTTTTTGTCTGAATTTTGCCTTGAGTTTTATTTTTGCCAAGTGAACCAAATGACCTAAAAATAATAAGTTAAAAATAAAAAAAAAAGAATACAAGAGACTAAAAAGAAATAATGTAAACGAGAGTTCACACCTAAAAGGCTTTGCTGAAAATTTAACTGATTTATTTAATGATTTATTTGGGGCGAGCAAAGCGAGCGCTGACCGTACAGGTGAGCCCCCAGACCGACCAGACAAAAACCCAACCCACAGCAATTTGTGCCAGATTCAATGCAAATCGCATTAAGAAAAATGTTGCAAAACGACAACAAGCAGAAACAAAACAAAAAGACATGCATGCCACAGATAATTTACTCGTAAAGCTTTAAACAAGATAAAAGTAAATTTTTAAAAATTAAATATAAAATAAAAATTAATTTATAAATAAAATGAATACATATAAAAATAAAATAATATCAAAAATATAAAAATAAATTTATAAATAAAATATACATTTAAAAATAATTTATTTAATTTAAAAACAAATACACAATACGAGAATGATCTGAAATGAGGTACGATAAGTTAGAATCTTTATACGATCTACCATATTGGGAATTAGTTAATTCATGCTGTGCATGGAATACAAATTAATTGTAAGACTCTCAGTCTACTGGATTTTCGATTTCAATTGCTGTCGATAAAGTAGAATCCACTCGCAAGTTGAACGCTCGGACAACTTTCAATGCAAATGGAGCTGCTTGAAGTCTGGTTACCGTTAGTCAGTTAAGGCAATTGCTCTGCAAAAGGTGCAGTTGAGTACAAGGTAGCGGGGGAAGAGGCGAGGGAGGGGCAGTCGCCGGAGAGGGGGGCTAGCTTGTTGGAGTACTATGGATAGATGACATATTATTCAGTTGCCTGGTTGACTGAGTGATGAAAAAATGTGGATAATGTGTTGTTTGGTGTATTGTTGTTGTTGTTAAGGTTTATGCTGGAATTTTTGTAAAGCAAAACAAGTGAATGGAGACTTTCAGATATATATTTTACCTTGAACATACTTTGAGTGAAGATAAATAAGGAAATCGAATAATAATAAACTTAAAAATTGTGTTTTAAACAGAGATAAAAACTGAAACGAATATCGATTTCGGTTATGTTAGCATTTAGATTTTCGTTTATTGTTTTTTTTTTTGCAAAAATATAATAATAATAATTAAAAAGCCATTACTTTCTTAATCTTTCATACACACATTTTTTCACATATTCTTCAGTCTGATGTAGTTTAGTTACATTTTAACAATTTAAATATTTTATTCAAAAAATGTATTTTATGTTCGCTTAATGCTATGAAAATTCGATCTTGAATATCACAAACAAAAATTCAAAACTAAAAATTAGAAAATTAAAATCAAAATCAAAATTGAAAATGAAAAAAGAAATTTTTTTTACGTATGAAAAACCGAAATTAACCCTATATAAATGAAACGGTTACTAAACGGTTACTTATTATTTATTCTTTTTTAACCTTGGCTTTAAACTATGTACTTTGGCTAACTTTCAGCAAAGAAAAATATGAAAATTTATAAAATTAATAAAATAATCGTCATAGTTAAAAATTTCCACAGACTCTTGTTTTTCGCTATCATTTGTGTTCATCTAAGCTCGATAAGTTTCCCTTCTAGGCAAAGGAAAAGCTAAGTCTGCCACTGTGACTGAGTGAATGACAGTGAGTGCATTTGAATAGTATTCAAGGAAAATACTTGACAAACGCAACGTGCTCCAAGTACCGGCTCTAACCACTTCCAATTACATTTCCATTGCCATCAACAGTACAACCACAACAACAACAACAACAACAGCTCGTGAAATGGCAGTTTGTTTTGGCCAAGCTGAAGCTGTATACGAACCTGGCCAAAATGCTGATGAACTTGTTTGCAGCGCCTACAGCGGCCAACACGAAAAGTGAATGGGCAGTTAGATCAGGAGGGGTGACTAAAAGGGGTTTTACCAATACCATTGGGAGTGAGAAGAGGGGCGACGGGGGTATCAGGCGCTTGTCGCATTAACAATTTGGTTAAAGTTTAATAAACTTTATGAAATGTTGTCGTGAGTGGGAAATGCAGTCAAGCCACGGCGACTTCATGCCAACGACTTCAATTTTAGTGACAATGACGTCGACATCGACAGGGACGCAGACGTAAACGTGGACAAAGGTGGCTGCAAACTTGATAGTAGTCTTAAGGAAATTTAAGGAAAAATACCATGAAACAGGAAGTATACCGAGCACATTAGAAAGTTGAAACAAACCAAAAACTTGAACCACAATTGCATTAAACTTCATACGAAAACAATTAATATTTCCAGTTTTCGATATGTCATAATATTTGCAATCTATCGAACTGTTAGCAAGTGAATTGCATATTTATTACGATATCAAATCTAAACTGATTGAACATTTCGAATAATTTTGAAATTTTAATAAACTCTCCAGACATATTTCGTAATTCTGTTCTAAAATATCAATGTAAATTGTTGAATTCATATGAATTTTAGGATCGGATCTGCAATTCTTTATTTTATATTTTAAGAAATTTCGGAAAAAAAAGTGTAAATGGCTATAACATTTTTACAGTTTTTTTAAAACAAACCTAGATATTTTAGAGTAATTTTATAATTTATTATATTCATTTTTATTGGAAACTGTTTCTGCTCAAACATTATTTGAAGCTTATTAATTGAATTTTTTTAAAAACAAACTATACAAAATATATTCTCCAATTTTGCTGTTCTAATATAACAATGTACATTTTTAATTCATATGAATGTTACGATCGAATCAGTATTTCCTGTTTGAATATTTTAAGAAATTTCGGAAAAACTTTAAATTAAATGTAGATATTTTAGTGCATTTTAATAATTTATTATATTTATCTATTATTTTTTATAGTTATTAATATTTTCCAGTTTCTGCTCAAACATTATTTGAAGCTTTTGAATTTAAGTTTTTTAAAAACAAACTATACAAAATATGTACATATGTTCCCGAATTTCACTTGAGAATTCTCGGATTAGAGGCGGACTGTCTAGAGTCTTCATAAAGCCCTCAGATCGGTTCGGCAACTTCTGTAAATATTTATTTAATTGATTTATTAAAAATAACTTCTGCCATAATAGACTGTTGGGAGTGTCTTTAGGGCCACTCCTAGAGTCACAAACAGCACCAGCAAAGCCAGAGATCGCAACTGGTCAAAGCACGGCTAGAAGGAACTGAATTTGGAGAAAGTGGGTGAAGTGAGGCACGATGAGGGGAGTAGATTGCCCGGGAGAGTTAGCATTTGGAACGCATATGCAAAAGTTGCTGCCAAGCGAGTTGTCAGAATCGTAGCAATAATAACACATGTGCACCAGCTCGAAATTGTATCTAATGGATGCGATTCGGAATTCTGTTTCTGATTAATCGAGCCACATTCTTGGTGCATTCGAGATGAGCGGCTGTGGTTGAATGTGCTCCATGAAATTACCAAATGCTCTACAGCCTGCAGTCCAGGCAGAAGCTAGTAATGAACTGATAAGAGCATAATTAACAGGCCACAGTAGCTGAAGAACCAGTCCCAAGTTGCAGACCCCTTCCTTCTACTCTGTGCGAAGAGAGTTTGCAATTGGTATTCCACCTGGTAGAAAACATGTTATTGTCCGTTGAAATATTTTTAAGGCGTGTTTTTTGTGTTCGCCAGATTTCAATAGATTTTTGTCTTTAATGACTTTTTGGCCATTTGCTATTGCCAAGAGTTTTGGCCAAGCTAATGGCTTTACCTGCCTTTTGTTCTGCCAAAGAATTGGCTTTAAACTTTTGTCGTTTACTCTTTTTTTTATCTTGCATTCGATTTTCGTAAGTGGTAAAACACCGCTAGACTTGCCACAGAATAATGAACTACAGCTACCTGGGACAGCAATCATAGATGCTATGCTAAATCTAAACACCTGTTCAATACCCCTAAATGGGTCAAATAGCACACACGCTGAGCGTGGCCAAAAGCCAGCCAGATTAATTAGCCTCATTTCTGCAAAAGTTAAACGTAGTAAAAGTATTTCAATGAAAAAGAAACCCTTGATAAATTTCGAGTTTAATAAAAAATATTTTTTACTACTTCTTTAATAGCTTAAAGATTGCACAGCAACATTAAGAAAATTTATGCTAACAAATTGTATCTCTTTGAAGGATCTGTGTTATATAAAAGATGTAAAATTAAAAATAAATAGGCAGAATGTACAGTACACAATAAATTGGGTGTGTTACATCGAGATATTTGCAAAAGTAAAACAAAAATGTTTTTAAAATTAAAGAAAATACATAATACGAAATTAAATTTCTCGGACAGCAGTACTATACAGTGATGCCACAAAAAAGGCCGGTTAATCCCAAAAAAAAGGCAGAAAATGGAAAGCATTTTTTTTAAAGGTCCAAAAAATCAGGACAAACAATATTTTCTTATTAATTCTTATAATAATAATTCATATAATGATATCAAAGCTTTAAAAATAACTCCAATATTGAAAGTATTAGATCTTTATTGGCCAGTAAAATATTTTTCACAGGAAATGCACTAATTTATTTTTAATTTCAAAGTTATTCTGCGATATGTTATATGAAACATAGTTTTATTTGATATATTCTATGAGCAATTAAAAAAATAAAAGGGGATGAATAGAGAATAAAGTAAAAAATGATAAAGTAAACAATAATAAAGTAAATAATAATAAATAAATAATTAAAAAAAGGGAATTTTTCCGGAAAGGGGACGTATTAAAATTTTTCCAAAAATCGCAGTTTTGAAACGGACAGATTTGGCAGCACTGGTACAATATGTAAAAAATAATAATTATGCAGTCTATATTTATTTTAAAATTTGACAGAGTTAAAAAAAAACTTTTAATAGAATTGGAAATTGTAACACGATTTTCGTATTCGTTAGAACCTCTGCAGAAAAACACAAATAAATCTTACAAATTTGTTACAGTGAATAATTGCACTACATTCATGATAAATTAACAACAATTGCTGAAACGCATTTACCAAAAATTTAAAAAAAAAAAAAAAAAAAACAAACTTAAAACTGGGAAACAGCTCATTAAATAAACGTTTCGAGAAGGAGAACAAGATAACAAAGAAATACAAAAAAAAAACAAAATACAAAAAAAACAATCAGTAACAACAACAAAAGCAACAACAATAATAATACTTATGTGTGGTTACCTCAAGAAGTTGAGCGGCAAAAACACACCTTTAAGATGATAAAAAAAAGAGAGAAAAAATAAATAAAAGGTTCAATGCTCGCAAATCGGATTAAGCTAAGAAATTAAGTAATACAGCATGTAGTAGATAGATAGATAGGTAGAGAGATGGATAGATGAATAGATGGACAGAGGAACCTGTCAATGGAGAAATGTGAAATGAAAACGGAAAACCTAAAACCAAGCAAATCAAATCAAACTTTAGAACTGACAACTGCGATTTGAACCGCAATGGGTGTTAGGAATGTCAAAGCAAAAGGAAGTGAAGGCAGGAAGTAGACAAAGAGTGCAAGGGGAAACGAAAACATAGAATTAAGTCAATTAGTTAAGGAAAGAGAAATGTGTCAAAGACTTGATTGATTCTCCTAAATTAAATGCTATTTAATATTAGTATTAATATATATAGTTTAGATTTGCCAACTTGTTTAATGCATCTAAATCATATGCTTACCTTTCCGTTTTTGTTTTTTTTTTTTTTGTTCCAATTGCGTAAATCCAATTGCCAGCTAAGATTTTGTAACAGCTGCGCACACTTAACACTTTGACACCAACAATTGTATATTTAACAATATCGCTGCATTTGTTAAATTTGTCACATTGGGGGCGCTGTTATTTTTAACCGTTCAAAACACGCGCAGGCGTTACGAGCTTAAATTTGAACCAATTGCTGAGCAGCTTGCTCAAGCGATAGCCATAAATATTGCCAACCGAACGCATCGAAGCACAAAACTCAACTGACTGAACCAACAGCTCGCACTCACGCGCGCCACGCTCAAAAGCTCTCGCCAAGCAGGTGTGAGCGTAAAAGCTCGCTGAGCATAATTTGCATGTCTGCCTTCCAGTTGCGAGACTCGAGTGTGCGGCAAGCTTTGAACTCAAAGTCGTGACTTTAAAAACGCAAAAGCTTTGCTGGCATGCGTGCAAGAGAAAAGGCAAGAAATTTATAAAGCTTCCATTTGTGTGTGTGCTTTTGTTGTAGTAGTTTGTATTTTATTCATAAGTTTTGCTTGCTCTATTGCATTGATATTGATCAAATGTATAAACTCTGCTCAAAGAAAATTTAACCAAAATTTTGTTAATTTGTATGTGATAAACAATTGCACTGGACAT
This sequence comes from Drosophila quinaria, assembly GCA_035047525.1. Classification (NCBI taxonomy): domain Eukaryota; kingdom Metazoa; phylum Arthropoda; class Insecta; order Diptera; family Drosophilidae; genus Drosophila; species Drosophila quinaria. The sequence goes on along the minus strand of JAWNPO010000510.1, from coordinate 1,079,165 downwards.
TATATTATTTTAAAACTTCGGAATCTTTTTTTTGTGGACAAAAACAAAGGGAAACAAAGGGAATTTTGCTGCGTGTTTGGTTTGTTTACAATATCAATATATATGTATATAATAAACAATATCTAAGTAATACCAATAATATCCGTTACGATCAGACGTTCTAGACGTTAAGTAAAATGCTTCTTTATCTTTTCTCAACTTTTTGCTTAATTATGTGAGTAATTTAGTTAAGTATTAATTAGTTTTTTTCTTTTCTTTTGGTTTTAGGATATTCAATTTGTCTTTAGTATTGCGTTTTCCAACTTTTACAATTACGAAACATTAATTAGCTTTTACAGTTAATAATTGAATGGAACCTTAGGCCTGACCCATATCATCCACAGCCACAGCACACAGAATATACATCATGCCGGCGCTTAGCAATGCGGTTACAGGTACCGTGACTATCCAGGCATAGGCGATGTTCCGGAACAAATGCCAATCGACACTGCCATCCTCCATTGGTGTCACATTTGGCTGTCCAGCTGCCGTTGCTGCTGTTGCTTCTGCATCTGTTGCTTCGGTTCCCTCCTGTTGCTGCTTTCCTGCGTCCCGCTGAACTCACGTGTCCCACAAAAACCACCGAGCCGACTTTACAGTGTGTTGTCGAAATGGGCAAACCAATTTTGCTGGCCAGCAGTACGGTGATGGCAGCGCCTATTTCAATTGTGAAGCCACTGTAATGCAAAGAGAGATAGTAATATTAGTTATAAGTTGAAGAAACGTAATAATATGTTATCATAAAAATATATTTTAAAGATCAAGAATATGTCTCATTTCAATCAGGAACCGTAACTGTTATAAGTTTAAGAATAAAAATGGCAAATTAACAATTATTTTCAAATTATTATTTTAAGGTTACGAAATAACAATTATTTTTAATTTTTATTTAAAAAATTATTTAAAATATTAAAAATAATCATTTTAAATTCAATTTTATAATAAAAAGTTGTAATTTAACAGTTGCTTCTGATTTTTATTTTAAAGTTGCAAATAAGAGTTATTCTGTAACTTTTATTTTAAAAACCAAAACTAAAAGTTAAAGTTAAAATTTTTTTTGTAGTACATTTCTTGGTATTTTTAGTATCTATTGGTATTCTGTTTGCCAACAAAAAAAATTTCATGCAAAAAATATAGAAGAAAAAATTAAATATAATAGAAAAGTCGGATCCCTAATTCCCTAAGGATGCTAAAAGGACATGTGATGCATCATAGATTAAGAATATTTTTAAATTTTGGTAATACACCACTTGGTTTAAAAAATATTCACTTTAACTTTTATTTTTTGATTTTTAAAATAAAAGTTATGGAATAACTCTTATTTGTAACTTTTAAAAAGATAATAGTTGTTTTTTATTTTTATTGAAAAAATCAGAAATAAGTGTTATTTCACAACTCTTAATTAAAAATTTAATTTTAATCTATATCGATAGTTCCGACTGAAATAGGAACTTTGGTGTATACCTTCACATTGATTTTTTAGTTGAAATTAGCATTCATAACTCTTATTTACAGTCCCTGATTTCATGTATTCCCCCTTTTAATTCTATTTTAACTACTCACGTCGATGAGGTGATCTTTGTGAGATCATTGCCAATGGTCTCAATAACACGTCGTCCCCACAGCCAAAGACCCACAGAGATGCCAACTCCACCATAGATTAGTATATAAATGGGACTCTCCGCCTGCTGCATTACCGATCCCTCCCGATAGATCATATAAAGAGCGATGAGGGGTCCAATTGCATTGCTCACATCGTTGCCGCCGTGTGCAAAGCTGCCAAAGGTGGCCGTAAGGATCTGCAGGAATGAGAAGAGCATGGAGATCTCTTGGGTTTCCTCGGCACTGCTGGCACGTCGAGCGGCAGCTCGCTTAAATTCCTCTTCCTGTTCATTGAGCGCCTCCTTGCTCTCGATAAGCGGCACTTTACTGGAGTTGGGCGACAAGGTTGAGCTGATCATTAGATCCAGACTTGCGGCACTTTCCACCACCTGTAGATTGTTATTTGTTGTGGCATTTGCATTGCCAGCGGCTCCGCTGGCCAATTGTTGCTGGGGCTGCTTGTGCTCCTCCTTGGGCGACTGGACACGATGGAAACATTCCTGGAGCTTACGTCCATTTTGCTGTTGCTGCAACTGCTGTTGTTCATCGATGTAGTTCAAACTGGTGACGGTCAGATCGGTATTATCCAGGCTAGCCTTGCCCAGCAGATCCTCAGCCTTGCGAATGAGCTCGGGATTGATTTTATAATCCTCGCCAGATGCATTGTTGTTCTTGGCCGCCAGACCATAAGGCGCCAGCTTAAAGGTCTTTGGCGAATTGTCGCTGAGCGATACCAGCTCGGTGATTTCGGCAATGGCCGGCAATGGTTTACCCTCGCTGACCAGCGAAAGTGGACGGCGTTGTTTCTTTGGGCTGCCAGATGGCGATGATTCTGTGGTTAAGAAGAGCCAGTGATTAAGTGATGATCTATGGCAGCGCTGAGTAAATTTTTTAAAACTTACCCACAGAGCCCTCGAAATTGAACTTGACGGGATTCTGAGCCCGTAGCTTCTTGGCAATTGAACGTCGCTGCAACGGCACCACCACCAACTGCGTCAACAGGGCCACCAGCAGGGACAGACACACACTGGCAGTTAAAGCTATCCAAGTGGGTATGTTGTCCATATAAAGCACTTTACAAGAAATATCAAATAATTATATAATGAATACCTATGTAATATCAAGTATTACGTACACTTGGGTCCATCGAGAACCACGCTGATCACATTGATGAAGAACGTGGCGCCGTAGAAGATCGGCAGCGAACGGAATCCGGCCTTGAGAGGCTCTGTGGCGCGCAAGATGAATCGACGTATGGCCAAAAATAGTAGAATGCTAACCAAGCCGCTCATCACCGGCGAAATGAACCACGAGCCGACAATGGTGCCCAACGTTGACCACTTAAGGCCCTGCATGCCACGTGCCACCAGCGAGAAGCCTATTGTAGACCCAACAATACTGTGCGTACCCGATATGGGCAACTTGAGAAAAGTGGCCACCAGCAGCCAAACGGCACTGCTCGCCAACGCCGACACGCAACCCAACATAAGCACATCCTCGGAACCCTCGTATAGGCTCACCTCGAGTATTCCCTTGCGCATCGTATCCGACACCTTGTAGCCTGTGAAAGTGCATTTAAACAGAAATTAGTAGCTCTTCTTGAAATTAAGGTAAACTTTATACATAGTTTGGCATTAAGTTTTATATTAAAATGGATTATTTTAAAACTTTAAATAACTTTAAGCACCTTACAAATTCGCTATCAAGCTTCAAGTCTATTAAAACTAGTCGACGGTGCTACAGTCGAGCATATTCGACTGTCGGAGACCCCGTACTTACTAAAGAAAAGCAAACACTGCTTAAAATACAATTATATAAACACTATTGGTTGAGATATCTTGAACATCAAAATATATTTTCATACTAAGACCTTTTTTTCGAGTGATCGTTCCTATATGAACTCCGATTTCATCCAAATTTGGTCAGAATGTAAGAAACCATCCCATATGCATATTCTGTCAGTTTGGTTCAGATTTCTCAAACAACAAAAAAGTTGTTCATACTAAGACTTGACTTTCGAATGGTCCGATCCAATATCTAAATCAAACTCGATCTGCGTGCAATATAGACGAACCTACATACCAAGTTTAGAGTCTCTAGCTCTCATAGTCTGTGAGATCTACGCGCTATTACAGACAGACACACAAACAGAGGGACATGGCTATATCGACTCGGCTGTTGATGCTGATCGAGAATATATATACTTTATGGGGTCTGCCACGCCTCCTTCTGCCTGTTACTCACATTTTTTTTGTGACAAAGTTAATAGACCCTACATTTCTTTTTAAATACGGGGTCTAAAAAGCTTAAAGTACGACTTACCAATTAAAACGGCGCCCGAAATTTCACAGATTGTGGCCAAAACACACGCCTGACGTATGGTTAGAACGCCGGAGCCCACGCTGGTGCCAAAGGAGTTGGCCACATCATTGGCGCCAATGCCGAAGGCCAAGACAAATGCAATAAGAAAGCCGATTACGACCATCCATAGCAAATCTGGCGAGTAAGTCTCCATGCTTGTTGTAAATTATGTAAATTGCAGTGCTTCTTCTGTTGATTTTTTAAACGCCACTAAAAACTTGTACTTCTAAAAAAAAATTACCCTTTCTACACTCTCACACGCTTTCTAACTGTCTGAACTGAACTCAAACTATATGGTATACAAATTTCTTGACTTTTTGTGTCTAGGGGAATGTGAGGAAAAATAAATATTGGAATTTATTTGTGCAATAAAAAAATTATAATATACAAGACTACAATAATAAATGATATACGAAAATAATCTTAAATATTAATAATTGAAAAATTCTTTTCAAATATTCTCTAAACAGCCATATTTGCGCTTAGACTTCATTGTTGTTATTTTCATAATGAAAATTGAAGTACACTCGCGTTGTGAGAGGACACACACGGACAGACACACTCACACTTGGATTTAAGACCCTTAGGGCTATTTGTTGAGCCTCCCTCTACAAAGCTGAGCTTTACTTCTCAGCTGCAAGCCTAAAAGTATGCAAAATAAATTAACTAAAAACTAACACTTAAAATTTTATGTTGCTGGACACCCTATTGGTAATAAATGTACTGAATAACTTAGCGCTCTCTCCTGCTCTCCAAAGCCCGTTACAAAAAACTTCTGATTGGATTAAATTTTAAACTCCAACTAGTGTTTAACCCCTTGATGAACAGCCAATACTATAATTGTTGTAGTTTGAATTATTCGACGCCTTTGACTGGATGTTGTTGTAGTTGCTGTTGTTTATTAAGTGGAGTTAGTGTTGTTGTGTTTTTGTTGTTGCACAGAAGTTTCTTGTTATGTTGAATAGGAGCTGATGGTTGTCGAGTTGATTAACTGCAAATTAATGTTCATATTAAGCTCTTAAGTGAGTTTTAAGTTTAGATAATCTTTACCTGACGTTTAGGACAGCATAATTGTTTCCACGTCAGAGAGATATTCACCATGTCTGTAAGAAAACGAAAATCCCATTTCGTAAATTATTTAAAATATTAAAAAATAAATTTTCAACTGCTTATACTCAACGTTAAATAGATAAACAAAATTATAGCAATAAACTCAATGCAGATTTCGAAAGCTTTTATTACGCTTCACTCCGATAGACTTTAGAATTGTATGAATCTGCTTTAAACCAGTTACGACATTGTTATTCTTCTAAAATTTGTGCGCTTTTCAATTGAAAACTAAAATTAAAAATTGCATTTTGTTTAAATTGTAGCAGTTTAATTTTTCTTTTGATTTCTTTTTGTTTTTTTTTTTTGTATGCTTCGCCCCACTGAGCATGTGGTTGAATGGAAAAGCAAAAACGGCAATTGAAAAAAAGCTCGTAATTGATCAATTTTCATTGTTATTGTTAACGTTTGTTTGTTTTCTTACGCCCTCCACCCGAAATGAGGATCGATAGACATTTAAATTTGTAGATCGCTTGCATGCAAATTTAACAAATATACAATTGACATAGGAGAAACCTTGACAATGAAATGGAACTGAGACATGCCAACATATAGTATTCTCATTCAATCAACAGCTTTGCTAAAAAATTAACTTAGTTTAGTGTGTCTGGCTAACATAAAAGATACGGAATATGATTCTATCAAAATGTAAACATCACTGAAATAGATCGTTAAATGTAAATTCCTAAGCAATGAAATTGTGTTGCAATTGAACTAAATTTCAAAAGCTTTGCTTTAAAGTCAACAGAGATCAGGATGTCTATATAATTGAACGATTATGTAATAGGATTTATTCAAATTTACAGTCTTGAATTAAAAAGCAAATAAATCAACATTCTTAACTCGAACTAATGTCATTTCTCCATGGATTACACAATCGAAACGCCGCATCAAATGCAATTGCAATGCTTATTAAAATCTAAAATACACAAGGCAAGCAAGTTGGTTTCCATATCAACTTACAAATAAAGTATTTTGCGAAGATCCATAGCAAAATGAAGTTCTATCTACCAATTAGCATACTTCTATTGACACTTATAAATATGTCACAGGGACAAAGTGGTAATTAAGGAATATTGGAATTGGATTAGGCTCACGATATCATTAAATCTTTTGTACTCATTTCAGGTCAAGAAAACTATAGGTGCCGCTTTGAGATCGGTCCAGGCTGGGGTGGAAAAGTGTGTGAATTATTAAATTAAATATTTCATCAAAATATAAACTTTGAAAGGCTTTTCTCTAGAGTCGAGTGCATTTGAAATTTTAATTCTTCTTTTTTCGTCGTTCGTAAAGGTTTATGTTTTTTTTGTTTCTTCAAAACTTAATGAAACAAAATTAATAAACTAGCCCGTTCATAAAAAAAATTAATAATTTATGAGGCTCCATGAATGTGATACGCCCTCCACCCGAAATGAGGATTGAAGACAGTTACATTTGTAGATCGCTTGCATGCCAATTCAACAAATATATAATTCAACAAACATATAAGAGAAACCTTGACGATGAAATGGAACTAAGATATGCTAACATATAGTATGCCCATTCAATTCAATCAAGTAAAATTCCACAGCTTTGCTAAAAAATTAACGTAGTTCAGGGTATCTGGATAACAGAAACTGTACGAAATATGATTCTATCAAAATGCTTACATCAATGAAATAGATCGTTGTGTTGCGATTGAAGTAAATTTCAAAAGTGTTTCTTTAAAGCCAACAATGATCTGGATGTCCATATAATTGAATGGTTATGTAATAGGATTTATTCAAATTTATGTCTAGACTTATGTCAACATTCTTAGCTCGAACCCTTTTTCCATTCCACACCGATTGAAATTTAAAACCGTAACTGAAACCGTAAGCGAAAAAAAATTGTAGTTTGACCTAAACCTTAAAACCGAAACTCTGTAAACTGAAATAACCGTTTAGCAACCGTTTCATTTATAAGGGTTAATTTCGGTTTTTCATACATACAAAAAAAAAATGTTAAAAATATTTTAACACGAAAAATTTTGATTCAGATTTTCTTGTTTAGTTTTGATTTTTATGATCGAATTTTCATAGCATTGAATAAGAGCAAATAAAATAAACTTGTTAAATGAAATATTAAAATTGTTAATATGTAATTAAACAACATAAAACTGAAGAATATGTGAAATAAATATGTGAATGAAACATTAAGAAAATAATGCCTTTTTAATTATTACTAATATATTATTAATATAATTATATTTGTGGAAAGTATTTTTTTTTAACCGAAACCATCCCGGTATTTCAAAACCGAAACATACAAAAAGCTGTTCACCGCTACAAAACTTTTTTTTAAAGATTTTCCTTAACTGAAACCGATATTCCTTTCGGTTTTAATCCCTGCTTTAAAGCCAACAGAGATCTGGATGTCCAAATATTTGAATGATTATGTAATAGGATTTATTCAAATTTACAGTCTTGAATTAAAAAGCATATAAATCAACATTCTTAACTCGAACTAATGTCATTTCTCCATGGATTACACAATAGAATCGCCGCATCAAATGCAATTGCAATGCTAATTTAAATCTAAAATACACAAGGTATAAAAGCAGGTTGTTTCCTTATCAATTTACAAATAAAGTTTTTTGTGAAGTTATATATCAAAATGAAGTTGTATCTACCAATTGGCATACTTCTATTGGCACTTATAAACATGTCACATGGACAAGCAAGTGGACGCAGTAATTATGGAATATTGGATTTGGATTGGGCTTAGGATATCATAAAATGTTGTATACTCATTTCAGATACAGGCGACAAATGGTGCCGCTTGAATTTGGGTCCAGCCTGGGGTGGCAGATGCTGAGGCAAATCATTCAACACAATAAATTTCAAATGAAATATTTCATTAAAATATAAACTATTAAAGGCTTTTCTCTAGAGTCGAGAGCATTTAAAATTGTATTTCTTCTTATTGCATCATTCGTAAAAGTTTATGTTTCTTCAAAACTCAATCAATTAAAATTAATAACCCAGTTCATTCATAAAAAACATTAATAATATCTGAGGCTTCAGGAATTTGATACTACATCTACAATGGGAAAACAAAAGGGAACTATCAGTAAACACAATACCACACACATAAGTGGGGTGGTAATGGGGCAAATATACTAACTAGGACATAGGACAATGGCTGTTGTCCCTCAAGGTCGCAAAAACGATAACGTTACGTTGACATATGGTCGCAAATTTTTCCACAAATGCCGCCTTCCCATTTCCATTTCCACGTTTTCACATTTCTCCCTCCCTCATAGTTCCAAATAATCATAGCGCAATTTATGGCGTTTTTTCAACCGTTCATCTAAAAATAAACACAACACACGCAACTTTTGCCGGTTTTAAAAGCATTGCAGTGCGCCCCAAAATGTTTCAGCTGAAATAATTTGCAAAGGCTCCCAAACTATCCCCTTTCCCTCGCGCAACGGGTTGGCAAATGCATGACGTCACCACTGGCAATTAAACACACTTGCTGCTTAACTTTGAGATACCCTGTATTCGCAGATAAAAAATACATATATACCATCTTTTTAACATATTTAATGCCTTTATTCGCAAAACAAAATTTTTAATAAATCAAGTTTTTGAATAATTATTAGCATGTTTAATTAAGATGACTCATCTCCGAAATACTAACTGGTTTAAAGATGGAAAACTGGTCCACCTTCTACCACTGGTACTGGGTCTTCAACATGAACTGCACTGCCCTAGAAATACCATCAAAAATTCAAAAATCAAAATGGACAGCATACATTCTGCTTCGTTTAGGACACTTGACCATCACCCACGAAAACCTAATTAAAGGCGGAGCTGCCCCTATATGTCGATATGGCACGAAAATCACACCTCAACATATTCCCATTGATATAATATCAGAGCCCGATTATTTCAAGACACATCCCCCAGCGAAACTCTTTCAACTCTTTTATTTTCTTAAAACTTTGTAATCGAAAGTCTAGTCGCTGCATAGGAGTTCTTAGACTTCCTAATGTCGTGGATTTAATATTATATATTTTGACTAATTTTGTAAATAAATAAATAATAATTATTAGAGACTTTCAACAACAATTCGCCACAAATATATCAAACTCTGGAATATTCTTTTAATATTTATGTAGCTAAGTGAATTTTTAAAAAACATTTTTAAAGATAAGAAAAAGCTCACGTTTCATACCCATCTTTAACAGGGTATACAGGCGTTGAAAATAAATAAAATAAAATCGTAAATAATGGCGTTCCAATTAAACATAAATAAACATTCAAGTATCGAATCACTCACAATATTCAGGGTGCCTCAGTCACAGTATGACAATGACCAATTAAAATGTGAATGAAATATTAAGTAAAATGGATTAGATTAGAAAAACAAACTCTATTAATTTTCTACACTTTCTCGACTTTCTTACAGGGTATAAAACTTCACATGCAATAGGGAGTTACTCTGCCTATTTGAATAACAGTCATGAGACATGGAAATGTTCCACATTTGTGTCTATGCAATTAAGAATAGGCTCCTGTATGTCGGGGCATGGGCGGGGTAGTAACTGAACTCTAGAGGGTCGTGCCAGAGGCAGAGAGAGGGGTAACAAGTTTACAGTTACAGTTACCGTCAGAGGCAACCTTGACAAAGCCAACTGAAAATTGCGTTATATTCTAGTATATTGATTTAATGTGCCGCTAAACGAATAAGGACAAATCTTTGCAAGAGGACGAGGGCGATACGAAGTTTAGAAATCCAGGGAAGAAAAGAGTCAAGAACCCTAAAGTAACCTGTTTCTATTACTCTTACTTATTTATTTATTTAGGGGTGCTTTCTGTCGCTTCTCTTGGTGGTTGCAAGCGGCAAGTTCAAGGTCAAGTGGGTGGGTTTTTCGAAACATTTTTAATCAAAACATGTTAACTGGACACCCCACAGTGACTGTCAATCTGTCAATTTGCTGCTGCTGCTCAAACTGTGGGCAATGAAGCGTCACTTCCATTCAAATCAATAACATGGAATTGGAAATGCTCTCATGTATGTATGAGTCGATGTAACAACAAAGTAATTAACAAACACGTGCAACATTAAATGCAACAACAACAACAACGATAGCAATCAAAGTGAACCAATTAAGTGGAAATTTACCAACGAGCATCTCGTAAAAGTTCAAAGTGAATAATAAATATTATTCACGTAATACTTATTTATTGGGCAATTAATATAATTTTAAATAAAAACTCGATTTCGGCACATTTGACAAGCTAATAAAACTAACAATAACTGAGTAAATACTGTATCAGGAAACACCGATCTATAAATCGTAAGTCGTTAAGAAAATCTTGTACAAAAATATGATTTATTTTCAGCCAATATATAAAAGCTTTTCATACAAACTGAAGATATTTGATCAATATCAAAACCCTTATAAAATTATACAAATTATTGAAATAAGGAATCTTTAAAACACCGATGAAGTTTTTCTTTTCTAATTTTTGTTTTAACTGTACTACCTGTACAGGTGTGATATGAGAGAACAATAACCAAATTTCTAAAAATGTTCAACAACAGCAAAACCGGCGTCTTCTTATTGGATACTACATACAGTGTTGCCAATTTAGCTATTTAGCGCTAAAGTGTCAAATAGCGGCTAGCGGGAATTATAGCTATTTTTCATTGTGCACATCCTCGAGCACTTCAGGGTGGAATCAAATAATATTGAAGAGATTCTGTTTTAATACTCGAACATCCATCTTATTAAGTCGGCCAATTTAAAGGATACCACAAGCTTTTGGGCCGAAGGGTCAGCCTTTTATTGCTATTATGGACGAACGCATAGGTGAAAAAAATCTTTAGTCAAATGAAAGATGTCAAAAGTAAACTTTTAATTAAAATTGCCGGTCAGACATTAAACTCAATTTTACATATGAGGTATTTTATCTGTTCAGCTCATATTTAATAATATTAATAACATTTTACTTTAACTTGAGAAGTTTTCAAAAATACTGGATTAAATCAATAAAAATATCGTTTTACTGACTCTAGCTTTTTTTTAGCTACCCCTATTTCTAGCTTTTTTCAAAGCTAGTGTAGCTTTTTTCAAAGCTAGTGTAGCTTTTTTATGACCCGAAGAGTTGGCAACACTGCATCCAAAACTAATCTACATAAAGAGGAGCAGCGAGAGAGAGAGAGATAAACAAGGCAGCAGCCTGACAACAGCGAAAGCGAAGGTGGAGCAAAGGAAGAAGCAAAATACGAGAATAAAGAATTTATAGATGAGCCAGCGATATCCAGATAGATCCAAAGCATTATCCGTTAGGTGCAAAACGAAATTAAAGCAACCGATGAGGCAAGGGGAGAGAAAGGGACGAGAATTGACGACTGTACTTTGACAACAGTTTTAGCCGCAATGAAAATGGGATTATGGGTTATTCGCAAAACTTCCGGTGATTGCTTCTTCTTCATCTTATTTTTCCTCCACCTCCTCCTGTTATTGGCAATCACTTTGTTTACTTATGATATCATAAGTACGTGCAGAAATTATTGCTTGTTTGCAATTGAGCAAATAATACGCAGACACACACACACACACATAGATTCTTATTTGACGTAAGCGCAAGGAAATAAATTTGAATTATTTATATATGTCCATACACGTGTGTGTATGTATGTTAAGCTCCAGAAACTAACCTTTACAGTTTGAGTGCCACTGTGCTTCAGCATCCCGCATTCCGCTTACAGTTTAAATGTGTTTGTCTTACGTCTCAGCTATTTTAAATACTTTTTGTACCTATTTTTGTTTTATTATTTCTTTTAGCATTTTCTTGGGCTTTTTATAGTTCTCTCGCGTCGAAATGCCGCTAAAGTTTCTGCTGCTTCGTTTGATCGGTTTAACAAGTGCAAAAATCCAATACGATTTCACAATCTAATGAGAAAATGCTTAGAGACTGAGAGGCGCTTGTGATTCATGCTCCGTAAGTGTGACGCAGGGAGACTGGAGTTCAGATGGTCAAAGTTCTATGAGCAGCCTTATGAAATTCGTCCATTTCGTTTGGCATGTGCAAATTAGAAAGAGCCAGAAATAGCAAGAGCAAGACAGGGCTGTACGCTGTACTGTTTTTGCACAGCAGCTGCGACGCAACAATGAACTGACAACAACAACAAACTTGAAAACAGCTGCACATGGCAACAACGCATGTCAAACTGTAAGCCTTTGTATGTATGATGTCTGAAAGGACTTCACTTATTCATAACTGTACCAGCAAGTATTTAATATAAATTTACTTCGAAATACACAAGAGACATGCCACTTTGGTCTTGCGCCTATCAATCGCTATAAATTATTGATTTTTCTAGGCAAACAAAATGCATTTGTTGTTGTTTTCGAAAAAGGTTTAAACAATTTCAACGCCTACGAAATATTGGCAAAAGTGTGTATAAGCACACATACATACATGCAGAATCCAACAGACGCACACACTTACAGACTAGGACACGCGGACTGGCGAAAAAAAAAACACGCGGCGCCAGCAGGACTACGCAAGGATACATAGAAGTGGATTCACATACACCCACCCACATGGGCACACACACATGCACACCCGTACACTTATTGAACTGCCTGTATGGTCCCTGCTAAATTTCATGAATTATTGTCACAAATGGAAATAAGTAAAATAGTTGTTTACCGCTTTGAGTACTCACTTGAATAGCAGCACTTTTTCAAATCACAATTTATCTGATGAAAATTGAAGCGTAATGAACGCGCGCGCACAAACAACTACTCAACCGACCACCGACCGGCTGCTGGAATAATAGCTGTTTTTTTTTTTAGTATTTTCTAGAAAAGTGTGGCAGCCTTGGTTCCTAAACAAAACACTGTGGCAACCGTCAGGCCACACGGATAGCTCAATTATTTTAAAAAAAAACTAGTTAAAAATTAGTTTATTTTTGTTTTGCATTTCAAATTTCACACAAATTTTTGTTCAACTTTTGCCGATTTCTAAACATTTCATTTAGTATTAATATACCAACTTCCCCACTAAACACTTTTACACACAATTTTACAATAAACTTTACTATTTTATCTAATTTAAATTTGATTTGGTTTTGTTAAAATGTACTATATTGCTAAATTAACAAATAGAAATTCACATTTTATTATAATGGGAAATCATAGCTTTAAAATAACTCCAATATTGAAAGAATTAGCTCTTTATTGGCAGGTAAAATATTTTCCACATTAAATGCAGGCTTTTTTTTTTTTTATATTAAAATTATTTGGCGAACCGAAAATTTATATTTTAAATGGCACAAATAAACGACAAAGTAAAATAAATTAAAAAAAAAAAAAAAAAAACATTTTTTCCAGAAATCGCAGTTTCAAAACAGAGTTGCTCCTCCATGTAACATAAAGCTCCACCACTCGAAATGTCGATAACGATAGATCATAGATGCTGTTAACTGAAATAACATTTCCACTTTTTTTAATAACAACAAAAAATCGTGACATTACAAAAAAGTTGAAAATTTCAAACAAATTTACTAGTTGTGTGTGTGTGCACGGCAAACTAAGTCGCAATGTTCCACTTCAGTGGCTTCAACATGATGTTTCCAGACGGCGGACGCAGCTTTCAGGCCGCCTACAAATGTTTCTCAGTTTCTATGTTACCGGGCAACGAGCGCTCCGATGTGGAGAAAGGCGGAAAAAGTGGGTAAAAGAAAGAACAAAAGAGAATGAGCAAACATTTTGATTTGAGTAATGCATTGCAGTTATCATGCCGCCATCGGCGCTGGACACGCTCACGCGTCTAAACGTTGAGTATCCGATGCTCTTCAAGTTGACCAATAAGAAAAAGACACGAACCTCGCACGCCGGCGTCTTGGAGTTTGTGGCGGATGAGGGTAAATGCTATTTGCCATACTGGATGATGGACAATTTGCTGTTGGAGGAGGGCGACATACTAAATATTGAAAGCGTCTCGTTGCCGGTGGCCACGTTCTCCAAATTTCAGCCACATAGCACCGATTTTCTGGACATCACAAATCCCAAGGCTGTGCTGGAGAATGCACTGCGTAACTTTGCCTGTCTCACCAAGGGCGACGTCATTGCCATCAAGTACAACAAAAAGGTGTACGAACTGTGTGTGCTTGAGACAAGACCAGGAAATGCTGTGACCATCATTGAGTGCGACATGAATGTGGAGTTTGAGGCGCCTGTGGGCTACAAGGAGCACAGTGATCAACAGCCGGCCACACAGCCAGGCGGACAGGCATCTGGTAGCAATGAGACAGCCGATAATGGCACTGTACTCGAGGAAGTTGTGGAGACCTTTAAGGGATCCGGAGTACGTCTCGATGGCAAAAAGAAAAAGGAAAGCCAAATGGAGACGCCAGTGCTGAAGAAGGTGCTGCCACGCGGTGTGCCCGACTATGATTTCCAATTTGGTGTGATACGTTTCGATCGGAGTATTAAACCCATTTGCGATCGCAACCAAGATGATGGCGAAACAACTGGCGAGGCTGCATCCGATGCCGATAGCTTCCATGGCACTGGATTCTCCATGAAGAAAACGCGCAAATAGAATGTAAATCTCTAGTTGTTTAATGCTTGCACACGGCTCATAGTAAATAGAAGAAAAATAATCAGAAACAAAATCCAAACAACAATTATTTTAATTTACAAATTAAGCGTTAGTTTTATCTCCTGTTCCTTGGGCGCTGGCGGTGGCGTTATTGTCGTCATGGGCGGCAATCGTCGGATCTTGCGTCCGTGTTTGCCCTCCTTGCGTTTCCAGAGTCCAGACCTCGGCCGATTGCCCATCTCTCGCATACGCTGAGCACTGCCCACGTGCTCCTTGTTGTGCTCAACGTTGGACAGACGTCCGACGGTGGCCATGCAGATGCGATCGAATGCAAACTCCCGCTTGGATGGCAGCTGCACCACAACCTTGTCATCGAATTTACGTAAAATGGTGCCAAAGGTGCCGGCAGCATGGATGAGATGACAAGGCTGGCCAGGATTCTTTTCGAGGCAGTGAATACGCGTGCCCACGGGCAGAGCACCCAGTGGATAAGCATCGCCCTCATTGGGACGCACTGTAATGGACTTTAATTATACAATTTGAATCGAAATTGGATTGGAAACTCACCTGGTATACGTGGAATCACACGCGATGTTTTCAGTATGTCACCTTCGCGCATATTCTCTGTGGCCAGTATATACTTGAGCTCATCGCCGACGGCGACCAGCGCCACCTTGGCTGTGCGACAGCCATCGCGCAGCAGCTCCACCACCCGCTCCTCCTGCGGCGGCCCCTCGCTGGGTCCATCGCGCACCCATTTGACCCAACGATACTGCTGTTTAATGCCACCGCCAATGCCCTTGGCCACCATGCGGCCAGTGACTGGATCCCGGCCAGCGAGATGTGTGATTTTCAGCGGCTGCACCGTATACTGTTCCGGGAAGTGGACAGTACGCCGGAATTGTTGACCTGCGCCCGGCTTCGGTTTCTCAACATACTTTGTTTTGGTGCGCAGCTGCTGGAGGAGGGCTATGGCCACTGGGCCGCGGTGCTGCGGCTGCAGCGTTAATGTGCAGTTCGATAGCAGGCGTGTTACGCTTTGCATTTTCACAGAAAAATCCTTTAAATTTCGAATGCGACACGATCTCAAAAACTCATGCAAAAAACTTGTTACAAAACATTAGAGTTGGGTCGTTTCGTTCTGAAAAACTTCAAATGAACGGTTCATTAAGATGAACCAATGAACTTGTTCAGTCAATCACGAACTAAGTCGTTCATTTCGCAGTTGGTCATCAATTTCCAGGGTTCGGAAAAACTACTCCGTAGCAGCAAGAGCTATGACCAAAAAACTTTTGCAAAAACAAAAAAAAAATGAGAGCTGTAGTAATTGAAAAAAATTTAATTGCGCTACTCTCATTTCGCTCCCAGTTCTTTAGCTTCCGGTACGTAGCCGTAGCAAATGCTTTTTATTTTTTGGCTATGGCTCTGCTACTGCTCTATTCAAATCGAGAGCGGCAGCGAGAGCAAAACCAAATACTACGGAGCAGCGTAGCATTTTTAAACCCTGCTAATTTAAAATAATTTTAAGTTTCTTAGAGAAATATAATTAAAATTACATACTTGGAGTTCCGGGATTAGATGCAATTTCTTTTAATTAATTAATCAATTTCAAATATTTTTAAGTTTTGAACAATGTGAAAGGTTACTTAAGCCCAAAATAAAAAACCAATTTTCTCTTTTTTCTGATTTTCAATATGACAGCCCAGTGGACCAAGCAACGGACGTTGAGCGAGAGTCTCGCCAAACGTTCGTAGACTGGTTCAAAAACAGACAAGTTGCGGTCATACAACGTGCGGCGATCGAATTTCCTCCAAACATGCGTTGTCGAGTCAAAATGTGGGCCAAAAATGGATCATATACGAGACAATGCAAAGTTTTACACACCCGAGATCCATAAAAAATATGATTAAAGTTCTGAAAATGATACGTTTGCTGCCACAAACTGAGCGACAGATGGCTCCTATTTCTATCATTTTCAGGTCTGAAAACGGACTTTTTGCACGTTTGAAATCCGTAAAACTATCATTTTTGCTAACATAAATGAAATTTTGGTCCATTGGGAGGGTATAAGTTCGTATAACCCAAAAAATTCAAAGATAATCCTGAATCTAATTGGCGTTGGTCGTGTATTCTAATTAAAAACTTAAAACACATTTCTCATTCCACCGAAAAAATAAACAGTTGAAGCCAATCACATCGTTTATCTTTTATAAACAACCGAGCAACTGATCAGAATGACATATTCATCCTTCATTGTTCATGACCAACTGAATAACTGCACTGACTGATTTAGTTCACGACTGAAAAATGAACGATTGAACTTATCCAGCAAATTTAACTAAAATGGCCAGCTCTACTGTTAACAACAGCGGTGAGCGGTGTGTACGGTGAGTGTGTGACCAGGTTTGATGTGAAGTGTGGGTAAATTTGGGTTAAACCAAAAGGGCTTTCACCAGGGTTGCAGCAACTTTTCGTTTTTTTTTTTAAATTTGTGTTAAAATTGTAAAATAAATTTAAATATTTCAATAAAAGTACAATTTAAAAAAAACTTAAATATACATTTTCTAAAATAATGAAGTTTACTTTAAATAAGACTTTGGGTGCACACGACACTCTTCGCGGTGTGAAGCAATTAAAGAATTATGTAAGAGATTCTAAAATCAAATCATACAAATTCGACAAAAACTCAACGAAGAGCAAGTTTCAAAGACCTCAGTTTTTTAATTCCATTAAAAATCTGGAATTAGTTATCCATGTGACTGATGGTTGCCAGTGTGCCAAGCTTGGCCAAGGCTGCCACATGATTTTTTTTTACCGTCAGGCAACTTCTTTAGGCAAAAGCAAAGCGTGCGAGCGAGAAGGGAAGTGAAAACGAGCGCTGCCGCGCGCTGCAAGCAAATAAGAATTGGAAAAAAACCGCATTAAAATTGTGAAAAGTGCACAAATTGTACTTAAAATAAGCTTAAATAAACGGTAAAAAGAAAACTGATAAGGAAATCGCGTATTCTCAGCAAAATTGGCAGCAAAAAAAAGGTACGGAAAAAAATAATAATAAACAAGGCAGGCGAACGAGCCGATAGAAAGAAAAATAATATACACACGCAAACATGATGTTGATACACACACACGTACACGCACACAATCACATACGCTCAGTGGCGAACGGCGAACTGCACGAAAAAACGTGTTGTGTGCTAAATTTTCTGTGCAAAAAATAGAAAACGCAAAAACAAAAAACTAGCAAATGCGAAATAATAATAAAAACAAAAACAGTTTAGTTTGATAATCAAAGGCAAACCAAATGTAACAAAGACAAAGCATTAGTACGTATTTATAAATAATAGTAAAAGAGTAAAATTCGACATATCGAAATATAAATATTTGTTATTTTGAAACATGTTCCAAGTGATGTATATATATATGTATTTATGTACATATTTAGATGAGTGTGCGTGTGTGTACTCTTAACTGTGTGTACATATTTTGGTGTTAGGTGGAAAAAAAGCGGGCGGCAAGTTTACGCAATCGCCAACCAACGACCGACGCAAGGTTCATATATACATATGTATGTATGTATTTAAGATGTACATATAGTGTACATTGTGAAAAGTGTGCTTTTTGTATGTTTACGCTTTCTGTCTGTCCTTTTGTCCGCAGTCACCACAATGAGTGAAAGACAAACAAGAAATACACAGTATGTATATATTATATTTGTATGTATATGCATATGTATATATGTATGAGCATGTATATGCAAGCAGGTGGAGTCGCGCCGACGTCGTTTGTTTTTGATTTTTTGTATTTTTCGGCTCCGTTGCTAGCTGAAAAATCAACGAGCGGCATTTTTACGCATTTTCAATATGTCTATATTTGTATGTAACTGTGTGAGTGCCTTTTTTATGTGTGTACATGCGAGCGCGCTTCTGTATATGTGTAGGTTTGCGTGTGTTTGTCTGTATTTTGGTGTTTTTATTTATTTATTGTGTTTCTGTTTTGCTGATTCGAGGCAGCAGCGTAGCAGTGACCTAACAATATACAAGTATATGTGTGTATGTATGAGTGATACGTTTAATTGCATCTGTGTGTGTGTATACGCTTTTTGTTGTATTTATTTTTATAGCAATTTATTTACGTTGTTTTCGTTAATTTTATTTTGGTTTCGTTTTGCATGCTGGCGCATGCAAGCTCGATCGATTGAATGGGAGCCATGTGGGGGCTAGGCTCCCTTCTATGACATTTGTATATATGGATGTACGGATGTACGCACGTAAAAATGATTGCTCGAACCAAAAAGCAAATAATACCCGACAGAGCACGCTACACCGCCAGAGTTGCCATAAGCTTATTGGCAAGAATGTAACGGTCGACTAGAGTTGTCGATTCATCAGTTGGAAAATGGAGCTTTATTTATACACTTGATAGTGATGATAAAACTAAAATAAGACGGTAAAAATGTAAAGCTTTTTAAGTTCTAAGCTGGCAATTGCTTATTAAGTTGGCTGACTTTAAATGCTTTGGATATAATATAAGAAATTTTCATTATTATTTAGTACTACCAGTTTGTAATACGTAAATTCATAATATTATTACAGCTGTCTAAAACTAAATATTCTTTCAACATTATATGTATGAATCCTGATTTTTGTTTACTAGAAAAAATACCTTAAAAATTAAAAAATCTTTGCTAAACTAAAGCACATTGGGAATAGATTCTCTATATTAACTTAAAAAAAAAAGAAAATGGTGTAAAAAACCCGTTTTTGTTAAAAACATACTCTTGTTTTTTAAATGTCGAAGCATGGAGCTCATTAGGTCTAGATTATTTTGCGCATTTCACAACACTGGCACAGCAAAAGCGCAAACGGCGAACTTTCAGGCTTAACTTAAGCAGAATGTAATAAACGCGCTGCTCGCGCGTTGCACAATAGAATACAAAAAAATATACATATATCTATATATGTGTTTGAAGATGAAGTCCAGTGGCTTTGGGCCGGCAGCTGCTCCAACTGAGAACAGTTGGGGCTCTCTTTGCTCTCTCTGCCCGGGCAAAACTGATGCCGCATTACGAGAGAGCGCACGCGCGCGCAATGCCCTCTCCCAACGCATTGTGCTTTGCCAAGTGTGTATGTGTGTGCATTCGTTTACTCACGTAGTGCCGCAACGTAGTAGTAGTAGTGTTATTATTGTTTTTATTGTTGTTGTGTCAGTTGTTTTTGTTTTTGCTTGTTGCCGAGTGCGAGTACGGGTTGATGTGCATGTGATGGGTATGTGTGTGATGGTAGCAAAACATAAGCAAAGCAAAAAGTGAAAAACGAAACGAAATGTAAGTACATGTGTTTTTACTGTATGTACGTATGTATGTATGTACGTTCCGCTCTCTGCAAAGTGGGAGACGGAGACAAACTGCCTGCAAAGTGTGTGTATGTATATTTGGAAAAATATATACATAAGTGCGATTGTATTTTCAGTGTGTGTGCGTGCTTCTTTTTTGGCTGTAGCTGACAAAAAACCTTGAGCATAAAAGCCCAAAACACGCGTGAAAAGCTGCACAAATAAATTCATTAACTTTATTTTATTTTGTTGGTGAGCAACACACGTTTTGTTAATATTATTTGCTATAAATTTTAAGCGGGCCGCATACAGAAAAAAGAGCAAGAGAAAAAGAAAACGAAAGAGTCGAGAGAAAACAAAATAAACAAAAACAATGTCTGTGTGTGTGTGTGTGTGTGGGCATTAGTTTCTTGTTGATTTGCACTAAATACATTTAAACGAGAACAACCACACAAATGTTAATAATAATAACTTTGATAATTTTCAGTTTAACTACAACAACAACAAGAAAAACAAGAGTCGGCAGTGTGTGCAAGTGGATACCTTTCAATGGCCGCCACAACAACAACAACCACAACACTAGCAACAACCACCAATCTAAGCAACAACAACAACAACAGTAGCAGCAGCAGCGGCGGCAATAATAATAACAGCAACAACAACAATCACATTGTAACGGTACACACCGTTCTAAGCACTCCCACCTCCGCAGCCGCCGACGCCGACGCGGCTACTGTTGCCATAGCCAAGGACATGCTGCAGCTGCATCATGGCGCCGCCGCAGCGTTAAATAATAATAACAACAACAATAATAATAATACGAATAGTACGAATAACAATAGTAGCGTCGAATTGGCCACCAATCAAAATAATAATAACAACAACAACAACAACCACTCAGCAAACCACCCACCTGCCCATGCCGTTGCCAGTGGCGCCAGCTCAAGCTCACCAGCGCCAGCGAATGCATACGGAGTGCTGCGCTTTAACGAGGACCTGCTCCATATAACCGATGAAGTGACCGTCATCGGACGCAATTCATCCACATCTCTGGTGCACTTTAACGTCGCCGAGAACAATTTGGTCTCGCGCAAACATTTCCAGGTGCTCTACGATCCGGAACGTCGCGCCTTCTTTGTGCAGTGCCTCAGCAAGAATGGCATTTTCGTTGAAGATTTTCTCCATCGACGCAATGTGGATCCACTGCGGTTGCCCCAACGGTACGTCAACAAAACTCCCATTGTTCTCAGCTTAAATCTATACTAATCTTGTGTACATTTGCAGTTGCTTCTTTCGATTTCCGAGCACCGAGATACGCATCGAATTTGAGAGCTTTGTGACAGCGCCGGCAGACATTACGCCGGATTTGGCGCCAGTGTTGAACAGTCCAGTCGCTGTTGGGCCGGCTGGTGCTCATGTTATTATAACACCGCCGCCACGCGATGAATTGCACTCGGCGCAGGCATCACACCATCACAACCAACAGCAGCAGCAACAGCAGCCAGCGCATCACATGCAGCAGCAGCAATCGCTGCCGCCGCATCACCCACTCCCACATACACCACACCACCCGCTTCACCACACATCTCTGCAGCAGCCACAGCCGCCGCAGCAGCAGCAGCGCTTGCCTGGAGCGCCAACAACAGCGTCACATCTGCTACCTGCTGGAGGCGATGGCATCTACACGCCGCTCAAAATTTCAATACCCAAAAAGGAGCAGAAGAGCCCCTATCTATCACCAACTGGCAAGTGCAATTTTATTACCGCCACAAGCATTCCAATGGGATCGAAAATAGCCAATTGGTTTATACAAGTTATAGGGATTAAGAATCTACAGCTCTTTACTTTCCGCTTAAACGAAGAACAAACCCAACTTGAAACTGCTGTGCAAGCAAAAAAATTTGTTTATTTATTCAATGATCAGAATTTATACAAATCAACAAAAACAACATAATGTCTTGGATGGTTATCATATTTGTATGTGCTGAGTCTAACACAAAATATATTTTTTGTGAGCAGAAAGAGGAGGAGGACATTGGCATTGTCAGACGCAGCTAATCTTGAGCAATGAGACGCAGCTGGTACCAGTTTAAATCTTACCGAAAGATCTAGTGTCATTGAGAAACCATCCAAACTTATAGAATAGTTTTCGGTAATAGAAACATTAAATAAAATATTTAATAGAAACCAGGGATTAAAGCCGATACCAATATCGGTTTAAGTTACGGTTTCGGTTATGTTCGCATTTAGGTTTTAGGTTATCGGTTACGCAAAATCTTTAAGTAAAGGTTTCGTAACGTTCAATCAGTTTTTGTAAGTCTCGGTTTTGAAATACCAATATGGTTTCGGTTCACAAGAATAAATAATTTTTTTTTCCAATAAAACCTTCTGGCTGTTACATACATACATTTCACACAATCAATATACCCTTTTTTGCCCATTTTAAATGGGGAGAGGGTGTAAAAATATTCACGATAATTTTGTTTTCCTTGACAAAATAGTTACATATTGCCGTACATATTGCCGTACTGTATGTTTATACTTTGGGTATGTACATTCTAGAGGTCTGCATGGATGTACTTAAATTGTGAGTCCAATTGAATGCAATTGAATGGTTCTGAATGAGTTGAATGCAAAGGATACTATGATTGAGTGCGGAACTCATACGAGATGAATGAACTAATTTGTAAAAACTATAGATGACATTGTCATTGCCAAACAAATTCCAATTACTCGAATGTGTAATTTCAACTAGCTTTTTTTACGACTTATGGCAAAGAAGTATGGCAGAAGATCAATCCGCTAATAAGCATGGCTTGGTGACACATACATAAAGATTTTTTTTCCGCTTTTGCACAAAACGAATTGCAAAATATTTTTTATACCAGCAAACATCAAAGAAGTATTTTTAGACGAACGAAATTTTATAATTTTAAAAACGTTGTGTGATTGCCACCAAACCAGACATCGTTAACAAAATAATATTTGTTCATTCAAAAAGGGATTAATCACATACATATATGTATGTATGTTAATACATATTTTATAGTTATAAAGTTAAAAAATATATAAAAATAGCTTCAAGTTATTATTTTTATTTCAGACAACTAAATGAAAATTTTTCCGTTTTACGAAGTGCTCATAGTTCATCATAACTTTTAATTTTGAATGTGAGCGCTTCATTTGCCATTTTGAGTGCATTTAATTAATTAGGGTTTTAATTCTTGCCAGAAACTGAGCTAGTCTCCAGGAGCATTGATAAACAGTTGATTTAATTGTTTTGGAAAACATAAGCAGAAAAAAAGAGACGGGCTAAAAGTCAATGAAATCAATAGGAAATTGTTAGCAAAGCGCATATGCTGTTTTATATTTTAAATAGACAGCTAACGAATTAGAATTATCTTTAATTAATTATTACAGTACAAGTGGTAAATTCTGATTTTACTTAATCTTTTCACTTACAGGTACAATAAGCGCTGCCAACAGTTGTCCGGCTAGTCCACGTCAGGGTTTCCATCAGAATCAGACTAACAGCTATAACAATTATAGCAACAACAATACGGTATGTATATATAGAACTAATAATTAAACAATGTTGATTATAATTGATTTGAAAATTGCAGCAGGATCTATTCCAGACACCGTCTACAGCCAGTTACAATCACAATGAGAAGCCGCCGTATAGCTACGCCCAGCTGATTGTTCAGGCCATATCTGCCGCACCTGACAAGCAGCTGACACTCTCGGGCATTTATTCATTCATTGTCAAGCATTATCCTTATTACCGCAAGGAGACCAATAAGGGCTGGCAGAATTCCATACGTCATAATCTCAGTTTGAATAGGTGTGTTAACTACCTAACTGCATTTTCAACTCTAAATCGCATCTCATATATTTGTGATCTGTTGTCCGCTTGCAGGTATTTCATCAAGGTGGCGCGTTCTCAGGATGAGCCCGGCAAGGGATCCTTCTGGCGCATCGATCCGGACAGCGGCGCCAAGCTGATCGATCACAGCTATAAGAAGCGCCGCCAGCGTAGCAGCCAGGGCTTCCGTCCGCCCTACGGCATGCCACGATCGGCGCCCGTTTCGCCCAGTCATATGGGTAAGTCAATTGATCTTCACTTATGTCAGGCACCGCAAATGAGAGTTATGAGAAAATGGATAAACTTTTATTTTTTATTTTATTTAATTTTTATTATAAAAATAAAAGTTTAGTTTAAATTTGTATAGTAAAAAAAGAAAAAAAAAATTATTTTTAAATATTTATTTTAGCAATTGAAAATAAAAGTTAAAATTATTTTTCAATTTTTATTATACAAACTCCAAATAAGAATAATTCTTAATGTTTTATTATAAATGTTGAATAATAAAAATTGAAGGCAAATGCCAAATATTTATTATTTTTAATCGCTTAAATAAAAATTTGAAAGTAAGAGTTAAATTATAATTTTTAAATAAAAATTTAAATTTAATTAATATTTTATAATTTTTATTTTAGCAATTAAAAATAAGATCGAAAAATAAGATTTCATTTAATTTTTTTTTTTTCATAAAAATTAACAAATAACTTTTACGGTCCCTGTTTTATGTATCCAATCACATACAAATAATATTGATCTTACAGACAACTCACGCGAGAGCTCACCGCTTCAGGATATAGTGCTGCAATCGGCACCTGGTTCGCCCGGCATGTCCCTGGAACAGCGTGCCGCCGATGCTGGTGAGTATCCAATGGAATCTAGATAAGCCGTAGAATAACTGTTTGAATATTAATATCTTTGCAGAAATTATCTACAACTCTCAGAATGCACACCAGCAGCAGCAGCAGCAACAACAACAACAGCCGCCTCAGACGCTGCCCAATAATTCCAATCAATACAAGTGAGCATTTAATTTAAAATATGCTTAGGGATTAAAACCGATACCAATATCGGTTTTAGTTAAGGTTGCGGTTATGTTCGCATTTAGGTTTTCGGTTATCGGTTAATCTTTGAATAAGGGTTTAGTAACGGTGAACCGGTTTTTGTATGTTTCGGTTTTGCAATACCGGTATGGTTTCAATTCAGAAAAAAAATTTTTTTGCTGAAATATAATTATATTAATAATATAATAATAATAATTAAAAAACCTTAATTTATTAATGTTTCATTCCCACATTTATTCAGTTTGATGTAGTTTAGTTACACTTTAACAGTTTTAAGATTTTATTTAACAAATTTATTTTTTTTGCTCTTATTCAGTGCTATGAAAATTCGATCATGAATATCACAAATAAAATTTTAAACATAAGAAAATTAAAATCAAAATTAAAAAATAATTTCTTTTTATGAATAACCCGAAATTAACCCTTATAAATGAAACGGTTACTAAACGGTTATTTAGGTTTACAGAGTTTCGGTTTAAAGGTTTCGATCAAATGAAAATTTTTTTTTCGGTTACGGTTTTAAATTTCTATCTGTTTTTGCCGGTTAAAGGTTACGGATTCGGTTAGGGTTTTAATCCTTGTGCTTAGATAATTTCCAAATGTTTATATTTATGTACATTTTGTATTTTAGCAGCGGCAGTCCGTACTATGTAACCAATCAAAGTGCTGGCGTAACCGTGCAACAGGCGCACATAGATGGCGGAGGTGGAAATGTGGGAGCTCTGATTGCACTCAAGCGGAACCACGTAATGGCCGTTTCGCATCCGGCTCCGACAACGCTACATCAGCAGCCGCAACAACAACAGCAGCAGCAGCATCATTCTGAGATTATCTACGAAGAGCTGCCAACAGATTATAGCGGTCATATGGAGGCCGGCGAGGAGGAATGCGTTACCGCTGATGCCGCTGCGGCCAAACGTCCCAAATATGTGTCTGAGGTGCTCTGATGCGTGCGCATACAGAAACAGAATCAGAAACATAACAAAGGCAAATAATAATAACAACAATAATAGAACGCAGAGAGAATTAATCGCAACAGGGGAAGTTGTCTCTAGCGATCCTGCAAATGCAGATTTGTCGGCGAGCAGATGATGAAACTCAAAAATCAAGCAAAAAATGCTTAAATGCAAAAACAAAGCCCACTTGAAGGAAATTTCTAGAAAGCAAAAAAACAACAAATTTAAGTATCTCCATCTTGTATATTGAATTTGCCAATCCCAAAACGCAAACAGTCCCAATAAGAAACCAATATTGATACGGAATGAATGTTTATAATTAGAAACTGTGAGATTGTGTTTATTTGATGACCGTACAACGGTTAAAACGGCGTGGCAAGCACTTCCTGCCCGTCCCCCCCCCCCCTTCCCTTCACCCCATACAGTACTCCATCATTTTTTACCCTTAGATCTGACGAATTCAATATGCTCGATGACGCTACTCTCTAAGTACATATAATAAATCTTAAGATATAAATCGAAGTAATGCAAACAACACAAAAAAAAAGATGATATATATGAATATATATACGATTGATTATTGTAATGATGTTTAAGATGTTATAGCTATGTGACCGAATGCGCGATAAATGAGAGAAAATTAGGGGTAAAACCAAGCAAACCACACAACAAACAGGCGAATGAATATTATTACCTATCTACATACCTTTACCTATATCGATTTAAATATAAATAAATATATCTATATATATACATGCATATATATATACATATATAAAGTATATATACAAAATATTAAAAACTAAACAAAATTATAAATATCTACAAATTTACGGATACAAATATAAAATCATTATAATAATGCAAAAACAGAAAAACAATTACTTATAAAAAGAAAAACAAAAACAATTGCACTTTATTTCTTAATAATGAAGAAAATCCCATTTAAGTGTTTGGACAAATTGTGTATTAAAACAAAAACAAAGCCAATGTAAATTTGTTGTTTTATTTCATCATAGAATTCACATGTTCTCTTAAACATAAGGCTAATAAAGGTTATTACAAATGAAAAATGTAGACAAAATGTAAGTTCAAATACCCTTCTTAATATATATAAAAATTGTGGATAACATTACATTCAAATGAAAATGAATTATTCTGCGAATATTTTACATCTTATCATTACTTTGATTTCTCTTGATTGGAATGTTTATTTTTAGTTTCGTCTAGTTTACCATTTGTGTTCACTTTGTTTACTGGGTTTGTTTCTCGGATTCGATTAAATGCCAGGTATTTTTCAGTTAGCGTATCAGCATTACTGTTGGCAAAATGCGAAATAAATTTTTTGAAAATATCAAAGCTTAATAGAAAAGTACTATTATTGCCCTCGAATGAAGTCCATTGTTTGGATCGAAGTATATTAGTTATCCCATTAATCAGGATCGTATTGTTGTACTTATGTCCCAATTCAAAGAAGATTGTCAGATCCGCTAGAATCATGTTATTGACTCGGTTCACCAATATAGTTGCACAGTCTTTGACTATAGATGACGACATCCACATGTTTCCGCATTCATACAGACTTATTAGCGTTTGTACATCATAATTATCGAGAACGTTCTTATCATATTTGTAACAATATTCTCGAAATATTTGAAATATCACTGGCGTCACGTCTTGTAAATGGACCTCTGAAGTTGATGACTCCTTGAAATTGCTTAAGAACATGCAACGAAAGAAATCTGAGTCAATTGCCAAAACAATTTTGTGGCACTCAAATTTTATGGAATCCACGATTATTGTACAGTCCGTAAGATCGGTATCATGATACATCTTATTGAATACTTCAGACAACCTTAAAATTGAAATGGACTTAATAAATTTAAAATAAAATTAAATATAACTAGCTCAGCTTACCTGGTGCTCATGGTTTTTGCGTTTCAAGAAATGCGTCCTTTCGTTCAGCTAGCTGTTTAAATTCTGCGAATTGCTCTAGTGTTGGCATGCTCATATGAGTGAGTGAACAAAAAAGGGTTGTCAACTGAAGTGATTAAACATACTGAGTTTACCTAAACACGCAGTGTTTCCCAACTCTACAAAGACGTCGCTTTCACTATCGATCTTTCCAATATCGATATTTGTTTTTAAATAGCTTTATTAAAGAAAACAGAAAGGTATTAATTTTAATTTAGTAAAGCAAAAAATGTTTGCATTAGCATTTAGGATCTTCGTAAAAATTAGTCATTGCTACTAATTGTAACTAAAAACAAGCGGATCAACCGAGTGCACTCGACACTAATATAACCTGGGCCTAGTCCCCGGCACGCCGAAAATTTGAGGCCCATGTCATACTTATCTTCAAATATCGACATGCCGTTTTTGTGATATATATATACATATATATATGTATAATATGATAAATGATTTAAACCAATTTTACAAATAAAAAAAAACAAAAATAAAATAATCAAAAGTCATTTGCACCGACAGGATCGAGACTCGAACCCCGAGCTCCCATTTCGCTTTCCGAGCACCTACCACCACCTCCGCTACTCCTCAACACACGCTTATGCTGGCGAACTCGATACACATTCTCGATGTACATTCTGGCAGGGTAAATGTAAAATGAATTAAGTGACCATTAATTCTATTCTATTTAAAGAATTGCAAGAGAGAATTGTTAGAGAAAATTGTTAATATCTTCACTATAGTATGGTCTAATCGTGATGAAACTTGGTGATTAGATTCTAAGTATGTTGTTACACACGTTGGTGCAATAAAAAGTAGAAAACTTTAACTTGACTTCCTGAATTAAAGGTGATGCAAGTTTTTGATGAGTTACGCCCCTATAGTGGGCGTGGCAACATTTTTACATAAACTGATATTGCCTGACAAAATAGGGAGTCTTCATTCCAAATTTGATGGTCCTAGCTCTTAGCATATCTGAGATCCGATCGTTCATACGGACACAAGGACATGGCTATATCGGCTACTCGGCTTTTGATGCTGATCAAGAATATATATACTTTATGGGGTCGGAGATGCTTCCTTCTATCAGGTATAAAAAGAAAAAATGAAAAAAATAGCCATTTTAGTGTCTGCACAGATTATGAAAACAATATAAGAAGCAAATGTTAATCTATTGTTTTACTCTTTTTGCAACCAAAGATTTAAGACGAATACAGTTGATTACAATTGAAAAATGTATGCAATATGTAGACTTATACTCACGGTTGCCACAATTGCCGTTTTTGCTTCAAAACTTTGTATAGCTTTAGGTTGAAGTACATATTTATTTTTATTTGATAACGTAATCACTACATTAAGATGAAAATGTGAAATACTTTGGAAATATGTGTTATTGCTTTAGGTATTTGTGAAAGAAATATTTTTTATTTAATTAAATGCAAAACTAACTTGAACTGCAAAACAATATTTTTGGCTCTTTTTTCGTAAATTTATCTAATTTTTTGTTTGATTTTGGCTCAATCAGATATTTTGAAGTGTTTATACTTGATAAAAAAGAATTATTTTATGTGATAACATTTTGTCATTACTTTATTTCTCTTGTTTTAATATTTGATTTGTAGATTCTTCTAATTTACTGCTAACGTTTCATTCGTTAACAGTTTTTTTTTTCTAGGATCCGATTAAATGCCAGATAATGTTCAGTTATCGTATCAGCATTAATGTTGGGAAAATGCGAAATAAATTTTTTGAAAATATCATAGCTTAATAGAAAGGTACTATTATTGCCATCGAATGAAGTCCAGTTTTTGGATCGAAGTATATTAGTCATTCCATTAATCAGGATCGTATTGTTGTACTTATGTCCCAATTCAAAGAAAACTGACAGATCTGCTAGAGTCATGTTATTGGCTCGGTTCACCAATATAGTTGCACAGTCTTTGACTATAGATGGCGACATCCACATGTTTCCGCATTCATACAAACTTATTAGCGTTTGTACATCATAATTATCGAGAACGTTCTTATCGTATGTGTAACAATATTGGCGTCACGTCTTGTATATGGACCTCTGAAGATGATGACTCCTTGAAATTGCTCATAAACATGTACCGAAAGAAATCCGAGTCTATGGGCAACGCAATTTTGTGACACTCGAATTTTATGGAATCCACTATAATTGTGCAATCCGTAAAATTTGTGTCCATGCACATTTTTTTAATATTTCGATCTGCCTTTAAATCAAAAGAAATTTAATATATTATTAAAATTGGGATAATACAAGAACACTTGGTGCTCATGGTTTTCGAGTTTCAAGGAATACTATCTCCGTTTAGTTGTTTAACAATCCGTTACCACACTTGGATGCCTCGACTGCAATTGAGAAAATGAGGTAACGGACGTCGATTGTGATACAAGCCCCAACCCATCTTATTGGAGGGGGATAAGATAAGATGTAATACGATTAGTTATTAGCCAGCGAAACGGCATTAATAAATTTACGATTGATAATCAAAACTAAAGCTTCTGGCTCTTCTAGTATAAAGAACCTGGTATTTTTTATGTTGTGCAAGATTTAAATGTTTTTTATTTCTCAGTATTTTAAATTGATTGTAAATACATTGAAAATGCATAAGATGTAACGATCGAACGATAACATACATATAATTAACATGATAGCTATATGGGTTTGGTTTCATTTTGAAGCCAGTTCAGAGTGAAGGCGTCCTCCGATAAAAGTGGCGAAAGGGTTTCCCAAACTAACAGATGATAGTCATTGAGTAATTTAATTTCCTGTTCGGTAAGAAGCTCCTTGATAATCATTTTAGTTTGCTTTGGGCACATGGTGATGGTTTTGAATGTAAGTGCGCCACGGTTAGCGAAGTTATGCTTGGGTTGTGCTGAGACAATTTGAACAATGTCCTCAATGCGTATACCAAATTCTCCATCTTTGTAGAAACCGGGTTCGTTCGAAATGAACATGTTCTCTTGAAGACCAGGATCGTCTGGCATAAGGCGGAAGCCAACGCCCATTGGTCCTTCGTGGACATTCAGAAAGTGGCCAACACCGTGGCCAGTTCCATGGCCATAGTCTAAGCCAACATCCCAAAGTGACTTTCGGGCCAGCACATCCAAGACTTGCCCCTTGATCTTCGTCGGGAAAATTGTTGATCCCAAGGTTAATTGACCCTTAAGAACACGAGTATACGTTTCCTTTTGAAAGTCCGTTGGATTGCCAAAGTGAAAAGTTCGAGTTACATCAGTTGTACCATCGAGATACTGAGCGCCAGAATCGCATAAATAAACTTCTTTATCATTAATTGGCCGATTTGTCTCCTTTGCGGGATGGTAGTGAATAACCGAACCATTTGGACCAGACGAACTAATGGTAGTAAAACTGAGACCCATATAATTATCCTTAGTCTTGCGGAACGATTCCAGCTTGTCGGCGCCGGACATTTCATCAACCTGCTCGCCCTTCTTGACGGCATCTTCCAACCAGGCAAAGTATTGACACAATGCCACGCCGTCACGAATGTGACTATTGACAAATCCTTTAATCTCTGTATCATTTTTGATGGCCTTGAGTAATGCAATTGGTGTGATCTCCTGATGTCTTGATGGTTTTGGTACCAAAGAATTCAAATATAAACTGCTAGTAGATGATATCCAAATTTTTCCATTCGAATTGGCGGCGATTTCACGAACTCCATCGCCAATGGATTCATAAGGCCGAATCGTGATTTGAACATTGTTTTCACATTGATGTTCCTTTATGTTGTCGGGCAGTTTGCCTGAATCGGCAAATAGAACAATATCGTCATGTGTTACGATCATAAATGCAAAAAATACGGGATTGTAGTCAATATCGGAGCCACGCAGGTTTAAGAACCAAGCGATCTCATCCAGAGCAGTAACAATAAGAGCGCTGGTATTTTGCATTGTCATCTGCTGGCGAACTCGATCCCATTTCTTGGCAATCGTCTCTCCGGCAAACTCCAACTTCAGTGTGATAATTTTATTTGAGGTCCGCGGTGGCTGCTCATCACCCCAAACGTCATCAATTAAATTCCGCTCAATGCCGATCAAATTGCACTCGGCTGCGTTCAGTTCCTTCTCAATGGTTTTACCCAAACGAAATGAGAATAGACGTGGATCAACGCCGACGGCACTGCCCTTGGGCAGATGCTTTCCCAGCCAGTAGCCAATTGATGGGGTTGTGGCCAAGCCATCCTTCATCAGTGTCCAATTTGCATCCAACTCCTTTTCGGCCTGCTGATAATAGCGTCCATCTGTCCACAGAAGCGCCTTGTCATTCGTAATCACCGCTGTGCCCGCCGATCCAGTGAAACCGCTAATAAAAGCTCGTCTCTCGTCATGCGCACACTGATATTCACTCTGATGGGCGTCTCCCGATGGTACCACATAGGCGCTTACTCCGGATGCCTCTGGAACACACGCCCGCTGCATTAGCTCGCGCAAATTCGACAATTTTTGCGTTGTGGCCTTCATTATGGCTTTGACTGTTGTACTGAATGCGTAAGCCACTTTTCACTAATCTTATAGCTGTTGTTGAACAAAAAAGATAAGTCATACAATCGCAACAAATAAATTACACATCTGTTATCAAACCTGATTGTAAATACAAGGCGGCAGTCATAAAATAAATTCAGTTTTTGCTCTCCAAGCTTTCTTTGTTTTTTTTTTTATTGTATAAATAAATAAGGTGTTGGAAAACACTAAGCAGACGTCTTATCGATAATATAATGTACTCAGAGTGAATCGAGTGACACAAATATAACAATTACAAAGAGTTTAAAATTTAAATTAATTGGCGAATAATAATTTTTAATGTAATATATCAGAAAAATAAATCATTTATCATAAAAATGAAACCGTTAAAGTTATCGATTAAGCGCACTCCTACACAGTGCTGCCAATTTAGCTATTTTCACGCTAGATCTGTTGCTTGCAATTGGAAATGCACGATAAATTGTCAAGTAGCGGCTAGCGGGAATTATGGCTATTTTTCATTGTGCACATCCTCGAGCACTTCAAGGTGGAATCAACCAATATTGAAGAGATTCTGTTACTCGAACGTCCACCAATTTAAATTCAACTTGAAAAGTTTTCAAAAATACTGGATTAAATCAATAAAAATATCGTTTTACTACTCAAGCCACGGGGGCCACAATTGGCGTTTTTGCTCCAAAACTGGCTCTTTTTTTTTCCTGTTGGCGCACTTTTTTTTCGATCTGTCTCTTTTTTTCTTCAGAATCAGCTATTTTGTGTAGGTTTAGGTTGAAGTACATATTTATTTTTTTATTTGCTAATATGATCACTACCTTAAATTGAAAATGCGAAAAACTTTGGATATATGTGTTATTGCTTTAAGCCAAATATTTTTTATTTAATTAAATGCAAAAATAACATGAACTGCAAAAACAAAGTTTTGGCTCTTTTTTCGTCAATTTGGCTCATATTTTGATTGATTTTGGCTCAGTCAGATATTTTTAAGTGGCAACCGTGACTCAAGCTATTTCTTATTAGCTACCAACAAAATTTTCTGGCTATTTTTAGCTTTTTTCAAAGGCTAGTTTAGCTTTCTCATGTTCCGAAGAAGTTGGCAACACTGCTCCTACAACAGGTATTTATCAAGAATAAAAAATTATCGATATAAACATAAAAAACGTTCAGCTCAATCGACCGACGACCATTCCAATCGACTTCTTCGATCGAAAAAGTTCTGCGTAAAAAAGATTTGTAAATCTTTGTAAAGTTGTATTCACTAATTTGCTAAAAACTTTAAAATGGTAGTCAAAGCTGTTTGCGTTATTAACGGCGATGCCAAAGGCACAGTTTTCTTCGAACAGGAGGTAAATGACTTTTTTGTACTCAACCCAAAAAGAAATATGGCAGACCACAAAATACTAAGGTCAAAGAGCCGGGCAAACCGCACCACACCGCACTTACATACATATACACACTAATGCATGCATATGTATGTCTGTATGTATGCATAAGCATGTATGCATTGTTGGGGCGCAACGAGAAGTGATACTTGAATTTCAATTAGGTGTTTTGTATTTTGTGCTGTGTCATTTAACAAACGCAGAATTATATAATCACAACAACAATGCACACTTGCTGTGTACATACATAAGAATATGATAACACAAATACTATTTTAAACCTAATCTCTTTCTCTCTTGAATCTAATTTCATATGTTGTGCGTATGTATGTATGTATGTACATAGGTGTGAGCTTTACAGGGAAAATTTTAAGTATCTATTTAAGCTCGTAATTGTTATGGTCCACCCCATGATGACATTATATGCAGATGAAGGATTCGTTTGAAGTGCCCTCTTTTTCGGGGCGACGACAACCAAACAAAACAAGTTTTCTATATATCTATCTCTGTCTCTCTCAGAGCTAACAAAAACGTCGCCCCGAGAGAGAGCGAATACTTCACCATTATATCATTTCATCATGGCCCACCCTATCCAATTGTCATGCTTACACATATTTTATTTAGCTTATCACCTTGATGACAGCATTATCATTGTTTAGGATTTGTTTCAAACTTCTCTTTTCTTTTTTTGGGTCTACTTTAATAGGCCGAAGGTAGCCCCGTAAAAGTCACCGGTGAAGTGAATGGACTTGCGAAAGGTCTACACGGCTTCCATGTGCACGAGTTTGGCGACAACACCAATGGCTGCATGTCGTCTGGACCACATTTCAATCCCCATAAGAAGGAACATGGTGCACCCACCGACGGTGATCGCCATTTGGGTGATCTGGGTAACATAACCGCCTCCGGTGATGGTCCAACTCCGGTTAATATCAGCGACAACCAGATTACGCTCTTTGGCGAGAACAGTATCATTGGACGCACTGTTGTTGTGCACGCCGATCCCGATGATCTCGGCAAAGGTGGACATGAGTTGAGCAAGACAACTGGCAATGCTGGCGCTCGCATTGGATGCGGTGTCATTGGCATTGCTAAAATCTAGAGTTAAAAGCATTTGTGCAACAAATGGTTACATTAACCCATATATATATATACACATATATAACTACTATATAATTGAAATATTGCTTCACCTTGGCTCCAAATTTGTATCCTTGATTTGTTAATTGTTTAAAAGCAACCTTTAAGGTTTAATAAATGGTGTTAATCGGAAAAGTGTCTGTTTTGATTCTCTAGCAGCTGAAATAAGCAGAAATAAACAATTTCAAGAGTTTCTTTATGATTTAAAAAGTTTACTACAATCTTTGTAAACAATAGTTCGTATATAAATAAGTATTATTTACAATTCAAGAGAAAAACCAATTAGTTCACTAGAGCTATGGCTTGACTATTAAAAACAATATCAACGAGTTTTGAATAAACATGAATTCTACATTAATGGTAAAGAACTCAAGCGAATTTGGTTAATGCGGGTGTGTCTTATGGCTTCATTTATGTCTTATTGAAGTACGACTGGTACACGATGCCAAGCGAGGAAGTTGCAAAGAGGGTGAAATAGCTCCACCAGGTGGCAAAACCCAAAAATCCCTTATACACTTCCGTAGAGAACACCTGAAAAGATCAAATTTAATAGTAAGTTAATGTTATTAAATTGGACTTGAGCACTTACATTTTTGAGACTAGCAAAGGAGGCCTGCAAAGACTGTGCAGACTCCAATATATTGAATTCCTGCTCCGGATTAGGATCAAGATCGGCTGTAGGCATCACAGCCATATCCGAGTCGGCAGCGCATTCATGCTGTAGGACACCGCTCTCCCTGAAGATGCCTGCCCAACTGAAACCGCCGAGGCTCTTGTACATAAGTGTCAGATAGAGGCATAAAATGAGAGGTGCAGCAAACTGCAAGGTCACAACACACAGATAGTAGAAAATCGAGGATATCTGCAAGAGAAACCAGAATCGAATTTTGATTATGATAAATCTAAAGGGTATTTGAGTTCTATATGTCATGCCTTTTTTTGGAACTCGACGTTTGTAATGCGTCCCGCCTCTTTGCGCAGATCGAGTATCTTGTCATAGGCCAAATTTAGATAAGACTGCAGATAGATGGGCATCAATGCGAATCGCATAATCACCACGAAGATCACCAGCAGCAGGCGCAATGTTTCAAAGACGTGAGGCTTCAATCTGTTTGGGGTGATGGTAATAATACAATGTTCAGCAATATGTTGTGTTGACAATTGGATACTTACAGAGGTTGTTGCATGCCCTCAAAGACGCGCACCGTCAAATAGTCTCGACTAATTGGCCTAATCCACAGTATGACTAGAATGAAGGGTAGCACAAAGCTAAGATTTAATAGAATTTGCAGCATGCGATTGCCACGACAGTATTTGAGAGAATCCCAATGCATTTTGGCCATTCGCAGACCAGGAAAGGTGAACAGGGAGCCGAGCACACCGCAGCTCAAAGCCAAAAAGAACTTGACAACAATTTTGGAGGCCGGACCACTGTAAATATATACAAATAAGTATTTAACAACTTTTCAAATAAAGATAGTTGGTTCAAACGCACGATGACGGTAGACCCTGGTCGGTGAGAAACTTGGAGGCGCTGGCATTGAAGCTAGTATAGGCATCCTCCAGGCCGGTTTCCAGTATGCGCTCATCAATGATAAGCACTATCATGGCAATTAACAGGTAGACGAGACACGCCACTATCACCATGGAGCGCTCTCCAATTGATTCTTCACTTTGGAAGTACAACACGGTGAGGGAAGACAACAGCTTCAGGGCAAAGAATATGACCAGCAGACACCACACCATGCTCAAATTGATTTCCTGCTTTAACGGGTAGAAATAGTGAAAGATTTCCGAGCACAAATAAACGATGCCAGCATAGACGCTAAAGTCAACAAGCCATTGGTATTCGGTAAAGTAACGCAGATGCACCACATCCCGCTCCAGCACTGGCAACGTCTCCAGCTCCACTTCTATGCTGCGCGGTATATGAAACTGCGAGGATCCAGTGCCATTGGCCACTCCGTTCAGCTGCTTATGTTTGCTCTTCGCTGGACGCTCTTTCGGAACGCCGCCTTTTGTGCGCAGCTCATCGTCTGTGGGATGCAGGTAGCGAAAGAGACCGGTGCGGCACAATATCCATTTGGCAAATGAATAATGGGGGCTCAGCTTCTGAATGACACTGACCATCACCAGTGTGATAACCAGTTGGGCTCCCAATACAGCCTGCAAAAACACAAAACAAAAACACACACACTCACATTCATTATGGCTGAAACAACGTGTGAAACCATTTTTGGGTCAATTCTATTTTTGGTCCAATTATTATGCACATTCCATTTTTCCGGGCACACGAATATTCTGACGACCTGCTTTCTGTCTGTTGGCGCTTTTACTTACCATGATTTTATGGCGCAATGAATTGTATGTTGAACGGTGGTTGGATTTTGTAATAAACTGTGGCAATTAGTGTGTTAATTAATTCATGTTTCCTGATTAAAAGAAATTAGTCTAAATTAGAGTTGTTGGAATCGCTCAGATTGAGTCCCAGTATAGTGTTGGGTTGCTCATGAGTGAGTGAACAAAAACGAGTTGCTCCCTGAAGAGAGCAAGTGAACATGTTCCTTCCCAATTGCTCTTTATTGCTCAGTTGCTCTTTTTTGCTCAGTTGCTCAGTCTTGTTCTGTTGTTCTGTTTTGCTCCTTATTGCGAACTTTGCTCGAATTTTCTCTGTTATCTTAGGGCATTTTGCGTAGATTCTTTCTTTGGCCATACACATTGTTGGATTAGTGTCAAATCTAAATACTCACATAAAGAATTCAAGATGTCCAGTCCATTAACCATATGATAATCAATGCGAGGGAAAGGGATAGAGAGCACCGAATTGCACAGCACTGAAGAAATACTGGACAAAAACCGAACGATTCTGCAGCCGACGAGACCACCTTATGTTATTCCATCATGATGTGGACACACTGGCTTAGTGTTGGACAGTGTTGCCAGAATTAGTCCGTTAAAAAAGGACAGATTTGAATAAGCAAATTTTAAAGCAAAAATAAAAAATATTGTAGTGTTTTTTTTAGCAAACTTTTATTTTATTTCTAAACCAGAAAGAAAATAAGGAAGAAATAAAATAACAGAATGTTTTAAAACACAAACCTTTTTTTGTATTATTTGTTCAAAACTTGTCTTTTCAAATTTGTCTTTTTTGAACGGTCACAGTTGGCAACGCTGGTGTTGGGTAAACACTGCTCATTTAGGTGAACAAGTTCACTTGCTCTGTTTTAGAAGAGCCAACTCACTCAGATTGCTCGGTAGCTCAGTTATTCACTCATTTTGCTCGGTAGCTCAGTTATTCACAAAGCAAAGCGCACAATAGGAACAACAGAGCAATAATGATCAAAATAGAACAGCTGTGCAAAAAGAGCAAGTGAGAGCAAAAAAGAACAAGTGAACAAAAAAGTACAATTTGGTAGGAACCTGTTCATTGCTCATTTCAGAGAGCAACTCTTTTTTGTTCACTCACTCATGAGCGACCGAACAGTGTTCGGCGAACACTACTATTATTGCACTTCACTGATTGAGCACGTTTTTAAAAGCCGGGCGCACAAAACAAAACAAAAAAGAGCATTAATTGACACTACAATGTACATGAATGCCAATCTATTCGAGCCTGGCAAATCAAAGCCCGAACGTGCGTTCATACAGGGTGCCGCGAAACAGAGTTCACGCTTTGATGGTCGCAAATTAAACGAATTTCGCGATGTGAATTTAACCTTCGGTGCTGATTGGGGCACAGTATCTGTTTCAATGGGAGAAACAAAGGTGCTGGCACAGGTGAGCTGTGATCTTGGCACCCCGACAAGTGCCCGAGCCAATGAGGGTACGCTTCATTTAAACGTGGACATCAAGGGCGTAGCATTTCTGGACGAGGTACAGGCGACACACGATCAGCGCGCTCTAACGCTTAACTCTCTGCTGGAACGGACATTTCGCAGTTCACGCTGCCTGGACCTGGAGTCGCTGTGCATTGCAGTTGAGCAGCATGTCTGGTGTGTGCGCGTCGACATCAATGTGCTCAATCATGATGGCAATCTTTATGGTGCGTACAATTTCACGGCAAGATATCAGTTGTAATCCATTGCTTTCATTTCATGCAGATGCCAGCACCATTGCTGCGCTGGCAGCACTCATGCACTTTCGCCGACCCGATGTCTCCTATATTGATGACCAAATTCGCACATACAGCGAACGGGAGCGGGAGCTGATGCCACTGCTCTTCCTGCATTATCCCGTTAGCGTCACATATTGCGTATACAAGAGTACGCCACAGCCTTTGGTTGATCCCACACTGCTGGAGGAGAATGCCGCCGACTCGATTATCGTTTTGAGCTTTAATTCATATCAAGAACTGTGTACACTCAATGCTGGCGGCACCGCACCCACCAATGTCCGCACCATTATGCAATGCGCACACAGCGCGGCCAAACGATCCAAGGCCCTAGTGCAATTTATACGTAAGGCGTTGGAGCTGGATATGGAGAGTCGTCAGCAGCCCGGTCAACAGGTGACCGGCTTGGCGAATCTCCTAAACGGTACAGCTTCCAAGCTAAGCTTCAAACGTCTGATGGAGGAAGAGCAGCATATGGAAGTATTTATAGTGCCAGCAAATCAAATCGATGCGACAGAGTCCGTCCAACTGCAGGAAACCACAAATGAAGATCAATCGGAAGCGCCCACACAGACACCAGATGGTAAAAAACCTGCTATGCTTTTATTTCATACTAATTTCCTTTCAATTATCGCTTGCAGTCACGCCCATGGATGACAGCAGCTGGTTACCGCAGGAGGAGACCGCCTCGAAAGAAAAGTCTGAGGACAACGTTCAAACCCTTTTAAAGGAAATCACACCGGCTAATGCGAAGGCGGTTAAATCTAAATCCAATCGCGGAAAAAACAAGCCTGGCAAAAAACAACTACCACTGTCAAAAAAACAAAGTATAAACACTTTTAAATCTTTTTCGAAAAATTATAAATATTTGAATATGTTGAACTATTTGCAGATCACAGCGATTCAGAGGAGGAAGTCACACAAATCATTTGATAAATGATTTTTGCTTTTCAAATACAACTTTATGAATGTCCGTATAGCTTAAGAAAAAGTTAAAAATTAGTAAATATATGTAGCATAAAAAATGTAAATAAATTGTGTGGTAATCCATAAACTTCATCTTAATAATATTATTTAAAAAGGAAATACTTTCTTAATGTTTCATTCACACATTTATTTCACATATACAGCGGTGCCACAGAAATCGCTTTCGCTTGAATTTCACTAAAATTTGTATGCTATGCAAATTCGATCATAAAAAACAATTTAAAATGAAACAAGAAAATTAAAAAAAAATTAAAATCAAAATGAAAAATACATTTTTTTGGATTTATGAAAAACAAAAATTAACCCTTATCGGTTTACAGAGTTTCGGTTTTAAATTTCAATCGGTTTTTATCGGTTAAAAACTAATCTCCACTGCAATAGTTAATTGTTTATTTTTTACTATAAAAAAAAAATTAAAAGTAATTGAATAATGAAACATTTATTTCCCAGAGTTTTAGGTATGCATTTGTTTATTCAAGAAAAGTTTGAGTAGTTAGCTAAGTGGTTAGTAGTTGCATTTCAACATGCCAAAGAAACTTTTACATCTCTGATTTCTTGCCGGGATTGGCAAGTCGCACCAGTTGTTGCCCCTCCAGCAGAGCTTCAATTTGATCGGGGTCTTGGCTGTTGTTGATTCTGACGGTGTCGCACTTGTGGTCGAAGAACCGACTGTTGTCGGAGGGACGATTATCGGCGCCGGAGTCGGGAACCGAATTAGGATCTTAGCCAGACACAGCGTCATAACGGCGGATAAGGTAATTATGGTGATCAAACCAGAGTATTTCATATTTTATAATTGTCAAGTTGAACTATAATATTCTAAAACGTGACTAGCCGGTTTTATAGTGATTTCGAGTTACAGTTTTTATTTGTTTATCGACAAGTGTTCGGAACAAATAAAGAGCTAATAACTCAAGGTGAGTTTGATTAAAGTTTAACGTTTACTTAAATCCGAATAATTCCGTGTAATGACAATTTTGTGTTTGTCTGCACAAATAAAATAGACTGACATAGTTTACCATTCGACATGGCAATAATAACACGGTGCTACAAAAAATAAAATCAAAACAAAACTTCTGGGATGGGACATAGCGTAGGTTGTAGGCACCAGAGTTGTTCCTAATTAACTACTTTTTTAATGAATTTGGCATTTCATTGGCATTGAAAAATAGTAGTGCTAGTGAAATTCATTACAGTAGGCATTGAAAAAAGCAATGCTAATGAAATCGAATTTAACTAGCATTGAAAAAACTAGTGCTAGTGAAAAATTTTCATTACTTTTCATTTTCAATGACAATGAAAATTTTTTAATTAGCATTGAGTAATTATAGGAAAGAATTATTTTAAATAAAATTAATAATTATTTTTTTGAAAAAATTTAAAAAAATTGAAAAAATGGGAAAAAATTGGAAAAATTTACAAAAATGGAAATAAACGTGAAGAAAAATGTGGAAAATGGTTTTTCCAATAGTTTTCCCGATATACCATATATTTATACGATAGTTTTATGCGATACTTTTATACAATAGTTTTTTACGATAGTTTTTTACGATAGTTTTATACGATAGTCTTATACGATATTAATTCATGCAATAGTGCACTGCTCTTACTTTTTTATGTTCGCCCATTTTTCAGACTATTTCAAGAAAACAATTGCTAAGTCGAAAAATAATAACTGTTACTTTATTCTGAAACCCCCAGGATAATAAAAATCGTAATCGTTTTTTCCAACCTTTAATCGGTTAATATATATCTATATATATATTTTTTATTTTTATTATATTATTATTATACCGGAAAAATGACGATTTAATGGTCGGGTATCTGTTAAGACTCTCGATGGAGTCATCCACATCATTTAGGTATCGTGCAAACTCGACACGTAACGTAGTCTCTTCCAAAGAATTTTCTAATAAATGAAAAAATAAATGTATTCAAAATTAAATAAATATTTTTATCAGCAGAAATACCTGAAGCACTCTCTCCAAAATCGAAAAAGCTAAACATTTTTGTGTCCTTTTGTGCTGAAGACGTGCTGGGTGTGTGGACCGAAAATTGTTCTGCATGCTGTAGGAACATTTCCTTAATTTTTCCCTCAGTCCATTCCGGCGCAGTCTCAAGCATGGCTGCCGCAAATTTAAGCTTTATGGCTGGGCAGGCAATGGCAGCCACAAATGAATCGTGAGATTCGGGAGTCATCTTAAAAAAGTGCGAAAACCTCCCCATCAGTGGGTCCACCATACTCTCAATCCGGTCATTGAGAAACTGCATTTTCTGCCACTTCACCTTTATGGTTATAAGGGTAGGAACGAAATACCCCTACAGCATGGTTTTTTCCCCTTGGAGGAAGTCGAGCCCTGCTGCCAATGGCTCCATTATTTGGCAATATTCCTCTAAATATTGGAACTCTCGGGAAGTCAGTTTTGCTACTCCCAATAGCGTACATAGCTCCTCAAGCTTATCTTTGTGCTTGTGCAAATGCTGAAATGAATCATAGAGGGTGTTCCATCTGGTGGCACATGGCGTTTTTAGCGACAACCTAGATGGTTTTTAATAACTTCGGCAGACTTCGGCCGGTTGCACTTGTTCCATAATGCTGAACATCTAAAAACAAATGTATCAAATGTTAATAAATGTACGTATTTTTCATAAATTTAATATTTACCTTCTCAAAACTCTCATATGCAGCTCGTGAATTTTTGAGTCAGACTTAATAATGTTGATATAGTCCGTTGTCGCTATTAAATTCAGCGTGTGACTTGCACACCTGTAGTGTTTCGGTAGGCGAATTATTGGCGGCTCTACCGATTGCAGAAGCTCGTCCTCAGAGTCGGACTCTTCGTCCTCCTCACCAACATTATAATTGACTTAAAAAAAATTAATAAAATTTATACATGGCAAATATTAAATATTTTCAAAATTACCTCTAACGCCAAAGTCCTTTAATGCCTTTACAAAATTGCTCCCATTGTCTGTAATGGTACAAACAATTTTGTCGCTGGAAAACATGAAAGTATTATTAATATGAGAATCGTAAGGATTCAGATGAAATTCTGATTATTTCCTGCATACTTTTAGGCGTCACAGTGACGTTATTAAAACTATCGTAAAAAACTATTGTATAAAAGTATCGCATAAAACTATCGTATAAATATATGGTATATCGGGAAAACTATTGGAAAAACCATTTTCCACATTTTTCTTCACGTTTATTTCCATTTTTGTAAATTTTTCCAATTTTTTCCCATTTTTTCAATTTTTTTCAATTTTTTTCAATTTTTCCAAAAAAATAATTGTTAATTTTATTTAAAATAATTTTTTCCTATAATTACTCAATGCTAATTAAAAAATTTTCATTGGCATTGAAAATGAAAAGTAATGAAAATTTTTCACTAGCACTAGTTTTTTCAATGCTAGTTAAATTCGATTTCATTGGCATTACCTTTTTCAATGCCTACTGAAATGAATTTCACTAGCACTAATTTTTTCAATGCTAATTAAATAGTAATGGTAATGCTTATAGGCACAGCTCTGGTAGGCACACTAGACGGCATATTTATTTTGACAACATTTAAAATTAAATCTACGCATAATTTGAATCTACTTCATGTACATTGTGGAATCAATGAAAAGGACATTTCAATGCCGTTTGAATGATACAAAACTTTCCTTAACCCATTCGGTACAAATTGAATATTTTGAAATCTTTGTAAAAGTCTATTTTGAAACTTTTTTCCTCAATTTTTTAAAAATAATACATATTTTGATGCAAAAAAAATCTTCAAACAATTCTAAGAGTGGCTGCAAAATTTTTTTTTCAAAAATCTCTTCCCTTGTATTTTTTTATAATTTTTTGAAAACTGCAAAAAATTACTATTTTTCCACCTTTTCATACAAATAGTGACTTTCTAATAAAACGCAAAAAACTGTAAAAATCGCTATATTTTTACATATACATAGCTCCCTTAATATTTATTTGAGATTGCAGTGTAATACACTGTTAGAAAGGTGTTACTTTTCACTTTTTACAATTTATGACTCATAGTTTAAGACAGGATTTTTTAACTTAAATCTCTAAAAAACGGTGTTTTTTACTGTCATTTAAAATTTCGAAGTGCAACAGCCCTGCAGATCAAATCTGTAACTGTTTACTGTATTTTTGTATTAAACTTTTTTTTATATTTTATAAAATTCATCATTGATTAAAGATTCATTACTCATATGTATAAATTTTAGTCTAATCTGACAACTTTGACAAAACTATTCCAAAATTTTCACATTAAAAAATTTAAGTATAATTCGAAATATAAGTATAAAATGCAACAGCAAGATCCATGCCAGTCATCCAAGATCTTGGATCATGGTAAATGGGATACGAATGCGATAAGGCATTACAGCACCTTGCCGCGCATACAGAAGCAATTGCGCAAGGGCAACTGGAATTATTTGAGCGATCATCCAGAGGTA
The DNA here is from genome assembly GCA_035047525.1 of Drosophila quinaria. NCBI lineage: Eukaryota > Metazoa > Arthropoda > Insecta > Diptera > Drosophilidae > Drosophila > Drosophila quinaria. Next base: position 1,034,671 of record JAWNPO010000510.1, on the reverse strand, counting down.
AGCAGGCAGAAGAGGAAGCAGGTCAAAGCTAGTTGGTGCAATAAATAAACATATTGCATCTCGCTCTTGCACATACATTCCAACTCGATGCAAAATAAGATCCACTGTTATATAAGATCCACTTTCAAGTAGCAGAATATGGTAAAAGAGCAATGACTTTTTCTGTGAACTGCAAGGAAATCTAAGCTTAATTATCTATTCAAATTTCTAGCTAACGAATACTTTTTTCAGATACGAGCAATAGTGCGCGTTATAATGCACCAGGTGATCAATGCGAAGCCCAAGAATGTACGACAGTTTATAGCAAATTTCTTCAATTGCTGCCGTACTCCGCTGTTGGTACCAATGGTAAGTACCTAATTCTGCAAAGTGTAAAATCAAATGCAATTATCAAGAATGTGTATTTTTAGATAAATGCACAATTAAAGTATGTAAAGGAGCAATTAAAACGAGGACGTTGGAGCAAATTTGATGGGGAAATGTTGCTTATGGAAAGCCCTTCCACACACTCTTTGCTGTCTACGGCGTCGACTGAGGGAAATGTTCATCCTGTGCTCACATATGCGCTTGTCTTCAAGAAACCAGACGAATGTGGTACAGACAGACCGCCATACTAAGTCCAGACATTCAATCATTTCAAAACCAACTATCTTGTGAATTGCTGTGAATTGACAAAGTTCATCAAATACACTTTTTTTCTTATTTAGACCTAAATATTAACACCAGCGATTAAAACCGAAACGAATATCGGTTTCAGTTACTGTTTCGGTTATGTTTGCATTTAGGTTATCGGTAACGCAAAATCTTTGAATAAAGGTTTCGTAACGGTGAACCGGATTTTGTATGTTTCGGATTTGAAATACCCGTGTGATTTTGGTTCACAAATGTAAAAATTTCTTTGCAAAAATAGGTGTATTTCATTTAACAAATTTATTTTACTTGCGCTTATTCAGTGCTATGAAAATTCGATCATAAATATCACAAATTAAAATTCAAAATAAACATAAGAAAATTAAAATCGAATACAAAATGAATAACAAAATATCAGAGATCGCCTGCTTTTTATATATATACATATATATATTTTTTTTATGAATGAAAAACTGAAATTGACCCTTATAAATAAAACGGTTACTAAACGGTTATTTCCGTTCACAGAGTTTCGGTTTTAAGGTTTCGGTCCAATGAAAATATTTTTTTTTCGGTTACTGTTTCAGTTTCGGTTTTAAATTTCAATTGGTTTTTACCGGTTAAAGTTTGCGTTTTCCGTTAGGGTTTTAATCCTTGATTATCCCATTACTAATTAATTGGTACCGTTTATCATAAACCGACACTTGTAAAGCTTTTATACTTTGGCACCTTAAATTATAAACTGAATAATGATTTAACATTTGATTCCGCAGTTTATTTATTTGGAATAAAAGATTTATCCTAAAATTGTTGATTATTTGTTGACTATTTATATTTTTTTCTGGGATTTCATCTTTTCTTATATAAATAAGCTGCAGCAATTAAATAATGTACCAGTATTGGTAAAAATGTACCGCAAGTGGCAATTGTTGCTATAATGCAGGGTGCTAACTATAATGTGTCTAGCCTAATTAACTTAACAGTGCAGTGTTAACAGTGTAGTTGTATGTTATGCTGCTGTTAAGTGGCATTAATTGCAATTAATTTGTCAGTTTTATTGTGACTGTTGCGGCGCTTGCATGTTTTAAATTGTGATCAAAAATTGATTGAACAATTCGATGAGTGTTTCAAATTCTCATTCTGGCAACGTGTTAATAAATAGAAGACGCTGTGGAGCTGCAAAGAGAGAAAACATTCGAATTCCTGCGAATTTTGACATTCGTTCTATTATTTTTAATCATATCCCTATATCTGTATCGTTTTGCATTTTAAACCAATAACGACGGAATTAAGACAAAGCGATTAGCGAAAGCGGCAGAGAGAGAGGGAAAGGCATAGAGTTTTTGGGTATGTTTCAATGAGATTGTTGTGTAACATAGACAACATTGATTTACACACTACATATTACATTTCTCGGATTTTTCTCACAACGGGGGACCTTGACTTCGTCGCTTTCACTGTGTTTGTGTGTGTGGTCTAATTAAAGCCTCAGCGAATATGGCCAAATTAGCAGCAGTTGGCATTGATCTTGGCACAACATATTCGTGTGTCGGGGTCTTTCAGCATGGCAAAGTGGAGATCATTGCCAATGATCAGGGCAACCGGACCACGCCCAGTTATGTCGCCTTTACGGAGTCGGAACGCCTCATTGGGGATGCGGCCAAAAACCAAGTGGCCATGAATCCAAATAACACAATTTTCGGTAAGCTCTCAATTTCAAAAGATTTTTTACTCGCATTTTTCCCTGCCACATTTACTTGCAACACGTTCATGAATGAAAAAACCGCGCACAATTTCCATTTTTATTTTTCTTATTTTTTTTAAGATTTATTTTCGGAATACTTAGAGATCTGTGTAGTATATCTAGGCTGAAAGTAGTTGCCTCAAAGTATTTTTGCATATGCCTCACAACACCCATCTCCCCCGCCACCCAAATTTCACTGCTTGCCACCTCCCGTGGCGTGTCTGAGATTTTGCACCATCTGTTTATTAGCATAATTTGTGTCAGCTCATTTCTGTGTCGACATTTTACGGTTCCACCGACTGTGAGCTAAAGAAATATATTTACAAACTGCATATTTACATTTAGTCACAAAAATTTCGAACTGGGTCCAAATCTTAGGCACTTTCTAACAGCAGAAAGAATGTTGAAATCTTAGATTTATTGTTTTTTATCTGCACAGAATTCCAGCGATAAATTGTAGGAAATCTTTGAGAAGATAAGAGGAGAACACATTTAAAGACGATTCTTTGAAGAGGACATTTTTGATTTACGACTTTCGTTTCACTTTCTTCCAGCAAAATAACACAATATTAGAAAAATCTAATATATGGGAGGTAGTACAAGAATAACTTAAGATTATCAATAAGTAAGATCCTTACTATTTTTTGCAGATGTATTTCCTACCCTGCGATATGATAACTGAGGAAATACAGCAACATGGTGCTACAAAAAAAATCAAAACAAAACTTCTGGGTTTAAACAAATGTTTTTGATGTACCAGAATTTTTTGGCGCACATCGAAAATTTAAATTATGGTTAAAAAAAACCGTTTTTTCGTACTTGCACTCACTAATGCGGCCATAGCTTCGTCAAATATTCACTGATTTTTTTTAACGGTTTTGGAATAACGAAACTAAGGTATAAAAACTTGCTATAATTGACTTAAAAGGTTTCAATTCCCTTATTAGAGTATTTTTTGTGTAAACAAATTTTTTTGTGTGTTTTCTTTTTAAATTTTTTGACTTTGGTTATGTTTTTGAACACTATTTAATTTAAAACCCCCTAGCCTTGTATTATTATTTAAAAAGAACACATTTTCACGATTAAAACGTGTGTCTATTTTCTAAAATCGGACAATAATTAGCAAAGCTAAAATAGATTTTCTGACACAAAATTGCTCAATATGTTGATATTCGCGCCATTAACTATTGCCCCATTTCCCCTCCTTCCATATTATATTTGACTTTTTTCTACAAATTTGAATAGCACAGCTCGATTTTAATAAATTAAAAAGCAGAAGACGTAAAATTAAATGTTCTTTGAAGCTGTGTACAAAAAGTTAATTGTAAAGTCGCAAAACTCTGTAAAAATCCATATATTTTTACATGTAGCTCCCTCAATATCTATCCGAAATTGTAATTAATTGTAGGACGCGTAGTCTAAGACAATCTGAATTCGTTAGCAGCCGCTGGCTCCCGGAGCCATTGCGTGCCCACCGCTGGTCTAAGACATAGAATGCCAAAATGTTACATTTAACTATATCTACAACTTACGCTATGTCGCATCCCAGATATTTTTTGGCTGTAGCACCGTGTAATAAGATAAGCAAGTTTTTAGAAGAGTATTCTGTATTTTCTGTATTTTCATATATAGAAAACTGGGATTAAATCAATTAATGAATACACCGTCTCTTTCTCCTGGTCTTCCTTTTCCTGTCCATAGTTATCAACTCATATTTCTAAAAACAATCCTTATTGACCATTTGAAAAGTCTGGTTTTTTCTAGAAACTCTTTCTCAAGAACTCTTTTGTAGAGTTGTCTTTAAAGTTTAAACTCTTGACTTTCACTCGCCTGAGATTTGTGCAGGTCTAATGCAAAGACTTCTTTCTTTTCTTGTACTTTCATTTCAGTCTCAGAGTCCACATAAATCTGCCCTGCCCCCCGTCCCGCCCAGCCTAGACCTGCGACAAGTTAATACTTACTTTAATTACTTGTAATTCTTAGTACAATCTGTAAAAGTCCCCGTCCATTATTTTGTGTTCTTAGTTCTTAATAAAGATAAAGCCAATTTTTGTGTCTGTCTCTGGGGTTTTTTTTTTGTTTGCTTTGCAGATGCGAAACGTTTGATTGGACGGAAATACGATGATGAGACGGTGCAGAGTGACCTCAAGCATTGGCCCTTTGAGGTAATCTCCGAGAATGGAAAGCCGCGTATCTGTGTCGAGTACAAGGGTGAGAGGAAGAGCTTCTATCCGGAGGAGGTGTCCTCCATGGTGCTCACCAAAATGAAGGAGACAGCCGAGGCATATCTGGGAGGCACAGTCACCGACGCTGTGGTCACCGTGCCAGCCTATTTCAATGACTCCCAGCGCCAGGCGACCAAGGATGCGGGCACCATCTCTGGCCTCAACGTGCTGCGGATCATCAATGAGCCGACGGCGGCGGCGATTGCCTATGGATTGGATAAGCTGGGCAGCACCGGGGAGCGGAATGTGCTCATCTTTGATCTGGGCGGTGGCACCTTTGACGTCTCCATTCTCACCATCGAGGATGGCATCTTTGAGGTGAAGGCCACGGCTGGGGACACTCATCTGGGCGGCGAGGACATTGACAATCGCATGGTCAATCACTTTGTGCAGGAGTTTCAGCGCAAGCACAAGCGTGATCTTGGCCAGAATAAGCGAGCGGTGCGACGCCTTCGCACCGCCTGTGAGCGTGCCAAGCGCACCCTCTCCTCGTCCACGCAGGCCAGCATCGAGATTGACTCCCTGTTCGAGGGCATTGACTTCTACACATCCGTGACGCGGGCCCGATTCGAAGAGCTCAATGGGGATCTATTTCGGGGCACCATGGAGCCGGTCGCCAAGGCGTTGCGGGATGCCAAAATGGATAAGGGACAGATTCATGATATTGTTCTAGTGGGCGGCTCCACCAGGATACCCAAGGTGCAGCGTCTGTTGCAGGACTTCTTCAATGGCAAGGAGCTGAACAAATCCATCAATCCCGACGAGGCGGTCGCCTATGGTGCGGCAGTTCAGGCGGCCATCCTCAATGGCGATACCTCGGAGGCCGTGCAGGATCTGCTCCTGCTCGACGTCACCCCGCTTTCCCTGGGCATTGAGACGGCCGGCGGTGTCATGACGTCGCTTATTAAGCGCAACTCGACGATACCCACAAAGCAGACGCAGATCTTCACCACATATGCGGACAATCAGCCGGGTGTTCTCATCCAGGTGTTCGAGGGTGAACGCGCCATGACCAAGGACAACAATATACTGGGCAAATTTGAGCTGACCGCGATACCGCCAGCGCCACGGGGTGTGCCCCAAATTGAGGTGACCTTTGACATTGACGCTAATGGAATATTGAATGTGAGTGCGGCGGAGAAGTCAACGGGCAAGGCAAACCGGATAACGATCACCAATGACAAAGGACGTCTGTCCAAGGAGGACATTGAGCGGATGGTCAACGAAGCCGAATCCTATCGCCAAGCGGATGAGCAGCAACGCCAACGCATCGATGCAAAAAACCAATTGGAGTCCTATTGCTTTCAGATGAGATCCACCCTCGAGGATGAACAAGTGCGCAGTCGCATCAGCGACGCCGACCGGGAGACAATCCAACACAAGTGCAACGAGACCATCAGTTGGCTGGACGCCAATCAGCTCGCCGATCAGCAGGAGTTCGAGCACAAGCGGCAGGAGCTGGAACGCATCTGTAATCCCATCATGACCAGACTCTATCAAAGCTCTGGCATGTCTCCTCCGCCCTCGGCGCCTTCGAACTCGAATGAGGGCCCCAGTGGCGGCGGTGTCGGCGGCCCAACCATCGAGGAGGTCGACTAAGCTTCCAACTTCAAGCCAAACTTGTTTCTTCCTCCATATATTGTTAAGCCCCATCCAAATTATTATGTTATCGATTGCAATAAACCCAATAAAAAACGTTGATTATGAGCAGAAATTAAAACCCTAACCGAAACCGATAAAAATTTAAACAGAAACCGGCACTGAAACTGTAACCGAAAAAAAAAACATTTTCATTTGACCAAAACCTTAAAATCGACATAACCGTTTCATTTATAAGGGTTAATTTCGGTTTTTCATACATAAAAAAAAAAACAAATATTTTTCACTTTTAGTTTTGATTTTTATTTTCTACGTTTAATTTTGAATTTTTATTAGTGATATTCATGATCAAATTTTCACAGCTCTGAATAATCGGAAATAAAATGAATTTGTTCATCAATTAAATACTAAAATTGTCGAAATGGAACTACATCAAACTGAAGAATATGTGAAATAAATGTGTGAAAGAAATATTAAAAAAAGTAAGGATTTTTTAATTATTAATATTATATTATTAACAAAATATAATTATATTTTTGCAAAGAAACTTTTTTTTTGACAACCAAAACCATACCGGTATTTCAAACATACAAACCGGTTCGCCGTTACGAAACCTTTATTCAAAGATTTTGCCTAACCGATGACCGAAAACCTAAATGCGAACATAATCGAAACAGTAACTGAAACCGATATTCGTTTCGGTTTTAATCTCTGATTATAAAATTAATGATCAATCTAGGAAAGAAAGTTGTGATTCCAGTTCAGATTCTGAATAAATTAGCAAAAAGTAATTTCGCCCAGTCCTTTTAACAACTTTCAGTTGTTAATTTTTCAAATTTAAAAAATTGTGAAAAATATGAAAACCATTTTTTTCTTTCAATAAATTAATTATCTTTAAAACAAAACCATTTTGATAATTTTTTCGGCCAATAATAAATTTAAGTAAATTTCGTCTCCGTAAATATTTGAGAATTTTTTTAGTGATTAAATTTTTTTAATTTTAAATAAATTATGAATAAAACATGGATATTGATATTTTCTTCAGTATTATTTATTCAGATCTTAATACTAATTCACAAATACTTATGTATGTGAATGTACTGATAAATTATCAGGTATAATTAGATAAACAACTAAATATTATGTACAGACTGCTTAAAAACTAGTATTATCTGTTTTAAATTTCCATTAGAACATTACGAATCGGATCCGAGATCTCTAAACAAATCAGCAATATTATTATTGTAAATCATAGAGAGTTCAATAATTGAATATCTTGCAAAAACTGAAGATTCTCTTTATATTTTTTGTAAAAACTATGAAAACTTTAAGGTTCTCAGCATTCGGGTAAAAAGTTTGGATATGTTCTTCTACTTCTTATAAGAGTTAACAGATGTCAAAAATTATGATAGTCACAAACTTATGGCAACTTTAAGGAGCAAGTACGATAATACTATTGAAAAACAACAAACGCATATCTGTTAATATACTTAGTATGATTATAGTATAATATTTGAATAGGGTACAATTTCCTTATTGCATTCATATGAAACTCCTGTGTAGAAAATGCACAAAATGAGTTTGATTGATCAATCGATGTAAGTTTGTGTTTTATTTGTAGATAATACTTTATTAAATGACCCTTTTATGTTTCAGGTTGAGTTCCTTTCAGTATTCTGTATTTTTATTTTAATAATGAATAGTACAGAACAGTTTTTACAGAAAATCAGCAATATTTTGCAATTGTCAAGATTCCTAATCGAATATATTTATCTTCTTTCTATAATTTGTCTATCTCTAAACAAATCGCTCAATCAAGCTCTACAAATATACATATAATAATTTTTACTTTAAGTCTATGTTCACGCATGCCTCGAATAAAATCGGAATAACTCACGATTGAAATGGAAGTACATTCTGAAATTTAAGATATCTTTTTAACAGACATTTAAGATTATAATACAACTATGTGACATGCGTGAACTCCATTTTACTTCATTAAATACTCTATGTATTATTATTTTCATCGCACTCGCTAGATATATAATATGTATGTATAAACTGTATATAAACCGATTTTATAAATTCATTTGCGTATATTTAATCAGTACTAAACTTTAGGGTATGCACTCCTAAACTCGCATTAACAATTAACTTTAAACTATGCATTCAATTAACTATTATGTATAATGCTTATTTTTAGATCGAGTGTACATATGTATGTATGAGTATCTGAACGTGTCTGATGATCACAAGCATTTTTACTGCCAAACGATGAGAAACAGTTTTGGAAAATATTAAAAATTGCCCCATTGAGAGAGACAAAACAAGAATAATATTTAAAAAAGTTTAACTGCTATAAATTTAAGTTTTTTGAATAAATATTTTATTTAAATAATTCGAAATATGCAGTTTTTCTTTCTTTATTTAACCCTTTATCTGGCCATGTGACAGAAAGGTTAAGAACTTAATTTTCACTTTTATTGTTAAATGTAGGCATATTGGTTATTGCAACACAACTGACACAATCTGTGTATCACAAAAAACTAATGAGACAGCTCGAAAAAGTCTATTGTTTACATATATTTCCCGCCAAAAGTTCAGTGCACAGAATTTAAAGAAAACGTAACAAAAACGTAACCATTATCCAAAGAAAAGGTTCGAGTTAGGGAGATATTCGAGCTATAGAGTTCTTTTTCCTTAGTTTATTAACTTTACTGCCACTCATTTAGTTCGAGTTACAGAGAAATTCGAGTTATAGAAGTTCGAGTTAGGGAAGTTCAACTGTATTGCGAAAATACGTGCTTATTTAAAAAACACACTAGGTGAGTATCTAACTAAATGGTTTTTATCGAGTTTGATTTGAAAAAAAGAGTATTCGGTGTTTAAATGGCCAATTTCATATCTGTAACAAAGGACATTCTTTGAAATACAGGACTTATTATTGTAAGGGGGAAATCTGCACTGCGACCCTTTGGATCTATTGTGCTCCAAAAAAAGGACTAAATAGCACTTAAAAATTTTTTTTAAGAGAGTTGTATTTTTATTTTAACCGTAGCTATTAGAAAATAAAGGTTTTGGCTTAAAATATAAGATTGTTCGATAAAGGGTTAAAATGTTTTTGTCAAAACAAATTTTACAATCATATTCAAACTAAGTTAGAGCCCTGATTGAAACAATACCACAATGCGAGTACATTTGCTAAATGAGTAACTTTTGCATTTAAGGTATATAGTTGTATCGCATTGTGATTGTTAGTATTCAGACAATGTTACTATAACTTAAGTAGAGCTAATTTTAATTCATAATAAATAAATAAGTTAGACCTATTTAGTCAGAAGTGGTGTTGTTTCTGTTCTAGACAACATGTTATTACCAGATATACCGACGAGAAATTTGAGGCTTTTTAAACGAGCACGGTAAGTTGACAATTCGATTTCAATTAATTCGATTTAAATCAGGGATCTGCACGGACCTATATAGTGGGCAATGCACATTGTGCATAGAAAACTTGCGCTGCTACTGCGCTGTCGCTCACGTGCGTCGCTGCTACGATTTGTTTCTGTTATGTCGCTGTTATTCCGCTGTTCGGCAAACAAAAATGCACACTAACGCAACGCAAACATAAGACTGTGTTGGTGCCGACCACTGATTGAAATGAATCCATAAATGTTGCTATTTCTGTTGACAGATTAAAATGCAGGTCTACAGATACGGATTAAAAACACTGACAATATATGATCTCTATTTTTGAAACTATTTTAAGAAGAAACTTGTTTAAATTATTCGAGTTTTAAGATACAACAGATATTAAAGTATAAATTGTGTTTGATTAATTTTAATATAACAAAGTTCACGAATAAGATTTGTAATAGAGTCTCAAAAATTGATTTCAAGTAGAGAAGTTTAACGAGAAAATCAAGGAAATTATTTAAATATTTGGCTGTTTGTGCTTGCTTTCTTGTATAATTTCTACCAAATTGTATGACAATTTGTATAAAATGTACGATTGATGCAGACATGAATCAAATGAAATGTGTTTACAAATATTTCGATATTGAGAACGCTTTGTATATTGTAGTTTAGCTCTTGCCCTTGACTAGGAGACGCTTACTATGTTACACATAATCTAATTGGCTAAAACTAAACACGTTTGACGTTTAATTCAATAAACTAACAATAAGCTTTAACTGAACTCCGATTACTTTGATAGAATTTAATACACATATATATTTATACAGGACTTAGAAGCTAGCTTAGTACTAATTAAGGGTCGCTTTAACGAGATCGGCTCAAGTTTAGGTGCAGGGACCATTATAGCCGTTAGTTGAAGTTGCTATTGTTGCGGCTGTTGCTGCGGATGCTGTTGCCAGCGGTTGGACAAGCTGCTTGTATGTCGACTCAAGCCTGGGTGGATACTAAAGCGTCAAGTGTTTTAAAGCCAGATGCTGACTTCGTCTTCGGTTGGCATTGAACTCACCTCCTGGTTCTCATCGAGAGATGGCAGCAGTTCGTCCAACGAATTGGGCGTTAACGGACTGGGCGTGGCCATGGTGACACGACTTATTGCCCCATGTTGCAATAGCGCCTCACCAATAATGATCTGCGGCTTGTTCTGTGTGAGATGCTGCTGCTGTTGCAGTCGCGCCAATCGCAGCTTCATCTCCTGCCTGATCTCCTTCTGTTGCACCTCCTTCTCGAACCGCATCATGCTGTAGCTGCGCACCGAGGAGCTTGTGCTGTGCACAGACGCTAGACTTGGTCTTCGAGAACCTGCAAAGTGAATACAAGAGCACAGGTTTTACATCAATTTTTGGCTAGGATTAGGCAAACAATTAATATAATACTTAGAACTAAGCGAGGCAGAGGCAAAGGCAGAAGCAGACACAGACAGAAAGAGACAAAGAGAAAGAGAGAGAAAGAGAGAAGTTGGAGAGTCGGTGTTAGAGAGTGAGAGTGGGAGAAAGAGAGCAAAACGCCAGCAGCAAATGGCTAATTCCAATACAAAGCGCTATAATGAAAATAGTTTGTTTTTCTTCAAAAAGTGTTCAATAAAGCAGGCAATTAATTACTCAAAGGAGAGAGAGAGAGAGTGTTAGAGAGTTTATATTGAAATTACATTTACAGGTTTGCTACAGAAATCACAAGTGAAATCGAATTCAGAGAAAAGCAATTCCGCTCGAAAAATTTCTCAGTGCCACAGAACTTCGAGTGATTTATTTTTTTTAGCATGTTCACCAACCTTTTTAAACTAGGCTGCCAAGGGTTGGCCCCTTCTCAGATTAAATTCCCAAGGGCTTGTTTGGCAATTTTTTTAAGTTTATCATTGCAGAATAATAGGTTTTTATTTTATTTATTTTTTAATTAAAATAATTTAAATTAAAATTGATTTTGTAAAGCCTAAAAAAATTTAAAAGTTATTAGCGCGGCAATCTCTAAATTCTAAAATTCGGACAAAAAATGTGATATTATTCTCATGACATCGGACACAGTGGATTGAGCGAGGATGTCGTTTCCCTCAACAATTTTTAGCTGAGTTGACTGTGTCACAGAGAAATGAAATTGACGTGAAATTCAAGTGGCAGAGATTTCTGTAGCACATCTGTTAATTTTGGTTTCAATATTATTCGAGTTTTTTGCAATGAAACGTACTTTAATTTTGATTTGATTTATGATTAATGGTCTGAAAAGTTTCAAATGCAAATGCAATATTTGCCAAATGGAATTACATTTTTGGAGGTTAGGAATGAGCGAAAATTGGAACACAGTTATTTTTTTAACTACATTTGATGGAAAGCATAATCTGTTAAGCTCTAGCAAAGCATTAGCTCAAACACTAATCTACCCTGAATATGATATAGATGCTTCAAATGATATCTAGTTATAATTATATGAAATCGATTTTTCAATATATATTCTCACAAACAGTTTAACTAAGATAGAGAATATGAGTGAGAGAGAAAGAGGGAAAAAGAGAGAGCGAGTTGCAGGAATTGTAACAAGAGTCTTTTCGACTATCGATATCGATTAATGTCAACTGAGTGGTAATTTCTGGGATCGCGCTTGGTGTGCATAAAAAAGAGAGAGAGAGAGAGAGTGGAGTGTCCTCTCACTCACAGGATGCATGCAATTATAAATTTTAAATATGTGTGTAAGTTTGTGTGTGTAGAGTGTGTGTGTGAAGGTGTTTAAGTTTTAATTATTAAATTATTGTGTTGCACAATTTCTAAAAACAGGAACATAGTCACCGCCATATTGCTTCAATATCATCTTGTCAAGCTTATAACGAGTATACTTAATTATTATATAGTATTGATATTAATTATCCGTTATTTCTGAAATATGATATATATATTTTCACTTCTCACTTGTCTTTTTAGTTGGGTGTGTATGTGTTGTTGTTTGTTTTAAATAAGGTGAATTATTATATGGAACTGGACACTTTTTAAAAAATACTTTTCCTTATTATTTAGTGTGATCTATAGTTAATACCAGCGGTAGGCACGAAATATAAATTCATTAGCAGCCGCGGGCTCCCGGAGCCATTGCGTGCCCACCGCTGGTTAATAAAGTTGTGTGTATGTGTGTCTGTGTTGTATGTGCATTTATGTAACTTTTTTTTTAAACGAAAAATTAAAAACCAGAAACAAACTTTTAATTTGAAACAGAGATTCGGAAGCACATTTAACATCGATTATTTCGAACATAAGAATTTATTGTTAAAGATATCAACAGTTAATATTTTCGATAGGTTTTCAAATTTACTCTAATTGTGATGTGAATGCTTCAAATGCGATGATTTTGAAATGAGCCAATGTACACAACAAAATGAGCCAATGGTATGATCAGTGTATTGTAAGATTACTTATGTTGTGGCTCAACTAATTGTAGTTGAATTTAAGAAATTACATTAAAGATTGAGAATTGTGTTTCAAATTGTCATTTCATTCGAATTTTGAACGCTTTCAAAAACTAAAAACGAAACGAAAACGAACTTTTCACTATTTCCTGTTCCTAATTCCGATCGAAAAGAGCATGTTTTTACTTTTCGAACTCCGTTTCGAAAACTTTTCAAAAATTTATTTGAAGTATTTCAGGTTGAATATAGCAGGTAGAAGGTAAATTAGAATAAAACTTCGATGTTCGAATTTTGTTTTTTAATTGACGCAACTCAAAAAGCTTTTGATTGCGAGAGTTTGTATCAATAACAAAACTGAAAGTGGAATTCAGATCAGCTCGGTTTTGTTTTTATAAAATATTTTATAGATGCTTTTAAAAAATTCTTCTACTGTTTAAACTTGAAGCAGTGATGTTAATCGATTCTAAAAATGTTCAAATTTAAATTTTCAGTTTAAAATTTAATGTATTTATTTTAATGATTTAAATGGCATTTATTTTCAAATCCGACGACTCTACAGCACACGCTTTGAAAAAGACAATTATTGTCGATTTTCGGAATTCGGAACAGCAATCAACTCGTTTTGTGGCATTTTGACAATTGTTAATCACAATATAAATAAGCTTTTTACTGTATGATCTCAGGAAATGAACGTTTTTTAAAGTGTTTCGATGTGTCGTGTTATCGGATGAAAAAGTTTTAACTGTTACTTCAATCAAAACATAGAGAAATTGAACAGAGTTAACTAGGGAACAAGAAAAAGACACACAGTTCTTAGGGGTCAATGATGATTAAATGTTGTTTGATTGATGATTGACGCTGATTGATAATCGATGACTGATGATCGATGACTGATGATTGATGATCGTTGATTGCTGACTGTGTTGATTTACCGCAAATCTGGGCGTTTCACTCGCCGGCGTGGGCAGGGCGCCAATATGCAAATGATGCAGCTCGGCACCACCGGCAGTGCCACTGCCATAGTTGTAAGGACCACCAACACCATCACCATCACCACCACTGCCACTGCCATCGCCAACGAAACTGCCACTGCCACCGCCACCGCCACCGCCACTGTTAACGCCATAGGCACCATAGGCACCTAGTGGATCTATGCTATTGATATTGAACCCATTATTATCATCATTATTATCATTATCATTATTATCGTGATGATGATGGTCAATGCCATTCATGCCCAATAGGGTCCTAAATCTATGCTGACTCTTTGTCTTTGCCGGCGACAGCTCGAAACTGAGCAGATGCCGTTGATGATTCAATTGCTTCTGCAGTTGGTGATTCATTGAGAGCGTGCTCTCGCAACTGCGACAGCCCCCGCCAGAGCCGGAACCGTTGTTATCGTCAAGATTATCGCGCGAATGCTGGCTGCATCCGGCGCCCGATGTTTGACGCGATGAGGCACGTGAATTTTGTTTAGACACGGCCGTTATGTGACACGATATGAGCAATATGGCGGCCGATCTAGCCGCACCTGTACGAGATGTCGACACAAGTATGCCCTTCGAACCGCCACCGCCACTGCCGCCACCACCACCGCCACCGCCACTGTTGTTGCCACCCCCGGCAGCAACACTGCCACTGATGCCAGCTATGCCGCCAGACGAGGCACGCCGATTCCCAAAGGATCCTATCGAGCCCGTCGAACGTATGCTGGATCGCGACGAAGGACGTGCCGAGTGCACTGTCAACGGTATCCCTGCAATTAAATAGAACAATTGAATCGAATCAGTTAAGAGTCACTCAGTTACAATAGTACACTCTCAAAACTTAAAACCACTTGGTTCTGTGAAAAGTTCGATAGTAATCGTTTGTAATCTATGCTACAGTAGACTCTCACAAATAAAAATCCCTTGGTTGACTGAGTAGTTTTTTATTAAACGAAACACAAATTAGTAGTAGGTGTCACTTGGATTCCGGGGTAGTTCGTTCAGTTTCTAAAGAAACTAATATTTTTGTAGGGAAAATGTACTCGTAATAGTGGGAGCAATAATAATAAAATAAGTATGGTAATAGTAGTAGAAAGCGGCAGCAGTAATTGTATTAATAAAAGTGCAATGAACTCTTATCAAATATACTTCTACTTCCTAAATATAGAAACAGATCAAGGAATAAAAACTTTGTGTTATTATTTTTCTCATGCTTCTAGTTCAGCGGTGGGCACGCATGTGCTCCGGGAGCTAGCGGCTGCTCTCAACTTTATAGTTGCCTTTTCGACACCTTGAAGTCGCACAAAAGACTCGCGAGCAAAATAACAACAACGTATGTAGACTCTAAGATGGTTGTTGTTGTTTATGTTTTTATAGTGCTCCCGAATTCAGATTTCGTGCCCACCGCTATTCTGTTGCTGCAACTATGAATAAAGTTAAAGCAAAACAGAAAAAATAATGCTCAAAATGCACTTGCAATTCGAAACAAAACTTCTAATTGAAGAGATCGACCAAAGCTTATTTGACTTACCACATAAATATAATTATTGTTATTTAATAATTGTTAAAAACAAATATCAAACGAGTTCATATTTTAAACGGGAAGAAACATTAATAAAATTTAAGCGCAGAATTCTTAATTAATGTTTTAAATGTAACTTCAAGTAAGGCATTTAAAATAAAACGATCAACAAATTAAGTGCCAATTTCTGAACATTTCGAATGCGTGCGAGTTGTAATTTGGGAGGATCTACTATATCAACTCACCTGTATCGCTGGAGTAGAGTATGGGCGGCGGTATGTTGGCATCGGCGAAATTTCGATGTCTCGGATATTTCGTTTTACTAAACAGATGCAACACCATACAAATTAGACCCGCCAGCACCGCAATTCCCGTCGAAACGCCCAACAATGTAGGCAAATCCGAGCCTAGTTCACTGAGATCTGCAAAGGAGCAATAGGATCAAGTGGACGCTTGATCAACTTTATCAACTGGGGAGCTGAGCTTACCTGGTGTACAGAAGACACGTCTTGTTGGCTTCGTATAGCTGACCGAGTGGTAACCATTGGCACACTGGCATATCGCATTGTGTCGCACCTGAACACAGAGAGAGTTCTCATCGTTGTACACACATGTCTCATCGTAGAAACATTGATCGCCCAGTTTTTTAGCTGCAATTAAGAGCAAATATTAAGCTCTGACCAAATTACAATTATTTCATGTTAAAGCTATCAGCCCTCAAATCTTCTTTAAATCTGCCTTAAAAAATATTGCTGTTATATTACATATGTATGTAATAGAGGTCTGCATGAATTCACTCAAAATTTGAGTTCAAATGAATTAATTCGAACGATGTCGAATTGAGTAAGAGCGGGGCATACTTTGAATTGAATTCGTTTGAGTGACATTTACTTCTAAAATGACAGTTCTTGTTGAAATGAGTGCGAATGAAGGAATGTGCTATGTGAAAATCATCATTCAATCAAATAATAAGTAATTTTAATTGACAAATTACTGCATTTTTTCACTTTGTTGGAATTTTCCTCAGAGTCGGTCGCAAAGGAATAATGACTTTGATTGTCTGTGTTGGTGGAATAAACAGAAAAGTATTTTTCCCTAATTGCACAAAACAAGCTGCATATAAATATTTTGTGTTAATAATGGAGAAGCGTTGTTTTACTGCTGCCAACACAGACAATGTCAATAAAATTATGTTTTCAAATTCAAACTTAGATTAAAAACTCTTATTAATAATAAGAATTAGATTTAGATTTAATAAATAGTATTTATATTAAGCTGTATAATGCTCTTCTTTGTTTTCTTTATTATATTCATTACGCACATACGCACATTACGCACAAAACAACAACAGAAAATATGCAAGTTAAAAAATAAAATATGAAAACTAAATCGAGTTTCTCAACAAACTCGAATTAACTCACAAAAAAGTAGCATTCTCATTCATTCATTTCGTTTCCGTTCCGTATGAACGTTGTGTGACTGAGTCTGATACGAACGCACCAACTCAAACAAACTCGTTCGACTTCGCATTCGACTTCTTTCAATTCGTTTCAAACATGAATGCCTTGAACTTCGTTTCAGCTTATTCATGCTGACCTCTATTATGTACACCAAACGCGAATCATTTAGCTAATATATTAATTAAATTTTTTTACTTCTGAAAACATATGAGAAAATGCAATCTTCGATTCTAATGAAAATTGTAATCAGTATCTCCAGAGATGTGGAACACAAACAGATTCTAAACAAAAGGAATATTTCAATTAGTAACTATTTATAAAAATAAATAGAAAACATTAAACTTTCTAAAAGCGTGTTGTCAAGTAATTTATAATTTGTTATATAGAATTGTATACCGATTTTATTTACGGATAATAGCTCTAAAATATAGATTGTATTGTCTTACGTTTGGCGCAACCCTTTATCAGTCCCAGCTGCACGGGATAATTGCGCTCACAGCTGCAGGTCTGTGTCTCCTTTTCGCAGGTGACGTGCAAAAGTTTCGCATCACATTTCAGCTCGTTGCATGGCGCTCCAATGTATTTACCTTTAGCTGAAATTAAATCAAATTAAAAACCAACAATTAAGTATCCAATTTCTGCTGAATGTAATTATAAGTTGATACACAGAAAAAAAGCCATTCTAAAATCAAGTTTAAAATACAAAACTTAATTTAAGCATGTATTTTTTAAGTATCAGGATTAAAATGGCAAAATAAAATAAAAAAAACAATAAAAGACTTAAAAAAAAAGAACAAAAAAATTCAAATACAAAAAAATTAAAAAGAATTTAAAAAAAAAATTAAAAAAAAGTTTAAAAAAAACATTTTAATTAATACCAACTTTTTAGCCTGAATTACACAATTTCAGCATTGAATGAAGTATTTTATACTTGGTTTAAGAAAATCCGAGATTACCCCACTTCTGACAACGGTTCGGATTGAATTAGGGCTAAACATCCCGGATTTTTTTTTCTGTACACATACATACAAAGTAAATTAATTATGGAAACCTGATTTAATATTAATTGTAATCCAAGGGGATTACAAACATAATGCTGAAACTCGACCTTAATTAATATAAATTATAATTAGGTTTATTTAGCCTAAAAAGGTTAACTACATGCGCTTCCCTTGACCTTTAAAACCGTTTGTGTTGCCAAATTGTGGCCGAGTTTGTGGTCATTTACCACATACATATGTATGTAGCGCGAATGGCCGAGTTAATACCCCAAAGATCATAATTCTAATAAAATTGCACAACAACCGCCGACGGTTTGGACTGTCCCTTGTGTTTGGGGGACAATTAGACTGCATCTGTCTACCATTTGGCCATGACGGCCTGTTACCATGTTGCCAGTTTTCAGTTTGGCGCACTAAGCCGCAATGATTCATGGGCTTATTCAATTTAATTTGGTCAAACTGCGGACTTTCAGGTAGATTCTTTGAAAGGTCAAAATAGCGGTCCACAGTTAGCTTAGCCATCAAATGACATTACTTGTGAGCCCTGAGAGTACTCTATAAAAGCTCTTAGATAAAATTATTAAAAAACCTTTTACTATTTAAGAAATACATTTCGCTAAAAAAATCTTAATAAGAAGAAACAATTTTTTAGAAAATATTTATGTTAAATACAGGGATTAAAACCGAAACTAATATCGGTTTCAGTTACGGTTTCGGTTATGTTCGCATTTAGGTTTTCGATCATCGGTTACTGAAAATCTTTGAATAAAGGTTTCGTAACGGTGAACCGGTTTTTTCATGTTTCGGTTTTGAAACACCGTTTGATGTAGTTTAGTTGCACTTCAATAATTTTAATATCTCATTTAAAAAATTTCTTTTATTTGTGCTTATTTAGTTCTATGAAAATTCGATCATGAATATCGCAAATAAAAATTCAAAATTAAACATAAGAAAATTAAAATTAAAAGTAAAAAAATAAAAAAGAAAATCAAATATTTTTGTATGTTTGAAAGACAATAATTAACCCTTATAAATGAAACGGTTTCTGAACGGTTATTTCGGTTTACAGAGTTTCAGTTTTAAGGTTTCGAACAAACGAACATTTTTTTCGGTTACGGTTTCAGTTACGGTTTTAAATTTCAATCGATTTTTACCTGTTAAAGGTTAAGGTTTTAATCCCTGGTTAAAAATAAATTTCATTTGACATACTTCTATGTAAAAAAACAAATTAAAATTCAAGTTCAAGATCAATAAAAGTTCGATTAAATAGACTTACCTGACTTATTATTAATCAAGGCCTCAATATCGTCTAAATCATCCGGATAACTGGCATCGTAGTCATCTTCAGGCACGTGGGCGACATCACGTTTCTCAATTTGTGCGTGTTGTTGTTGTTGTTGTGATTGAATTAAGACTAAAGTTGTTGTAAGATTGGACATGACGAGCGGTTGACTGTTGGCTGTTGTTGCAACACCGGCAGCAGCTGAGGCATGCAACATTAGATAGCCATAGATGAGCACGGCCAGTATCAGATAGTGTCCATTGCCTTGGCACAATTGCAGCCAGCCTAAAAGAGCCATGTGCGTTCTATTGTTGTTGTTGTTGTTGTTGATATTGTTGTTGTTGCTGTTGTTGTTGTTGTGAGGCGGCTGTTGCTTGGGAGTGGGCGTGTCAATGGCCAGCTGCAGCGCCGTCAGCTGCAAACGCTGCAGTAGACGGTGCAATGTTAACTTCGCCATTCTGTCATCTTGTGGCAGCTGCCTCAACACGTTTCCAACTTTTTTAGAACTTTTGCCATTTGCAACAGATGCTATGATATGTGCTATGTTTTCCTTATACTGTATACTAACTATGCTCTATATGTTATTTTCTATTTGCTTTACTCTTGTTGCGGTTCTTCTTGAGTTTGTTTTTTGTTTGTTCTCTTTTTGGCTGGTTTGGTTTGGTTTAGTTTTTTTTTTTGCTTGGCAAATGGCCACAAACTAGCACATATTACGTATACGTAATACGTATATTACGTATACGTCATGCAGTCCGCACGCAGCGTCGCTGTTGCAATAGAATTTCAGCCTTGTTGCTGTTGTTACAGTTACTGTTATTGTTGTTGTTGTTGTTGTTGCTGTTACTGCTACTGTTGCCTTTGAGTGGCACACTTGTCCGCTGCCTGCACTGCATGATAATTTTATGTAATTTGCTCTCACGGCAAAATTGTTCGTGTTGCGGTCATCATCATTAGAGTTTGGTTTTTGGACTTATGCATTTAGAGTCAGCCCCCTTCTAAAATATATGACCCAAAAAAAATGCGTTGCATGCGCCTTTTTCGTCTTGTTGTTTGTGCTCTAATTTGATGCAAGTTAGAGATTTATTACACGAAACTTTCTCGTCTTCTTTCGCATTTATCCAACTGAAATTATAACATAAAAAGGTCAACTTTATAAGTGTTACGAATACATAAAAATAGTACTTAATAATACTTGAGTCACAGTTAATTAAGCTGACTTTTGACTAACCATAATTTTACAAACATTTACTTTATCTAGGGGGCATGGAGTTCTGTTAGAGTGTATATAAATAATTGATTTGATTGAGTAAATGCATTTGGTATATACTATACAATACAAACTAATCAATCATAATTCTATTGTTGTAATATTATGATTAATAGAAATTCATGCGGGAAGATAAGAAAAATGTACGAAAATCGAATCCGACGTGGTATAAATAGTAGAGTGCAGTACCATAAATGAACAACAGTTCGATTTTCATCTTTCCACTATGAATGCAATTATTGTTACTCTGGCTTTAATTGGACTTGTCCAATCGATTCGTATTCCGTTCAACGATGTCCTTGAAATGGATTGGCAGTCTTTTAAAAAGGATCATATGAAAAGTTATCAAGATGAAAGCGAGGAATCATTGCGAAAGCAAATCTTTAAGGATAGCATGGAGCTAATTGAGAGGCACAATTTACGTTACGAAACTGGCAAAGAGTCCTACAAGATGGGTGTGAATCAATTCACTGATTTGATGCACGAAGAGTTTGTCAACCGAATGATGGGCAGTCTGAAAACTACAGATTCTCATAGCGAATATACATACGCGCCAGGATCCGGGGTCAAGCTGCCGGAAAGTGTGGATTGGAGCACTAAGGGAGCTGTCAGCGCCGTGAAGCACCAAGGGGATTGTGGCTCCTGTTGGGCCTTTGCTGCAGTTGGCACATTGGAGGGCCAACATTTCCAGAAGGCAAAGAAGCTGGTCGAGTTCTCCGAACAGAATCTGCTCGACTGTTCCAGTGCAGCGCCATATAAGAACCTTGGCTGCAAAGGCGGCAGCCCGCAGGAAGCACTGCGATATGTGAAGGAAAATCATGGCATAAATACACGCAGTTCGTATGCGTATGAAGCCCATGTGGGTAAATGTCGTTTCAAAAAGGATCACATTGGGATGGTAATCCAGGGAAGTGTTGATGTCCGGTCCAAAGACGAGGCTGCCTTGGCAGCGGCTGTTGCCGAAAAGGGTCCAATTTCGGTAACAATCGATGCAAGTCATTTGCAGCATTATCAATCTGGAGTGTATAACACTGTCTGCAGCGGCACACCACAATATCATCATTCTATTCTCCTGGTTGGCTACGGTAAGGATCCCAAGGCAGGTAACTTCTGGCTGCTAAAGAACTCCTGGGGCAACTGGGGCGAGAACGGATATTTTCGCATGGCTCGCAACAGCAACAACCTATGCGGAATTGCCACCTATGCTGTATATCCGCTGCTGTAACTGGCGACTCAACCAGCTTAAGTTTTGCAATCTTTCAAAATTGTAAAGAATTTCTTAAAACCTACTTTTCACATTCAATTAAATATACTATATAATATGTATGGCACAACATATTTTTGTGAATTCAGTACTAAACTTATTTTATTTTTTAAAATCCCAGTCATGTGGGACCAATGCTTATATTTTTTATAGCCCCAAAACATTAAGTCTTAAATATTTTAATTTGCAAATTTACAAAACCTTATTATTAATTTTATTTTAGATTGAGTATATAAAGTAACCATTTCTATTTATACATACATTTGTTGTCTTTGTTGTTTGTAAGTGTGTTTTGTCCCTATTTTTCGTATTTTAAAGATAAATCACGATCGAATTAATTTTGCTACGTTTATTGCCGGCTGTTCTACAATAAGATGATTTGCATGATTTTATGTTTTTTACAGATCATATGTGTGCCAAAATGAGTATAACATTTTATTTCATAACATTTCATATGCATAATACATTATTAACAATTTTTTAGCATACTAACAGGTGTTTCGTTAATTAGTTGGAAATTATGTTTTAAAAATAAAAAGCGAGTCTCCCTATTCATTAGAGAAGTTTCTTTCAGCCACAAATTCATATTCAAATTTCTATATAAAATGTTTATTAATAGCTATTTAACAGGATTTTTAATAAGTTCACGGAATCGAAAATGCTGCTATATTAATGCATTTTAATGAGTGTTAAATGTATAATTTTACTAAATTACTAAAACTTAGAATCCTAGAATATCTTTTAAATGGAACTGTGTAAAGCCTAATTAATTGTGATCAAAGAGACTAGAAAAACTATACGCAACAAAAATTAGCAATTTTTCTAGTTGGTCTAGAGCTGAGTTGGTCAAGGTACTTTGGAGTCGACAAGAGCTATATTAGAATGTCACGCAATCCGAGTAATCATCGCGGTGCCATCTTCCCACTGGTAAGCGTGGGATTTACGAGGTTTAGATACCTAAGCCCTACGTAATTAATAAAAAAACAGAACGGAAACGCAAAAGCACGAGAAAAAAAGGTATCAAGAGATAAAAAAAATATATAAAATAAATGTGAAATGAATATCTGCGTGGGGGACACTAATAAATGGGATTGAAATCCAACAAAAGCAAAATAAATAAGTGTAAAAGAAAATCAAAGCGAATTGAGGGTAAATGAAAACAAAGCTGTTGAAGTTGCTGCTAAAGCGTCAAATCGATATAAAATATTAAGGCGAAAATAGAAAAAAAGCACAAATGAATTTAAGCTCACAAAAAGTAACTGGGTTTAAGAGTGCTGAGTGCAAAAGTCCACAATTAATTAAGTTATTATTAAGTAAGCTTTTGTAACTACTAACAATTTCTGATGGAATAATTGAACTATTTATTGAGTTAGCATTTGTAGCTACTAACAATTTAAGATAAAATAATTGAACTATTTATAAATACCATATATGTGTGAGTATGGCAAACGCTGTAGATAAGTTTCACATGCATATACTGATATCCATAAATGGTGACTGGGAAAGAACAGTAACTGGTAATTATAATGCAGCACAGCAGACAACAATTGTTTAATAGCAACAACAGCAACAGAAGCAACAACAACATGAGTTATCACAATGCTTCCATTGTTTTGCATTCCATTCAAACGCAACATCCTGACATTGCCAACTGGAAACTAGAAATCCACTGCGCTGCGGCAAACATAAAAGCCACTTCGTATCCAAGTGTTTGTATGACATGTAGTTAAACACCCACCACCCACCACCCACAGTGAGCACACAACATCCACACACCCACCAGCTCCTTTATGTCCCCCATCCCCCCCTTAAACACACAGACAATTGCATAGACACTTCCACCAACCGCCGCTGAATCCGCTTATAGTATAGCAAAGTGTGGCAACAGTCTGAATCATCGCTTTCGTTGATGCTCTTCATTCCCTTGATCCTCTGACACATCCTCAGCAACAGCAACAGCAGCATCTGCGTCTATGTCAATTTTAATATCTATAGCTGATGGCTTAAGAGGAAAATGTGATAATGTGCTCTAAACAATGGATAAATGGCATAAAAATAGCCTACTCTTAAATATGTGAAGTGGCCTCCGTGTGTTAGTTGTATAAACTGTTTTCTATAGATAACAAAAAGCACTTTGTAACGCCATTCAATAAATACCATTGGGTATACATAGACTTTTTTGCTGATGTGGTAATCGCTATGTTTTTTCAAACCATAAAACCAGTCATAAATCAATTACTTAACTTAGTTTAAATTATGTTTGATTGAAGCTTAATTTATGTAATTTTTTAAGCTTCCACTTCATGCAGTGGCCCTAAGCTTGTTGGACCCACTGATCGTACATACTAAACATTTTTAATTAATTTATATTTTAATTGGGGGATGATACAAATATTGAAAAGCAATCTTTTAATTCATGTTTAAAATTAAGCAAATTATTTTTATTTTATTTTTAATATGCTAATTGAGCAATAAAAGCCAAAAATAGTTAAAAATGTAGTGGGCCAAGTACAATAGCGGACAAAGATAATCAGACACCATAAAAGAGCGGTTTTTGAAGTTTTTTTTTAAGTGTTTATTTATTCGACCATAGGAAAAACGTACGAGGCCTAGGAACCGTTTGAATGATACAAACCTTTCCTTAAACCATTAAGTACCCTTTAAAAGTTTTGAATTTTTGTAAAGGTAAAAATTTTTGGATGCAAAAATTCTTCAAGTAATTTTTTTTTTTTCAAAAATCTCTTCACTAGTATTTTTTATGATTTTTTGAATCAAAGCATTTTTTTGTTTTAAATCGAGAATAAAAGTTGAAAAGGTTGTCTTTTACAAAAATTCAAATTTTTTTTTGGGTACTTAATGGGTTAAAAAAAAATTTTGTATCATTCGAACTTCGGAATTTAAATGAATAAAAGATTAATAAGTATAAGAACTGCATCAAAACTTTTTTGTTATTCTCAAATTGGACAAAGTTATGGTGTATGAAGACATTAGTGGTTCAATATATGCTAACTAAGCAATAAAAGCCAAACATAGTTAAAAATGTAGTAGGGCTCATAAGCTGAGAGCTTCAGTACTTTGAGGGCAATTAAAAGACCACACTTTCACTGTGCTCTTATAAACTCTGTTGTTAAATATATGCAAACAAAATAAATAAATAGAGAAAATTACATTAACATGTCATTTAATTAGGGCAATAGAAAACCAGTTTATGTACATAGTAACGCCCACAATAAATTGCAAGCAAGAAGACAATTATTATAAGTGCGAGTGATATTTTAACGCCTCGACAAGCCATTAAATAGTGCATAGACCGTATGACGCTTCGAGTGGAAATTCTAGTGGCGTAAGAAAAGCGGAAAAGGAAATTCAATGCAGCACGCACAACAATAAACAGCTTAGGTAAGGCAGCTGTGACGGCAAGGCAGGTCGACTTTGCCTCTTAGTTAGTGGACAACGCGTTCCCACAGAAATGTGCTTGTGTGAGTGTTAGAATGAGTGACAGAGAGAGAGACGAAGTGGAAGAGCAGAAAAGTGAGCTTAATATTTGGTAACGGAAGCAGCAAACGCAACGAACTCTATTCGTGTTTGGCGACTCTCTCTCTCGCGAGAGTGCGCGTCGTGCCCCTGAGAGAAGACGCTTCTCTAACGGTATATAAGATTTTTTGAAGCATGCATTTATGTGTACGTGCGTATGTGGGTGTGTGTGTGTTTGTGTGGGTGTCTGTATTTTTGGGCACTGATAAAAGGAAATTTACATGTGACGCCGTCGCTGCTGCACCCGCTCCCGTCCCCGTCCCCGCCTCCTGCAGCAACGCAGGGCAGCGCCTACGACAACCACTAAGGACTTCGGTCACGGATTTGACTTGTTATGTACATATGTATCTATGTATATGTCGTATTTGTCGTTTAAAATGTAGGTTACACACATCGAAATGTCTACTTACACAAACATACACACACGCACACACACACACACACACCACCCACATTAAACTTGCATACATTTTGCGCTGTTTTCCCTTTGAGTGCACTTCACATTGGAGTTACAAAGTAACTTCTGTGGAAGTACTCGAATATTTACCAGAAGTCTGTTATAACCTATCCAACAGATTTCTCGACTGTTCTCTTTTAAAATCATTGCATAATTTAATGCAAATTTTTTTTAACTTCCCAAAACAATATATATTTTTTGGTCAAACAATGGTATAATTCTTTCAAAACATCCCGAAAATAAACAAAACAAAACAGTAATGATACTTAATATTTTGCCAAATCCATCAATAACCTATTCATAGGTATAATAAATTTGAAATATTGTTTTCGTTGCTTTGAATTTTCATTGAAAACGTAACAAAAACTTTGTATACAGTTAATATATATATATGTTTGTACTATATGAAATATGTATACCCTTGTTATACAGATGTAAATTAGCTAAACAACAACAACAATACGCACACGCTTACCACTTAAAATTCAAAAATTTAATTTTCGTTTATATCCGCTCTGTAATTTCACTTATTGATAAGATGCGCAACTTTCACAATCATTTTAATAATATTTCTGGTATTTTAATGAACGTTTATTTAATTACGCCTCAAAACTTTGCACACTTTAAGCACTTTGAGCGTAATAAAACAAAAATGCAATTAAGACGTAATGCAATTTTTGTTATTCGACGCGCACTTGTACGGCTACAAAAGTCGTACTTTAATCCACAATGCACATCCACGTCTTGCACATCGTGCAATTGCACTAAATCATTTATACCACACTTTTTGGGGCTGCACTAGGTTACATACTTGTGTATGTGTGTATGTACTTTATATAGCTGTGAACTTTTCATTCGTGTTGTTGGTACACTGACACGGCACGACTGTGATAACGACGCTGCTGCTCGCTTGGTGGTTGCTTGGCGTCTGTTCGGGTCCTGGGCAGAGACAGCCCCCAAAGGCTCGGTTCAAAGTGGCCAGCTGTGAGAGTGCGCCAGCAACGGTGAACAGAGAGTAACATAGATAATTTATGCAGCTGTTTCTCTCGGCGTGTATACATTTGATAATAAATCATTTAAATCAGCGGTGGGCACGAAATCTGAATTCGTTGGCAGCCGCTGGCTCCCGGAGCCATTGCGTGCCCACCGCTGATTTAAATATTTGCACAATTTCTGGCGCCACAGAAATTGTTAACATTTGTACATTTAACAAATTTGGTCACACAGCCAGTTAACAGCTCTGTTAAAATGATCATGTTAGCGGCAACCAATGCTGCCAACTTTTTAGCAAATAAAAGCTGTTTTTGACTGGAGCGAAGGAAAAACACGCTGAAAATATTTTGAAAAAATAGCAAAAAAAAACGCATTGTTATGGTCTTAACTTGTGGGTTTTATTTATAAGGTTTTCAGCAGATCGTCAAAGTCTTCGCGATTTGTTTTAATTTTTAGTTGGAAGTGCTTGCATGAGCACGCAAATCGCTTAACTTTGCAGTAAATGTAGTCTTGCAGTAGACCCTTTTCTCGTCCGTGTTATCCCTGCGAAGCCATGTCTTCAAATCTTCGCTCTTCAGCGAAGCATCACGACACTTTTGTTTAAATGTCAGTAAACATTTTTTCCACCGATTTATCAAAAATACTATTTTTCTTAGTACAAAATTTTTTTTCTTGCAAGTGGCAACCGGATTGCTACATATTTTCATGAAATTAGTGGCAGCATTAAAAAAACCGGAAAAAAGCCAAATGCATTTCTATAAAAGCCAGAATTTCCGCTTTCCGTACTTCACAAATTTTTCCCGCAATTGGTCTTGAAAAACAGACAGATATGACGTGAAAAAGCTAAGTTGGCAGCGCTGGCGGCAACAGCTGTTGCTCTCACTCTTTGTCTCTCTAACTTTTTTATATCTCACACCAAGGTGAATTAACTATTAAGGTGACGTTGTCACCACAGCTGCTCTCTTTCGGGGTTACTAACATTTGACATTATGCCTGCAAACGTTGTCGAAAGAGGTTGTGTATCGCATGTTTTTTTTATTGTCTTCTTCTTTTCGAATAAACTCGTAGAAAGAAAAGAATTAACTTATTATTATTGTAATCTGCAATTATTTTAACAGTGTGTATTATTTTGTTGCTCAGTAGATCTAAAAATGACTACAACATATTGTATGCTCTGCCGTAAGAGAAGGAAGGGGGAAGGGAAGGAATGTTTTAGTGCGACGTGACGAAATATTGAAATATCGAAATATTTGATAATACTTTTTTTTTATATCCAAAATCAAACCCCCAAAAACAAATCACACACCAACCCCCACTTTCCTCTCTTCTTTTTTGTTTTTGTTATGCATTAAAATATTATAAACTATTTTGAATTATCCCGTTTTATTTATTTTAAGCAAGCATTTGCTTTTCTGTCAGCTCTCTCTGAGAGCGAAGAGAGAGAGAGGTGAAAAATTGATTGTAACCTCACCACACGAAGCAATAACAGAAGGAGGTCTCGTCGGCAAAAAGCTCTCCCTTGACTATCTGACAATCAATGCGAGGGAAAGGGATAGAGAGCACCGAATTGCACCGCACTGAAGCATTAAGGGAGAAAAACCGAACGATTTGACAGCCGACGAGATCTCCTCTTGTTATTGCTTCGTGCCTCACCATCATGGGACGACGTCACCTTAATAGTAAATTCACCTTGTCTCACACTGTGCTCATGCGAGCTTTCGTCGTTTGATTTGCATTGGAAGTCTTCCAATTAGTATTTGACTTTCAACAGCAACGCATTTATTTTTAATAGGAGTGCAATTGAAATAAAATAATTTAAAATGCGATTGTGGTTAAACTTGGCGCTGCTGGCCAGCATAATGCTAGCAGGTGAGTAATTATTAATTCTGAACTAAAACTGAAAAAAGCCAATTGTTGCGTTTGTGCGTGTGTGTGTGTGTGTGCCTAAGCGGCATTTGAGCTGTACATGCGTATGTATGCATGTATGTGATTGTTATTTTTATATAGAAAGTGTGGCGTGAGTTGAAGAATTTTGCAATGGCTGCCGGTTACCGCTAAATTGATTTTCTTTTTTTTTTTTTTGTCCTTAAGCTCATGGCACAAAGCCGCCTCGTTGGGATCCCAACTATATAGTCAAGGGTACACTGTATATACCATATGCAGAGATAGCGGAGCCCTTTTATGCCTGGTACGATAAGAATACGAAACGCTCCCGCATTGATTACTATGGAGGCATGGTGAAGACATATCAGCTGGCCGGAGAGGGTCAATATGGCACCTCATTGAAACTGGCGCCGGTGACGACACGAGATGCTCTCAATAAGCTGAGCTGCCTCCAGGTGAACGGCACAGCGGAGCAGACTGTGGACATCCAGAGCATTTTGCCCGACGCCAAACCCTTTGAACTGATTGGCACCGAGACATTCCTGGGCTTCACTTGCGACAAGTTCCGGCTGGAGCAGATCATAGGCCAGAAGAAGAACGTGTACACATTGTGGGTGCGCTACAAGAAGTCGCCACATTATCCCGCCAGTCGGATGCCCATTCCCGTGCGCTATGAGATGAGGGGCTATAATACGCTGTTGGGTTCGCATTATGATCATTATTATCTGGATTACGATAGCTATGAGCATGACGACATACCCAACGAGGTCTTTGAGATCGATGAGAGCTTGACATGCACTGGCTTCCCAGGTCCCGGCACCGGACACTTTGCCACCTTCAATCCCATGCGGGAGTTTATCTCGGGCAGTGATGAGCATGTGGACAATGCGTTCCATCATTTCAAGCGCAAGCACGGCGTCGATTACAAGGATGACAAGGAGCACGAGCATCGCAAGAACATTTTCCGACAGAACCTGCGCTATATTCACTCAAAGAATCGGGCTAAATTGAGTTATTCGCTGGCCGTCAATCATCTGGCCGACAAGAGTGAGGAGGAGCTGAAGGCGCGACGTGGCTATAAGCCATCTGGTGTCTTCAATACGGGAAAACCTTTCCCCTATGACGTGACCAAGCACAAGGATGAAATTCCCTCACAATACGATTGGCGTCTATATGGAGCTGTGAGTCCCGTCAAAGGTGTGTGTACAACGCTTGTCCACTATTCCAGCTGATTCATTTGATATGACCTCTGTTCCTTTTGCAGATCAATCGGTATGCGGCTCTTGCTGGTCTTTTGGCACCATTGGGAGTATTGAGGGCGCCTTTTTCCTCAAGAACGGCGGCAACTTGGTGCGTCTCTCGCAGCAGGCGTTGATCGACTGCTCCTGGGGCTATGGCAACAATGGCTGTGACGGCGGCGAGGACTTCCGTGTCTACCAATGGATGATGCAAGTCGGCGGCGTACCCACTGAGGAGGAATATGGCCCCTATCTTGGCCAAGATGGCTACTGTCACATTAGCAATACTACACTTGTGGCCCCCATTACCGGCTTTGTCAATGTCACCTCCAATGATCCCGATGCCTTCAAGTTGGCACTGCTCAAGCATGGTCCCATCTCGGTGGCCATCGATGCCTCGCCCAAAACTTTTAGCTTCTATTCGCACGGTGTCTACTATGAGCCAGAGTGCAAGAACGATGTCGATGGACTCGATCATGCCGTCTTAGCCGTAGGCTATGGCACCATTAATGGCGAGGACTATTGGCTGGTTAAGAACTCCTGGTCCACCTACTGGGGCAACGATGGCTACATTCTAATGTCGGCCCGCAAGAACAACTGCGGCGTCATGACCATGCCCACCTATGTGGAAATGTAAAAACACACCACATCTTACCATTATATACACACTTAATGATTTCAATTGAACTTTACATTCCACGACCCCAAGGGCTTCAAATAAGCAATAAAATTATATGTTTATACTCATTTTATAATTAAATTCTTCTGTTTCTTATCACATAGTCTTCGATCTGTGTATATTTCTGACCCCAACTACTTTAGCAGCGATAAGCTTAGACGACAATGACCAGACTTGCACTGCACTTTGCACAGCTGTACTTTATCTCCATGGCGTAATATCATGTCTTTATTTCCTATGATTGCAACTTGAGATTTACCAACTTATATCGTATGTATTTACATACATACAATATTTATTTCTGTCACATTGCTTAATTGTACCCTTTGCATATTGAATTGCGAGTTCTGTTTTTCTTTTGTATATTTGTAAACAATTTAACTTATCCATTTTTTAATTTATTTTACACATATTTTGTTTTTCTTTTTTTTTTTTTAGCAAAAGTTGACATTTTCAAAAAATTTTAGAAATAATTTTGATATGTTACTATCATATTTATTTATTTTACAAGTTTATTTAGAAATTGTAATGCGACATCGCGAGCATGAGTTCTAAGAATTTGTTTAACAATGTTTATTCTATATATCGAAAACAGCTCGAAAAATGTCTTTTAAATCAAACTTTCAATATAAACTCTGGTGCAAAACTATAGCCGCACCCAGATTTTTCAGTGTACGGATAGAAAGAGTGGAGCTAGAAAAAAGATTTTACTACCATTTGAAAGAGCGTTAGAAATGAAAGAAAATAGATGAAAAACATCGACACTTTCCATTCAAAAATTAACCGTTATGTTGCATTTTCGTTTTGGGCAAGGTGCAAAACTATAGCCGCACTAGCTGATATCTTGTTCTTTTTTTGGCTAGCGCCGATTTTTTTTGCTCAAACTTGGTTGAGTAACTATTTAAAACAAATTAATAAATATTCCAAGTGACCAGTGCTTTCGGATGTCGGGATAGGTCCAAGTTCTGGCGCCCAAAAGTGAGAAATGCTAATTTTGAGAAATTGACAGAAATATTGGTCTCTCCGACAAAGTAGTTGGAAATATTTGATAAAATCTGAATGAATATTGCACAGAGAAACAAGGAGGATGTATTTCGAAGATAGGTTTTCATAGCCAGCGGCGATAATTGAGTGCTGCAAGGAATTCATTAAAGACCGCTGATGAGTTAGTGGCTGAAAGTGGTCTACAAGAGTCCCACTGTACCGTTGTACGGGCTTTAAAAAAATCGGAAACCATAGTGCGACAAATATTAAAGGTGACTTCAAGGTTACTGGACCGCCATAAAGAGTCCCTGATGAAATTCGGCACAACTAATATTGCAACAAACTGGTCAAAAATTTAAATTTTTTACAAATCAATGCAAATATTATTTTATCTTCCAAGATCACTTTATCGAATAAGAAATGGTTTAATTTGGACAGTCATGATGGGTTTTTGCACTATTGGAGGGATTTAAGGAAGAACTCTTATACCTTCCTACGTGAAATTTTGGAGGATGATCTGTGATGGTTTGGGCCTCGTTCTGCGAGTCTGGATGCTTGTTACTGGCATTTCCAAGCAATCTAATGAGCTCCAGGGAGTACGTGGATATATTGAAAATGGACGTATTGTCCTTTCTTCTCTGTCAAAGACGTGAAAAGTTAAATTTTCAACTGGACAACGCATCAATACAGGTCAACCGTGAGATGCGTTCTGGGCTTGAAAGCAATAATGCTTGGGTTTTGAGTTTGGTTTTGCTCGTTTTACATCCTCCTTGTTTCTCTGTGCAATATTCATTCAGATTTTATCAAATATTTCCAACTACTTTGTCGGAGAGACCAATATTTCTGTCAATTTCTCAAAATTAGCATTTCTCACTTTTGGGCGCCAGAACTTGGACCTATCCCGACATCCGAAAGCACTGGTCACTTGGAATATTTATTAATTTGTTTTAAATAGTTACTCAACCAAGTTTGAGCAAAAAAAATCGGCGCTAGCCAAAAAAAGAACAAGATATCAGCTAGTGCGGCTATAGTTTTGCACCACGGTTAATTTTTGAATGGAAAGTGTCGATGTTTTTCATCTATTTTCTTTCATTTCTAACGCTCTTTCAAATGGTAGTAAAATCTTTTTTCTAGCTCCACTCTTTCTATCCGTACACTGAAAAATCTGGGTGCGGCTATAGTTTTGCACCAGAGTTTATTTCTGTATATTAAAATGGGTTATTCTACAAACTTACTATCTTAGTTAGTGTAATAGATAGATTACAAACGGTTCATTTTGGAAGTTAATTTTTAAGAAATTATTATTGAATTATTAATGAATTTATTGCAATGTAGAATTTTAATGTTATGTTTTATGTTTTTATTGTTTAAATAAATAACTTGAATACATTTTTGGAAGAAAATTTCACAAGATGTGAGTTTTTGATCATTTTTATGTTTTTGGGCGATGTGGACTTTTTTCTAAAAATGCCCATATTTAATGTACTTCATATAGTATTATCTTCATCCAACTCTTTGGGCCTTATGAGCATTTTCACAGTCTTTAAGGAAAACCAGACATTCCAATAATTGGAGTGTGTGTTGTTAACTTCTTGATCAAAGTATAGTCCATTTAAATTGCTGTTTAATAAAAAATTAATTGATTTTTCGTTGATGTTGATGTTGCACGGGTTGCTTACCAAGTGGCACAAGATCTGTACCACCATCCACCTTTTCGTTCTTGAGCACACTTGCCCCAAATATATATGTCATTATCCCGATCATAGGTTGTGAATTTCTGATTTACAAGCCAACGCATGCGATCACTGGTTGCATTCCCAGATTGTGCGTCCAACCTGATCAATCTGTAGTGATCTTCCTCACCCGAAATTGTGAAATTATCATAATGTGCTGTTTCAATTCTACCATTAAATCTCTCCATGTGAATGTAAAGCTCATGACGTTGAGAGCTCGTCAAGCGATAGATCTTTTCCAGACCCAGAAAAAAGTCACCATCAAACGAGCCAAAGCCTTGACGGTATGTGACCCAATCCCTATAAAAGTTCTCCTTTCCGTTGATTCGCTGTTGGATGACCGTCCAACCGGGTCCGGCTATTACACTGTCACACAATACTTGAAACGCATCGCAGTCGGGCAATTTCAGTTGATGTAAGCCCGGAGAGTCTCCAAAGGGAATGCAGCTAACAGCTGTCTTTAGTAAATAAGTTAATACTATAATTATAAAGCTGGAACAGTTGAGACTCGTTTACCTCATTGTCCTTAGAATCAGCCGCACTTTTGGACAGATTCCATGTAAAGAATAGACAGAACACCAAACCTTGTTTCATTTTGCGGCCAACGTAAACTAAACACAACTCGAAGATTGAATTCATATTTGAACTCTGCTGAGCTCCTCAAAACAACAAAATAAATAAATAAACAAACAAAGCTGATAAGACAAAGCAGGTCAAGTTTAAGATTTAAAGTTTCTTGGTAAAAATAAAACAAATTATTTAAAATGTTATCATTTTATTTAGTGTTTTTTGTTTATTTGTAAAGAATCTTACGAATCCAATTTTTAATGTATTTTACAGACGGAAGTGTTATTAACATTCGCGCATGTTTTGTGTGTGTGTGTGTATCTGTGTAATTTGTATTTCTTTTTTTTAGTAAATAATTAACATATTTAATGTACATCAGTTAAACCAAACTTTAAGGCTAAAAACTCTACTCTTATTATTCAAATTCGCACTTAAAAATAAAGTAAAAATGATTATATTGAATTTCCATCAAATAATTTATACGTAATTTATCTACAACTATTTTTTTCTTTATCTTATATCTTTCGTCATTTCATCAATTTTTCATTACGAACTAGTTACAAATTTTTTTAAAGTTACTGTGTGTATATCTATAATTATATAGCTATCATTATATTATATAAGTATTATACAGATGTTAAATAAATGAATAATTTGTATATAAAATCGATTTTTTTCATTATGTACAAGAAAAAAAAACTGGCATGAAGAAAAACAACAAATTCTTAAAAGGTACAAACTCTAAAATGTAGATTAACTTTTGCAAATCTAGTGTGTAACAAGAGCTTTCGTTAAATGTAAATTTTGTTTGTATATAAGAATATTTATTCTTATTTTTGTGAAAATTATCTTACTTCA
Organism: Drosophila quinaria; assembly: GCA_035047525.1. Classification (NCBI taxonomy): domain Eukaryota; kingdom Metazoa; phylum Arthropoda; class Insecta; order Diptera; family Drosophilidae; genus Drosophila; species Drosophila quinaria. The sequence goes on along the minus strand of JAWNPO010000510.1, from coordinate 999,905 downwards.
GGATGAACTTTTTTTTTCGAAATTAATGCAAATGACATGGACTGATGCAAACAGAGCTACCAAACTGAACTCATATATGTATGATCAATTATCTGATTGACAAACGTGACGTCTGGATTGATATATAACCATATGTTTCCTCGATATTAGATTTTAAACTATACTCAACTAATGTATTGGTCGATCAATCACAATTAAAAACAAGGGGTTTAAATTTAAGCGTAGTTTAATTGAAATTAAAAAAAAATAGTTTTAAGAAGAGTAAAAACTCACTGATTGACTGATCAATCAAATTCAGACAAACATTAAATTCCGCATTTAGATTGATCAATTGTAAAAGCAGAATCGAAGCTTAGTAAACCTCTTGATTGATCAACCGCAATTCCAGCTATAAATCTAAACTCTTGAAGAGAATGCAAGGATTAGTATAAGTATAGTATATATAAGAGTTTGAGTTTGCAAACAGTCAAAACCATAATTTAATCATTATCATCCTTAAGAACTATTGGGTTTTGAATATTGTTTAATCTTAGTTTTAATATATTAAGATAAAATTCACTTTGCCTACAAAATGTATTATATTGTTAATTGTTAAATATAAAAGTTGTTGTTGTTATATACAAACAATTGTAAAAAATGTATAAAGAAAAAGTTAAAAAGTGTAGACAATTTAGTTAGGTTGTCGCCGTTATCTTTTGTTTTTTTTTCTTGTTTATCATAAATATTGAAGTAGATATACATATTCACAGGGTCAAACGGTTGTTTTTCTGTTTTTTGTGTTGCTGCACTTTTCCCTTTCGATTGTTGAAAATGTTATTATAAAAGAAATGTAAAGAAAATAAATAAATCTTACTCCAAACCCAAATTGCATATTTAAGGTGGTGGGTTAAAGGGGGCAGCGTGTTAGTTAATAAACCTAAAGCTAAATACGCGACGGCCTCGTTTAGAACCATTTATATACAATTTTGGATGTTTTTTTTTTTTTAGTTATACATTTGTTTTTTTTTATGGGTATTGCTTAAGAATAATTTTATTCAATTAACTCGCGTTTTGTACTCTTTTTTCAATGTTTCAAACTTACTGACTAAAAGTAGCGTTTAATGTGGTGTTGTTGCTTTATGCGTTTAAGTTAACAATAAAACGATAGCTTGACGCTAATTTTTATGTACAATTATTAACAATATACGCTTTTGCTGATGCATTTTATTATTTACATTTTTTTTATTCATTTTGTTGATTTTTTCGGGTTTTTGTTTTGGTTTTTAGTATTGCTTGCGTTTTAAGCCTGGTTATGTTGCTGTTGTTGTTAGTGTTGCAGTTTTTGTTTTATTTATTTTTTAATTTTAGTTTATTAATTTTATTAGTTAATGCTTCTTTTTTTTGCCTTTTAGTTTATCTCTTTAATTATAACTATTACAGAGAATTTATACAAAATTAATAGTAAAACTATAATAATCAATTATAGATTTTCTCTCGTGCAAATCCAGTAAAGTAAATAAAAGCAAATTAGTTAAAAGTTCAAAAGGAATTTAAATTAAATGTTTAGCTAACCAACATGTTAAATTTGAAACTTTGTTTTTTTTTCTTTTTTTGTTGTGTTTTTCCCTCCTACTTTCTAAGCCTAAGCATATATATCATTATAGTGCTATATATATATATACATATAAAGAGATATACAAAGTAGTTCTATATGTTGCTTGATTTATAATTAACAAAATAATTTAGCAGAGGGCTTAAATCATTTTCTTTCCTTTTGAAATTGTTGTTATTTTTGTTGTTGTATTTCTCCTTTCAATCTCATTATCATGTCATAAACATATATAAATGTATATAAAGTATTTATATATATCTAAATTCTATACATATTTTTAAGTAGTATTAGTTATAGCAAGTAAATAGCGTTTACAACACAAATAATAAGGACTTCATTTTCTGACTGCCGTTATTTTCGGTTTTTGCGCGATTTCCCGCGTTTGTTTTTTCTTGCTCTACATTTGTAAAATAAGGAAAACGCTTTAATCATTAGAAATGTCTATAGTAAAAGATATCTTCTTCGATATTAGTTTTTTCTGTGATTCGCCAGGTCGGTTTGATTTTGTTCATTTAACTGGATAACATCTTTGATATATTCTTGTTTTTGTGGATTATTTCTGGGTTTGCAAGTGCTGCTGAAATATTAAAAAAGATTTAAGTTACTATTTTAATTTTTATTTTTATTATTTATGACTAGATTGGGTTGAGTCTTATTATTATAATTTCTATTTTAATCCAAAAAAAAAAAAAAAAATTTATTTTTTTAATTTGTATTCCAAAAGTTATTACTTTTAATAAAAAATTAAATTGCACTAGTCTTATAAATAGTCTCTAAGATGCTAGTCATCTATAGTCACATTATGTGAATGAATAAAAAAACAAACTTTCAGATTTAGAGAAGTAAAATAAGCACAACTCACTCTCTAGTTCAGTGGTGCTCCCATCGCCTATGCACACGAAGCACATTTGTTTTTGTAATGCCCATAGGATATGGGAAGAATATGAGAACACACATAGGTAAGCAGCTTTTGGACATTGAAATTTACACAAACAAATTGCAGCAAAACAAGAAAAACTGTTTCATTGTTGCTTTCCATCCATTTTCGGTGCAGGCAAAACAAAAACAATTGCATTGCGTCGGTTAGCTTTTGCTAATCCGAATGTATGTTGTTGTTGTCTTATCGTTTTGTATACACTGAAAATGAAAAACTTCACTTCGCTTTTGAAGAAACATGTTTCTATTTTTTTTTCTGTGTACACATTTAAATAAAAAAAAAATTCGTTACTTGTATGCGTGTGATTTCTTGTATTTGTATTAGTGGGTGCACAACCATAAGGCAGTTTTGGGCACTCCTGCTCTAGTTTATAAATAAAAGTTGTTCTATATCTTGTATTTTTTGTAAATTTGAATATTTTGCCATTTACCTTAGGAGCCATCTCGCCTGGATCCCGCCGCCGTTGCCTTCTCCGGTAAGCTGAGGCCTCCAGCAGCTGTTGCGCCCGCCCCCAACCGTTCAATGACACGCGAATCACAGGATATTGTACGTTGCAGGCAACGTGATCTTTCGCTCATCTTCTCCTGCTGCTGTTCCAACAACGTAGGTGCCGCATTGAAATGTCCACCTAGAAAGTTCATATTTTAAACTAAATACATGCTGACAAAGGGATGTTATGATTGTCTCTTACCCTTGGGCTTGTCGTCAAACATGTGCAGCTTGTGGGCTGTGCTCAGGATGCTGTTGACGGTGCTCAACGTGGCAGCCGCCGAGTTCATGGTGGAGTTGTTCATTGATTTACTCTTAAGGGCCGACGTCTGCGACAAATGATGATGTGGATGCGCATGATGTTGCTGCTGTTGCTGTTGCGGCAATTGTTGCTGGTAATGATGCTTGCTGTTGTTGCTACTGTTAGTATTGCAATTGTTGTTGTTTTGATGAATACTAATCGAGTTGCGTCGTTCCCGCATCGCTGCCTGGAAGCGTTCCGGCGACTGCAGCGAACATTTGTTGATGGTCTGCGGCTTGGCAAAGCCACGTTCCGTTGTGGGCGTTGTGGGTGTCGTTGGCGTTGTTGGTGTGGTTGGTGTTGTTGGCGCCGTATCCACCGATGGTCGATGCCGCATTCGATACTCGCTAATGGACAACTTGCGCTTGGGCATGGGCGCCGGCTCTGGCACTGTGAGCATGGGATTCAGTCGAGGATCATGGCTGGCGGTGCGTGTATACAATTTGAGTGGCGTTGTTGCTGGTGGCGGCATGCTGTCGATTGCAGCAACAGCTGCAGTTGCACTTTTGGCCGATGGCGCGGCGATTGCTGTGACAGATGGCGCGACGGTGGCAACAACAGCTGCTGGCGCCGCCTTCGATTTGGTGGCCTCCAAATACTCTGCCAAGCTGGGCATGCTGTTGCTCTGCTGCAGCTTGGCTAAAGGCGAGGAGGAAACCAAGGCGCCACTTGCCGGCAATGTTGGTGGATCCTGCAATTTGCCATAAATTGTATTGTAATACGGCAATTGTTTGGCAGAGGAGCAACTGTTGCCGCCGGTAACCACAACTGGCACACTCACGGACGGTGTTGCTGACGGCAGTGCTGCTGCTACTGCTGTAGGTATTACTGCCATTGTTGGTGTCGGCTGTGTGATGAGCACAGGTATTGGTGCGGCAGATATGGGCGTTACAGTGGGCGTGACTGACTTGGGCATGGCAACGACTTTGGGTATGGCATTTATTGTTGGCGTTGTCGTTGCTATGGGCAGCTGTTGCTGCTGTAGTTTCTGTTGATTGTTGACTTTTGTTTTGTTGTTGGTTGCATCTTTTTCTTTATCCTTATCCTTTTCCTTGTCCTTTTGCTTCTTTTCGCGATCCTTCTTCTTGCTCTTCTTTTTCTCCTTCTTCTCCTTCTTGCTGAACGCAGCCATCAACGCCGCCTGCTGTCGACTGCCACACATGGATTCACGTCGCCGACTGATTGCTGTCAACTTGCCACTTGCAATCGCTTGTGCCAGACTCATCGTTCCCTGCACCTCCGGCTGCTGTTGCTGCTGTTGATGATTGTTCTCCTTGCGATGCTGTTGCTGTTGTGCTGTCGCCGTAACAGCGCCTGCTGCAACAGCAACTGCTGCTGCCGTCACTGTTGCTGGTTGCTGCGGTGCCTTACTGCTGTTCAACAACAAACTGCTGCTGAGTATTTGACTATTCGGTTTGGTCAACTCCTGTTCAAAGTTCGTTTGACGCTTTTTCGTAGCTGCCATCGCAGCAGTTGCTGCTGCAATGGGGGTTGGGGGCGTGGCTGGAGTAACACACATGGACATGGTGCGACGACGCAACGCCGACTGTTGTTGCTGCTGCTGCTGTTGGTCTACTGTGTTGCTGTTGTGTTTGGTTTTGCCATTTGCCGTTGTTGTTGGCGTTGTTGGTGCTGGTGGCGTGCCTGCTGCTGTTGCTGCTATTGTGGCCGGTGCCAGCAAATGTTGCTGCTGCTGTTTGCTCTCTTTGCTTTGTTTCTTTTTCAGTTCAGGCGCTGCCATTGCTCCTGCAATGGTTGCAACTGCAACTGCTGCTGCTGCTGCCTTCTGTTTGTCCTTATCCTTGGACTTTTTCTTCTCCTTTTTGGACTTCTTTAGCTGCTTATCTCGCTCACGCTTCTCATCCTTCTCCTTACTGGACTTTTTGTTGTTAGTTAGTTCAGTAGTGTTGTTGCTCTTGCTGGAGTTGCTGCTGGTTGCTTTCTTATTGCGCGATTGCAAGTACGAAATGTTTGCCGCATGGAAGGACAGCAGACGCTCCTGAATATCTAGCTCTGTTAGATTTTTGGAGCTCGCTGCAGCTGCTGTGGTTGCTGTTGGCTTTGCAGTTGTTGTAGTTGCAGCTGTTGTTACACTTGTAGCTGCAGTTGTTGCTATTGGTGCCACAGCTGTTGCTGTTACAGCTGCAGTTGTTGCTGTTGGTGCTAAAGTTGCTGCTGTTGCTGTCTGCGCTTCCAGCTTGGGCTTCTTCTTTAGGGGCTCCTCAAGCTCCTCCTTTACAACAGTTCCACGCGCTTTAATAGCCGCCTTCACAGAGTCCACCAGCAATGAGGTGGGCGTGGTGGTGGTTGTTGTTATTGCTGCTGCTGCTGCTGGTGGAGTTGCTACAATGCGTAGCAGCGATTCACCTGGCTTCGGCTCCGGCATTGACTCCACTTTGTTTGGCAACGTTTCTGGCTCTGGCTTAAGGTCCGCCTTGAGCTCCATTTTGGGCACCTTTTGCTGCTCCTCCAGCAACAAAATCGTTGGCAATGCTTCTGGCTTGGGTTGCTGCTGCTGCTGTTGTTTTTGCTCTTGCTGCTGCTGCTGTTGTTGCTGTTGTTGTTCTTGTTGTTGTTGCTGCTGCTCTTCCTGCTCTCGCTTCACTTTCAGCAACTCCTCAAACTTATCACACGCCTGACTCTCCTCACGTTCCACATCAATTTTAACATCTTCCGCCGCGGCACTTGTGTCCTCGGGCTCAATTTTAACCAAATTATCTTCGGCCACAATTTGCTGGGCACCTGGACTGGGGGAGCGCAAGATGTCCACATCATCGTCCTGCTCGAACTGCAGCTGTTGTGTCTCCACCTTTAGCAGCTCTGTCTTTGGCTCAATTTGTTCCATTTTGTGATCTTCCTCGCCAGCGCTGCCAATGACATCTATATGCGGCTCCTCCGTGGCAATTGCCTCGGGTCCACCATTGCTGACGACCACAAGACGTCGTTTCTTTAGCGGCGTACCAAAACCATTTGACAACAACGGCGGCGGCTGTGGTTGTTGCTGCTGCTGCTGGTGTTGTTGCTGCTGCTGCTGTTGCTGCGGCGTGGGCGTCTGCTGAGTCTGCGGCTGACTCTCGTCAGTGGTCTCTTCGCTAATTGCCTGGCGCAGCCATCGTTTCTTTACCGATGAATTATTCTGCACCGATGGCAATTGCATTCGCTCCGTTGCCTCCACTTGGTGTATGAATTGCTCCACTTTCAGCAATGCTGGCGCCTGTGTTTCTTGCATCTGCAACTGTTGTTGTTGTTGCTGCTGAAATGATTGCTGTTGCAGTTGCTCCCGGGAGCCATTTATTTCGCTCATTGCCGCCTGCACTAGACTATCTAATCCTGACGTTTGTTCTTGCTGCAGTTGCTGCTGCTGCTGCTGTTCGCATTGCTCGGATTGCTGAAACCAACTGGACATGAGCGTCTTTTTGGTCTTTGCGCCGCTTGGCGGATATTTAAATTCCCCCATCGAAGGCGATTGGACCACAACTTGTTGTTGTTGTGGTTGTTGTTGCTGCTGTTGTGGTTGTTGTTCCAGCGGTCCCATTGCTGCTTCAATCAGCAGACAAGCACTGCTCACTGAAGACGCACCTGGTGGTGCTTCTGTTGGTGGCTTGAAGGCATCACAATTGTTGTGTGCTAATGCCAGCAGCAAACCAGCTGCCTGATCAGCAGATTGTTGTTGTTGTTGCTGTTGTTGTTGCAGCAGCATGTTATTGTTGTTATGTTGCTCTTGTGCTGCTGGCGAAGTGACCTCGGATTCCGTATGCGATTCGTTATCCGATTCATTGAGACTCTTACGTCGTTTGCTATTGTTGTTGTTGTTGTTGTAGCTGCGACTCACTTTACGTTTCTTTTTGTTGCGTCGCGATGTGCAGTTGTTGTTGTTGTTGTTGACGTTGTTGTTGTTGCTGCTGGTGGTGGGCGTGCCAACACCTGCGACACTCGCATCCGCCGATTCGCTGATGGAATTGCTGTTGGAATTACGTTTACGTGGCGATGCAGGTGAATTGCCAGCAACACCTCCACCTGCACCACCCGCCTTCTTGCCACGTGCCTCCTGTTTCTCCATTTTATCGATGGCACGCAATATCGCCTCCAGTTTGCGTTCTTCGCGCGATTTTGGTTTGTCCTTTTTCGCAGTAGGCGTTGATGTTGCTGGCGTACCCGAAGTGCCTGTTGATGTCGTCGATGCAGTTTTTGACTCATCTTCCTTGGCATCCAGCGTGGGACTATTGGTTGTTGCCATTGTTGCGGGTGCTGTGATTTTTGCAGGAGTTTTGCGTGCTGCTGGCGTTGTGCTGTTGGTGTTGTTACTGTTGCTGCTGCAATTGTTAATTTTGTTTGCAAGCGGTTGTGCAACAGTTTTTGTAGGCATCTTTGAAGGCGAAATCACAGGCTGATAGACCGTTGTTTGTGGCTGTTGCTGCTGCTGCTGCTGATGAAGTTGCAGTTGCTGTTGTTGTACTGGCTGCAACGGTTGTAGCGGCTGCTGCTGTTGTTGCTGCGGTAGCTGCAATTGTGGCTGTTGCTGCTTCAACTGCGGCTGCGTTGTAATTTTAATGGGCGTGCCTATATGGGACGTAGGTGTCGCGTGCAAAGTTTGCAGCGCACTAACCGCCATGCGTGCCTCATCAGCCAATTGTTGGTGTTGCTGCTGCTGTTGTTGTTGGTGCTGCTGGAGGATGTTTTGTTGCTGCTGTGGCTGCAAGTAGTATGTAGCCATGGGACGCTGTGCTGCCGCTGCAGCTGCAATTACCGCCAACGGCTCCTGTTGTTGCTGCTGCTGTTGTTGCTGCTGTTGTTGTTGCTGCTGCTGTTGCTGCTGCAATAGCGATGATTGCTGCTGTGCTGGCTTCGGCAACAATTGTGGCGATAGCAACATTGGCGTGGGCAGTGCTGCCAAAATTTGCTGCTGCTGCTGTGTTGGACTGCGTTGCAACAATGATGTCTGCTGTTGTTGTTGTTGTTGCTGCTGCTGCTGTAATGTAGGCGATTGCAGCTGTGTAGGCGTGGGCGATGGAATGGACACGGATGGCGAGGACGAGGATGTACAAATTCCCGAATCATGCAGCACACTCGACATGGACACGGAGCAAGAATTGTTGCTGTTGCCGCCATTGCTGTTGCTGTTGCAAAGCAATGCAGCTGCTGCTGCTGCAGTACCAACTGTTGCTGTGACCAATGTCGGACTGGGCTTAAAGCCCAAATTCAATTGACTCAACTGTGGACTATTGAGACCCATATGGCTGCTGCTCTCGCCACTCGAGGACGTGGTACGATTACGTGCTGTTGCCGCAGCCGCGGCCGCAGCAGCAGCTGCTGTTGCTGCTGTCATACTGTTGCCCAATCCCATGGTCAGCTGAATCGCTGCCGCACTGTTGGCAGCAGCTGCCGCTGCCGCTGCGGCAGCCGCCGCCTTGTTGCGATGACTGCTGCGGGGTTGGGCGGGCGGTGCCTGCAGTTGTTGTTGCACCGCCAGCGGCAGAGCGAATAGACAATCGCTGCCCAGGTCACAGGCACAGCGCGTGCTCGTCGGTTGAATGACCGCCGAATGCGATTTCTTGTGCTCCACAGCGGCTAAATCATGTGGTTCATGCCGCACCGTAATCTCCGTCTGCGCACGGATATGCGTCAGCGCCACAATGTACAGATGCAGCGTTCCCTTCTCGAAATAATGCTGCAACTCGGCATTGGGTCGACAGGAGCGACGAACGAAGCGGGCGTCGTTGCCATACGTTCGCGTATCGACACAGACTTCGGGTCCTTTCAGGTAGGCGGGCAATGTTTGTTGATTTGTCAGCGGCGGATGTGAATGAGTTTGCATTGGCGCCTCCACGCCCGGCAGCTGATAGAAGAAGACAAACTGTCCGGGCGTTTTGTGTACCTTGAAGCTATTCAAATAGTTGCTCGGCGGCGGCGTATTCATGTTAACGGTGGGATTCTGTGTGCGAAACTGCGTCGTCAGCATATACTTGCCCCTCAGCTCATGGATGGGGGCATGTGGCGCCAGATCGATGCTACTGATGAGCACCTTCGCACCCGCATACGGTATCAACTGGGCACGCTTCTCCAGTTCGCTGGCACAGCCGCCAGCAATTAAACGCAACGCCTTGTTCTCCGTATTCTGGATGCTCTGCAGCAAACTGGGCTGCTTTTGTATGGCATGGAGGCGTGCTCGCAACTCGGGTGAATAATGATTTGTTACCGCGTATTCATAGTGCTCGATCCACTGGCGCAAATTCGCTGCATGCTTCTCGGCAGCGGTGAGGGCGGGACTGTTGCCCCCACTGCCATCGCCACTCGATTTACTCTTTCGTTTGCTGCTCTTTTTAGTCCCCTTTGTGCTGCCTGAGCCACCACCAGCGCCGCCTGCAGCAGCACCACCACCGCCAGCCGCTGCTGACAACTTGTCGCCGCTTTTTTTGCTCTTCTTTAACGTTGTAGCGGTTCCATCTTTGGTTTTCTTTGATTTCTTTGCCAAACCGCCAGCAGCTGCTCCCGTTGCATAGCCACCATTGAGTCCCGCGCCCAGACGTTGTTGCTGTTGTTGTTGCTGCTGCAGATCGTGGCTATTGTAGGACATTGCTCCCGACATTGCCCCGACAGCTGGCACGCCCATTCCAATTCCACCTGCTGCGGCGGCTGATGCGGCGGCAGCTGCTGCTGCAGCGGCTGCACCATTAGCCGCTTGAGAGGCCACCAGCATCATGTGCTCCTTGCGCTTCTGTCGCTGCAATGCGCGTGCTCTGGCCTTGTCCACAGCCCGAGGCTGGCACAGCTCGCACTGGTACTCCTCCGGTATGTTGAGACGATCGATTCCCATGCAGTCCACATGTTGCCAAGCGCTGCACAAACAAATTTCGGAATAAGTCAAGTCTCCATTTTTATAATATTAAAAAAAATTATTATCTTTATAAAAATAAATAAATAGCTTTAAAAAATACATTTGCAAAATATTTTTAATTTTAGGGATAAAAACCCTAACCGAAACCGTAGTCTTTAACCGGTAAAAACCAATTGGTATTTAAAACCGTAACTGAAATCGTAACCGAAAAGAAAAAATTTCATTTGACCGAAAGCTTTAAACCAAAATAACCGTTTGATGTACAATTGTTAATTTCAATTTTTTATACATCCAAAAAACTATTATTTTTTATTTTGAGCTATGATTTTAATTTTCTTGTTTAAAAAAAAAAAAAAATGTTGTGTGGTGGGCCCCCCGCGAAACAAAAAAAAAAAATTTCTGGCCCGTTTTTTTTTTATGAAGTTTTACAGTTTTTTTTATTTTCCGCTGTGCTGGATACTATGCTTAATTTTGAATTTTAATTAATTTATTTATGATAGAATTTTCATAGCACTGAATAAGCGCAAATAAAGTAAATTTGGTTAATGAAATATTAAAATTAAAAGAAAGTAATGCCTTTTTAATTATTATTATTATATTATTAATATATTTATATTTTTGCAAAAAAAAACAATTTTTTTTAACCGAAACCATACCGGTACTTCAAACCGAAACATACAAAAACCGGTTCACCGTTACGAAACCTTTATACAAAGATTTTTCGTAACCTATATAACTGAAACCTATATTCGTTTTGGTTTTAATCCCTGGTTAATTTTATATTTTGTGAATACCATTACTGTTTTTGCTTTTTGATTATTAATTTCATACATTTCTCAAAAATAATTTGAGTATGTTCCTCAATCGTAGTATCGTATTGTAATATTTTGAACTACTTACGAGCACTTGTCGCAGCATATCATGTAACCATCATCGTGGGTCAGTTCACAAATGCAACGTGTCACCGAATCATCCTCAGCCTCTGCCTCGGGTGCCGTTTCAGTCTCCTCGCCGGGATCAATGTCAGCGCTTGCCAAGCGTGAGCTGCCGCTTATGGCCGAGTGAGCATCATCATCAGGCACATGGCGTCCAACTGAAAGATATGTAGTAAATTAGGAATAGTTACGAATTGAACAAATGTAAAAGTTAAATTACTTTGGTGTCCATAAAAGGAGCTATAGCTGCCGCCTGGTGTTGTAGCTGCAGCTGCCACTGTGACACCGATACCGCCAAGTGACCATTGTTGTGGTTGTTGTGCAGCGCCCGTTACAGTTGTCATCTGCGGTTGTTGCTGCTGCGGTTGTTGCTGCTGCTGTTGCTGTTGGGAGGCGTATGTGTGATCCTGCATTATGGCATGCAGCTGCTGCAGACGCAAATCCTGTGTTAGCACGGGCACGGGTCGCACTTCCTCAATATACAGTTCCTCCTCATTTGCACTCATCTGAGGATGTGGATGCACTGATTGCTGCTGCTGTTGTTGCTGAGGTTGTTGTTGTTGCTGCTGCTGCTGCGGCTTCATCATTAGCGTTGCTGCATCCACATGCACTGGCGTCAGTTGCGGCGTCGTCAACGTTGTTGTCGTCGTACAGTTGATGTTGTTGTTGCCGGAATTGTTGCTCCGCAGACTGCTCAGATTGCTTGTGCTATTGCTGTGGTTAAGGCTGAAACACAAATGATGCGCACGATTAGTTATGATTCGTAATATTGGAATTAAACTGAATGTATAAACAAAACCTTTCCGTTCCAAAGTAAACATTGTTCGTTAGCTATAGATTCATCTGTAACAACAGAGCTGCATCGTACTCAAAATCTCACGCCAACTTTTCATATTAAAACAACACAAAAATTCTCATCAAACTTATTCCGCTTATCTGTTTCAATTTATTTCAAAATTGTCAAATTGAAATATGTTAAGCTTGCTCAGACTGAACAAAAGTCGTTAAGTGAATTAACGTTTCTCTGACAAAATTCAAATGTAAAATAATTGGTATTTCCACAGGTGAGCGATACTATCGATAATTGTGGATATATATTTGAACAGCCAATAGTCGATAAACCAGATTTTATTATTCATAAGTTTATATTAAAATGTCATCAATAAAACATATTTCAAATACAGTTGAACTTCGAAGTCGAATTTCTCTCTAACTAAATGAGTGGCAGTAAAAATAATAAACTTAAGAAAAAAAACCCTATAAGTGGAATATCTCTACAAATCAAACCTTTCATTTGGATAATAGTGATTCGACTTAGGGAAGTTCGACTGTATATAGTAGTTAGTGAATATCGATAGATGACGAGTGTGAATATTAGGGCGGGTCGATTTTTTTTCGCAAAAATCAACCAACAGAATCGGAAAAAAAAACTAGCATAGAAGCCCTAACAATTTTTTTAGAGTATGGTCCGCTCCTAGACTTACACCATATACTTTAACCTAAAGTCTTCATGCTTCGCAGCGGAGGCTAGGAATTGACTTTAGACACATAGTTTCTTTGTGAAATTTTCTTAGAATTCATCGTAAATTCCGATTCTGTGGGTCGATTATTACGTTTTTTCGACCTGAACAAATTGACCCGCCTTAGTGAACATATTCCCAGTTAGAACTATCAGAACTATCGGTAATTATACTTAAAATACTTGAAAATGAAAATTTTCTGACAGCTAATAGCTATTGAAAGTGATAATTTTTAGACTATCGATACTATCGATCAATTGTGATAAATTGCAATTGCATTCATTTCAGGGACTGTAATCATTATACAGCCGTGGTCATATAAATAGCACAAAAAAATATTCAACTTGTAGAGTGTTTTTTTTAATTAAAATATGTTTTTTAAAAATCAAACAACTTTGGCGCTTCATAGCTGAACTTAATAACTAATTAATTCATGAACAAAAATTTATAAATGTTTGAAAACAAAAGAGTAAAAATTAAAAAATTAAAAAAATAACGAAATATGTGTGGTCACAGAAATAGCACAATTTTCAAATGTTGCCAATAATTCATAGAAACTAAGCCTAAAAGTTATAATTGTTGAACAAATTTATTATTTGGTTTAATATCCATGATTTACAATAATGGTGTTACATCTCCGGCCCATACTTTCCATAAGCTTCTGACATCTCTCCTTTGAAATGGAGTTCCAAACTTCTTCTTTGACACCTGTCCACAAATCGTCAATGTTAGCCAATTTTCTTCTGGATATCATTACCTTTACGTTATTCCATAGATTCTCTATTGGATTTAGGGTGGTACTTTGAGCCGGCCACTCCAGAACTTGGATGGATTCGTCCTTCAACCACTTTTTAACGACGCGAGATGTGTGCTTTGGGTCGTTATCGTTTTAAAATATCCATTTAACAGACATATTCTCAAATATAAATGCTTCCATTTGATTATTGGGAATGTCCACATACATGAAACAATTCACTACGCCATTGATTCGGAAGAGCGGACCCGCACCATGCCAGGAAAATGCAACTCAACACATAATACTTCCGCCACCGTTCTTCACGGTCTTCATAGCGTACCTGGGGTTAAGAGCTTGGCCTTTTTGACGACGAACTAATGTTTTCCCATCGGGTCCTACTTTATTTAGTTTGGTTTCATCGTTCCATAGCACATTTTTCCAGAAATTCAGACTCTTATCCCGGTGGGTTCGTGCGAAGCTCAATCTTTGTTTGATATTTCGTTTTGACAGGAGTGGCATCTTCCTGCCGATGCGTCCAAAGAGCGAAACTTCGTTTAGTCTTCTAGCCACTAGTCTTCTGGACACATTCGTACCACATTCATCATTAATTTCCCCTATAATTTCTCGAGAGGATTTAATATGGTCCGCCTTGCTCTTCCGCACAATGAGTGTATCCGTAGTAGTATCTGATTTTCTTGGTTTTTTCTTACGATTTTTTGTATCTGTCAAGTAGTTTGAGTTTAACTTCACTACTTTAAGTGCGTTATACACCATCTTTCTGGAGCAATACATTATTTCGGCTATTTCAGAAGGTTTTTTCCAGATTCAATTAGTGTGAATATAATCGTCCTTTGTTCAACAGAGCAATGGCTTCCACGCCCCATTTTAGCACGTTTTCGATCAACTTTATTAATTTCTTACCGAAATATTGAAAATCAAACAAAAAAGTCTGCGAAAACCACTTTTATTAGAAATTAGCAACCATATCATCAAAATGTGCTATTTCTATGACCATGCAAAATAAGTGGTCGCGAACGAAAATTAAGCATAAACCAAAAGAGAAAAATGATAACGGTAAAATTTTTGCCTGTATTACATGTGGAAGAGTGCAATAATCGTTTGCGATCATAATTTTAATAATCGGATGTAAAATATTGTCCAAATGATCGATCGAAACAGTATGTTTTGGTTTGTGCTATTTATATGACCACGGCTGTAAGTGATATTAAAAAAATTTTAAAATAATAATTATATTGAAGTAATTTATAAATTTGTTCACAAAACAATGATTAATTTTAAGTTATACTTTATTTCTCAACCAATAATCATTATTCCATAAGTTTCATTTTTTTGCCCAAAAATAATGATTTCTGCTTGAGAAATAAAGTATAACTTAAAATTAATAATTAATTTGGGAGCAAATCTATTGTATAAAACTTGAAAAAATTAATTAATTAATTAATAATGGTGAAAATGTATAAATGAGCCATAGAGAAGAATATAGATGTTTTTCTCGGTGTCTTAAAGTTATTATAAGTGAATGATTTTTTGATTACAAAACAAAACAAATAATCATTAATTGCAGTCCCTGATTCATTTCTTTCATTTCAATAGTGATATGCTATCGTTTAAGTTAAATCTTATTCTATGCTTACCTGTGCTTATAATACTCGACCACATTGGGTGGTGGCTTGCGATTTGCAGCTGCTCCTGCTGCTGCTGATGCTGCTGCTGCCACCGAAGCCAATGCCTCGTGTTGATGTTGCTTGCGTTCCAGTGACGCTGCTCGACTGCTGGGTGCACTGACTGACTGACGACGTGCCGCTGTTGCCGACATGTACGAGGACATTGCAGCACTGCCGCTGGCGAATCCGTGTGAGGAGATGCTCACCGAGGGCGTGCTGGAGGTGCTTACAGTTAGATATGATGATGATGACGATGCTATCGATGGCGATGATGATGATGATAACGATGTTGTTGACGATGAACTGGGCGACATTGCTACTGCTGCAGCCTGAAAGTGTGTCAGCAACAAATTACCCGATGTTCCTGTCGTTGTATTGTTGTTGTTGCTGCTGCTGCCTCCGTAAACAATTTGCGTAGGTGTTGTTGTTATTGTTGGCTGTGGCGGCGGCATGTTGGTTGTTGTCGCTGCTGTTGATGTTGTCGTTGTATGTTGCTGATACCGCTGCTGTTGCTGGCTAAACGACTTTTGGGCCATGCTCTGCAATATACGGGCCGACAACTCATCCGTCATCTGTGTTCCATTCACAATCATCACATCGTCTGTGATTAGCGACGATTGCTGCTGCTGCTGTTGTAGCTGCTGATGATCGCTGCTGCTATCACTGCTGGTGCTGTTGTAATGAATCCGTTTGGATTGGGCATGAATCTGAGGCTGAGGCTGATGCTGCTGGATGACGGTGCCATGTGAGTTGACAAACTTGATGGCACCTGGTGTTGATTGCTGCAACATGTAACCGCCGCCAGTTGTTGCTGTTGTCTTTTGCTGCAACTGTGTGCCCTGTGGCAAATTGGCGGCCAACTGCTGCAACGGTTGCTGCTGCACCACATACTTGTTGTTGCTGTTGCTTATGCTGCTGCCTGCTGTCAGTTTGCCAACCTTGCTGGGTGGCACTTGTTGTTGTTGTTGTTGCTGCTGCTGTTGCTTGACGTACACGTTCTGTTGCTGTGGCACGGCAGCAATCGACAACGCAGTTGTTGCGCTGCCAACGCTATTGTATTGCTTAACGAATTTCGTTTTAACGCCAGCTTTGTTCGTCGACTGCTGTGAGGAGATGAAAGCTTTAAGTTGCTGCTGCTGCTGCTGCTGCTGCTGCTGTTGTTGTTGTTGCTGATGCTGCTGTTGTTGTTGCTGATGCTGCTGCAGCATGTTGCCAACACTCTTGACCGTTATCTTTTGATTGGTCTTCTTAAGCAGCGCTGCAGCTGCCCCACCTGCTGCAGTCGCTATCGCTGGTCGAGTTGCCAGAGCATTAACATATTTCTGCTGCGCCGGCTGTACAATGATCTGAGGCGTCTGTTGTTGCTGGGGCGGCACATACGACTGCAGCCGGGTGACAACTCGCGAGCCAAGCGTCACCTTTTGCATTAGCGGCGTCGCTGTTGTCGCCTGCTGCGTGGATTGAGCATAGCCGTGTAGTTGCTTCGCTGTGGCGCCTCCACCTACCGCTTTATAGGCGCTAATGCTGCCAAACTTTTGCGGCTGCTGCTGTTTAACAGCGGGCGTTGCCGTAACATACGGCAAATTCTTGGCGCTGAGATAGTTGAGCTGCTGCTGCTGTTGTTGTTGTTGTTGTGACTGGGTGGACATTGGCGGTGCCTGTTTTGAGAGCACCGTGAGATTACTAAGCAACAGCTTGGAGTTATGCGGTGGCGCTGCGGAGGAGGCATCAATGATGACATTGCTAGTGCTGCCATCGGTGGTTACAATCTTGTAGATTTGTGGATTCAACAACTCATGATGCTGCTGCTGCTGTGGCGTCTGTTGTTGCTGTTGTTGCGCTGCTGTTGTACGCACCGCGTACTTTTGTGCTGGCTGCGCTTGAATGGACATACGCCGTTGCATGATCCGTTTCAGCTGCGCCTGCGTGGACAAGCTGCTGCCATCGATAACAATATGCGGCTGCTGTTGCTGCTGCTGTGGTCCACCAATGGCAATTCTGTTGTTGCTGCTGCTGCTGTTATTATTGCTGCTGGCGTTGCCACTAGTGACGACGGGTTCCACAAAGACCGTGTCGTGCGTGGACATGGGCATCTTTATTTATCAACTTTTTTTTTAATTGCTCACAGAAATAATATAATTATGTGTATTTTGATTTTTATTTGGCGATTCCAAAATCGCTAAGAAACTAAATTGTTATGTTTTAGAAAGGAAGGGCGGGAGCGGTTTGTTTTTAACTGGTGCTAAGTTTATGTTGCTTTTCTTCTTTAGTAGCTGCTTCTGCGTTTTGTTTTATTGGCATTTCACAACACTACTTCACTGACATCTTGTTTACAAGAAGCTTTTGCCTCTGCCGCCGTTGTTGTTGTTGTTTTAGATTTATTTTTAGTTTTAAATTTTGTGACTTTTGCCGCGTTAAGCTGCTGCTGCTGCCGCTCTTACAAGTGCGTTTACTACTGCTTCTGTTGGTGATGGTGCCCCCAAACCTTTGGGGGCCTAATGCATAACCAGAAATGCTTTCTTCGTTGGCGTTCGCCTTGGAGTTTGTCTGACCGCTGGTGGCGGTTGCTAATTGTGGGTGGCGCGCATTCAAATTGCAAATACGATTTCCAACACTGTGCCACATTACATTGTTAGCCATTACAAACATAACGGTGCGTATTATTTCCTTTTTTACTTTTTCCTCTATCTGACTCTGTCTCTCGCTCTCCGATTAGCTTTCCTTGTCTCTCGTTGTAATTGTTGTTCTTTTGATCTTCTTGTTGTTGTTGTTGTTATCCAGCACAACGAAACTTCATCAATTTTAACTCACCAAACGATGTTTCGTTGTATGTTCCATTTGCTGCAAGACAAATTTGATAAATTAATTATGATATAATATAGATAAATTGTAATAATTACTAATTTAATTTCGGTTTCATTGAATTAAAGCCAATTTAACAATCGGTTATCGATAATTGTCAGCTAATATATCGTACAGTGTTGCCAACTGTCAGTTCAAAGCTTATGTAATCCAAAGCAACGGACAAGACCGAAACGCATGCGCATCGAAATTGTTGCTGCCTGTGTGTGTATTTATCGAGTGTTCTTTTGGCACGCTGTTCGCGACTGCACTTGCAGCGAGTAGAAACTTGAAGTAAAGTAGCTACCAACTCGTTAATAGAGACTCAAACAACAACAACTGCATCAAAGCAGAGACCAAGTGATAGAAATACGTTATGAACTTGCATTGTTTACATTTGTATTTGTCTTTGTATGCGTGTTTAAATGTGCGAATGCAAAACCCAATGACGAGACCAACAGCACTTTGCACTTGTGCATTTTTGCTTTAAGACAAAAAACCTGTTTTCCTGTTTGCTTTTTAGTCACTCATCATTTTTATGAGCGACGCTAATCATGCCAAGCAAAAAACTTGGATGCATTCAAAGACAAATTTTAAAATTTCAAAGCATCTAATATTGCAACATACATCTGTTTAAAAATAATGCATAAATGGAAGGCGGTTATTTTTTTTTTTTTTTTTTTACAAAATTGTCATTAAAATCAATCACCTTTATTGTTTGCTATTTTGTATTCAAACAAAAGCTCGATCTTTCGGCATTATCTTATTGAGTGTGTGACTTCCTTGCGATTAGTTTTCTACATATTTCATTAATTTTAGAGTATTTCTGGCGCAGTCGCCTTACCCCACAACATTCGTATTTACAAGTTACAACTAGGCACATATCTATGTACATGTATTGGTGTATATGTGTGGCTTTTGGTCGTTGCCAAAGCCAAAGCAAAAAGTGAATGCACTAATTTTGCCTTGGCATCCGGCGCGGCATTCAGTCGCAGTCGACGACATTATCGTCTCACTCGCCGGTGCTGTAATTGTTGTTGTTGTTCTTCTTGTTATTGTTATATTTGTTGCTGCTGTTTTTAGTATCTAAGACCCGTTGCTGTTTGTTGTTGTTGTTGCTGTTGTTGGCTCTCGTATTTTCTAAGTACGTTGGCTGCGATTTGCGCCTATTGAAATATCATTTCTAATTGAAATAGGGTACATTCAATTGAATGCTATTCATGTGCTTGTTGCTATTCGCTTTTACTTAGCAATCAATTTGAATTGCAAACGAAATAAACAGAGACAGAAACAAAACCACACACAATTTCACAGAATTTGCGAATTGCTAATTGTACAGTGAATGGGCTTATGTAACCCCATCAAGTATTTACTGCATGCACATACATAAATATATATTTAAAAACTTAGTTGAATTGAACGACTGCACAATCATCAAATTAATCGCATGTGTATATAATTATAGCATCTAGTTTTTAGCTGAAGCTGGACACATACATATACATACATATGTATGTTATGTAACGTCAGACATACATTGCAATCTGTCACATTGCATATGACTGTGCTGAAACATACTGTTATCTTGTCGCCATTCCATGTCCAATTCAAAATCTAAGCCCATATACTAGATGCAAAGTAATGATTTAGTTTGTATTTTTATACACATAATATTCCTATTTATAATTTCTATTTATTTCGCTGCCTATGCGAAGGGAATTGTGTAATTTGTGTGACCTGACTACACATACATACATACAAACAAACACATACTTATGAACATGTATGCGTACAATTTATTTCCGTTTGATGTTATTTCTCAATAAAAGCGACAAGCAAAAACGAAGCTCGCCCCAAGATAACAGAAGCAAAAACAATTTTTGGGTGCTGCAGATTGAAATTACTTGTGCATGTGTATGTGTATGTGTGTGGGGTGTGCGTATGCGTATCCGTAAAAGCCTCGTGTCGTATTTACAACGGCGACACACTTTAAAATATAAAGCAAGCATCGAAGAAAAAGCACAAGACTCACATAAATTTAAGCACATTCGAATATTGTATGAGTAAGATGTATGTTGTATAAATACCACAAAGGTGAAATACACTTCAAAGTGTAAATACAACTGTGCATGCTAAAGCTTACGACCCTACCCCAACCCAACCCAACCATCATCTAAATGCGCGCCATAAACAAATTTACACACATTCATACCCGGTATGCCAAAGCTAATGCATGAGAATGTGCGTGTGTATAGGTAAGCAAACTTGCGAGAGAGAGAGAGCATGTTTGAATGCACATTGAAACTTACCGCAAACACACATACACAACATGGCGACTGGTCGCCGCGCTTTCGTTAAGCTTTGCTGTAGTTTGCGAGAGAAAAAAACTTACTGTTGGAATTGCAATAGCTGAAAAATTAACAAACACGTTGTCAGGTCAGCAATTAAAGCTTCTCAAATTCAAAAGCAAATCTAATCGGTGTCAACGATCGATATCAATGGCTAAGAATCGACTATTCACACTCGTTACATATTCATAGACATTTACAATAATGCAATTGGCATTGCCTCCTTTGCATACATCAGGGCAGCCCCACACCCACATGCCCACACCTACATTTCAATAGTGTACTCTATTTGTATTTTACATTTGGTTTGGTTTGTTGATGATGCCAGCTAGTGTTGCGAGTGTCAACTAATTGCGTCTTATTTTTTGTTGTTGCGCGCAATTTATACGCTTGTTTGCCTCTCTGTTTGTTTTCATAGTTTTAGCGCCTGACGCTTACATATATTGGATAAACTTTGAACAGACTGACATTTTCAAATCTCTTTTCAGCTGCCTTTCTCGTGGAATGCATTTTAAGTATTGCAACAATTTCAAATTGAATAAATTAATGAGTACATTTATAATATAAATATGTATGTATGTACATGTGGTATCTGAAAAGCTTCTCGCACATCTTCCTTCGCCCAATGACACCCACATACAAATCAATGCATATGTGTAAACTGCATGTTTGTATGTATGTATGTATGTCGATATGTCCAATCGTTCGATAAACTCGCATATTTTTGGCGGGGGTGTATAAGGGGCTTGTTCTGACCACCCTTGAATTATCGAATGTTTTCCCTGATTTTCGTTTGCATCAACCATTTCGAGAGTATATTATGTATAGAGTTTCGTATGCGCCTAAGGAATATACATATAGTAAAAACTTGTTCATCAACTTTTGCTTTCATTTTTGCCCATACCACAGAAAGTGGCGAAAAATCGTACAGGACAGGCGAGGTAAAAATCACGTATGCGTAAAGAGCAGCACAGGGAATAAATTCGGCGAGAGATGTGATGAAAAGAGACAAACATACAAGCCCATATACCAGCAAAACCGACACGAGCGACCAACTTCACGGCGTACAAGCATGTAACAGCAAGAATGGGGAATAAAACGTTTGACGAAAACATAACACACGCTTGGAGTGTATGGCAGAATTCGGTAAAGGGAAGAGAAAAATTGTCAAAGTCGTAGCTGTTCTATGAAAATAATACAATATGGCGCCAAGATGTAATTTCTTTGAATTTATGCAAATCAAACAATTTTTTCATATAAATATACATTCAGTTCTATTTATTTCAGGGTTACTGCGCATGTCAAAACAATGGACCACATATTTAGTGGGTGCAGATTATTGGAGATACATACATAAGTATATTAATATATTGTGAACGTACACAAAATAGTCTGACTGCAAATAGATTTTAAAATCCAGTTAATTTGGCATTTAATTTGTTGCTTAACACCAATGTAATTCGAAACAATACACATTTTTCGTACTTCGCAAAGCTGGCAACTCTACGGAGCTCAATTACGCACAACTAACTTCACGTTGCACAAAAGAAAATCGCAAGCAAAACAAACGAATGCGCAAGCCGTATACCAAACATGTAGGTGCGAGTGAGCACAGCATAGAATGCATTGGGAAAAGTACGAAATTAAATATGGCGACCCACTGTGCGAAAAAAAACTAAAAAACTGACAATAGCACTATAATAATAATTATTTAACATGACAATATTAATACCAATTGACAACGACACAACTTTATAAGCAGCAAAAAGAGTATTCTGTTCATTTTATTGCCAAATAAAACGGAAATATTGGGTTGAAATTTCTGCGTTTGATACTCGATTTGCGCGCGCGTTAAGATTGTTTTGTTTGGCTCTAAAATAAATATACTCACCGTATAAGATTCGTAGTATCACTTCATTATGCACAATTCGGGTTCAAATGGCAAGTTGTGTTATAAGTTTAGCGTGTGGCATTTTCTGTTTTCGGCACAAAGTTATGTTTTGCATATACTTTAGTATGTTTGCATTTTTTCAAATATTCACAAATTCGATACACACACACTGTTAATAGGATTGCAGGTTTTGTGGTTGTGAAGCGCGACGTTGATTTAACGTTTGCTGCCTGCTAAAATAATTGTTTCCACTTTGATTAATCAATTTTATTATTAATACGTATGGCATAAGAAACACAACCAAAAAATGCGAACGAAAACACCTACTGAGCGTGTGTAAGAACGAGATGAATATACAGTGCTGTACTGCGCGCGCACTTGTATCATTTGACAGTCACATATAGTGTGGCCGTTTTCGCTTACGGGCATAGGCATGCCAACTAGCACAAATCCTACCTATTATCGGCTATTTTATTTTGTTCGCTCTGCTTCTTCTACTTTGTCTTTCTTCAGACTATTACTACTGCGCCTGCCATTCCGCTGTGTACTTTATAGTGCTGTACGTACATTCGTTTTGTCTTTCTGTCTGTTCGTTGATACATACATATATGCATGCTATGTACACACACGGCGCCACCGAAGTATGTACCTATGTACATATATAAAATCCATACACGGATATTGCCGCTCATATACACAAAATTTTTTATATTTTAAAACTATAATAATACACGTTTTTTCAGGATAATAATGCAAACATGCCAACAATAAAAAAAATTATACTTCACTACAAATATGTAAAAACGAGGCAAATGAATAATAGCAAAAACATACACATTCAGATGTGTTTTATGGATGCCCATATGTAGAGGGAACTTGGTTTCGCACATTGACATAAAAGAATAAAAGTGTAACACGAAAAAAATATAACTACAATTCTTCATTACATTTTGTACCTCGCTTCGTGCCCACACACAAACACACGCTTTGAAATATACAATGTATGTATGTATATAGACCTCTGCTACAACACTTTAATGGCATCTCGCTTACACTCACGCTCCGCACGCATTTTACCTTTCACGTCCTATGTGTTTTTCCTCTTTTCCAACACGCTAATAAGACAAATTTAAAAACTACATTTTAAACTATAGGTAACACGTTTCACCATTACATTTTATGGGGTAGCGAAAACTGCACTTGAGCACAGTGCCTGGAACTAATTTTTAATAATTTATTTGTTGATTTTACACTTATAAACGCGTTTCACACTTCGCGTTACTCCGACTCTTCTTCTTCGTCTAAATGTAAGCGCAGAATGTTATCGTTTAGAGTTGTATCGTATCGTTCGGACCAAGTTCGATTGAACGATTCACCAAAGTGAACGAACGAACTAAGTCCCTGACTTCAGGTCTTATAGTTCAGTTGTTTAGTTCGTTGGAACTATTGAACGGTTCGTTCGAGTCCCATTATCGTTCAATAGTTTGTCGAAGTCGTTTAAGCTTGTTGCAACTTAACGTTGACAAATTGACTTTTTTGCATTAAAATATGAAATAGGAAGCTTTTAATATTATGTTGCTAGCCTGTTTGTTACTTACTAAGGTCCTATTTTGCTTGAAGTAAATAGTTTTTTTATGCTTAAACTTTTAACTTTTGTTATCTTTGGAGAACCAAATATTCCAATCAACCAAATTAAAATGTGAATTTCATTGATTTTATTTTCAAAATCACAAATTGCTTTTCATAGGAGGAGGACTCGACAGAGTTGTTGAACGAGAATGGGACTCAAACGAACTATTGAACGAACGAACTAAGCAACTGAACTACTAAGATATATGACCGATTAGATCGTTCACCAAAAAATGAACTACTGAACTTAATCCTTCAACTGAACTACGATGAACAATTGAGACTGTTAACTTGATTACAGAAACGGCGAATTCACAGGCGCTAAATGCAACTCTAATTAACGATAAATTTGCTGATGCAACGCTTTGAATGACTATCAGCTGATTTTTAGATCAATTCATCGTTTATATTTCTGCCGCGAAAAATATCGATACGAAATTGGTCCCACGTTATTTCCCTAATGAGATTAATTATTTTCAAAATATTATTTCAAAATTTGTAAGTACAAATTCAAAAAACCAACAAAACTAAAAATTTTCTAAACTAATGAAGTTCATTTTGAAGTTGGCTTTTTTTTTTTAGAATTTTTAGCTACAGAAATTCTTAAAATTTCGAGATCAATTTTCTAAATTCGAGCTACAAAATTACGTAGAAATCAAAATGCCGATGTTGCCAAGGTTGCCACACTGTTTTTTTGTGCCAAACTTGAGCCAAAGTTGCCCCCTTGTTTTTCGAAAGTTGGGCTAATTATTGCCACAATTGGCCAACCAGCTGATAGACTTTCGGGCAACAGGAAAATTAATAAATAATGCTGTCATGGAGGTGAATCCACTGGCTGTTATACTTGTTTACTTCGATAGCAAAGGCGATCGGCTGCTGTATCGCTATCCATATCAAGCGCTCGGACAAACGCTCAAATTGGAGGAGCCCCACGAAGAGCAAGGCAACAAGAAGCGCAATCCATTTGCCGTTGCCAACACGGATGACCTGCTGCAGACGCCCACACACCAAAATCCGAGCCAAGGTCAAGGCCAGCTGCAGGGCTTCGCCGACGATGTGCTCTCCGCCTTGTTTGCGGTCAAGCCGCAGCTGTGCAACCAAAAGTTCGAGCTCAAACTGAATGATGTGCGCTTCGTTAGCCATCCCACGCTGATCAGTGTTGTGCCCACTGTGCCCACGCCCAATCCGGCGTCCAATCAGGCCACTTCCTCCACCTCCGGTACCGCATCCACAGTGGGCGTGGCTAAAAAGCAGCAAATGCTGATTAACATTGTTTTCGCACTGCATGCCCAGGCCAGCTACTCCATCGTCAAGTGCTACCATGAGCTGAGCAAGCGTCTGGGATTGGCACTGAAATTTGAGGAGCAGCGCAGCGGCTACCTCACCGAACAGACGGCGTATATGGCGCGCACCCACGACGAGCTGCAACAGCAGCCGCTGGAAAAGATTTTCGAACTGATTGCGGAACGTTGCAGCTTGGCACAGGCGCTTAAATCGATTTGTAATGATTTGTGCACGACGGGATTGCTGAGCACCACATTGAATCAGAATCTTACGCTGACCTTTTGTCTGCCGGCAAAGGCGCATCAGCTGCACAAGAAGGGCAGCATGGTGGATCCGGAGACCATTGATAGATGCCTGCGCGCCCTGAAACCGTATCATGGCATGCTGCTGCTGGTGGACTTTGCCGAGCTGCTCGACTGTGTGCCGCCGACTGGTGCCCGCATGCTCTGGCAACTGGTGGATGCCTATAATCCGCTGATAAGCCTACAGAGCATGGCTTCCAATGCGGATCTCAGCATAGAGCATGTCTACAAGCTAGTATCGCATCTTGTGTACTGGGCCAAGGCGACCATCATTTATCCGTTGTGCGAGACGAATGTTTATGTGATTGCACCGGATGCACCGCTGCACACCAAGTCGCATCTCGTCGAGAAGTTCTCAACGCGCTTTGCGGGCATGTCGCTGTTTGAGGTCATTTCGGATTTCTCGCTGCCCACATCGATTGGACATCTGACGACGCCGCTGCAGCAGCCAGCACGCCAGGGGATTCTCGCCCAAATGGTGCTCTGGATGCTGCAGCATCATCTGCTGATGCAGCTTCATACCTATGTGCAGTTTATGCCCAGCGATGATGATGAATTCGGTGATTCCGCCTCGTGTACGCAGACACAGATGCCGGGCAGCTGTGATAATCTCACCGAGGAGGAGCAGGATGATCCTCTGCATGGCGGTGGCTCCATGCTTAGCATGTCCAGTCAACCGCTGCCGATGCCGGTCAACAACCATCGACGTCCTTTAACCGAGGATCACGACTCTCTGGCCTCGGACAACATTGCCGTGCAGCCGTCGTCCAGTCACAAGTCGAACTTTAGCATGACGGCTTCCCTCAGCACCGACAATTGCGATAGCCTGGACTCCATGGAGGACGAACAGAAGCTCAAGGAGCTGCTGCAGGTCTTCAGCGATGCCGATCGCGCTGCCATCCGTCGCATTCCCGCCTCCCTCAACGTGGATGATCTCTCGCTGCTGGTCAAGCTCTATCAAATGGGTTACTTCAAGAGCGAACATCATCTGGAGGAGATCATGTACTTTGAGAATCTGCGGCGATCGCAGCTTTTACAACTGCTCGACAAATTTCGCGATGTATTGATTATATACGAGACCGAAGATCCTGCCATTGCCTCCATGTACAATAATAAATAGACTAAGGTTTAGGTTTAATTAATATAACTTATGTGTGTATAATAAAGCGCATTCCAAATGCATTCTTAATTAAGCATCTGATGACTTTAATGTAGTCTATTCCCTGATCGGGAAAATCACAGAATCCCACAATAAGCTGAAATCTTCACACTATAAACCAGGAATTAAAACCCTAACCGAAACCGTAACCTGTAACCGGTAATAACCAATTGCAATTTAAAACCGTAACTGAAACCGTAACCGAAAAAAAAATTTTCATTTGACCGAAACTTTAAAACCGGAATAACCGTTTCATTTATAAGCGATAATTTAGATTTTTCATACATAAAAAAAATTTTTATTGAAAAAGCAAGTTAAAAATAATTGAAAACGAAAAATTTTGAATTGATTCGATTTTTTCCGGCTCATGAAGTCTTGTTTGCGATCTCTGATACTTTATTATTTTTGTATTTTATTTTAGATTTTATTTTTTTTTGATTTTAATTTTCTTGTTTAATTTTTATTTGTGGTATTCATGATCGAATTTTCATAACCTGAGTAAGTGCAAATAAAATAACTTTGTTAAATAATATACATATATTTTTGCAAAGAAATTTTTTCTTTTGTGAACCGAAACCATACCGGTGTTTCGAAACCGAAACTTACAAAAATCGGTTCACCGTTACGAAATCTTTATTTAAAGATCTTGCGAACATAACCGAACCGTTATTCATTTCAGTTTTAATCCCTGCTATAAACAAATGACAAGTTTTATTCATAACATAAACTTTATTGCTACAATTATGACAAAATCCTAGCTAACACATTCATTTTGGAGGAAACTAGACAGGGGGCAGGGTTTCGGCATAGGGAGCAGGATCGGGATCGGGGTGAGACCTGGACAATTGACTAAATCCGATAGATGAGAAATGCTTAAATTTCTAATAGCCAGCATAATGAAATTGAAATTTCTGTGAAACATTTCGTATACTCTAACGCAATATATATCTACATATATATACTATACCTAATGATAATGGACTTACAAAAATATATATATCTTATTATAGATGTAAGTATAAAGTGTGCTTATAAAATATTTGTATAATTGGATCGATCAGTTTGTCAATTTACTTGATTGATTTGCAACTGATTCTACGCTCTATGCTCAACTTTATCAAAAGTTCTAAATGATCTTATGTCCTTTTGTTGACTGTGGACTAGATTTGTAAGTTTATAACAATTGAATAAATTCTTTGTACAAATTCAAGTTGAAGAACAAACTTGCGATGGCTTGTCGCTAGGATTTGTTCATATTGTTGTTGCTATTGGTGTTGTTATTGTTGTTGTTGCTGCTATTGGAAATGTTATTGTTGTACAAATACGGTATCAAATTGGGCTCGATTTCCAGCTGCTGTCGCAATATGGAGCTCATCACAAACTCCGTGGACACGATATGGCACTTGGGATTGCCATGTCGCGTGAGATCCGCACACAGATGCATATCCGTTGGGCATGTCACAATGATATACGAGTCGGGCGCCTGGACATGTGACTCAGCAACGGCGGCACCGCTCCGGCGCTTTAGCTCCACTTTACCCCCGGATGATTCAATCATGCGTATGATTTCCTCCCGTGCCGGAAACACATCCGGCGTCACATAGAAGCATTTGCCCACAAACAAAGTGGAACGTGTCGGAGCACAGAGCACGGTGTCCAAATCGAATTGCAAGTTCTCATCAACAGGTATGTGCTGGATGCGATACTCATCCGGTGGCACAAATTTGCCCGCCTTGGCGCTGTCCACAAGCCAGCTGGACTTGAGCACATAGTCGACATGGCAACAGGCCTGAATCAACTTGCAAGTGCGACTCTCGCGTGTCATCACCAAATGCGTGGCTTCCACAGGACTATCCACAACAATGCCACCCAAGAGCCTGCCAAAACAAGACAGAAATATAATATTACAATTAAATGCATTACTCTTTGTTGAAGTTCAACTTACAGAACTGCCTTTTTGAGGGATTCCGCATCGGCGACCTGGGAGAAGATGACCTTGGGAGGCTTTGTCGTCTGCGGATATTCAATGCAGACTATTTGCTCCGGCAGCTGCTCCTGATAGACACTCAACTTCTGACGCTTGAGCTTCTGCTCATTGGCATAAGGATCGCTGAGATGACGCTTGACGCGCTCGTGGGCTTCCTGGGTGAGATTTATGGGCGCCTTCCAGGCAGCTAAATTAAATTTAAATAAAAAATACCATTTTGTAAATTATGAAAAAGTGAAAGGAATGACAACAGATCAGAGTTTGTGGAGACAAATTACTCCATGGTGGATGATCAGATGTTTGGGAATTTTTGAAACGGTACCTCATACAAATTCCGAATCTTTTTAAAAAGAAAAAAATTTTGGTAATCCAAAATTGGGAAGAAAAAATAGGAATCATAAGTTAGGGATTTTAGCTAAAAAAAATATTCTGACCACAAAAATTATGAAAAAAAAACGATTCGGAAAAATGTCCTTGGTTTTCCTGTGATTGGTTCAATTCTTTCGAATAGTTTTAGACATTATAAAATAGGTCTATGCCAGAGCGGACGGTTGTTTTTGTTGAACAAAATTGAAAAATATATAAGCAACAAGCAACCGTCTAACATCGGTACTCAAAGCATACGACAGTCACAAAAATGATAAAATTATTGAATTATTTATATAAGGTGTCACACAGCATATGAAGACCCTATTGTTTTTGAAACAAATAAATATCACATACACTGGAAATCGAAGTCCTGATTTTAAAATAAATGGTTAGACAAATGTTGTCTTTTTTCTAATAGGAAAAATCCGAAATCAAAAATATTTTATCGCGCGATTTTTAATAAAATAGTTTTGATTTCGGATTTTTCTAATTTTAATTTTCACAATTTTTGCTTTCTCAATTTTTGTCTTCCCAATTTTTGCTTTCCCAATTTTTGTATTCGTAATTTTGGATTCATAATTTTTCGATTCCTAATTTTCGATTCCTAGATTCAGTATTCTAAGCAACATTTTTCGACATTTGTATATAAGAATCCTTTGAAACTTACTCAGTAAATGTGCCACGAGATTGCACTCGATGCGGAACGGCGCCACCAGATTGTACTGCTGATACTTTGGATTATCGTATTGGGTGAGTCCGCTCAGATTGCCAATGCAAATATCGCTGAGCCAGAGAGCATTCACCATGTGGATGCCCCATTCTTTGGCTGCATTGAATTTATTGCCCTCGAGTTGTTTGCAGATGACCACAGTGTTCACCTTGGACAAATACGAGGTGTAAATGGCACCGCATTCCTCGGCCATTTGTTGCAATCGCACCACTTCCTCGCCCTCGAAACCCTCCGAGGTGATAATATAGCGTTCCAATGGCTTTCGATAGCCAAACTGACTGGGGAAGGGCAAGTGCAACGGTTGCCATGGTGGCATCAACTGGCGCTTCAGGCAGATGTCGCTTAACCAATAGGCGGTCACACAACGCTTGGCATCGCGCAACGCTTGCATCACCATGCCGTGTCGCTGGGTGCGACAGATGACGTGCGTCACGCGTGGACAATAGACGCGCTCAATGTCGCCACCAAATTGACGTATGGTGTCCAGCCAAATGGGCAATTCATCGCTGTCCGTCTCATCGTATTCCACAATGAAAAAGGTGCAGCCAACGAGGAAAAGATCGGCTGGCAGTTTCAAGTTGGGATTGTGGCCATAGAACTGTGGGCGAGGCGGTATCGGAATGGGGGGCTGTCCGGGACGCGTCTGCATATAGGCATGTGGTGGACCAGCAACCTGTACTGGCATGCCCACAACACATTGTTGTTGTTGTTGTTGCGATGCTACAACAATTTGTTGTTGCACCAAATGTTGCTGTGGTATCTGTTGCTGTGGCACGCCAACAACACGTCGCATTTGCTGGGATTGCAACATTTGCTGTTGTTGCTGCTGCTGCTGTTGTTGTTGCTGCTGCTGCTGTTGTTGCTGCAGCAACATAAGCTCTTGTTGTGTGCGAGGCGGTCCTGCCACGCCCACAGCTGCATTATGCTGCTGTCCCATCATGCGCAAGGCGCCAGCTGCAGATGGCGGCTCCACATGTTGCTGTGGTGTTGTTGCCAGTTGCTGTTGCTGTGCGGCAACTAACTGCTGTTGTTGTTGCTGCTGCTGCTGCTGTTGTTGTTGTTGTAGCAACAACTGTTGTTGCTGTTGCGGTGTGGCGCCCGTAACAACCACCTGTTGTATAATTTGCTGCTGTTGTTGCTGCTGCTGCTGCTGTTGTACATCTCCAATGGCAATTAGTTGCTGCTGCTGTTGCGGCGTCCCTTGTGCTCCGTTGTTGCCCAGACGATTGCTCAGCATGTTGGCCAAAGCGGTTTTTGTTTTCAGATTCATTTGCTGCGGCGTTTGTTGCTGTTGTTGTCCATCGGGGGCTGTAAATGTTCAAATGATTTGTTTAGTGAATTCTCTCGACAAATATGCCGCCCCCTGATCGCTTCGCTTGCAAAATTGAAAAGGTCTTTAGTTGTCCGGTTTAACAAATTTATATACTATAAAATTTTGTTATAAGAAAAACCGAAATATTTAACTTCCGCTAGCCACAGTTTTAATGTTTCTTCCTTGTATTTGAAATATGGCTAAAAGTCGGATTTAGTGATTTGGCGGGAAAAGGCTAAATTTGTCGAAATAGTAAAATTTTAGCAAGAATTAATTCAATTCATCTGTATGTTTTGTTATGATATCTCATACAACAACAGAGTTTTTTAATCTAAGGGTTAATTTGCATCCGGTTCCTATGGCAGCTATATGATATAGTAATCCGACTTTGATCAAATTTGGTCAGAATGTAAGAAACAGTCCCAAACATACACTCAGACCAACATTTATTCGTACACCCTTTTTTTACTGTAAGTCAAGTTTTCACAGTAAAAAAAAAATATGTTTGGAAAGGTCGTTTAAATTCCGTTCGAATGATACAAAAATTTCTTTAACCTATTAAGTACCCATTAAGTATTTTGAATCTAAAAAAAAAGTCGATTTTTCAACTTTTTTCCTCGATTTTTTACAAAAAATATTTTTATGCAGAAAAATTCTTCAAACAATTCTAAGAGTAACTGCTAGTATTTTTTTATAATTTTTTGAAAATCCTAAAAATTACTATTTTAACCCCATTTTACTACTTTTCACACAAAAAGTGGCTTTTTAGCAATTTTCAAAAATTATAAAAAATACTTGAAAAAATATTTTTGAAATTTTTCCTGACCTTTGACCGCGAATTTGATCCACTTACAGGTCGTATTGCACGATGAAATTATATCTCTATTTTGTGTGAAAATTTCAGCTTTCTATCTTTTACCGTTTGGGCTACACTTTGATTTTCAGTCAGTGAGTGAGTCAGTCAGGACAAAGAGTTTTATTTATATAGATTACTTACCCGCTGCAGACATGACCAGTGTTTGAGTCATTATGTTGCCAGCACTTGGACCGCCAACAACAACAGTTGTTCCTGGTGTAGTGGGCGTGCCCGGTGTGGGCGGCTGCTGAGGTTGCTGCACAATTGTCTGCTGCTCGATTAGCTGACCGTTGGGACCAGTTATCAGTTGAACAGTCTGTTTGCCCATCTGCGACGGCACCGTTTGTTGCATGGGAATCTGTTGTACACGCAATTGTTGACGTTGCAACAACATTTGCTGATTAGGATCATTGGGATTAAACGGTTGTTGCTGTTGCTGCTGCGGTAGTTGTGGTGTTGCGCCAGGTTGTTGTTGTTGCTGCTGCTGTTGTTGTTGGGTAATCGGACTGAGGCCAGGCGCACCACCGGCACGAACAACCACCTGACGTGTCCCCTGCTGCTGTAACCAAACCATCTGCTCCTGCTGCGTGAGTCCAGCAGGCATTTGACTTTGCACTATAATGTGTGAGGTGCCTGGACCCGGCACAGTCACCGGTCCAGGTGCACGGGTGGCAACCACACTGCCTGGCGCACCGGGACGCGGTTGATAGGCCACCTGTTGTCGGAGCATAACACGGGGCTTGCTCTGATTCAGTTTTGTGATGTATTCGGCCCGTTTGTGCGCGTCCAGCGACATGAAGTGCGCATGGGTCTTCTCATCCAGATGGATAAGTTGTCTCTGCTGCTGTTGTTGTTGTGGCGGTGGCAACACAAGTTGCTGCTGTTGTTGTTGTTGGGGTTGAGACGGTTGCGGTTGTTGTTGTTGCTGTTGTCCGGGCCACGGTGTTTGTGGCCGCAGTGCGCGTGGTGCAAATTGTGGTGCCTGCTGTTGCTGTTGCGGTGTTGTTGGCGTACCCGGCAATGGTGACTGCATGCCCATGCTTGTGGTGGGCGTGCCGGGCGTTGTGGGCGGCAGTTGATTTGTCACTGGACTTTGTGGTGACCAATGTGGCTGCTGTTGTTGCATCTGTGTGTGATGCTGCGGCGATTGCTGTTGCAGCATCAGTTGCTGTTGCTGCTGCGGTGATTGTGGAGGAGGCGTACGCTGTGGCAGATGTTGTTGCTTGATAAGCACTTGTTGCATAATCTGTTGTGGTGGTTGTTGTTGTTGTTGCTGCTGCTGCTGTGGTACGGCCTGCTGTTGTTGTATGAGTATTTGTTGCTGCTGTGGGGGTCCAACAAGTTGCTGCTGCTGTTGTTGTTGTTGTTTCTGTTGCAGTAATTGCTGTTGCTGCAAATATTGGAGACGCTGCGGATCGCTGATGACTTGCTGATTTATCACAATTTGTTGCTGCTGTTGAGGTGGTTGCTGTTGTTGTTGCATTTGCAATCGTTGCTGTTGTGTGAGCAGCTGCTGTTGCATTTGAGGCGCAGCCTGTTGCTGCTGCTGCTGTGGTGATTGTTGTTGCTGCTGTAGCATCATCTGATTTGGCGGCAATTGCTGCTGCTGCTGCTGTTGTTGCTGCTGCTGCAACATTTGACGCTGCTGCACCAGTTGCTGCTGTTGTTGTTGTTGCTGCTGTGATATATTTGTCGAGTTGACAATAAACACATTTTGATTTTGCTGATTTTGTGCCAGAATCTGTTGCTGCTGCTGTACGCTGAGCTGATTGAACTGCTGCTGACTTATGATGAACTTTTTGGTCTGCATTGCTGGAGGTTGTTGTTGTGGTTGCTGCTGCTGTTGCTGCTGTTGTTGCAATGGCTAGTTGAAAATATATAAAAAAAAATATTTAAATTGTTTAAGCGGCAATTGAGAATTTCACATACATGTTGTTGCGGTTGTTGTGCCAACACTTGCTGCTGCTGCTGTGGTGGTTGTTGCTGCTGTTGATGTGTAAACTGTTGTCCCATAAGCTGTTGCTGTTGTTGCTGCTGTGGCGGTTGTATCGTCTGCTGAATAATTCGTACCTGTCCACCTGTGCCAAGAGCAATATTCTGTTGCTGTGTAAACTGTACTTGCTGTTGCTGTTGCTGGTGTTGCTGAAGTTGCTGTGGTGGAAGCTGCTGTTGCTGAAGCTGCTGAGATGGCATCGGTTGTTGTTGCTGCTGCTGCTGTGGCAGCTGTTGCTGTTGTTGTTGCTGCTGCTGTGGCAACTGTTGCTGCTGCTGCTGCAACTGCAACATTTGTTGTTGCTTTTGTTGCTGTATGCTCATCATATGACTTTGAATTATCTGTTGTCCTTGTGCTGTCGATGTGTTGATGACGTGTCGCTGTGTTATCACCTGTTGCTGTGGTTGCACCTGCTGTTGCTGCTGTCCAGGCACCAATTGCTGCTGTATTGCTGCAGGCGGCTGCTGTTGTTGATGTTGTGGCTGCTGTTGTTGATGTTGTGGCTGCTGTTGTAGTGTCTGAATTTAGTATTTATAAAAATAATTTACAATTTGCATTTTTCATCCACATTTTAATAATATGAAACTTACTCTTTCTGGTGGTTGTTGTTGTTGTTGTGTAGGAGTTGTCGGTTGTTGCTGTTGATGCAGTGGCGATTGTCGTGGCGACGGCGTATGTTGTTGTGGCGGCATCTGTTGCTGCTGCTGTTGTTGTTGCTGCTGCAGCTGTTGTTGCTTCAGCTGTTGCTGGCGCATTATTAAGGAATCCTGATTACTGCTAAGTGTGGATCGACTAAGAACTTGAGCCACTTGCACAGGATCTGTGGGATCAATGGGCTGTACAAAGGATTGTTGCTGTTGCTGCTGTGACTGGGCCTGTTGCTGCTGCTGCTGGGCTGCTTGTTGTTGCTGCGGTTTGTTGGTCATTGGCGGTGTTTGCGATATTTGCGGCGATTGTGGTGCTGAAATATGCTGGGGACTTTGTTGTTGTTGCTGTGCCAGTTGCTGTTGTTGCTGCTGCTGCTGCAACTGCATGCGTTGTTGCTGATGCACTGGCTGCTGGAATGGCTGTTGTTGCGGCGACATCATGGCAGCCGTCGGCGGCTGCTGTTGCGGTGAACCCATCATATGTTGCTGCTGTTGGCGACTCTGTTGCAATTGCTGTTGTTGCTGGCGCAAATGCTGTGCGCTCTGCGGTGACGGCGGTGGTGGTGGCGTCATTTGTGGCGCTGGTGATTGCAATTGTCGTGGCGACTGTGGCGGCAACATGATGCTGCTGCCAGCCACATGTTGTTGCTGCTGCAGCGAAGGCGATGGCGTGCTGGGAGGCATTACAGGCGACCGATTTTGAACAAGGCGTGGTGACTGCTGTTGCTGCTGCTGTGGTTGTTGTTGTTGCTGCTGTTGCATTTGCTGCATTTGTAATTGCAGCTGCTGTTGTTGCTGCAAGAATTGCTGTTGCTGCTGCTGTATCTGTCGCTGCAGGGTCTGTTGCTGTGGTGTAAGACTCTGACCGTTTTGTATATGCTGTTGCAGTTGCATTTGTTGCTGCTGCAACATGTGTTGCTGTCGCATGATATGCTGATGCAACATTTGCGGCGAAACAGGCACTTGTTGTTGCTGTGGCTGTTGTTGCTGCTGCTGCTGTGGCAATTGTTGTTGTTGTTGTTGCTGCTGTGGTACTTGCTGCACTTGTTGCTGCTGTGGGGACTGTATGGGTTGCGGTGTTGTCGCTGGCTGTGGCGTACGCGGTGTCTGCCTTCCACTTGGCATGGGTGGCTGCGGCATTGTGGGCGTGGTTGGTAGACGTGGTTGTTGCTGTTGTTGTTGTTGCAAAAGTAATTGTTGCTGCTGCTGCTGATCCTGTTGCTGCATTTGTTGCAGTTGAATTTGCTGTTGTTGTTGCTGTGTGTTTTTCATTTGTCGGTGTTGTTGCAAAATGTTCTTAATCTGTTGTTGTTGTTGCTGCTGCTGCTGCAGATTTGCTGGTATAATTTTCTGCTGCTGTATAATGATTTGTTGTTGCTGTGGAGGTGGCGGCGGTGGTGGTGCCTGTGGTGCACCTTGTTGCTGTACATGCTGTTGCTGCAATTGTTGTTGCTGTTGCATATTACGAGGCCGCACAAAGACAACTTGTTGCTGCGCCGGCTGCGGCAATTGTTGCTGTTGCTGCTGCATCTGTTGTTGTTGTTGTTGTTGCTGCTGCTGCTGTTCGGCGGCAGCACGCTCTGCTGATGCCTGCAGTTGGGATTTGATGCTGGCAATGCTTTTAGCAGCACTGTCATCCCCAAATCCAAGGATATCTGATAGTTGAGCAGGAGCTTGTGTCTGTTGTTGTTGTTGTTGTGGTGGTGGAGGCTGTTGTGGCATTTGCTGTACCAACTGTTGTTGTTGTTGTTGCTGCTGCTGGGCCAATTGCTGTTGTAGTTGCTGCTGCTGGAGACTCTGCTGCTGCTGCTGGTGCTGTTGCTTCTGGGCACGTTGTTTCTCGATGGGCTTCAGCAATCTGGGATGATACGGCTCACAGGGCAGACAGCCCTTGCATTTGAGGCAATCGGTAACCCAATCCGGAGTCACAATGTTGATGGCATTCTTGGGCAGCGCCAGCGCTTTATTGTAGATACCGCCAGTGGCGGCACCGCATACCAGATGCGTGTTAGTCGCCCCAAAACTGTGAGTAACAATGGCCCCATGGAAGGTTAGCATGGCATAGAGGCGTCGCCGATCACTGGCCACCACATTGGTGATGGCAACCCGAATGCCGCGCAGAAAACGCTGCAGGCTGGGATGGAAGGCACGCGTGGAGGCCATGCGTCCGAGCTTGGCACTGTGCGAGATCCATTGTTCGCCGACAGGTATCACATTGTAGAGATCCAGATTCATGGACAGCTCCTCCTCCGAGTAGTTGCTGGCACATATCAAATGCGTGATTTGATCCGACAGATATAGTTTCGATTGTGCGCCGCCGTTTTTAAGTAATCTTTCGCCCTGCAAAACAAAAACAAATTATCAATTATGCTTGCACACACACACACGCACACAGGCAAAACCAGAACATTAGAGATGAGCGATATATCATAACTCCATTTATTTTGCACTTTAATGTTGTGCGACAGAGAAGGAGATAGCAAATAACAAATAATAACACTGCGATATTCGATTCGATTTATGCATCGCAGTTATCAAATAGGTATATTGCCCATCTCTACGTGTTACACGCACACACACATGCCCGATTTGCCGGCAACATTTTATGGCGCGCTTTTTTATTTCATTATTATTCAACACGTAATAGCCTGTTGCCAAGTATACGAATGTTGGCGAAAATAAAAATCAATTGCAAATACTTATAAAATGCTTGGCACTTTATTGCACATTTATTAATTACATCAAGTCTTTGCCGCCCTGTTGCCAGTACAGCACACACACACACACATACGCATAACGTAAACGCGCGCACACACACACACACACTTGAACCTAACACACAATGCAAATACTACAGCCAGCGGGCACGTACAGCCCGTGGTCCATTTAGTAGATTTTCTTTTTTACCTCATCATCCAAGCTGCCGAGCACGAAATAGATCACATCTTCAAATAGCTTTTCACTGATTTTTAAATTTTCCATTATTTGGATATTTTGACTAGCACGCGCTATTCTAGCTGCTCAAATTTCACTTTTCTTTCTCTTCGCTTTTGTTGTTGCTGCTGCGGCTGCCGCGGACATGGACATGGAAATGCATGCAGCTTCACTTTCACTGGGCTACAATCGCACGCAATCTTTGAAAATTCTAAACAAATGCAACGTATAACACTAAAAGCACTTGAATTGTATAAATTCATCGAATGAAATACTAAATTTCTTGTATTTTCTTAGACTTTACGGATCCTCCGTCCGCCTTTTGTATTTTCTAAGATTTTACAGAGTTGTGTCGCTTCGTTCTGAAAAAGTTCAAATGAACGGGTCATTAAGATGAACGAATGAACTTATTCGGTGAATCATGAACTAAATCGTTCATTTCCCAGTAATTTCCCAGTAATTCTTCAAACATTTTTTAAATTTTTAAATGTTTCAACTTCATATATTTTTAAGTTTTTAACTATGGGAAATAATAAAAGTAGGGACGCTCCCATTCATTGCCCAGCATTTAAACTTAAACTTCTAACTCTGAAAATAATATTAAATTATGATAAATAAATATTTATGATAATTTACAAACGTTGTGTAACTTACTTTTGGCGTAGGTGTGGTCAGACGATAGGAGATGCCATCTCCGAGATGGAGTAATAATAAACTCCTCCACAGCAACACGCCCATTTAAAACCAGCTAGAAATTTAAGAAAAAAACTATTCAATATACAATTTATTTCAGTGTTGTTTGACAATGTTCATTTGGTTGAAGAAGCGTTCAACTGCGTTGGACCTTGACGAGGACAAAAGGCTTAGCACAAATGATGATAGTTTTCATCCACTTACATAATTATTAACTTCGGCCAAAAAATAACTGTATTGTCAATTTTTTCCCATTGGATGCTATTATCTGATTTTTAACTTCTCCGATTTGCGATGTTGACAAGTTGAGCTGCTCCAAAATATGTACAACGCATATTTTTTGACACGCAATATATTATCCACCAAGAAAATATTTTTTCTGAGTTGGGCATTGGTAAATCGCCAGAAATGAAAATAGCTAAATTAGCAACAGTGTCGCCAACTTTTATTTCAAAAAAAAAAATGTTTTTGAAGGGAGGAACGAAGCAAAACAGCTGAAAAATTTATATACAGGCCTGTTCCGGTTTTCACTTTCGGCAAGATTTTGCGAAAGTAAATTTCCCTCACTTGTTCCGGTTTTCACTTTCGGCAAGATTTTGCGAATTGAATTCACTTGACATTGAGCTAGTGAGTTTGAATTCGGAAGGAATA
Source organism: Drosophila quinaria (assembly GCA_035047525.1). Classification (NCBI taxonomy): domain Eukaryota; kingdom Metazoa; phylum Arthropoda; class Insecta; order Diptera; family Drosophilidae; genus Drosophila; species Drosophila quinaria. Next base: position 961,250 of record JAWNPO010000510.1, on the reverse strand, counting down.
AATCGATGATTTTGGCATGCTTAGCATGAAATTGAAGTGAAAACAAAATATGTATAAAATTCTTCACTGTTTTAGGAATAATGCTACATCATCAGATAAACAAAAAATAATTTATTTGATTTTTAAATCATTTTCATTTATTTAAAGTGAGCGCAAAAAATAAACTGAACAAAATGAACATTAGATGTGAATAATTTCATTAATGTTGTCCTCATTCTCCTGATTTTCATTATCATATAATAATCCCGTTCCTATCATTCGTAGGAATTTATGCGGAGGCTTATATGTATGTGTAGCAGCATACATAATTCATAATAAAATATATTATTTTCATTTTAAGTAGCAAACAATAAAGTACACTGTTAAGTATCAATGAAACCTCTGCCACGTTTGCAAAAGTATTGTTGCTTCCAAAATCCCAATAGGAATTTACTTTCTTTCATCCAAAACTTTGTAGTGCTGTCATTATTTTTTCATTTAAGTGAATTTTTTTATATTGGTCTAAATTTGCCCTATATTTGGAAATTTACAAAAAAAAACGGAAAAATAGCATTTCAACAAAAAAAGCCAGAATTCCCGCTTTTTGCAATTTTATCTAGCATATGGCCTTTGAAAAAAACCAGATTTGACGGGTAAAAAAGGGAAATCTGGCACCACTGATTGGCAGCTCTGTACAGCTGCTGTTCGTTAACAGCCCCTATTATGGTTTTTTTACTTACAGCAAGCCATGAAGGAATAACATAAGGTCTCGTCGGCAAAAAGTAGGATGCTATCTATACTAAATAATAAGTGCGAATGAAAGGGTTCAGAGAAGTGAGTGTGAGTGAAACGACAATAGAGTGCTTCGATTAACCCTTAGATGGGGCATGGGGCTTAAAGTTGCCTATTATAATAAAAAGACAAAACCCGCAATAAGACAGTTTTTGTTTGCACAAGGGTTAAACTTTTGGAAAAAATTCCTCCGCACACAACCTTCGCATCAACAAGCAAGCATGTACTGATGCTTGAACGATAGAGACCTCCTTATGTTATTCCTTCATGCAGCAAGGCGCGCGCTGTTGTATCAATCTTCTTCCCTCTTTTATAATAAAATACTGGTAAATTTTCTAATTTAAAAAGTTTAAATATATTGGTTTGTTGTTTTTTTTTTTATACAAATACACATTGGCTTATACATATCAGCTTATTTTTCATAATTTGTTTCCTAACACATTTAAGACAAAGTTCTTGAAAGTGATTTTTTTTACTCATCTGTTTCGCTTAGTTTTACATTTTTTATTTGATTTTCTAAGTGTGTTTTTTTTAAAGTGGTTGTAAAACATCTACTGTGTATAGAAACTTTCATCAAAAGCGTAGAAAATTTCTATTTCTTTTTTTTTCTTTCTTAATAAATTGTGTATTGCGATTGCGTGATTGGGGAGGGGGTGTATATTTTGTTGTGTTTCTTGTTATTGTTAATTGCCTGGTTCATGTCGGGGCTGGGAGGAGAGAGGCAGCCGAAGCAGCAGAAGCTCCAGCAACTTGTTCGAATTTCTTGTCGTGCACAACGGCGTTCTTCATCAGGATGAATCATGAGGCGTTATTCGCCTCGCCGTTACTCTCATGGAAGTTGGTGCCATTCACAATGAACGATGTGCCCAGGCCATATAAATGACCCGAGTACTTGGCATGATCAATGTTATCCTCGAAGAACATCTGTAAATAGGTCAAAAGTTAGTCGACTATAGTATTGAACAAGAGATTATGTAGTTAAGTTATTTATCAAATTGGCAAAGCAGCTGCTGAAAGAATAAATGTGTGATTTTTCTTAGTTTTTGGTGATTAAAGCATGCTGTGTAAGCGATTTAAATGCAATATTATGTTAAACAACAACAACAACTACAACAAACAATTGTGTCATTCAGTTAGAGTGTGAGTGTGAGGGAGACAAGTGTTAGTTTTGTTAAATAAATAATAAATTACATACCGTGTACCATTTACTCGTATTTGTGTTTTGTCTTTTGATTCAGTAGTAGTAGTATTATTTTGTAAATTTTCTTCGCATTGTTTTTTTTTTTTTTTTGATTTCTTAAATTTGAGTTAACGGGTTAAACACTTGCTATATTCAACATTCACAATGCAATGGAAACTGCACGGAAGAATATTCCCATATCGCTTAAAATTACAAAAATAAAAATACGCTTCGGAATTAGATCAAATGTGTTAATCCACTAAAAGAAAACAGATCTAATAAAAAAAACTTAAAACTAAATAACTGACTAGGTAACTATTTATAAAAAGAAACTATTATTATTAAGATTAATTCGGAGAAAACAATAATACCAACTTGTAGATGGTAATTATAGTATTAGTATTTTTTATCACCATTTAAAGTTAATTCTACTAATAATTTAAACTTTATTCATGCAAAGTTTGGCATCAATGGAAAGGTCATTAGAATTCCTTTTGAATGATATAAAACTTTCCTTAATACATTAGGTACCCATTGAAATTTTAAAATTTTTGTGAACGCCTACTTTTTAAACTTTTTTTCTCGATTTAAAAAAAAAATGATCTGATGCAAAAAGTCTCTTTAAACAACTCTAATAGTGACTGCAAATTTTTTATAATTCTTTCAAAATGGCAAAAATGACACTTTACCTCAATTTCATACAAAAAGTGCCTTTTTGCCATTTTCAAAAAATTATAAAACGTACTAGCCAAGAGATATTTGAAAAAAAATGTTTGCAGTCACTATTACAGTTGTTTAAAGAAACTTTTTGCATTAAAAAGTAAGTTTAAAGTAAAAGTAAGTTCAAATTATGAGTAGAATTAACTTAAAATGGTCCCAAAATACTTATACTGTAAGTTTATATTAATGAAGTGTACTACTTAATATAAATATAACAATAATATGTAATGTAGATAATACTGTTTTGTATTTAAAGTAATGAAAATAGAATAAAGCAAAATTTAAAGCATTCATTTAATAAGCGTAAGGTGTAAAATGATAATGAGTGTTATAATAATATGAAGGCCCAAAAACCATAAACAATAATGAAAAAGAAAGTTGAATTGCAATTCATTTAATTCAAATTTGCCTTCTCAGTTCATTTTTTTTTTTAAGTAACAAAAGATATGTTTTGACATGGTTACACTAATTAGAAAATTAAAAGAGATTTTTCAGATGTGTGTGAGCATGATTTTTCTTCATCATGATTAACAAAATGTGTAAGGGGGTTAATTAGCCGATGAAAATACTTGGCATGCGGCATAACAAACAAATTGTATATCGTATGTGTACAGCGGAGTCTAAAAGCTAATTAGAATTATTGTAATAAGTAAGTACATAAAATGAAAAATTCAAATGCTAGCTATGTACACAATGATATAGATGATGTGTGAGTATACACATTAATCCTTAAAACTGATAAATGATAAGTAAAGGTGCCAGTTAAATGTGACAACAGAGCACAGCAACATCGACAACAACTTGTTGTTGTATTCATTAAGTATTAAGCTCAGATTGCGTGGAAGGATTCAAAGTGTTTTGTGTTGTTGTTGTTGTGCTTGACACAACAGGATTTGTATAGACTGTTATGGTAAGGCCAATTGATTGGGAGCGTGAAATTAACATTCCCATTGTCTCGGTGTTGTTATTGTTATTATTATTGTTATCTGTTGTTGTTGTTGTTGCTGTGCTGAGATTGCTGCTGATGCTGTTGTCGGTGCTGGGAACGGAATTGCTACGCAAACAGACAGTGACAACCGATTTAAGATGCATGGCGTGCTCAAGCACATAGTTAAAAAATGCGATTGGTTCTTCAATGTGAAAGTGTAAACCAAATGTGTGTTGTACCTCACGCATTTTGAAGAACGCCATGCCCGTGAGCAGCGCATCTGAGCCGGCCTGATGCTGTGGTCCCACGCGACGCAGCTCCAGCTGATCGGCCACCTCCTGAAGGCCGCCCTTTAGATTTTTGCACGATTTCATCAGATATTTGATATCAAAGATATTTGGAAAATATATGTGCAACAGTTCAAAAAAGTCACTCTCATCGGCGGGCAGATTCTGATCGGTAAGCAGCTTTAACAGATATCCAAAATCATAGCCAGAGTGAAAGCAAAGCCATTTAATATTATCCATCAGCACAATGCCCGAACTCATCAGCAGCTCGGCAAACTCAATTGGGTCAATGCCGTCCTCCTCGTGCTTCTTAAACTGTATTCCAGAATTTTGTAACAAATCTATCGAGTCCTGCGCGTACATATCCTCGCTGCAATCCAATAATACGGATTAACATATGCGTATAAATTATAAGGATATGATGACACCGTGCACTCACCTCAAATTGAATTTAAAATTGAACTGCCATGTGGAGTAGCCAGGCGGCGTTTTGCCCTCATCATCCATAAATGTGAGTCCCAACTGTATGATCCTCAGCAAATCCACATTGCAGCGCAGTAATTGATAATGATAATCGGCTGTTGATCGAAATTCACCAACGGGTCGCGCCACAACGCCCGGAAATTCCGTATCCATGGCAACAAAATGATATTTTTGCACAACCTTGCGTATGGTGCGAAATTCCTCCTCCAGATTATGCTTCCACACGTCTCGAATGCCACATTCCTCATTGCTGGGTATGTGCACCTGGCCATGCGCGCCGCCACTGATGGCCGAGGGCATTGTCTGTAAACGGGTCATCCAAAATTAAATTTATTAGCATTAGATAGCAACTATGAAATATCACAAGTTCAGATGTGTCTTGGTGTCTCTGGAGCCCGGCATGATACGAGTATATTCAAAGTTGTTGAGATTGAATCAAAATGAATGTTGCTTTAATTATTCAATTGAGCTCAATTAATTAATAAACAATTGTTTATGTTTTCAACCAGTTCAAACTATATTTTTGTGTTTTCAGTTCAATAGCGTTATTTAAAAAACACTTTCTCAGTTTTCAAAAAATAAAACACATATATATTGAAAAGCTTGATTAATCAATAAAATAATTAGTCAAACTCTTTTTTTATTAGATCATTACTCAAATAACATTTGATCAATATGAGAATTGATTTGTATAATTAAATTACCCATTTGAAAACAACATTTAAGCAATAATATTGTTTTTAACTCTAATTTTTAAAACTTTCATATCTATAAATAATTTGAAATTGTATTTGTATAGAAAATCAATGATTGTTTACTGCATTTTGTGCATATTTTGGTTTTTTTTATATATGCAGATGATTCATTTAATATATATTAGAAAATGTTCTCTAAATTGTGGAAGTTTTCAACGGGGCTCCATTTGAGTGTGTCTCGGGTGTTTATATACTTGTACATGGGAGATTAGCAACATAAAGAAATACGAAGTAGCCAGGCCAATTGGTTAAAATATTAGGCATAATTAAAGAAAACTAATTTTTATTAATTTATTTTTTTATTTTTTGTGTTTTGAGGGGTGCGAATAGTTGATGAAATATTTGCCAATTCTGCAGTTAAGAGGTGCTACAATTTTGTTTGCTTCTACTACATAAAGAAAAACAAATACACGTAAAAACAAAATGGTATTTTGTTGATTGGATTGGTTTACTTTGAAATTGGAGGAGTTAACGGGCGCTACTTACATCGTCGCCGGTCGTCGCCTGTTGCTGCCGCTGCAGAGTTGCTTCAGCCACCTTCTCACCAAAGCTAACCTTAAGCTATGTACAAGTTATTTTATTTTTTGATCGTTTTGTTTTTATGATTTTATAATTTGTTTTCAACACTCTGATCTGCTCAGTGATCTCACAGCATTGCCTGTAAGAGAACGTTGAGTAACGTTGACTTCAAGGCTTTGAAAATATATATAAATATCAACAATCAGTTGAAGATATTGTAAAACGTTAAGGGATAGGAAGCACAAAACGAAGATAATGCGTGGGACGCTAACAATAAGTTAGTAGATTATCTATACATATATATGTATATGAAACTCTTTGTCCTGACTCACTGACTGACTGAGAATCAACGTGTAGGCCAAACGGCTAAGCGTAGAAAGATGAAATTTTCACACAACTTAGATGACATAATTTCATCGTGCAATAAGACTGTGTTTTGCAAAATTCGACCTGTAAGTGGAACTGTCTCTTACAATCTCACCAAATTTGGTCAAAATCAAAATTACTATATCTTATAACTGTCATAGGAACAGTTCGATGCAAATTAACCTTTAGAATCAAAAACTCTGTTGTTTTATGGAGATATCATAACAAAACTTACAGATTAACTTTTCTTGCTAAAATTTGACTATTTCGCTTTTTAGCTTTTTTCCCGCCAAATCACAAATCACCAAATGCCCTTTAGCCAAAGTTCAATTGCAAGCAAGAAACATAAAAACTGCGGACAGCGGAAGTTAAATATTTTTGTTTTTTTTTTACAAAAAATGTTATACTATATAAATTTGCTAATCAGGAAAACTAAAGACCTTATTTGCAATTTTGCGAGCGAAAAGAGTTTATATATTTTATAAACTTTTTGTGCCTATCACTGAAATATATTAAATGGGAAACACGTAGACTTAAAAAATGGAGATTATTAAATCATATTGATTTCTAAGTTGAACCTGACTAGAATTGCTGTTAAGGATTAGGATTAATTTGACAAACAATTTAAACAGATGAATCACTCAAGGACATGTTTACTTTCATTTAAAAGTGATAGCAACAACAAGGGATAAATACCAAGTGTCATAATCAAGAAACTATAAGTAAATAAGTGTCATTACACCATAAGAAGTGCGCAGCTAAATGCAATACATATACAAGTATATATACATGTAAATTTTTAAAAATATGTAACCTCTTTTGGAGTTTTGTAGGTCCTTCATGAAAGGGGTGTGGTCCGAAGCTAAGCGAAAATCATTTAGAGAACGCAGAGGAATAGGAAACTAGAATTTAACAGCTATTAATAAATCAGGTCACTACAGATTGCGGCATTAATTTTTGCCGCGCTTCGAATCAACAAAGTTCTGTTAAAAATTGCAACCGCTCTTTCCACACACACACATGCCTGCACACATTTGTACATGTATAGATGGGTCGCTCAATGCGTGAGACTCAACACAGTCGCAATGCACACACATACACCCACATTTGCAGTGTGTTTGCAGTTTCAATGAAAATCGAAGGCCGTCAAACGAGAAGGAAGCTCTATTTGGCTGCCCTTGGTGGGGAAATATTGAATATGCATTGCACATTGCTTTGGTGCATTTGGAGACTTACCCATTTCATATTATGCTTGTTGTTGAAAAAAATGCTGTATTATTGGCTTGCTGCTGCCGACTTAGTTTCACTTTGGAGTTTTCAGATTTCTGCTGCAGTCAGCGCTTCTACTTTTTGGGCTTTACAATGGCAACACAACAAGACCGGTGTTTGAGCTGTGCCTATGGCGTTAAATAAATTAATTGGCGTTAGAGTTGTTTATATTAAATTGCCATAATGAAAAACATGAATCTGTGAAAGTGTTAACAACGGCACAATGATTTTAGTGTTGCACAACGCGAAAACGATTGACAAAACCAGGGCTGCATAACAAGATGTGGCGCTCTTTTTGGAATTTTGTATTATGTGTTTTATTGACTGTGTATTAAAATAAGCAAACAAAAATATATGCATAATCAATGACTTACTAAGTTTATTTTTTTTTTACATTATTCTTTATGTTTCTACATACTTTGTTCAACCAAATAAAGTTGAACTCATGACAGACAGATGGCGCAACAGAAAGTGGTCGGAGTGGCAACTCTTAACTTTCAGCTGTTGGTGCGTACGCGTGGTATGCAAATCAAAAGCATTTTGCTGTGAAATATGTGTTGTAGTGAATTTAATTTACTATTTAATGATAATTTAAATCGAAGTATGGTGATAGCACTACAAAAAAACATAACAACATAAATTTTTTACAATATACATTAGAGTACAATTATAATTTATCTCTTGAACAGCGTACTGATCCTGACGAAAGCAGTAGGAATTCCGAAAACGGTGCGTGCACTTTGCCGGCAATTTGTATACCAACTTTATTTGTTTACAAATAACGAAAAGGTGAAAAAAGCAAAACAATATACGTTATACATTTCTCGGTTAACTGTTTAGTTGTTTTTGAATATTAGTGTGGCTGCTACTCACTCTGCCAGCGTCAGCAGTTGTGCTGTGAGTTATTTCTTTAGCTTGAATTTGACCTAATTATTTTTGTTAGCTATTTATCTATTGTTTTAGGAGCTTGTTTTAGTGTACACATGTACATACATATGTAAGTGGTGATGAGACATGTTTACTTGGGCACATTGAGTTGCTGTTATTTGTTAACCAAAACTAGTTTTCTCTTATCTTGCCAATTTGAAGCAATCAATTGGCCATTGACATGAAGAGTGAGAGCGTCAACTCTAAAAAGGCAGACATTCCATAGAGTTTATTTACAAACAAACCACTTTGCATAAATACTTGGTTCAATTGTGTTCTTCAGTCATCGAACAGCTCCTAAATACCCTGTAAAATAGGATCCTCATCTTGTGATATCGTTAGTACATCATTAAAACCCTAATGTATGACGTCTGCTTTGCATGTCAAAATGTAAAATTTTTGTTAATGTGAATTTACACTAGTTGACAAGCTTGTCAATTTAAGCTAAGTAGGCTTTTCTTTTTACCAGGTCAACGCACTTTTGATTAGAGTTGACCACCGTTTACACTAAAATTGACTAAGTTGACATGAAAATTTTCATCCTACTGAGATGAAATTGACCAGCTTGTCAACTAGTGTAAATGCACCTTCATAATCAGTGATGTCAAATGTTTTCGAGAAAAAATAGACAAAACGGCCAAAGAAAACAGGGAAAAAAAAAGAGCTGAAAAACTAAAAAAAAAGACAGAAAAACAGGCCAAACTTTTTTCAATTTTTTCTTTTTTAATTTAAAAGTTTTAAGGCATCTTCAATGATTTTATTCGTCATTTTCTTTGTCATTGAAACTCCCCCATGGTGACTAGGTATTTGCCAGACAATTTGACCAAAATTTTGACGTATTCTCAACATGCTCCTATTTAAAGAGGTGAATTTTGGTGTACCGCTAAAGTGTTCGCCTTTATATTGTTTCCATTGACAAAAAGTTCCCAAATTGGCAGTATAGAAGCCTTTTTGCAATTAATTTAATTGAACCAAAGAAAAAAGCTAGATTTTCTGATCGTAGATTTTTGAGAGGTTTCCTGTTGAAGCAGTAAAAATCAAACAAATCTAACCGAAAAAAGCCAAATTGGCATCACTGGTTATAATTGATCATTAAAATTGCTCCGTGATATTATTATGATCTTTCCACTACAAAGTTTATGTACTGTTTTTTTTTTTCAGTGCTAACAAAATTATTGTTTCATTTTTTTTTTAAATATATTTGTAGTTCATTCATGTCATGGAATATCTTTAACTAAACATTTACTTCAAATGAATAATATATTTAAATTAAATTGAGAAGTTTTTACTAGAATCTCAAGTAAAAAATAATTTCTTTTCTGCTTCTCAGCCAATAAATGTTTTCAGTTTCTATTTCTTATAATATATGTAATTTAAACTCCCATATAGAGTATTTAAAATAGTTATAGGAACTTTGGTAAACATTCGTTTCTCGCAATTTAAGATATGATATTGCAAATTGGATGCACGCCATTTGATCACGTTTTGTGTCCCTCTCTTATTAAACTAATTGAATCGATCGTGTGATTGTCGCAACTTCGGCACGCGATCGATGATCGCATTGGAATTCTCTCAGTCTTTGGCCAGCTCTTGACGCATTCTGATCGAGCTGAAGGTGAAGCGCGAAATTTTTGATACATTTTGTTGATACTCTGTTTCTGTTGAAAATATTCTAAAGTTGCTCAACGTGTTTATGTCTCAAAAGTAAATGAATGATTGGTAACACGAACAAAGGCATTTGTGCAAACATTTATGTGGTTTATTTGAAACTAGAGATTATGAGCTTAAGACAAATTTACTAATTTCTTGTAAAAAGTCAACACAGTATTTAAGTAATCGAGATGAAATTAAGCTTGAATAACTAATTAAAATAATATATTTATAAACATTTTTTTACGTGAATTTTAAAATGTTATATGTAATTAAAACATAAAATAAGGGTAGTTCTAAAACATATGCCCAAACATTATTTTGTTGTGACAATAGGGGAAACTTATAGGTCTTGATTAGCACTATAAGTGGTGCTAAGGTTAATTTTGGGCAATTCTTCGTTATCAAGAAAATTTAAAAAAACCAAGGCATTCGCACGCGACTCAAATATTAGTTGTTTTTTCTGCAACCAGTTCTCACCACGATTTCGGCAATACGTGAACGAATATTTTAATGCAGTTAATTTTAAAATGTAATGCATTGATTTATCTCAAAAATGTTTTTTGTTTGACTTAAAAATACTAAGCAGTTTTTTTTTTAAATTTAATTTGAATCATGCACGCGACATTTTGTTCAACAATAAATTTATGTTGTTTCTGTCTCTCATTTTTTAAATAATATCGAAAACACCTCGAAAAACTTGTTTAAATTATACTTTATATATATTTCTATGTATTAAATTGGTATATGTGACAATCTTACTAACTTACTCAGTGTAATCGATAAAATAAAAACGGTCCATTTTGGATGTCAATTTTTAAGAAAATGGGCAAAAATATAGAAATAGTGAATTTATTCCAATGTAAATAAAAAACTTGAATACATTAAAATTGATCTGAGTATCAAAATATTTGTTGCAAATACTAAACTATACAATAATTGAAATTACTATATAGTAATTGGAAATATTATTATTAATATACAAGACCATGTTTTCAAAGATTCAATTTTAAATGTCATCTCTTCTTTAAGCAAAAACCGCGGAATGCCGTTAAAGAACTTGAAACTTATCTTGCTAAAAACTTGAATGTACTAGGAATGAAAACAAGATAAAATATAAAATAATATATTTATAAAACGTGTTTTTACGTCAATTTAAAAATGTTACAATTAATATGCATGTTATCAACAATCTGCATGTTATAATTATAAATATTGAAACCGGAATCGTTCTGAGAGATTATCATATAACCAATTTATATTGGCTTATAAATAAATTCAATCGATAAATTAACATTAACTCAAGTATTAAAATATTTGTTGCAAAATTGCTATATACTAATTGGAATTACCATAATTTCTATATAAGACCGTGTTTTCGAAGATTCAAAAACCGCGCAATGCCGTTAAAGAACTTGAGTGTTCTTCTGCCGGGTCTGAAGTGGCTGCACGGCTATACGGCTCAGGATGCGGTGGCTGATCTGATAGCTGGTATAACAGTGGGTCTAACGGTGCTGCCGCAGGGCTTAGCTTATGCGACTTTGGCGGGATTGGAGCCACAGTATGGACTGTACTCGTCATTCGTGGGTGGCATTGTCTACGCCTTGTTGGGCAGCTGTCGCCAAGTGACGATTGGACCGACGGCATTGCTGGCGTTGATGACAAGCCGGCATACGAGATTTGGTCTGGACTCGGGTCCCGCTTATGGCATACTCTTGTGCCTCATCTCTGGCGTTGTGGAGCTGGCCATGGCTGTGTTGAAACTAGGCGCTCTGGTGGATCTCATATCGTTGCCCGTAACCGTGGGATTTACATCTGCCACGGCTGTTATCATTGGCACCTCGCAGCTGAAGGGTCTGCTCGGTCTGAAAGGTGGCTCTGGCTCTGATTTTATCAATACCATGCGCTCCGTCTCTGGGAATCTGCATCAAGTGCGTCGCGGCGATTTAACCCTAGGATTGGTGTCCATCACTGTGCTCCTTCTCCTGCGGGTGAGTAAATGTTAACCAAAGGAAATGCGTCAATACAATCAGGGATTCAAACCGAAACGAATATCGGTTGCAGTTACGGTTTCGGTTATGTTCGCATTTAGGTTTTCGGTGTCGTAACGGTGAACCGGTTTATGTATGATTCGGTTTTGAAATACCGGTAGTGTTTCGGAACAAAAAAATATTTTTTTTTGCAAAAATAAAATTATATTAATAATATAATTATAATAATTGAAAAGGAATTACTTTCTTAATGTTTTATTCAAACATTTATTTCACATATTAACAATTTTAATATTTTATTTAACAAATTTATTTTATTTGCGCTTAGTCAGTGTTATGAAAATTCGTTCATAAATATCACAAATAAAAATTTAAATTAAATATAAGAAAACTAAAATCAAAAATCAAAATTAAAAATTTTTTTTTTTTTAATATATGAAAAACCGAAATTAAGCCTTATAAATGAAACGATTACTAAAAGGTTATTTCGGTTTACAGAGTTTCGATTTTAAGGTTTCGGACAAATACAAATTTTTTATTTTTGGTGCTCTTCCTTCTACAGAAACTGAAGACTGTCAACGTGACGAATCGCGTGAGGAATCTACGTGCCCAACAGTTGCTCAGTGGCAGCATTTGGGTCATATCCACCGGACGCAATGCTCTCGTGGTGCTCGTATCCAGCGTCTTGGCCTACAGCCAGTGCAAGAGTCTGGACAGTTGTCCCTTTATCCTAACGGGCAAGGTGAAGAGCGGTTTGCCGAGTCTGGCGCTGCCCAAATTCGAGACAACAATTCTGGGCAAGAATGACACGCATGTGTCACAGAATTTTGAGCAAATGGCAAGTGTTGGATAAATAAATACTGTGATTCTAAAATTGTCACATTTTCTATGCCTTTACAGCTCTCGGAACTGGGACCTTCAATGCTGATACTGCCCATTATTGCCGTGCTCGGTAATGTGGCCATATCGAAGGCTTTTGGTGGCGCCGGATTGAGTCCCACACGGGAGCTGGTGGCGCTCTCGTTGAGCAACATTTGTGGATCCTTCTGCAGCTCCATGCCAGTGACCGGATCCTTCTCTCGCAGCGCCGTTAATCATGCCAGTGGCGTGCGTACTCCAATTGGCGGCTGTTATACCAGTGTCTTGGTGCTCCTTGCTTTGAGTCTGCTGGCGCCATACTTTCAGTACATTCCAAAGGCGGCGCTCAGTGCTGTCATCATTTCGGCCGTGATATTTATGATTGAGTTTGAGGTCATTCGTCCATTGTGGCGTTGCAGCCGGCGTGAACTGCTGCCAGGGGCCATCACCTTTGTCATGAGTCTGGCCATTGGCGTAGAGATTGGTCTGTTGCTGGGCGTTGGCGCCGATGTTGCCTTCCTCGTCTACCGCGCCGCACGTCCCGTGCTGACCGTATCCAAGCTGCAGACCATTAACGGCATGAGCTATATTCTAATTCGACCCAAGCACAGTTCACTCTACTTTCCGGCCATTGAATGGGTACGCTCGGGAATCTCCAAGGCGCTCTCTACTCACGGCACAGCCCCCATTGTCCTTGACTGCGCCCATGTGCATGGTAAGTGCCCTGAATTTATATTCAAATATTTATTAATCACTTGTTAACATTGCAGATTTCGATTTTACGGCTGCCCGTGGAATGGGATCGCTGCACAAGGAGCTGGCCAAGGCCAATGTCCCTTTGTTCCTAATGAGCGCTCACAAGGATATTGGAGTTATACTTAAGGAGTCGACGAACATTGATTTTCCCACGATAGATTGCCCCAATGATTTGGAGAGCATTTTGGAACACAGTAAGCTATTACTTTACTTAACTTTATTAACGAGAGCCTTTCGTTCATGTCCCTTACACGAGTAGTCATTAGAATCCCAACTGAAATCCAAGTTGACTAAAATTTTGATTTAACTTTGAAGCTAAATCATATACTGTGATGTAATATACTGTAGAATAAATTAAATTAAATTTTAAATGTAGGCTATAATTTTTATCTATACTATAGAGTAACTCAATTAAATTTTAAATGTAGTCTGTATTTCGCTTTCCCATTTTAAATACTTTTTCTTTTAATTCTCACTATAATTCAACTCCCTTACCTTAACTATAATTTTTCTCAGCATATCATTATCATCATCGAACTCCAAATACCTACACTGGTCGGCGTATTTATTTTGACAACATTTATAGTTAGATCTAGTCATAATTTAAACCTACTTCATGTACACTTTGGCATCAATGGAAAGATCATTTAAATTCCTTTTTAATGAAACACAACTTTCCTTAACCCATTAAGTACCTATTGAAAATTTAGAGTTTTTGTAAAGGTCTACTTTTGAAACTTTTTTCCTCGGGCTAAAACCAAATATGTTTTGACGCAAAAATTCTTTAAACAATTCTAATAGTGACTGCAAAAATAATTTTCGAAAATCTCTTCGCTATCATTTCTTCTATGATTTTTTGAAAATTGCTAAAAATTACTATTCTAACCTCTTTTTCCTTCTTTTTATACAAAAAGTAACTTTTTAGAATTTTCAAAAAATCATTAAAAATATAAACGAAGAGATTTTTTGAAAATTTAGAAAAATTAGAATTGTTTAAAGAATTTATTGCATCAAAACATTTTTGGTGTTAGCCCGAGAAAAAAGTTTCAAAAGTAGTAGGCTCAAATTATGAGTAGATTTAACTTTAAATGTTGTCAAAATAAATCTGCCGACCAGTGTATGTTGATTAAAATAATTATAAGAATAATTAAAAAAAAATAATATGTTCCTAAAATATGTTTTTTAAATGATCTTCGACTCCATAAATTAAAGCTAATATTTTTTTTTTACCAAATATAAATAATAATAGTGATTCTTCAATTTCGTCTATGTTTTTTAGCTACCGACTATGAGCTGCACTTGCAGGTGACGGCACCGTTGGTAGAGTCCAAAATGCTGCAACACGTTGAGGCAAACGCAACAGAACTGTCCAAACTGACCACGAACAGCGCGTGAACATATCGTATAAAGTGCAGGGTACTTGAAACGCAATTGTAGACCAACCATGGGCACATAAGTACTTTAAATTGTATAAAATCAGTTTAGCTATGCTTAAGTTAAGTTACTCGTAGCTACGTTTTATATTTCTGCCAAATCAATCAAATTCATTCCTATTTATTCAAATGCTTTCCCTAAGTCTAAGTTATAATTTTATTGTGTTATTTATTTTATTCATGTCATTTAATTCTACTCACTGTTTTTCTGCCTATTTAATCGAATATTTTCAACTGTATAAAACCTCATTATGATATTTTTAAGATATTACTCATCTTACTGGTTTTGTTACTTTATTCCAAACATTTTTAAAAGTTTCCTCAAAATGTATTACTTCCAACTAATTATAAAACTCTAGTTACTATTTTACTAGAATCAAATCCCATTTCAATAATTTTATTCCTATTTATATTACTTTCCACTCGAATCACTTAAGCCTGATTGTATATAGTAGTTAAGTTTTCTATATAAAGTTTTGTATGTTCAATATTAAGTTGAAATAAAGTTGATTAATAAAAGAAACCAAATGATATAGGTGTTATATTCATCAATTATTATTGATTTTTATTTTGAGTCATTGATTGATTTTCGATTATTACATGAATATTCATGAATATTTATGCCATTGCATTTGGGCAAAAAAGGGTATAATTCTTTTGTTCAATATTAAGTTGATTCATAAAAGGAAAAAGTTATATAGGGGTTAGACTCATCAGCTATTATACATTTTATGTTATTGACAAGGGCGTCGGCAGCTTTTCAATGAGGGGGGGGGCCAAAATATTTTTTTCAAGACAAAATAACTACTCTGGTTGGATTTCAGAAGCTGAACAGTGCAAAATTATGAGTGTAGGGGGGGGCAACGGCCAACCCCCCTGCCCCCGTCTGCCGACGCCCTTGGTTATTGATGAATCACTGATTTATTTTCGATTAGTACATGTTTCTTTTTTCAATTTAATTTATTCATTTAATTTTAAGTGTAAAACAAGTTGACTTTTAATAGAAAAAAATAATTATATAGGGGTTAAGCTCATCAAATATTATGCATTTAATGATAATGATGATTTATTTTTCGATTTTATGATAATTATTACAGAATTATTTTACATTTGAATTTTAGACAATTGGGAAGACGCCATAGCTGGCCACTTGGCAGAGGTTGTTGTGGTTGCGGGCAAGACGCATGTATCCTTGTTCTCCCCAGCCACCCCAGGAGTTCTTGATGAGCCAATAATTGCTGCCGTATCCGACCACAGTAACGGCATGGTTCACTTGCCCATTGCAGGGCGAAGTGTAGATGCCACCACGATAATGCTGGAAGTGGCTTGCATCGACGGCCACAGCAACTGGACCCTTTTCGGCGACGGCATGGGCCAAGGCAACCTCGCTTTTTTGCACGGCGGCCACATCTAGGACCTTGGCGCCAATGGCATTGCGCTTAAAGCGACACTGACCGTTGCGTGCCTCATAGGGATATGCCTCGTCCGTGTCAATGCCTCCGTTGTCTTTGACGTAGACCAGTGCGGATGCTGGCCAGCCACCATTGCATCCATGGTTATTGTAGCGCGTGGAGCAGTCCACCAGATTCTGCTCGGAAAGGGCAACCAATCTCTTAGTTTTAAGGAAAGTTGCACTCTCGAGGGAGCTGGCAGCGGCAAATGCCCAGCAGGAGCCACAACGGGCCTGTTGCTTCACCGGGGTAACAGCTCCCTTTTTCCGCCAATCCACGCTGCTGGGAAGCTCAACATTTGCGGGTGGTGTATACGTAAGCTCGATATTGGAACCGAAGTCACTCATGTTGAATTTAGTCAGCATGAGGCTGGCGAATTCCGAAGCCAGCAAATCCGTGAATTGATTCACGCCCATCTCGTAGGTCTCCTCTCCGGCGGCATAGCGTTCGTTGTGCCTGTCGATCAGCTCCTTGTTGTCCTTGAAGATTTGCTTGCGCAACTGCTCCTCATTGTCGTTATCGTAGGTCTTCTCGTGCTCCAGCTTGAAGATTTCAAATTCACCATCCAGGACATCCTGGTAGGTGATGATTGACTGAGCACAACCGATGAGCACGAAAACCAGGACACCAATTGCTGCTTTCATGTTGAAGTGGCACATTTCAGACTGATGCTGATTTGAGGAAAAGTCATTCATTATATAGCCAAGCTCCCAGGTTATAGTAACCGGGACCCGCATCACAGCTTTCATGTGACTAACACTTCACATTGTGGTCTCGTCTCCTTCGTCACAGTCATAAACACATTCAGCGTCATGTATTTACTTAAAATTTTATTGATATATATAAAACATTATACATTTTAAATAAAAGATTTATAGATTGGTTTTAATTTACTACGAAACTGATTTTAAAACCACTTTTTATTGACTAGAAATTATCTTATTCCAATCTAAACATAACAAAAAGAGCGAGACAGAATGTAAGAGATAAAAGTAGTTTAGTTTTTCCTATTAATTACTACATATAGTTTATTCATTAAATAAATTAGTTCATTCTGATTTCGTTTCTCTATGAATTTAAAAAAAATAACAAAACAAAAATGCAGATTGTGGAGTAGTAAAAGCAATTCTCAAACCCAAAGACAATTTGAAGGTGTACTTCACTGTTCAAATAGCTTGGTTTGTGTCCGAAATATCTGGTTTTTTTTTCTTCTCTATCAGAAATTTCCTACAGCTTGATCAGTGTCTTGGCTGTAGAATTATTGATTTTCGTTGCCGAATATATTCCTGTTGCACTTGAACAATTACATGCGATGCAGTTACTCGGATAGATTATAGAATCTACCTGTCCTGTTTTTAACTAGATGCTATATGGACTGATTTTTCCAAAACAATGATCAATATCAATGATCAGTGTCTTTGCTAGAGGAAATTTCATTTTTTTCTGAATACTGTTGAGTATACAACAGTTTATAAATTTCTTGCATGTCAAATATTTATTTAATTTAATTACTATATGAGAACATGTATTGTGAAATCCTTTATAAGTATATTGCTTACTTTGCGGCACCTTTAGTTATATTTATTTATTTATTTATTTTTTATCCATAAAAATTTGTATATTTTATTAAACAAGTTTTCTGCTACCCTTTAGTGGCAACTTAATCTAATTTTACATTCAAGGGAAGGAACAATTGATCACAGGTGATACATACAGTTGAACTTCCCTATCTCGAACTTCTCTAACTCGAATTTCTCTGTAACTCGAACTAAATGAGTGGCAGTAAAGTTAATAATCTTAGTAAAAAGAACTCTATAGCTCGAATATCTCCCTAACTCGAACATTTTCTTTGGATAATGGTGATTCGAGTTAGGGAAGTTCGACTGTATATAGAATTATCTTATTTACAGTATATTATTTACAGATTTTACAAATTAATGAAGGAACCTAGTAGGGAGTCAGTTATATTTAAATGTTGAATAGTTATTCAAAAAAGCTGCACTTAATAAAAGTACAGAGTCATTGTCAAAAGCGAAGAGTTATTTTTTATACCAGTTACTTATAAAAATAAGTAATATTCGTTGCAATGTATGTAACAGGGAGAAGGAAGCATCTCCGACCCTATAAAGTATATATATTCTTGATCAGCATCAACAGCCGAGTCGATATAGCCATGTCCGTCTGTCCGTCTGTCTGTCAGTCCGTCTGTCTGTCTGTCCGTCTGTCCGTCCGTGTGAGCGCCTAGATCTCAGAGACTATAAGAGCTAGAGCAACCAAATTTGGAACACAGATTTCTATAAACCCCACGCAGATCAAGTTTGTTTCAAAATTTTGCCACGCCCCTTTCCGCCTTCGCAAATTGCGAAAAACAACCATTCGACGCCATATATATTCATTTTCACCCAAGTTCGATTCCCAGGAGTTCTTGTTGATCCATGCATACGGCATTATCAAGCTGTAGTTTTATTTGAAACGTGGGGTGCATCTTCAAGAACAGAGAGGAAACAGAGAGGAGGTGTGCTTGTTACCAGGCAATTATTGAGCGAACACACGAAAACCAAATCGAGTAGCCGATTTAAACAGTTTAAGACATGGTTAATCTGAAATCATGCAAGTCAATGAAGACATGCTGTGATGAAGCGGTAAGATAAATTGAGTCATCAAACACCTTCCAATCAATGCTCCCCAAGAGCAAAAAGATAATGAAGATCAGAGAGAAATGAATAAGCTATAGAAATAGCACGTGAATGATTGAGATATACAGTATTATTAGATCCAGGAGGAATGTATAGGATATGAGTACTCCGCCACTGCGTCGAGCAGTCTATATGTTAAATAATGGCCAACAAACACTTCGGTGCTATTGACTTTGGGAGATTCCTTGTTTCCGTAAAAACAATATTAATAAAAAGTTTGTTAAATATTTTTTATTTATTTATTTTTATCAAAAATAATGATTATGGTGTAAGTTTTGTAAAATTACTCAAAAAAATTGATTATTATTAAGTGAAAAGTGAAAAATTAAAATATAATCATTAAAATGTATGTTTTATAATATAACTTATAATGATTACGGTCCCTGGTAAACAAGCACAAAACATGCACAAAAAACAAACAAAACTTTTTTTTTAAAGGTTCTTAAACTGGAGAATTTGAAATGCATGCAAATCGTGTGGTCACTGTGAGCAGTCAAAAATTTTTCTTATCGTTTTTGGACCATTATTGATTGTTAGCAATATAAAGGTACTTTACCAATAGTCCAGAAAAATTTTATTATTTGTTGGAAATAAGTGCCAAAAAGTAAGAACATTTTTAACAAGATTCTATTTTTGATGGAAAAAACTAAAAGCATTCAATCACATTCAAATCAACCAGAACATACAAAGTTTGCAGAAAATCGTTCTGAATCAGGATCAGAAATAAAATTTTGCCCAAAGGACTTCAATTTAGCAATGAATGCAATAACACGCGTACAGTTTTTCGAGGCCTGGTCATAAAGTAAAGAAAGTTGTGAAAGTAATTTCGTAATTTGAGTTGTTTTTTCTTAATTTAAAAAATTGGGAAATTTATGAATAAATTAATTATCTTTTAACAAAATCATTTTTTCGGCCAATAGTTTTGAAGTTACAAGCAAAAGCATAAGCATTAGGGCGGGTAAATTTTTTTTCCCGAAAATCGTCCACCAGAATTGAAATCTACGATGAATTCTAAGAAAATTTCACCAAGAAACTATGTGTCTAAAATCAATTTCTAGCCTCCGCTGAGAAGCATGAAGATGTTAAATTAAGGTATATGGTATTAGTCTAGTAAAGGACACTACTCTCAAAATAAGAAAAAAAAAACCCAAAGAGAAAGCGATTTATGATAAATTTTGGTGAAAAAATGTTGGGGAGGTCTCTGCTAGTTTTTTTAAATTGAAATTTTGAGATTCAATACAATGATTTATTTTTTGATTTTATGATAATTATTACAGGATTATTTTACATTTGAATTTTAGACAATTGGGAAGACGCCATAGCTGGCCACTTGGCAGAGGTTGTTGTGGTTGCGGGCAAGACGCATGTATCCTTGTTCTCCCCAGCCACCCCAGGAGTTCTTGATGAGCCAATAATTGCTGCCGTATCCGACCACAGTAACGGCATGGTTCACTTGCCCATTGCAGGGCGAAGTGTAGATGCCACCACGATAATGCTGGAAGTGGCTTGCATCGACGGCCACAGCAACTGGACCCTTTTCGGCGACGGCATGGGCCAAGGCAACCTCGCTTTTTTGCACGGCGGCCACATCTAGGACCTTGGCGCCAATGGCATTGCGCTTAAAGCGACACTGACCGTTGCGTGCCTCATAGGGATATGCCTCGTCCGTGTCAATGCCTCCGTTGTCTTTGACGTAGACCAGTGCGGATGCTGGCCAGCCACCATTGCATCCATGGTTATTGTAGCGCGTGGAGCAGTCCACCAGATTCTGCTCGGAAAGGGCAACCAATCTCTTAGTTTTAAGGAAAGTTGCACTCTCGAGGGAGCTGGCAGCGGCAAATGCCCAGCAGGAGCCACAACGGGCCTGTTGCTTCACCGGGGTAACAGCTCCCTTTTTCCGCCAATCCACGCTGCTGGGAAGCTCAACATTTGCGCTTGGTGTAAACGTAAGCTCGATATTGGAACCGAAGTCACTCATGTTGAATTTAGTCAGCATGAGGCTGGCGAATTCCGAAGCCAGCAAATCCGTGAATTGATTCACGCCCATCTCGTAGGTCTCCTCTCCGGCGGCATAGCGTTCGTTGTGCCTGTCGATCAGCTCCTTGTTGTCCTTGAAGATTTGCTTGCGCAACTGCTCCTCATTGTCGTTATCGTAGGTCTTCTCGTGCTCCAGCTTGAAGATTTCAAATTCACCATCCAGGACATCCTGGTAGGTGATGATTGACTGAGCACAACCGATGAGCACGAAAACCAGGACACCAATTGCTGCTTTCATGTTGAAGTGGCACATTTCAGACTGATGCTGATTTGAGGAAAAGTCATTCATTATATAGCCAAGCTCCCAGGTTATAGTAACCGGGACCCGCATCACAGCTTTCATGTGACTAACACTTCACATTGTGGTCTCGTCTCCTTCGTCACAGTCATAAACACATTCAGCGTCATGTATTTACCTAAAATTTGATTGATATATATAAAACATTATACATCTATCTTCTATCTTCTATATATATAAAACTCTTTGTCCTGACTGACTGACTGACACATCACCGTCGAGCCCAAACGGTAAAAGATAGTAAGCTGAAATTTTCACACAACATAGATGAGATAATTTCATCGTGCAATAAGACGGCGTTTTGCGAAATTCGACCTGTTTCTCAATATATCTCAACCAAGCTCACAGATTATATGTTTGGGACTGTCTCTTACATACTGACCAACTTTGGTCAAAGTCGGATGACTATATCATATAACTGCCATAGCAACAATAAAATGAAAATAACCTTTAGTATGAAAAACTTTTTTGTTTCTGAAGATATCTCAACCAAACTCAATGATTGTATGTTTGGGGTTGTTGCTAACTATCTGACCAAATTTGGTCAAAGTCGGGTTACTATATCATATAGCTGCCATAGGAACAATCGGATGAAAATAACCTTTAGTATGAAAAGCTTTTTTGTTTCTTAAGATATCTCAACCAAACTCCCAGTTTGTATGTTTGGGACTGTCTCTTATATTCTGACCAAATTTGGTCATATAGCTGCCATAGGAACAATCGGATGCAAATTAACTTTTAGAACCAAAAACTCTGTTGTTGTGTTAGATATCCTAAAAAAACTCACAGATTACCTCTTTTTGCTAAATTGTGACATTTTTCCCAACTTTAGCTTTTTGGCGTTGGCGAGCGAAGCGAGCAGTATAAAGTTGTTAAGCCGGACAACGAAAGACCTTGTTTTGAATTTTGCGAGCGAAGCGAGCAGGGGGCGAAGCCCTCTAGTTTTAAATAAAAGTCTTATAGAATGCTTTTAATTTACTATGAAACTCATTTTAAATCCACTTTGTATTGCCAAGAAATTATCTTATTCCAAAGGCACAATCTACGAGTATAACATAATAAAAAGAGCGAGACAGAATGTAAGCGATAAAAATAGCTAGTTTTTCCTATTAATTACTACATATAGTTTATTTATTAAAATTATTTCATTCTGATTTCGTTTCTCTAGGAATTAAAAAAAAAAAACAAAAACAACAGATTGTGGAGTACTTGTACTTGGAGTTCACTGTTAAAATAGCTTGGCTTGTGGCCGAAATATCTAATTTTCCGAGAATTGTCTTCTCTTTCAGAAATTTCTTACAGCTCATTTAATTTTTTAAAATAAAAATTTTGTCACTCGGCACATTGCGCTTAATTCTTCATGCCACATAAATTTTATTTTTTTTTGCGCAGTGCCAAGTGACAACATTTTTAAATCTGAGACATTAGGGGGTGCTTAGAGTACTAGTGAAACTTAACTGTCTATCAATTGTGGTTACAGACTTTAATAGACATTGACATGAAATTAATGGGATGAAATATTGAAAGAGTTTTTTACAATCGACCGAATCGTCAGGAAGATTTGTGGCGTTGCCAGTTTTTTGCTATCACTGCGGACGCGCTAGTGACGAATGCAGCACAAAGGATGCGAAAGGCGACTAGCAATATATACAGGACGAATGGAAAATTTGCTATGATATAATAATAATTTATATGTTAAACTTAATATTATTCGTCACAAAATTGGATATCAGAAATTTTGGGGCATGAGTATGTTTTCGTCACTTGAATGTTAACTCGTAAACAGGTTTTTTTTTATAAAATACCCGACCTATTGGAAAAGGATATCAGAAATTTGACTTTATAACTTTGTCAAAAAGTGTTTAGTGTTTTGACAATGTTACGTCAGTATCATCGCCAAGATAATAATGAGAATAAAAACACATTAAGTCAAAGTGCGGTTCAGAAAAACACCCTAAATTAAAGCCCATACTAGCAAGCAAAATCAAACTGTCTGGCAACACTGGTTCCTATTGCAATGCACAATTATGAATAATACATTTTTTTGTTTTCATTATCAGAAAAAGAAAGATTATTTTTACGAAAATAATTGCCTAGCACTCTTAAGGTCTGGCTGCTACGACACTTTGTTGCTGTTGTCCTATTCGAATTCTAAGTAAAATCTTCCAAACCCACCTGCAAAAATTTCTATTTCATATATGAAAAAACGCAAAATTTTACAAACTACATAATATTGAAATTTAAAAAAAGCGTTAGGAGCTTTTCTCGAAAACCAAAATGGGCAAAAAATAACTTATTTAAACTGTAGCTGTTAACGTATGTTCTGAAGGTATGCCTAAAAGCCCGTCAAAATAGCTTTTAAACCATATATAGATCATATCTGTAGCTTCTATCGTTTCAATGCTTTGGGGGTTTCAATTTTAGCGGGTTTTAGCGATTTTTCGAAAAAGTCATAGAACAAAAGTTTCTAGATTTTTGATCGGGAACAAGTCCTCATTCAGTTTTTTTCATTTCACTTTGGGATGGAAATTTCAAAATTAATTATCTTTTAAGGTCACTAAATATTCAAAATTAATAATCTTTTGAACCAGTAGTCGGATATTGAGGATCGAGCTGTCGTTCGACGCGTATTTCGGATTAGAATAGTACAAAATTATTAAAGGCTTCAATCATTTAAATTTTGCCCCTCCCACTAACACTTGTTTATCACACTAATAAGTTAAGTTTCCAAGAGTTTTGGCATGCACATTTGTTAGTTGAACTGTTATCCTGTTATCCTGGAACAATTACATGCGGTGCAGTTACTCGGATAGCTTAGAGAATCTACCTGGACTGACTTTTCCAAAATAATGATCAAGATTTCTCGGAGACTGGCTATGAATTTGAATATAATGAAAAGTTTTTATTTTATTTTTTAAGAGATATTTGAGAGATTGCTTGGAAAGTGTATTAGACAACGGGGTAAACTCCATAACTGGCAATATCACACTTATTTCTCCGATTGCGAGCCAGGCGAATGTATCCATTTTCACCCCACTTCGATCCCCAGGAGTTCTTGACGATCCAGTAGTCGCCTCCGTTTTTATCGGATCCGTAGCCAACGACAAGAACAGCATGGTTCACTCGTCTATTACACAGCGTCGGATCGAAGACACCACGCCTATAATTCTGAAATAAGGATGCATCGACCGCCACAGAAACGGGCCCCTTTTCAGCAACTGCTTTTTCCAAGTCAGATTCACTGCCACTTTTAGTACCGACAACACGAACGACCTTGGCCCCAATGCTGTTTTTATTGTAACGGCATCTGAGGTCTTTGCCTTGATAGGGGTACGATTTCTCAGTATTAATGCCGCCATTATTCTTAATATAAGTCAAAGCGCTAGCTGGCCAACCTCCTCTGCAACCCTTATTATTGTAGGGCAATCCTCTTGTACAGTCAACCAAATTCTGTTCAGACAGGGGTATTAACTGACGTGTTTTTATAAAGTGATGACTCTCCAGGGCGCCGGTTGCCGAGAAAGCCCAACAAGAGCCACAGGATCCCTGGTTCTTCACAGGGGTGACAGCACCCCTGGTACGCCAGTCAATGCTACTTGGATTTGACAGATTAACAGAAGGACTAAAAGTGTAATCGATGTCGGATCCCAAGTCAGAGACATTGAGACTTGAGAGCATAAGGCTTTCGAATTCCTCTGGTCGCAAATCCGTAAACTGATTCTCGCCCATCTCGTAGGATTCTTTTCCGGCGGCATATCGTTGATTGTGCCTAGTAATTAATTGCATATTATTCAAGTAGACAATCAGACGCTCTCGCTCCTCCATGACATCCTTATAAAGTTTATTAAACTCTACTTTGAAAGTCTTAAACTGCACTATAAAGTCTGCTACGCTCGATGCTTGGGCGACTCCGATCAGAGCCGAAAGTAAAAGGACGACCTTCATCTTGGAGAAGGTTGTAGCTCACTTAAGCACAATGAGATACTAACTTTACTTGGCGTAACATTTCGACTTATTTATATACCTCTAACTAGTAATAGCTGTAGTAAAGAAAAAGTGAACTATCAGTAATTAAGAGATGCCTTAGCTAGATATTACTTAATGGAATATCAATTACAAGCTTACAAGCTTACTAGCTATATGACTTTATTTTGTTTACTTTACGATTGCCCATAGTTGTATTTAAGCTAATCTTTTATTTCATCTGAGTTTGATTCAGTTTTTGATATAAAATCCGAATCAGATGTTTGTAATCTGCTTGGGAACACTTGTCGCTGGTTCTCTTTGTTCTAATATTAATTGCCCTTTTTTCAGCTAATTACCAAAGTTAAGCTAATTACTATTATAATCATTTATTTTAATTACTTAAAGGGTTGAAATCATCGGTAATCATAGTTAAAGCAAGGGCCTTTACCTTAGTTTTTGATAACAGTAGAATTAGCCTAAGGTGAGGCTTTAATGAGATTGATTAGTTTAATAAAAAATCGTCTACAATATATTTAAATTTTTAAAGAGTATTATATATTTTTTTGATTTAGAACCTATCAGCTGTGCTACAGAAATCTCTTCCACTTGAGTTTCGAATCAATTTCATTTCTCCGTGTCACAGTCAATTCATCTGAAAATTTTTGAGGGAAACGAAATCATCACTCAATCCAATGTTGTCCGATGCCATAAGAATAGTGTCACATTTTTTGCCAGAATTTTAGAATTTGGAGTTGTCGAGTAACTTTTTTTGTTTGCAGCGCCAATAACTTTAAAGTTTTTAAGCTATTCATATCGATTATTATGTAAGTAAGAGTTGAAGGGCTCTGCTGCCAAAGCGACACAGTAAGCTAGCTTATGATTATTATTAAGCTTATAATTTTTGTTAAGTTAGCTCCTAAATAAATATTAAGTTATGTAAATAAATTAAATTATATTAATTAAAAACGAAATAAAATAAAAACCTATTATTCTGCAATAATAAACTTAAAAAAGTTGCTAAAAATGCCGTGGGAATTTAATCTGAGAAGGGGCCAAGCCTTTGCAGCCTAGTACGAAAAGGTTGGTGAACATACTAAAGGCAATAAATCCCTCGAAGTTCTGTGGCACCTTGAAATTTTTCGAGCGGAATTGCTTTTCTCTTACACTTGTGATTTCTGTAGCACACCTTTATATATGTATTTGTGATGATTTACTTCAACTTTCGAATGTGACTAATGCGACTAGTTGAGCTGTGGTCTGCTTTGTCGGAGGTTTGCATGCAGGGTCATTTATTTCCACGAATACGTATGAAGGATGATATTATTTATTTATTAGTAATTAAAGTATTCACAGCTCTGCTGCACGTCGCTTTGAAACTTATTAAGATTTCAACTCACTGTGAGTTAGGAGACAGGAACATTTAAATGTAATTCAGTTATTTGAATCCCTTGGCTTGTATCCAAAATTCTCTTAAATTGTCTTTGATCAGTGTCTTTGCTAGAGAAATTTCTTCTTTGTCTAAATACTGTTGAGTACACAACAGTTTATAAATTTCTTGCATGTCAAATATTTATTTAATTTAATTACTATATGAGAACATATATTGTGAAATCCTTTATAAGTATATATACTTATACAATATCCCAGTGGCGGAAATTCGCATTCGAGAATCGATTACGACCACCATACTTCGTAGCCGGTAAGGATTCGAGTTCATACCCAAATATGCATTACTTTTCCATAAGGTTGTCCGCTGTTAACGCTGGTCTAGCTTCAAATCGCATACTTGTAATCGAGCCAGTAATGCGATTAATTGAGTGAGTTCTTTCGTGTTGCATTACCGTCCTGTATATTGTTGCGCATAGGATCGTAATGCAGATGCTTTACTGACTGGTATACAATGCCTATAGGATTGTAATGCATATTGTAAGCCCACCCCAAAATAAAAGACTTTCATTTTTCAAAACAAAACAATATTTTTTATTAAATGTAGAAATTATATATAAATTAAATAATTAAATTGAAAATAAAAATTAAAAAATAAATTTAAAAATATTCTGTACATTTTTTAAAGCTAAACTTTACTTATATATTGTATATTGCATCTAAATTAGCTATGTTTACTTGATTTTCCTTTTCCTTGTCGTTGTCCTTGTCCTCATCCTTCTTTCTCTTCCGCTGCATTAAATATTAAATATGTATTATATGTTTAAAACAATGTAATTATCAATAAGCTTACTCGTAAATCTTTTTAAGTTGAAGTGTTGCAGCCACGCGGTAAAACAGAAGTGACACGCGACAAAACAAACAAACAAAACCATATGGGAAAGGAACGAACAAAATTTGCACAAACAACAACCCGTGTTTGCAACAATTGTTGCATCTAATACTAACTCATTTGCATGTGTGTGAAGCAACAAAACACAAACACACACATGGTTGGTTGCAACATGCATGTTTGATGGCAGAACAGTGTGAGCCAAAACGGCGCCCCATTACCAACCTATGTTCAAACAACTGGAGAAAAGATCGATTACGAATGCACATTCGTCGATGCATTCCGAAGCGTTACAACAATCGGTTGTGGCCGGTTCCCGCCACTGGGTTATTGCTAACAGCTGCTTATTAGCATGCATTCTGCTAATAACATAGTGCCGTTTGCATAATATGTTAATAGCATGGCCTAACACTTAAACTTTAGCATGGGAGACAAATACTGGTTGCATACTTTGCGGTACCTTCAGTTATAATTAACTGTTTTTTTTTATTAATTAAATTTTTATATATTCGAACAACTAGTATTCTGCTACCATATGGCAGCTTAAGCTAGTTTTACATCAAAGACAATTAAAAATGGTGACTACAAAAATTACAGTGAGATATACAATTAATGACATTAAATTTTAGAGTACATTTACATTTTTACATCAGTTTCACTTATGACAGGACTCTGTTAGGCAGATCCTGTGGGTGGTGTCTTTTTAGCCTTCTTTATAATTAACTGTTGAATAGTTATGCAAAAAAACTGAACTTAATAAAAGTACAGAGTCCTTGTCAAAAGCGAAGTGAAGTGCTGATCAGACCGTAAATAATTAGAGCACATATAATTTTTTTATTTAGAAGTTTAAATTTTTATAGAAATGAAGAGTTATTTTTTTTTTTTTTTGATATTTTTGAGTTATTCAGTAGTTTAGTTTTCCTGGAACGATTTTTTAAACCGTGGCGTAAACGCCATAACTAGCAATTTTGCATTGATTATTTCGATTACGAGCCATGCGAATGTATCCATTTTCACCCCAGTTCGATCCCCAGGAGTTCTTGGCGATCCAGTAGTCGCCTCCATTTTTCTCAGTTCCGTAGCCAACGACAAGGACAGCATGATTGACACGTCCATTACACGACGGTTGATTAAAGACGCCACCTCTATAATGCTGAAATAAGGATGAGTCGATAGCCACAGAAATTGGACCCTTTTCGGCAACTGCATTGGCCAGTTGAGCCTCATTACCACTTGGAACACCAACAATATTAACGACCTTGGTTCCAATGTTGTTCCTGTCGAAGCGACAGTTCCTATCTTTGGCTTCATAGGGATACGAATTTTCGGTATTTATGCCACCATTGTCCCTCACATAAGCCAACGCTCTTGGTGGCCAGCCGCCCCGACAGCCTCCCTGATTATAAGGAGATCCTCTGGTACAGTCCACCAAATTTTGTTCAGATAGGGCTACCAACTGGCGGGTCTTGATGAAGTGCTGAGCCTCCAGGACGCCGGTTGACGAGAAAGCCCAACAGGAGGCACAGGATCCCTGGTTTTTTACAGGTGTGACAGCACCCATAGCAACCCAGTTAATGCTACTCGGAGCCGAAACAATTTTGGAAGGGTTAAAATAGTGATCCACGTTGGATTCCAATTCAGAGACATTGATGCTTGAAAGCATAAGTCTTTCAAATTCCTCGGGCCTCAAATCCGAAAATTGATTCTCGCCCATCTCGTAGGACTCTTTTCCGGCGGCATAGCGTTGATTGTGTCTCGTAATTAATTGCATATTATTCAAGTAGACAATCAGACGCTCTCGCTCCTCCATGACATCCTTATAGAGTTTATTGAACTTTACTTTGAAAGTCTTAAACTGCCCTATGAAGTCCGATAGAGACCAGGCCTGGGCGACTCCGACCAGCGCCAAAACTAAAAGGACTGCCTTCATATTGATTTAGGGTGAACCTTACTGAAACACAGTGAGATTCTAACTCTACTTGGCTTACCATTTTGATCCACTTATATACCTTCGACAGGTGTGAACTAACTTAGCACAAGTGCATTATACTATCAGCAGCTGTGTTTACTTAATGCATTATCAATTGTCTGGAAAGTTTCTTAACTTCATAGTTAGTTATTTAAATTAATATGTGAGGGATTTTTAATTTAGAATTTGAAGCAAGAGATATTTGTTTTTAAGAAATGTACATACTTGTACAAGATGCGTTTTCGTATTGATTTTATTTTTTTTGGCTACATGTTCCCTTTGGCCTAATACTGATTCAAGAAAAAGTTTGAAATTTGTTTTTGATACTATATACACATATATAAATATGGGCATTTCCACAGAAAGGTCAACATAGGCCAAAAACGTTAAATTGATCAAACACTCTACATTGGAATAAATTCACTTTTCTTTTCTTTTCTTAAAAACTGATTTCCAAAATGGACCGTTCGTATTCTATCGATTAAACTCAGTAAGATAGTAATATTGTAACATAAACAATTTTAATTGATCGTTCATATGGCAGCTACATATATAATATAGTGGTCCGATCAAAAATCTAAAACAAACTCAATCTGCGTGCAATATAGACCAACCTACATACCAAGTTTGGTGTCTCTAGCTCTTATAGTTTCTGAGATAGACAGACTGACAGACGGACATGGCTAAATCGATGTTGATCAAGAATATTTATACTGCCAAGCCTCCTTCTGCCTGTTACGCACATTTTTTTTGGGACAAAGTTAATAGACCCTTGTAATTTTTTTAAGTACGGGGTCTAAAAAACTGCTTAATATTTTTAAATCAAACAAAAAACATTTTTAAGATGGATAAATGCATTACACTTTAAAATTGATTAATTAAAATCAGTGTTAGAGCTGGTCGTGAAGAAAACAACTTCTGCCTGAGTAGGGTGCGAATGCCTTGGTTTTTTTAAATTATTTTGAAAACGAACAATTGCCCAAAATCAACCTTAGTACCAATTGAAGTGCTTATCAATGCGTACGAATGTCGCATTCGACATTAGAGAATTACCCATATGCATATTGAGTGAGCTTACTAAATTATAGATTAAGTGTAGCTTAAGCTTTTTGGTGCATTAAATATTGCGTTAAAAATGAGTTTGACTGAGTAGATGATTTTTATTTTCACTTTAATATGATCGTATGCTCATCTTTGATAAAGAATCTAGACATTTGAGCTGTTTTATCTTAAGTTTCTTTACAGACAGTAAGCATTTCTAAAAACACGTCAATAATCCAAAACTAATTACCTCCGATGACGCATTTGCACTTGTTATGATCGAAAATTGAACAAATACTCTAATTACGTATTACTTACTAATAGCTTAAAATAGGTCAGTGATAACAGACCTAGACAACATTTTGTATATTGTCAACACAATACATACTGTAAATTTTATAATATTTTTAATGTTTAATATGCAATTCAATTGTCATTGTGCATTATTTTTTTTAATATTTAAATATTTTTTTAAAAACAAATCAATTAAAATTTAAAAAAACTACTTGCATACTTTGCGGCTGCTCCCATAACTTTTGATGCCTCTGAGAGTAGTAATTTAATAAATGAATAGGCAAATTTTTATTTATAAAAAAATCGAATTTGATATAGGTACTTTATTAAGATGTTGCTTAAATTGTGATTTATGTTTTGTGAATATAAAATATACATTTATTGATATTTGCAAATTAATTTCATCTGCAAAAAGTGTTGCAAGGTTTTAGGCAGCAGCATAAAATTAAATGTTTTGGTTAATTTAAAGTTTTGCAAATTTATTTATAGTATATCACTGCGGACGGCAGTCTGCACTAGTGACGAAAGCAGCACGAAGGGTGCGAAGGCGACTAGCATATATACACAGGAAGAATGGAAAACTTGCTATGACTGTTCGATCAGGTCGAGTTATATACCGATCGAAAGGTATCAATTACACTTACAAATGTGCATACTAAGACTTTTGGAAACTCACCTGGTTCGTGAGATAAACAGGTGTTAGTGGGAATGACACCGCAATCATTGAAATCCGACCACTGGTTCAAAAAATAATTAATTTTGAAATTTTTAGTGGCCTTCCGAAATCGAGATGAAAAGTCAGTTTGTCTGTTTGTTTGGATCAATTCGTTGATTTACCTTAAAAGTTTGAATGAGGACTTGTTCCCACTAAAAAATCTAGAAACATTTGTTTTACGAAAAATAGCTAGTTTAGCAAGAAATCGCTAAAAACCGCTATATACCGTTGAAAGGGCTCTTAGACATACCTTCAAAGTTTTTTGTTTAAGTAAATAGGTAAATAGCTATAGGCGAAATAAGGTATTTTCCCCACATTTGGCGGTCTTTGAGAAAACGCAGCTAACAAAATTTTTTTTTAATTTGTACAAGGTGGCGCAAAAGAAGTCATCCGATGTTGTTTGGCTCTTATTTTTTTTAAATGAAAAACTTCGATTCTGTTTTTTGATTATGTTTATTTAGACCTTTAGAATTAATTGTGTTAAGTCGAGAAGATGATATCGGACAAATGGGCGCCGTCACAATTGATTGCCATGGGCTCGTTTTATGGCATTTTCCATCACTTCGGCGAGCGTTTCTGGCGATAAATTCTCGCATTCGTGTCGGATATTTTCCTTGAGGGCTTCCAAGGTCTCAGGCTTGTTGATGTAAACACGGGACTTCAAAAAACTCCATAAAAATAAGTCCGGGACCGTTAAATCGGGCGATCTGGCGGGCCAGTGCAAATCGCCAAAACGCGAAATTAAGCGACCCGGAAACGCGTCCTTCAGAACAATACACACAATTATTCCGCGTTCTTGGGGAGTGTATCGCTCCATGGCTTATTCACTTGTATTCTGTATCTGTCTAGTCCACAAATGTCAAAACAGATTTGACATTGGCGGTCATTTGCAAAAATGAGAGCATCTTCCAATAGGGTGACTTCTTTTGCGCCACCTTGTAATATGTTGTAGTGTTTAAAATTACGCGTTTTTTGATATATAACACAAATAACACATAGCAGCCAGAGTTTGAGAGTGCAGATGGATTTTTTTATTATTTTTTAAATAATTCATGTGTAAAATTTAATATTATTCTTTACAGAATTGGATATCAGAAATTTTGGGGCATGAAAATGTTTTCGTCACTAGACTGTTACCTCGTAAAGAGGTTTTTTTGATAAGTATTATATTGTTTTGAATACATGAATATGCTATTTTGATAATTGAAAGTTAAATTGCCCATTAAACTACTGGATAAAGTGCATAGCTTGCAATTTTGCATTGATTATTCTTGTTGCGAGCCATGCGAATGTAACCATTTTCACCCCAGGATTGTGACCAAGAGTTCTTGACCTGCCAGAAGTCGCCGCCTTTGTCATCATGGCCATAGCCAACGACGACAACACCATGGTTGACGCCTCCTTGGCACGACGGCTCATCGAATACTCCGCCCTGATAATGCTGAAACAAGGATGCATCGATGGCGACTGATATGGGACCCTTCTCGGCGACGGCCGTTGCCAGTGCGGATTCATCATCGCTGGTCACACCAACAATATCAGCGACCTTGGCACCAATGTGCTCCCCATTGAAGCGGCAGTTTCCGTCCTTAGCTTCATAGGGATACGACTCCTCGGTATCCACTCCACCGTTGTCCTTAATGTATTGTAGAGCGTTCGACGGCCAACCACCTTGACAGCCGGCATCCTTCTTGGAGCAGTCAACCAGATTCTGTTCGGATAGGGAAACCAGTTGTCGGATCTTAATAAAGTTTTGTCCTTCCAGAGATGCAATGGCGGAGAAGGCCCAACAGGAGCCGCATTGACCCTGATCCTTCACTCCGGTAACAGCGCCCTTATCACGCCAATCCACACTCGCCGGAATCTTCACACCTCCGGATGGAGTGTAGATATTGGCGATATCAGATATTAAATCATTTGGATTGATCGTTGAGAGCATGAGTTCTTTGAACTCCGTGGAGTGCAGATCCGTAAATTGATTGACGCCCATCTTGTAAGTCTTTTCTCCAGCGGCATGTCCTTCGTTGTGTTTGTTGATAAGCTCCTTGTTGTCTTTGAAGATTTGCTTGCGCTGATCGTGCTCGCTAACGTCCTTATAGATTTTGTTGAACATCTCTTTAAATGACTCGAACTCCGCTTCCAGGTCGTACTGGTAGCTGATGTGGACTTGGGCGAACCCAATGAGGAATAATAGAGCGATAGCTACTTTCATTTTGGAATGAGCTGAAGATTACTGTGGAACTTGGCGTAGAAATGCATTTATATACCCCTTAGCAGTTGGCCTTAACCCGTTTGATTAGCCTTTGTGGAGTTGACCAACAATAGTCGAGGATGCAACGTGAAAATGATTCATAATATACATTTAATCAATATCTACTGGACAAAGATTAATTTTTCGTCATGTTTATGGCCTCAAATGGGTCACTGATAACAGGCCTTGATAACATAAAGTTGCCAATCAATTGCAGATTAATCTTTTAGATATACAATTGAAATGCATAAGCAGTAAAATAACAACTGCTGAAATAAGGTTACTAAAAAGAGTTTAAGGAGCTTGCAAAATAATTTAAATTATTATGTCAATTATTCGAAATTCATAGTTTAGTATAAAGAACGTGTCTGTTTCTTCAATTTTCTCAACAATACTCACAAATTGTCCATTTAGTATACATGCTAACCTAATTGCGTTTAAATGAATGATGTAAATTCAATCTGCGAATGGAGTTTAATATCACAAAGTAATAATTGGAAACAAATAAATCGATTTTTTTAATAAACATTAAATCAGATAAACTTTAAACTCTTATACCTTTACAACATGGAGTATTTTACCATTCGTTTTACTAATTTTTCACAAGTATGCTAATTTTGAAAACTTAATACTTTAACGGATATGGTGCCACGTCCACTTTTCCAAAAAAAATCTAAGGGTCTTGCCTAGGGTTACAAATTATTAAAAAATTACACTTTTTTGGTAAGGGACCCTATAGGGCTTTGCCATAACTGATCCGATATTCATGGTTTGGCCTCGAAAATCATTTAAATTTAATTCATTGCATTCAAATAGATTTTAGGCACAAAATATTGATTTTTAAAAGGACTTTTCGATTTCTCGAAAATTCAAAGTCAGTTTAAATTTTGCCCTTGCCAATTCGAAGCGTTTACTGATTGATAATTAAAATAAGGTGCATATTTTTGGGCAGTATGCAACTTAAGCAAACTTGAAGGATACTCTCAGGCTGATCTTCAATATAAAGCCATTTAATTGATCAAAGTTGGAAGTATTTAAATTTAAAATATCGAAAACTCAATTAACTTTCAACTTTGGGAATCAAATACATATCTAAGCACTACACTTTACTACACTCATTAATTATCGCAAGTAAATGTAATTTCCCACAATAATTTATCATAAACATAAGGGGGAAATGAAAGGGAAAATTCCAGATAAGTAGGTACAGCTTCTTCACTTGAAAGATGCAAAGATCAACGACTGCGCAGGCGCAAAGCGAGGTGATGCTATCAGAGAATGTGTCACAAACCATTCACCCTAGACTCCCCAACTTCCCGCACACCTCACACCTTGGGGAAAGTGGAAATGATATTAGTGCAGCCAAAGATAAATAGAAAGAATAATTTGAAATTGTAACAGTTGCTTGGAAAAATCAAAAACACAAGCAGCAGAATTTCCACTGAAGCATTGAGAACATCTACGAAAACTTTGTGCGACTACGAGTATCTTGTAATACAATCCGTGCGTAACTGCAATTACTTAGTGTGCGCCCCGTGTATCTATGTATCTATGTATCTGTCGGATACACGCGCAAAAGGTGAACAAACTCTGTCGCGCATGCGTTGTGGTTTCTCAGATATTATCCTACTCTGTCGTTGTCATCCAATTTGAAAACATGAAATATATTTGTACATATCCGCCCGTGACAGTTCCTGTGTCCCCAAAGTTGAATGAACTGTAGATGATCCTGTAATCCAGCCAACAGAGACTTGTTGCATGCAACATGCCTATGGGTACAGTCTATCTTTTAAAGGTGCAAGTCAAAGCGAACATTTTTGGTTGATTAAATGGAATTTTTGTAAACAAGAGTCCTTAGACAAAAAGTGAAACAACCATGGACTGCAAATTAGAGTAATGAATGCTAATTTCAACTAAAAAAATCAATGTGAAGCAAATGTGCTACAGTAAAATAGTAAACACCAAAATTTCTATTTCAGTCGGAACTATCCATAACAGCCAAAAAATTATATTTTCAATTTATACGATAGAAATCAAATTTAATTCTTATTTTTAATTCTTATTTAAAAGTCAAAAATAATCGTTAAAATTAATTGTTTTAATAACAGTTGTAAAATTACTCTTGACTCTGATTTTTTCAATAAATAAGAGTTATTTTTAATTTTGAAAATAAAAGTTACAATTAAGAGTTATTCCTTAACTTTTATTTTAAAAATCAAAAATTAAAAGTTAAGTTGAATATCTTTTGAACCAAGTCGTGTATTACCAATATTTAAAAATTTTTCTTGATTTATGACTCGAGACCATTCATATGGTACATCACTGTCCTTCAAGGACGAATATTAAGGATCCAACTTTTTGTACTATACTTCAATTTTGTTTCTATATTCTGTTGCGGTAAGCGATATTTTACAACTTTTATTAAAAAATGGGATTTTTTACGATTATGTTTGACTTTTTAAATAAAAATTAAGAATAATTTTTATTTCGTAACTTTAAAATAAAAATTTGAAAATAATTGTTAATTTGCAATTTTTATTATAAAACTTATAAAAGTTGTGGTCCCTGGAAAGAACCGTTGCCCAATATGTTGCAATCTCTTCGCGGGGTGCAACAGACAAGTCGTCTGCAGGAATCTAATGGAAGTGAATGGGATCCGCATTGACTGCACGTCCGACTACGGAATGATGCTATTTATAGATGCATGTCGCGGGACTTCGTCTAGTTAGTAGCCGATGGCAGAGCATCATGTTGCCGACGAGGGCTGATGTTAGGGCCTGTCTTCTTGCCACAGACTCGAGCGTCATTTCAATTGCATTCCAACGCGCGTTCGGTACAGAGATACGGGCACGGACACAAAATACGGATACGAGATCGCATTTAATTGGATTATCAGTGAATGTGAAGAGTGAATGTGAATCAAATCAATTTGAAATCATTTAATTAGTTATAAACAAAAACAAACGTGACAAGTTCCTAGCTACAAAACATACCAAAAAATAGATACATAAATTGATAAACTGTACAGCATATATAAAAATATTTAAATGCATATATAATAAGAAAAATAAAAAAATTATTTAAATAACATCATAAGTTTCAAAATACTCCAATAGTTTTTAAAGAAATACCAAAATTTTAAGGTGTGTATTAAAGTTTTTTTCAACTAAAATTATAAATCGCGTGAAAGAAGATCGAAAAAAAGATATCAATGTTTTTTCGTAAAGATCTTTGAAATACTTTGGGGAATGAGTAATGCGAATGTAATTTGATGTCAGGCTAGATGACAGAATTAGCATGCCTCTTCCATGTTGCCACAAAATAAGCTGGAGCACACCAAATATAGAGACCATGAGTGTTCGAAGATAAAGTGACCACATCCCAATGCATTTAAGTGCCAATGTCTGGAACGTAGCAGCAGCACATAAAATGAAGAAAAAAAAATACTTTAAATTTAATTCGAAAGACTGTCGCAAGGCTCCCTCCACTTTTCATTTCACTTTTCACCAACAACAAAACAGAGAAAAAAAATTGGAAAACGACAAGACAACAAAAAGGAAAAACGTAAACAACGAAAAAGAGTGAACACAGCACAAGTTCAAGATTCTTACACATACAGCTACAGATACATTTACATTTACAGATACAGATACAGATGCAGATACCGTAGAGTCAGACATGGGAATACACGAATCCCTCCGTAATAGCTAAAAGTAGAAAGAACGCACGAGACACGAGACGAGAAGCAATAAACTGCACCGAATGTAGTTTAATGCAGTTTGCTGGGGATCCTGAGTTTCTCTCTCCCCTCCCCAAATCCCCTCTCAACCATTGCGTTCACCCTGAAGATGCATTTTCCCGCTTTGGCGCACGACAACAACAACAACAACAACAACAACAAAGCGATGCCTTTTTCCCGATGCAATAGTTTGCTTGATCTATTTTTGGCCTAGCCAAGCCAGGCATTGTCTTGTCGCCTCGAGTAATTTGTTTGTTGCGTTTCCTTCGCATGTAGCTATACACTGAGCGAAATGGATGCACTTCCAAGTGCTTCTCATAAGCCCAATTGGAACTGCGAATGTCTGATCTTAAGATTTGCTAGAATTTGGCATTTCTCTTTAATTTTTTCCAAAATTTCCTGTATGTATATTAGTATTATATCCGATCTTGATATAATTTTACACTTAATTTCCTTTAACTATTTTCATTTAAGGCTATTTTACTATGTTTAATTTATGTTAAGCTTTTGTTAAGAATATTTTACAGATAGTTAATTAATTTTATTATAGTTTAGGTTGGGTAAGGTTATTTAAATTATTAATTTTAAAATAGTATACATAATTTGGCCTGTCGCACTGTGAGTTGATGAGCTTAAGTCCGATAAAGCGAATAACGATCATTTTCAAACACTCAAAATATATGATATTTTATTTAAAGTCTCATTAAAAATTATTATTTTTTTTTTTAAAGGAGGTAAATTTAATAATGTAATGTTAATTCTGAATCTTTTCTGAAAAAAAAATTTATGTTCTTTTGCAAGCACAAACATTTGTAGCACAAATTTTAAAGTATATTGGCAGTCCTAAGTTCTGATTTTATGTTAATTGAAGGACATTTGTAAAATTAGCAATTCCAAAATATTTGGCAAATTCATTAACTATCATAAGCATATCGAGGACTATTTGAACATTGTTAAAAAATGCATTCGATATTATGTAAGCATCGAGGACCATATGAAACTGGTTTGCAATTGTATTGAGCATTATATAAGCATATCGAGCAGTTAGGTGTCTGAAGTGCTTCAAGTGTCGCTCAGTGTAGTTGAGGGATGTGAAAACTACGGTACATAACGACAAACAAGCAAACAGAGTGCATCGATACTTTTGCAATCGGCATCGATAACAAATAGAGAGCAAAATGTTAGGCGGGAGTGCTCGACTAAGACATACCCAATAGTAATTATGTGTAATTATTAAAATGTGTAAAATAATTTTTTGTATAACTTGTGTGATTTATTTCCGATCAGCATGAAATTTTCCCAGTGGATAGATAGGATGGTAGAGTTAGAAACATTTTTATATCAAAAGCATATCTTCAAAGTGGCTGTGATTCATTTGAGTTTAAATACAGAAATATTTTTAGATTAACAGGTGATATGATATAAGATATGTTCATAAGAGTTTATAAACTGTCTGGGTCACAAGATGCCCCTTCTGCCTGTTACATTTCTTGGCAATATTTATAATACCCATTATTGCTCATTTGCAATATATGCAGGGTATAAAAAGTGCAAACAAATGTTTATTTAAAGCAAACAAACGTTGCAGATACTTTTCACCCCACAAACAACCACAATAGCAAAAACAAACATACATACACATACACACACACACACCAGTGATGACAGGTATTCAGCGACCGTATAAGCTAGATTTTGAGTAAAAATAAGATAAATAAGCTAAAAAATAAAAAGGCAAAGAAAATGCAATCACTGAAAAAAAGACCACTTTCTAAAATCAAGAACATTCATCTTAAATATTTTGTTCTTGAAATAAGAATATTTTAAGAGCAAATTACTAAAACTAAGAATATTAATCTTGAAAATCGTAATTTCTTAATATACAAATAAAATTCTCAAATTTAAATATTTTGTTCTTAATATAAGACCATTTTGAGACCAAATTACTTAAACGAAGAATATTATTCTAAAAAATCTTAAGTTCTTAATATAAGAATAAAAATCTTAGATCTTTTTGTGTTGTTGTTTGTTGTTAAGTGTCATATTGACATTACTAGACCTCAAGTTAACTAAAAATTACTTCATTCTTCTTAAAATGATGAGAAGCTAATCTTTATTTGAGATTTTCTGTCTTGAGTACTCAAAACTTTTTGGTCTATAAATAAGAATATACAGTAGAACTTCCCTAACTCGAACTTCTCTAACTCGAATTTCTCTGTAGCTCGAACTAAATGAGTGGCAGTAAAATTAATAATCTTAGGAAAAAGAACTCTTTAACTCGAATATCTCCCTAGCTCGAACCTTTTCTTTGGATAATGGTGATTCGAGTTAGGGAAGTTCGACTGTATTATCTTAAAAAAATAATAAGTTTTATTCTTATACTAAGATTTGTGGTCTTGAAAATCTAAGAATTTATGATCTTAAAAATAAGAACTTGGTCTTAATTGAAATGTTCTTAGAATCAAGATGTGTTTTCTTATTTTTTAGAACAAAGTTCTTAGTTCTGAGACCAAAATCTTGATTTAAGATTCTTTTTTTATCAATGTAGTATCACAGTTTGCAAAAAGTTCCGCACAATAAAAAAGGGTTGATATCAGATAACTCTTAGCAACTAGAAGTCGTAGTTTCTCAGGTAAAAATCTTTGGTTCATATATAGAATTCTGAGTCGTCCGTATGTCGTGCCAACAATTTTTGTTATGTGGTCATTCTATGTCAAGGTATTATTAAAGGTTAATCCCATTGCTAGAATATGGTGTATGAACTTTAAAATATTCTAGATTTATGGTTTTTAAGCTATTTGCAAATTTTGTAAGCTATTCCATTTTCAAATATGCTAGATCTAGCCTGAAATAAGCTAATCTGGCAACACTGACACACACAAACAGTCATACACATTCATATATGGACAGACAAGCTTGCAGCTTCAGTTTCCAAGTGCAACTGCAACGTTGACGCCGTGTTTAGTTTTTCCCCAATGGCCCGCAAAATTATAAATAGTGAGCATTAGATGAGCACAGTAACAACAACTAGACAACAACAACAACAACAACAACCAAGACAACAACACCTACTTGAGCGACGGCTGGAAATGTCAAGAGTGCGTCGACATTGCATGTTGACAGTGGAAACGCAACGCCGACGGTGGCAGAACTATTACGACTTCCATGTAGAAGCAGCAACAACAACTGCGCGCGCGCGCCACACACTCAACACACACACACACACACTCACACACATCTGGACTGCCCCTCAGTTCCCCTTCCCATGGCTGCCACTGCTTGCAAGCAAGAATCGCTGCAGGGGGCCAAGAAACCAAATGGAGTTGCGTGCTCTCCATAAATGGGGGAAGTTGCTTGCCACTTCCGTCTGCACCACAGTCTGTCTGTGTGTCTCTGTGCCTCTGTGTGAGTGTGTGTGAGGCTGCCAGATTTATGTTGAAACAATTTCACATTTGCCATAGCATTAAGAGGCATTAAAGCTATGGGCTTATCATTTACAAGCTTGCACCTCAAAAAAGAAAATATATACCTACGCATCACGAACAGGGAAGGAAGCGCGGGTGCTGTTTAAGAGAGCTCACTGTAGCTGTAGTAGTTGAGTTCATTTCCGCTAGCAGCTTGGACTCGCCCCAGTTTTCCCGCCCAGGCTATTTAGACAGTTTTAACGGCCTTTTTCTCAAATTTCATGGCGCATTTGGTGGATCGTTAAAATCAAGTCCCCTCAAGACGTACCATTAATGTTTTACTGTAGCATGCACTCGTACAGTCGTGCATTTGCACTAATTACAGTCGACTCTAACTAATGAGAATCTCTTGTTTTTTGGGTAGTTCAAGTTTGCAAAATGCTTAAATTAGAAGACTATTAAATTTAATAATAAAAGTGATCATTAAATATATAAATTGCCTTTTTTTATTGTATTTTGCAAATGTCTTATGTTCAGTTTGAAAATATCCATTATTTTGAATTCTCAATTTTTTGAGTTAACTTTTTAATTTTTCAGTTTTAATTTAAATTTAAATGTAACTATAAATATTTACTTAAATTTTTACATTAATTAACTTATACTTTTATTTTCACGTTAATTGGACAACTGCTCTTAGTTGACATTAAATAAATAAATAAATTTAAGGTTTATTTGGTTTATTTTTTGTATTATGCATTTAAAGCGATGCAGAAAAATAATTATAAAAATTAATTTTCAAATTTATTTATTTCTTCTGGTATTCGTAAATACTTTTAATTATTTGGCACATCTCAGTTATTGAACTGATTGTGATTTTTCTGCACCAAATTCTGTATCAACTTGGAAGTTGAATTTTGAAAGCATGTATATGAGTATTTTCAAAAATTAAATATAATTTTTCTTGTTAATTATTACAAAATAATATGTAAGAGTTTGAATTAGTGAGTTTGCACTGTAATTACGGGCATGCATTCATAACTGTGATTTCTCTCTTTCTCTTTGTTTTTATAGCTGACCCGAAATGTCAATGGCCACAATGCAGCTGCAGTCACTGGATGGGGATCACCTGGAGATGTCCACGACGACGCCAACGCCTCCGTTGCCCATTCAGCCGCCTCCGAACAATGGGATTGTCTATGGTTTTCGCACACGACATTTGTCCTGCATTGAGGAGAATGACTCGGATTCGTTGCATGGTTCATCCGTGCCACGTGGCGCCTACGATTTGATGCAACAAGCGGATGAGACATTTAAGAAACTCAACGCCGAGCTGGAGAGTGAGAATGAGGAGGATGCTGAAAATGGTGAGGAGGACGATGATGATGATGATGAGATGATGAGCATAACGACATCATGCCCATGATTGATGAGTCGCGCTTGGGAGATGCAGACTATCTGGATGAGCTGGTTGCCGTTGAGCAGCGACAGCAGCCGGAGGAGGATTTCTGGCAGCCCAGCTTCAATCGCAATGACATCATGATGACCTCGTGCTATGGCACCCTCAACAGCTCCTTTGGCGAACCGGTGACACCCAGAAAGGCACCGGAGCCATTGTATGCCACGCCTGAAAAGCGTCGCGAAAGCAATCGCAGCTTCGACTCAACCTGCAACTCGCAGACGAGCTCCATTTATGGCGGCTCAATGAACTCCTCGCTGGATCTCAAGTACATGATGAGCGTCTCCCTTGGCGCTGGCAATGGAGCAGGCGTCGGCGGAGGAGGAGGAGGCAACTGCAATGGCGGCGGCATCGGTGCCACAAGCACATTGCGTGGCGCCTCAGTGCCCCCAATGGATTTATCGCTCATATCCTGCGATGGTGTCAGCGCTCTCGACTGGAGTTCCGCAAGTGTCACTTGTGTCCTGGACTCGGGCGATGGCAATCCCGCCGAGGAGTTGAACGGCGAAATGGCAGCCAAGTGCCTTAGCGCGGCCGAGAGCGGTAAGTGGCAAAGCTTTAACTTATTTGAGGTTATGTTGCAAGTTAAGAGGTGCTAGTTTGATTTATCGTATTTAAAAGTAGATTGTTGTTAAGAAACAGCTACATTTTCTATCCTCAATGCATACCTAGAAAGTATTCAAAGAGTTTTAGAAATTTAATAAAAATTTTCTTAACCCATTTTATGTCGCGATACAAAAAGTAGTGTGTTTTTCGTTAAAAATCACGTTTCCAGCTTACTTGGGAACTTCTAAAATCGAATATGAGGTTAAAAATTAAATTTGAATTAACAATATTTTAAATTAATTTTTTTTAAATTAAATTTAAATTAAATTTTTTTTTTTGAAATATGGGATGACCAGAGTGAAGATTTTCTTAACTTTCCATTTGGAATAACTTAAAAATTTGCTCTACAAATTTTGCTGTTCGGCAGCTGCAGAAAATGGCTTAAATATAAGTGCTTTCAAGTTGGCTTTAGGAAAAAAACATTAAGCCTCATTTTTTTAATGTCTAAACCGATTTTTAATAACTATTAAAATGATATTTTGACGTAAAATGTATAGAAGTTAATGTTGATTTTCAAACAATATCATAGATAAAACTTATACATTAAAAAATGAAATTTATTTTGTTTTTCTTTTCGAAAAACAATACATGTATGTTCAAGTTTTTTGCAAACTCTTCTTTTATGCTATATTTACAGAGATTGTGTTTGAAAAATGTGCTTATTTAACTGCTATAAAAACTTACAAATTATATTATAATTTTAACATTATTTATTAATAATGCCGTTAGACAATCTATAATAATTGATTAACGCTAGTGTACTTTACTTCTCCTTTCAATTGTAGTTGTATTTATGCACATTTCCTATAGTGTAACATTCAGGGCCTCCACTTTCCAATTGATTTCCCCATTGATCGCATTTGACATCGTTTCCTGTGGCGTTGCCTGGTTATGACCATGGCAATTCATCAATGCGTCAAGCCATTAAACTCATTTACAATCCTTCATTATGAGCCAAAATGCAGCCACAATATTTTTTAATGACCCACTCGCAGCGAGGGGCAGACTCGAGATTTGAAGACTCCTTTCAATGCTCGGCATTAGAAAGGCAGCCCGCAAGGCGGTGGCTGACCCCCAAACGAAGCCACATTCATTCGAAATATAAAAAAACTAGTGGACGGTGTTACAGTCGAGCATACTCGACTGTCGGAGACCCCGTACCTTCTATGGAAAAGCAAACACTGATTAAAAAAATATTATATAAATCGCTATTGGTTCAAAAACAAAAAAGTTTTTCATACTTAGAATTGATGTTCGACTGATCGTTACTATGGCAGCTATATGATATAGTGGTCCGATTTTAACCAAATTTGGTCAGGATGTATGGTTTGGTGGAGATTTCTGAAACAATAAGAAAGTTTTTCATACTTAGAATTGATGTTCGACTGATCGTTCCTATGGCAGCTATATGATATAGTGGGTCGATCCAAAATCTAAAACAAACTCGATCTGCGTGCAATCTACGCTTTTCTTATTATAACCCAATTTTCTTCTAATTTCATTTTTTATTTACAAACTTCAACCTTAACTTCCAACTCCCACCAACCACACCAAATTTCTTTACTATAATTTTATTTCTTTTATTTTATTTTTTTTTCTTTTTTTTTTGACATTTTATTTAAATTTAATTATACTTTTATTATTATTCTCTTCTACTACACACTATCCCTCCCCAAACCACACCCAATAATTTATATATTTATTTTACCTTCCCCTAAAATTTTTCTATTTCCTTCCCTCCCATCATCATAAAAATATATTCCTCATCTCATCCATTTCTTTTTTTTTTTCTATCCACTTCACTCAACCACACCTCCATTTCTTATTTCCTTACATTTTCCCCCCCCCCCCCTCTCTTAAAAAAATTAAT
The DNA here is from genome assembly GCA_035047525.1 of Drosophila quinaria. NCBI lineage: Eukaryota > Metazoa > Arthropoda > Insecta > Diptera > Drosophilidae > Drosophila > Drosophila quinaria. The sequence goes on along the minus strand of JAWNPO010000510.1, from coordinate 916,286 downwards.
TTATTTCTTATTTTTTAATTTATATTTATTATAAATCAATTTCTTCTTTTTTTTAATATTATTTTATTCCCCGAAATTATAATTTTTTTTATTTTATATTATTTAAATTTTTCCTTCCTAATTTTTTATAAGAATAGACGCACCTACATACCGAGTTTGAAGTCTCTAGCTCTTAGTCTCTGAGATCTAGGTGCTATTACAAACGGACAGACGGACATCGACTCGGCTGTTGATGCTGATCAAGAATATATAAACTCTATGGGGTCTGCCACGTCTCTTTCTGCCTATAGTGCACATTTTTTTTGTTACAAAGGTAATGGACTCCTATACTTCTTTTTAAGTACGCGGTCTAAAAATGAAGACAAAAAAAAACACATATAGAATGACCGTTAAGTTGAAGACAGTGGTGTTTTTGGTGGTGCAATTCGATTGCGAATAGAGTAAACAAAGCAACTATTAGACATGGGGAAAGACAGCAACAGAGGGAGAGAGGGAGTGTGTGAAAGAGAGAGATAGAATGAGTGAGCGGTGCAGTGGTGCAGTGAAAGCCATCAGGTTGCCTGGCAGCAGCCCATTTCACACAGATGTTAAACAAGCCAGTCACGTCAGGGTCATAAATCATCCAAATAAATATATCTTTAGAAATGCAACCGACATCTATATATACATATGTATGTATACATACAAACGCATTCATACATATCCTTCATTTGCTCAACAAGTTGACTATCCTCGGGTGAAATTTGCTGACATTGACAGTTTCTAATAAGAAAATTGCCAAAGATTTATGCATTGCCCCCACTTCGATTTTCATTTAAAACTAATCAATAAATAAATAGCAACAACCAACTGGCAAAAAAATACCACAAATTTATTCAACAAATTGCAAAATGATGCTACAAAGTGCAATGTCACAGTAATTTACGTGCCACATCGTGCCACAACACGTTGCAGTGCCACGAAAAAAAATCTGATGAAAATTTATGCAAAGGGTTAAAGTGTCACGCTCGTCAATGTGCTGCACAGTGGGTGCAGTCGCTAAACTACTGCCTAAAATTATGTGTGAGTTTTTTATATAAAATATATACAGTTTGTCAAGTAATTATTTGCAAACCCTTTGAAAATTACTTTATGAATAAACCTTATTATAATATTTGGAAAGGTCATTTAATTTTCGTTCGAATGAGCAAAAATTTCCTTAACCCATTGATACCCATGGAATATTTTGAATTTTTGCAAAAGTCTACTTTTTCAACTTTTTTCCTCGATTTTTCACGAAAAACATTTTGAAGCAAAAAAATTCTTGGAACAATTCTAAGAGTAATTGCAAAAAAAAATTTCCAAAAATATCTTTGCTAGTATTTTTTAAAATTTTTATAAAATCCTAAAAATTACCATTTTAACCTATTTTTCCTCATTTTCATGCAAAAAGTGTTTTTTTTGCAGTTTTCAAAAAATTCTAAAAAAACTATCAAAAATATTTTTGGAAATTTTTTTTTTGCAATTACTCTTAGAATTGTTCCAAGAATTTTTTTGCATCAAAATATTTTTTGTAAAATATCGAGAAAAAAAGTTGAAAAAGTAGACTTTTGCAAAAATTCGAAATTTTCGAAGGGTACTCAATGGGTTAAGAAAAGTTTTGTGTCATTCAAACGGAATTTAGAGGACCTTTCCAAATATATATAATAAGCTATTCAGGCCTGTTCCGGTTTTCACTTTCGGCAATATTTTGCGAAAGTGAATTTCCCTCACTTGAAATTTTCGAAGGGTACTCAATGGGTTAAGAAAAGTTTTGTGTCATTCAAACGGAATTTAGAGGACCTTTCCAAATATATATAATAAGCTATTCAGGCCTGTTCCGGTTTTCACTTTCGGCAAGATTTTGCGAAAGTGAATTTCCCTCACTTTCGGCAAGATTTTGCGAATTGAATTCATTTGACATTGAGCAAGTGAGTTTGAATTCGGAAGGGATGAATCGATGATTTTGGCATGGTTAGCATAAAATTAAAGTGAAAACAAAATATGTATAAAATTCTCCAATGTTTTAGGAATAAAGCTACATCATCAGATTAACAAAAAATAATTCATTTGATTTTTAAATAATTTTTATTTCATCATACCTCAAAATCGATAAGACTGTAACCTAACATTTTTGTCGGATTTGCTCGACTTGTTCTAATTTCCGCAAGAATTTGTGAAAATTAATGGGAAGTTTATTAGGGCTGCCCTTGTATGTGAGGAAAGTTGTAAATACTTTCAAGTGTTTTTAAGCATTGCGTAAAATAATGAATTCAATTTGTTGTTTTTTAAATGCAAGTTGTGACAAAACTGTTGTTATTTAATACAAAACAAAGGAGATTATTTTTGTAAACAAACACTGTGCAACAATTGACAACTCTGCAAAAAGACATTGCTCAGCACTGAAACCAACCCGCGCTTTCAAAAATGCAAAATTTATATCGAAAGTAGGTTTTATCTTTGAAAAATGTTTCCACTTATGATGAAATAAATTTTAAATGAAGTATTTACACATTTTGACAGACGGAAATTCTTTTGACGCAAATGCGTAGTGCACTCAGAACATTTTCCAGCACTGTTCTGCTAAAAATTACTCAACACAATGTGGGAGGGAAATTCGGAGGGTAATTCGAAGGAAATGTAAAGGAATTTTAAGGGAAATTCGGTAAAATCTTGCGAATTAAAATTCGCAAAAAACAAGTGAAAACCGGAACAGGCCTGATTATTTTCTTATTTAAAGTCAAAATATTACAATTTTAAGGGTTTGCAAAGAATTACTTGACAAACTGTATTTTATATTTTTTAAATATTTATAAATTTGGAAACATAATTAACTTAATTCAATGAAAGAGAATTTCAAACCAATCAAAAAACATACTATTTAATGGGCGTTACAACCGATTATTAGTTAAATAATTGAAATACTTATATAAAATAAATAATTGAAAAAGTTTCTTAATTTTTAAATATTTATAAATTTGGAAACATAATTAACTTAATTCAATGAAAGAGAATTTCAAACCAATCAAAAAAACATACTATTTAATGGGCGTTACAACCGATTATTAGTTAAATAATTGTAATACAATAATAAATAATTGAAAAAGTTTCTTAATCAACAATAAAAATAAACTAATTAAATATCAGAAAAACAAAAACAGTTTTTATAAAAATCGAGCGCTAAAAAAATAATAGAAAAAAAGGGTACTCAAAAAATAATAATGGAATAAATAGGGTACTCAACACAACTTTTATTCTATTATTTTTTTCAATTTTCAAGTACATGGTTGCCCATATTCGACGGACCCATGTTTTTTTTAAAAAAATCAAAGAAAAAAATTAAAATTTGGCGGTTGGCAATCTTAATCATTTAATTTGTTCCAAGTAATCATTTAATTTGTTTGTTTACATCAATTTTTGAATATGATATCACTCAAATGGCCGCCTCTGGCGTTGATGGCGTATTGTGCTCTTTTTGCAGCATTTTCCATCGTTTTCGCCAACATTTTGGCCGGAATAGCGGCTATTTCTTCACGAATGTTGTCCTTGAGCTCTTCTACGGTCCTTGGCTTGTTAACGTAAACCTTTGACTTCAAATATCCCCACAAGAAGAAGTCAGGCGGCGTCAAATCGGGCGAACGCGGTGGCCAGTCCAAATCACCACTTTTCGACATCAAACGGCCCGGAAACAATTTCTTCAGAAAATCGATTGTTATGCGACTTGTGTGCGGTGGAGCGCCGTCTTGTTGAAACCAGAACTGCCCCATACGCTTTCGACGAATAATTGGCATCACAAAATTGGTCATCATGTCGCGATAACGCTCCTGGTTGACGGTAACAGCATGGCCATTTTCATTTTGGAAGAAAAACGGCCCAATGACCGTTTTCGCACTAACGCCGCACCAAACTGTGACTTTTTCGTCATGAAGAGGCACTTCTTCAATCTCCTGAGGATTTTCAGTGGCGTAAATACGGCAATTTTGCTTATTTACGGTCCCATTCAATGTGAAATGGGCTTCATCGGACATGATAATGTTGTTCCAAAATTGCTCGTCATCTTCGGCCATTTCGATGACTCTTTGGGCCCATTCCAATCGACGAGGCTTGTCCGCAGGCAACAATCTTTGCGTCAATTGAATTTTGTACGGGAAGAAATGCAAATCAACGCGAATTATCCGTTGTAAAGTGGACCGAGACATGCCCAACTGCTGAGAACGGCGTTTTTGGGATGTTCTTGGGGACCTCTCAACACTGGCTCGTACGGCAGCGATATTCTCGGCCGATCGCCTTGGTCGACTTTTATTTGGCCTCTTCGGATTAGAAAGAGCCTCACCAGTCGAAAATTTTTCGTATAAACGCTTAATGGTGTTCTTAGAAGGCGCACTTTTCACATTTTTTAATTTTTTAAAAGCACGTTGAGTTTTCACAATTGACTTGTTCTGTTGAATGTAAATTTCAACTATTTCAGAGCGCTCGCGTGGCGTGTATTGTTCCATGGTAAAAATCTGCTTGGACTGACGCTTCAAACGCGGTATGTCATTAAGCGATCTGACATCTCTGTCAAAAGTTATGGAGTTGACAGATGGGTCCGTCGAATATGGGCAACCCTGTATTTTCCAAGATATTTCAAAACACTTGCGGGAGTCAATAATAATTAAAAAACAATTTATTAAGTTTATTTAAAAGTTTATTCGAATTGTTTATCAATGATTTATAACAAATTCGCGAATCTAAATTGAGATGGAGTTAAATTTCTTCGTTGCACTTAATGGACATTTTCACCCACTGTGTCATTTGCAAAGCTCAGTCTTCTAGCTTGCCACATATTGTGTTGTGGTGTGTGTTGCGAGTGTGCAAAAGTGAAAAGTCATGAATCATATACATGCATCATGATCAAAACGCACCTTTGATTATCACAATAATGATGATGATGATGTTGTTGATGATGATGATCGTTGTGAATTGTGAAGTTTGCCAAGCGTGGAATACGAGTGGTTGTGGGCCATAAAGTAACATTGCTTATCGCTGGAAAACTTTTAAAATCCACTTGAGATAGCTGAGAGCTGAGAACGTGCCCCCCACACACACACACTCATAGGCAGGTAGAAAAAGAGACCTAAGCATACAGAGAATGAGAAAGAGGGAGACGGAGTGGAAGAGAGGGTGTAGTGAGAGAATAAGTGGAGCCGGTGGCAGCTTGTTAGGTTGCCGTGTATCTACAAATAGACTCTGCGAGTCGGGCTGATGGCCACAAGACAAAGTCAAACAAAAGACCAAACGGTAGTTGCCATCAATGGTCGAACCCAAAACCGGCTGCGGGTCTACCTGACGGGTAGACCCCAAAAAAAACGTACTCCCCAGTCTCAGTCTCCGTCCCGTCGCAGACGCAGTTGCAACTTTGTTGTTGGCCAGCCAAGTGGCACAAAAAACAACATACATGTTGGACCTGAACCTCAACTATTTATTACCATGGAACGCTTTGGGGCACAGATACCACCGCCGACTATTGCAACTTGCAACAAACTGAACTTGCCACCCAATCAAACACCACCTCGCACGCATCGCAAAAGTCGAATGCATTTTGTATGTTCGATAAGTGTGTCGGCGATTTCCCACAACTGATATATTCCTATTTGAATTTGCAATTGCTCTTCCCATATTTATGACCCTAGCTCTATGGTAATACCCTGTAATCATGCAGTGCACTTTGAACAAGATCGTCAGTTCTGACAGTTTAAAGAAGCTGGAATTAAAGACAGTAAGAACATAGAACAATTTTTTTTATTTATTCTGTACATTTCAAAAAGTAGTGTTTTTTTTATTAAAAACCACTTTTCTATGCTAATTTGGACTAGAATATGATATTAAAAATTAAATTAACAATCGCATTTTTTAAAACTTAAGTATTTTTTAAAATTACATTTAATTTAAATTTTTATTTTTTAAATATGGGATGACTAGAGTACACATTTTCTGGATTTTCCAATTTTCTTAATTTTCTATTTGCAATTGAATGCATTGGTTTACATAAAAAAATCCCCAGCGGCAGAAAATGAGTTGGAGCCAAAAAGCAAAAATCTTCGGGAGGTTTTTCAGTTAGCCAATTAAGGAGTGTCTTCGAGTCAAGCAATCTTTTTCTGGCATACGTATTTCTGTTTTCTTGTTTGTTTTTCTGCATAGATAAGAGAAATTGGTTTGGGGTCGGTGAATCCCCAAAGATAAAGTGCATCTCAAGGGAGAACGACCTAAAGTAGCATTTAAATTAATGGTTTCACTTATAAATTGGACCACTTTATAAGCTGTATTATTCAAGTATACTAAAAAAGGAAATCCATAAACTTGGCAAAGAAACTTTCAAGTTTTATAAGAAAATTTAGGAAAGAACTAAATTCTTTTCCTAAAATCCAACTCTATTTTTCCCACTTTCTAAAACTTCGTAGCTATTAACTATTTATGATCTATCACATTTCATTTGAGTAATAATTTTGATAAGTTGACAAATTTCAATTACAACGTAATAGAAATAAGTTAACATGCACATAGTTGTTAAAGAGTTGGCCGCCCACAGTTAATCAGGTAATAGCCTGTCCCCATTGGCAGTCAGTGCAATGGGAATATAATGGACTATAATCAGTGAAGTGGTTGGGTGTCGAAGTAGTTGCTAAGTAGAACAGCTACAAAGCAATCAGATCCCACACATGAAACACATGTAAAACTCATAAATGAGGTTGATTAATGGATTTTTCATTTTCATTAATATTGTAGAACTTCTTTGAAACGTTTTAGAGCTGTTTTAATATTGCAAAAGAGAAATCTGTGCAACATGCTTTATTCAATTGATTGATCAATCTAACAATACTTTATTTAAAATGATAAGAAATATTTCTGATAACAGTGATTCTGATAACTTGGCTGGAATGCATCATAAATATATAGACTCTTATAATAACATTTACTCAAAGTCCCCAAATTAGGCTAAAAGCTTTGCGCATCTGCTTTGAGCTTAAGCTGGAGCTTTTAAGTCATTCTTGTTCTCTTAACACATGTGCTTATTTAAAGCTCTCTCTCATTCGCGCATGCGCTGAGCGCCTAAAGCTTATACTAAAGCTTTCATGTCACCCTTGTTTTCAAATTCAACCACCAGCTCTCATTAGTATGCAGCTTTAACGAATAGTTTTGCGTCATCATTATTTCACATTCTTAGAAAACTAACGTGAGTTTGCTTTATCAAAACTAATGTAACCCTTCGGCATGTGTCTTTGGGGCTTATCAAAAATGATTTCGAACCTCCCAGACCTCTGTACCGACGACTGATCATGGCAGAGGCTCAAATGCTTGCGTCATTTGCTCAGCGCCGGCCGTGTTGCTATTTTCGTTTACGCGCGATAAGCGGGAGTCAGCACCTCAATCAGTCAGAAATCATCAACAACAAATATAAATACAAGCAGGCACTCGTACAACAACAACAACCACAACAACAACAAAGCGTGAATGAATTTTTCCACACAAATTGAAAATGAAAATGAAATGTGCGATAATGAACTGATAAGCCAAACATCGCGCTCTGAGCGAAGCGCCGAGTTGAGATCGCGTATCAGCTGCAGCCAATGAGAGAGTGCAAGCGGGAGAGAAAGAGAGTGAACCCACGCAATGGGTGAGCACGTTTGGAAACCGGTACAGCGCTCAGTGTAGACTTTTGTTGTAGAGTTACGCTCTCAGCTAAGTTTTCGTATTGTTGTTGCTGGCTGACACTTGTTGGCCTGCGGTCGTTTAGACTCACGTTCAGTCTGGAAGCGCGTTTCAAAGCTTGCACGTCGTGTGCTCCGCGTCACTTACGTCATCGTTTTCGTTCACCTTGCGATCGCGTGTACCGCGACGCGACATCATTTTGGATACGGTTTCATTATTACATCGCGTGTGAAAATTGTTTAACTCGAAAGCGCAAAATTGCAAAAAACATAACAAAACAAAAAGTTTTCATTTAAATGTGTGCCGGCAGCGTCCATCGGGCGTATGTGTAATGGAATGTAAAGCAGAAATATTATAAGCATACATAGTTCGAGTGTTTATCGATAACAAGCAATCGATTTCAGTTTCTTTTAAATTTTTGTACCTGGATATGATAAACAGCAAATTATCTATTAAACGAGTGCATTACAAAATGAAAATCATATTTAAAGTAAATTAAGAATTTCTTATAAACTATACGAGCTCTCCATCGATTTGTCAACGTGATAAATTTGTAATTGAATCGAACAATAATTATACCTTAAAAGCGAATACGATACAAAAGAGAAAGAGAATACCTTAAGGTAAATCAGAAGAGGAGTCAACGAATTTGCAGACCAAAAACTTGGTTAAAAACGACTGGAAACGAGTTGAAAGGATTCGCAGCTGCAACTGAAATAACACACATACAATCTACAAATAAATACCGAATACAGATACTACACATACATACATGAAGAAACCGAAAACGAAGAGCAAAAAAGATTCATGCCATGTTCTCACTAACCAATCGCTCTTCGAGTGGCAAAAGCACCAACAAAATCAACAGCAACACTAACACCAACAACAGCAACATTGGCAGCGGCATCGACAGCAACGGCAACAACAACAACGGGAACGGCAAGGATAAAGTAAATTTCCAAAATAATTGGAGCTGCAATAAAACAACCGGTCGACGTGCTGGAAGTGGGTATAGCTGCAGTTTCTTAGGTAAATCTCATGGGTGCCATAAGAATAAATAACCGTTAAATGTTTTGGCCATTTCGGGTGTTATTTAGTATAGTACATCATCATACACATAAAAGCATCAAAGCAAGCCGTTGACAACTTTGTGAACACAAATTAAAATTTATGTGGGTAAAGTACAGTGAATCTTCCACATAAAGAACTCAAAAAATATTTTTGTGTATATGTGTAGGGGTATCATTAAATCTTAAAAAAAAAACCTCTTTACGAGGTAAAAGTCTAGTGACGAAAACATGTTTATGCGCCAAAATTTCTGATATCCAATTTCGTGACGAATAATATTAAGTTTTACTTATAAATTATTTAAAAAAAATGTTTGACCCTCTGCGCTTCATTCTTCATACCTAAAATAGTGGCAGTAAAATTAATAAACTTAGGAAAAATAACTCTATAACTCGAATATCTCCCTAACTCGAACTTTTTCTTTGGATAATGGTGATTCGAGATAGGGAAGTTCGACTGTACTACTTTTTTGTTAAACTTATTTATATGTAAAACTTAATATTATTCGTCACAAAATTGGATATCAAAAATTTTGGGGCATAAACATGTTTAGTAGTAGTAGTAAAAAAATAAAAATTAAATTAAATTGCCCCTCCCACTTACATCTGTTTATCTCACCAACCAGGTGAGCTTTCAAAAGTCTTAGTATGCACATTTGTAAGTTAAATTAATACCTTTTGATCGGTATATAACTCGACCCGATCGGACAGTCATAGCAAATTTTCCATTCTTCCTGTGTGTATATGCTAGTGCTGCTTTCGTCACTAGCGCGGACTGCCGTCCGCAGAGATTACACAAACTTAAAGATACAACTATTTATTGCTTTATTCGATTTGTTATTGTTAATTATTTATGGCTCATCATGTTAAAAAATTGATTATTCGACTCTTCATTTGAGCCGTAATTGTGAAAGTGTTTCACGCAGAGTCCGCCCACTGTTCTCTGCTATTTTCCATTGTGAGCATAATTGTCTTTCATCTTGTACTTTGTCTGCACCATTTCTCTGTTCATTTTCAACTATCTGCACAACATTTTAATTTTAATTTTAACGTTCAAGCTACTTACAATACAAACAATAATAATTACAATTGCAATTTTCTGTCTTCTGTTTTCATTGTTGTTGTTACATTAAAATGCAAATACTTTGCATCAATTTACATGTCGCGCCGCAGTCTGAAATAATTTTCAATTCCTCTTTGCTCTTAATACTCGTTGTTGTTATTTTTGCGGAAAGAGACAATGCAATGCTTTTGTCTCTGGTAGAGTTCTGAAAGGGCGGGGGAATGTGGAGGTTGGGGTACAGCAAGTGTATTCCATGAGAAATGCCATAAAAATTCCAGCAAACGGCGGCATCTTTAGCTCTGCGCTTGCGTAAAAGCTTCTTCCTTTCGCTGCGCATGCCAAAGCTCAACACAGGCAACGAACGTTCAAAATGTATGTGTGTGTGTGTGTGAGAGGAGAGCGGGCGGTAAGTTGAAGCTTTTGCGTTGGGGTTGTGAGCGGTGTTTGTTAGTGTGCTGCTACACAATTCCCAGAAATGTTTTATTTTAAAATTTGTTAACAAGCAGCTTCACACACACAGACATACACACACATTCTCAAGTAGTTTCGCTCTGGGTCTCCACATAAATAAGTACATGCTTCAATATTATAAGGAGTGTGGAGAGGGAGGGTCAAAAGTGTATCAAGTGCTTCTACATTTAATTGTTTTTGTGCTGCGCTTTCAAGTTGAAGGTTAAAGTTGAGTTTTACCTACTGAGCATACAAGTGTGTGTGCGATTTTTCAGGCTTTTGAATTCTCTTCGAGTGCCAACAGACAGATCCTTTGTGTATTCACATCAAGTATTTAAACTGTTTGAGACAAAAGAAAAGAATTTGAAATTTATTTTGATGAATTCTAGACAGTTTTTAATGAGCTTTAGACAATGCATCAGCTTAGCAATAACAAAAAACATCAAAAAATTAGTTGTAGAATTTATTTCTTAGAAAGAGATATGGCACAGTGGTTAAAATTGTCATATAGTATGTTTTTAATTTGATATACTTATTATACACATAATTTTTATATTTTTATTTAAAAACTTAACACTTACACATATTTTATTTTATCATTATTATATTTATTTTTTCATTGATAAAATACTGTTTGCATTCTAAGACTTGAAGATACCAACTATATTAAATTATGTACATACATATCATATAAAATTTAGATCTGAAAGGCTTACAAGTTTGAGGACATTTAAAACATTTATAATTGACTCAACTTTTAGGCAAAAATTCAAACCAAGCGTAAAAGTATTTGAATAATTGCAAAAAAATTACTGACCAGTCATAATATGTCTAATTAAGATGCTGGCAAAATACATAAATAACTTGTATGCATACATAGTATATGTATATTTTAAGTTTAAGAGATTTGCATGCAGCTGTTTGAATATCGAGGTCTCGGCCCCGCATGCTCGCATTATTAGAAAGGGAGATTCGTGGAGAAGATGAAGAATTTCAAGTCTTTTAGCTGGCAACTGGCAATGAGTTAATTTGCTGCTAAAACACACCCTCAGGGCTCATTAGGAGCCGTAAATGTGAGTGTGAGTGTGTGTGTTCATGTGTGAGTGAGATTTATCTTATAAAAAAAACCTCTTTACGAGGTAAAAGTCTAGTGACGAAAACAGTTATATGCCCCAAAATTTCTGATATCCAATTTTGTACGAATAATATTAAGTTTGACATAAAAATTATTTTAAAAAAAATTTTGGCACTCGGCACATTGCGCCAAAATTCTCAATTCTTCATACCAAATAAAATCAAGTTTTGCGCAGTCCGAATGCAAAAATTTTTTTAAAATAATTTTTATGTCAAACTTAAATTATTCGTCACAAAATTGATATCAAATTTTGGGGCATATAACTGTTTTCGTCACTAGACTTTACCTCGTAAAGGTTTTTTTTATAAATATCAGAAATTTTTGAATAAGATATAGAAATTTTGAAATTTCATTCTATCAACTTTGTTTATTTTTTGTACAAGCTAAAACAAACTGTCTGCCAACACTGGTTCCCTTAAAACACACATGCCAAGCGCAAAAGCTAGTAGCACTCTCAAACTCCGGCTCTATGACACTTTGCTGCTGCTGTATGCATGCTACTGCATATTACATGCAGTAGTGTAAAGGTAAAAGGTATATTCAGTTAATAAGTAATATCTTCCAAACCCATCGATAAAATTTTTTGTGTCATATATCAAAAAACGCGAAATTTTACACACTACAACATATTGAAAGCTAAAAAAAAATCGTTAGCGTCGTTTTCTCAAAAACCGCCAAAATCTGGGACAAAATATCTTATTTCACCTGTTGATTTTTACCTATGCAATTTAGAAAAAAAGTTTGAAGGTTTGCCTAAAAGCCCTTTAAAATACCTTTCCAACGATACATAGATCACGTCTGTAGCTCATATCGTTTGGATGTTATAGGGGTTTTAATTTTAACGGTTTTTAGCGATTTCCCGCTAAACTAGCTTTTTTTCGAAAAAGTCGTAGAACAAACGTTTCTAGATTTTTGATCGGAAACAAGTCCTCATTCAAACTTTTAAGCTAAATCAACGCTTTGATACTAACAAACAGACAAACAAACAAACAAACAAACAAACAAACAGACTGACTTTTCATCTCGTTTTGAGAAGGGCACCAAAAATTTCAAAATTAATTATTTTTCGAACCAGTTGTCCGATTTCGATGATCGAGGTGTCATTCGACGCGTATTTTTAATGAAAATTGTAAAAAATTCAAAGAAAATTCAAAAAGGCTCCAACGGCCCCATTAGCTTTAATAATTTAAATTTTTCCCCTCCCACTTACACCTGTTTATCTCACGAACCAGGTGAGTTTCTAAAAGTCTTAGTATGCAAATTTGTAAGTTAAGTTAAACCTTTCGATCGGTATATAACTCACCTGATCGGACAGTCTACAAATTTTCCATTCTTCCTGTGTATATATGCTAGTCCCTTCGCACCCTTCGTCTGCTTTCGTCACTACGCGGACTGCCGTCCGCAGTGATTTGTTTATTTTGCATTGCCACAAAGCATTAACAAACTTTCGGGCAACACTAGTTATTTGTCCAACGCAAAAGCTTTCAGCTACATAGTTTCCACCTCTGGCTGTTACGACACTTTTTTTTTTAAATGTATAAAAATCAAAATACATTGCATAAAAATCATTTAAATAAATTAATGCTCGCTGTAATCGCAATTATTAAGTTTTTTTATCAGGGGCATTCAGAAACTATTTTTCTGCAAGCAGTAGGTACGCGCATGACGTTGCAACCAGTAAACATGCATGTCAAGCAGAGTGAGGGTATTTATTCAGTTAACAAATTTAGATATCAGGCAATGTCTTCCAAACTCATCGGTAAAAATGTTTGTTTCATATAAAAAACGCGAAATTTTACAAACTACAACATATTGAAAATTTAAAAATCGTAGCGGCGTTTGTTATGTTGGAAAAACAAATGCAACCTCACAATAAAAACACCCACGCAATTACAAAGTTCGACCGATTGTTGCTATGGCAGCTATATAATATAGTGGTCCGATTTGAACCAAATTTGGTCTGGATGTAAAAGACTACCGCAGTTTCATAATATGTCAGATTGGTTGAAATCGGACTACTATATCATATAGATGTCATAGGAATTAGATCGACATATGAAATTCTGATAATTCACACCGGAAAACAAAAAAAAAATCTTGAAAAAAAAAAAATGGTTTTCAAATTTTTTGAAAGTAATTTTTAAATATAAAAACCTTAAAAATAAAACAAAAATAATCAAAAATTTTAAAAAATATTTATTTTTCGGTGCCATAGAACTTATTTTTTTCACAAATTTAAAAAATTTTAACTTCGATAGCCCCTAATTAAGTATGTAGGGGGCGTGGCACCTTTTTTAAATGCAAATTTCATAGGTTAAAGACTTATCTATTATATGCCATTGAAATTATTCGATTATCTTATTTGGTTCAAGAGTTACGATTTTTGCAACGTAAAATCAGCAATGGCCCCACTGTGTGACGCTGCAAGCAGTCATACATACTGCATATATACATTCAGTAGTGTAAAGATAAAAGGTATATTCAGTTAATAAGTAATATCTTCCAAACCCATCGGTAAAATTTTTTGTATCATATATCAAAAAACGCGAAATTTTACACACTACAACATATTGAAAGCTAAAAAAAATCGTTAGCGTCGTTTTCTCGAAAACCGCCAAAATGTGGGGCAAAATATTTTATTTCACCTGTTGCTTTTTACCTATGCACTTTAGAAAAAAAGTTTAAAGGTCTGCCTAAAAGCCCTCCAAAATACCTTTCCAACGATATATAGATCACGTCTGTAGCTCATATTGTTTGGATGCTATAGGCGTTTTAATTTTAGCGGTTTTTAGCGATTTCCCGCTAAACTAGCTTTTTTTCGAAAAAGTCGTAGAACAAACGTTTCTAGATTTTTGATCGGGAACAAGTCCTCATTCAAACTTTTAAGCTAAATCAACGCTTTGATACTAACAAACAAACAAACAAACAAACAAACAAACAAACAAACAAACAAACAGACTGACTTTTCATCTCGTTTTGAAATGGGCACCAAAAATTTCAAAATTAATTATCTTCTGAACCAGTGATCGGATTTTGATGATCAAGGTGTCATTCGACGCGTATTTTTGATTAGAATAGTAAAAAATTAAAATAAAAATCAAAAAGGCTCCAACGGCCCCATTAGCTCCAATAATTTAAATTTTTCCCCTCCCACTTACACCTGTTTATCTCACGAACCAGGTGAGTTTCTAAAAGTCTTAGTATGCACATTTGTAAGTTAAGTTAATACCTTTCGATCGGTATATAACTCGACCTGATCGGACAGTCATAGCAAATTTTCCATTCTTCCTGTGTATATATGCTAGTCGCCTTCGCACCCTTCGTGCTGCTTTCGTCACTAGCGCGGACTGCCGTCCGCAGTGATAGGCAAACTGGCATCGAATTAGCCGGAATTGCATTTGAAGAGGGGTGAAGAGGGACTTGTGGGTCTCTTGGCTGGTTAATTGTGCGGCAGCTCAGCGGGTCGCCTGACCAAGAGTGTCTGCGGTTTTAGATTGCAACACGCGGATGCGGATGATAATGCGAATGCGAGTAGCATGCAAAATTGTTCAACAAGTTGGCAGCCCTGTTCGTAATACACAGTCACCCCTTTCAGTCTGCCGCCATGTTTGCCAAATGGTTTTCGATTTGTTGCAATGACATTTTGAATTATTTGACACTTTGCATGCCGCAAATCTTCATAATTCTTCTCTCTCTCTTTCTCCTTCTCTCCAACTCTATCGCGGAGTCTTTCTTCTTGCAGTTTATTAACTCATTATTTTGAAATCAACGTCGGATCGCGTCGCATCGTTTGGCCGACACGCAAAACGTGTTGCAGAAGAGTTTCTTCTGTCTGAACTCTCTTCTGTGCGCTCTCTTCTGTAGACTGACAGTCTTGCAGTTGCTCCGGCACTCATTTTGTCATTAGCCCAATGAACATTATTCATACTCGCAATTTTAAAAATTATGCTTCGACTCGTTTTTAATTAAGACAATCAATAATTGTGGAAAATCTTTAAGTGGCATGCATATAAAGAAACAAGAGAATTACTAAGCTTTAAAACATTATTTTAAAGTTTATGTAAATTTAATATTTTTAATTATTTATTTGATGTCTACCCACTTCTGTATTTAATATTATTTTTAACATATTTTAGCACTGCATAAAATTTATTTAAATATATTTTTTTTAGTGTTGACCTTCACAAAGATTTTGCCGACAAACATTTAAAAAAATGAAAACCAACATTTTTTTATATTTTTATTATTTGCACATTTTGCTGTTATTTTGGTTGTTGATGATTACCAAATAGCAAGTAGCAGCTGCGTAACATTTTGTTGTAGTAAACGCGTCGGCCAAAGATAAAATAAAAACAAGGGAAACAAAAAAAACATCAACATTCATATCTCATCTGTGTCGAGTTGAAGA
This sequence comes from Drosophila quinaria, assembly GCA_035047525.1. Taxonomy (NCBI): domain Eukaryota; kingdom Metazoa; phylum Arthropoda; class Insecta; order Diptera; family Drosophilidae; genus Drosophila; species Drosophila quinaria. The sequence goes on along the minus strand of JAWNPO010000510.1, from coordinate 900,456 downwards.
GTGTTGAAGAGTTGGTTGTGTCAAGTTGTGGGCGTCAGTTGTCGTGTCGGTAGCTCCGACGTTGTCGACAAAGACATGAATAAATAGTCGAGGACTAAACATTCAACTTCAATGGTCCAATAATCGCAGTATATGACTGACAAATACCCTTCAAGTATTAAACGCCTTCAAACGTTCAAAAGTTCAAAATCTAATCAAAAAAGGATTGGAATACAGCTTTTACATTTCCAAGCCAATTCTATATACTTCAAAACTATTAAATTGCCAAGCTCTGTCATTGCGAAATTCTAGATAAGCATTTTAAAGAATTGCAATTAGTAACTGCTTTATTTCTACTGAAATTAATCAGCAAAATTTAACGAAAATCATAATTGAAAGTTATTAATCTTGCATGTGATAAATTACTATAATTATTAAAATTTGATATAAGTATTTACTTGGCACAAAAGTGTAGATGAAAAGTGTAAAATGTTGAAAGAAATCACATATCTAGCTACAGTGAAAGCTCCTTAAAGTTAATACCGATGGAGCTTTCACTGCATTCGCATTGCTCATTCATTCGGCATTTGGCACGCGAAATGTAAAACTTTTGATAAGATAAGACATATGTATCTATAGAATCTATATGAATTCAGTATATTGTGGTTGGTTACCTTGTGGTTGAGTCTGACACACCTTTTGTCACCTACCCGTGGTCTAAATGTTCTGTAGACGCCATCTAAGTTGTTTTTTCAATATTGACAAATAATTAAAAACGGTAATTGGCTTTGCTTGTTACCCACCTCGCAAACAGTCTACAAACATTTTTTTTTCTTTTTGCTATCTGCAAAGAGTTTGTTTTGTAATTTGTCGCGTCTCAGTTGAGGAAACGAACTATTTTCGTTATTTCTTCTGCTTTATTTTCTAGTGCAAATATAAATTTGCTAAATTTGCATAGTCGCCAAATGTTTGCCAAGCGATTTTGGTTTTTTCCCCTCAACTTTTGTACATCTGACTATCTTAGCTTTCGTGTGGGGGGTGTGGTCTTAGAGCGTGACTTTAGAGTTAAAAAAAAATGGGTAACCTTTCAGTTTGAAGATGTTTTCTGTGATAACCAGGGTCAACAGTAGATCAGCACTCTTTGAAACGAATTTCCAGACTGAAGAATCGGAGATGGAATGAAATTTTTAGGCGAAAGAAAAATTTTAGGGGGTCAAGTAAATTTCATGAGTTTAAATACTAATACTTTAACTTTATTTCTTTTGTCGTTCTTCACGGGGAAGTTCTTCGCTTTTTCTACTTATCAGAAGACAAATTGGTGCAAAACTGACCTTACTCAAAGCTTATCTTTAACTAATGTACGCGATAATACGAACAGGCAAATGACTCATTTGGAATATAAGTTCAAATATCCAATCATAAGAGTATCTCGACATTTTTTTCGCCCAGCCTAAACGATAATTTGAAAAATGTATTGCCATAATTTGGAAGTAATTTCGCCTTCCGTGCGAATATGAATAAATGTCTATTCACATTCATTTATATATTCATTGAGATATGTATTTGTTTGCCACTGAATTTAATTTGTGGGCGTCGTTGAAGCCGTTAAATAATTTATTATTTAAGTGTTTTTCTCTTTCATTTCACTTTGTATAATTGTTGAAGATGATTTAGAGTTGTTTCTTTTTGCTTTTGTTATTGTTTTTTATTTTACTTAACTTTCACCTGAGCGAATGCTGGGTCGTTTAAGTGAAATTGCTGCCTAATGACTGAGCATTTCTTTTAATTAGAAGACTCATCAGAGTGGCCAGAGAGAATTCACAGCAAAAACAAAAAATCAAAACAAAACATTTCCTCGTTTCCCGCTTTTAATAAGTCTCTTTCAAACAATGGGCGGAACTGGAAAGTTTGTTGAACTCTCTTTGAGTTGACAAGGTGCGTGCCAAGGGGCAATGCTCAGTATATTTTTTTTTTTTGAATTTTTTTTATTATTATTTATATTCATTCATTACAAACTGCCAAATCAAAAAGTTTATCTGACATTAATCGTACTGAGACATGAAAGATTGAAGAGGAGAACACGTTTTTATAATGTCAGAAAGAGAAGTGTGCTGTTTCATCAGAGATTCTGTAGTCTTTACTTCAGTTTATTTCACATACAAAATTTCAGATCGATTCATAGTTTAGTTTGTTTACCTGTTGATGTGAGAACGAGATGTTTTATAGTCAGTTCCCATGATTACAATTTTGTTGTCTTTAACAGAGAGTTTAAAAATAGGCATACTATAGAATCACACCTATAATTCGCAACCGGTTCTAGTTGTACTCTGATCCATGGGCGTGACCCGTTTCTCCGCTCGACAAGTGCGCGTACTGTTTGTTGTTTGCCGCCTCAAAACAACAATAATGTAAATCTCGCTTTTTGAATATGTTTGTACTCGTATGTTCCGAAAGGTTCAATCCGTTATTTTGGCATTTTTGCACTGTCATTCGCAGCCATGAATCAGCTTCAACGATGACGCAAAAGGGTCCAGTTGTGGCCCAAACAAATCCTTTACATTGAAACGTTGCACGTTGAAACGTTGCAACTGCAGCGAATTAATTTATCAACATTTTTACCGCTACAATGTCAACGCTGCCACAGCAAACACGAAAGAGAAGTTCGCAGCATTAAAAGGCTATAAATTTGAATATATATACAAACATATATACTTCTTTTTTGTTTTTTTTTTGTTTTGGATAACTGAACAAACTTCCAAGAAGCTGGCAAAGACAGCCAGGACAGGCGGAGAAGGGGCCATTTGATCGGGCCAAACAATTTTTGAAGAAAACTGCAGACCAAAGTTTGATTTATGCGTTGAGATGCTCAATGGGCGATATGAAAACAGACGGAGACTGAGACTGAGACGACCCGACGGTTAAGAAAAGAAGGAGATGCAGATGGAGCTGATGAGGAAGAAGAAGAGTTGTGGAAGAAGGGGAGAAATAAGCAAACTAAACGGCACGACTAAAAAAACGCGCTGCCCGCCGGATAAATGCTGCATAGACATAAATTATAAGCCATGGCTAAGTAGGAAACTGTTAAGCAGCCGCATCGCAGCAGCAGCTAAGCACAGTGGCGCAGACGAACTTTAAAATATTTGTAGGAGTTAATCGAATATCCTTAAAACTGATGTCTTTTTAAATTCTTTTTGAAAACTATTTCATTCAAGCCCCTTTTGATTGAGGAACGATATTTGAGAAAGTGAAATATAATTTTGGCTTCATTAAGCAAAAGAATTAATTTTTTTCTATAAGATGTATTTTTTCAGTAAAGAATTTTTTTAATATCTAGGATTATTTGAAGCAGCGGTCGGCACGACATTTGAATTCGTTAGCAGCCTCTGGCTCCGGGAGCCATTGCTTGCCCACCGCTGATTTAAAGTATGAAAATATTCGTTATTCCAGCTATTTTAGATTTTTTAGCATTTATTTTATTATTTTGTTTTATGTACCCAATTGAAACAATGGAAACATGTATTCAAATATTTTTCTATGCAAATTAATCACTTTTATCCATTGTCCATTATCTTTAACGACGGCTTCTGGCAGCTGCATTTAAGTAAGTTTTAGTTTCTCTTTCCTTCATATTGTTTACAAATATTTAACGAAAGTTTACAGTTGATACAGTGCCAGAAGTAAGCACCAAACACATACACATAGATTTACACACACAACACACAAACACAAAGATACAGATATTGACGTTAAAGTCTCCTTGGCAAGTTGGGGTTTGGTCATGTTGCCAGCGTCTTTTTGCTGGTCGGCAACATGTTGCTGCCACGTCAATGTTGCGCCTTTGTCTCGTAAATTTTAACATTTTTATTATAAAATCGCAATGTTGTTGTTGTTTTTTGTTTATTTCTTTGGTTGTATTGAAGTTTGTTGTTTTTGCTTATTTTTCACACAATGCGCGCGATTTATTTTGTATGCATTTTGGGACTGAAATTGATTAATTACAAAGCGGAAGAGCCGACCTCTCTCAGATGGTCAGTCTGCAGTCAACCAGCTGCAAACGTATTCATTTTTTAAGCTTAAGATTATTGTTATTTATAATTGTTAAACATTACACAAAGCAAAACTCAAGTTTTCTGTAAGTCACGGCTCAGTGGTCAGGTTTATTTATTGTTCTATCGAAGGTCGTCGCAGAGTCCCGAACACAAACGAATTATCGGGCTGACACTGAACTATTGAACTGCACTACTTGATATAGCATGAATGAGTGCTTGAATGCTGTGAATACTATTCAAAATTAATTTAATTAACTGATAATAGAATGAATATTGAATCAATATTAAAAACATAAAGAAAAAATGATCCTTGATATTTCATAATAATAAATGAATATCTATGTAATTCAAAGAGTGAATATTTAGATAATTCCTTTCAACTGTAAATGATTCGACTGATTTCCAGACATGTTGAATCTGCAGTCAAGAAGAGCTTCAATACCAAGTTTTTTTTAGCCAAAGTGCAATACATGTTGAGCACTTTTAAACAGATCTTAGCTAGAGTTTGTTTATAGGTTTATAACAGGATAAGGTTAGTTCCGCCCATCTAAACATTATGCTAAAACCCAACTCAATAATTCTGGGGAGTGTCGAAAATTGTTTACTCCGAATGCTTGGCGTCTGGCGCCAATTGAGAAGCCATCCACTTGGAGTGTAGTTCGAGTTGGCGTCTGATCTTCAATTGAACGTGGAATGCAAAAGAACTGAATGACACACAAGGGGGGAACTAAGAGAGAGGGGAAAGGCAATTGCTGTCGAGTGTCTGAGGCGCTGCAATTTGCAAGTTGCAAAATGGGATTCGATCTCGAGACAATCTTTCAACTCTATTGAGGTCTATCACACGACGAGAGGCAGCATTTACAGTCAGAGCATTTAGTTGAAATCGACTCGCTTGATGCAGATACATAATTGTTTTCGATGTCACACATGTTGTCTTTTTATGACTCTGAGCTACTTAAATGCCATGGCATGTTTTTGTTTTTCAGTGTTGTTTAATGAGCTATTAACATTTTTTTGAGGTCTTTAGAACCGAGTACAAATTGTACAAATTGTCATGACGCTCCATGTGTGAAGAGCAACAAGCACTAAAGGTTTAATGGGCACATGGCATTATAATAGCTTTTATTTATACAGTAAATAAATAGCATTGGAATAATTATAAAAATATGTTGAACAAAATCTAAAATTATACAATAATAATTCTGAGCACTTTAATTGTTGACCAATTGGTTTGAAATGGTATAACAGAGTGACAATGTTTTAATGCAAGTTTGCTTATGATTCCATATTTAAAATTTTGACGCTAGAGGGAATAAGTATCGTGAGTAGTTTAAAAACCATAAAATACATTAAGTAATAGCTAATAATTATGTATATTTCAATCTAGTCTTTCTCTTAAAATAATGTATTAACTAATTTATATAAATTTCTTTTTCATTTTAGGTAAGTTCCAAAATCATTTTATTAAGTGTAAGCAAAGGAAATCGAATTTATTAGTAAGTAATATTTGAAATTTCTTAGCTATGAGTTGACTGTTGACAGATCACTTTTGCATAAAAAGATTTAATTAACAACTTTTTAAAAGTTATTTGCATAAATGAGTCATAGATGTTGTCATTCCTGAGTTTGTCGACTTTGAAGCTTGTCAGTCTACGCACAATTAACTGAAAAAATATTTAACAAAGATTTGTGTTTATGCAAGGTTGTAAAGTTGAAAAACACAGAAATATCTAAGAGAAATCCAATCAGATATGATCCCAACTCCACTCTGTGTCTAAAGTTCTTTAGAGAGTTTTTAAGTACAAGTAAACTATATTGCCCATTAAGCCTAATTAGTTTGAAAATATATTGAGAATATATGTCATTCAGTAGCAAGTTTCATTAAGAAATCCCTTGATTAATTGGCAAATTTTTGCGCAGCAGTTGGAACAAAGATCTTCTCGAAATACTCGTAAAAATCATAATTCAAAATCAAATTTATATTTGCACAGCTCAATTTTTATTCGCAGCACACAGAAAAAAGGAAGAGGAACTGCGGACTGTTCTTAGAATTCAGACAGATATATGTATATATAAAGCATATTTAATAATCGTCGGCAAAGCTACAAAGTCTGGCGAGTCGCAGACTTGCAAAAAGAAAAATAAATAAAAAGCCGATCGACAAAAAATGAGTTAAAAACTGAAAATTGAAGCGAACTTTAAAAGTTCTTAGCCCAAAAACAAAAAAAAAAAAAAACAGAAAAAGCAGGCAACAAAAAGCTTTGTATTTGTTTTATTTGCAATAGATACAACTTGAACGATGTGAAGATACATTCAACCTTCGTGTTCGTTGGCTCGTTTCGACAATTTTCGTTGTTTGGTTGCGCAAATATGTATCTACAACGACAACGACAACGACAACCGACGACAGCAACTTTTGTATCTAAAATCAACAAGTTCACGACGAGCATGAAAAAGATAAAACCTTAAAGCGTCAGGTACACACACACACCCATTCATTGTCAGGCGTTTGCTTAGACAACAAACAAAACCCCAAAAAAAGAACGAAAATAACAACAAAACTTAAGCCCAGTTGACTGACAACGCAACACAAATAATTAAATACTAGAATATAAGTACTACTTACACATATAGAGCGTAACTCGCACAGATAATTCCATTTTCTAACCAAATATTACTTATCGAAAGAGAGGGAAAGCTATTGAGAGTGAGAGAGAGAGGAAGCGACTGACAGTATTTTGACTTTATTAGTCTGTTTGATTTAAATTAATGTGTCATCTGAGTGTATTATGAGTTATGATTAATTAGAAGTGAATACATTAAATTAGGAGGCCATTAGCATATGCTATCTTATTTAACTAATATCAAAATGCTGTATAATGTTTTATAAGAAATATTTTGTGAATTCCTTTGATCTTTTCTTTGTATCCTTTTCACATCATTAGATAGCTCTTTAGCTATCTTTATAGCTTTTTCATTTAATACCCAATATTCCCTAAAATTAATATAACTACTTATTTATTTTGTGACATTAACAAAAATATCTTTAGGATCTCATCTTTTCTGACATTACAAGATCATTCAGAGTTCTGACTCATTTCTAAACTAAAATTGACAAAAGTCTAAAATAATTTTAGCTTCTTCTAAATGATTTTATGCGTTATATTGTTTCTTTAGCACAGATTTTTACTTCGTCCAAAAGAAGACTAAAATTGTACAGTTTTCTCAGCATTTTCCTGATTGTTCCACATAAATATCAACTTGTACAATCGCCACAAATTTGATGACAATCTCGCATGCAACTGTAAATCGCCTTTCACCTGAAAAGCACTTATGCGGCATCCCTGTAACATGTCCCATAAATAACACCCGACAACACTATCGTAATTAAGTTAGTTGAAACAGGGAGTAAGAGAGGAGGGAGTGGGGGCGTGAAGGGAGGAGGAAGAGTAGAGGAGAGCGAAGACCAGCTCAAGAAATGGAGGAATTTGGTTACCACAAGTGAATTGCAGGCAATGAGTAATGCAAATGCAACCTGCCATCGAAAATTAATAGCGCTCTTTCTTTCTCTCTCTCTCTCTCTCTCTTTCTCTTCTTCTCCCTCTCTCTTTTGATTAGCTTGAACTCGCATTTGAGTAGGTGAGGGTTATATGGAAATGCGAGTACATTTATTTTGAATATCCAGTAATTGATATGTATGTTATTTCAACTTGAATTGCAATTTCACTGCGAACTTGAGCCCAAAAGGTTTCATTGGATATGCAGAAAATTGAATATCTTATTTAAATGTAACAAAGTTAGTTACATTTTGGAATTCAAGTTAATACCGTCGAAATTCAGCTTCTAGAAGTTTTTCTAAAATGTGTGATGAGAAATTTCATAAAAATCAGGGACTGTAATCATTATAAGTGATATTAAACAAAAATTGTTGAAATAATAAATATATTTATGTTTTATAGATTTGTTCACAAAATAGTGACTTTCGACGTTTTCTTAGGGAATAAAGTCAAGAATAATACATATTTTTAGTCAATAAGCCGAGACAAACCATTGTAATAATCCATTTAAAAAATAAAATTTCTCGTGTTGAGCATCAAATTAGGCCTTGTCGAAATTACAAATTTAGTTTTATGTTGAGCAAAAAAATACAACTCATGTAATAATGATAATTCCATAAGTTTTATTTTTTGATGATTTTATTTATTGGATTATTGGTTGAGAAATAAAGTATAACTTAAAATTAATCATTATTTTGTGAACAAATGTAGAAAACTTGAAAAATTTTTATAGTGGTGAAAATGCATAAATGAGCCATAGAGAGTATTTTTCTTGGTGTCTTAAAGTTATTATAAGTGAATGATTTTTTGATTACAAAAAACACAAATAATCATTATTTGCAGTCCCTGATAAAAACGCATATAATTTCTTGATGTGGACTTAAAGACACATTCTCTTTTTTTTACTGCTCTTTTTCTACGGTTTACTTTTTCTACTAAATTTATAGGTGGATTAAAGTTCTGGTTAGAGTGTGTGTTGTAGAGTCTTCAGTTGTTTCTCCCATTCTCCTGCTGCTTCTTCTGCATTGTCTCTGCTTTTTGCTTCGCTTCTGCCAGCACTAATGCTTCAATTTTCTTGAGATTCTCTTTGATGTTCTTCATGTACTTTTCTTCCTCATTTGGAGCTCGATCTTTAGCCTCTCCTTCCGTCTTCTTCGTCTTCTCCTGCTGCTGCTTCTCCGCCAGACTGTCGCCTTTGGTGCGTCTTCCCATAGTGAGCTTGGTAATGAGATGAGGCGGGATTCGAATCTCGGCACCAATGCGATTCTCGCTCTTGTACTGCTGGACGATCCGCAGCAAGGGCTTGAGTGGACAATCCTTGTCGCGGGCCTCAACCATGAGTCTGTGGGCATAGTCCACAAAGAAGGCATCCTCCCGCAGGCACTCCAGCTGTGCCAGGCGATTGTAGTTGGTGCCAGGACGTGACTGATCCTCGAGCTGCTGTTGCTGCTGCTTGTCCAGTTGTGTGCGTAGTTCCCGTTGACGACGCAGTTGCTCCTGTCGCTGCTGTCGCTTGAACTGCACATGGATGAGCTCGTTTTGGAGTCGTCTTTCCACATCCTCACGTCGTTCGTTCTCAGCTTTTTGCCTGGCCAACTCAGCCTGGTCCTGCTCTGCTCGCTGCATCGCTAGACGCTCCGTCTTGACTCTTTCCAGTCGCTGGCGATGCGTTTGCTGCTCAACGCTGTGCGCCCGTCGCATCTCGTCCAGCTGACGCTCGTGTCGCGCCAGATCCTCGCCAGCACTGTAATGCAATCGTGGCGCCAGCTCCTTGGCCAACTTCTCGTTGCGTTGCAGACGTCGCTGCACCCGCTGCCTGGTCTGGTCGATCTTCAGGCTGTCCAGCTTGGCCTTGGCCTCGTTGTGCACCTCGCACTGCAGCTGCTCCACCTCCTCGAGCATCTGGAGACGCTGCCGGCGCTGCTCGGTGGCCACTAAGGCGGCGAGAGCGTGCTCCCGTCTCTGTTGCAGCTTGTGCGCTTGGGCGGCACGCTCCTTGTCCAGCTGCTCCTTGAGCTGTTGCTCGTTCCTCTCACGCTCCTGGCGTGCAATCTCCAGCTCCTCTGCCTTGGCTGCATCGCGTTCCTCTTGACGCTGCTTTATGGACTGGAGCAGTTCTCGCTTGTGCTCTCCCAGCTGTCGGCGATGCTCGCTGTGACGCAACTGCACCTCCTCCAGGCCATTGAGCACCTGCTCGTTATAGATGCGCTTGTCCAGCGATCGTCGTTCCGCTGCTGCTGCCGCAAACTGCGACTGCAGCTGCCTCTGGGAGTTGATGCCACGCATAACCTCGCTCTGCAGCCTGGCACAGAGCAGTTCCCGTGGTCCCGGACGCAGTTGCTCCAACAGCTGCTGGGCCTTCTGAATGCGTTCCCGTTGCCGCCTTTGCTCCTCGCGACGCTCGGCGAGACTCGCCTCCTGAGAGCGTTGCTTGATCTTCTCCAGCTCCGCCTTCTGCCTCCGCTGGGCACTGAAGCATTGCTGCTGCTGTGTCTGGCACAGCTTCCGTCCGGCAAACCGACGCAGCAGCTCCTCGCCTCCCAGTCGCAGTTGCTCCTCGTACTTTTGCTGCTGCTGCTGCCTTTGCAGTTGCTTCTCCCGCGCCAACTGATTGGCATTCCACTGGATGCGCCCATAACGCTGCAGGGAAATGACCAACGGTGGCTTCTCCCTAATCTTCAGCTGACGTCGCTCCTGCGGCAGCCAACTGTACTGCATGGCGTTTAAATGGAGAATCAATGGAAATGTTTCCCTCGGTTGCGACTTTTGTTAGCTGTAGCCATGGATATGTATACAGTGTGTCAAGAAATACTTTACACACCCAAAAAAATGTAATATTTTGACTTCGAATGATGCAAAATTTCCTTAACCCAGTAAGTCCCCATTGAAACATTATAATTTTTAAAAAAGTCTACTTTTTAAAAAAAATTTTTGATGCAGAAAAATTCTTCAAACCATTCTAAGAGTGACGGCAAAGAAAAAATTCCAAAAATATTTTTGCTAGCATTTTTTAATGATTTTTTGAAAATTGGTAAAATTCACTTTTTGTTCGAAAAGATGGAAAAAGGGGTTAAAATAGTCATTTTTAGGATTTTCAAAAAATTATAAAAAATACTAGCAAAAATATTTTTGAAAAATTTTTTTGCTGTCCCTCTTAGAATTTTTTCAAGAATTTTTTTGCATCAACAATTTTTTTACAAAAAATCGAGGAAAAAAGTTGAAAAAGTAGACTTTTGCAAAAATTCAAAGTATTCAAAGGGTACTTAATGGGTTAATCAAAATTGAGTCATTCGAGCGGAATTTGAACCACCTTTCCAAATATATATAATGAGCTATTGTTTTCTTATTTAAAGCCAAATTATTAAATTGTTAGGGTGTGTAAAGTGTTTCTTGACAAACTGTATGCAGTAATGGTAGTTAGGCAACGGCTTCAACTCCAGAAATAAATAGAACCTGTTCAATGAACTAAAATGAATATTACGATAGAGATAGTGACGAGACTGAGTCCAAAAATCAGATCTATGTATTATTAATCAGACCAGAAATGCAAATAAATTACATTATAAATTAAAAAATTTATGTATTTTGAAATTATCTAGATCGTGTAACTGAAACCCGTTTAAAAAATGAATTTCGTAAAATGTTAATTGATTTTTCCTTATCATGCACTTGATTAATATCTGTCAATTTGCATTTTTTCAGTTCAGTTGCCCATTAGTTGTAATATTTATACAAAAATTCCAATTTTGTCAATTCACTTGGGTTAAAAAATGTTTTTTTTTTTTAGATATATATATTGATTTTGATTAATTAGCCTAGTTGGCGCTTGTTGACAACTGTCAACGCAAATGGCAAACATTTTCCCAAATGCCATTTGCGATGTCTTAATTATGTCCAAAACTTATGTCTTAGCCATTTTGCAAGCGTTGCAACTGATGACGGGTTTTTCTGATAAAAACCAAAAAAAAAAACAAAGTAAAGAAATAATGCCAACTGGTCTGTAGTTTTTTAGCTTTTGAGATTGTTTTTTTTTGTGAAGTCACAATATCAAATTGTCAACTCATTTCCTGATGTCTCATTATATTTATGAATGTCTGGGTTGGGAGCTACCAAAAAGGGCACAAAACAGATCTATTTGGGCACGCTTTTCACATTCAAATGGAATTCAATCGTTTCTGTATCTATAAATTTAATTAACACTTGAATGCGACTTGCCACGAAAAAGCCCACAATTGTCTGTTTTATAAAACCAAAAATCGAAATAGAAGTCAAGTGGAACACTAGACTAATTTGAATTGGGTCAGTGATTCGACGTTGACTTCGCCACTCACTCTCTATAGAGGTCTGCCCACAAATAAGGCCAATCAAATCCACAAGCTCATGTTGAATGCGATAAAGGTAAACTAGTTACTCATATCAATGGCTGGCACTTGGTCAGTTTGTATTTTACAGATAAAATTAAAAGTTATTGTCTAATGACCCTTTCATATTAGTTTAAAGTAATTGGAATTAGCCTGTCCACTTACATTTTCCACCAACGATGTCGGAGTTATGTTATTTAGGCCCGTTTTCTCAATGTCTAAATAAGGTGCTTAATAACTATTGAAAAGAGAACTTGACTAAAATGCATAGAAATGAATGTAAAATTTGTTAAACAAAACTTATATGTGCATTGAAAAAACGGGCCATGGTATTTAAATCGCTTAATATTGCTATATACCAAAGCTGAACTGATGGAAAAATTCATACATTTCTTTTTTATATGCAGCTAAAAATATAATGAATTGTATAAAAATGAAGTTGAATGGACCATTTTTTTTTAAAAAAAGCATGAGTGCTAACCCATATCTGGAAAATTTGTTTAAATTGAATGCAAAAGAATAATTTATAGCATTTAAATAATTTACATATTAGTTTAATCAATTTTCATAGTTTCGTTTCTACATATCTGAGGACTAAAAGGAAGGCCAAAAGGTAATAATAAAAATAAAAAACTTAAAAATTTATGCCTTTTTATTTGTATTACCCATTTTCGTATTTCATTCCCATAGTTATATAGAAATAACAGCCATAACTTATACAGAATGCCTTAAACTTTTTTTTCGAAAGCTCTTTAAGAAAGTGACTAATGTTAAACTGCAGTCTTATCTTATCTGAGGTAATTGATTACCAATGATAGAATTATGAACTTTGTATAAGTAGTACATTCTATATAAATAAATAAATGAGTATTGTCAGCAGTTGCAGTTGTGGTGCGTCAAGTGCAAATGACAGCTTTAAGCAACTGCAACAACAACAAGACTGTTTTGCACGCCTTTTTCGCTGTCTTCTTGTGGTCAACTTCTATCTGCCAGTTCCCCTTGTCGCCTGTCCCTTATGTCATGTAGTGTGTCCAGTGGCTTTGTGCCGCTGTTGCTTGCCACTTGAATGACTTCATGTGCCCCCTGTCGGATAACTTGAAAAACTTGTCTTTGTTCAGAACCAACGAAAGAGTCAGCGTCAAAGTCTGAGACAGAGACGGAGACAGAGATGGAGACAGAGAGCTAGAGAACTCTCGAAAGCCATAAGCACACGTACTTTACTAGGTACTTGCACTCGAGAACACATCGAGGTGGAAGCGACAGATAAACAACAAGAACAATGATGGCGACTGGGACAACAAATAAGTGCAACTGTTTTAAGGCCCAACTGCAGTCCAGTTCAGTCCAGTCCAGTTTTCCAGAACCAAACCAAGCAAATACAAAGAAACAAAACAAGAAATGAAAATAAAACTTAAATAAGTCGAAGACTTGATGCTCTAGCAGTAAAAAAAAACCTACTTATATCTAAATTTTACTGATTCCGCTCTAGTAGCATATAATTTAATTATATAAAATTGTAAAGTGAATTTACTTGTTTACTATATCATTTATTATTTTAATACAAAAAACTGCTATATATTTAGTATATTGAACAATACTAAGCAACTATGGAAAATTTCAGCAAGATAGCTGCATAGTTGACTGAGTTCAAATAGAGTGTATATTGTCGTACTACAACTACATATTATTATAATTTTCTTACATATGTCGTGACAAATTTGGAATGCCTTGTGCAAGGGTATAAGAAGAGTAGAACGATCACATCAAAAGAACAAACAATGTCCACTGACTTCTGCCAGCTCCGACTTTGGCTTAAAGCGACGCGTTGTTGTTGTTGTTGTTGTCAGCGTCTTCGTCTGCGTTTCAGTCTGACTTTGTATCGTTTGCAGATCTTAACTGCGTCTCTGAACGGGCTACCAACGTGGGGCAAGTTGGCCAGTTGGCCAGTTGTCTGCCCGGTGGTTAGGGCAATTAACATGCAATTAAAAGACGTTTCAATCTAAACAGCTTTGGAACGAAGCCTACATATTACCACGTCTCACGGCATTCACACTAACACAGTGACGCTCTAACACACGAAATGTAATTTAAGCATCGTAAAAACTTTAAAGATCTACCCTGACAAGCTTTGAAGAGCCGATTGTCCAGATCTACTGTAATGCCTTTTCCAATGCTAAATAGGTAGCTCTACTATAAAAAGTAAATGTCAGTTCATGCAAAGTTAATACTTTGAAATTAACTCGTAAAATTCAAAGAAATTTATGTTACATGACTGAAATCATGAAATGATCTGCCCGAATCAACTTAATGCACTAAAATTACCACTTTGGTGTTGCCAAATCACAGATATTTCTGTATTTTAAACTATACAAGAAAACAATTGCTTGAAATATTTTTGCGACTTATGTCATATGCAAAATACGTAAGATGAATAGATCAAGCTAGTTTGCTTCATCAAAATATTTTGGAATGATTCTTCAATCAAGCGTTATAGTAATTAACCGAATTGCGTTTAATTTAAAGGCGTTTCCATTTTGGGCTGAGTTCAAATCAGTTGAACTTTTAATTATATGTTTTCATTATCAATTGAAATGTTCTGGGCATTTTACTTACGAATACGTTCCTCGATTACCCGATTTCATAAGCATTATTTTCGTCATATTGTGTCTGACAGTCGCTTTATTTCAATGCCAACTTTGTCACGATTTAGACGGCAATTTGTTGAATTCTTTTTTATTTTATAATCCCCCCCCCCCCCCACCCCCAAAAAAAAAATCCCCCCCAAACCCCCCCCCACTGGTCTTAGGGACGCCTGTCTAATTATAGATTTCATTGTTACTGGACTGTTAGTCAAATGTAATTGCTGCTGCTGTCCTATTTCAATCAAAGTAAAACGTATATATCAGTTAAAGGTTATATCTTCCAAACCAATCAACATAAATTTATAAATGATATATCAAAAAACGCGAAATTTTACAAGCTCAAACATATTGCAAATTAAAAAAAATCGTAGGCAGCGTTTTCTCAAAAACCGCCAAAATCTGGGACAAAATATCTTATTTCACCTGTCGATTTTTACCTATGCACTTTAGAAAAAAAGTTTGAAGGTTTGCCTAAAAGCCCTTCAACGATACATAGATCACGTCTGTAGCTTATATCGTTTGGATGCTATAGGGGTTTTAATTTTAACGGTTTTTAGCGATTTCCCGCTAAACTAGCTTTTTTTCGAAAAAGTCGTAGAACAAACGTTTCTAGATTTTTGATCGGGAACAAGTCCTCATTCAAACTTTTAAGCTAAATTTACGATTTGATCCAAACAAACAGACAAACAGACAAACAGACAAACAGACAAACAGACAAACAAACAAACAAACAAACAAACAGACT
This sequence comes from Drosophila quinaria, assembly GCA_035047525.1. NCBI lineage: Eukaryota > Metazoa > Arthropoda > Insecta > Diptera > Drosophilidae > Drosophila > Drosophila quinaria. The sequence continues at coordinate 885,123 of JAWNPO010000510.1, read as the reverse complement.
GACTTTTCATCTCGTTTTGAAAGGGGCACCAAAAATTTCAAAATTAATTATCTTCTGAACCAGTGATCGGATTTTGATGATCAAGGTGTCATTCGACGCGTATTTTTGATTAGAATAGTAAAAAATTAAAAAAAAAATCAAAAAGGCTCCAACGGCCCCATTAGCTCCAATAATTTAAATTTTTCCCCTCCCACTTACACCTGTTTATCTCACGAACCAGGTGAGTTTCTAAAAGTCTTAGTAAGCACATTTGTAAGTTAAGTTAATACCTTGCGATCGGTATATAACTCGACCTGATCGGACAGTCATAGCAAATTTTCCATTCTTCCTGTGTATATATGCTAGTCGCCTTCGCACCCTTCGTGCTGCTTTCGTCACTAGCGCGGACTGCCGTCCGCAGTGATTTTCTATAATCACTAAAGAGCATAGCAAATTGTATTTATTTCTGTAGAGTTCCACCAGATCACTTACATGGGCATTATATCTGTTTGTCAGACACACCTGAAGTAAGCTTCACTTGTTGCTATTGTTATTGTTCTTGTTTGTTGTCGAGCTTCGATTTAACTTGTAGTTTCTCAGTGTCAATTTCAAGTCTCTCAATTTGTCGTTGCTTCATTTTTGAATTGGCCTTTAATGTTAGTCAAGAAAGATGTGAAATTAGCATGGATATGCTATTAATTATTATAATATTCAAAGTTTGCTAACAGATTTGAAGCGTGTAAAACTTATAGATAAGAGTTTTAAAATTACCAATTTTCTAGCAGAGTCTTGCTCTAAGTTATATAATACTTCTAAAAAGAATTTTAATTTATTTTCTAAACTGTGTATATTTTTAATTGCATTAAAAAGAATTCTAATTTAAATTAAATCCTTATTAATTTAAACCAATACCACCTACTCTTTAGCCAGTGCAAATATCTCTAGAAATTACTTAATGACTTTATTAATATTAATTTCGTCTAACAAGCGAGACGTCAATCAAAGTGCTTTAAAGACAATTTGGGGCTCTTTTTGTAGTGAAATATTTTATAATTTCATATAAAAAATTCTACGCGAATCGCCAATTCTTTGTTACCAAACCCGAAATCAATCAATCAAAGCGCATTAAAGAGATACAAAAATATATAAAAACAACAGAAGAATTGGAGACCGGGGAACGGAGAACATAATGTGGAGAGTCGCTGTCAATCACACGCTCTATTTACAGCAAATTAAAAGCAGAAACAACAAAAAGCCGACGACCATGTAAATCGAAATCATGAACAATAACAAAAACAAATCAAAAAAGTGGTACAAAATATTGGTCAAAATATTTACAACGACCCAAAAAAAAAAAAATAATAATAATAAACAACAAAAAGAAAATGCCACGCCCCAGACAGTTGATTAATGAGTCGCAGACCAAAGACCAAAGGCTTAGAAAGCGTCTAAATGGGCCCATTATGACAATTGGAAATTATCACCACCAAGAAGCGCTCATAGATGAAGTGTTGCATTATGCTTAGCGTCTTTGCCCCAAGGCGCAACATGCCACATACTTACCGCAGTCCGCTCAAGTGGCGCCCACACGCGATTGGCATCCAAAAACTCATTTGTATGCAGCTCATCACCTCATCGTGGAACGATAGCAATCGATGGCGTCGCGTAACGCGCCAACCAATGCTGAAAGCTTGTCAATGCCCAACCACTGACAAACTGGAATGGTCTTGGCCAGGTCTATTGCATCGCTCTTGGACGATAGACATGGTCTCTGGGCACACGCGTGTTCCCACAATTCAATTTATGCAAATTTATGCACAAACAAAAATGTATATTTTTTATAATTTGTTTTCAAGTTCTGCGCGTTGTCGACTTCCACTTTAAGCCGCTTTGGGACATGCTCATTCCACATACATAGTCACATCTCCGAATCCCATTAGCATAATGGACCAAAACAGCAGCCAAATAATCGGTAGTCCACACTCTTAGATAAATGTAAGCCAACAGAGTCTTTGACTAGAATCAACGGTAGGAAATCATAAGCAAAGATCTCTTAATGATGTGCTAATGTCGTTGAATAGAATATATATTATTTATACATACGTTTGACAAGCAACCCAAAAATATTGCCTTAAACAAATAGTAGAAAGATGATTATTTGAATATATTTATGGATTATTGCTACAGGCATTATTTTAATTAGATATTTCGATGAGATAAGCTTTAATGGAAGTTTAATTCTATTTTTAATATATATCAAACTCTAATTTAAATGCCTATAACTAAGAGTATACGTTATAGTAAAATGTTAAAAAACACAACAATCAACTTGATTTTTCTATTTCTTAATAATTTTACATTCGTATATAAATATGTGCAATTTGATCTCTATCTGTTTTTTCTTATTAAAACAAACCAATAAATAAGGTGGATTGAAACCGGAGATAAACATATGAACAAAATCTAAACATTGAATTTAGTTTCTTCAATCTGAAGTCATTTATTTAAATCAATATTATTATTGTTAAATTTTCCGTAAATATCCAAAAACTATAAACCATTTTTATCGCCCAATCATCGCCACGAAAAGGCAGCCAAACCCAAAGAGATGCCGACCTTGGGTCAATAATTTGATCATAATTAGGAGACCCAATGAAATGCATAGTTAAATCCATGAAATATAATCTATTAAGTCGCATTTTCGGGCCTAACGAGTCGAATATTTAAGTATATGAGTAGAAAACAATTAGATTGTAATTAATTTCACGCAATTAAGTCGCTAATTTGAAATTTGAATTTCTTTCCAAACAACAAAGGCCTCACAAATTAAATGCTCATTTTCATACAAAACAAATTAATTTTATCAGCTACGAGGCAAAAAAACAAAACTAAAATCGGAACAAAAGTTTTTTATAAAATTTTCAAATGCTAATTCACCCACAAATTAAGAAAAAAACAAAGTGTTACGAAGTCTTTAAGGGGAAGATATTTATTATGCTGTTAGCTTGATTAATCAGACTGAAATCATTTGATTTGCAAATTCTGACTGTGGAAATAATTTTATAGTTCTATCTTACTTATTACTCTATATAAAGCTGTTGATATGCGTGAGAAAAATAATGTAGTGTCGGGAACAATATTTAAGGTTTAAAGGAAGGTTTCTTATGCATTTGAACTACATTATATTGCTTATATTCACTTCTGCTCGTAGTTCATTTAGAGATATGTATACAAATAATTAACACAATTTTAGGAGTCATTATCACCTGTAATACGCCTTTGACACTTGTTCACGCTGCAATTCAGTTGTGACGCCAACGCTGTTAAAGGCAATTAAACGTGAACAAATTGTTAATGCTGATCGAAAATAGATTTATTAAACACTAAATCAAGGCACTAAAAGAAAACCCACAAATCTGATGTGCAACCCGCATTAGTTAACCTCTGAAAACTCGAATTGATTGATGGCCGATGCCAACTATGGTCAAGCGACCCACAGATGCAGCTCAGAGAGGTTTTGAAGATTGTTTGTCAAAAATGTCGCATGAACGGTTGGTTGACTATGTATGTGAAACGTGAACGTAATGAATGAGTGAATGAAATGAATGAATGAATCAGCTGTGCGCCCAGTTGGGGCGTATTCGAATTCGTGTTCGTATGAATGACGAGTGAGTGGCCGCGTTGTCTGCGTTGTCTACGCGTGGGTTTGCCCAAAAAATCACGGAAAAAAGAAATAAACAAAAATTTTGCACTAAAAAAATTAAGAAAACCAGTAAGCGTACGCTAATTTAGAGTATGCAACTAGCAGATACTCTTAGAAACTTTACTGGCTGTAAATCCTGTGGATTGTAAGTTTCATCATGCTTCAATTCATATACACTCGCCAGAAAAACTATGCGTACACACTTTTTTTTATTTTAACAACTATTGTAAGTCAAGTTATCATAGTAAAAAAAATATATTTGGAAAGGTCGTTTAAATTCCGTTTGAATGATGCAAAACTTTCCTTAACCCATTAAGTACCCATTAAAAAATTCGAATTTTTGTGAACGTTTACTTTTTCAACTTTTTTTCTCGATTTCTTACAAAAAATATTTTGATGGAAAAAAATGTTTGAAACAATTCTAAGAGTAACTGAGAATAAAAATTTTCAAAAATATTTTTGCTGGTATTTTTTAAAACTTTTTGAAAAGTGCAAAAAAACCACTTTTTGTGTGAAAAGTAGGAAAAGGGGGTTAAAATAGTCATTTTTAGGATTTTCAAAAAATTATAAAAAATACTATAACTTAACTTAGAATAACTAGCTGTTTAAGTAAAAAAAAGTGTGTACGCATAGTTTTTCTGGGTAGTGTATATCATATTTAGGGTAGCCAATGTATTCCTAATGAGTCCTTTGCCTTGTTTTATGAATCTCCCAGGTCTGCTAAGCCACCCGTTAGTCAAAATTACAAGGTATATAAATAGTTTGCAAGTACACGTATGCAGTGGCATTGGGGATATAGCTTGGGCCCAAGCATAGGTGTCTCTCTGTCTGCGCTACGTTGTTTTCCAATAAAATTGTCACTTTTCATTTGGATCTCTTTGAGGTCTCTCGTAAAAAAGCCCACGCGCAACGGAAGTGCCATTTGATTTATGCATATTCACATTTCGAATTGAATTGCGTTGCATTGCGTGTGCTTTTATTTTGTATATGTTTTTTGCAAACTTCCGGCCAGAGCTTATGTTTGACACACATTCAAATTGTGCCGCTTAAAACGATATAAACATAAATATCAATTGAAAATTAAGTTTGTCAGGCATTACTAATTGAGTCTTCTCTTATTTGAAGATGTGTCAACCACATTATTGATCATTGAAGTTGTCGTCTTGCCTTTCCTGGAACTGGGTCAATGCTAAGAGATAAGTTAAAGTTGAGTTATTTGATACTTTAGTTTCTTGCATCGTTTCATTTCATTTGCATGTTTCGCTTTTTTTTTTTGGAAAATGTGTTGGTTTCCCTTAGATTGGTTTGTGCTTTGATGAGGGTTTGTAAATGTGAAAAAAATAGACTTAAGTTGCTCAAAATTAAAGTAGTAGGCTTCGATGTCGGAAGCATTCTGTATCTCAAAGGACGTGCTTAGAAGGCAAATCTTGCAAGAAACTTGAATTTATAATATATTTTTGATACATTTAAGTTTAGATAATTAAAAAAAAAAGGGTGGAAAGGAGAGCAAGATACAATAAATAGTAAACTATTCAGTTCCTGCTTAACTTAATATTAAGATCTGGAATAGATTGACATTGGCTTATATATCTCCGCAAATTCTAGCCCATTAACTTGCTTAAATGATATTCTGAACTGAGAAACCCTTCAACTTGAAAGCTGGATTTTTATTATGTTTTGTTCTTGGTTTATGGTTGCACAACAATCTGCTAATTCTAGCGAAACAAAACATCATCAAAGCGAACATTAGCTCATCATCATGTACATTTCAAATGAACCGGAACTGTAGATAAGCAATGTTGATTTCCCTGAATGATTATTACAGCAACGTGTTGTGACATTTTTCTACCACTACATTTTTAACTAGTTTGTGAGTAATTCACCTACAATTTCTTGCAGTGTATTGTTATGGATTTTCCATGAATAGGGTCTAGAGGCGCAACGAACTGTTGATAGGCTCTGGCAACGCCTCGTTTTGCCCGCCGTTCCGAGTCTCTTGACTTGTTTCGATTGTTGGTTGTAGGTTTGAGGACCTGGGGCTATGCTTAGGTAACTCTTCTCGTTCACGTTTTCACGAACTGTTTGCTGGCGCATCAAAATGCAAAATCTCACGAAATTTGCCAATCGAACGACCATTTGGGTTATTTATGAGCTGCGATTTGTTTGCAACTCATTTAACCGACCCAAAACTCTTAAGACTTTATGACACTTTTAACCATTTTGTTGTATTGTTGTTCAGTTCCAGCTCAAATGGCATCCAATTTCGCGCTTAATTTGATTTTTACAATGTCTCTCACCTGCCTACCGTTTACTGATCTTTTCTTTGCCCTTTCCTTTGTCACATTTTCTGTTGTTGTTTCTGTTTCTTTTTTGTTTATTTTATTATTTTGACGCCACTTGACGCTTTCTACCTACCGACTTTCTTTCTTTCACATTTGTTTTACCAGAAGAATGGCTTTTATGCGATCATCTCAGTGAATTATGACCGTGTCCTGAGACATTTAAGAGAAAATAGGTTAAGTTTCGGTCAATATTTCTTACGAATTTCAGAATATTTCCAAAATTAAGGCTTTGTTCTTCCCGAAATTAAATCGAAATCTTAATAATTCTAATCTATTTGATTTATCTAATTTATTTATTTACCTTAAATTTAAATAAATATCTTTAATCCCTGTTCCTTTTTTTTTTTTTTGTTTTGAGTGCTCTGATGAGTATCCAAGCGAAACTATTGTGAATCTTAGCCAATGTCAATTTCAGTCATGTTGAAAATTCTACAGAAAAATGCAAATCGAATGCGTCTATAATGTGTGGCATGTAATTACAGAGTTTGCATGGTCGTCCCACTTCCGACGCGTTAGGATGCTGACTCATGCTAGGCGACCAGGCCGATGACGAACACAATCCACACATAAACACAATCCATGCCATTAACTACAGCAATAATAGAGCCAACCATGACCCACGCAAAATCACTGAGCAAAAGAGACAAAGTTCAAAAGAGTGAAAAAGAGAGGGAGAAATAACAATAAAAAAATAATACAGCTTGAATGTAAAATTTTTGCTGCCTACGCATTGAACTTGAAAATGTTTTACCAACATAAAATAAACAAAAATACAAAAAGGCTATTTAAAGGCTTAACTTTTAAATAAATTAAATAAGCCAACAAGAAAAATTTTGAAAAGCAATTATAAATAAACAAAAAGAAACCTGACCAAAGATCAAAAGCAATTTGGTAAATTCTATGCAAAACAATGAAAAATCGCTGCACTGGAAAATGTTCCATGTCGCTGCCATTTACATTATTATACCCTATAAACAAAGCTCAATAGGCTATGCCAAACTATAGTTTGATCGAAGATCAGACTTAACTAGCCTACACTCATGCCTACAGGTTATCTTGCAGCTTGTCAGTTATTCTTGTTCTTTGGTGATTTTTTGCGGTTCGCGTTTTAAAATTTAATTGAAGCTGCAAATCGTTGGCCACTGGTCAATGGTAAGTGGTAAATGGACCATGGTCCGTTGGGTGCGCACTTCAAGCCTGAATTGTTACGGTCGAGGTTTGTGTCTAGTCTGTCAATCAATTGTAATGAATACGCATATTTGTGAAACTCTACATGGGGCCTGCTGCCCTAGGTTCACCGCTCGCTCTCTCAATCTCTATCTCTATTTCTATAAATACATAATGACGACGTTTCTCCAATTAACCCTGAGCTGTCCGGCAACGCTGTTCAAATTAGCAGCCCTGACCTGACACATCACATCCAGCTGTGACATTTTTAACTGTTGCTCCAAATTCAGAAATTCCCCAGTTAACGATCTACCAAAACTTTAAAGTTCGATAGCCAATTCGATGTTGGTTTAATTCAAATCTCAAGCTTTTTGTTAAATCATAAATTCGTTTTATTTTTATGACAAATCGTGCCTTTTGTTTTAGCCAAATTCTTTTTACGGTTGTTTCATAAAACTTTAAACAAGTTTGGCAAGCTATTAAACTAGCCGAAGTTTATATAAAAACCCTTTATGTTAGGTTTTCATAATTAAGGGTATTCAAGTGAGTTCAGAGTATGAGTTGTCGACTTCAATAAATAATAGTCTTGACTTTGAAGCTATAGAATATAGAAGTTATTCGCAGTAATATTTTTATAATACAAAATTTTTTGCATTTTCTTTCCACTTGGAATTTTCTCATGACATGCCTTCTAGTAATTTCCGTGTTATGGCAACAACTTGGCTGGGGTAATTTCAATTTGCGACTATCCCTATTAGAATGCATTCCGCAGAGATTTTCTCGTAGTTAAATTCTCAATTTAAAGCCGCGAAGACCAACCGCAAATTGAATTAGGCCCCAAAGCCGCCGCCGCAGCCAGTAAAACTTGTGTATTCAAAGTAATTTGCAAAGAAATTACATAAAAGAAAACAAGTGCCGGTGCCAACAGGCACACACACATACACACACACACACATTCACATACACTTACGCACTCACATAACGCCCACATGCGACCCACAGTGAGCACAGCTTGCGGTTTGCCAATTTAGTTGAAATAAAACGCCCACATGAACTACATGCTGTCTGCACCACTCTGCACCACTCACTGTTGGGGCAAACCGGCAAACCAAATGCAATTCATTCATTAAGCCAAAAAACTAGGAAATACAAGAAATAACTTTACGACAATTTGATACACTTTTGTACACTGGAAAACTGAGCCTAACTAATCTGATTATAGATCTATAAACAATACGCATTACTTGTAAAGCACTAAGAATAAAGAAGAGATTCGCAATGCAATAAATGACAGTGAGTATTAAAGAGTCTTGAAACACAGTTTCCCAGACTGAGGAAAGACAAGTCTATGAAATTATCCAAAATTAAAATACCCTCTGATGGCGACCACAAAAAATGCAGCGGAAAATTCAAATCAATTTAACGCAAACCGCAGCCAAGTTCCTAACAATTCGCATAAATCTAATAAAAAAATTTGAGGGGTTACTCTTCCCTAACCTTTCCCCTTATCCCCGCTGCATTAGCTGCATAATTTTCCAATTTAGTAGCATTTCCCAGTGCATTGTTGCAACCAGAGCTAAAAGCAGGAGAAACGAGTACATTGACTCTTATTGTACAACATACAAGTGTAGTACAGATCAACTTGTTTCTCTTGTTCCTGTATATCATCAACATCTTTGTTCGAGTTACTTGTAGAGCAGTTTGAATGTATCAACTAATTTAGACAGGCAGCCACGCAATTAATGTGCTTAAAATCCATGAAATTAGCCGACACAAGAGTTATGAGTGTCTTGGAATTGTCTATATCATTAAAGTATAAGTAGTCCTTTCACATGCCATTATTGAAAAGAATAGTGTTAGTTCTGAGATCTCTCAACTGCATGTAGACTTGTAGACTTCAAATTAAGAATACAATTATATATCATGTAAAAAACTTGAAGTTTCTCTCATTATTGAATAAACTTGGACGGCTGCTTGTTCGAAATACCTTTTTTACTATTAACTACACGGAATTTATGTCAATTGCAGACCTGCAACTGCTAGACAAAGTAACCCCAGTTACAACCCTAAAATTCTTTGTTGCACGTAGGGGAGCTTTGTTTGTGGCATCTGCCGCGCATGCGCACGACAAGCGGCCGCCAATTGTCAGTTGACATTTGGTAAATTGTTTTTGCGGTGACCGAAGGAGGGGAGTCTTGGAGGAAATGCCAAATGAAACCGGGAGCACTTGTTGCTTGTATTGTGTGGGCACAACAACTGTTCATAATTTGCGCCATGTGCCAAGGGATCTCATTCCAAGGGTTGCAAAAACAAAAAAAAAAACTTGTATACAATATTTGCATAGCAGCTGCAGCTGCCACTGGCAGTTGCCGCTTGCCACAACGTCAAGTTGCCCGCTCACAAATTCCCATGACACTGGTCGAAAGTTCAAGCAGCGAAGAGTTCAAAGTTTGTGGCACACGATAAGGCGGCGGCAACAGACTCAACGTGGGCTGCTTGCCCCTGCACCTCCAGACTGTGCGTCGTTGCAGCTGGCGGCAACCCACGCGGCAACAGAACTTGGCAAAACTACAAGCTCACAAAAATAATGAGCGAAGCTGCCGTGCTTCGAAATCTAAATACTCTATTAAATATTGAGTTGAATACAAATAATAAAACAAACATACGATAAAAATAATGTTCTTTATCCCCGAAAAATTCTAATTTTTAAGAAAAATATCTTAAATTGGTATACTCTTTAAACAAGTTACTTACAAGTTTATTAAAAATTTCTGAAACGCTCCTTTCCGCCTATGCAAATTGCGAACATTTTTTGAGATATTAGGGGTTTTTTTTTCTAATGTACGTTAACAACTATTATTACATATCATCCTACTAAATCGTGACAAGATCGAACTAATAGAAAGGCTTTATTGGCTAATTTAAGTTTTAAGCAATATAACTGAATAAAAGTATGCAATAAAAATATTGTATATATATTTAAATAAATAATTCTGTTTTCTGAAGTAGGACTATAGCATTTTCCGCTTGTTTTAAATGTACTCAAATCCCATTTGGATTAAGTTCAGTCAGAGAAGTCATCTTTTAAACTCGTTTTACAAAACATTTTCACATCTGCCTCAGACGTTCACAAACATTTGTGGAATTCTCCAATGGAAAGGGTATAACATATAAAAAATAATGAAAAATACTGCAGCTTTTGATTTGCAATAAATAAACGAAAAGAGAAATAAGGAAAATAGTTAGCATGCAAAGTTTCGAATTGAGTGTTTGTCAAGTGGGATTTCGAATGGAAGCCCAGACACAGATCGAGCGGCTGCGCTTGTAATCCACTTTACGACGACCGGACGTGGTTCTTGTTGGCGTCGTCAACGTCGTCATCATTGCAGTTCCCACTCACAAGCTGAAAAACAGAGAAACAGGAATTGCGACTTCAAATAGGACGTTGAATGCCTGACAGAGTTCAGAGTTATAATAGTCTGGTAGGGTCTTAACCAACTGCTTTGCTATGGGTATAAATTGTGGACATCAAATTATTACATTTCTTTGTATGAGCAATATGCTAATCGTGTCAGCTTTTTATCCTGGTTTTTTCTTCAGCAAAATCAGAGAAAATATAGAAATTTTTTTGCTTCAAAAATTTATTTTAATTTAATTATTTTAGAATTTTAAAATGTGTTAAACACAAAAAAACCCCTATATGCACTTTAAGTATTTTTAAATTCTGAAAAAAGGAAAGATTTAAATTGCTAAAAATATATCTTATAAGTATAAGTATCAAAATTTACCCCTCAATATAATTTTTGGAGCCTAGTCTCTCTTCGTTCAACTTCTCGTTTCAAAATTATGTTGATTTTAAAAGTCTGATCGAAACGCATTGCAGAAAAAAAACTCAGCCTGCAACAGCTTCAACGAATTGTTGCAAATTGTTGCATACATTTCATAATATTGACACAGAAAGACAAAGTGCTAATAGAAATAATAAACCTAGCGGTCAAATTAAATCAATTAACAAAAGCACAAGACAAGAGAAGAATGCCTCTGATTGCCTCTTGGCATTGATCATTGGCAGAGGGGGAGACGGTGGACCGCAGTTGCAGGTTGATGAAAACGATAAATGCAAGATATCGAGAGACAACAGAGACAACAGAGACACAGATACAGAAACCAGCGCAGATTGGCAGTTGCAATACGGGGGAACCACAAAACGACATTTAATTGACAGTCACAATTTATGCAAACGGCCGCAAAAAAGAAACAAAAAATGCAGATAAATAAATGCAGCGCATTGTAAATTGTAATTGTGACTGTTAAGCGTGGAAATTGCTTTGACATGGACCATACAAATAAATGGTTAAAAAAGAAGAAAAACTGAAGCAAATTTGCAATTCTCCAAAGTTGTTTTTTGTACTTGAAAGAGTAACATAATTGTCTTCTTCTGCATTTTACAGACATTTGCTGAAGATATTCTGTTTTTTTTAACAGATGTTATTCAGAGTCTTACATTTTGAAATGTAATCTACAAATTTTAAATTCATCGGAATTACTTTTACAGTAGTTACATTTAAGCGTCAACAGGAAGTTTCTTGTCTATTATTGGATCTCCTTAATATAACTCAGCTAAGTAAAAGTGTTTTATATAAGAGTCTTCAAATCTATATAAAGCTTAAAAGCATTCCATTTATTTTAAGCTGAAACAATTACGTCTTTCAGTAAATGCCACATTAATTACAATCATTTTTTAAGTACTTCTTACCAACTATTACCACAATCATTATGCTCACTTATTTATATACATATACTTACAAGTATCTGTTTTCATTTATAACTTGCAGATCTTCAATCCATACGACGGCTCTTGGAACACGATGCCAGCGGCTCCGTGTGCCCCTCGTGTCGCATCTCCTTCGATAAGGGCAAGCGACGGAAACTGATCGACACCTGTGGACACGAACGCTGTTATTCCTGCATGTTCCGCAACGATCAGTGCCCCATGTGCATGAACAGCTCGCTGAAAGGTGAGTACAAGTCACTCCCCCTGTCTCCCTGACTCCATGTGTCCCCGTCTCCCCGTCTGCATGTCTGTCTGTCTATCGTATCTTATGGATATGCCATATAAGGCATACAAATATTTGTGTACAAGCATCTGGCTAAAGTTGGCAACCCTCAAAGTTGACTGCAAGGTGTTGCGTTGAGTGTTTTTTCCATCATGTTTTCGCTGCACTTTTTTTATCTCGGAATTTGCCATTTAGGAATATCTTTGTTTTTTACAATTTCCTTTCAATTTGTTCGCCAAATACTTTAGGGAGGGGAAAATGTTTTTAAAATTACTGCAAATTACTATCTTCTTTGTTTTTGTGTAGATTTGAGCATAATTAATTTTCATAAAATATAATATTATAATAATAATGATAATAATTATTAATTAATGTATTATTTACTATAATGCAATCTTAAGTTTAACTAATACATTTCTAAGGGCTTTAAAGTTTTTTTCACAATCACTGTTATTTTTTTAAAGTGTAAAATTTAAACTTTTCAAACTTAAGTAACGTCTTAATTTATGCTCGATTCAGTTAACTCGACAACAACCAAACACCTTCAGCTGTACTTAACGAAACGATCGTCTAATTGATCGATTTTTTACAAATGGGCTCACAAAACTCCATTAAGTTGCAAACTCATGGCCCTACAACTCGTTCGAACTGTATCACTTAATTAGCTATGCTAATAAGCTAAGACCCTAGCACTCTAGGTACCTGATCGGTACCAGCTGTAAGTACACTACTCGTACACGATTCGTAGACCACAGTACGCCATCAACATAAATAAGGCGAAGACAGAAACCACTTGCCAGCTCATAAATTCACACAACACACGACTGACTGTACGACAGTTCCACTGTACGATGGGCAGCTAGTTAATAAATTCAGTCGGCAAGTTGGGCGTGCACAGTGGTACCATATGAAATCATGTCAGTATTATTTGAAAAACGGGCATTACTTTCAATTTTCATGGGCAATGGAGCAACGGTATATCGCATTATGGCTGCGCTTTGTCTGCTACCTTATGAAGTTACCCGATACCAGAAAACTCCGTTCCCCTCGCTCCCTTCGTCCATGCCACACTTTGTCCACCCGATGTAAACGTAGATTGCATGCCAAATGCCGTACAGCACACAATTGGCATATAAATTGTTCACAACAAACGTTGCGACTTAGAATAACAAATGTAAATTGACTTCTGGTCATAGACATGCATGTACATACATTAAAGTATAGGGAATGATCAACCAACTTATCTAGAGACCAGACGATGCCACAACCGATTCACTTGAATTTGCAAAATGTCAAACAAAGGCACTACATTTAAGGTAGATAAAAATAGATTTGTAGATTATAATCAGGAATATTATTACAGATTTATAGATCACATTATAAAAAAGTATAAATGTCTGAGAAGTTATAATCAAATCTGTTCGATTAGTTATATAATAGCTTACAGATCTTCTAATTTGATTTTCGAAAATTAAAACGTGTAACACACAATTTCAATTAAAACATCTCTAAGCTTTAACATTTTTTTAATTTTTTATAGACTTGATTACTTACAACTTACATCTATTCATGTGCGTATCTTTTTCTCATACTTCTTCTTTATCACTCAGATGTTGATGGCGCCAATGCTCAGGGCTATGACACCGGCATCGGGGGCTCCACATCGACAATTGTCAGTCCCCTCGGCTCACCGCAGCCCCAGTTGAGATCCCATGCGCAGAGGAACGCGGCTTTGGCGCGTTATATGCAGGTGAGTGCGTACTTTAAGATACAAAGATACTCAAACACAACAGTTACAAATTACGGTGCGGAGGCGCATTTGTCTCTGTGTTTACCCTAATGACTACTTGATTATGCCTGTTCGACTCCAACAAATCTATAGAAATGGTAAAAAAGAATCAAAGCCTCAAAGAAAAAGGGCAACAAAGGGTCGACTTTTGTTATTACCAACTCTAATTTCCGTTGGAGGCGCCTCTTTTATCCGTAACACTTTGACACATTTGTTCCCTTCCAAATGTGGGCGAGGCGTCGGCCAAGCACCGTTAATTGGCCATTGTCTGGGGAATGGGATGGATCATTATGGTACCAGATCGTAAAACATTTGATTTGCTTTTAATCAAGCTATAAGCGAGTGTCAAACAATTTGTTTTATGATAATCCAATATGAACGCAACGATTTGCATATTTTAACAACTTCTCTGGGTGGTATTGTGTTTCTCATAAGGAAATGGGTGTGTAAGTCTACATTTATTACTAAATCTCTAATATATAAACTAAGCTTAGATTAGTTATATTATTTTCCTTTCTCCCTGTCTAAGTGTAGCTTTAATCTGGGAGTGAAAATATATTCGGATGAGAAAGAATTATAAATCTTTTACCCTATATGTTATAGTATACTTGTTCTTAATCAGAAAAGTCGAATATATAGGTAAATGCCTTTACAATCTTTAATCTTTTTATCATTTCCAAGTTATGTATATAACCATCAATCATTTCTGATAATTGAACTTGAACAAAAATTCGGCTCAAATATTTATTCACAATCTAAAAAAAAAAAGAAAGTTCGTTCAGAAATAACTTTTACAAGCTCTTGAAATGTTTTAATAAACTTTCGCAGCAAAAGGAGCAGAAATCTTGAAAAATAATTAGATATCAATTTACACGTCGGATTTAAGTTTTAATTATATTTTTTTTTTGACTATATTTTTAAATATTATCAAATGTAAGTTTTTGGCTGAATTGTTTGTTTGGCTATCCTTTTGAATGTCGGCTCAAAGTCTGTTAACTACTCGGATATGTTCAATTCGATGTCATGTCCAACATTTGGCACATTTTATGTTTGCTTATGCGAGCATTAACAGTCTTAAGTGAAATCCCATGTCACGTGTCAGAGAGCGAACCACAAAAAAGATGAAGAAAAAAAAAGACTGCCACACGAAATTGAAAATTGAAACTGAAAATTGAAATCAATTGGGAATCGCAGCAATTGAAATAAATATCAAGTCATAAATATGCTGCGAAAAGTAAAACAGTTTTCGGCTTAGAAAGCAGAAGAGCTGAAAACGACGGAGATGCCGGAGGAGCTGGAGGAGCTGGAGAAGCTGTCAGCTCGTCCGGCCACTTGAAGCAACTGCCTGACCCAATTTCCCGGCTTGGCATCTTCGCTGGCAAACTGTCAGTTCAGCCATTTGACAGTCGCTTTTTGAGATACACAAGCGCAGATATGAGATACGCTTTGGCTTTGTATCTCTACCTCTCTCTCTCTCTGAGTCTCTAGCTACCAACTTGGTAATCGTACTCGGTATTTGGTATTCGGTACCCGGTAACTGGTATCTGTGATGGCAATCTGACTGCAAAGTCTAGCGGCGCCCCGCCAATTGAATCTTTTGCGCCGTTTTGGCGTATTTAAAGTGACATTCGCTGACAGTTGAACTGCAACTCCCCAGTTGCTCCCCAATTGCTCCCCATTGCCTCTCCATTAAGCCCAAAAATCTGATGCTAATCTTCTCATGCAGGAAGACCCCTTGCAGTTGACATCAAATTAATTTAATTACCTAAGAAAGTGATTGCTGTAATTGTTTTGTAGATTCCAAACTCTATTGTTGACTTTTAACCTTTCATTTAGGAAGAAGCAATTACGAAACAAGGTAAGCCTTTTTATTGGTATTTATATGTAGTTTTAAATCAGAAATAAATTATATCATATTATTTATATGGACACTGTAGGAGAGTTTCCTTCTTTTAGGACAACACAACATCTTAAAAATGTTCGACTGAGAAATTTAGCATGCCATTAGAAAAGTTTGAAAAAGTTTATAATATGTTAAAGTTTGATATGAGCTGTATTCTTTTCTAATTTGACTTATCCAATGTTGAACAAAGACAGCAATTGTTTGCCAACTCTCGAAATGAAGTGAGAACTGAAGAAGGTTTTATAGGAAACGTCTTTTGATAGCTGAAGTTGCAATCATAAAATATCTAACACCTCTTTGAGTCTATAAACAAAACACAATTAGATCTATGAACAGCAAGTTGAAATTAAAAAGAAAAAAAAGAAACTTTCATTTCGAGTTGATTTGAGAAGATTTGATTTGATGATGCGCCCGGAAAAAGTTGAAGTTGAAGCAGAAGTTGAAGTTGCACATTGCTGTGGCAATTGAATTGAATCGAATTGAGTTTATAGCTGACCATAAGGAGAACGAGGCTTGACTCAATGAGTTATCATTGTCTTTGGCAAGTGGAGCAACTGGTTGGCTTTTCTCCTTATACGAGTACGAGATATGGTTACGGTTATTCGTATATACGTACGTATATCGGAAGTGTGTCAGCGATTGGCAACAAGCACTTTACATAACTTTAAGCTGCAACTATCTGTATCTGCAAGTACGTATATCTGCAAGTTACTACGAGTATCTGAGTAGAGTCCGAGTCGAAACCAGAAGTCGTTTAACCAATTACTGGGGCGTGTGGCATGAGAACTGTCATTAGATTAAGTGGCAGGCAACCTGTGCAACCACTGTGCCTCCTTCTCTCCTTTAGCTAATTATCGTTTGGAAATCGTGTTATTAGCTGCTCCACCACCAAACAAAACTAACAAATCTAACAAACCACCAAAGATTTCTGATTGACACGCGCAGGCGACAAATCAACTCGTGTCTCCGATTCAAATTCAAATCGTTTGCATTAAAAATGCCATAAAAGTCGCATTGAAACATTTTTTTGCTCGTTTTTTTTTTGGTCACATTGGAAAGCAAAAGCCATGCGATTTTTATCTCGCATGCAATTTATTTTTTGTCTTGGCTGCAGCAGCAGTAGCCACAACAAATATGGCGTTAATTATCCCACAATTTCGATAGCATCACGTATCCATGATTAACAAAAAACGCAATCAATCAATTGCTGTAACGCTGTATCTTTTACTCTCAGCTATTCCAAACATTGTAATTGGTATTCGCTTTGAATTACTAAAGTTGTTGTAGTTCATGTTGTATACGTAGCTGTACGAGTAGTCGATGTAGTTGTAGTTGTTTTTCATCCATTTCATGAGATTTATGTCACCTTTGCGAGCCTAACACCTGCGCCAACTTAGTCAGAGACGAGTTGCATTGACACCTTTTTTGCTGGTCAACCAACAACTCGGCAATTAATCAATTTGGATTTCTCCAGGCATTAAGTTAACCAAGAGTGTGATTGAGAAGAAATATGCATATTAAATCTATATTATATTCAATAACAGATATTGATATTCCTAGACTTTAAAGTGTATTACAAGATTATAATTTATTTCTCAATGGTGTAGATCGATTTGTGTAACATAGCTTTTAGTCGTATATCTTTTTTTATTTGAAATATTGATAGAATTTAAGATCTTCTCAACTTCAACTTGACTAGAAAATATGTATAAGAATATTATGTTTATTAACTATAAATATGCACTATGATATACTTTCCCCGACTCACTTAATCACACCTCAGCGAACAATAACTGCAATCAGATACAACTACAAGCCATTTACCACTAATCAATTAAATATCGACATTGCACGAACACTCGTTTGAGTGTGCAGCGCCATCTGGTGGTCGGTATGTGCGGACCTCTAATTAACACGACAACGGGCAATTTATCAATTCTTATTGATAGAACCTCCAAAACAATGAGCATACACTAAACTACACACACTAATTAGTTGCGCTGATATTTAAGAATTTCTGAGCTGGCCAATTGTAAATGGCTAAATGGATCTAACCCCGTCGGGCAAGTGTAGCCACATCTCTACCTCTCTACCCCTCCCTTCCTCTGTTAATTGCCAGCTGCAGTTGTTTATGCCAACCACAAAATGTTAGTGCAGTCGCAAGCAGTATGCAAATGAGAAAAGCGCAACAATAAATATTGTACGGCGATCGAACACAGTCTACAGTCTTCAGTCTACACTCTACACTCTACAGGCTTTTTGTGTCTACCTTTTTGTGCCCCGTTTGTGGGTCGCTAATCAACGTAAATTGTTGAAAATTGTTTATTAAGTAGCGCAAAATATGTTCACCTGTTGCTTTTCTGACATTTATTGTGTTTGCTTTTTCCTAGGGAATTACTATAAGATATTACAATATAATGATCCTTAGAACTAGATAGTCTAGTCCAGGTAGATCAGAATAACATAAAAATTCTAAAAATTCAATGACAAGATTCTAAAGATGAGCGCATTAATTAATTAGACATTCTAACTACAGCAATTAAAAAAATTCCAATATATACAAGTGATATTCGAATTGACTTTACTAATCTATAATAGTTTTTAAATCATAAGTCATTTTTAAATTTATTATGAGTTCATTTAACTGTTTTAATAGCTTCTGCGTGTGTCTGTCTAAAAAATATTTTATATTTTCAATTTATGCCAAATAAAAACGATTTAAGCAGATAGCAGATAGATATGAGCAAATGAAACACGCCCACCCCAAATTGACTTAAATTAACTTCAGTTGGGTAAACTCGGCCAAAAGGCTGGTCAGATTTCTGCTTAAAACAAATTACATGGCTTATCTTTACTGGCCCAAATTTCAATTGGCCAACAAGTAAATTAAAGCCTGCCATAAAAATGCAATTAATGATAAAAAAATAAGCCACCAACGAACCACTCAAAATGTATATGAATTAAAAAAATAAAGAAAGTTGGCCTGCAACAGTCACAATCAAGGGCTAAAAGGACTGAGAGATGGATACAAAAAATTAAAATTATATCAAGCCCCAATCCACATGTCAGCGAAAGATGAAAACATTTGGCATGAGGTTTGTTATGTAAAATAAATGAAATACAAAAAGAGAAAAGACAAGAAAGTAGAATTATTTGTAGTAAGACGAATATAAAATACCCTTAAAGCTTATGAAATTAAAGTTCAGTTGTAGATAAAACAATTGTTCATAGGTTAAGAGCTACAATTTTGATTAATAGATGTGGTAGCTCTTCACTCAGTTTATTGTATTGTTCAATAAGTTAGTAATTATTTTTTTTTCTTATTTCATACTACTTCGCATAATTATAATACTCTCAGCGAGTGTATATTATATAAATTAATCATATAGTCGGGCGTAGAAAGAGCGCAGCAGATGGAACACACCTACCCGAAAAGGAAGAAAATATACTTGGGCAGGGCAAGAGTTTTGACTGAAATTAATTTGCCTGCCCAGCAAGATGAATGGCAACTTGGCGAAAGGTGTCTTACGTTGGCCCCTCGGGGCCAGTCAGTCCCCAATTGTTGCAGAGGAAGTGCAAAAGGCATAAAATATGCTGACACCTTTAGATAAAGCTGTACGATAAGCATAGAGTCGTTTCTTTCAATGGTTTCACATTACTCCTTGCTTGATAGAACTATCGATAGTTTGTTGATATCCTTACAAAGTAAAGTTGGCTAAAATCAAAGAACTCTTTGTTTGATCGCGATTCAGTAAAAGTAAAATCTGTTGGAGGTCACTTAGTAAACAGACCCGATATATTAAACTTTCGTCGGCCCTTCAGTTTTCTTTCTCTCGCTCTCTCTTATTCTCTTTTTCTCTTTCTCGCTGAGCACTAATTAATATGTAGCTCGTTTAGTGTTCAATGATTTAAATTTACGCAATATTTTCACATTGATTGATTGAAGAAAAGGTGCCGACAAATGGCTCAGACAAGAGTTTGTATTGTATTATCATCGGCAACAGGAAAAGAAAACCAATGAAATTTAACGCATTTAATTTACTCTTTTTTGTTGGTGTTTTCATTCGTACTTCTTAGACGCCAGGCCCTAAAAGTCGTGAACTCTAGGAAAATGTAAACCTTCGTAATCAACACGAATTTTGATCCCCTCCATTCCCCTTAAATTTGTATTTATCGCCTCTTAACTTCGTTTTGTGGGCTTTCACTTTCTAGGCCCAGTTAAAAGAGTAAACAAAACTGTTGCCAAGGGCTTTAGTGTTGGGCCCAATATCACGACAAAGCTTTGGCATTTTATTTGTTGTTGTTTATTTTGCTTTGATTGCGAGTGAAGTGCATCTGACGCAATTGAAGCTAATGAATGAACACTGTTTAAGTATTACGTCAAATTATTCTGGATAAAATGGAATTGTATTCCCAAATAAGCAAAAATTATTTCTAAAAGAGAAACAGTCTTAACTAAGAATAATCATGAAACATTTGTGAAGAAAAGTCAAAATCAATTTAAATTGTTACAATTAAAAAATAAAAAGCATGTTAATAACAGAAGCTCTTTAAAGATGGATCGGAAAAAAATTTAGGAGATAGGAGCTTTCAATGTATAAAAACTATTATATTTTCTTGAAGTTGACTAAACATAGTTACAAGTATTAAAGTATGCACACCAATTATTATTCAAAAAGTCAAAAGGTCTTTTAAAACTAATCTTGGAACAGATGTAGAACAAAGCGGTCAAGTGTGCTTAGGATTTTCAGCATATGCCACATCCATAAGTCAATTGTGAAACTCTCACCGATAATTGCATCCTAAAAGATTAGTAATGCTTAAAACTCAGGCTCAAGTGTTTGGGTTCGGTCATGGGGGCCGAAGTTTTGTGTGGTGCCCTCATATGTTGTTATGACTGTGGTGTAGTGGTAAATTTGGCATGCCAAGCACGTTTTACACACTTGATGAGATGCAGAGTGCAGAAAAGAAACCCAACAGGGTCATAAATGCACTGGCCGCGGCATTAGAAAGCTGCAACAGAGCGAATGGTAGTGGTAATGGGAATGGGTATGAGTATGGGAATTGTACGAGGGAGAGGAAGGGGAATGGTCAGTATAATAGGTTTTATGCTCAACTTGTTCTCGTTACGTGCATGACTCATGGAGACCACAAAAAGTGCAAGATCAAAGGGGGTTTTGGGTTATGAGTTGGGATTGAATGGGACTTGGATTTGATGTGTACAAAATGCATTTCACTTTCGGGAAAATCAATAACTTACCTTATACCCAACACACACTCTCACGCTCCAATCAAACGAAAATGTTCAACAATAACAACAATCGGAAGACAGACCGATAATTAAACAGACAAGCGAAATAACAAATGTACAAATGATCCAATGAAAAATGTTGTTGATTAACGAAGAGTGTTAAAAAGCATACTTAAAGATAAATGTACGCTAGTATTGTTAAGCTTTGAAAGCTGTATGATTAAGCAGTTCAAACCAAGTGCATATCTTTTATATTTAGTAATGTAAATTCAAACAGCGAATCCAGTTCAATATTGTAATCTAAACATGTAAAATATTAAATTTTAACGTTTAATAAAATCGAATTGTCGACATTTCTACTTCCATGTGTGTCCTTTCTATATAAAAAACGCATTATGATGGATAGATCTAAGATTGGGATCGTTAGGATTTGTTCACTTTCCAAATGCCAGAAATAATAAAAAATTAACGAGCAACAACTTAATTTCACTTGGTTAACAAATGCATTTTTAGCATACACATTCAAAGATATTTTTCTCAGCCATTTCACCTGACTAACCAAACAACCAGTTGATCCCTCTCTATCTCTCTAAATCACTCTCTCTGTCGCTCCTTATCTATATGTTTATCTGGATGTCTTGTTTATCTATTTGGTGGCCTCTGTGGACTTGGCATGCGAGCCGCTTCCTCAAATATAAATCGCACACGGCATTTGCATGTTGAGAAACAATTTCTCAGGCCTCGTTTATTGGCTTTAACGCTTAGGAGGCCGCCTTTGATATATGCCACATGACGATGGTCATAATATTTTTGCGCAATTCGGTTGTCGTCGTGCAGCTTTTTAACTCAATTTATCGATCGTTAAATAAATGCATTAACTTCTTCTCTTTAAACCCCCCTTTCCCTCATCTATTTTTTGGCTAACCAAACGCGAACTGGCCATGTTTGAAACCAATTTTTGCTTGGCAATTGATTTGGCTGCATTTCGTTAACCAGTGCCAACACAAAATCTACAGGAAATTAATTCGTAGTTATTAATTGATTATAATCAATAAAATGTGCGCTCGGCATCTTATTTTTGTATAATAATCTCGTATTTTCCAGTTGAATGAGAACAATTATTATGCTAGTTAATGGCAATGTTGTTAGAATGGATTCTATAAGACTGAATGTAATCAGATAGTATATTAGATTACAGTTCTGTTACTAACAACCTGTTAACAGTTGCGCAGTTGCTCAAAGACTGTTAAGTAGTCTAACAGCTGTTATCGACAATATAATTGTTAAAATTGCTCTTATTTCTTAAGCATAACTTTTTTTAGAGCTTGACTAAGATTTGTATTGCAAATCATGATATGAATGCACTCATTAGCTAATGAACGTTATTCAAATCTCCTCTCTCATCTTTTTCTTTTAATTATTCCCCACAATTATTTTTTTTTTTATTTTTTTATATTATATTATAAAAATTATTAATTATATATTTTTTTTTTTTTTTTTTTTTCTAATTTTTAATTATCTTATTTTCTTTTTTTTTATTTTTTATTTTTTTCTATTCTTTTTCCCCTCCCCCCCCCCCCCCTCTATTTATTTATTTTATCTCCCCTATAATTTTTTTCTAATCCACTTCACCTTTTCCCCACCTTATTTTTCTTCTTTTTCTTACTTAATCCCCCCTCCCATTCCCTTTTTTTTTTTTTTCCTCCCCTCCTTTCCCCTTTTTTCCCCCACTTCCACCCTTTACTACACCCACCAACCAACCAACAAACAAACAAACAACCTCTTTCTTTTTTCCCTAATTTTTTTTCTCCTTCTATTTTTAATATTAACTATTATTTTTTTCCCCCCTTTCCCCCTCTTCTTTTTTATCCTTCGCTTTAACTCGACCTGATCGGACAGTCATAGCAAATTTTCCATTCTTCCTGTGTATATATGCTAGTCGCCTTCGCACCCTTCTTGCTGCTTTCGTCACTAGCGCGGACTACCGTCCGCAGTGATGCCTGCTTAGTGCATAAATTTACAACAATCTACCAATGATTAGGCCAAGCCCAAGTCCATCAACTACTTAGACTTTAATTACAAACACTTGAGCCCAAAGTCTGGCGTTGATATGGCCACAATTCTACCTTGATTATACTGAACATACATATATATGAATATCTGTTCAAATAATGTTCGCTCCAAATGATTTGGCAATCGAAATTTGATACAAGCAGCGAGTCGAGTGCATAAATTACAAAGCTAAACGCAAGTAATTCTCATAAAAAAAACGAAAAACAAATGCATAGAATGTGCGGGTACGATTACGATTACGAATACATTTGCGAATACGAGTACGATTGCGAGTACTCACATTGCAGACCCTCTTGCTCCCCACGCGGTCAAAACGCGGCCAAGACACAATGGCCCCAAAATGGCAAACAGCAGCAAGAGGGGACTCCAAATTGTAGAGGGTGTCAAAAGGAGGGAAGGGGAAGAGAGGAGTCAGAGTGTTGGGCAACAAACGCGACGATATTCCATTCAATTCAAATGTTAAAACAGCATCAGCCTTAACAGCAACTGTGGGCGGTTTACGAGCGACAATAAACGCGAGCGCGTTTAGCATGCGTTTTTCTACTTCGCAAAAAAGGAGTATTATAAGATTGTGGAAATAACAAACCAAAATATGAATATCTATCATATTATATAAATATAAAAATTATATGACTATGATAAATTAATAGAGAGTACAGGTGAATTATATAATTCGCTATAAAACTGCATAGTTACTTTTATTAGTATTTTTATGGAAATATTTGGAGGTCATTTCGAAGGTATAAAACTCAGATAAAATGAGGTAATGAGGTTTGTCATTATAATCATATTGTTTATGAGAAGTAAACTAGAAGATTGAAAGTAGAAAAACAATTGTTGGTTTTCAGAGCTTTACAACTATTTTTATGACATTTAAACAATTATTTTTGAGCACTTTTTGGCCGTGTTGCTAAAATATCAGTTTATAGTTATTGTAAACTGCATCTGCGGGCCAAGCCCAATCGAATGACGGCCAAGTCATTGCCTCAACTGGTGTCAACATGTCTGGGACCGCCAGCTTGCCTCCAAAATCAGTTGTTGTTGTTGTTCTTGTAATTGCAACGACCCGCAGCTAAACATGCGCGTTTTTATACCCTATAACTGTACAGTATACTTAAGGGGTATCTTAAAATGCTGAGCCATTTTAAACAGTTTAAAGGGTATTTGCTGATCGAGTAATGATTACTTTCTGACTTATTCATATTTTGCAGCCGCCTTAAAACTTGGCAAAAACTTATTATGAACCTGTTAATGTTGTTGTTTTTGTGGCTGGCTGTTGTATATCGCTGTTGTTGTTATTTTGGTTGTTTGGTGCTTGTCCAAAAATCGAATCGAATTCTTGAATGAACCATTAATCTTGTTGCCAGCTCTGGCTGCAGCCGGACTCTTGAGAGTCGATCATTAAATGGCTGCAGTAATTGCATTGCGGTCGCAGCTTCAGGTTTCTGCCTCCGTTTTCATATTTTGTATACCCTAAGAAAGGGTATATGAATTAGCGTCAAGCAACTGGTCCTGCTATCTATGTTAACATAAATACTAATTTGGTAATTATTTTATTTTTACTTATTTTTGGGTCTATCTTACAGTGTAGAGTTTAAGTCAGGGAATGTAATCATTATAAGCGATATTAAATAAATATTGAAATTATGATTAATTTCAAGTTTTATAGATTTGCTCACAAAATAATGACTAATTTTAAGTTATACTTTACTTCTTAACGCTAATCGAAAGCTTATGGAACAATCATTATTTCATGAGTTTTTTTTTTTTGCTCAAAATAAAACTCCAGTTTTAGTTTCGCCCTTTTTCTTAGGGAATAAAGGCAAGAATGATTCATATTCCTAGTCAATAAACCAAGACAAACAATTATAATAATCCATTTAAAAAATAAAATTTCTTGTGCTGAGCAACAAATTAAGCGTTGTAGAAACTACAACTTCAGTTTTATTTTGAGCAAAAAAATAAAACTCATAAAATAATGATTATTCCATAAGTTTTATTTTTTTTGCTTTAAAATAATATATATTGGTTGAGAAGTAAAAAATAGCTTAAAATTAATCATTATATTGTGAGCAAATCTATAAAACTTGAAAAATTTTTAATAATGGTGAAAATGCACAAAATAAGGAAGAATATTGCTATTTTTCTCGGTGACTTAAATTTACTATAAATGAATGATTTTTTGATTACCATAAAAAAAAATAATCATTATTTGCAGTCCTTGGAGTAAGTTGTTAAAGTTTTCTTGAAGTACAGTTTCCGTTAGAGCTGCGATTGCATTTGTAAGAGTATTTCGGTATCGATATATTCAATCGTATTGAGTAAATCTTATAAAAAAAACCTCTTAACGAGGTAAAAGTCTAGTGACGAAAACAGTTATATGCCCCAAAATTTCTGATATCCAATTTTGTGACGAATAATATTAAGTTTGACATAAAAATTATTTTAAAAAAAATTTTGGCACTCGGCACATTGCGCCAAAATGTCTCAATTCTTCATACCAAATAAAACTCAATGTTTTGCGCAGTGCCGAATGCAAAAATTTTTTTAAAATAATTTTTATGTCAAACTTAATATTATTCGTCACAAAATTGGATATCAGAAATTTTGGGGCATATAACTGTTTTCGTCACTAGACTTTTACCTCGTTAAGAGGTTTTTTTTATAAGATATCAGAAATTTTTGAATAAGATATCAGAAATTTTGAAATTTCATTCTATCAACTTTGTTTATTTTTTGTACAAGCTAAAACAAACTGTCTGCCAACACTGGTTCCCTTAAAACACACATGCCAAGCGCAAAAGCTAGTAGCACTCTCAAACTCTGGCTGCTATGACACTTTGCTGCCGCTGTATGCATGCTACTGCATATGTACATGCAGAAGTGTAAAGGTAAAAGGTATATTCAGTTAACAGGTAATATCTTGCCCAAACGAAATTTGACGGCTATGTGTTATAGTCAAAAACGCGAAATTGAATTGCTACAACAAATAACATACAGTCGAACTTCCCTAACTCGAATCACCATTATCCAAAGAAAAGGTTCGAGTTAGGGAAATAATCGAGTTATAGAGTTCTTTTTCCTAAGATTATTAATTTTACTGCCACTCATTTAATTCGAGTTACAGAGAAATTCGAGTTAGATAAGTTCGAGTTAGGAAAGTTCAACTGTATTTAAAACTTATTTGAAACGTAGATTTTTCTTAAATCGCCGAAATGTGGGGAAAAAAAACCTTATTTCACCTGAAGCTTTTTACCTGTGTTTTATGCAAAAAAGTTTACAGCTAGGCTTAAAGCCCTTCAAAATACATTTCCAACGATATATAGATCACATCTGTAGCTTCTATTGTTTGGATGCTGTGGCTTTTGGCGATTTACATGTACATTAACATACTGCATATGTACATGCAGTAGTGTAAAGGTAAAAAGTATATTCAGTTAATAAGTAATATCTTCCAAACCCATCGCTAAAATTTTGTGTCATATATCAAAAAACGGGAAATTTTACACACTACAACATATTGAAAGCTAAAAAAAATCGTTAGCGTCGTTTTCTCAAAAACCGCCAAAATCTAACCAATATATCTTATTTGACCTATTGATTTTTACCTATGCACTTTAGAACAAAGTTTGAAGGTTTGCCTAAAAGCCCTTCAAAATACCTTTCCAACGATACATCGATCACGTCTGTAGCTCATATCGTTTGGATGCTATAGGGGTTTTAATTTTAACGGTTTTTAGCGATTTCCCGCTAAACTAGCTTTTTTTCGAAAAAGTCGTAGAACAAACGTTTCAAATTATTTGCATTTAAACATTAAAAAAAAAGAAAAAGTTTTGTCCGTGCCAGGATTTGAACCCTCTACACTTTTGCGCCACTGGCGATCATTAAGAACGACTGTCTAATTATAGATTTCATTGTTACTGGACTGTTAGTCAAATGTAATTGCTGCTGCTGTCCTATTTCAATTCAAAGTAAAACGTATATATTCAGTTAATAGGTTATATCTTCCAAACCAATCAACATAAATTTATGAATGATATATCAAAAAACGCGAAATTTTACAAGCTCAAACATATTGCAAATTAAAAAAAATCGTAGGCAGCGTTTTCTCAAAAACCGCCAAAATCTGGGACAAAATATCTTATTTCACCTGTTGATTTTTACCTATGCACTTTAGGAAAAAAGTTTGAAGGTTTGCCTAAAAGCCCTTCAAAACACCTTTCCAACGATACATAGATCACGTCTGTAGCTCATATCGTTTGGATGCTATAGGGGTTTTAATTTTAACGGTTTTTAGCGATTTCCCGCTAAACTAGCTTTTTTTCGAAAAAGTCGTAGAACAAACGTTTCTAGATTTTTGATCGGGAACAAGTCCTCATTCAAACTTTTAAGCTAAATTTACGATTTGATCCAAACAAACAGACAAACAGACAAACAGACAAACAAACAAACAAACAGACTGACTTTTCATCTCGTTTTGAAAGGTGCACCAAAAATTTTAAAATTAATTATCTTCTGAACCAGTGATCGGATTTTGATGATCAAGGTGTCATTCGACGCGTATTTTTGATTAGAATAGTAAAAAATTAAAATAAAAATCAAAAAGGCTCCAACGGCCCCATTAGCTCCAATAATTTAAATTTTTCCCCTCCCACTTACACCTGTTTATCTCACGAACCAGGTGAGTTTCTAAAAGTCTTAGTATGCACATTTGTAAGTTAAGTTAATACCTTGCGATCGGTATATAACTCGACCTGATCGGACAGTCATAGCAAATTTTCCATTCTTCCTGTGTATATATGCTAGTCGCCTTCGCACCCTTCGTGCTGCTTTCGTCACTAGCGCGGACTGCCGTCCGCAGTGATTAATGCGAGTTTGTCATATTACAATTACTACGTCGACCGGCTGGCATTACACCTGCGCTCCTTGGCCAGACGACGACTACGACAACGACGAGGACCCCTTGGGGGCCAACAATCCAATTGGTTCTACTCGACATTTTGTGTGAAAGGTTGGTCGCAGATGTCTTTGATTTGGGCGCAGCTTAGGGTTTGACAATTTGTTGGGCTGGTGAGGGTTTGGTAAGTTTGTCATATGATCTTTGATTTAAATACCGATAACATGTTCAACTAAAGAATATTTGCTATATTCTGATGATACAAACTTCTAATATCTCTAGTAAATAGATAGAAAGGTTACACTGTCCAACCACTCTAAATAGATAAAAAGGTTACAATGTCCAACCACTCTAAAGCAAAGTTCACATATCCTAATCCTAAGTTGGGAACAAATTTTTATGTTTAAACTGATACAGCTCGCGCTCAGATTGGTGAATTTCAATGAAATTTGGTGGAAAATGCATTTCATTAGTACTCAAATATACAGCAAATATACTAGCGAATTTTGCATAATAAACAAAATATATCCAAATACAAAAAATGAAGTGGAATATATGACCATATTAATCCAGCATCAAAAATAAAGATAAGTAGTCTCGTTAATTGAAAATCTTAGTTTTTGTCTGTTGCGGACGTGTTTACACACAAATTTTTTTTGATACAGTTTTTATCTTAAATAAAAGAAAATGAAACAAAGAGGAATTAATTGATGAAGCTCGGCCATGAAGAAGCAAACCACCGAAAACCATTTTTTATTTTGTAATTTAAAGCCTGAAAATGAATTCTATTTTAACAAAAAATAACTATTATTAAATAAACATGCAGTTTTTTGACAACTTTAAGTTTTCGCCCTTGGTTTAAAAATTTTCGGAATAGCTCAGATGTAAAAAAGATACATTTAAAGCTCTTATGATGTTCAATTATTGCAGATTGTCATGTCACATTCCAACACTTCTCTAAACCTTGTATGATGACAATAATACTCGTATGTACAATCTCCCCAAAACAAAAAAAAAAACAACAAATTGTTTTGTAGAAAAGTGAAAATCACATTTTCAATTTGCAATGCAGTTGCAGGCATAATTTGTTAATTAATTTTCAAGCTACAACTTAATCAAAATGATGTGGCCAATTAAAAATCCACCGCGGGGTGGCCAATGATAAGACAGTAGACAGTGAAGTAGGCAGGAAGAGAAGAGGAGAAGAGCAGAGAAGAGGCAAGAGACTTGGAGCAATGCGAACTAGTTTAAAGAAAGCCTTTCTACCGTAGCTCGAAACGAATCGCAATGGATCGTAGCGAACCGGTACTTAATTACACCAGCCGAGGATCGATAGGTCATTTATCGAGTGTGGGGAATCGATTGCCGTTGAATTGATACAAGTTTATAGCAGGTCTTTTTACAGTAGTGAAACGATCCAAAGAAGAATTCATCGGAGCAGTGTCAGACAAAAACAGATAGACAGACAAATCAGGTGGAACTAAGGTGAGGTGACAGGCAGACCGAGAAGTGGGTAGACCGTGGGTAGAAGAAGCATCCACAGCGGAAGTGGGAAGTCACATCCGTGGGAGCTGACATTCTACACGATAGATTTGTGCAAGAACTCAGATTGTAGAACATTTTTATATAATCTCTTTTGTTTTAAAAAGCAAATCATATCCTTTGGTATCTCTACTTTGTCTGGTCACGTAATATCCTGGCTTTATCTGCCTTATCTTTGGCTTTCAATTAAATATTAGGTTAGCTAACCAAAATTGAAGCCCCAACGAGATGCTGACCCTCAATTACTGCACCCTGTGCCGCAACAAACTAATTTCAGGCAATTATCTCAGACAATGGGGAACAGGTTCTGGTCGCCAAAATGCCAAACTCGTTTGCGGACTGATCCCCTCGAGTAGGAAACCAACGCAGACATAAAATGATTTGCGGTTCATTAAGACGAAACCCCCAGACAGACTTGGAAGACAGTCTCTGGGATGACTAAGGCCTGGAATGGGTCACAAAATGCACTTGACAGTGAAATGGACTTGGACTTTTGCCTCATGATGTTCGGCCAACGCAGACGATGCTTGATAAGGCGTAGACTGGACTGAAGAGCACGATCGAACGCCAACCTAAGCTCCAGTTAATCGCAAAGATCGCGACAGACACGACAGACAGATGGACAAACAGTCGGGTAAATGGACAACAGTGTCCAGTCTGGGCAGACAGATGATGATCATTATGTTCAGAGTCCGTTGTAGGAAGTTGAACACGATTTATAAACTCGAGTAGGCTGAAATGACTTCGGACTTAATCAATAGCACATCAGTCCGACATTGCTAAAAAACAAAATAATAGGATAGTAAAACATTAATAGGTCTGTTGTGAAAATAACAGAACTAAAAAGATTGCATTAAAGTTTTAAGATTAACGTTATGGAGTCATAAATGTATGTATGTAATGCGAACAAAAATTAATGTGCGTCTTTAAGAACCTATAGTCTTCTACATTTATGTATGTTTTCTACCTTGTCTACTGGAGCTATTTATACCAGCGGTGGGCACGAAATCTGAATTCGTTAGCAGTCGCTGGCCCCCGGAGCCATTGCGTGCCCACCGCTGATTTATACCTTCATCTCTATCCTCCGTCTTAATTGCTTCGTTTGTCACATTTTCCAAATTGTAAGCCCTCTTTTTGAGTTCTTTTAAACTGACTTCCTTTCCTCTGCTTCCTTTCCTTTAAACCCTCCCAAATTCAAATCGAATCCTGTTAGCTTTTCTCTAGACGTCTCGCTCTTCCCTCCCTCCCTCTCACTCTCCCTCTCCCTCTCCTTTTTATACCCGTAACTTAAAAAATAAGTAAAAGGGGATATTGAATTCGTTGAAATGTATGTAACTGGGAGAAAGAAGCATCTCCGACTCTATAAAGTATATATATTAGAGTGCATAGATTCTTTTCACAAAAAATGGTAACCCATTTTCGTAATCTATGGTGAATTCTAAGATGTTTTCACCAAGAAACCATAGTTCTAAAATGAATTTGAGTTGAAAAATTCATTTCTTTTTGAAAATTTATATCTTGGGTGTTTATGGTCCGATCCTTACAAACTTGGTGTCAATACTCTTGTTAGAAACAGAACTTTTAAAGTTCTATAGGATTAAAGGACGAAATGTCCTTAAAACATACTACAACTTGAGTTTTATTTTGAGCAACAAATAAAACTCATGAAATAATGAATATTCCATAAGTTTTATTTTTTTGCTCAAAAATAATGATTATTGGTTGAGAAGTAAAGCATAACTTAAAATAAATCATTATTTTGTGAACAAATCTATAAAACTTGAATACAATTATTATTTCAAAATTTTTTTAATATCACTTATAATGATCACAGTCCCTGTCTCTAATATATATTCTTGATCAGCATCATCAGCCGAGTCGATATAGCCATTTGGCAGACACATTTCCATAAACCCCACGCAGGTCAAGTTTGTTTCAAATTTTTCCCACGCCCCTATCGCACAGTTTTTAAGATATTACGTTTTTTTTCGTAGTTTTCGTTAGCTATTGTTAATAACAATCATCCTACTAAATGGCTACAATATAGGACAAAAAGAATGGTGGTAATGGCTGATTGAAGTTCTTAAGCAATGCAATAAATTTATTTAAATAAGTAACGGGTATTCTATAGTCGGGCGCAGGACTATAGGCCTTCCCACTTGTTTATCGAGTTCTTCCCCCGTTGGCTCCCTTTCGCCTGAATCTCGTTTGGGATTAGGCATGCCGCACCTTCCTTTGGCCAGAGTCGACTCCCTGGAGCACAGGTTGCTCAGCTCAGACATATATAGTATGACTAATCGATGTGCAACGCCTTTCTATTCAACGCTCGCGTTCTCTTTGATGGGCCTAGTGCAGTGTTGCCACCAATTGTGGCATGTGCAGTACTCTCTTGTGTGCCACATGGAACTTTCATCGTTGATAAACATGAGCACACACTTGGACAAAACTCAAACTCAAATTCAACTCAATCCAAGTCAATGCTCAACTCTTTAACTTCATGTTTGTACTTGCAGCAGCATCGCCAGGAGTCGCAGTCTCCGGATTATCACCGTTATGCGAGCATTGGCAAGTTGCCCCGTGCGGTGGCAAGCAACGGTAATGGCAACAGCAACAGCAACAACAACAGCATTGGCAATGGCACTGGGTTTGTTGGCAACACACACACCGTTACAGTCGATATACACCAACACCAACAGCAGCAGCAACAGCAACACAACAATGCAATTGGCAAGCAACAACAAACGAGCAACATCAATGGCAACAACAATTTACACTTGCAATACAGCGAGTTGCATGCAACTCCATCATTTGCAACGCCACCAACGCGTCGACGGTTCTTCAATCACAAGAATCTTCGCAGCGCTCTCACCGGACACCGACGCACTGCGTCCAATGGAGGTTGTCCCCTCGACACGGCTTCGATATTATCTGGCGGTAAGTTGTAGCTGAGAAACTATTGGAACTCTGGTGTTGGTCCTTAAGATCCTTAGCTTATTCCAAGTATCCCACTCCCACTCTCACTGCCCACACTCAACTCACATCACCATCACTTCATCATCCAGATCATCATCGAGTCAGTGGCAAGGAGACAAATGCCTTGAACACTTCCACATGCTCGGATTCGGCGGTTACACGACGTCGACGTAAGAATGTTAGCAACAACAACCTGAAGACCTCAACGGAACATGGGGCCAACAGCGAAAACCGTTTAAATCGTCTCAGTTTGGCCGGAACCTCCATCAAATGTCTGATCAAATCCCTCTGGAGTGTCAACTCCTCCAATTCAAGCGATGCGGGACTCAATCAACTAGCAGGCATGGCCTTCATTTCCCCTCACATTCTTCGTCTTTGCATGGAAATCATTGTTGTTATTATTATTATGAGCATGAAAAAACATTTGTCAGGGCAAATCAAGAAAAATCAGTTGCCAAGTTCTGATTCTTTGCAATCTTTGCAATCTTTACTTTTTTTATACATTTAACATTTATTTAACTTTAACTTTTTATTTAACTTTAAAAATATCTTTCTTTTTATTCATTTCGCAAATTTAAAGTAAACGTTTATTTTGTTTTGAAGTTAAAAATATATGTACTTACCAATGTTTGTTACTTAACTTATCGTAATGTTTTTCTGTTTGTCGAACTCACTTTTAATATGTCTTTGAAAACTCATTGAAGTATTTAGAACAGCGGTGGGCACGAAATCGTAAATTCGTTAGCAGCCGCTGGCTCCCGGAGCCATTGCGCGCCCTCCGCTGATTAAGAAGTCGCAGCTGTTATTAAAGCTTAACTGAAATGTTAATACGTCACTGTTAACAGCTGTTATCCAAACTTAACTGAAATGTTTATACATCACTGTTAACAGCTGTTATTCCAACTTAACTGAAAAGTTAATACGACGCTGTAAACTTAATGCTAATCGGTTAATGTTATTGTGCATTGAAACTTTTTTATGAATTTCTCATTGCTCGCTGAGGATCGTAGCATACGTTGTGCATGTTGTTTTACTAGGATTAAGGATTCATTCTTTCCCCACCGCTCTACTCACACAATTCTCTGCCTCTTTTGCTCTCTTCTCCCACACAGGCAGCGACACCTTGGGCATTGAGCATCACTCGCACTCGCTGCTCAATGAAAAGCAGCAGAAGGATCAACTCCGCGCTCGTCTCGGACTCTTGTTGAACGACAACAACAATTGCAGCAGCAGCAGCAGCGACCACAACGGCAACTCGACGAGCACCACCAGCAGCGGCGCTGGTGGCACCACCAACATCAGCAGCAGCACCACAGCGAACAGCAGCAGCTCCTCGCAGAACATTAGCCCGGAGCAGACGCTGGCCTGTGGTGGCGTCCTCAGTGGCAGTCAACTGTCGGTGGCCACCTGCACCACCAAGGAGGATGCCCTGAGCCTGTGCAGCAAATTCAAGATGGGTTGCTCCATGCAGGAACACGCCTACGAGGCGTTGCCACTGGCCAAGGCGCGCAAAGGCGCCGCCCGACGCTCCACTCGTGTCCAGCCTGCAGCTGGAGCGGGAGCAGCCGGCGGAGGCAGCGCTGCAACGGGAGCTGTGGGTGCAACTGTGACGGGTGGCGCCGTCAACAAGCGGGCAGCGGCGGCAGCAGCCTTGGCAGCCGTGCAGTTGGCGCTGAAGCCGCTCTTCTTTGAGGTGCCGTTGCAGGAACCCGATCCGCCCTACGTGGGGCGTCAATGGTTGGTGCAACAGCTGTCGAACATTCTCCTGGGCACGGATACGCGCGTGGTGCTGATCAACGGACAGCCGGGCACTGGGAAGACCGCCTTCTGCCTGCAGCTGGTGGAGTACTCGTGCTTCGGTCGCCGTCGGATGCAGCAGCAGGAGGATGCAGATGCCATCTACAGTCAGCTGGGCGCACAGAATGAACGGATGCGCGGACTGGCCTCCCACATGGTTGGCTATCACTTTTGCCAGTCGGACGCGAATCTCACCTGCCAGGTGCCGGACTTTGTCCACTCGCTGGCCGCCCAGCTGTGTCAGGCACCTCAGCTGACCGCGTATCGGGACTATCTGCTCTCGGAGCCGCATCTGCAGGACATCCTGAGTGTAAGGGAGTGCATTGCGGATGCGGAGCGTGTGATGCGCTTGGCCATCCTGGAGCCCTTGGCTCAACTGCATCGGGCGGGCAAGATACCCGCCAAGGTGGCCGTCATTCTGGTGGACGCACTCTGCGAGGCGGAATACCACCGTCCGGATCATGGCCATACCATAGCCAGTTTTCTGGCCCAGCTCACGCCCCACTTTCCCGCCTGGCTCAAGTTGGTTGCCACGGTGCGCACCCAGATGCTGGAGCTGGTCAAGGCGCCCAGCTACACGCAGCTCACCCTGGACAGCTGGGCGAGCAGCCAGAGCCTGCAGCAGGACATGCTGGACTACATCACTGCCCGCATCTCGCACTGCCCCGAGATACAGCACAACATTGGCGGCCACTTGGCCCAATCGCAGGCCAAGTTCGTCGCGCACCTGCAGTCGCTGAGTCGGGGCTCCATGCTGTATGCCAAGCTCATTCTGGATCTGATCGCCCGTGGCCAGCTGGTGGTCAAGTCATCCAGCTACAAGGTGCTGCCCGTGTCCCTGGCTCAGATCTTCTTGCTCCACTTCAATCTGCGGTTTCCCACGTCGCGTAGCTTTGATCAGACGGCGCCCATCTTGAATGTCTGCCTCGCCGCCCTGTATCCCCTGACGCTGGACGAGATCTACTACAGCATGGAGGCACTGCACCATGGCCAGGAGCCACTGAGTTGGCCGCAGTTCATGCAACGCTTCAAGCTGCTGGACGGCTTCCTCATCAAGCGACTGGACAACACCTACATGTTCTTTCACAGCTCCCTGCGGGAGTGGCTGATGCGTCGGGACGAGGGCGAGTCCAGCAAATTCCTCTGCGACGCACGACTCGGACACGCGGGCATTGCCTTCAGGCTGTCCCGCCTGCAGGCGCCGTTGCAGCCCCAGCTCACCCTCGAGCTGGGTCACCACATGCTCAAGGCACATCTCTATAGCAGCAGCCAGGCGGCGCTCTCCCCGAGGGACCTGCAGTCCTATTGGCTGGCTGGGGCCGCGGATAACATCTCCGCCGCCCTGGGCGCACTGCGCAACGTCTACAGTCCCAATGTGAAGGTGTCTCGCCTGGTGCTGCTCGCTGGCGCCTCTCCGGATCATCGCACCGACTACATGGGCGATGCGCCCATTTTGTGCATTGCCGCCCACGAGGGAATTCTGCCCATGGTGAGCTTGCTGCTGGAGTTTGGCGCCGATGTGGGACTCACCAACAGCCAGGGCTGCACGCCACTAATTCTGGCCGCCATGCGTGGCCACTGCGATGTGGTGCGTCGCCTGGTCGCGGCCGGCAGCAGCTTGGGGCAGCTGGACACCACACAGCGCTGTGCCTTGGTGCATGCCGCACGCATGGGGCACCTCAGTGTGGTGCAGTATCTGCTCGCCTGCGACTGGTCGCCACGTGCCTGCTCCCAGGACGTGGGTCGTTGTCTCGCCCTGCAGCAGGCGTTGATCGGAGCTGCCGCTCAGGCGCATGTGAAAATCCTCGAGGATCTGTTGGATCTCAATGAGCACGAGCAGGACGACCTCAGTGTCAATGTGAATGGCCTGGAGCCGAGCAGTGGCGAGTTGGCACTCACAGCAGCTGCCCGACATGGCTGTGTGGATGCCGTGAATATCCTGATGTCCCGTGGAGCACAGATTGAGGCCAGGAATCGTCAGGGCTACACAGCACTGTGGCTGGCCGTCAAGGAGGGACACTGGAGCGTCGTGGAGCAGCTGCTGCAGCGTGGCGCGCTGCTGGATGAGCCGCTGGGCCAGGCGCGCAAGACACCGCTGATGATTGCCGCCGAGGAGGGACACCTCGAAGTGTTGGAGCTGCTCCTGGCACGCGGTGCCGCTTTGGAGGCCGAGGATCATGAGGGATTCACCGCGTTGAGCTGGGCATGTTTACGTGGACACTTGACGGCAACGAAGCGCCTCATCGAACACGGCTGCAATCGGCAGCACGAGGACCACAATGGACGCACCGCCTTGGACCTGGCGGCGTACCAGGGTGCGGCCAGTTTGGTGCTCTATCTGCTGGAGCAAGGCGCCAATCTGGAGCACATTGATGTGCATGGCATGCGACCGCTGGACCGTTCCATTGCCTGTCGCAACATCCAGGCGGTGCAGGTGTTTCTGCGCAAAGGCGCCAAACTGGGACCCACCACCTGGAGCATGGCGATGGGCAAGCCGGAGATCCTTGTGGTGCTGCTCAACAAACTGCTGGAGGATGGCAATGTGCTGTACCGCAAGAACCGCTTCCAGGATGCCGCACATCGCTATCAGTACGCACTGCGAAAGATCTCCGGCCTCGAGCAGCTTCTCGAGCGGAATGCGGTCTTTGCTCAGCTGCGCACCAATCTGCTGCTAAATCTGTCGCGTTGCAAGCGAAAACTGAATGTGAGTTGCCAGTGCACCCATTGATCGATCTTTGATTTCTTTACTGATCCCATTTGTTGCTCTGCAGGAACTTGACGCCTCCATAGATTTGGCCACGCAGGCCATACTCCAGAAGCCGCACAGCTACGAGGGCTACTATGCCCGGGCCAAGGCGCGCATGGAGCTGGGTGCCCTAAACGAGGCGCTTGTCGATGCCAACGACGCAATGCAACAGGCGGCACAGAGCGGCGTCCTCTGCGAGGTCGTAGATGTCTTGAAGCGCATCCAGGCCGAGCTCCTCACGCGCATAACTAGCGAGGATCAATCCACCTCTGCCGGCAAGTTGGGCAGCGCCGGGGCTGGAGCTGGAGCCAGTGCCGTCTACGAATCTCAGCAAGAGATCACCGATTTGTAAAATGTCCTTTGTTGTTATTGCACTCGTCCTTTCGAATTCGAATCACAACCTTAATTTTACATAATTATTTTGATTAAATTTACTTACGTTGTATGTAATTAGCTCTAGTTCTTAATTGTTTTCTACTATTTATTGCCTTTGGATGTTTTTAATTTAAAAAATTTAATTTTACTATTCATTTTCTAAACGCATGTAAAAATTAGTTCTAATAAACACAATTCACTTAAGATAACATTGATTAAATAATTGTGTATTTAAAAGATAAATTGTTCTTTTTAATTGAGGCAGTGGGGCAGTTGCTGAAAATGTCCTTGCAGATTTAAGGTACATTTAAACTAGTTGACGCCGCGTCAATTTTAGCAAAGTCAAATATTAGCAACCTAAGTCAACACAATATTTGCGTTTACATTAGTTGACCAAAAAACAAGTTTGTCAACTACTTTTACAGTTGATCAACGCAAGAGCTAGCAACGCAATGTCGATGAAGTTGACGGCTATTTAAACTAGTTGTCATTAACATTCGTTAAATCGAAGTGTTTGCCACCTCTGATTTGTACACAAAGTTTGTCAGCACAAAGCAAAATAATGAACATGATGTCAATTTAAATTTCCATTGTCAATGTGTCAATTATGGGTTCAACTGTTGACAATAAGTGTTTACACTATGTTTACACTACCAATGTCAACTGACGTTTTTCGCATTGTCAATTTAAAGTCAACGCAGCTGTTCACCGTATCGACACTTGGATTGGCATCACAATTGACTTGTTTGTCAACTAGTGTAAATGTTCCTTTATAACTAGTATCGATGTTGTCACATTTGTCTCTACGGAAGCCACAAATTCGTTACAAAAAATGAGCTTAAGCTGCCATATGGTAGCAGAATACTTGTTGTTCGAATATATAAAAATTTTGAAAAAAAATTATGACAAAAATACTAAATTTTCATTGCATATTTCGCAGCTGATCTCGCAAAAAACAATTGCGTTCTTTGAGGTTGGCTGGAAAAATTTACAGACTTTTTCCTATTGCATACTTCGGGGCTATTTAAAATAAATTATGGTATACTTTAGAACGGTCGAGAAAAACGTTATAATGATCAATCTACAGTTGTCATTTTGTTGCATAGCGTGCGGCTAATGTTCAGATAAAAAGTTGCAATTGAAAATATAATTATGGTTAACATGTCACGAGAATAATTAAAAGGGCAACAATTTCAAATACGAGTAAAAGTATGCTACAAACATTTTACTTGTTGTCTGCGTAGTACCAGAAGTAGTCAACAGGTGGACGGACAACTTCAGTGAAGTTGCTGCCAGACGCCTGCCAGGGTGCGTGTTTGTTCTGCAATTTGTATTTTATTTTGCTCAAAAATTGAAATTTTTGTTTCAGACGCCCCCAAAATGGGGGTCAAGCGACCTCAACGAAATTCAGCTCGTTTCATTCTCGTTGTTGTTTATCAAAAATAAAATAACGATAAAAAAGGCTCATCGGGCTCATTAAATAATTAAGCGGATATACGGTTGATGATAATGATTTTAATTATAAGTTAATGCCTTTTTTTATGATATTCGGGCCCATGTTTTTGGGTCTGGTTTAAACACCTTCAATTATAAACAAATAAATTGCACTATATATATGTCAATAAAACAACAACAACAACATTGCAAGGGCGCAGTGTGCCCGATGAAGACCTTTTTTTTTGCTCGCGGGTGATCGACAAAGTAGGGTTGTTTTTGTAATTTTTGTTGTAGAGCTCCTAAGTTAAAATTTTGTGCCCACCGCTGAGATAAAATATTGCATGCTAAAAGGCCCTGGAAAATATAATGATAATATTACCTTGCATTACCCTTAGAGCATAAATATTTGCTGAACACTTTCTGCATCAGTGAAGAAGCTTTGATATTAATTTGCACTGCCTTTCAAATAATTTTACCTTTCCATTAAGTCTCTGTATTTATGGTAAATTTTCAAATTGCACATCATTTAAATATATGACTAAGATAAATCCGGACTGTCTGTATTTTGCAAAGAAAATTAGACCTTGGGCTCGAATTATTACAAGTGATCTATCTAATTTTAAGTACTCCATCTAATATGTAATATCCCCCTTTATATAATAAACAATAATACGCAAAACATTGGCTAGTAAAATTGACGTAGTGTTTTTTAAATATTTTATAAAAATTTCTCTTAGCATTGATATTTTCTTAATTGCTAGCTTAAAACATAGAACTTTACAAGATGATAAATTATATGTTTCTCTGTTTTGTTTTTTTTTTTTGCATGGCATTAATTTGGGTTGGACAAAATATCTAATGAAATTTAACATTCAGTCTCGCTTTTTGTATGATTCTAAAAGCAGATTAAAATAGCAATGCGACTTAAATTACCTTATTAACGATTACAATTTAGAACACAAAACAAAATGTACAAGAATTATAAAAACAACAATTTATACTTAAATTTTGAAAATATTACGTATTGCTCGATAAACCTAACTTAACGGAAACATAGAACATAGATCTATACGATAACTTATAAAACGACTCAATGTGAGTCAAAGAAGGAACTCTTTGCAGGCACTGTGCAAAATGTATTCGTTGTCGTTACTTGAATAAAACACTTTCATTGATCATTGATCATTGATCATTGATCATTGATCAGGCAACAATGGCACTAGTTGGGAAGATCCTAGCAGACTCTTGGCTAAAACTTCTCATCGTCGATGCTGGGACGGCAGTTGTTAAGCGCCGATTGACGCTTCAAGGTGCCAGTCTCACAATCGTTGTAGGTCTTGGCCAG
This sequence comes from Drosophila quinaria, assembly GCA_035047525.1. Lineage (NCBI taxonomy): Eukaryota > Metazoa > Arthropoda > Insecta > Diptera > Drosophilidae > Drosophila > Drosophila quinaria. The sequence continues at coordinate 844,747 of JAWNPO010000510.1, read as the reverse complement.
AACCTTTGGTGTGTTGTTGTGGCTCATGTTGTTGCGGTTGAGCGTGCCACCGCCAATGTTGCTCGTCTTGACGGGCATGCGGAAGCTGCTCTGTCGCTTGGGGCGTTGCTCGTAATACTGTCGAGAGGATTTACGATTAGCTATAAATTCAACTGTCACTGGGTTTCATTTACTCACATCCTTGGTGGGCAAGCTGGAATACTGATTGGGATACGTGTCGAAGCTGGCCGTCGTTGTGGTCGTCTTATTGAGCGCCTCCTCCACGTTGAGCAGGAAGCGACGCCTCGTAAAATGATAAGTGACCAGGCAACAGGCCACGGTGAACAGCATCATGATCAGGATGACAATAGACACAGTTCCGCCCGATGCACTTTGAATTTCTATTGAATAGATGGGCTTAACAAAGGTAATCCTCTAGAGCGGATAGTGGACTTACCATCACATTCACCGGGCACACAGGCGGTCTTCTCGAACTCGGCACCTCGGCACTCCAGGGATGTGGGCTGTTCCACGCTGCAGCGACGATGACGGAGACGTATGCCATCATTGGAGCAGGCTGACCATTCACTCCATTCGCTCCAGCCAAGAAAGTCTGCAAACCAAGTTCGTAAAGCATTTCAATAGCTTAACTACTAGTGAGGAGACACTCACCTTCACAGGGCACCATCTCGCACTTCTGCTCCTCGAGGGCACGTCCCGCACAGAGTCTCTCGTGCCCGCCCAGACACTTGCGAGTGCGCCGCTTGACGCCCAGGCCACAGGTCACCGAGCAACTGGACCACTCCGACCAGCAGCTCCACTCGTGCTCCAGCTGAGTGTCAATGCTGTTGTCCGGCTGCTGATCCGTGTCCACGGGACACGCCTGAATGTTGCAAACCCGATTCTGCAGATTGCGGCCACGCTGTCGATGCTGGACGCCGCCTCCACAGCTGACGCTGCAGGGCGACCAATCGGACTCGGAATCCGTGGACTCGTGGTCATTCGATCTCTGACAGCTGCCGTCCGGACGACAGTTGCGGGTCTCCTCCTTGAGCAGGCTGATCTTCACGGAGCTGGCGTCGGCGCTGGTGGCGCGGCAAGTGTAACGGAATCTCTTCTCCACATGCGGCTCGGTGGCATTGCCCGCAGCAGCAGTTAACCAAGGTGTCCAGGAGCTAAGCTTGCGCACCTCCGAGCAGCTTTGCATATGGCAGTCCTCGTAGTCCAGCCGGCAGCCCGGACAATCCAATCCCCCATTGAGGGGCTTGGGATCGTCACACTCCCGTCGACGCATCCGAAAGCCGCCACCACACTGGGCACTGCACTCGCTCCACTCGCCCCAGGGACCCCATCCGCCGTCCACCGCCTGGGGCTTGGCCACCGGGCACGGCGGCAAATGGCTGCAGTACATCTCGGCGTGCTCGGAGCCCACACACATGCGTCCGCCGTGCGCTGGCCGCGGATTGCCGCAGGTGCGTCTGCGGGTCTTCACCGCAATGCCGCAGGTCTGGGAGCAGGGCGACCAGGGCGACCAATCCGTCCAGCCGCCGTGCTGGGTGCAGTTCGTCACCTGGGTGCTGATGCCCGCGCAGGAGGCGCCGCCGTGCTGTGGCTGCGGATTGTTGCAGTTCCTCTGCCGGCACAGGCAATTGCTGTCGGACTGCTCGTGTTGCTGGCAATCGTTCCACTCCGACCAGGCGGACCAGCCACCATCGATGGGTGCATTCAGCACCGGGCAGCTGAACTCAGTGGGCTGCAACCAAGGCTGTTGCACCGTGGGATCGAGTGGAGTGCAGCGCTCCACGAGCTCATTCCAGCCGCAATACGGATCCATGGCATTGAAGCAACTCGACTGCGACACGTGGCGACTGCAGCGCTGGGCGGGAATGCGGGTCAGGGCCAGATCCGTGCCCAGGTACAGCGATTCCGTGACCTTCAGATAGGACATGTGCAGGAGGGCGGTGCTGCCCGTGTCATCCGCCTGCCACAGTTCCACCAGACACGTCTGGATCCTCTCATCCAATTGGCCATACTTCACCGACAGCTTCTTGATGTGATTCCCGCTGCTGGAGACGAAGAGCACGTGCAGCTGCTCCGTCTTCGTCTGCACCACGTCCAGGGCAATGTGCTTGAATCTCTCCAGGCGGGAGTGATAAAGCGGCTGGGCTCCGATCGGTTGGATGGCCTGATCCATCAGCTGGTACCGTGAGCTCTCCAGCAGATGATTAAAGGCCGTGGCCCCGCTGGCACACTGGAACTGGCTCCGCTGTGGAGTGTTCACCGTCTTCCAGGCTGCGTCCGAGTGCTCCTGGTGCTTGAAGGCCCCCTCGAAGGCGTCATTGATCGCACTCAGGTTGTAGGCGCACACAGCTGATCCGTAAATGCTTGATCTGATGGTTAAAAGAGAGGAATCAGTTGAGGATTAACACACTGACAAAAAAAAGGTTCTAAAATCAAGATGTTGGTCTCAGAACTGAAAATCTTGAAGTAAGAAAACTCATCTTGATTCTAAGAACATTTCAATTAAGACCAAGTTCCTATTTTTAAGATCATAAATAGATCATAAGATCATAAATACTTATAAGACCACAAATCATAGTATAAGAATAAAACTTATAATTTTTTTAAGATTATATGTTCTTATTTATAGACCAGGGATTAAAACCCTAACTGAAACCGTAACCTTTAACCGGTAAAAACCGACTGAAATTAAAACCGTAACTGAAACAGTAACCAAAATAAAAAATTTTCATTTGACCGAAACCTTAAAACCGAAACTCTGTAAACCGAAAAAACCGTTTAGTAACCGTCTCATTTATAAGGGTTAATTTCGGTTTTTCATACATCCAAAAATAAATTTTTATTTCCAATTTTTATAATAAAGATTGAAAAAAACTTTTATTTTTAATTGTTATTTTAAAAATTGCAAATAAAAGCTATGGTATACCTATGGCATAAATTTAAAAGCATGTATTATTTTAAATTTTCATTATACAAAATTCAAAATCAAGTTAAAAATAATTTAAAACGAAAAATTTTGAACTGTCTTGTTTGCGATCTCTGATATTTTGCAATTAAAAACAGAGTATTTAGTTATCTTGAGGTCTATTAACATTTGTTTCAAGAGATGCAACTCTCTATCATCAGCACTGTTGCGCTGACTTGAACAGCTATCCAAGCCCAATGTCATCTTTGAGACGCCAGAACCAGTTGTGAATTCTAAGTCTCAAAAAGTGACAAAATTTTAAGATTTTTGTTCTTATTGTAAGAGAAAAGATCTAAGATCTAAGATTTTTATTCTTATATTAAGAACTTACGATTTTCAAGATTAATACTCTTAGTTTTACTAATTTGGTGCTAAAATGTTCTTATTTCAAGAACAAAATATTTAAGATGAATGTTCTTGATTTTAGAAAGTGGTCTTTTTCTCTGTGCAGTTGCTCCTGCTAATCATCTTCAACACTTACCCCGATGTGCTGAAGGTGGCATAGAGCACATGCTCCGATTCCGCATATGTCATGCCCTGGATCTCATCAAAGTAATACGGATAATCACCAGGCAAGGAGCAGTTGAGACGAGCCTTCAAAAACGATGTCCAGTTATCCCGCAACACTTGATCCCCGCCAGCATCGTTTTTGCAGACGCGCGCTATCCGGGAATAGATTGCCTATGGTCCAAATCAGAGGTGAATAAATGAGTGCACTTGGAATCTATTAGGATAGTCTCACCTTGCCACAACTCATGTGCTCTGCGGCAGACTCGCGCAGCAGGAAGTAGACAAAGTTGCCAGCCTCAAAGCTGCCCACAAACTGAGCTCCATTTAGCCAATTGTTGTTGTACTGCTTGGTGCGCAGGAAACGCTTACGCTCCACCTAAAGAACCGGAAGGAAGGAAACGGAAAGATTGGCATTTGTCAAAAGAGAGATATAAATTGAGTTTCGATCAGAACAGAAGCAAGAAAGAACACCAGTCTAAGGATTCAGGAAGAAGAACGAAGAATAGTTGAAAATCGGAAGAAAATAGGATTCCTTATCCTAGAGATGGATCAGGATAGACACAAGAGATCAATCTTTCAAAATGTAACTATACAAACTTAAATAAAGTAGTGAACGGTGCTACAGTCGAGCATACACGACTGTCGGAGACCCTGTACTTACTATGGAAAAGCAAACACTGCTTAAAATAAAATAATAAAAATAGCTACAAATATTGATACAGTTATGAGCTACTAAATGTACTAAATGGGGCGATCGTCAAGTATGCCAAATAAAAAAAAAAACCCAAATTCGATTAAAATGTAAAAGATACAGAATATTCCCCATAAATGAGTTCGGTTGAGATAGTAAAAAAAAAATTGCATACTAAATCAATATTTTCGATCAATCGTTCATATGGCAGCAATATGATATAGTGGTCCGATATCAACCAAAATTGATCAGGATGTATGGGACCAACCCGTATGCATTTTCAGTCTGTTTGGTTCAGATATCTCAGACAACAAAAATGTTATTCATACTAAGACTTGATTTTCGACTGATCGTTCCTATGGCAGCTATATGATATAGTTTTCCGATCCAAAATATAAAACATACTCTATCTGCGTGCAATATAGACGAACCTATATACCAAGTTTGGAGTCTCTAGCTCTTATAGTCTCTGAGATCTAGGCGCTTACGCAGACGGACAGACGGCCGTTGATGCTGATCAAGAATATATATACTTTGTGCCTCCTTTCTTTTTTGTGACAAACTTAACGTACTTTTTTAAAAGTACGGGGTCTAAAAAAAAAAAATAAGTAGCAAATAAAATAAACGTTGAAAAAAAAGCTCTTAAGTACAGAATTAATCTTTAGATCTAAGCCCGAAAGAATGGTCATTATTAAGAGACAGATCCAAAGATACACCACACAAATATTACCTTTTTTTGGATAAATATTATAAAAGAAATCGAAATAAAATTATAAGATCAATGAAATGTGATGGGAAGTTAAAGAAATTTGAAATTATAAATATGTTAGTCTAGCTAAACAAGTAAGACAATGGCCAAGACAAAAAGGACATTCGAAAGACTCATAGTTAATCGCTAATTGGAATACATTCGCAAAGGATCAGGAAAAGTGAACGTTAGCAGAGAATACTCTACTTCTGACCAGAGTGACTAGAGCAACAGAATATTTATTGGGGAAACAATTGCTATAAAAAGGAGACTATCAACAGGTTGATGGAAGAGCAGTAAAGAGGAGGAAAGAGAACTCTCGGATCTGCACTAATTACAGAATAAGATGTTCAAGATATAGAGTAATTTGAATACTGACCCCATTGGATTGGACGGGAGAGCGAATGATGGCCACATCGCTGCCGGAGAAGTCGGTGGCGGTGCCGACGAACATGTTGCCATTGGACTGCAAGAGGCTGGTGCTGTTTGCCTGTGGATGAAAGGGGCACTTGACGACGCCATCGTCAAACTCGGTGACTGTCAGGTTTTCCATCTGCAATGGATTCAAGAATATGTTGTAGTTGTGTAGTTGTTATTGTCAGTCGACGATGGCGACCACTCGAACTCACCTGGCGCCATGAGCAGCTTGGCTGGAAGGCGTTCGTCCCACACGCGTACAGTTGGTTCTCACCGTAGCTGTGGAGCACGCGCACATAGTTGCGACACCATCGCTCCGACTGGCCTTTCTGCTGGCACATGAATATCTTCTCCGGCGTCGCCTCCCAGCTGGCCCGCTCCAGCGGCTCCAAGTCGAACGACATGCGGTACAAGGTGTCTCTGTGAAAATCAAGAGGCAAACACACACCGATCAAATAAATTCAAACATAGAAAATGTTGCCAATTCGGGGGAATGGTAACAGCTAAATTCGGCCCACAACCGCTTACAAATAAGGCAAGATCTCTTTAGACCGCTCCCCTTTTCGCCCCTCTCACTTCTCTTGGCCATTGCTGGTTGTCATAATTTTCCAACTGGTTGCCACACTGGTGCATTGAACCGCAAGGCAAACAGGTAACATTACCTGCCCAAGCACAGTGGTCGCTAACTACGACGAACGCTGACCTTTGCCAAGGAGACGCTTGTAGGCGTTCGCATAGGTGGGCACTAAACCAGCTTAAAGGAGGCAAATTACGACTTGGCCAATTTCACATTACGGAGCTTCCATTAGGATTACCAATCTCTATAATGTCTACCAATTAATTGTCTTAACTGGGATTGTTACTTAAAATCTACAAATGGGTGTATCTTCATTTGCCTTACAATTCTCAAATCGTTTTACCGCTCATTCAATTGTAGACAAAAATTGGTAACACATTATTTTTATTAAATAACATATCTAGTTATAACTAGGCATTAAGTTCACTGTCTAGTACTAACTATATCAAGTGTGCTACGGAAATCTCTTCCACTTGAATTTCATTTCACTGTGACAGGGTCAACTCAGCCGAACATTTTTGAGGGAATCGCAATCATCGCTCAAGCCATCCCATTTTTTGTCCGAATTTTAGAATTTAGAGTTGTCGAGTAATTTTTATTGTTTTTTATTTGTTTATACAATATATACAATATCAATTATTATGTAAACCAATTAAATTATATTAATTAAAAAAGACATAAAATAAAAACCTATTATGCTGCAATGATAAACTTAAAAAAGTTGGTAAACAAACACTTGGGAAATTTAATGTGAGAAGGGGCCAATCCTAGCAGCCGAGTTCGAAAAGGTTGGTGAACATGATAAAAAAATTAAATCTCTCGAACTTGTGTGGCAATGTGAAATTTTTCGAGCGGAATTGCTTTTCTCTAAATTCTATTTCACTTATTTATCCCTATTATTTTATTGGGTTTCCTCTTGGTTCCTCTAAAAATTCCCAAGACCTTTTAAAGAAAATGAATCTAAAAATCTAAAGAACCATAATAAACAAAATTTGCTCCAAGTGTAAATCTAAAAAGATTTGTCTTACAAGTTGTTTAATTAACAATACTTTAGTTACATTGATTTAATGCAATTTGATTTCATGCAATTTTTATACACCTGGCACCACTGTGCCTAACACGCATTTGGCGTAACAAATACGAAGATCAATAGATCAAGTGCATACGAATGCGGCAAGTTGAGATAAATGGTTACATCTCAAACTGGACAGCATTCGCGAGCGAGTGGACATAGAATTCGCAATTCGCGATTTGCAGCGTATCGCATTGAATAAAAGAATTCCGGCGACCAGACGACGCCAGAATAATGCCAGTCAGCCAACACACAGTTTGAGAGTCGAGACTCGAGACTCAAGACAACGTCAACTAAGCAACAGTTTAGAGACTGCAATGTGGGACTCTCGGCCAATCCGGATTGGATTGGATTGGATCAGGCTGCAGTGTTCAACTCGCCCAATATCAATCAGTCAAAACGCAGCAGCTGCCGCAACGCGTGGCGCGTGTCTCGAGCCTCGACTGAACTCAACTCGGCTCTGTTGGTAACTCGAGCCTTCCAGCCAAAACACGAGCCAAGCAACCACTTAGCCAACTTCTGCGGTACGCGTTGATGATGAGGTAATAAAACAGTTCCAACATTGCCAGCAACAACAACAACAAAAACAACAACTGGGGATGGCCCTTCCTTCACCAAAAGGCAGCTGTCAACAACTTGTTGTGTGTATGGGATGTGTGTGGTGTGTGTTGTGTGTGTTGTCTGCCTGCGTTGGCAGATGCAAAAGGTTTTTTATTTAGATGTGTCATTATTCAAATTATGGTATTAAAATGGCAAAGTGCAACAACAAGCGCTATTAAAATGGCAATAAAAAGAATGAATTTAAAAGAAAATGCAAATTAATTAATGTGAATTAAGTAATTTAACTGAGTAAATTACAACTTGAATAACAAGCATACTTAAATCTAACTGCTAATAGACTACCATATTATTGATAATCAATCAACTCAAATACAAAGACAGAACAATCAGAAAGATTCATATATAAAATGTATTTAAATTAAATATCGATATATTCTTGCTTGAAAAATTGAATGTCAATATCAAAACGGCAGATATTTGTTTCTACATTATACAATGTACATGTATAAGCATACATAAAATTTAAATAAATTAGTTTTTATTATGTATAATTGAAGCTGACGCTGCTTTCTACGAGTAACTGTGGCTTCCTGGTAATGATAAGCATAAACAGCCGGATTGAAGTACGAGTAAGAAAGATTCATATATAAAATATGTATAGTTATTTAAATTAAATATCGTTATACTCGTGTTTGGAAACTTTAATTTAAAAAAATCGATACGCAAATCATTTTTTTTTTACTTTTGAAGCGTAAATATAATTTATTTTTAATGATGTACGATCAAATTTTTTCATACATTCGTTCTTGATGAAGTAAAGATAGAGATAGTAAGATACTTCTCGAGATATTTTTTAATAAAACAAGAAGCCACAAATACTTAAACAAAGCAGCTATAAGTATTTGTAGCTTCTTGGTGAGAAAAAGCCGGATTCAAGTAAGAGTACGTCAATAATTAATGGTTATAATCATCTAATTCCTGTAGAAAATCATTCTTATAGGGTCTCTTCAGACCTGATAGGCTGATAAGCCCCACAATCAAGTGGCTCTGTTACGTCAGGGAAAAAAAGGGTGGGACAAATGTTAGTTTAGGTACTGCGAAAATCGAATCGTGAAAATGACGCGACAAAAGTCGCTTAGGAAAAAAAAACGGCAAATGCGACAGCAAAAGTAATAAAATAAAAAAAGGGCGTGCAAATGACGCCCAGACTTAACGGCTGCGCAAATTAATTATTGCTGATTGTGAAAAGGTGTTGTTGGCAGTGGTGTTGTTGTTGTTGTTTTACCTAATCAGGTGCCGCTTTTACGACGTGATTACATTTTGTTTGTACTAATTTGCTGGACAAACCGCTAGAAAGCGTTGAAAATTGATGAGTAAATTAAAAAATATACAAATAAGTATGAATTAGCAAGAGTCTACTTAACTGCTTATACCCTGTAAAACACTGGGAGTTTATCTGCCTGTTAAAGGTTCCTTTGAACCAGCGATTTAAACCCTAACCGAAACCGTAACCTTTAACCAGTAAAAACCAATTGAAATTTAAAACCGTAACTGAAACCGTAACCGAAAAAAAATGTTTATTTGATCGAAACTTTTAAGCCGAAACTCTGTAACCCGAAATAACCGTTTAGTATCCGATTCTGTTTTTCATATGTACATCCAAAAAAAAATTTTAAAACAAGTTAAAAATAATTTAAAACAAAAAATTTTGATTTTCTTATGTTTAATTTTGAATTTTTATTGGTGATATTCATGATTGAATTTTCACCGCACTAAATAAGCGCAAATAAAATAAATTTGTTAAATAAAATATTAAAATTGTTGGAATGTAACTAAACTACATCAATCTAAAAAATATGTGAAAAAATGTGTGAATGAAACATTAAGAAAGTAATGCCTATTAAATTATTATTATTGTATTATTAATATCTTATAAAAAAAACCTCTTTACGAGGTAAAAGTCTAGTGACGAAAACAGTTTTATGCCCCAAAATTTCTGATATCCAATTTTGTGACGAATAATATTAAGTTTTACATATAAATTATTTGAAAAAAAATTTTTGCATTCGGCACTGCGCAAAACAGTGAAGAATTGAGACATTTTAGCTCCAACGGCCCCATTAGCTCCAATAATTTAAATTTTTACCCTCCCACTTACACCTGTTTATCTTACGAACCAGGTGAGTTTCCAAAAGTCTTTATATGCACATTTGTAAGTTAAGTTAATACCTTTCGATCGGTATATAACTCGACCTGATCGGACAGTCATAGCATTCGTGCTGCTTTCGTCACTAGCGCGGACTGCCGTCCGCAGTGATAATTATATTTTTTCAAAAAACTTTTTTTTTGTGAACCGAAACCATAACGGTATTTCAAAACCGAAACATACAAAACCCGGAATATAACCGAAACCGTAACTGAAACGGATATTCGTTTCGGTTTTAATCCCTGCTTTAAACCCATTATTTATTGATTACAGAGAATAAATTTGCAACTGAACTAAAGTTAACTTTAAATCTTATAGTAGCAACTGGAGTGCTTAATTACTTTGAGGTATTCTTGTCTTAACAGCAACAGTTCCGCAGCAGTTTAGCAGTTTAACAACAGTTCTCGGCACAGAGTTGCACGCACGCGCCCCGTTGAGATAACAAGAGAGCGAGCAGCGTTATGACAAATGCAAACACAAAAACAAATTAAGACAACTGGCAAAACAATGAGCAAATATTGGCCAAAAGCAAAATAAGCAACAAAAGCTAACTGAGAGAACATGTGTATCGACTTTTCACACCTCAATTGGAATTCGCCATCGTCGACTGAAACGAAAGATAAGAAATTTCAAACGAACCTTCCGATCAGTATAGAGAAAGAAGAGGGCGGTGCTGTGTGAGGGGGGAGTGGCAATGCTAATTTGCAAGGTCGTTGCTTATCGTAGTTGCCAAAGAAATGGATCACTGAACTCCATAAAATGAGTTATGTGAGAAATCCACGCTAATTATAGAGTTTTGTTAAAAAGCTACGAGTGTTTAAATTACAGACGCTACGGTACGATAGTTCTAGCCATTCGGTACTACATAGTTTACGCTTTTCAATACCCTGCATATAGAGGAAAAATACAACTATTCGAAGAGAATAGTTGAGATACATTTTAATACTATGAAACACACAAAATACCCCAAATAGCAGTATATTGAATCTGACAGAATAACTCACTGACACATCAACGTGTAGCCCAAACGGTAAAAGATAGAAAGCTGAAATTTTCACACAACATAGGTGAGTGGGTCAAAATCGGAGTCAAATTTCACGGAAATGCTTAGTATGAAAAACTTTTTTGTCTGGGGCTGTAATTATATAAATTTGTTAATCCGGACTACAAAAGACTTTCTTTCATTTTATATTTTTTCATATTATATTATATAAATTTGTTAAAACGGACAAAAAAGTCCTTTTTGTTGGCGATCAGGGGTCGGAGCCCCCTAGTATTTTATACAAACACACAATACAAAAAAAATGTCCCTTAAATATTGCCAATATATAGAAAGAAAAAATAGATTTACAAACACACGAAAACTACACTATTAAACTCCTTTAACTTTCTTTGTATATAGAGATCGCGATAGATTGTAGTGCTAGGTAAAGACATATTTAAGCAAAGTATAAAAGTATTTAAACCATTGTACATGTACAAATTAATTAAATATTTGGCAATGAAATGAAACCCATAATTTGGAATATATCAACGTTTTATCTCTTATTCGAAAAATGTTAAATTTTATTAAAATAAAAACCAAAGTTTTTGATTCAGCATAAACTTAAAGATACAGTTACACAGACATACTATGCTGAGGAGGGTTTTACATACATTTTAGCGATGTTGCAATTTAGTTATAATAAAACCGGAGCAATAATTTTAACCCATTTACGGACCCGGCGCGTGGCAGTCTTGTTCAGCAAGTGCGTTACGTGTGCTGTATCTGTATCTGTAGTTGTATCTGTGTCTGTATCTGCATGCCTGTAGCTGTAACTGTTGCTTGGCTTGTATCTGTATCTGCAGATATTTCATTTTGCTTTTGAGCCGGCACATTTGCATTCACAATATTCGCACACCTTGCGCCGTGGCTAAGTTTTGAGCGACAAGCGCGACAAGATAACAAAAAGGCCACGTTTATGGGAACCAGAGATGGAGAGGGATTGAAGTTGAAGCTGGCGTCGCATGAAGCTATTAAATCTTTGACTATGGCGCCGTCTGTCCAGCTGTGGACTGAGACTCCAGCTCCGGCTCCGACTTCGACTGCGGCAATTGCGAGTGCTGATCAAGTGGACGCCGTGCGTGGGCGTTTGTCTAGCGCCTGTTTGGCGACAGCTCGAGGCGATCGACGGGCTGGCGGGTTGTATGTAATTAAAAATAGCCCCGTTTGCACCGTTAAGAGCTTGTACGGCAACAACTTGCAACAAACTGCTGCGAATTGCAGCATTACAGCATTGCACTGCCTACGCCGAGCGCATTCCAAGGCTCTCAATCTCAAAAGCTTTAACCACTATTTTATTTTCCGTTTTTTTTTTACATTTTCTATAGAAATATGTATGCAAAACGCCCCCTTTAAGCAGCGGCATATGTTGTGCCTTGATTAATTTTGATTTCAATTTCGCTGCTGGAGTTCCAGTAGCCGCCTAAACTGACTGCCAACCTCTTAACGTCTGTCAAATGGGATTTGTGTCCACCTTTCAATTGTCCAGGGGAACAACTGAAAAACATTTTATCTCAGTGGATAATCACTTGACTCACTTTAAAGCCTCAAAGGTTGATATCATTAATTCCGAACTCAATGTTTTAAATTCCTTAATAACTCCTATCTACAAAAGATTTAAATGTGACTTTTTAGCTAATTCAGATCGATTCTATCCATGAATTGTGAAAAAATTAATGGAAATCTAAGGAATCGAATGATTTCTCTGTAAACAAATTTGAAGTAAAAGATGTTTGGAAATATATATGTAAATGCTTTTCTAAAATTATGGGCATTTCAAATGCTTCTCAGCGGTTCATTTGCGACCACGGTCCATTTGCGGCCAAGCCACAGAAACGTTTGAGACCCCTCGAAAAAAAGTAAACACAAAAAAAAGAAGGAAAATGAAGTAACCAACCTTAATAAAAGGTTTTGGTGGGGACGGAGAAAGGACAGGGGAATTGAAAGGGAAAACAAAATGGTATATTATTTAAATGCAGTCTATATCAAATTTCGAGTCACAATCGACCCCAAATGCACTGCACATGACATAAATGACGGAACGTGCAGTCGGCTCGTCACTCCTCACTACTCAGTCCCCACTCCGCAATCCTCACTCGTCACCCTGCACTCGTTAGTCGGAGTTCGCAGTTCGCTACTCGCCATGGGAGTCGTTGGAGTACTTGAGATCTTCCCCGACTTGTCGCAATACGAAATGCCGCAATCGTAATCCGATCCTTCAGTCGTGTCAAGTGTGTGTATATGTGTGAGACAGACAGACCAGGAACATTGCCATGAATATGTATTATACATATGAAACTAATACATGGACTTAGCTCTACAATTACCACGACTTTTATGAGCCGACCACAAAATCATAAAAAAGAAAAAGAATAATTTCATAGCCAACAGTTGAAATAATAAATATTGCTACAATTAAAATGCGGTTTCTGATTAGAAGAAGGTTTTATGTGGAACATAAAATGAAGAAGTGATTAACTATCAGATACCCTTGATTTGTTTTCAATCAGAGTGAATTACACCAAACTTTAGAGATTGTAATGGTAGATAGAACTTATTTTTTCACTTAAAACTTAATTCATAAAGTATGATAATTTCAGAAAATTGTTTTTATCTGTTACATATTTTGGAAGAAGTTCAGTATACCCTTGTTTATCCACTTTGGGAAGACAGGGTATAAGGCAACTGATATTTGTATATCTCTAGCCGAGCGAAGGTCAACAGTTGCGGTTATAATATAATAATAAAATATAATAAGGAATACCTAGAAAGACTGTTTAAGGGCGATTTATCAGAGGAATAGTTAAAATGAAATTTTATTATGGATTTTGTAAAAAAAATTTACTTATTTAGAAGACTATTTACAAAACAGAAATTAAAGTAGACTAAAAAAATGCGACATATATCTGTAAAAACTATATTTTATTTCAGTCATTACACAAGCTCTTCATTGTATTAATGTCTAGGTTTGTGTTACTAACACTTACTCAAGGAATGCGATACCTTAAGACCCAACATAAAGTTATTAAATGGTTTCTGACCAGTTGAGCGTCCAGTCTAGTCGAAGCGACTTAATGTTATTATAAAAACAAGCCCACATCTTATAAAGAAACTATCTATATAGTATGCCCACGCAGTTATCTATGAAACTAGTTATCTCTACGCCTTCTTGCCGTATTCTAGAAACTAAGTAGAGCAACTGCCCTTCGTTATCATCGTCTGTGCCACATAGGAATACAACAAATCAAAACACGAAAAAATAACGTGTGACGAATGATTGACGACAGCAGGGAATGAAAACGAAACGAGGAAAAAAGAGCGACAACATTATGATAAACGAGGCAATTCGTATCTGTACCTCAAGGTGCACATGTGATGTGGCAAGGGGTTAAGATCTGTGGGGACAACACTGAATCTTATCTCAAGTTCTCAGCGAGTAAATGAAAAGCAAACTCTGCGTATACTTTAAGCATACATACGCTCGTAAAGAAAGAAAAACAGCCTAAAGAATACCTACGTAAGGTACCATCAAATTGCTTAACAAATAGTCAGGCAAGGTGTGTATCTTGAGTACGAGTTTGAGTATCTGTATCTCACTTGTTGCCTCTGCTGTAGTACTCGTACTCGGTTCTGTTTGGTTAAGATGTTCTGTTTCTTTTGTATATATTATCAATAGTTTCTTGAAAGACAGAGAGAGATAAGACTTGTTGATAAGCTTAAGATTAAGCTAACCTGTTGCGTGCACTTTCAATTTTATTACGAGATCTTCTGATCCCATGCCAAAAACCTTATCAATTTTCAGTTTTACGCAATAATTTGTACTGCTGATAATAGGACTATTACTATTATTTCATAGGGGGTTTTACTAAGCAAAGTTCAATTGTTTCCGTACACTCACAGTGATTGTGTTCTTTTCAAATTGTGAGTCAATTTCTAGAGTAGATTTTAAATCTTAGTACTTACCTAGCACCGACAATAACTTGGTTTCTGGACACATCATATAGCACTTCGGAATACCAACTCGTTTCGGGTTCGTAGAATCGTTTAGCTGATGACATTAAATCTGTACAAAACACAATACAAATTTATTACAATTTTGTAATGACAAAAAAATGTTGATAGAACTTAAAAAGAGTATTCTCAAGTCGGGCCTTTTCACATTTTTTACAATAATAAGTATAAATAAATGTTTTTGCCCAGAAAATAAAGTTAAAAGCCCGAGAATTATGAGAAATAAACAAAATATGAAAATAAATGCCTATAAAATACTCATAATAATATATGAAAACCCGAGTCAACACAACTTGTTGTCGCTGACTTTGCGTTTCGAATCGTACTTCAAGATGCATTCCATGCAAAAAGCACAACTCGCAAATATTTAAGCAATAAACACGCCGCGATTTCTGATTAAGCAAAGGTATATACATCGTATGGGTGTTAAGATTCATCGGAATTGACATCTGTTGGAGTACACGGAATGGGATTTTTACAACCTGTTCGCCCTCAACCTGTGTAAAACTTAACTAAAGTACTCTGACGATCAGCTACTTAGAACTGACAGACATCAACCCAATTTTCCTAAGTGTTCAACTTGATTGATTGTTTAGCAATTGACACAGTTTTGTAATGTAATTTTTATGGCATTGTAGGGTATTTCTTAATATATTTTTTTGATAATCCAGCACTTACCTTGATATGATATATAACGCGAATCATTTTCCAATAATTCATAGTTCGACTGCGCTTGATAGGTGCTCATCAGGGCCCCAGTGTTCCTAGGGCCTTCTAGGGTTAAGAGTAGTAGTATTAGAAGCCACAGCTGGTGCTGCATTTTGTCATATTTTAAAATTAACATGCTGCAAATCAAAAGAACAAAAGATCCATAGATTAGCATATTTATATTAAATCTGGTCTAACCAGTGTCTGATCGAAGTAAGTATACATATTTGTATAATGATTTTTATTTTAAATATTCCTCAAAATACTTATAAAAAACTTTGCATTTGGCTTTATATAACCAAATAGATGTGGGATAAGTGAAAGCGTTAATTTTTAGCTTAAGTCTCAATAAACATTTTAGTCTCCAGTATAACTGATTAAGATTGATCAGCTAAGAGCACTTACTTCATATATTGTCACGTAACGTGTAAGTTGATTATGCTATTCCATTCAGCTTTAGTACATTTTAGTAGATAACGAGTTGAACTTGTATTATTTATGTGCTTGATAGCATATCACTCATGGAATAGAAATACAAATTATTCCAACACTTTTCAAATAATATTCAATTTGTAAAAATCACACACACCACACAGAAAATATATTTCTTAATTTTTAAATTGTTGAGGATTATAAACGGAACCGGAGCTGCGATTTGTAGAGTTTCATACTGAAAGCGAGTCGCGCATACAGCGAGAAAGAAACGAAGTTGTCAGCGCAGCGAGTCAAAACAAACTGAGCGTCGAAGTAGCAACTGCAGATGAAGATACCACAAACGAACAAGCGTGGAAACAACAAAACGAGCAAAGAGCGAACGAGCGATTCAGAGAGAGAGCCAGTGAGAGCGCAATGAAACGAACGAACGATTGAGAAGAGCGAATGAGCGTGAGCAGCAAATGGAACAAAACGCCGACGCGACGCGATGTTCGACCCACGACGAAGATGTTTGTTTTTAAGAACCGGCTTCGGTCTGCGCAACGAGCTCTACAATAACAGCAACAAAGACAACAACAACCACTTGGGCTTGGGCCTGTGGGGCTTAGTGTCGGGTTTTTGTTGGGCGCGGTTACAGCAGCGGCAGTGGCAGCGGCAGTGGCAGAGGCAGCAACAACGGCAGCAGCAGCAGCAGGGCAGGGCGCTGCTCATATATCATGCGACAACTACTACAACAACTTCGGACAGAATCTTTGGGATCGTCGCCACAACAGGCAGACTCAGTAGATTGACAGACTCAGGCATAAGGGACGTGCCCAGAACAAGGACAAAATTTAGCTGAGTCGGCGTTTTAATTTGGTAGCCCAACAAATTGACATTAGTGTCGCGACATATATGGGCACGTGATTTACCCTATAGACGATGGCAGACTGACCGATCTTATCGCATAACGAAACCAAGGAATAATCATTGTATTTTTACAGCCAACTTACGCCAAGAAAACGGTCAATGTCTTAATGATAAATTGACAATTAGTTAAAATTCGTGGAAGTAACCTTTCTTTTTTACTTCTAGCAATCTATCTTTTTATAATCTTACAGGGAACAAAAGTTTTCAAAAAGTATTTGAAAATTTTTCGAAAAAAAACTTCAATTATGGATCTTAATTTTAATATACTACTAGAAGAGTCTACTGTAGAGATCTTTAACTGCTCGAATATGGGAAAAATTAAGGAATAGTAACCTTAACTGTAACATTTATTTGTTTTTATAACGCTAAATGAAATATGAGAAAACACACTTTTGTGTCCATAATGGTCTGTGTAATAAGATCGGTCTCATCCACGCTATACTTGAGATCAGTCAAAGCAAAAATCCTGTTGACATTAGCCTTGACTTTGAGAAGAAGCGTGAAAAATACAGCTGGAGCCCAAAAATAAAATACAAACTCTGAGGATCGGTACAAAAAGGTTCTATGCAGTGTTTGTTTATGCCAGAACACGAACAGAAGACCGACCCAGAAGTAGACACAATGCATTTAGCTATGGCAATACAAGAGATCGACTACCTAAGTCATTGTCTGGGATATCTTTGGTGTGGTACCCAATATGCTAATTATGGTAGCAGTCAGAGAAGAAGACGACGCACTGTTGCATTTACAGGGCCGGGTAATTTACAGCTTTACTTCTGGCATGGGCAATTGTAATGCTAATGCCCAGGTAGATGGTATCGATAGTTTCCTTTGCGGTTGAGTCATTTGCACGCACGGAAGTGCCCATAAATTTTGGTTACTCTTATCATTGGAACAGAGAAAGAGAGAGGGAGAGGAAGAGCAATTGAAATCCTGCCCCTTCCGGGCATTTTATGGTTTTCACCTGTCAATTTTTGTTATAAATACTGATATTCTACTACCACACACTCGTATAAGTTTATAAAGGGTTTCTTTTAGTTAAGAGTTAGGGTGAAAGTAAAGTCAAATATTTGACTGCATCGAAATATGAACCAAAAATGAATTATTACCCCTGGTTAAATAGATAACAAAAATAATCGCATGTTAAAGCTGGAAATTGTGGGTCTTTGAACCCATAGTTGCCATATTGGCTTCAAGTACCTAAATGACAATACATTGTATCAAATTATCCAGGTGTGCATTCAAATAGTATATGGGTCAAACTTTCCCAGCCGAGGCATTTATGGAATTTGAATAAACTTAAACACACTCTAAATGAATATCTTTGTTGGCTTTTCTTCAGCTTGTACGATAATAAATTTAATATTTACTCCATTAAATTCACGACAGGAAGTCGATTTCATTGCATCCATAGTCGTAATCTCAAATCTGTAACTTTCGAAACGTAGACACGTACACTGGGCACTAAAATTTTATGGCTTGATCAATAAATTAATAATTATTGAAACGATCGAGAACGAATAGTGCAGATTTTATACATCCATCCCATTCCAGCTGCATACCCGCTCTCTCGCTCTTTTTGCGCCTCAATCAACTTTGCTAATTGAAAAGACCTTAAAATAGAATTGAAGCCAATAAAGGAAGTACAAGATGGAATATGGATACAATAAGCATTTGGCCCATTTGACTGAGTGCTCATCGATTGGGTGCAATACAAAACATTTAAAATGAATAAGTTGGACGAAAAAGCCTCGAACAGGATGCTGAACTAAAGAATACCCTTTAGCTAGAAATAACGTAGTCCTTAATTCCGATGCCCAAAATCAAAACTACATTTATTGTCATGGGTTGTGTATTGAGCAACTTTTAAAAAGCAAAATTGCTGAGGGTATTTATTGATTATATTCAGTTGTCATCTTTTTAGTCGTGTTTATGCCACTCTTGAAATTTCAATGCGTACAGGGCATTTAAAAAATTAAAGCAATCATAAATTAAAAGCTCGTTGGCGACATTTTAAATGCTTTGGTGTTGCTTAGTTAATTTCAAAACAATTAAAATAAAACATAAAATATTTATGCTAAACGACTTTCCACACAAAACGAAAAAACCATTAAAAACATGCAGTAAAATATGACAAAAACGAATAGAAAATTCCATTAAATATTACATGAAATAAGTGTGCTCGACTGGATAATACCCTATAGATGCCCTTGATAGACCCTACACATGAAACACATATAGTAGCATTAAATGCACTAACGGTAGTACTATAAAGTACTATACAGGGTATACATATGTATATACCATATCATTGGCAAGCTACTAGGCTCGACTTGCGGCTTGTTTTAAAAATAATAATTGCCTTAACTTATCAATAAACAAAATATGAGACGGTGACCCGCCTTATGCTCAGGTTCAAGCTCAAACCGACAGCTCGGAAATTTATGGCGTCATTTATAGGCGATAAGCGATTGAAAATATTCGACAATCATAAGCCGAACCAAATCAAGCCACACACACGCGCAGGGGCTTTTTCAACTCATTTAAATTGAAATTACATATTTCATTTGAGAATTGTGTAAATATTTGAAATGGTAACAAATCAAGTGTCGAAAATATTAATAAAAATACAAATGACTGAGCAAAATGATCAACCCCTCGTTAATTTTGTGCATTTTACGTAAACATATGATAAGATATTCAATGAACAATAAATCCAAATTTGCATTGTATTATATTTGTGCCCAATCTTATCTATTTTTAATCTAGCCCCTTAATTTAAAATTATTTCTTCAGCCAACTTTGGCTGATCTCAACGATACTTGACAAATTTTCTCTGATGTTTTCATTGCTTTTCCAAGTATATTCAGAATCATAGGTGCCTTATTTCTCGAGTCCCATTTCCATTCATTTAAATTACTTGTTGCATTTTCCTTTTTCATAATTCCGCAACTTTCTCTCTTCCTTCCCCATTCGTGCTATTTATCAACATTATTATCACGAAATAATCGCATTTACCACATGTTTTTCCATGTATTATAAACCATTTTGCAGCCTCATTTAAGATCCCCCATGGAGCCGAAAATAGATTTACATATTAATTGCGTTACGAAGATTTCATTTAAATTACAATTTATTATAGTTTAACTAATTTATCAAATTTTCTTTATATAAAACGCGATCTGTGCCAATGAAATAAATAAGTTTTAACAGCTCCTACTGTAACATTGTAAATAAATGGGCTTTATGTAAATCTATTGCTTTCAATGTGTAATTTATGTAGCAACAACAATAGCAACCAAATGCAACAACAACATCATAATATTTACATTTAAAAATTCCACCTGCTGTGGCCCTAATGATCTCAGCTTTAAAAAACCCAAAAATTAAATATTCCGAACACGCCGCATGCCAAAAACCAACAACTAAAAGTGCTCTGCTTGAGGATGATCGACAAAACAATACTCTGGACATCAACTGTGTATGGAGATTGCTGTCATTAGTCATTTACACAAACTTGTAATACCCTTCTTAGTTAGTGTGCAGGGTATAAAAACCACTTTTAAATCGAAATGGAAACTCGCGCAAATCTGTTACAAAAGTTTTTTGAAAAGTACATAAAATTTAGATCGCACTTTGCCATTTTTGGAGCTCCATCAATTTACAACTTTTGCTCTGAAAATAAAAGCATAAAACGAGCAACAGTTTTTTGATTTCAGTTGAATCGTTGAATCGTTCTTTATTTAGACAGATTAATGAGTGCTCTGGCTCTGGTGTCATTTAATGCTTTTCAGTTGTCAAATTAAAGCCTATGCAATAATCATGCAACAGTCTGTGCTCTTAATAGCCCCCAGCTGACAACGTGCGTTCAGTTATGACAGACACTGTGCAAATTAAGCCCATTATATTTGACATTCTTAAGTGTAAGAATTAACAGACTATTTACATTATTACACTTCAGTATGGCAGCAACCCCTATAAAGTCTAAAAATTACAGAATTTAACTAAGAAATTCTCTAAAATTCCATAACTGTACTGAAAGTATTTCTATCGGGGACTGCAAATAATGATTGTTTGTTTTTTTTTGTAATCAAAAAATCATTCACTTATAATAACTTTAAGACACCGAGAAAATTCCAATATTTTTCTCTATGGCTCATTTATGATTTTTCACCATAATTAAACATTTTTCAAGTTTTATAAATTTATTTTAAATTTAAATTTATAAGTGATTTTTTTGCTCAAAATAAAACTTAAATTGTAGTTTCGACAAGGCCTAATTTGATACTCAACACAAGAAATTGTTTTTTTTTTAATGAATTATTATAATTGTTTGTCTCGGCTTATTGACTAGGGATATGTATCATTCTTGCCTTTATTCCCTAAGAAAAAGTCGAAATTTCAACTTGAGTTTTATTTTAAGTAAAAAATAAAACTCATGAAATAATGATTATTCCATAAGTGGTATTTTTTTGCTCAAAAATAATGATTTTTCTGTGAGAAGTAAAGTATAACTTAAAATTAATCATTATTTTGTGAACATATTTATAAAACTTGAAAATAATTATTATTTCAACATTTTTTTAATATCACTTATAATGATTACAGTCCATGCTTTCTATTCAGGTTTTGTCGTCTAGATTCTGCATACAAGTACTTTTTTCTTTTCTTTGTTTTATAAAGTTAAAGGGGAATATTTAATGTTCAACAATCACTTTTCTTATAATAAACTGTTTCCTAAGTTAAATTATCTATGTACTTGTATTTTTTTTTTTTTTAAGCGTTAGGCTGAACGGTCAAGCAGAGATTTCTAACATGGACTTTGTGAAGTGTTTATGATTCTTTTTGTAGCATGTTGTTAAAAGTTGTGTGAAAACAAGTGACTTTTATTTGTTGCGAAGAATTGCCCAAGACTGAGGACCACACACACAGTGTTGGTTTAGGATTTTTACGAGTGAAATTCGTAGAGTCATAAAGGTAAATAGAAACTGTGCTAAAGTAAAAGCTTAAAAAAACACGACATTCGACAAATTGGGAATTGTGGTACGACGAGGTTTGATCCAGAAGCCAAAAGAGTTCCATAATGAAACTATATTCATATTTACATAAATTTCAATTGGCGCGCCTTCCTTTTTCTCGTTTCTGTTAACTCGTTTAATGTCTTCATTTCAACTTAATTTTCACTCTTTTTTCTGTGTTTTCTTTGTGGGTGTTGCGGCTCAAACAATTAATGTGTGACAGTGAAAGCCATAGAAATATGAGGCATACGAAATGTCTGACATATAAATCAACTTGAATGTCCCATTGCAACGCACCCTTTTCCTTTTATGATCTTTGTTATACGGTTGTCCCAAAAGAAAAGGATTAAATGCTCACAAACTGACCCCCAACAATTGTGTTGTTGTGTTGTCACTTCTGCGTGTGGTCTTTCCCCATAAAATTCATAACATCATAAAAACTTGTTTCTTTTTATCATAAAATTCCATTGAATTCGGCATCGACTGCGAAAGTTCAACGTACAATTGAGAAAATTGAATTACAACAACTGCAACATGATAGCTTTCCGGATACTATAAAATAATAATCATAACTCAGATTGTTTAAATTGGATTTTTGCCACTACGACAGATTGAACATATCACAGGTAGCAAATTGTTGACATTATTTATTTACTTTTGTAATTCTATACTTTAATAATACAAGAAACTGCAAAAAAGCTCAAATATCTCCTGAAATATATGTATATAAAAACGTCTAGTCTAAAATACTTAACATTGTTTTGAGGTAGTTTACAAAGATAATCTATAATAAATATAACTACTACTACAATTATGATATTTATCAAATCCCTGAGTTTCATGCATATATTTATAAATATCACACACCATTGACACTTCGCATATTGTTAATTTACTCACTTGGCTGGTGGAACAAATCATACTTGGCTAAAATATCAAATAACTCAAAAACTATGCTTGGCCATTTAGCGCTCTGACAAAAGGCAACAACAAAAGACCATTAAGTAAATTTACATAAATCAAAATTATGTTAGGAACTATGTAAAATTAAAAAAAAAAAACAATAGAAATCGATCGACGCCAAGGTTTCAAATCTAAGGCATTTGTAGAATATTTTGTTTAAATAGAAAAATCAATAGAATGTGTTTGATGGTGAAGGGGTTAAAAAGGGTGTGCGGGTTGCTTACCAAGAATCTGAAAAAACTGAAGGTGTCGATAATTTATTATTATTATTAGCATCGCTTTGTTGACTTCCATTGTTTGGGCTCGGCTGTTGATCGGTTGCCTGAATTCCCAAATCTCCTCATCTTCCATTTCTAAGGTCTCAGCTTAAACAATCTTAAGATAGACATATTGACTTTTAAAGATAAACAGATATATCAAAGCTTATTGAATCTAATCACTATATTATATCATCTATCTTTAAAGTTATCGATCGAACTTCAAGTTTATGATTTTCTTAATTTTCTTTAGATGCAAATTCATCTTTTTCGCTATAAATTTGAGGTTGGTAGGAATATGACTTTAAATAACTTTTATTACGATTTTAAGCACACACAGTTTTTATTCTCAGTCTGACATTTAGAAATCAGATAAGTTTTTGATTTTACTGAAAAAAAAAACCAAAAACAAAATTTTGCAAAATTTTTAGTTATTCCAAAATGTCGCTAGCTCAACAGCATTCAAATATTTCGGAAGAGGTTATGGAATATCTGTTTGATCAAAAGATCCGTGAGCGTGATTTAATTGCCGAAAAGGAGGAACTCAAGCAAAGGATGAACAAAATCGAAGAGTTTTTAGTGCTGTTACAGAATCGGGACGATGATCTAACCTGCATGATAGCTACGGATAATCTCTATCAAATAAGTACAGTGAGACTGGTCAGGGAAGCTCTTTTGGCCAGTCTTACGGCCAGCATGCAACCGTATCTGAAGCTGCATCGCAAGTTGCTTCGTTTGCAGCGACACATTCGAGAGGATCACAGTGTATTGTATGAAAACTTGATCAGAAATCCGAGTACTTGATGCAAATAGCATTTAAAAGTTGAACTTTTGGTAAATAAATAAATTATATGGCTAATATAAAAACAACACGTAATGTAAATCTAAACTTAAATAAAATCGAAACGCACAAATCGACAAAAAGAATCGTGTTTTGGACAAATTGCCAAATAATACCGATAAATCGAGTTTTTAAAATTATTGTTGTTTGTTAAAAATGTGATTATAATGAGATTATAATTGAAAACAGTATAAGATAGTGCTCACCATTAAAAAGAGCGTTTAATCTTAAAGTGATGCTTAATTTGTATCCAAAAACTTAATGACAATAAAAAAATGTAAAGAAAATTTATAAGAAATAAATAAAATTTTAACTACAATATTTACAGGGTAGAGGCTAGTCATAAGTGCTCTATTAAACAGCACAAAAAAATAACATCCCACGACATTTTTTGAGTTGCATTTTGGCCGAATTTCGTTGAAATTTCATTTGTGAGTTGGCGGAGAAAAGGTGTCGTGAAGGGCAGATTTAACTTGTCATAATTAAATGTGTAATATTTGTCTTCCCTTTCGACACCTATGCTCTTCCAATCCCTCTCCGATGCTTTACCTTTCCCCTACCTATAGTCATCTGCTCAACGAGCCGTGAGCTGCGCACGCGCTCACAACATCAACTTATGGTTTCGTCGGTAGGGGAAATGTGTTTTATAAGTGGAGAATGGGGGGGACGCGACGTGTAAATTATAAAAATCATGCACATTTCATCAGCTTTGGGTCTATTCCTCCTTTCCACAAATTCAACTCAAATGCAACACGGAACGCGTTCCGCTTGCCTCGTTTCAAAAGCGAAAAGTGCGTCGACGACTTTTTGTGGCCTATTGTATTTCCCCGCCAAGCTTTTTATCGCATTTTATATTATGTGTGTTTTTAACTTTCGTTTCAATGGCTCTTTTTCCTCATTTTCTTTGTTTTCGTTTTTACAGCTTTGTACTATAATTCGCTGTTTGTTGTTGTATGTTGGATGCTGGCACGTGCGCTGAACCTAAAGTTGCCCATGTGGAAATTTACTACAAATTCAGATAACATTATCGTTATATGTATTAATCATATAAAATATGAGAAAAAATCGCGAATTGCTAAGATAACTGTTGAAAATGGGCTACCTTAATCTAAGTTTAATTATTAACTATTTTTTTGGAATTATCTCTAACATATAAAGATTAATTTAGAATAATAGTTTATGTAATTTTTTGATACCGTATCTTTTTTAGATAAGTTTCCCATTGAATCTGTTTACTCCTTAAGTCATTTGTATTATGCGATTATGAGTATTTTCACTGATTTAAAAATCCATCAGCATCATTAAATTTTTTTTATTTAGCTGGTCAATTGTATGGAGTCAATTGTATTTGTTGTATTTGCTTTTGTGCTGGCCGGTCGAACCCTTGGCTCGTGTGCCATGTTGTTAACAAGTCTGATTAATGGGCCCGATTAACATAAGTAAACATTAAGTAAATTGTGTATGAAATACGCTTTACGACATTCAATCGTGATTCAATATTAGATATTTCGTATGGTGTAAACAACAGATTTAAAGAGAATTTTTAACAAGTGCACAAAAGGAGTCGAAACTGTGTCTATGTTAATTAAAAAACTACACAGAAATTTGCATACAAGACACAAAATTGGCCTAAAAATTTAGTTTGTCTGCGAATTTTTGGTCGCCAGCCGGCGGCCAATTTGGGGTTTTCAAACGTTGTCACTGTCAACTGTCAGTTGCAAAGCAGACACATAAATACTGAAAGATTTCTTAAATTGTCTGGAAACATTCCCCGAGAAAATTGGCAGAAATACTACCTGTGGTAAATTATTGATATCAGATACACAGTAGTTAAATAACTATGATTAATCTTTGTATTTTAAACTTGAGATTTAATAGGCTGTTGTTTAATTTTCATTTGAAAGTTTGATATTTTTGCCCGACTTAAAAATTATCAGCACATAAATAAAGAAATTGTTTACAACTTTAGGTTTGATATAGGTGGTTGATATCATTTCCCCTTTTTATTTTATAGATGGAGATAACAAATTTAATATATTAATGTTGCTTTTAGATAGAAAGTTTGCAGTGCTATAAGTCTTTGTTCAAAGCAGATGCAAATGGAGGTTCAATGACATAGAATGGTAGCTAATTTAAGCGATTATTTAAACTAAAACTCACCTGTCTTTATGGAGTCATTCATTAGTAATGTAGGTGTTGTTATAATTCCAAAAATTGAAAGCTAAAAAAAATAAAGACAAAAGAAAATCGAAATGTTAAACAGTTTGATTAATAGCATTTACCAAATCTAAGTTACAATATATATATGTATATGGAATAATTAAGTAGACTGTTTTATTGGCTAACATTAATCAACGGCTCAGACGCTTACATACAGCCAGAATAAAGACGATCGAGGGCTTTTCGAACGTGTGCCACTTGATAATCGCCCCCATATAAATATAATACAATATATAATGTAAGCACGATCCCACACACATGATACGAGTATAGCGATTGCTATGATACTAGGCACAATGGTGTCATTTTGATATGCGATGCGATGTGCTGCCAACGCCGAAGACGCCCCCATGCCACGATCCATAGTTGGCCTAATCTCTGTCTTAGCCAACTCTTCTGGCAAAGCTCTCGAAATCCACAAGAGAGTTCGTGTAAGGCGTGCGTTTAAACTCATTAATACAGCCACTACGATGCGATCTGATCCATGCCGATAGACTCCGTCCTCGATTTACAGTATGCATATATCCAAAGCATGGCACAGTGGGCCTAACGTAATTTAAAGGGGTATTGAATCAATTTTTACTATTTTTAATTTACTTTTATTCTTTTAACCACAATGTTTGAATAATCAAATCTGTGAAATGATCAATGGTTTTAATCAATGATAGCATTGACAATACTACTGTAAGCTTTCTACAAGGGCTTATTATTTTACTACCATTTCTAAAATTTTAAGTTGCATCGATAAATTTCGCACTTGACAAGAAGTGTAGAAAAAGGTCATCTTTAAATTGCCAAAATTACGATTGTAATCGTTCTTTCATGTTATCGTCCTTTTTAGTAATTTTATAGTTCGGCACTAGTTTGCTTTTATTGAATGCACTTTTCACACTTCGGAAGATGTTAAATTTTTTAATGCCAAAATAACTGATTTTATGTTTTTGTAAACATAAAAATCTTGAGAAAATTTTAGTTCACGCCCACTGTGCCACAGCAGCGATGCACAACGTGTGCCTGTACAGTGCCTCCAAAATTGTAACCCCAGGGTCTGCGTTGGTGTTATTTTGGAGGTGCAGTTGCTGCATTTTATTGGCCAGCCAGCCAGCCAGCTAGCGATTTTAAACGGATTTATGCATTGGCCGCCAGATTTCATACAAATTTCCTAAAGGGTTTCGTTTTTCACTTTTCGTTGTTTCTGTTGTTGTTGTTTCGATATAACATTGCGTGGGCCAGGCCAATGCAGCTTTTCATTTCGATGCTGCAGCCATAAATTGTTGTTGTTGTAGTTGTTGCTGTTGTGTGTTGTTGTTGTACTTGTTGTATTTGTTGCATGTGGTTTTGTGGTTTTTGTTGGCTGTCGTGAAAGTTGCGTAAATCGCGTGAAGCGGTAGAAGAAAAGTTCAATACTTTTTAAAATAATTGTAGAAAGTTTTTTTTTTTTTTATTTTATATCATTTCTCTCTCCACGCTCCGGGTTCCTGCTCCCTTATCTCTCAAGTGCCTTATGCAATGCCAGAGTAAATATATACAAATGTATAAATACTGAGATTTTGACTTTGAGGCGTGGATTTTGATTGAAACTTAATTGTCTGTCAATTGTGGTTATAGATTTTAATAGACATTGACATGAAAATAAATAGGATGAAATATTGAAAGAGCTTTTTACCATCGACAGAATCGTCGGAAAGAGTTTCGAGTTTTCTGCTATCACTGCGGACGGCAGTCCACGCTAGTGACGAAAGCAGCACAAATTGTGCGAAAGACGACTAGCAATATATACAGGAAGAATGGAAAATTGGCTATGTCTGTCCGATCAGGTCGAGTTATATTTTGATTGAAAAGTATAAATTTAACTTTAAATTTAACTGCCCAAAAAAGTAAGATTTATTAGGAATAAAGAATTCAGCGCAATGAGCCGAGTGGCAACAATTTTTTTTAATAATTCACATGTAAAACTTTATATTATTTGTCACAAAATTAGATATCAGAAATTTGGGGGCATGAGAATGTTTTCGGGCCTTTTACCTCGTGAAGAGTTTTTTTTATAAGATAAACTGTTAAGCCGTAAAACTAAATAACTGTTATACACAAAATTCGAGAGTTAACTCATTTGTAAAACAAGGATTACACCGCATCCAAAATGATTAATTACAATTTGTTAAAAAGTACTCGTAATGTGGCACAATAATTTCATATTTCTCAGTTGCGATAATAAATATGCGTATGTATGCGCATTTTAAGTGAAACGGATAATAACACCTCTTGCCATATTGCCAAATTGCCATTGGTCCCATTGGGCCGCTGTGTAATACATCAAGACATTATGCGGCGTGGAGACCAAGTGTCGCTGCTTGACCCACATACCAAGTGTGTAAGATTTAAGTATTGTAGAAACCAGGCGACGAACCAACTCCCCAAATGAAACTCGAACGCAACTCAATCAAAAAAAACTATATATATACTACGATGCGAAATGGCAAAAAGAAAATCACGGATCAACCGAGTAAACTTCTGTCTGTCTGTCTGTCGCACTAACTGACAGACTGACTGACATAAGCGGAGCGTGTTGCCAAAAAGGAAACCAGTCGACGGCTTTATGATGGGAACCAGCGAAAGAAAAAACAACATTTTCAAAATCGAAAACTGTGTTGACGTCCGCTACAGAAGCAATTAGGCGACTCTTATCAACGTCGTTCAGTTTCGCAAATAAATCTCAGCGACCTACTACTGTACCGTACGTACCTACATACACAAGCATTTTCGACAAGCTACAGTATGCAAAATCAACAATTAATATGCACTTCCACGAATATTGTACACACTTATCAAGTGATTTTCAAAGTACACTGTAGTTACTTATGCGTAATGCGTTTGCAGAGCTTAAAGCTATTTTACACTGTATTCTAAAAAAAAGTTCTCCAATTACACTAGTTTACAAAATTAAAATTTATTTTTGCAGAGTGAATCAAAGTATTTTTTTCTTATGGACATTGGCCCGCTTAGCACGAAAATGGCACTTAAAATGTTGAAATTGTTTCGAATTTTCGAGGTTACTCCAACACTTTTGAGTATATTTCTATTTATACTTATCGGATTTGGCGAAGCAAGCACTTAAATTAAAAGTAAATTAATTCTCTTCAACTTTCTCCTATACAGTATTAAGATCGGTTTAGCAGTCCAGGTGCTAGCGATTTTAATAAGTTCGAAAATTTGCGATTTTTGTATTTTTTTTGAGTTTGAGAGGAAAAAATAGGATACTGTATAGGAGAAAATTTTAGATTTTAAGTAACCTCGAAAATTTGAAAAAAAATTGAGTATTTCGAAAACACTCCCATAAAAATAATTTTTATTGCCAAAGTCCATAAGAAAAAAATACTTTGATTAACTTTGTATTTTGGCTGTATGCTAGTGTTATTAATAAAGATACACCTTAAAAGCAAAAACTTCTACAGCTTGCTACCTTTTTAATGTGCTTTTAAGCTGTTTTTACAATGAAATATCTCAAAGAATTCTAAGTTTTTAAGATAATAAAGAAACCCTTTATATCGGATAGAGTAAAGAAAACACAAAGAGTGCAAAAGTAACGTATATAAAAACATAAACTGTGCATTGCTTTTGAACGACCTTCGCCATTTCGAGTTGCCTTTAAAAGTATTTTGCTGTTGTTTTTGTTGCTGTTGTTGTTGTTTTTGTTGTTGTTGTCTTCTTGAACATTGTACAAAACTTGTATATATATAAATTGTTTTTGTTGCCATTGCCACGGATGCATAAAACATGTTACCGATCGGTTTTGGAGTCGCCTTCGCCTTCGCCTTTGCCTTCAGGTAAACGTAAACATCGAACCTCTTGCGTGCTCATCCGTTTGGCAACATTATATTTCCGTCAAGCTCCACACTCACGGAGAGGCCCCAAACAGTCCCAAACAGAAACTTGGCAACAGCGCCTCAAGTGTGGCGTGATCTCTGCCCATATGTGTATCTGTGTGTGCGTTTGTGTGCTTGTGTGTGTGAGTATCTGTGAAGTGGAGTCGACCATTTGAAGGTCGCACAATGTTTTCAGTTAGGGGGACGGGCACACAAGAAAGCGCGCCAAAAAAGCAGAACTTGTAGCCGTTGCCAAAGTCCGAGTTCAATTTTCAGTTGCACCTAATGATCCACGGAGATTTATGGCAAGGTGTTTGGATCTAAGCCATGTTTGGGCTTTATGATTTACGGCCTTCAAAGCGCTCGCAGCTTATTGGAAATTTCCTTTTTGATTGATGTTCTATTTTTTTTCGTGGAATTTTCAAAAGAAATTGCTAAAACTTAATAGATTAAAGATATTATATCTTATACAGTATCATCATAAAAGTAGAGTGTAACCGTAACTTGTTTCTATACATTTAGTTTGGCAAAAAATTTAAAAAATTATGTTAAATTATTAATTATAATTTTTGGATAAATGTGTATAAGATTGTCAAGTGTAACTTATAGCACTAGGAAATAGTTAATAAATAAAATAAAAAAATAAATACATCAATTTTAAATATTTTCAAAATTGAAGTCGGCTAAAATTTTAAATATGCAAATTTCTTTTGCTTGAAAAATTTTTGAATTGATGTTCATTTATTAAATTTAATTTTATAACAATTATTGAACTATCTAAAAGTGAAAAAAGTTAAACTGAATTTCTAAGGCTATAATTCTGAATATATGTAACTAGTCTATAGGTAACTTCAATTCATTTTAAACTTCAACAACATTCTTCTTCACAATTCTCTTTTTCATTTTAAATGGAAAGCAACCCTGAAAACTTACAGTAAATCTGCCTACACAACAGCTTTTCCAAGAACATATCAAGTATTATTTGTCAAGTATTTCACCTTCTTAACATATTTTCTGAAGATTTACTTAAACAGCTCAATTGGACCCTAAGACAATGTGAAAACAAAGGTCATGACATGTCAGGCAAAAAAGTTGAACAACATACTTAAAACATGTGTGAAATGCTCAATTATAGTAGATAAGCACAAAATAGTTAAATCACTGTAACAATTGAAATAATTTACATGGGTAGCTGGAGACCTTAAGAAAACAATTAAAAGTCTACACACAAAGTGCAATTCATTTGCATATTAATAGCCTCTAGCATATCTAATTGTGGGGGAGGCTTTTAACAATTACACGATATAAATAAAATGTATTTTTTTAGGGATGTGCGTATCTATAATTGTTATGCGCACATTTCCGAATTTGTACGTTTTAGCGAGATACTTTTAATGACTTTTTTCGCTTATAACTATATTAATGCCTAATATTATAAACCGTGCGCAAAACAAACAGGGATGCCACAGAAATCGCTTTCGCTTGAATTTCACATTAATTTCATTTCGCGGTGCCAAATAAAAAATATATATGGAACCACTTCAGTTTTCTTTAAATTAAGCAGTAAAAAAATAGATCTTTTGAGGTAAATCAAGTTTTATCGAAAAAAAACCTTAATCTTATTGTGCAATTTGTGAAAACATTTGTCACCAAGAAAACATTTGTCATTCTAGAGTTGTCTAGTAACTTTTATTTTCCCGCGCAAGTTTCTTTTAAATTTTTTTCAGCTAAACAAAATCAATTATTACATAAATAAATTAAATTAATTAAACAAGAAAAAAATGAAAAGCTTAATGTTCTGCAATGATAAACTTGAAAAAGTTGCTAATCAAACCTTTGGGTAGTTTAATCTGAAAAGGTGTCATTTCTTAGCAGCCTAGTTCGAAAAGGTTAGTAAAAATGCTAAAAAAAATTAAATCTCTCGAAGTTCTGTAGCACCTCAGAATTTTCCGTGCGGAATCGCTTTCTGCAGAATTCTACTTCGATTACGGTTTCTGTGGCAGGCCTGTATAGCATTAATTTTGTAAAGATGTGCTCGATAGTAATCACAAACTAACACGCACCCATCACTAACCGCTAACGAAGGGCTCGCTTTGAAGGTGTTAAAAACTTGTACGCAATTCGATTAACAAACTGAGACTACCAAAAAATACTCTATGTGTATGTGGGCTACCGCTAGACAAGTGAATGACCATGCTCGCCTTTGGGCCATAAATTTGTTGAGATCGCCAACTTGTCGGTCGTCTTTATCAAACTAGTAAGCCATGGATGCAAATTGACAAGCGCGACTTTGGCTTTGTAACTGAACTCAAGTGAAAATGATTGCAGTTGAAAAGCGAAGGCGAAACCAGATACGCCTTCAATCGTTGGATCAGCTGAGCATAAAGACGAAGACGACAACGAGGAAGAGGAGGAGGAGGAGGAGCAAGCGATGAAACCACTCGAATCACGTCTGGCCGCTTGTCAAGGGGCAACCAAGTGCAAAGGCGTCAGTTTGCATTCGATGAATTTCAATCACACGCATATCATTTGCCACTTTAAACAAATAAATAACTAACTATCCTCAAGTATCTGTCGATTGACGGGCATAGCTCGATTCGATTCGATTGAATACTTCAGATATTATATGAAATGAGAGTAGTATATAGAATGAAATACAATTTAATCATTTCAAAATATTGCTTGAATTTGAAAAATACATATTTAAAATCATTGAGTGTATCTTTTATTATCATTGACATATTTAAATATACATTTCATCAATATTTTTAATGTTTTTTGCTATTCTAATTTATACAAGTAGAATACATTTTTGAGATATTTTTTAATTATTTATTATTATTTAATAAAGAATCTATATATTGAGTCTTTGACAAATTACTTGCTTTTCCTGAAATACAACCGGTTATATTTGTCAACAAACACATTTATTGCCCTTGTAATCCTTAGTTATATAGTATATTGATATAAACTTGATAATATTATATAAAACCCGACTACAATGCTGGGATCTATGTCAGCAAGTTCTTTGGCTATTAAAGTCCATTTGTTGACTTAGCCTTGAGCTCTGACCGTTGAGTTGTTTGTAGCACACAAAGCTGTTCATTCATTCAATAATTGAAAGTCGTACATAGATTGAGAATATATGTATGCTATTTATATAGTCAAATACATATGGATATGCGTATACATACATATATGCAGGAAGTGCAGCGTATGGTAGCAACATTTGCTCTTGTTGTTTTTTGTGCAAACAAATGTATCTGGAGGCACACATTGAGGCATGCTGCCGGATGATTTAGTAGGCGTTGCAACATGCGCCATATGCATGCAGCATGCCCATCCAGAGCGCGCAACCACTTAAAATTTAAAAGGCTGCCACAAAAACAACAATAACGAGACACAACACAACACAACACACACACACAAACAGAGAACACACTCAACTGTTTTTGCCTTGATGCGCAGCAAAGTTTTCGCGCCTGCTTTCAATCGTTGCTTAAGGTTTCCATCTGATGTGGGCAGTCGTCAGCCTTTCTCCCTCCCAACTTGCCCCCTTTGCCACATGCAGCTTCCACACTCCGTTCAGCCTCATTGGGGGCAACGCATGCGCAATTTGCGAGCCGGCTGCGCTGGCAATAAATTCATAAAAAATCATTAAGCAGAATTTAAAATCCAAAAGACTTTGCACATATGTGCAACCCAGAGGAGCTGGGGCAGGAACCAGGGCAGAAGTGGCAAAGGGACAAGCTGATGCGGCAAGTTGTCACATTAATTTCAAGCTTAAGCGCAGGATTGAACCTATAAATGGTATCTTAAGCTTACCGCTCAAACTCATAAATTGGACTCAATCCGAGGCCAGCTTAATGCAGTTCGCGATGAAGATGCAACCAGGCGCAGTCACCTTGCATTTGATAGGAGGACGTTAGAATTCCAGGTAATAATATGATGGCATTTATTTATTGTTGTGGCTGAACCGCGATGGGTTTATTAAAAAAGAGGCAAGCACAAAGTGACCAAAGAGCTGATAAAAGAGATAATGCAGTCAAACTTCCCGAACTCGAATCATTATTATCCACGAGCAAAGTTCGAGCTATGGAGACTTCGAGTTATGGAATTTTTTTTTATTTTTTAAGAGAAATTTTATTGAATAACAAAATAATTTCAAATTGCAAACTTTTCTTGTTATTCTCAACAAAAAACAAATTCCAGTTTGTTCAAGACCTGTCGATACTCTCAAAAATCCAGAAGAAGTTCGCGATTCAAATGACGTTACAATTAATTTTCCATTTTTTAATGTAATGAAAACTGTTTTCGATGAGATACAGAAGTACGGGCCAATATTTTTGTTCGAGTTAAGAAGAAATTCGACTTATGGAAGTTCGAGTTACGGAAGCAAAATTATGAAATTTGCTCAGTAAACGCTATTGCCACTCAATTTTTTTCGAGTTAGAGAAAATTCGAGTTAGGGAAGTTCAACTGTATTTCTATTTATTCCAGTGCTTCAAAATGTTATTTTCATAGTATATGGCCTTAAGTGAGCATGGAGGAGAAATAACATAAGTTAAAAAGCGTATTCATTACATCAGTAATTGTTTGAACAACATTTGTTCCAGTACTTAACATAAACACTTCATCGTTAAATCCACTGTGCAAAATGTACATTGAACTATGCCACATAATAAACTAAAGATATAAGTCAATGCTATAAATAAATATGTATGAGTATGTATGTCTACTCTGACAGCATTATGGCCGAAACTCCCCATAACAACGAAAAACAAAAGCAATCAACAAAAAATTTTGCATGCTGCGCATGAACTCCAAGAAGACACAACAAATGACACCACAAAACTGGAAAGAACCGAACCGAAGCGAAGAAAAAAAATATTTTAAATTTCTGCCACGTCTTGTGCATGTTTCTGAATACCCTAACCGAGGGTTTTATAAGAAATTTCAAAGGCTACACGAATTTAAAAGCAACATTAACTGAACCTTTGCCTAACTCCATAAGTTTCGTCACATTTCACTAACTTCGTGAGTTTACGGAACTTTTAACAAATTTAGATTTATTCATTTCGTCACTAGTGTGAGTTAACTGCTTCTTTCACATATTATGCTAAACCTTCCGAAAATACCATTTACAGAATCAAATTTCTTCTTTTTTTTGCACAACATAGAAAATAGATAAAGTGTATTAAGGATTCGTTTTTTTAGTTTTGGTTTTTTGAAAACGTTCTCGAGGCGTCAACAGAATTTTGTTTATAAAATTTGACAGACGAAATAAACGAAGAATTCAGTATAGGGTGTGGCAAATATGCGCAGCATGCAGATACAGATAAAGCTAGAGTGAGATACAGATACGGATACATATTAAAGATCCAAGATATTGAATTATATATATGCATATGCATATAGTGTATGAGCATATGGTAAATTTATGTGACATTCGCATTGAAAATTAACAGCGGACTGTTTTAAATTAATGTTGACACTTGTTGGCTTTGCATGTCTCTCGCTTTACTGCTGCAAATAACTCATTAGAAGCGCAGAGAACCAGAAAAGCAGAGAAGCAGAAGGCGGCTCAAGGTTAAACCTTAAAGGGGGACTTCAACTCTTCGGCTAACCCCCAATACAAACTCAACAGACTATTCTCTTTTCATTGTTTTCATCATTTTTTTTTTTTGCGCGTCTTCTTAGCTTTGAAATCTTATTTATGCTGGCGAAAAAAAAAAACAACAACTAAAACAGCAGCCTCTGTGTGTACAAACAAAAGCGAATCTCATTGTTGATAACTCTTTTCAACTCCCCCCCTTTAACTCACTCCAACTTCCTTGAGTCCAATCCACTCGAAGCACTGAGGACTTGGACTTATCGACAAGTCTATATCTCTCTTTATTCCCGCAGCTGTGTCGCCCGTTTGAGGCAGTTCTGTAATTTGCTTACGCTGCAAAAAATTTAAATAACATTCTACAAGTTTTCTGAAAAATTGTATTTGCTACCTGTGCTGTTTAATAATCTTGTTAGAGATAGTTTTCTGTAATATTATTTATTATATCTGTGATTATCTGGAAAACCAGGAATCGTAATACCCAGTTATGGAGAGTTTTATTTATTTTAATTTTGATTTGATGTTTGGTATTTAGGATTAAGCAAAAAAGATATTTGTATTTCGAATTTGTATTTCTGGTGAGTTCCATTACAAACTTAAATAAAAGTCGATTGAAGACTCTTTCAAAAATATTAAAAACTTAAAAAAAAAACTGAATTAAGCCCATTATAATGTAAAAACATTCTAAAAACTTTATGATATTTATCAAATTATACGATTTAATTTAAAGGTAGTTGTAAGTAGCTGACTTGATCCTAACTTTCTATGTCAGGTCTCTTCCTAACGCCTAATGCCAATCTGCTGAAGTCATAACACGCATTATTCATCTGGTTGCAAGTAAGTATCTCCTCTCGGACGGGTTAACATTACAGCACTTAAGTTAAAGCAGGCTTAATGCCGACTCTAGCTATGGCTTAAAGTAGCAGAGATCATCGTCTGGTTTTTCACAACTCTCCTCCTCTGGTCCGCTCTATGGACCACATGTGGTGTTTGTTGGGCACACACACACAAAGTTTTCTCTCCATGTTCTGGCAAATGTTTGCCATTTGACAACAACAGTCCGCGTTATGTTTTCTCCAATCTTCGTTGTCCGATCTTCGGTTTTGGATTCAGACTTGGATTCGGTTTCGGTTTCGGGCCTGGCAACATTTCTATTATTTATACCAGTTCAACATCAGCATCGGCATCAGCATCAGCATCAACATCAGCATTGCCATCGCAGAGCTCATCCAGTTTTTCACACTTTCCATCTGCCCGCTGGCTGTGGAAGTGTGCGGCTCTTGTAGCAATTAAAAATAATTTGTTTGTCTTGTTTTGTGTCAAAACTCATGAAAATACATCATAATAATAATATTATTAAAGAAAAGACTCTAGCAGAAGGATGTTGTTTTTGCTTGTATTCCATTTTGCGATACAATCTGAGATTAAGTTCAGTTGACCTTAAGAGAAGCCTTCTTTCGCACTAATATTTCTACCCGAAAACCCATTAAGTGTGCGCTTTAAGCAGTTGGGAATTATATAAACCAAACTGAATAGTAATCATACAGGAGCATTTGGAATTTTGTATAGCTTGAAAGTGTCAATAAAATCGAACCTAATTTCTGAAGTACAGTCGAACTTCCCTAACTCAAACTTCCCTAACTCGAACAAAATTGAGTGGCAATAGCGTTTACTGAGCAAATTTCATACAATTCTGCTTCCGTAACTCGAACTTCCATAAGTCGAATTTCTTCTTAACTCGAACAAAAATATTGTCGCGTACTTCTGTAAGTCGAATTTTTCGGGAAAATCCCCAATAAAGTTTGAATTTTTTTTCGTTTCTATCTTATGGTTTTGTTACCGGATCGTTTGGATATGTAATATTGATGTACATTAACATACGGTGATACAATATGATAGAATATTGCATCAACAATTACTTAGGCCTGTGAAATTGCTATAGAAAAGATCAGTGTACGATTATTTATTGTGGCACCATCACGTGTATTAAAATGTTTATCGCTTTAAGAAATATTAAAACTTATTTCTTATCAAATTTGAAACTGGCCAAAAAAATTTAAGAGGCTGACAAATATGGTATCTCATCGAAAACAGTTTCCATTACATTAAAAAAAGGAAAATTAATTATGATGTCATTTGAACCAGGAACTTCTTCTGGATACAGCAAAAAAATGAAAAAACCAATATTTGAGAATATCGACTTGTTTTTTTTTGTTGAAAATAACAAGAAAGGTTTGCAATATGAAATGTACTTATGAATGAATAAAATTGTAGTGTCTTAAAAAAAAATTAAAAATAAATTCCTTAACTCGAAATCACTAAAACTCTAACTTTTTTCTTGGATAATGGTGATTCGAGTTAGGGAAGTTCGACTGTATATTCTCAGTATTTATTTTAAATATTTCATTTTAAATAACCACTTATTGAAAACATTTTATCAATTCCATCCATGAATATCCAGTTAGACTTCATTTAAAAGTATCTACGAGTTTATTACAGCTGTCATACACTTGACTTAGGAACTGTCCATAGACTTGAAACTTCCGAAAGCAAAAGGCCTTGAGAGCTTTGTTAACTGGTTATTAGCTGCGCTATTTGCGTATTGTCAGTGCCCCGATTCGAGTAGCACTTGAAAATGCTGCAAAATGTAAACCTTTCTGCTCAGATCGGTTCCGAGTTTTGATTGAAAGGCAAATAAGCTGCCGTTTCAATGAAAACAAATGGGAAGGCGATGGATGCTATACAGATTTGTATAATGAAAATCCATCTTGACAACGATGACAGCGGCGACAAAAACAACAACAACAAAGACAACAACAACAACACCAACAACAAAGCACGAAGCGCATAAATCATTTGCGTGGACAGAAATGCAAATCTTTGCCAGATTAAAACAAAAACAATGCCGTATAAAATAATGGTAAGCATCAAAGCGAGACTCAAGACGGCAAAAAATTAAAACCTAAACCTGTCAAATCCACGGTATCGTGTAGATAAGACACGTCGACTTCAACGTCTAACGGCTATCGTATATGGTATAGGCTGCACAGTGGGACAAAAGTCTGCGAAAAACGGAAATACAAACCAAAATAAGAATTTGATACACAAAAAATAAAAAATATGAATTTATATTATCATTTTATTCAATTTATGTTAATTTTAAAAATATTTAAATATACATAATAAATATTAAATATAATAAATAAATATTCTGTAATTTTTTAAATTGTACTTTTTACTTAAAAAAATCTCTGCTAGTTCCACTATGCATTGTCCACATCTCAATGAGTGCGATCCAACTGTCCGTGAGATGCGGGGAACTGTGTGAATATTTGTTTTAATTAAATGCCAATCGATGTACGTAATTGCGGCACATTAGGCAGTAAAATACAAAAAAAAAACAAAAACAAAACTATCGTATAACTAAAATGCCAGACGTAAGTATTATCTGCTCAAATTGAAATCGAAGCTGACATTAATTGACCAACCTGATAAGCTGGCAGTTGAAAGTCGTTTTCAAGTATCTAACTAAATATGTGAAGCTGTAGGCTTGAGATACTCTCATATCTTCGCTGTAGAAGACAGTACGATAGGATACAAGTGATAGCCACTTCAAGTGAGGCCCACATTCAACAAAGCCAGCATTTATTTATAGTTAGCAGACTGACAGATACCCTGCAGAAAATTGTACTGACAAAAGCAATGACTTTTAACTACTTCAGCGCCCAACTTTAATCTATTAAGAGGGTATTGCTGGTTGGATGGCTGTTATTGGACCTTTTTTTATAATCTTATATGAAAACGGAAAATTATTTAAATTCTGTTTTTTTATTGAATAAAGAACATATTGAATTTAATACAAAAATTGTTTCCTTTGTACGAGGGAAAAGTTGTCGGCCTTCAAAGTTGGAGGGATAACTCCACTTCGGATCATTTGAAATGGAAAAAGTAAAAAGTGTTACAGATGTAATTTGGGCCCCTACCTCAATCATAATTTTGCTATTTTTTTTTTACAAAATGGCGATTTTTTTTGTAGTTTAGTGTAAGAAAAAAAATACAAAAAGAATTTTCTAAATTATGATTGAGGTAGATGCCATAATGGTGACAATTCTGCGTCGATTGCACTTTGATTAATCAAAATCGGATTAGAACTACGGGCGAAATCAGTGCCGCCAGCTTGAAAAACGGGGTTTTGAGATAAACGCGCTTAAAGTTTTGACCTCACATTCATTAACATTAAAGTTGCTTCACAAAAAAGCCCATATCTCCTAGAGCATTTCGAATATCAAAAAAATCTTTTTTTAGGACGATATTCTAAAATCTCCAAGCTATAAAAATATGCAAAAAAAAATAAAATAATCGAAAAGAAATGTTTGCCAACCAGCAATTCTCCTTTAATAAAAATAAACATTTAACTGCTTTTTTAATATTTAACTTTCACATTTAACTTTTAGCCTCTAACTTCTAACTTTAAACTTCAACTTCAAACAACTTCTATCATCAACCTAAATCTTAAATTTCAATCCGAAACCTTAACGCTTTAGCTTAGCGTTGATAGAACGAAAACAAACAGCAGACACAAATAATCATTGCAAATGTTAATAACAATAAACAAAACAGACCGAAAAGTGTTTTAATATCAATAATTATATTAATTACTGTAATTACAGCAACTATAATTATAAAGCAGTATGGCAAACCAATAGAAATACAATAGAAATATGTGAGACCTTGACGTCAAAAATGGCTAACTTGCACTTTTGGCCAATAATTTGGCTTTAAGCCACATTTATGATCTTAGCTTGCAGTTAACAATATTTTTCTTGTTTTGTTTTTGCAATTGAAGGTCAGTTTTTGCCGTTGCTGGGGCAGGAAATTAGGTGAATACATTGTATCTATAATTAGGTTATGGTAATTACGCATACACTTGCGATTTGTTGATTTAGGCTCTAAAAGTTGAGTTCGACTTGAGCTGTGCCCCGGGGCTGTAAAATAACAAATGTTGGCAAAGGTCAATGATACGGTTTGGCTTCAAGAGTATTTTCTATGAGGCGTCGCCGAATACTTAATGAGCACTCACGAGGTACATGACCACAGAGTGGCTTAATTAAGGGTAAAGGTCATTAACTGAAGGATTTTTTGAGAATCTGTCAGACAGTCTGTCTTTCAGATTATTTCAAGATCAGATAAAATTTCCAAACTAAACATTTTTTTACACAATCTTTATAAAATGAACTTAATTTTTCTAGCTCTCTCTTTTATTTTTTATCTTGCTTTGTAAATAGCATGTCTATTATTAACTATTCCATAGATACCAAACCAATACCGCGCACTTGTTGCTACTTTTAATTAATGATCGTTTCGTGCTGCATTGCTTATTAATCAAAATCTTTAATTAATTGACAAAATGGCATATTGAATTGTGCACTTTACGGCTTACAACAATTTATTATCAGATGCAAATCGCTGTCGCCAACGTGCAAATTGTCGACTCAAGTAATGCCACCGGGTATGCCCGCACCTCGACTCAATCTGTGAGTGCTTGTGTAGCACTGTGTGGGTATCAGTTAGAAGGTCGCTTAGTGTGGGGGCTACAAATACCAAATTATTATGAAGCTTGCTTAGAATGGGCCATTAGGCTTTTGTTTCCACTGTGTAAAGAACAATTGAATTGATTTATGCATACATCTTAAATGCATTTATTGAGTATTTATTGATATTTATTAAAATTTTACATAATTATTTATACTTCTTTGTTCATGAATTGAATAAATGCATGCATAAAATTTTAATAAATTTATATAGTTTTTATTGATATTTATTTTATTTTAAAATTATTTTTATTGCTTTATTCATGTCACATTTAAATTGTTTATAGATTTGTCATGTAGCACGATTGTCATAAATATCATAAAAAAAACAGTTGATTTTGACATGAGACTTTTATAAATTTATATAGCTTTTTTTATATTAAATTTCACACCTCATTAAAATTGTAAGTTCTATCACACGTTTTAAAAGACCATACTTGGTTATACGATGGGATACAATTTATAAAAAAATGTTTATTTATTTAATTATATTACTACTACTCGATTCATGTCACATTTAAATTGTCTGCCTTGAGGGGTACACAGATATGTACGTATGTACATGAGTTGATCGCGCACACGATCCTTAAGATCATCGTCGGTTACACGATGGTATTATCATTATCTCAGCACGCGATCGTGGCGTGCAATTAGAAAATTTATCGATTTTCGAATAGTTTCCGTTCATGCATAAAATCTATCATCTCTTCAGCTGCCATCGTGCCCTCCCGCTCTCTTTCTTCTCTCTATGTCTCTGTCTCTCTCTCTCTCTTCCTCTCTTACCACTATCTGACAAATGTAGGCGAATGCATGCAACATTTCATGCAAGAATTCTCAAACCTGAGTTCGTGCTCTTGGCCAGATGCACTCATTAATGCATAATTGTACACAATTAACTGCGGGCCATGGCGACGATCACAAGGGGGCGCAGAGATTGAGAGCTAATGGCGATGCTGTGGCAATGGAAATTGCCAATCAATGGGGAGAATTGCAACAATTTGCCCAAGCCCCAAAAACCGCAACAAAGTTCGATCTAGATGCAGATACAATGTTTCTGTTTGTTATCGATACAAGTATCTATGAGTACGAATATGTTTGTGTATGGTAAGTGGTACCGAGTACTCAAACTGTAGACTCAACAAGTACTCGTACTCATACTCGTATTCGTAGTCGTAGTCGTAGTCGTAGTTGTACTTGTACTCGTAGTCGTATTTGCTCTGGTTTTCTTTTCATGTCGCCATAAAATGCAACGCGTGAGCGATTTTCCTCAGCGAACGTTGTTTGTTTAAACTTTTAACGCTTTTCAGCTTGACTTGATTTTGGGGCGTTCGCTACAAAAACAACACAAATATCAACATCAACAACAAAAACAACAGCAACATTAGCTCCAATGACGTTGAACTTGTTTTCCCACGTTGGAAATTCTTCAATTTGCATGCCACAAATGCGCAATCACAACTGACACCTTTTCAGCAATAGATACACGTACTACACTCACTTCAGATACATATTTACGTTGAAATTCCTCACGAAAATCAAGTGTATCAACGCCTTTTTACATATTAGTTGATTTTTCTGCAAATTTCTCTATTACGAAGCGAAAAACTTACTTTTGAAAAAAAAAAATATTGTTCACTAGTCACAATATTAGACGTATTTAAATGCATAAATACATATTAGTATCAAGAGATTCGAATTAATCTTTTAAAACGTGATTTTAAAAATATTCACAGGGGTTATCTCCCAGGATCTTTTAAAGATGTGTACCTGAAACTTGGGACAGAGGCTTTAAATATAGAAATCAACTAAGCTATCAATTTTCTTTTTTTTCCAAAGCTTTTACAGTATCCCACGTTCCCGAAAAAGTGCTGACACTACGTCCGACTCATTGAATAACCAGCAAATGTACAAAATCATTAAGAAAACAACTGAAAAGATTTTGTTTGTCGCTAGACATACCTAAGCCGTATCCAAAATAAAGTTGGCAAAAATGCTACGAATACTATAAATAAAGAAAACAAGTAGAGACATTCACAAAAACAAAAAGGTGTGTGACAAAAGTTGAGCTAAAAATCATCAAAACAAAGCGAATAAAACAAACAAAACAAAAATCTGACAAGAAATTGACACAGATTTCAAGCATAACTTCCCATTGTGAATTTATTAAATAGTTTTGTGAATGGAAAAAAAATATTTATAATTTTTAAGTGTTGTCAAATAACACTTTTATGGTAAAAATTATGATTTTAGTACAATTTTAATTGACTAAAACAAAGAAGTTTCATTCTGTGCAAAAACAAAAAGTTTATATAGTTTTTGAACAAGTTGAACTGGTTCTCTCGCTGGGAACGCCCCAAAAGCCCTCGCGTGCTACACTTTCCGGTCGAAAACAAAATCCGTGTCAAAAGTATTTTCAAAGTCAAGAGGCAAAACCGGATCTAGAAAAGCTCATGAATATTTAAAAAACTTTTTTAGTTTATTTTATTTTTAATTTTATACAAATTCAAACGCGCTACTTAATTACAGCGATGTGAGTTAACGTAGGCAATGTGGATGGCTCTCTATGGATGGATCTAGGCAGGGGTTCAGTCAACTCGAAAATACATTAATCCATAGATAAACACAGCACAACACAACAACAACTCAGCTCAAACATATCTCTGACATTATGATAAATGTGAAGTGGCTCATTAAATCAAACCGAAAATAGTTTTGCCATTTATTTTAAACAATTTTATTATTACTATTATTGTTATTTTTATGATATGAGTGAGAGTGACCGTGAATTGTTCATGCTTTTTTAATTTTTAGCTCTATTGTAGTGTGGCAAATGCGAAAAAATGATTTATGTTAATTACTCGTTTTTCCTATTCAAAAATATCATAATTAAGTTGTACATTACATGTTGATAGAAAATTGTGGTTCCATTGGAGCTTAAAAATTTTACCACAGATTTAAGATTTATTATCATCTGTGTTGTTTAAAGACACATATGATTGTTTATGGTCGGTTTGTCGGTTTCTTGTTTTCTTGCATGGCCCATAATATTAATTAATGGGCAACATTTGAAGGCTAATCCGCCAATATTTATTAAATATAGGTTATTGGGTTTTAAATTTTGCACATGCTTAAATAATAATTGGATTACTGCTAGAAATCTTTGAAATAAACTTATCGAAAAATTACCTGAAATATGCGCTCATAAAT
Organism: Drosophila quinaria; assembly: GCA_035047525.1. Taxonomy (NCBI): domain Eukaryota; kingdom Metazoa; phylum Arthropoda; class Insecta; order Diptera; family Drosophilidae; genus Drosophila; species Drosophila quinaria. Next base: position 800,324 of record JAWNPO010000510.1, on the reverse strand, counting down.
TTTATGAGATATCTTTAATTAAGATCTTGAGACAAGGCTTAACTCACAGTTTAGATTAAATTTCTAATAAGTGAGATAAAATATTTGAATAAATATATTTATTTTTTAAATGTACAATTGTGCCTATAAAAGTCGACATAGATGATTTAGTTGAGTTGGAAAGCTGTGCGACTCAAAAGCAGTGTTGTTTCTTGTTAACATTCATATAAAAAGATTTTTTAAGTCCTAAACTTTCTAAGTAATGATTTATAACTGCTGACAGGATAACTCATTGAGAAAGAAAGATTTAACTTCATTATAAAATAGTTTTCGAGGTATTTTCCATCTATTTTATCTTTTCAGTCGCATATACTTAATAGTCAAATTAAACTTTTCAAAAGATTTATTAAAGGTGTAACTTCTCTACTTAATGTTTAACGGATATTTTAAAACTGATTGCAGACTATTATTGAGTCGCAAATAGTTAACAGTATTTTAGATTTTTATTTTAAAAATTGAAAATAACTCTTATTTTTCAACTTTTAAATAACAATTGAAAAATAACTCTTATTTCATAACTTTTATCAAAAAACTTATAAGAGTTGCGATCCCTGATATTTCCTACTTAAAGTTCTCCCAATCCTTGAAAACAGTTTCTGAGTATCTTCTTCTGAAAATCCCTACTAAAAGTTTAAATGCACTAGAAATGTGTTTACAGGGTATCTTCAAGTAGTTTCATCTTTGGTAAAATTAAAAAGATTGGTTGTGGGGTATATCTAACTTGTATTCCTTTCAGATATAGTTTAACTTTGTTTTAAAGTTGAGTGCTGGGTATTTTAAAGTCGTTCATTGCCGTTTTGTTGCTTGTTCCATAGCATATTTCAGTTGCTCATCGCACAACTTGCTGCACAACAGTCGCAAAAATGCATTCATCAGCATAATTAAGTCGTCAATAGCCGCTGTCTGAGCGGAGTGGACAATTTATGTCATTAGCAAATGAGCAAGCGACGGCTTCAAACTTCAACAGCAACAGCAACAACAACAACTTAAACTTCAAGTTTGCCTGTCAGATTGATTTATCGGGTACATGTTAAACTATACCTTACCATAAGATACCATATCACACTATATTCAGGCATTACATAACTTGCAACAATATGTACCGTAAACTGACTCGTTAATGAGCATACGTATATCTTTCTCTTTCTCTCTTACTTTTCCACCCATTTAAGCAACGCACGTAAGCAGCCTAAAGAAGACAAGACAAGACCCAGAAGCACGAAGAAATGTGCATATTAAGATAAGAATGCAATGGTCAGACTCCAACTGCAACTGCAGCAACTACAACAACAACAACTTCAACTCAGACACAGCAGATCACAAGCTCGACAGTGGCCGCCAAAAGTTAGCGGCCAAGGAAAGGCAAGGAATGCCAAGAAAATTTCAGTTTCGGGGCATGTACAACATGCACTCGACTTGCAACTGGTTCGTCTGCTAGAATAGGGGGGATTCTCTAGGCTTTGTCTGAGCCGTCAGTCTGGTTTTTCATTTAATTTCTACTTTTTCTACTTCGTCTTCTTCGTCATTTCTTTTCTTTTCATGTAGCATCGCCTTAAGCTCTGAAATGGGTCAATTTAGTGACAAGCGATGCAATGCGGTCTTCGCAACTTCTTAAAGAGATTGAACTACATGACAAACATTCTAAAAATTCTTAAATAAAAATAAGGCAAAAAAAATGAAAGAATTATAAATTGTTTTTAATACAATACGATTATAAATACAGCTCGTATCAGCAAAAGCAAAATTCATGTCGTATTTCAAAATGTTATATGATTCATTGGATTTTATCGAGAGTACATTTTTTGTCAAGTTCGAAACAATGCCAGAAATACTGCATATTATCTAAAAATATATAGATGTATACACATATTCCTAGAAACAACTGCTTTTAATATAATATGATTATAATGCAACAAATTTAAACAAACATTGTCAGGAAATACTGAATAAATGGATAAATACTTCCCGGATCAGCAATGCGCATTATTCAGAAACTTGTAGTACTTCTTGCTTATTATTATCAACAACAAATTAGTCACCAAATTTGGTATGATAATCACAAGCCACAAGTCATTGGGAAAATAAAGATAAATTTTATCATAGCAGAGATTTATGCTAGATACCAGGGCTAATGCATAGGTAAGATTGGTGGGCGTTACTTGAAATATTTTTTGTATTTTCAACATAGAAATGATCCACCCACAATAAAGCCGGACATTCATAGCTTTGCAATCGGACTTGCTGTAATCAATTAAGTCGGAGAATTATGGGACAGTCGAGGGCGCTGTCGGTTGGCATTGAAGTGCTGGGTGCGTGGGTTCAAATAGTTTTTCGCATTTGATGTACGAGTATTTGGATTCTATTGGCCGAAAGAAATGAAAATCAAGAGGCGGAAACTTCAAGGCGTTAGTAAATTAGACCAACATGACCTGAGCCTGACAGCCTTACTTGTCAATTGAACAATTAGATTTTGGCAAAAAAAAAAAGGTTCAGGCAAAGGTTTGCCAGTTACCAAAAAGCAGCCCACTCGTTTCGGCCAACACGCAAACTAGTCACGAATCTATAGTAACAATACCGAGCCCAGAGATTGGGCCCAGCTGCGCAATCTTCAAGATGACGCCAAATTTACCAAACCAAGTCGAACCGTAAACTTATTAATTTAACCCAGTTTAATGCTCGTGCTACAGTTCAATAATAAATGGATCTAACTATGAAATGAAAGGATAGCAAATATTTTAAACAGTTATCGAATAATTGCAATCAATTTCAGCGCTAATCGATTCGAAAAATGATGAGAGTTACAAATGTTAATGTTAATCATATATTAAAGTACCGTTTTCTATCTTTACTTTCGAAAGCAAAGTAAAAGATACAAAAATATATTAGATATTTGTTGTCGAGGTCAGGTTTTTGATACATTTATAAATTATCATATGTAACATGTACTCCATATTTTAGACTCTACTTATTTAATTTAAAATTATATGTTTATTATTTATTTGTGCATACCTACAGTAGTCCCTCTCAAGTTTTGGCAGTTTGTTCGCTGTTTTTGTCAGTCAGCAACTTTCTTTGTACACAATTTTAAATTCACTTTTACAACTTGTTTATACTTTATTTTCGCTTAGTTGCGATCAATGCTTAGGAAATTATTAAACGTTGTTGTTATCTTTTGAGGACAGGCGTTCATTAAAAGAGTTCACTTTTAATAGGCATTTGATGTAATCTATTAGCATTTGACAGACTTTAAAAGCTCTGTATAGTCAGAATAACGAAAAAACGAAAGAAACTCTCAAGAAACTGCCACGACACACGCGTCTATAACGAACGAGCCTTAAACGGCAACTGAACCTGGAACGGAGCTGGGCTTCAAACACTAAACGCACAAGCTTACAGATACACAATGAAACACATGCATAGAGGCTCTCTTGCCATTGCGCTCTTTCGTTCTCTCTTGTTGTGTTGGTGTGTTGAGTTTATTGTATGTGTGGGAGTGCAAAACTGGTTTGTTTGAGTGGCAAATGCTTGTTTGCCCGATCATCTGCTGCTTCTGATCTCTCTCTTTCTTCATCTCTCCCGCTCGCACGCGCGCACCACGTTTTATGCTGCTTTGCCAGCAACTTTATAAATTAAAAGCCATCGGCTTCGTTTTATTTTATTTTTCCGTTTTTCTTTTCTTTATTTTATTTCTCTTATTTCGTTTTCTTCTTTTGCTTTGTTTGTCACATAATCAAAACAAACGCGCTTTTCGATCACGATGCGTACTACTTCGTTTTTGTTTTGACTTCTGGTTGTTCTTGTTGCTCTTGTCGTTTTATTTCTTTTTTTGTTTTTAATTCGTCTGCGTTCTATGTATGCCTGCTCAGCAGCTCATTAACTTTTTACAGCTACTGTTCTCTCTCTCTTCCTATGAGTACGTAATTAATTTGATGGCCCCGAATTGTTAAAAGCGCACACAAGCTGAAGCGCATAGATAAGCCCCCAACCCATCGAGATGAGGCACTCGTAAATTGTAAATTGTCTTTCGTCAAATCAAATTAGCGTCAGAGTTGAATCTGACCATCTAAAGAGGTGATACTTGTGCTCAGTGGAATCTTTATTAGTTATCTCTTGCTCTTCCAAACTTTTGCCCTTACATTGAGGTCATCTAATGCTATTCTCAATGAGATGCATAGATTGCTAACGGTTCTTGGCAATTTATTTGATTTAAAATATGTTAAGCACACACATTGGACAAGGAGTCAGTGTCACCACTGTTTCTGGCAATAAACTGTTCCCTTCGTTAAAAACTTTATCTAGCTGTGCCACCCACACACAGTACGTAAGCTATGTTGCTTTATGGGCAGAATGGAATACGAATGGATCCTCTTGCAACTAGAGATGTTGCGTGAGCTGGAGCATATGCATGTGCGAGCTGCTCGCGTGACACGACATTAAATGGCACACCCATGCTACAAAAACGGAAAAGAATAGCAATTGAGGGGACAAGAGTCGTGTGTGATCGACATTTAGACACCCTAACATGTATTTCTTTATTTGTCTGTAACGTACATTGCCACAAACTTATTAGACCCTGTGGTAAGAGGACTAAAAACCAACCAGTTAAATGAAAGCTCAAGAAATACATGCGACCCACGTCAAAAAGGGACATGGCAAACATAAATGCAGTTGAGCGACATGGATGCCTATGGGATATCCAGCAAGTCATCGGCGACAGACGCCAGAGAGCGGAGCTTTGGATCAGTGTTGCCAGATTAGCTTATTTCAAGCTATATCTATCATATTCTAAAAATGGAAAAGCTTATAAAATTTGCAAATAGCTTATGGCCGGAAATCTAGCATATTTTAAAGTTCATATATAGCATAATCTAGCAATAAATGTTTTCGTGTCATCAACGAAATATTTCATAAGTTTAAAATGTTTCACGGCATAAAAATATCGAATATTGTTCTTGGTTACGTGAACTTTATTCTTATGATTGTGAATTTGTTTACTAATCGTTGGTGTCATCAACATATTGGCTAATGCATGTGCGATATGTTACCGGCGGTATAATAAGAAATTTGAATTTGTGAAATCAAAAGATAGGGAAGCTTACAAAAACGCTAAAATAATATAGAAACATTTATTCCCCGATGTTTGTGGCTGGAAAGCAGCACTAGCAAATAAATCTGCAATAGTAGCACAATATTTTTATATGAGGCAGCATGCGGAATCAAACAAACATTTATATTCAATAGGCTCAATTACAAAAATATGTTAGTCCTATTCAAAAAAAGAAAGTTTTTGAAAGAAATATTTTTTATTTAATTAAATGGAAAAAATCCATTAACTGCAAAACAAAATTTTTTCTCTTTTTCGTCAATTTGGCTCATTTTTTGTTCGATTTGGGCTCAATCAGATATTTTTAAGTGGCAACCGTGGATATGTTAACTAATTTAACTTCAACAAAACCATAATGAACCTAATGTATGTTTTCTTGCATTTTCTAGCAATTTTATTTATAGCTTATTTTAGCACTGCTTTGGATGCGCCTCAGACTGAGTCGGAGACGGAGTCTGAGACAGAGACAGAGACAGAGTCTGCTCATGACAACCTGCAATCAAGCGCCAGCGCCAGCAGCAGACAGAGTTGAGTTGAGCTTGAGCTTGGGATCGGCCATCATCAACATGCTGCATGCAACCGCGTAGGCAACAACTACACAGTCGTTGCAACAACAATGACGCGACATTTGTGCGGGGCTTTAACTTAAATTATGCTCCAAACAAATAAGGTCTCGCCATCGCCATAATGATGTTAATGCATGGCCCATAATCAAGTTGCCAGTTGCCAGTTGCGGCAACAGCAACAGCAGCCACAACTGCAACATTTGCAACATTTCGATGTCGCCAGTTGCACAAAGTCATGGTCGTTGTCGTTGTACAACACAGCCCCCTTTCCCATCCCCTCACAATCCTACTACTGACAGCAGCAACAACAAATGTTGCCAAGGCAACAGCAAAAGAAACGATCGCAAAAAAACCGTCAACAACCGCAAGAAACAATTAAGTTTGGTTGTGCAATGACTTAAGGAGTTGTACAAATACATATATACATACATAAATACACATATGTATATAAATATATATACATATATATTTTGTTTTGTTTATGGCAAGCTTCGCGGTAACCAAATTGAACTAAAAGTTTTGACAGCGCCTCCAATTTGAATCCGCAGCTGGTTCATCAATTGAACCACACGCGCCAAAAAAACAAGACCCACAAAAAAATATTAAGAACAGAAAAACTTAAGCTTCGGTATGCCGATTACTTAATACTCTTATGAGTATGAAAATTCCTTATATAAGCTCGAAACTCAGGCTCGAAACGAGGTTTCTCAGACCTAGAATAATTTTATATGATTTTAAATCAGGGATTTTCGGTTATGTTCGCATTTAGGTTTTCGGTTAAGCAAAATCTTTGAATAAAGGTTTCGCAACTGGGAACCGGTTTTTGTATGTTTCGGTTTTGAAATATCGGTATGGTTGCGGTTCACAAGAAAATATTCCTTGCAAAAATATAATTATATTAATAATATAATAAAAATAATTAAAAAGGCATTACTTTCTTAATGTTCCATTCACACATTTAACATATTTCACATATTCTTCAGTTTAATGGAGTTTAGTTACATATTAACAATTTTTATATTTAATTTAAAAAATTTATTTTATTTGCGCTTATTCAGTGCTATAAAAGATCGATCATGAATATCACAAATAGAAATTCAAAATTAAACAAGAAAATTTAAATCCAAAAATCAAAATATGGAAAACCGAAATTATTTTTTTCGGTAACGGTTTCAGTTACGGTCTTCAATTTCAATCGGTTTTAACCGGTTAAAGGTTACGGTTTCGGTTAGGGTTTTAATCCTTGTTTTAAGTCAATATTTTTAAAACTTAAATCTTTTTTTATGTCAACTCAAAATTCTCAAATGAGCAACAGTTCGATTATAATTTTTGTAATCTGTCTTCGCTAACTGTTATACTAATTGAAAGTCTTGTCAAAAACTACATACTTATGATACTCCCGGCAAGGGTATAAAAATTAAAGAATTAAAAAAATATATATGTATAAACTGCACCTGTGGCCTCCAATAAAGTTTAAATTTGCGATTAAGTGACCATTTAAGTGTTAAATTTTTGGCCAGAAGCAGCTGCGTGCACAGTGCCCAAGTAAGCACGAGCCAAACTTTAGCAGCCGGCCTAAATCGTCGTCGAAAGGGGAATCGGGAATGGGGAAAAGCATGGCCATAGAAGATCCAGAGGCTGCTACTAAACCGAAACCGGTTGCAATGGTTTCTCCCACAGGCAACGCACAATTTAACAGGCTGATGGCTTTCAGTTCTCGACGTCAGCTCTCGGTCAAACAAACTACGTCGATGGGGTTCAGTGTTTTCAGTTTTTTTTCAATTCAGTGCAAGATGCCATTAGACGTAATCGTGCCGCAATTGTCGTTGATTGTTGTCGTCCGTATTTCTTGTTCTTCTTCCCAGTTACCTCCAAATGTAGTGGACGATTCAGTTGATTATCTAAAATGCGTGCGAATCTGAGAATTGCTGATCTCAGCAATTTATTTAGATCAACATACACAAAGTTCTTTGCACTTTCTTCCAACATGCTACATTTGAGATTAGAGAGCACATATAGGATTAAATTGAAAAATATCTTATCAGAAAAAAATGAAAAATGTATTAAAATAAAAACTTTAATAATTATCAATAACACAGCTTCAGATCCTTGAGCTCTATTAAAATGTATAATGAAAAATGTATTAAAATAAAAACTTTAATAATTATCAATAACACAGCTTCAGATCCTTGAGCTCTATTAAAATGTATAATGTATAATATAGTCAAATATACTAAATATCAACAGAAAATTTCTATATTACAGTGATGCCAAATATTTTACAAAAAAAAAAAAAGAAAAAACGACCAAAGAAAACAGGAAAAAAGCTGCAAAACCCAAAAAAAAGAAGACACAAAAAACCGGCCAAACTTTTTTTCTTTTTTTTAATTTAAAACGTTTAAAGCATCTTCAATGATTTTTTTCTAGAAGGTTCCTCAATATAATTTTTACCAAACTAACTTGGCTTAAAACCGTCCCTACTTCTGCATTCGACCATGGCAACAATAGACAAGTAAGAGCGAAAGTAACCACTTCTGAAAATTGTTATTGCCTGCTGAGTCTCGATATATGTTTGTTTCAACATTCTCCCATGTAAGAGGTGAATTTTAGCGTACTAGGAAAGTGTTTTCGCCTTTTGTATCGTTTCCATTTTTAAAAATTTCCAAAATTGGCAGTGTAGAATCTTTTTTGGATTAAATTTAAATGAATATAGAAAATCCAGAAGATGTTTGTGATTTTTTCCGACAAATCTATCCGAAAAAGGCTTAGTTAAGCTAAAGGAACGAAAAGCAAGTTCACATTTAAATTTTGAGCGGGCTAATTGCGCGAACCAGAACCAGTAAGAATATTAATATTGTTATCGAAATTCGATTATTATTGCAAGTGCTGCAAAAGATCGGAGAAGAGTGTTGCAAAGAACAGCAGGAACACCAAAAGGCAATTTATAACAATCTAAGCGGGACGTAAATAAAATAATGAATCGGGGCTCATAATGAGAGTCCCCAATAGACACGGTGCCAATCAAGGCTATCGTGCTATAAACGGCAACAAAAGAGTGGTGGCCGAGCAGCACTTACCAGCAGCATCACGGAACAGACGTTGGGTCCAAACAACAACAGTCAAGAATCAAACCAGACGCAATTTGTCGTCACACGCAGAGGAATACGACGACGCCGACGTGTGCAGCGACATAAATGATGATGCCAGTGATTCAGAGGTGTGTTGGTAAACAATTAATGTCCCAATATTTTAAACTCAATCTTTTTTTCGGACAGCAGGAATATGTAGAGGAACAAAAGCGCGCATTTAAGACGGTGGCATCAACAGTGCGTCCGCTTCTCCAGCTATTCGCAGACTCCGAGGAACCAGAAGCAAAACCCACAACTGTAGCTGAGAGGACAAAGAATCCAACGCCGGCAAAAGTCCATCAGCAGATATTATATAAGGACATAAGTCTATGCTCTGAAGAAGAGAGTGATGTCCCGTCCGAATTCCAGGAAGAAAATGCCAATGAGTTCCTAGATAGTAGAGCCATAAGTTCGATGCATGAAGAAACTAAAACACCTGTTGTTACTCCCAAATTAAATTCTAAACGATTTGAATGGACGCCGAAATCAACAAATGTGTTTCTCGAACTGTGGGAGAAGAATCTAAAGGGAATTCGCGGTAAACGAAAGAATTCGCTAATCCACAAGGAAATGGCTGAAGAAATGAGAGAATACGGACTAACGCATCGTGAAATAAAAGCTAAAATCGACAATATGACTAAGAAACATAGGTAAATGACTAAAACCATTATTTTATTACTTATTCAGGTGTGCTACATAAATCACAAGTGAATGCGTATTCAGAGAAAAGCAATTCCGCTCGAAAAATTTCTCAGTGCCACAGAACTTTGAGTGATTTACTTTTTTTTTAGCGTATTCACCAACCTTTTCGAACTAGGCTGCCAGGATTGGCCCCTTCTCAGATTAAATTTCCCAAGGATTTGTTTAGCAACTTTTTTAAGTTTATCATTGCAGAATAATAGGTTTTTATTTTATTTGTTTTTTAATTAATATAATTTAATTTATTTACATAATAATTGATATTGCATAGCTTCAAAAAACTTAAAAGTTTTTCGTGCGACAGACAATAAAAGTTACTCGACAACTCTGAATTCTAAAGACAAAAAATGTGACATTATTCTCATGGCATCGGACGTCAGTGGATTGACCGATGATTTCGTTTCCCTCAAAAATTTTTAGATGAGTTGACTGTGTCACGGAAAAATGAAATTGACGTGAAATTCAAGTGGAAGAGATTTCTGTAGCACACGTGCTTTTTTTTTTATTTTTACATTTTAGGACGGAAGCGGAAAAGATTGAAATGGGAAAGGGAACACATTGGCGGTATTATAATAGAGTTAAATTACTCTTAACTGGACCCTTAGCAGATTTTGAAGAGATTTTAATCGATAACACTGGTAATTGATATTGTTACAGTGAATACTGGAATTGAATTAACACAATTTCCCATTTACAGAGTCATCCACGTATTTTGAGGCGGACCATAGCGAATCAGACAGCGAATCTAATGATATGCCCGAGGATGACAATATCCCAAAGGAAACAATACAAAAAAAAGAAGTTGAAGATGTAAAGAAAAAAGGAGTTAAAGAAATAGAAGAAACTCCTCCACAGAAGACTGAAACTTCGCAGGAAGTTCAACATCGAATTGAACAAATGGCGAAAACATCTACAACAAATAGAATGCTACAAATTGAGCAGGAGAAACTGGAAGTTGAGAAACAGAAACTGCAAGTTATGAAACATATATCCCGAGACTTGTTCTCGATTAGTAAAACACTTGTCGAGCTACTACGAAATACAAGAAAATAAATCACAAAAATATATTACAATTTAAATGTAATTAAAAATGCGCCCTTACCAATCAACATAAATCTCATGCGATATGGTATTATAGTATTTTTCAGGGACCGCAAATAAGAGTTGTGAGAAACTGGATAAACTTTTATTTTCAATTTTTATTTAAAAATTATAGAATAAATTATTATTATTAAAATTAAATATAAAAGTTATTAAATCAATTTTTAATATGAAAATGATTTTTCAATTTTTATTTTAGCCATTGAAAATAAAAGTTATTTTTCAATTCAATTTCAATTGAAAATAGGAATAAAAATTTATTGTAAGTGTCTTTTGAATCGAAAGGTGTACGTAGGCTGCTATATATATTTCTGGCCTAGGCAACAATAAGTGTTGCCAGGTGCAATCTGATATTTCCATTGGAAAGGTTGACATTTTTTAGCATAACATCACTCAGAACGTGTTGTCATTTAATCGTGAATTGTTAAACTTACAGAGCTTTGAACAATTCAATTCCGTTAAAAAAATGGAATTGACACGTGAGCATTTTCGTGCGATCATTTTTCACAACTTTCGACGTGGATTATCCAGACAAGAGTGCATCGATGAACTTAAGTCTTTGTATGGCGATCAAGCACCATCCTATAGCACCGTGAAAAACTGGTATAACGAATTTAATCGTGGTCGCAGTTCGCTCAACGACGAATTCCGTGAAGGTCGTCCAAAAACGTCCGTTGTGCCAGAGAACATTGATGCCGTGCGTGAACTAATAATGCAAGATCGTCATGTGACATACCGGGAGATAGAGGCATCCTTGGGCATTTCTCCCACCAGCATACATTCGATATTACATAAACACCTGACCGTAAAAAAGGTTTGTTGTCGTTGGATCCCGCACAATTTGACAATCGCTCAAAAAAAGGCTCGTGTCGATTGGTGCAAAGAAATGTTGAAAAAATACGATCGCGGTGCTTCAAAAGATGTTCATAAGATCGTCACAGGTGACGAATCTTGGATCTATGCGTATGAGCCCGAAACAAAACAACAATCGACCGTGTGGGTCTTCGAAGACGAGCCAAATCCAACGAAAGTTGTTCGTGGAAGAAGCACTTCGAAGCAAATGGTCGCCTGTTTCTTCGGCAAAACTGGTCATGTGGCGACTGTTCCGCTTGAGCAACGAAGGACGGTAAATTCTGAGTGGTACACCACAATTTGTTTGCCTGAAGTCTTCGGAGAAATTCGAAAAACAAACAAGAGAAGATGAATCATTCTTCACCATGACAACGCGAGCTCTCACACATCGGCTCAAACCAGCGCCTTTTTGACCGGCCAAAACGTCGAATTGATGGGTCATCCGCCGTACAGCCCTGACTTGGCACCCAATGACAAAAAGGACAGATTTTTTAAAGGACAAAAAATCCGGACAATCTATGTATTCTTATTAATACAATACATATTAATAATTAATAAAAATAATATCATAGCTTTAAAAATAACTTCAATATTGAAAGTTTTAGCTCTTTATTAGCCAATAAAATATTTTCCGCAGGAAAACATTTAAATTTTTGTAATAAAATTAAAAAAATATCTTTTATATTGAATTTCTGAAATAAAAGTTGAGAATAAGAGTTAAATTATAATTGGTAAAGGTCAAGAAGCAGTAGCCAGTCTCAAAAAAAAAAAAAAAAAAAAAAAAAAAAAAACACAAAACGAGGGCTATTTTTGATGAATTTAGGTGAAACAATTTTTAGGGGGTCTCAACTAGTTTATTTTTTATTAAATTTTGAAATTTAATTAAAAATGTACTTTTTTCACTGTTGTTTTTGTTGTTTATCATGGAAAAAGTACATTTTTAATTAAATTTCAAAATTTATAGATTTTTGAGCAGGAACAAGTTCTCATTCAAACTTTTCAGCTAAATCAACGATTTGATCCAAACAAACAGACTGACTTTTCATCTCATTTTCGGAAGGCCCCTAAAAATTTCAAAATTAATTATCTTTCGAACCAGTTGTCCGATTTCGATGATCGAGGTGTCATTCGACGCGTATTTTTAATGAAAATTGTAAAAAATTCAAAGAAAATTCAAAAAGGCTCCAACGGCCCCATTAGCTCCAATAATTTAAATTTTTCCCCTCCCACTTACACCTGTTTATCTCACGAACCAGGTGAGTTTCCCAAAGTCTTAGTATGCACATTTGTAAGTTAAGTTAATACCTTTCGATCGGTATATAACTCGACCTGATCGGACAGTCATTGCAAATTTTCCATTCTTCCTGTGTATATATGCTAGTCGCCTTCGCACCCTTCGTGCTGCTTTCGTTACTAGCGCGGACTGCCGTCCGCAGTGATAAATAAAAATTTAATTTAATTATTTTTTGATAAAAATCAAAAATAACTTATTTAATAATTTATATTTTAAAAATTATAATCGTTACAGTCCCTGGTATTTTTGCAAAGATTTTAGTATTTGGTATTTTTACATATGTCGCCTGCGGTCACTCTGCGTTTCACGCAATGGCAAAGACGGAAAAACAAGCAATGTTTGTTATAAATGTTCCGGAAGAAGAGGCAAAATGTACAGAATCCCAGCTGGATATATTACTGAAAATCCACGACGGTCAGTACAGGCTAGTGAAAAAGAACAGACGCAGCTCCGTATGGAACGTTTACAGGGAGATCGCACGTCCGGATGGCAGCAAGCTAAAGTGGAGATACTATTGCTTGGGCTGCAAGCGAGTAATGCAGTCAACTGGCAAGACCACGTCCAATCTCCGTATACACAAGTGCCATGTGCGCTACATTAAGCAGCACGGCAGAGATGTCGAGTCCCAGGAGCCGCCACAACGCAGTCAGAGTCACAACCAAAGGTTGCCGACCACGGCGACCAAGCGACAAATGCAACAATTCGAGGAATACTATCGCCCAAAATCTGATCCTTACAGCGATGTGGAAGAAGACTACGAGGAGGAGGCGGACATTTCAGCCGCCACGAATCCAGAGGTGACTGTAAGAACAGTCCATAAAAGTGTTACTGACACTTGTATTTATCTATTTGTTGCAGATCGAGCATCTGGAGTCGCCGGAGGAAACATCGTTGATGCCCAACGAGCGGCCACTGTTAAAACTCTTCTCCGAGGAGGAATCCTGGTCGCCAGACTTGACCGAAGTGCAGCCCATTGACTTGGATCACATGACGGAGGAGGAGGAGACCGAGGACTTTAGCAAGGAAACAATTAAGCCCAGCTCGGAGCAAGCCATACACATTGATGCCACAGCGATATCCGAGGCAGAGAGCTATGCCAGCGCCTGGGCACATGCATTCCTCAAGCTGAGCGAAGATCAGAAGTTCTACGCCAAACGATCAATTGATGAGCTTTTGGTTTTGGGACGCTTAGAAAGGTTGAATATCTCCACAGTTACATCGCTCACAACCAATTTGTAGAATACGAAATTAGATTTATGTAAGTTAATAAGTTGTAAGTTCCCAGCAAACATTTAGGTGATTGTACAATTGCCCAGATTAATAGAGGGAACGAATGAGAGAGAATAAAACGAGAGTCGCCTGAGACTCTCGTAATAGAAATTGTTTGCTGGGTTATGTAACCCACAGTTCTAAAATAAACTGAATACCAAAAAGTTGTTGTTATGATTCGTGATTCCACTTGGTAAATTCAAATTACATTTAAATGCATTTAATATTTTTCAATTTTTTTATTTTTTCCAATATATTTTTTTTAGTTTTTCTCTTTTTAAACGTTTTTCTCTTTGTTGCATTTTTTTGCATTTTGTTTATACTTTCTTTGCTGTGAATTACAAGTTGTTTCTCTCATCTGCTTTTTGTTTGATGTTCTTTTACATTTGTGGGGCTTTCTTACGTTATTCTCGCCAGTTGTGTTTTGCTCTCCGTTCTGTTAGGTGTGACTTTCATTGTATTGAGAGCTTACGTATTTTAGATGCAGCTTCTAATTTGTATGTGTGTGTACATGTTTTTATGTATGTATGTGTTTAGGATAACTGAATTCATATTAAATGTGAGCTTATGTCAACATCTTAAGAAACGAAACTCTTAAAAATTGAAAGCTGGTATAAAACTCACAACAAAACGTTCATGTAAAATTACAAACTTCTAAGTCACTAAGCAATTGTATTGTATAAATATGTGTGTATAATAATAGTAATATATTTATGTATAAATATATAATTTGTTTTTCTATAATTTTAATCGACTGATTTATTTTGGTTTGTTGATTTTTATAATACAATTAAAATTTCTGCAATTCTTTCTCTGTTATGCACATACATAAATACTATTATTACTGCCACTGAAATTCAATATTTTTCGTTTTCATCTTTTTGGTTTGCTTAGAAATTTTACATTTGTGTTTTGCTGTTGTTTTTTCCCACAGATAAAAAAAAAACAAAACTCAACAAAATAACGCGGCGGCCCGTTTACAAATTTTGATGTTTTCGTTCCCTCCTCATCTTCTGCATCATCTTCCTCTGCTCTTACTGCTGCCTGTTGCTGTTGTTGTTATTGTTGCAATAGTTTCTGCTGCTGTTGTTGTTGTTGATGATGTTATTTTTACTTTTTTATGCGGTGCTTTCTGTTGTTGTATTTTGCAGCTCTTGAGCGCCGTTCTGTGTGGATTTTGTGGGGAAGGAACGTTTGCGGAATGGTGGGCATTATGTCAGAAATTGAAATAATAATAAATAAAAAAAGGAAGAACAGAACAATTAAATAAAAATCAAAATCTTTTAAATCATTTTGCATTTAGCAGTTTTACACATTTCGTTGCATTATGTTAGCCCACAGTTACATGCATGTTACGGGAAAATGTTAAGAACCAAAGCCTCTTAAGTATGTTATTGTATTGGTGTGTGAGTGTGTGTTTGTGTGTGTTAGTTGTTAATTATGAGCACATTTTTAATGCATATTCGTTAGATGTAGTTGCCGCCACCGAAAGCCAAGTTGTTGT
This sequence comes from Drosophila quinaria, assembly GCA_035047525.1. NCBI lineage: Eukaryota > Metazoa > Arthropoda > Insecta > Diptera > Drosophilidae > Drosophila > Drosophila quinaria. The sequence goes on along the minus strand of JAWNPO010000510.1, from coordinate 784,768 downwards.
TATTATTATTGATGTTGTTGTTGCTGTGCTGCTAGTAGTTCTTTTTGTTGTGGTTGTTAATTGTTATCGTTGGTGTTTTTGTTTTGTTCTTTTTTTGGCTTTTAGTTCATTACCTGCTGTGGCTGCTGTTCCATGCCACCGCCAGGGCCATTGGGCTTACGATTCTGGCGACGCGGACGGAACGGTTGACGGGGCGGTCCTTGGCCGCCCTGAACTAAAAAGAGACCGCATTTCATTAGATTTACAATTAAATGAGATTTGCTTTTAAGGCAATTGCTTACTGTACTCGCCACCATCACGACGTGGCGGTGGTCCATTGCGTCGGAAGAAACGTCGCTGGGGTCCACCGACGCCGCCACCACGACGGGATTGTCCATCGCCGCCTCGCTGCACACCATCAGGATTCTGATCATGAACACCTGGCTCAGCGCTGCCGTCGCCGCCGCCAATGCGACGCGTTTGACGCGGATAGTAGTTGTTGTAGCGACGCTGTCCAGGTCCACCGGGTGGTCCGCCTGGGCCGCCGCCGCCACGTGGAGCACCGCGTGGGCCACCGGGTGGACCACCAGGGCCGCCGCCGGGTCCGCGACGATAATTCTGACGTGGCTGGCGTGGACCTCCCTGCATCTGCTGCTGCTGGCCATCGAGTGACTGTTGCTGCTGTTGCTGTACCGGCACCATTTCATCGCCCTCGTCACCCTCGCCCGGCTGCTTGCGGCGATTCTTCTTCATCCAGGGGCGGAAGTTGCGACGCTTGTCAGCAGCAAACTGACTGCCACGCACTGGCTCACCAGACGGCCCGGTCACATTGGCCGCCTCATTGCCCTTCTCGCCAATGACCACATCGAATTCAACAAGCTCGCCATCGCCCACCGAACGCACCGCCTTCTTGGGATTGTTGCGCGCAATGGCGCTCTGGTGAACAAAAACATCCTCTTTGGTGTCGTTGCGATTGATGAAACCATAGCCGCTCTTCACGTTGAACCATTTGACGGTGCCGGTGACCTTAGTGGCTGCAAATCATAAAATTACCCGAAAATTGTGAGGTTAGATTCGAACCATAGCATTACAATCGTTCCCCACACTGGCAATCGATAAATTATAATTCAATAACAAATATCGAATCCAGTAGAACTTCTGAGCACAATTGGCGTTTTTGCGCCAAAACAGGCACTTTTTTTCGATTTCGCTCTTTTTTCCATCAGTTCAGAATCAGTTATTTTGTCTAGTTTTTGGTTAATAACATAATCACTAGATTAAGATGAAAATGTGAAATTCTTTGGAAATATGTCTTATTGCTAAACGAAATATTTTTAATTTTATCAAATGCAAAAATAACACGAACTGCAAAAAAAAGTTTTGGATTTTTTTTAGTCAATATGGCTCATTTTTTGTTTGTTGTCAATCAGATATTTTTTAAGTGGCAACCGTACTTTTGAGCTTGAATTTATATTGAAACTAGCTAGGTGCATACCCAGTGCTGTACTATTATTTGTTTACAAATATTTTAATTGTAAAAACAGATTGTTACAGCCAATTCGAATATAGAAAATATCTTAAACATTTGTTAGCACACGCCGTGAAATTCTACTGGGTGCTCGAGCACTAGCATGTATACAAATAAAGTTACCAAAACAATGAACACACACACACACACACTGCAAACAAATATATTTTTCCTCTCTTTTGAGAGAGTACGCGCACAGAGAGCGAGAACGAAAGCAAAGCTAACAGCGACGACAACGACCACGACGTTGGCGGCTAACAAATTGGGTTGCCAACATTTGTTCGGTTGGGCGCGTGATGGGGACGGGGACGTGGTCGCGGGGGTGGACAGCGCCACCGGCAAAAAGTAGAATTTTCATTTCGTTTCTTGCGCCGCTTTTCTCATGCGGCGACCGAGCCGGCGAACGTGTGAATTTGTATGTACATATGTATGGTTGTGCTGCATACAAAATGGCGTCGCGCGTATATTTTAAGACACGCACACACATACACATGCACACACACGCATTTTTCATATACATATATATGCACATGTACCTATAGCGCGCCGTTCCTTTCATTGCTATTTTGGTAGCACCACTCGCCATGTGTTTGCATGAATGAAAATGCAAATTGAATTCAATGCTTACCAATAATTTCCTTTGGCGGCGGGGCGGGCTTGCCCTGCGCTTGCTGTCCCTCATCCTGCTGATCTTCCTGGGACAGCGACTGCTGCTGTTCAATGGGTAGCTGCTGCTGTTTTTCCGAGTCTGCCATCTTTTTAGCTACGTTCGTTGTTCTTCTACCTCAAACGCGCACACACACCTACACTCACTCTCACGCGCTTCCAAAAATAAAAGCAAGAAAAAATAAAGTACCCTCTCCTTCTGTATGTCGACGACGGAGTGCGGCAAAGTTTTCGTTTGCTGATTGTTGCCGCAACTTTGTTTTTCTTGACTTGAATTTTTGGCAGCTACTCTTAATTTGTTGTTCTGTGTTGGTATAAGTGCGGTTCGAGTAGTGGCACTCTTTCAACTACCACTTTGATGTTATTTTCGAGTGTGATGTTAAAACACTCACTCGCAGGGTTTTCTTGGCGATTCTATTTTGTTCGCAAGCACAGGAAGTGAAACATGGCAGCTATAGCTAGTGTTGTACAATTTCAAAAATTCAGTTGCTCTGGCACAGAGTTGCTTCTGTTATTACAATTAATTCATCGAATGTGGAATTTTTATAATTTTTACAGCTGGACACACTGAGCTTGTAATGTGACCGTTCGGATTTTAAAGTGGGGCCATCTCTTGATTACTTCGCGAAACGTTTATAATTTGTTTATTGCCTTAAAATTAGTGGTCGAGAATCATCCATCGATGTTTTCGATGTTTAAAAATAAAGCATCGAAGAAAACATCGACAGTAAATGATTAATTTGAAAATTTTCTTCGTTTGGAGCCCAACCAAGGGGCTGCCAACTTTGCTGAAAACAGTTAAATATTAGAGTTGTGTCGTTTCGTTCTGAAAAAGTTCAAATGAACGGGTCATTAAAATGAACGAATGAACTTATTCAGTCAATCATGAACTAAATCGGTCATTTCGCAGTTGGTCAATAACTTCTTTAAAAAAATTTTTAATTTTTTAGAGAAATACAATAACTGAGTTCGTAATTGAATCAAATTTCTTCTTTATTTACATGTAAAATGGTTTCAATTTCATATATTTTTAAGTTTTTAACAATGTGAAAGGTTACTTAAGCCCAAAATAAAACACCAATTTACTCTTTCTTCACATTTTCAATAATCCAGGGTATAAGTATAAAATAATCCGGAATCTATTTGGCAGTTTACGCATTTTACATTCCACTAACAAGAAACAGTTGTAGCCTATTCACATCGTTTATCGTTCATAAACAACTGACCAACTGATCAGAATGATCTATTCATCGTTCATGACCAACTGAAAGAATGTGCGTCAAGATAGCAACGGTTCTTTAGCAACGAAAAACGGAACTTGGTTCATGAGTCGGAACCAGTTATGAACTTTCTCATTTTTAAGCGTTATTAGACCTTTAATCAATAAACTAATGATGCAGAATAGTAGAAAATTAATTAATCTATAGTTTAAAGCAAAGTTTTGGCCATTTCAGCTTTTCAAATGGGTATAACAAGTGAATAAAGAAAGTGAAAACGTGAACATTTTCACCATTTCTTAAAATGCAAAGTTTAAGGGGAACGGCGGGGAAAACCGCTAATGCACGATTAAAGAGAGCAATTTCACCTTTCTATGGTACCATTTCTAAGAAAAGTTATGGTAACGTTTTTGAGATATTTTGAAATGAGCGAAGCTACCTCGGTGAAAGTCCCATACAAAATGACCGCCAAAATACATACCTTGTTTTCAAACCATAATTGCTAATCGTAAGACTAGCGGCGGAAAACGCGGCATATAGAAAATTAAAGGTACAAGCTTGAAGTTTTTTTGAAAGCTACGATATTATTTTATTAATTCATAATAAATGTATTATTATTATGTATTCAATATTGAAAGTATTACCTCTTTATTATCCAGTAAAATAATTTGTAGTTGTATTTGATAAATTCTATCAGCGTCTTAAAACAATGAAAAAAGGATGAATAAAGAATAAAGTAAAATAAATTTAAAAAAATCATTTTTTTCGGATTAGGTAAATCAAGGATTTCGTGACGATGTGCTGGCGCCATCTATTTACTGTTGTAAAACGTGTGACCTCATCTATTTATCAACATGAGTTGCCATGTTGATTATTAAGAAAATACAAATGCGAATTGCTCAGCAATGTGAGCTCTGAATAGAATAATGCATACGGCTAAATTTTTATAAAATTAACGCCAATACTCCCACATACTGTGCATTTCCCGCCGTTCATATTTTATTCTAGCAACGAAAATGTAAGTTAGCAACGAAATTATTTAGCAGTCAGCTTTCTGTTGTAGACATACGCATATAATCCGCCCCATATCAGCGAGCTTTCTGTTGCGTAGTAGTTCAGTTCACGTTGGAGCTACCAGTTCGATAGGACCTGCTCATGAACTTTTTTGGGGTTGATTTACAATTAATTAATTTTGTAAAAAACTAATAGATAACTTTCTCTAAGCTTAATTGCAATAGCTTCCCCGAACTTGTACCTTTAATTTTCTATATGCCACGTTATCCGCTGCTCGTCCTACGATTAGCAATTATGGTTTGAAAACAAGATATGTCATTTTGGCGGTCATTTTGTATGGGACTTTCACCGAGGTAGCTTCGCTCATTTCAAAATATTTCAAAAACGAGCAGATAACTTTCTTTTATAAATGGTACCATTAGAAAGGTGAAATTGCACTCTTTAATCGTGCATTAGCGGTTTTCCACGCCGTCCACCCTTAGCTTGGCTTTTTAACAAATGGTGACAATGTAATTTTTTTCGCTTTCTTTATTCACTTGTTACACCCGTTTGAAAAGCTGAAATGGCCAAAACTTTGCTTTAAACTATAGATTAATTAATTTTCTACTATTCTGCATCATTAGTTTATTGATTAAAGGTCTAATAACGCTTAAAAATGAGAAAGTTCATAACTGGTTCCGACTCATGAACCAAGTTCCGTTTTTCGTTGCTAAAGAACCGTTGCTATCTTGACGCACATAACTTTTTGGGGGTTGATTTACAATTAATTAATTTTCTCAAAAACTGTACGATAACTTTCTCTGAATTTAATGCAATAGCTTCCCCAAGCTTGTACCTTTAATTTTCTATATGCCGCGTTTTCCGCCGCTAGTCTTACGATTAGCAATTATGGTTTGAAAACAAGGTATGTATTTTGGCGGTCATTTTGTATGGGACTTTCACCGAGGTAGCTTCGCTCATTTCAAAATATCTCAAAAACGTTACCATAACTTTTCTTAGAAATGGTACCATAGAAAGGTGAAATTGCTCTCTTTAATCGTGCATTAGCGGTTTTCCCCGCCGTTCCCCTTAAACTTTGCATTTTAAGAAATGGTGAAAATGTTCACGTTTTCACTTTCTTTATTCACTTGTTACACCCATTTGAAAAGCTGAAATGGCCAAAACTTTGCTTTAAACTATAGATTAATTAATTTTCTACTATTCTGCATCATTAGTTTATTGATTAAAGGTCTATTAACGCTTAAAAATAAGAAAGGTCATAACTGGTTCCGACTCATGAACCAAGTTCCGTTTTTCGTTGCTAAAGAACCGTTGCTATCTTGACGCACATAATGCCCAACTCTATTAAATATTGTCAAATATGATTCCGTTGCCAAGATTGCCACTTTTTTTTGCCAATGCAATCAGCTGATTAATGCATTTATTTATTAGTGGTGTGTGTCTCTTCGATGTTGCGATGTTTCTGAAAATACAAACATTTTTTGGACACGGCTTTTAAATCTGTAATCTCATCTCAAAATGAATTGTATTAAACATGTTTCTCATAAGATTTTGAAATTCTTCCTTCCAATATTTTAGCGGGCCGCAATTATCAATTAGGAGGTTTATTTATTTTGTATACAAAAACATTCGATAGTGGGCTACCAAACACCGATGGCTCCGATGTTTTACAAGCATCGAACACATCGATATTTCACTCAATGTTTCTCCACCTCTACTGAACCGTATTTCGTTAAAAAATAGATTCGTGTTTATTGCGAATCGTTTATAATTAATTTGTTTATTGCTTAAAATAAGAGAACACACAAACAATAATAATGTGCGCATCGGACATTCAAACGTGTTAGTGGGTGAACTGCATCATCGATGTGTCACTAGCTGTAACTATGGCCAATAATAAACCGCAATAGGTTTTAAAACAACAACAAAGTGCTTATTGTATAGGTTTGTGATTGATTTCAGTTCAAATTGACTAATTAACAGTTAAATATTGCAAAAAGTTTGATAATTTAAATGCATTGCTTTAATTTAATTGCCTGATGGCTGTTCAGTTGAAAAGCAAAGGTGACAACGCTGTTGCCGTCACATCGTATGATTCTTCGCGCGCATTCTGATTGGTCGAGAAAAGCTTTGCATGTTTACATGCATGTTTGCTTGTGTGTGTGTATGTGAGAGCGTGCGTGTGTTTATTATTGTGTTGTTTTTGTTGTGCTTGTCGGTTATTGCGCCGCTCTAAAATTTCATAAACAAAACAAAGATTACAGCATAAAGACACCCTGTAAAGAGATAATCGATACAAATGGGTATCGTATACTGTTTGTAAAACTGTCATAATTAAAATTAATGGGTATCTGCAAGTCGAATACTTATGAGTCTGTGTGTTTTGTTTTATCAGCAGATTGAACTCGAAATTAAAGAAACACGTCAGCCTAAAGGAATATAAACATGAATATTGACCAGGAGATGGACTTTTACTCCAGATCCTCCTTGGAGCTGATGAAGGAGGAGGAGGATGCACTGAATATCATCAAAGAGATGATACCCTCCGATATGTTGAACAACTTTTTTACCGAAATGGACTTGGATCCATCGCAGCTGGCCGATGACATCAATCTCGAGATGAATTCGACTCCTCCGTTGCTGGAGTGTGCCATGGATATGCCACAGCAGTCTCCTCCCCAGCCGCAGTTGTCACCAGCATTGCCCGTGCAACAACAACAACATCAGCAGCAGCAGCAACAAGAGCAACAGCAGCATCATCATGTAAAGAGCGAACATTCCTCACCGTTGCACATCAAAGAGGAGCAGCAGCTGCTGCATCTGAATGGTCTCTATCATGGTAACTTGATTGCCTCCACGCCGAGCTACAGTCCGCAATCGTTGCCGCAGCTACTGAAGCCACAACCCACAATGACCATACACCACATGGATATGAATCAGGCGCAGCAGCAGCAGCAACAACAACAACCGACAACCGCAATACTTTTTACTGCGCCAGCAAGCAATGGATTTGTCTATCAGTTGCCAGCTGAAGCATCGCCAACGCCATCGTCACCACCAACAGCAGCAGCAGCAGTAGCAGCAGGAACAACGGCAAAGAAGCAACATTATGCCAGCAAAAAGATGCCCTCAAATGTTCAGAGTTTTATATTGCAGGTGCCCAACAATGATTACAACACCATACCGACCATGAATGTGTTGCCGGAGACGGTTAATCCGCCAGTGGTCAGTCCCAAGGCATCACGCAAGTCAGCAGCTGTGGAGCTGGCACCTACTCCAAGTCCAACAGCAGCACCAGCTGCTGCCAATCCGAAGGTGGCCATACAACGTGTCCAGCCCAAGGTGAAGGAGGTGAAGCGTTCGGCGCATAATGCGATTGAGCGACGTTATCGCACCTCCATCAATGACAAGATTACGGAGCTCAAGAATCTGGTTGTGGGCGATGCCGCCAAGCTGAACAAGTCGGCGGTGCTTCGCAAATCCATTGACAAGATCCGGGATCTGCAGCGTCAGAATTATGAGCTGAAATCGGAGCTGCAACGATTGCAGCGTGAACTGATGGCGCGCGATGGATCCAAGGTCAAGGATCTGCTGCAGCTGGGCAGCAGCACCATTGTTAGCTCCTCCTCCTCCTCGAAGAAACGTCGCCAGCAATCGTTGGCCTGCGATACGGATGCCGGCTTAACTCCACCACGTAGCGATGTCTCTGATCCATCGTTGTCGCCAATGCATTCGGATATTTCGTTGCCTCCGTCGCCATATGGTGGCTCAAACGCCAGTTGCAACAGTGGCAGCAGTGGCAAGGATGACATACTTGTGGTGCCCAGTTCCATGCGCGGCATGGCCACCCACTCCCGTCTCGCTCTCTGCATGTTCATGTTCGCCGTTCTCGCTGTCAATCCCTTCAAGGCGCTCCTCCAAAGTACTCGCTTCTCGGCCGACGCCAATGATTTCGATGACGACCAAGGAGGCCATCAACAGCGCAGCATTCTCAATTACGATACGGACGGTAAGCAGGTTTTATTCATTATCATTTATTATACCCTGGGGGTTAGTCGATATAAACATGTCCGTCTGTCCGTATGCCGTGGGGCGTAATTTAAAAAAAACTGACGTCACCTTTAATTCTGAGTCTTAAGTTCAAATTTATAATTTTAGCAACACCAACTTTCATCACGATTGGGCCATAAATAGTGAAGATATTAACAATTTTGTACAACGTATTTTAATGGCAATTCTATGAATAGAATAGAATTAATGGTCAATTAATACATTTTACATTTACTCTGCCAGAATGTACTTCGAGAATGTATATCGAATTTGTCAACTTAGGTCCAAGTGGCGGAGTGGTGGAAGTGATAAGTGCTCGGCAGGCGAAACGGGAGATCGAGGTTCGAATCCCGGTACCGTCGATGCAAATGATTTTTTATATATTTAAAATTTTTCATTTATTTGAATTGTCAGCTCAATGGTAGAGATACGCGCATATGCGCACGGGGGTCGTGGGTTCGATTTCTGGTTTAGTCAACCAATTTTTTTTGTTATTTTAATTTTATTTTACTTTTAATACATTTTTAAAATTTAATTATACCGTGCCAATTGTTTCAAATCACTTATCATAGTATATATGTACATATGTAGCTGCCACAAAAACGATAGGTCAATATTTAAGAATAAGTATGAAAATTGCATGGGTATATTAATGTCGAGTGCACTCGACTGTTGCTCTTGTTTGGGATCAATTTTCTTACTTCTCTAATACTCAACAACTTGCAGATGATGCGGACTACATAAGCTGGCATCACAGCTCATGGCTGTGGCTAATGAATCTGCTGCTAATGCTGGGCTGCCTGGTCAAGCTCTTGGTTTATGGAGATCCCCAGTTGGACACCCAGACGGATGCGTATTATCAGCACAAGCAACGGGCCGAGATGCACTTCGCCAAGGGTCAAGCGACGCAGGCTTACGCCGCCTACTTGAATTGTCTGCACATGTTTGGAATCAGTTTGCCGGGGTCGAGACTCGAGTCTTGTCTACAGACCAGCTGGCAGTTTCTACGCTTTCTGTTCCATCGTCTTTGGCTGGGCCGTGTGCTATCCCGTCGCGCTGGAGGATTGTTCTGCAGTGCCACCAGACGGAAGAGTGCCTTGGCCTCGGCCAGAGAGTTGGCGTTGCTCTTTAATCGATTGAATCAACTGCACTTGACTGGCAATCGCAGCTCGGATCGAAATGGGATCATGCTGGCCCTCTATGCCAGCAATATGGCCGAGGTGGCACACAGTTTGCTCACTCCCCGCGAGATAATTAGCATCCATGTGATGGCTGCGCTGCGGATGAAGCGCAGTACACCCAAATTGCTGCAACAACTCTGCGCCCGCTATTACATGAGTCGCGCCAGCCTGGAATGCCGTCGAACTCGTGCCACGGAACAAACGCAGGAACTGCGCTGGGCATTCACCAGCTATGGCTATGGATATTGCGGAGCCCACGTCTTTGACTATGAAGTGAACGCCGGCGAGCAGGATGGCTTCTTTACTCGCTTGGTCAATCCCTGCGATCCGGCTGCACATGCCATCAAGGTGGGCAAAGCAGTCAATGAAGAGTAGCGTTTAATCTATATGTTTTTTTAAATTCTAGCAATACCGGGAGCATCTGTTGCACAAGGCATTGCAATGTTTGGTGGGCGCGGGATCGCACAGATCCAACAAATCTGCACCGAACAACAACAACAACAATAGCACGGGCAGCGAGACACAGGAGCACAGTGGAACCATTGTCAGCAATGTATTGAAGTATACCTCCCTGTTGAGAGACACCCTCTGGGCGGATGAGGATGACCGCGATACGAATGTGGTGTGGTGGGCCAATGTCCTTGAAATAGCCGTACACTGGCTGCTGGGCGAGGACACGTTGGCGGAGCAACTATACGACAGCATCAAACAGCTGCCGGCTCAGCTCCAAATCAGCAACGACAATGAGCATCTGCCCCGAGCACTGCATGCGGTGCTGCGTGCCAAGATGATATTGCTAATGTAACTAAAGGATATTCCAGTTATTTAATCTATAATCTGATTCTATATACGAATGTCGAAAAATATTACTCAGAATGCGAAAATTCAGAAAAGAGAATTAGGAATCGAATAATTGGGAAATCCAAAACTACGAATCCGAAATTAGGAATTTAAAATTAGGAAAACAAATATTGCGAAGACAAAAATTGGGGAAAAAAAAATTTGGAAAAGCCGAAATCAAAAATATTTTATTAAAAATCGTGCGAATTCAAATAAAATTTTATTAAAATTCGGGCGATATCGGCTATTTCCTATTTCACGAACCATTTATTTCAAAATCAGGACTTCGATTGCCAGCGCATGAGATATTTATTCGAACCTACATGTTCAAATTGTGTTTATATAATCAACCATTTTTTTTATATTTGTCTTGGTCGTATGTATTGAGTAGCGATTTAAGACGGTTTTGTATCCTTTCAAATTTTGATTGTTTTTTTTCGGGCCTATCTCCAGCGTTAATTAGAATAATCTTAATACCTTGTTCATCTCTTTTAATAAGGTATTTTAAAAAGTTGAATATTACAATTCGAAAGAATTTTACCAATAACAGGAAAGCATTTTTTTCCCTCTAATTTTTGTACTTTGAATATTTTTCTTAGTTAAAAATTCCTATTTTATAATTCCTAATTTGTTCTTCTCAATTTTGGATTTCTACAATTTTATTCTTGGTTTTTTTTTTCTTATTTTTTTTAAAATTAGCTTAAAAAGTTTCTGGATTCGTATGAGGTATCCTATAATCTTACTCACTTTATTGACCTTTTCCCTTCCTTTCAGGAACAACGGCAACACTTTGGACAAACGCTTAAAGCATTTGATCAACAATTTGTGCGATGAGTCCAGCGCTCAATTGCAGGAATGCCTTACAGTTAATCGCATAACCAATGCCAAGGGCATTAAATTGGTAAGCCACAGTGCCCTCTCCAATAAAACGGATTGCATGCTCAACTCAAGAGCTGACACGAAGGTGCATTGTAGTCGCATTGTCTGTCCCACTTTTGAACTAGGCAATACAACTGCAGTGCAATCTTCGAGCAGTTTCCTAACATCGTCAACGCCAGAAGCGCACAGTGAGGCCATTGCTCATTTTAATTTGCAAAAATCGTAACTTTTGAACCAAATGAGATAATCGAATAATTAACTGGCATATGTTAGATAACTCTTTAGCCTATAAAACAAGTGTTCACTAAAAGTGCCAATCCTCCTAGATGTTTACTTATGGGCTATCAAAGTTGATATTTGGAGAAAAAAAAATTTAATGGCACCTAAAAACAATATTTTTAACAATTTTTATTTTAATTTTAATTTTTAAGGTTTTTATATTATAAAATTTTTTTTCAATTATTTTTATAAAAAAATTATTTTTTACCCTTTACTCAAATCTTGAACTTACTTCAAAATGCTTTGATGCAAAAAGTTTCTGCAAAAAAGGAACTTTTTGCATGAAAATAAGAAAACGGGGCTTTTTTAGCAGTTTACAATAAATTTTAAAAAATACTACCGAAGGGATTTTCAAACAAATTTTTCCAGTCACTATTTAAATTGTTTAAAGAAACTTTTTGCATCGAAACATTTTTTGTTTAAAGCCGAGGAAAAAAGTTGAACAAGTAGACGTTTAAAAAAATTCGAAATTTTCAATTTGTACCTAATGGGAAATTTTCAATTTGGAAAGTTTTTTTAACATTCAAAAGGAATTCTAAAGAAGTTTCCATTGATGCCAAACTTTACATGCAGTAAGTTCAAAATTTGACTAGAACTAACTTTAAAGGGTGCCAAAATACTTTTGACCACCGCGTTTTTAAGTTAGTGTACTGCGGGGCAGTTCTGCAAAAGAGAGTTATCTTCTAACAAAGTTCAAAAATAGACCAAATCAACTGTTTTTTAAATTGAAATGGGTCTACTTTTAAAGGTTGTACTACCCACAATTTTTTCTTGATCTTAAAATCCTTATTGGATTCTTAAAAAAAGCACCAACAAAACAAAAAATTAATTAAAAAAAAAAAAAAAAAAAAAAAAAAAAAAAAAAAAAAACCACACAATTAAATAGGAAAAAAATATTTTCTCCTTAATAATGCCGAACCAAGAGCCCCCACCAAAACAAACCACCCACATTTAAAAAAAAATACCACCCAATAATTAAAAAATAACCCAACAAAAAAAAAAAAAAAAAAACAACCAAAAACAACCAAACCCCAAAACCCCCCCCTCCCCCCCCCCCAACCGAAAAACCCTTCCCCCCCTCTTTTCACTTAATCTTTGAAGTATCTATCGAATGCTAATAATACTTTTTTCACACGCTTACCCCAAAAAAATGATTTTTACCAAGCTGATTTGGCCTATTTTTGAACTTTGTTAGACGAAACCCTCATGGATAGAAATGCAGCTTGAAATCTTGTGCCTTATCTAACTTTGAATACTTTTGATGCAGCTTTTCCAGTTGTTGACCTGCGATTGGTTGCTGGAGACACGCACGGCATTGTGGGAGCTGGAGCACATGACTATTGAGGATGATGGTTACTATCAGGTGCCTGGTGATGTCCTCGAAAAGTTCCAAACCGATTTAAACTCACTACGCAGCATTGTCGAAAATATACCAGTAAGTTGAAATCATGTTGTATATTGGAAAAATATCTAATCTTTTCTTTTCTCATATGTGTAGAATGCCCAGTCCCGGATTTATTTATATGAGGCTGTCTGTCGTCTTATGGCAGGTGCCTCACCGTGCCCCACTCAGCAGCTGCTGGACCGAAGTCTGCGTTCTCGCAATGCCCACTCCTCCATATTTTGCGGCAGCAAGGATCGCAGGCATCAGAACTTTGAGGGCGGCGAAAGGGAGCGTGCTGCCGCTATGTATGTTGCCTGCAAATATTTACCGCCAGCGCTTTTGAGCTCACCCGGCGAACGGGCTGGCCTGCTGGCCGAGGCGGCCAAGACCCTGGAGAAAGTTGGCGATAAGCGTAAGCTCAAGGAATGCTATCAACTGATGAAATCCCTTGGAAGCGGCGGTGCAACTGTCAAGGCTTGAACAGCTACGCTTACAATATAAGTTCAAAATATAAACAGGGGTGTCACAGAAATCACTTTCGCTTGAATTTCTTATTTGTATGAAATTTAATTGAAATTCAAGCGAAAGCGATTTCTGTGGCACCGCTGATATATTAGTTTTTAAGCCAATTTTCCGGCTAAATGGCAGTCGATATTTCCTTTTAATGAAAAGAGAAAATTAAGTTTATTAACATAACAATATGTACACAATATGTACAAAATATTTAAAGTTTATTATATCCAAGTGCGACTGTATCTCTTTTGTAATACGCAAAGAGGGAACTTGGTATACAGAACTAACTTCCCTTTAATCCGCACACACGCTTAATGCCCATTTAATTTCTGTTTAGTTTGTAATTTATTGTAATTCACAATTTAATACATATGGAAAATTTGTGTAAGCAAAAACGTTTAATTTTGCGCTAATGGTTACCGCATATATTTATTTCAATAAATATTTCAACAGTTCAATGCAGTTTCGATTTCTGTGCATGCAGTTAATAAGTCTAGTTATTGCCATTTGACCAACTAGGGATGCATATTAACTTGCTTTGGAAACTGATTAAACTTAGGAATATATATTTATTATATTATTTTTTTGGTAAATATTAAATATTGAATTTCAAAGGATAGAATTTAAGTAATAAATAATTGTGTTTATTGCATACTTTCAAGCGTTTTCCTTTTTTTTATTATCTACGATAGTAGTTTAACTCGAAATTTTAAGTTCTTTAATATTTTGATTTATAGATATCAGCATTATTTCTTTTTTCAGAGAATTATATTCTTTAAAATTAATATATATATATGGTCAAATGCTTTAGTTGTTAAAATCTTGAATATAATTTAATAAAGGTACAATAAGAAGTGATATGTTTAGAGGATAGTTTCCTTAAACCTTGACTAGCGGTATAGCTAATGCAACCCTAGGAAAAACGCTCTCTAAGGCGCCTATATAAAGCTCCTTTTTGGCATTAGATAGTTCAGAACTAAGCGACATGTTAGTGGAAATCAATTATTGGTCAACCGTTTTAAGTTTTCTTGGTAAGTTTGGCTTGAGGAGAATTTTTAAAATTAATAACAATACTTATTTATAAAATAGCACAACAATACTTGGCGGATTTACATGCCACATGCATTTTGTGGCATGCATCCTTTGATATACAACTGACGACGAGTCCAGCACTGGCCGTGCTCATTTTAGAACCAGAAAAGTGGTTTAGTTTGGATCGGGACTATAATTATGAAAGGAAACGTGCCGAGCTGGAGGAGAATCAGGTATTCTACAATGATTGGATACTGCGTCTGACTTTGGCCATTGAGCAGTCGCATTGCGAGGTGAGTTAGTCCAGGAATACCTCATGTTTGGTATGACGATCCGGTTGACACAAGCCGCAAACTGAACGTTGCCAATCCAATTGCAACAACTGGGAATTTGATTTGTCCCGCAACTGCAATAGAAGAGCATATTTGTACAAAAGTTTTAATCTCTGAATATATCAGGGACCGTAAATATTATAAATTATTAAATAAGAGTTATTTTTTTTATTTTCATCAAAAAAATTTAAAGAAAACTTTTATTTTTAAATCAAAAAAATTTAAAGAAAACTTTTATTTTTAAATCTAAATAAATTTTTAAATTTTTTTTCAATTAAATAAAATTAAATTTTTATTTAAAAATCTAGGATAACTCTTAATTTCAATTTTTATTATAAAAATTTAAAATAAAAATAATTTTTCAATTTTTTTTTAATTGAAAATAAAAGCTATTTTATACTAAAAATTTAAAATAAGTTAAAAATTTTGAAAATAATTTTTATTTTTTATTTATATTGTAAAAGTTGAAAAATAATTTTTATTTTCAATTTTTAGAATAACTTTTATTTCCAATTTTTAAAATGAAAATTGAAAAATAGATTTTATTTTCAAATACAGTTGAACTTCCATAACTCGAACTTCTATAACTCGAAATTCTCTCTAACTCGGACTAAATGAGTGGCAGCAAAATTAATAAACTTAGGAAAAAGATCTCTTTAAGTCGAATATCTCCATAACTCGAATCTTTTCTTTGGATAATGGTGATTCGAGTTAGGAAAGTTCGACTGTAAATCTAAAATAAAAATTTATCGAGTTTTTCTCATAACTCTTATTTGCGGTCCCTGGAATATATTAATTTAAGTTCACCTGGTTTTGTAATTCTATTGCTGTTGGGAACTCCAGTGTCAGCAAAAGTGGTGGTCGATCTTGTCTACGAAACGCATCCAGCACGGCGTGAATAAAGTCCTCCAGTTGAACATCCAGCCATCTCTTGCCGAGCTTCAAATGCTGCAACTTCGAACAGTTGGTGACCACATCAAGCAACTGCATCAGACTAGCAGCAGCTTCAGTGCACTGCAACGTCAGACACTCGAGATGTTGCAACTGAGTCAAGTGCGTTAACGCTTCACTGGGCCACATGGGACAGGCGAGCACCTTGAGCTTTGCCAGCGCCACAATATGCGATGCCTGATCGGGTTTAACGCTGCTCAACTGCAGCTGCTCCAAGCGATCCTTGTAGCGTTTGCCCAGCATTCTGAAGAGATTGTTGTTCAACTGGATGGAGAGTCGCCATCTCAAATGCAGAGATTTCAATTGGGGAAAGTCGCCCACATCGGCCAGCGTTGCCTCAAAATTCTCCAGCGACAAGTGCTCCAGCTGTGGACAGTGGGCAGCCAAGGGCGGATACTGTCGCCGGTTGGCAAATCTTAGCGAAAGTCTATGTAATGCGGGCAGCGCCTCAAGTTGCTCCATGAAATCTGCATCCAATAATTCCTCGTCAATGCCATCGATGTGCAACGCTTCCAGTTCTACAAAATGCTGCAGCTGTAGCACTGTAAGGTAGACAGAGAAAGAGAGAGAGAGATCACAGTCAAGTGTGTATGCCAGGGGTGCCCAGCGTCTATGCAAACGACGCACATTTGATTTTGTTTTGCACATAGGATATGGGAAGTGTGTGAGAATACACATTGGTAAGCTTCTGGCGCACATTGCAAGTTACACAAACAAATTTTGCACATTCATATTTCCGTCAACTTTCGTTGCTGGCAAAACAATAACAGTTGTATTGCATCGTTTTGCTTATCCGAATTTATTTTGTTGTCTTATCGTTTGGTGTACACTGAAAAAGAAAAACTTCAATTCGTTGTGAAACGTGTGATTTTTTTGAAGAACATTATCCTGTATTCTTTTTCTGTGTACATAGTGTACATAGCGTGCACATCCATAAGGAGTTTTTGGGCACCCCTGGTGTATACAATTCTAGCAGGCACTGTCGAGCAAGCATTACCGATTGGAGCATTGGCATCGGTCAGACTCAGGCATTTGAGATCTTTGCGCTGCATCACTTGGAGTATATTGACTTCGCCGCCCTCTGTCTGAGTCATTGGCACGGAATGCACGAATATCAAATGCAAATGCTGCATATTTCTGCAATGGGCATTCAATAGAGCTAGAAATGGCAATGTTATACCATCATCCCAGCGTCCATGTCGCAGCTCGCACTCGCGAACGCTGTCGCCGCACAACCGCAACAGATACTCCCAATCGGAAATGGATCGCAGCATTCGCATGTTTATTTTGGCAAAGCGACGCGGTGCCTCGCGTATCAAAACATCGCGAAATCGCGGATGTGCTCGCGCCAAATTCAGCTTGTCGTCGAGCGCATTTAGATACGAAAATATTTCCACATAACAATCGTAATTTAAATCGAATATTGCAGTTTTATGCTTTTGCTTTTGCGGTTTGCTTGCAAGGAAACTCAGCGGACAGCCGAGTCCTCCAAGTCGTTGCATTGTTGACATTTGTGCGGTTTGTTGTTGTCTGTCCGTCGTGTGACGGATAGTGTTGGGTTGCTCATGAGTGAGTGAACAAAAGAGAGTTGCTCACTAAAATGAGCCAATGAACATGTTCCTTCCAAATTGCTCTTTATTGCTCACTTGCTCATTTTTGCGCACTTGTTTATTTTTGATCAGATGTTCTGTTTTGCTCAGTTGTTCCTAATGCGCACTTTGCTGGAATTTTCTCTAAGCTCTTAGAGCATTTTGTGTAGATTTTTTCTTTGAAAATACGCATTGTTGGATTAGTGTCAAAGCTAAAAGCTCATGTTCAGAATTCAGAATGTCGCACATTAAAAATTGTAGCAAAATATGGAGCCATTTCGAAGATGTCGGAAGTCAGCAAGTATTGTAAATATGAGTGAGCAACTGAGCAAGTGAGCAATCTGAGTGAGTTGACTCACCTACAAAAAAAGAACAAGTGTTCACCTAAATGAGCAATGAGTGTGATCAGTCTGTTGGCTTAATACTAAATTCTTAAATTTGGCATTAGCCAACACTTCGAAATTCAAATTCACTGCAATTATTTATACCCGTTACTTGTAGAATAGATTTAAAAATTGAAAGATACGATAATGTACATCAGTGATGCCAATTTGGCCTTTTTTCGGATAGATTTTCTGGTTTTTAGCTGATTCAGTCGCGAAAAATCCCAAACATCTTCTATCTGAAAATCTGCGAGCAAAAACCCTTTTTCAGAAGTTGTCACTTTCGCTCTGACTCTAGGACCGTCTAGAAATAGATATGTTAAGTGCAATTTTGACAATTAGGGAAATGTATATATTATAACATTTTTCAATTATATGCAAATGTATATTTTGTTTTCTGCATATAGGGTACAAAACTTGTTGCCATAAGAATCAATTATCTGGGTAATACCTAAAGATTTGCAAAGTTCATTGACAAAGAAAATTATGAAAAAAAAATTAATTGAAAATGATTTACAACTTTTAAATAAAAAAAAAAATGGGAAGAAAGTCTAGCCTGAATTTCTGTCTTTTTTTTTAGTTTTTCAGCTTTTTTCCCTATTTTCTTTGTCCGTTTTGCATATTTTGGGAACACATTTGTCATCACTGAAGTACATGCAATATCTGATCTGATTAGCGAGTATCTCATAATCGGGGACTCGACAACAGCGTTTTTGCCCTGAAACTGATTTACATTTATCTTATTTTATGTCGTTATTCTTTGACATTTCAGGGTTTTATAGCTTTTCAAGAGCATATTCCGAAATTTGCCGATTATTTTTATAACGCCAGCATTTATTCAATTTGGAGATCGACGAGAAATCGCTTTATTTTCGTGTACACGGATGAGCTAGTGGAAAAATCTGTGAATGCAGCCAGTTATTTTGATGGATACATATTTCATGGTAATTATTTATACATCCTTGTTTATAAACGGTTTAAGGCGTTGTGTGTGTTTTTTTTTTAAAGATCATCCCAACATTCTGTTGGTCAATGGACCGTTTTTAAATTCAACTATCTTTGAGATTAAAACGAATAGTTTTGTGGGACCACGATATTTTGGTAAAGAACCAATGACAGTAGCTTTCGATACGTTGCAGCATTACGATGCCCAAATCGGCAAGGTAATATGGAATAGCGGCATTGACATTTTTAGAAAAATGCGAGATCTACAAGGACGCGAAATCGTTGTGGGTCTGTTCAACTATAAGCCTTTCATGCTCCTCGATTATGTATGAGAATAAGTAATATTTTTGGATTTTCATAATTATGCATATTTTGTATACCTAATAGGACAAAGAGCCTAAGGTCCATGATCGCGCTCTGAATGGATCTCAAGTGCTAATAGATGGAACCGAAGTTCGTCTATTGCTCATCTTTTGTGAGCTGTACAATTGCACAGTGCAAGTGGATACAAGTAAGTACATCAAATCAAATACAAATATATATAACATATAAGATACGGAATATTATTTTACATGAAATTCCTAAACAAACATGCATATTCACCAAAAAACAAAACTTAAGTTTAATACATAATATTATACTTAACATACATTTCCACTTCCAAGAATATGTTTCCCTCAATAAAGTTTGTATTCACCCTAGCTTTGCCAAACTTTTGTATAACAAAAAAAGTTTTATGAAGATTTCTTAAATTAATCTTCTCGTCACATAAATTCCGTTTTAATGATACAAAAATTTCTTTAATTGAAAATTTAGAATTTTTGTGAAAGTTTACCTTTTAAATTTTTATCCTCAATTTTTAACAAAAATATTTTGATGCAAAAAAATTCTTAAAACAATTCTAACAGTGACTGCAAAAAAAATTTCAAAAATCTCTTAGCTAGTATATTTTGTTTTTTTTTTGTAAATTTGTTTCTTGCAGTCATTAAAAGAATAAATGTAATAACAAATCATTATATATTTTCTTATAACTATGTAAGTATTTTGTTAACTTATTTAATTTAAGTAAAAACCTAATCATTTTGCATGTTTCCTTTCATTTGGGTACACATAGCTTGTTTTTCAGCATATGCAACACTGCATTAATTTCACGATATCGTTCATTTTTTTCAATTGCTTAGTTAATTTTTTAAGTTACCGATAAATGTACCGATAAATTATTCCAATCAAATTTAAATTTACTGAAAAAAAGCTGAAAAATTGGAATGGGGCGACGTATACTCAAATTACACGGGTTTCGGATTAATAGGCATGGTTCTGGACAGGACCACTGATTACGCCGTCGGCGGCTTGTACATCTGGTACGAAGTCTATCTCCGCATGGAAATAACACATTTTGTGGGACGTTCCGGTGTCACCTGTTTAGTTCCGGCTCCGCAGCCCATTATTAACTGGGTGCTGCCACTGCGTCCATTCCAGGCCACACTGTGGGTATGTGTGCTATTTTGTTTGGTGTTGGAATGCCTGGCACTTGCCTGCGCTCGTCACTGTGAGAGAGCACCGGCAACGCTCACGTCAACAGGTGCTGCCCCTGCTCCCCTCAGCTGGCGACAAAGCCTGCGCTTTGGTTGTGCCACTGCGTTGAAGCTCTTTTTGAACCAGAGCACCAGCTATGTGACCACTTCTTTTGCCCTGCGCACCATTTTGCTAGCCAGCTACTTGATTGACATCATTTTGACCACCGTTTATGGAGGAGGACTTGCCTCTATACTGACCCTGCCAAAGCTTGGGGAAGCCGCCGATTCGCGACAGAGGCTCTTCGAGCACAAGCTAATATGGTCGGGAACATCTTACGCCTGGATAAATATGTTTGATGATGGGATAGTGGATGTAAGCGAACGATTTCTAATAGAGGTCTGAATGAATTCACTCAAAATTTAAGCTCAAATGAATTCATTCGAACGATGTCGAACTGAGTGAGTTGACGCCCACTTTGAATTGCATTCGTTTGAGTGTGAGAAACGTTGAGTTCTAAAGTGACAGCTCCTTGTTGAAATGAGTGCGAATGAAGAAATGTATATGAAAATAATGAATTTGATATGGCCGAATTCAATCGTATAATTCGAAATTTTAATTGTCAAATGACTGCATTTTTTTCTTTGTTTAAATTTTCCCCCTTTTCGGTTGCAAAGGAATAATGACTTTGATTGTCTGGGTTGGTGGAATATACAGAAAATTATTTTGCCATTATTGCACAAAAAAAGTTGAACATAAATATTTTGTGTTAATAATGGAGAAGCGTTGTTTCATTGACTCCAACACAGACAATGTAAATAAAATTATGTTTTCGGATTTAAACTAAGGTTAAAAGCTCTTATTAATAATGAGAATTAGAATTGGATTTTATAAATTATTTTTATATTAAACTGTATATTGCACTTTGTTTTCTTTCTTATATTCATATGAAAGCATCGTCAGAAAATGATTGAAAGTTAAACGAGATTCGAAACAAACTCAAATTAACTCAAAACAAAGTGGCAATCTCACTCATTCACTTCGTGTCACTCCGTTTGAACGTTGTGCGACTGAGTCTGAACGAACGCAACAACTCAATAAAAATCGTTCGACTTCGGATTCGAATTCTTTCAATTCCTTTCGAGCATGAATGCTTCGAACTTCGTTTTAGCTCGTTCATTCAGACCTCTAATTTGTATATGATAACATAGCAATAACTCATTGTCCACTTGCAGACAGTCTTACTGGGACTTGTGGAACGTTTCCGGGTATACGATGCTGAGGCCATAGCCGTAAAATCACGCACCGAACAAATGGGCTTTGTGGTAGAGCGAATGCAGTTTGGTCACTTGGCCAACGCTGAAATGATACCCGATGATGCCTTGTCGCGACTCAAGTTAATGGTCGATGATATATTTTTTCTATATACTGTCGCCTATGTGCCACGCCTCTGGGCACACTTAGACGCCCACAGTCGATTCGTACTTGCGTGGCACTCGTCGGGCTTTGACAAGTACTGGGAATGGAAGATCGCAGACGATTATATGAATGCCAACAGACAGAATCGGATGTCAGCTTCGCAGATGCCCAAACTTGATATTGGACCCGTTAAACTGGGCATTGACAACTTTATTGGGCTAATATTGCTGTGGTGCTTTGGCATGACATGCAGCCTGCTGGCATTTGTCGCCGAGTTGTGGTGCTTTAAAGTTGAACGTTTATAAATTATAAATGATGTGTACAATTTAGAAAATAGAATACTTATACGTGTTTAGCTCTGCAATAGCAAAACCTGATCAATTACACGCGTTATTAAGGCGCCCAGTTCATGGTCCGGCACATCCTTCCAGAGTTCCCGCAATGTCAGATCAGCCAATGTCGCAGGATTTCGGCCAGCGGTTGAAAGGTGTGTGCGCAGTGTCAGAAAGATGACCACATCCGGACTAATGGGACTATATGTTTCGCAAATGGTGTGCAGTGCACGCGCTGCATTTGGTGGAATCTATTGATAACTTGCATTAAAAAAGGAAGCTCACAGTTGTAGGCTTAGGAATACTTGCATCATTTAGATTGACAATGAGGAAAACGTTGCCATCTTTAAGCTTGTTCTTATACTGTTCAATTGGATATCCGTAATCGTCGCCGTTCTGCGTTTTAAAATCCTGAAGGCTCATTTCTATGGGTCGTCTGCCACCTATTTAAATTAAAAGACAGTGTTAAGGGCATATACAAATATCTAAGGCGATTCAATATATCAGTGGTGGGCACGAAATCTGAATTCGGGAGCAGCCAGTAGCTCCCGGAGCCCATGCGTGCCCACCGCTGCTATATATGAATGTCGAAAAACAGTTCTCAAAATATGAAAATTCGAAAAAAAAAAATTGGGAATCCAAAATTAGGAATCGAATAATTGGGAACACAAAAATTGGAAAAACAAAAACTAGAAAAACAAAAATTGGGAAATCACAAATTAGGATAATCCGTAACTAAAAATATTTTATTAAAAATCAAGCGATTTCAAATAAAATTTTATTAAAAACGTGCGATTTCGTCTGTTTCCTATTAACAAAAAGACACAATTTCTCAAACCATTTGTTTCAAAATCAGGATTTCGATTGCCATCACATGTGATATTTATTCGAACCACTATTTCAAAATCTTCATGTTTAAATTGCGTTTATATAATCAACAATTTTTTTATATTTTTCTTGATCATATGTACTGAGTAGCGATTTAAGACGGTTGTCTACCCTTTCATATTTTGATTGGTTTTTTTTCGGGCCTATCTTCAGCTTTAATTTGAATAATCTTAATGTCTTGTTCATCTTGCTCTTTCATTAGGTACTTTAAGAAACTTAATATTACTATTCGAAAGAATTTAACCAATGACAGGAAAACCAAAGATACTTTTTCCATTTTTTTTTAGAATTTTTTTGTGCTCTGAATATTTTTTCTAGTTGAAATTTTATTTATTAAATTTATTTTATGATTCCTAATTTTTTCGTTCCAATTTTGGATTCCTAAAATTTTATAAGGTACCGTCTAAGGCAGTTTACGACATATTTTTAAATAATAACTAACTGCCGCATAAACTTGCTTTTAATTGGGAACACTCACCAAAACATTTCGATGTTTCCAGGGCAATATCCTGAATGAGCTTTTGAAGTTTACCATCGCTGTTCTCACTCGTGTGCAAAAACAAGTAAATATTTGGTGACTTGATGCGCTTATTCATCAGCAATTCAATATTAATCTTTAAAGTATTCCACACTTCTGCCGACTGCAGCGGCAGCTGTTGACGCAGTTGTTTAAAGTCGCAGGTTTTCAATTTCGGGTTCATTGTAAATAAGCCGAGAAGCACCGCCAACATAATGAAAATTGCATACAAAATTATTTTGAGATTCGAACTTAGACTGGGTTTGTTCTCGAGGATTTGTGGTTGTTTCGCTGGACTCTGCGGTCGCTGTTTTTTCTGTTCCTGTCGAGGACTGGGTGGTGGATTGGTGGCACACTCCGGCGTGTATTTAATGGGATACTGTGAAGCATCAAAAGTCGTGTTATCCGCATACTCTGCATCATCTTCAGACTCGACTTTATTGTCATCGCTTGTTGCATTCATTTCATTGTGAATCTTTACACGTTGCGGACTCTGGCTTCCACTTTGATTCATAACACTTCTGGTAGGCGGGTTAGAGCCGCCAATATCTCTAGGCGAATGTAGGCCCCTTCTCGACGTCATTGAATGTAGGCCCCTTCTCGACGTCAGTAAATCCGTATTATTCGGATTAAATAACATAAACAACTAAAAAGAGCCGGTAACAAAGAAAAGACACCGCAACAACACGTAGCAAGATGGTTGCCACTGTGTTTTGGGAACCAAGCAGTGTTGCCAGGTAGAGTTGTATCGTTCCGTTCGGACTAAGTTCGATTGAACTATTCACCAAAGTGAACGAACGAACTAAATCCCTGATGGTAGGTCTCAAGCAAGGTGGATTAATACATGGTGATGTATTCGTTTGACGTTCCCTCTTTTTTCGGGGCACAAACGTCATTACGAAAGCATTTTCTATATATCTATCTCTCTCTCTCTCTCAGTCTCATTTTGACAGATTTGCCCCGAGTGAGAGCGAATACATCACCATGTATTAATCCACCTTGGTCTCGTTTGACGTTCCCTCTTTTTTCGGGGCACAAACGTCATTACGAGAGCATTTTCTATATATCTATCTCTCTCTCTCTCTCAGACTAATTTTGACAGATTTGCCCCGAGAGACAGCGAATAGTAGGTCTTATAGTTCAGTAGTTCAGGTAATTAGTTTGTTCGTTCGAGTCCCATTACCGTTCAATAGTTCGTCCGAGTCTTTTTGTAGTTTGTTTCAGTCCCATTATAGGTCAGCAACCTGATAAAGTAGACAAATTGACTATTTTACACAACAATATAGAATATGTAAGCTGCTAATTATATTTTGTTAGCCTGTATAACTATTAGTTTTTCTCGTTGTCAGGCAGACTTGTACAAGGCACAAATGTACCTATTTAGCTTGAAGCAAATTTTTTTTGTGTTATTTTTATTTTTGTTATGTTCGGAGAATATAAATATTCCAACTAATTGGATTAAAATTTTTTTTTATTTTTAAATATAAGGGTCTCGAATATACGTTTAAACGATAATGCGACTCGTAAGAACTACTGACCTATAATAATGGTGCATTTACACTAGTTGATGCAGCGTCAATTCTAGCAATATCAACAATTGATGTCCAATATCAACGCAATTTTTGTGTTTACATTAGTTGATTGAGTTGACAAAAAAACCGGGTTGCCAACTAATTTTTGTGTTGAGCAACTCGCAAGATGTCAACTCGTTGATTATAAAGTTGAGAGTAATTTACACCAGTTGATATCCACACTCGTTGATGTTCACGTTGCTAAGCATTTTTCGTTGACGTCGATATTGTGTATATATCGAAAGTGATTTTAATCGATATTGTGTTGTTTTGTTAATTGCGCAAAGTAAAAAAAGTGGAAAGCACTCATGCAAATGTATCTTAAAACTAATTCATATGTAATTTGTTTACTTTAATATAAAATCAGAACAATGGCAACAGCGAGGAAAGCAAAATAGCGGCAGCAGTGATTTTGATTTTAGCTATAGCGCTGGTCTACTTTCGATACTGAAGTATCGTTCAATAAATATGTGTATAAATAAATTAAAATATATTTTTAATTAGCTTATTATAATTTTTTGCTTTTTATAGTTGAAAAAACCGACAACATTAATTAAATCGGATGGCGAAGCGAAGTGTTGCCACCTCTAATCTGTACATAAAGTTTGTCAACACAAAGCAAAAGAATGAACATGAGCTCAACTCCAGTTTGTGTTGTCAACGCGTCGATATTGTCTTCAACTGTTGACACAAAGTGTTTACACTATGTTTACATTCAGAGCAACAATTGATGTTTTTCGCATTGTCAATGTACTGTCAACGCAACAGTTGATCAAGTTGACAGCTGTTTACACTAGGATTGATAAAGTTGATATCAATGTTGACTTGTTTATCAACTAGTGTAAATGCAGCATAAGACTCGAACGAACTATTGAACGATAATGGGACTCGAGTAGAGATGGGCACGGGCCGGGCCGGGCTTCGTGTCCCGCGGGCCTCTTCAAAAAATCACCGGGCTTCGTGCATGAAAATCGAAAACGGGATTTTTTCGTGCGGGCCCGGGCCTAAGCAAAAAGCCCGAAGCCCGGTAGGCCCGAAAAGTAAATTTTTCATATCGATTAATAAAAATATTTATTTATTTTTTAAAATAAGTAACTGCTAATATCATTTACGCATCTCTATTATCGATATGATTCTTATCGACATTAAAAAGTTATGAATAAAAAAAATTTATTTAAAAAAAAATTGTATATAGTTGTTTCGGGCCGGGCTCGGGACGGGCCGGGCCGCTTGAAATTTGACCGGGCTCGGGCCGGGCCGGGCCTCTTGAAAATTTGACCGGGCCGGGCCTGGACCGGGCCAGAAAGATTTATTTCGGGCCCGGGCCGGGCCGGGCCTTAAGAAGGAGGTCCGTGCCCATCTCTAGACTCGAGTCAATGGTTGCAGTGATGTCATTTCCGCTTTTTTCCCGTCAGATTTGGATTTTTTTGAAGTATGTTTGCGGGAAAAATTTGAAAACAGCGGGCAGCGGGAATTCTAGATTTTTTAGCAAATTTAAACAGCTTTTTTTAATTTGTGCTTTTAATCAATTTTGAGAACGGTTTTAATTGAGATTGACGGTTGAAATGTTAAAAATCTATTTCTATCGGCAAAGTTTTATTGAATAGTTTCCCTTTTGGCGCGTCTTCCATCGCTAACATTGTGAAATCCGTTTGCGAAACAGAACAAAATTAATTGACAATGTCAAAAGAAGTGTACAAGCAAAAAGTTCGAGATGTCCGGCTGCAGAGCAAGGAGTTTAAGGAGTGGGCGAGAAGGGATCTCACAGATTTAACACGGGTGTTTTGCAGCTACTGTAAATGCAGCATAACTGCAAAATTAAGTGATTTGCTAGCACATAGTGCTACAAAAGAGCATACCAGCTCAATGGAGGGCTTTGTGCAAAAAAATAAAATAAAATTTGGTTCAATTGCCCACTAAAACAATTGAGCAGGAGGCGGCGCTTTGCCTTTTTCTTGCTCAGCATAGTGCAATCGCCCCTGTCAATCATTTAAGTGATCTTTGTCAAAAAAAAGTGTGATGACAGCAACACTGCGTCGAGAATCAAACTCCACCGCACAAAATGCACAATGCGTCGACAGAATAAGTGCTGTTTTAATTACCAATTACCCCCCAGCTGCCTAACCAAAATAGTACAGCGAGACTTTTTATCCAGACGATGATGAACAAAATATTGAAAATATATTATGCAAACTCTAATTTTCGATTAATGTTATAATTTGAATATTTTAATTGAATTTCTGTTTTTGTTATATATGAAAATAAGTCTTTATTAATGAAAAACAAACAACAAATTATTTTATAAAAAGCTGCTTTTTTCTTGACTTTTTTCCCTGGGATTGCGCTTTTTTTAGCTTTTTTTTTCGTTGATCCAGCTTTTTATGCTCAGAAAAAAATGACATCACTGAATGGTTGAGGTAAGCAACTGAACTACTGAACTAAATGACCGATTAGTTCGTTCACCAAAAACTGAACTACTGAACTAAATCCTTCAACTGAACTAGAATGAACAACTCTATTGCCAGGTGTTGAGTGCCCGCATAAGCTAGACAGTGCTGCCAACTTTTGTTTGAAACAAAAGCTCGATTTCACTGGAACAATGCAAAAAAAGCTGAAAAGTTAATATAAGCCATAAAAAAGCTGGTTTTTAATTCATTAATTATTTTATTTTCTCCTGATAGGGGGAGTGAGCGCACAAAATCAGTTGCTCAGACAGATTACTGAACAATTTGAGCAGCAGCAGCTCTGTTTGTTATTCATAAGAAGTGAATAATTTCATTAAAGTCGTCCTCATTCTCCTGATTTTCATTTTCATATAATAATCCCGTTCCTATCATCCGTAGAAATTGATTGGGAGCAGCAGTTGTCGAGTCTGCGCAATCTGCAAATCACTTTCGACGGCTAGTGACGAAAGCAGCACCCTTTGTGCTACTAGCAATATATACAGGAAGAATAGAAAATTTACTATGGCTGTCCGATCAGGTCAAGTTATATAGCGATCGAAATGTATCAATTAAACTTACAAAGTACTATTTACTAGGTATGAAAAATTTATTCATGTGAAAAATTTAATTTTATTCGTCACAAAATTGGATATCAGAAATTTTGGGGCTTGAAAATGTTTTCGTTACTAGAGTTTTACCTCGTAAAAAGGTTTTTTTTACAAGTTAATAATTTATAAAAAAAATTATTATTTTCATTTTAAGTAGCAAACTTTTGAACCAATTACCTTATATAATGTTCACTGTTAAGCAGCGGTGGGCACGCAATGGCTCCGGGAGCCAGCGGCTGCTAACAAATTCAGATTTCGTGTCCACCGCTGCTGTTAAGTATCAATGGCCTTATCCAAGTTTGCAAAAGTATTACTACCTCAGAATTCTTATAGGAATTGACTTCAAAAATTTTTGAAACTCGCTAAAAAGCCACGTTTTGTGTGAAAAATAGGAAAAATGCATTGAAATAGTAATTTTTAGGATTTTTAAAAAAATTTTTAAAAATACTAGAAAAATTTTTTCGAAAATTTTTTTTTGCAGTTACTCTTAGAGTTGTAAAGAACGCGATATCAAAGTGCTCTAGAGCACTTTACGCATGTCGCAGTATAGCCGGGAAATCATGGGGCACATCACCGAAGATAATCAGATGGCTATACCTAATGGTAGTCAGGCCAATGCTCACTTATGGAGCAATAGCCTGGGGTGATAGAGCACAACTCATCACCGTCAAGAAACAGTTGCAAAGACTGCAACGAATGGCCTGCGTATGTATGACAGGGGCTATGAACACCTGTCCGACAGCAGCCATTGAAGTTCTAATGGAGCTCACGCCACTCCATGTGGTCATCAGACTACACCAAAGAGCGACTCTTCTAAGGATGGCACGGGATGGAGTTGGAAGTAGTCACATCCTTAGCCTAAGAGACGCGGAACTGCTATCAGGTGATCTCCCCTTGCTTATGCAACCAAGGGACGAGATGACAGCCGTACTTACGTTCGAGCAGAATTTTGAAGTGAACCTGAGTAGCAAGAAAGAATGGACAACACTTAATGAGGTCCATCCTATGAGACAGCACACCATAAAATGGTACACCGATGGATCACTCACAGACCAAGGCACAGGACTTGGAGTTGTGGGCCCTCGGATATCATACCATGAATCCCTAGGAACATATGCCAGTATCTTCCAAGCTGAAGTATGTGCAATAGGGAGGTGTGCTGATTTTAATCTCAATAGAAACTATCGGAATAGGGATATAGCCATCCTATCCGATAGCCAAGCAGCCCTTCATGCACTCTATAAGGCGAAAGTTACGTCTAAAGTAGTGTACGAGGTGCGAAGGAAGCTAAACCAACTGGGATTGCATAATAGGCTAACCCTAAGATGGATCCCAGGTCACATGGATATAGCAGGGAATGAAATGGCTGACAAACTAGCCAGAATGGGGGCTAGCAGACCCCTAATAGGTCCTGAACCGTTTTGTGGAATTGGAAGTCACACAATTCGGGAGTACTTACGCAAGGAAGAGAGACGACTTCAGCAGTCGCATTGGACTGAGACCACAGGTCTCAGACAAGCTAAACACCTCCTAGGCAGCTACAACCCTAAGCGGTTCAAGCAGGCAATTTCACTAGGAAAGAACAGACTCAGAATACTCACCGGTCTGCTGACAGGGCACTGTAGACTGAGAAGTCACCTATCCAAATTGGGCATTGTAAGGAGCGGAACCTGTCGGTTCTGCAACTGTGAGGAAGAATCCTCAACGCATATACTAGCAGAATGCACTGCTCTATCTAGACGCAGATGCAGTCTTCTAGGAAATTATGTCATACCTATTGGCGACATTGTATACCTCAATCCGATCAAAATCCTCGACTTCGTGCGAGAGATCGGGCTGATGGATGAGCTATAAGCTCAGAAGGGGGCACAATAGATCCAAAAGGTTCGCGGTGCAGGTTCCCCATTAATAATAATAGAGTTGTTTCAAGAATTTTTTTTGCAAAAATATTTTTTGTAAAAAATCCAGGAAAAAAGTTGAAAAAGTAGACTTTTGCAAAAATTCAAAATTAAGGAAAGTTTTGCATCATTCAAACGGAACTTAAACGGCCTTTCCAAATATATTTTTTTTTACTGAGAAGACTTGCCTTACATAGCTGTTAAAGTAAAAAAAAGGGTGTACGCAGATATATGTACTCAATAGGATGAACATTTAGATCCTATATTCGAATAAACTCACTTTTCCTATATATTTGCCCATTTTCTTAAAAATTCACTTTTAAAATGGACTGTTTGTATTCTGACGATTACACTAAGCAGGACAGAAACATTGGAACATTGAAAGTGTAATTTAAAACAAGTTTTTGGAGCTGTATTGAATAAATAGAATAACATTTGATGAACAAATTCTTGGAAAAAGCTAGGTGGAAATCTTGTCACGTTCGCGATGTCTGATAACACTTTAAAATAAATAAAATGATATAAACACATCAAAATTTTTTTTTTTAAATGGATAACTACATTGTTTTATTATAGTTTAAGAGTATTTTCTTCCAAATTACTTCTCACATTTCGCAGACATACGCATTTGTCAAAATGAAGTAAAACACGACTTCCATTTTTCGTCGCGTTCGCAATGCGTTGTTTTCTATAAATAATTCGAAAGCAAAAAGTCTTCAAAGCTTGTCTTTTATAATAAAAATAGTGTTGATACAATGCCTTAAGCAAGTGAGAAAACATTTTTGAAAATCTTAACTTTTGCCTTTTTTGTTTCTTATTTAAAGGCGCAAAAATGTCGCGTTCTCGATCCTGGAAACCCATATGTTTTTTACTAAAAGAAAGACAAAAAATATGTGCACCCATATTTAAATGCTACAAATATGATGCGACAGTTGAACGTTCAATTAGCAATTAGCATTTGTATTGTATATCATTATTCCTAATTATTGGTGCTGCAGCTTTTGCTGCATTTGTTGCTGCTGGAGTTGCTGCTGCTGATGTTGTTGCTGAAGTTGTTGTTGCTGTTGCTGCTGGAGTTGTTGTTGTTGTTGCTGCTTTTGCTGATGCAACTGCTGATAATGCTGTTGCTGCTGCTGCACTTGCTGATAATGCGCCTGGCGACGCTTCTGTTTCTCGAGCTCGACAAAATGCTCCTGCTGCTTGCGGACCAGTTCGTCCATGACCTCGTGATTGTAGGTGGAATGCAGCATGAGACCGAGTAGATTGGCACGTGAGCTAAGTTGCTGGCGCAGCTGGCGTTCCTGCTCCATCAGGTCATCCATTTTGAGCCATTGGCGCACACGCTCCAAATCAATTTCTGCCCTGCGTATTTTCTCCCAAGCATAGTGCTTGAAGCAATTCTTTTTGGGTGCCCGGCAGAATTCGCCCGTGGGATTGAAGACGTTGTGAACGAGCGGTGCACCGCACACATCCGTATCGCTAACCTTCGGATCCTTGCTGTGCTCCGGACAGAGGACGCGCAAACGTTTGCAATACGTTTTGCTGGCCGGATTGTAAAAGTCACAGAACATATTGTTGCCCTCCATGCGGGTCTGAAAGATGCTGCCGAAGCTGGCCTGCGATTCGTATTTGTTGAAGCACTTCTCCATGTGCTTGACGGCGGTGCGGGAGTGGATCTCATGTCCGCAGGTGATGCAGTACATGCTCTGCTCATCCTCGACATCGGCGTTATCCTGCGGCCGCTGTGTGTCTATCGAACTGCGCTTCGCACGCTCCACCACCATGTTGAGCTCCTCGGCCCGCTTTTCCAGTTCGGCGAGTGCGAAACGTACCATCGATTGCTTCTGTCGTATGGCCTCGAGCTGATCCCGATTCTCATCGGCCGCGTGGCACGGTGTCAGATTCCATTCCTGCAAACGCTGCGGCAACACCTGGAATATCCGACTCGTTGCCAGATTAAAGCCGCACTTTTCGCTACAGTATTTACTTTGCGGTCGGGCCTGACAACGGCAGCCGGGACCATGACACTGACGTATTCCCTCCAGCTCTGGGTGCACAAATATCTCTGGACTGGCTGTTCGCACCACTTTGTTCTTGGGACTACCCTTTTCCCGCTTTCGTCCGCCGCCGCCTGTCGCCGTCTGTTGAGTCGGATTCGACAATTGCGTCACACAGTTGCGATAAATGCAACGAGGTTTGTGGCCAACGCGTGTGTGACATGCGTCGCACTGATTACAATTGGGCCGCCGGCAGCCGTCGCAGGTGCCGCAACGCCTCGTCGCCTTTGTTTCCTTGGCCCCACTGCTGTTATTGTTCCGGCGACCACTCGCCGCAGCAGCGCCAGTGCTGCCCAGTCCAGTCCCAGTCGCAGCTGTGGCATTGCCCGGATGTGCTCCGAGTGCAATGCCAACACTGTTGTTGTTGTCGCCGCTGCCTGTTGCTGCTGTTGTTGCTGCAGCTGTTGCCGCTGCTCGCTCTGTGGCCACCAGACGAAAGATCGTCTGCAACTCGGGATTCTCCTTCTTGCATTTGCGGCAATAGTATTGCTTAATGTGCTTCGCCTCCTTCTCTGTGATCCCGATGCAGTCGCCGTGATACCATTCCTCACAGCCATCGCATCCGCTGCAAAGTGTGGCAATTAATTTCGACTTGTCAACTGTCTAATGTCCAACTTACATCATGAATCTGGAACAGTCCGATGTGCGACATATGCAATAGGCTTGATCATCCTGCTTAAGTATTGTTGCTATTTTGGATTTGCGCTCGGGCAACTCAAATTCACGCGCGATTTCCTCCTTCTGCAAACAGATATACATATATATTTATATTTTTAATTTACATTTCAATGTGTTTTGTTTTAATTACCGATCGCTTGTATTTTCGTTTATCCGCCATGTTTATGCCGGTCACCAAAAGCAAAACTCCACCACTCACAAAACCATAACAAAAGTAAAAATTCAATCGAATCTTTCAGATTAAGTTCAATTGAACTATTCATTGAAGTGAGCAAACGAACTAAATCCCTGATTGTCAGTGTTGACTACTTTTGTTTGAAAAAAAAGCTGTTTTTTACTGGAGGAACGATGCAAAATATCTGAAAAATGTTCCAAATGTTCCATAAAAACAGCAGTTTTTCAATTCATTAATTCTTTTATTTTCAGTTGTTCAGAAAGAAACTGAAAAATTAGAGCAGCAGCAGCAGCTCTGTTATTCATAAGATGTTAATAATTTTATCAATGTTGTCCCCATTCTCCTGATATTCATTTTCATGTAATAATCCCGTTCCTATCATGAGTAGGAATTTATTGGGAGGCTTATATGAGTAGCAGCACTTGTAGAGTCTGCGCAAGCCTTATCTGTAAATTTATAATTCATAACAGAAATTATTATTTTCATTTTAAGCAGCAAACTATTGAACCAATTATGTTAATTAGGAATTGGCTTCAATTCAAAATTTTGTAGTGCTTTAGGCATTACATTCGGCTTTTATTTAAATTTAATTAGTTTATGAAATCATCGATTTCATAATTTCCTTCCTCACTTAAATATCTAGTTTTTGTTTTTTAAATAAGATTAACATATTTTGTGGCACAATCAAAAAATTTTTTTTAAAAAAATGACTTAGAAAAACATGCATTGAGAGTTTTCAAGTGAATTTTTTCCAATTTTGTTTTTACAATATTCATCTGAATGAAAGCGACTTTAAAATATGCTAGATTTATGGCTATTTCAAGTTATGGCCTTCGCTTTATTGAATCAATTTACTAAATTCGAAATGATTATTCAGAGGGTCCCAGCATATTCGAGGGATCGGTCCACGAGTCGATCTCTTCCTTAACAATGCCCCCCTCGATGGCCACCCGTTTCACTGTGGTGCCATTGAGCTGTGCAGCTCTGGCAATTTCGGCAGCCCGATCGTAGCCAATGTGATTAGTGATGGCAGACACCAGCACCAGAGATTCGTTCAGTGTATCTTCCAGTTTCTTCGTATTTGGCTCGATACCCTCGATGCAATTTTTGGCAAAGTTCTTGAGGCCAGCGCTGAGCAGATTAATGGAGCGTAGGACATTGGCGGCGATCACTGGCATGAAGGCGTTCAGCTCGAATTGTCCATTGGAGCCGCCGACAGTGACTGCCACATGGTTGCCCATCACCTGGGCACACATCATCAGAACGGCCTCGCATTGAGTGGGATTCACCATGCCCGGCATTATCGAACTGCCCGGTTCGTTCTCCGGCAGGTTAAGCTCACCTAAACCGCAATTAGGACCCGAGCCCATGAACATAATGTCATTGGCGATCTTCTTAGTGCTGACAGCAATGGAGTTGAGTTCTCCATGAACCTCGACCAGGGAATCGCGTGCGCCGATAGCCTCAAATAGATTCGGAGCGCAGACAAATGGAAGTTTCGTCCTTCGCGCAATCTCCTTGGCACATTTTAGCCCGAACGTATCGTAACTGTCTTGACCTGTGCCCACGGCGCTGCCACCAAGGGACAGCTGAAACAAGTGCTTCATGGCCGAGCTCAATCGCACCGTGCAGTTCGTCATCATTTGCCGATAGCCGCCAAACTCTTGACCCAGTGTCAATGGCACTGCATCCATCAGATGAGTGCGTCCAGTCTTTATGATATTCTTCCACAACTCCTCCTTTTTGACGAGAGTATCGCCCAACCGTCGAATGGATGGAAATAGCTTGTGCTCGATCTCCATGGCCACAGCAATGTTAATAGCCGAAGAGAAGCTATCGTGGGGGCTATGAGCCAAGTTAACATGGGTCTGGGGATGCACTGGCCACCCGCTACCCTCTTCCACTTGGCGGAACAATTGAATGGCACGACTACAAATCACCTCATTGACATTCATATTGGTGTGCGCACCAGCTCCCTCCTGCCAGATGCCCAGTGGAAAGTGGTGTTCATCGTACAGTTTCCCGGAGATGACATCTTCAGCCGCTATGGTAATGGCATCACATACATGGGGCTCCAATCCGAAGGACCGATTGGCTACCGATGCGGCTGCCTTTATGATGCCCAATGCAATTATAATTGCACGAGGCATGCGTTCCTCCTTGCCAACAGGGGGGCAACTCTTAAGGGCGCGCATTGTATGGCGTCCATAGAGACGGTCCAAAGGGACATTCACAGTGCCCATTGCATCCTGCTCGACCCGCGTCTGCGTGCCGGTAAGTTTGGCTAGCTTATAAATGTACGTGAATATTTCCTTCTGATCGAACGACATGTTGGTATTGAAAAAATGTAAAGAGTCTTTCTAGCACGCTGAGAAGTTTGCCAAGAAAGAATAAAGTTAAAAATCTCACAGACTACTTTGATTCAATTCAGCGAATTTCTGGAATTTAATTTTCAAATATGCTATATCTAGCCTTAAATAAGCTAATCTGGCGACACTGAAACCGAGGCCCCTGTTGGTTGGTGAGCTAGTTCAATTGAATTTATTGGCCCAGGCGCGCAATTTAAGTGTAAATTGGTTTTAAGTTTATCTGGCAATAATTAAGGTATAAGTTATTAATAATATAAGATAAACAGATTAATTTTAATTAATGTTGGGTGCTTGTCACCTTGGGTGTTGAAGTTGGAAAAATTAAATGAACATTAAAAATAATAAAAGGTCAAAAATACAACAAAAATTCAAAATTAAACGATGTACAAAAAAAAAAAGAATCCTTTTCTAAAAAGATTTAAAATTGTAACTCGTTTCTTTTCCTGTGGCTTGTGATGCATAGTTGCCATACATTATTTATAAATAAGGCGGCACATTGTTGGGAACAGTTAATAAGGAAAAGAAAAAAAACTTGCAAAACCACATCAAATTGCCTGATTGGAAATATTGCGGCATGACTATTATACAATTAGTTGAACGACACAGTGACTTTCTTTCCAAGACTAAGTTTATTTCCTTAACAGTAAAGACCAGAGAATTGATCAAATAAATATGTACATTAATATTTACATGAGTACAATTTACTTAAAATTATCCTATACACATTCTATATGCTATTGGAGCATTTCACTCGGTTACCGATGGCACCGTATTAAGCGTTAAACGTCGTAAACGCCCCAGCACAAAGATCTCATCAATAGCTCTTTTGGCATAGAACTTTTGATCTTCTGTAAGCTTGCGATATTCCAAAGACCATGTTTGTGCATAAATAGCTGACTCTTCAGCTCCACTGACATCATGAGATACAAAGACATCCGAGTGGCGAGAATTTGTGTTTAAGAAGCTTGGTTCGTTGTTACTTTTAGCTGGTTGTGAAAGAGATGCACTGTCTCCGCTGGCATTACTTGACTCAGCACCTCTGAGAGCAATAAACGCCGCTACATCCGAT
Source organism: Drosophila quinaria (assembly GCA_035047525.1). Taxonomy (NCBI): domain Eukaryota; kingdom Metazoa; phylum Arthropoda; class Insecta; order Diptera; family Drosophilidae; genus Drosophila; species Drosophila quinaria. Next base: position 748,466 of record JAWNPO010000510.1, on the reverse strand, counting down.
GGTGTGGGTTTCTTGTCTATCTCTTCTGTCGACTGCTGGACGTCAGAACTTTCTTCGTTGTCCACTTTGAGCTCAGTCTCAGCCTCCAATAAAATGTCTTCCACAGTCATTTCTCCGTCAGCATCTTTGAACCAATCCTTCGTGTTGTTCGCATCGGCATAGCCGTTGCAATAGGCCTGCTTCTTTAAGTATTGCAAATGGCACTTGTGGCGTCGCAGATTCGTTGTGGATTTGTGGGTAAACGACATTAGATTTTTGCATCCAATGCAATACAAAACATGCTTCAAGATACTGCCGTCCTCTTTTTCAATTTTGCGATACACGCGCCACACAGTGCTGCGTGTGCTTTTGTCATTCGTTGCGAGTTTATAGACGCCATTATCTATTTTATCGCGAATATCTTCGTGCTTGGCAGCCATGAGAAGAGGTTTCCTTGTTTTGTTATTTTAACAAGTTTTGTTATTATTTTTTCCACCCACTCGTTTGGTCATGTAGATATGCAAAATATCGATTGCAATTTTAAGCTTCTATCGATAGAAATCGACTTCAACACCAGTGCTGTCATAATAGCCTTTTTGGTGATGGATCACTACTTTTTACAATGATTTGGACCCAAAATCTGGCCCTTTTTAATTTCTTTGAAATTAATGTCATGGAGAGAGCCAGTTTTTAAATTTTCTAGAATTCCAGAACTGAAAATCGAAAATGCTGAACAGGAAGCGTCATTGACCGAAGTTGTTGATGTTGCATTAATATTTTTGCATTACATCGGAATGAATTTAAATTTTAAGGTCTGTCCTGATTTTTTGGCCACTTTAAATTTTTGGCTTTTTCCCTGGCCTGTTGTTATTGATTTATGGCAGCACTATTTAACATCTGACCTTATTGTTGCTTTCAATAAAAACTTAATTATTTAAATATATTAATAATATCATTGCCATAAGAAGTTTTATTGTTTTAAAAGTTTCCTTTTTTGTACCTATCGCTGGGCTAAAATAATATATCGATATACTATGAAATGTCAATATAAGAATGTGGCAACGCTCTTAAAAGGCACATTGCGCCGGCAAAATAATTATATATATTTTTGTTTTTATTAATTTTACCACATACATTTAATTTTTTTAATGGATGTTTTTTGCTTTGATTTTCTGGGCTTCCAGGTGAGTGGCTTTTGTATGTAATGCACATTTCATGAATAACTCACATGTGCAATTGATAATAGGAGACCCTAAAGAAGATGCGCGATGTGGATGACAAAATTATATACGCTCTTAATGCTCTGCCCACGGAGTCTTTCAAGGGTCAAGTGAACAGTGAGGGTACGTGCCGCGATCTGTATGCTAAGCTGCAGCAGTCCCATCTCTCTCGGGTAAATTAAGCTTTGCAAAAGTTTTCATTTTCATCCAACTTCAATTAATTCCATTTGTTGAACCTGGCAGCAAAACAACATTCGGAATTGCATAACTTTTTCAGCGACAACACTGAAGAATCTACGCGAGCAACGGGAATCGAACCCCAATGATGTTGAGACTGATAGCAAATTCAAGGCGGAGCAACGCAAGGTACGTTCTTATTGTACTTATCTTAATAACAGGTTCCTTTAACAGCTCAAGATTTTCGTATTTTTTCAGCTACGAGTGTTGCAAGCCGAACTTAACGTGGAGGATATTATAAAGGAAAGGACTTACAAGGCATTTAATGAACGTTGCAGAGCATATTTTCATGCTGAATAAATATTTGGGCTTAGTGCAAAAATAAACAAAGCGTTTGTTTAGTTTTAAGTGAAATTATTAGTTGTAAACCGACAGGTACTGCCAATTTGTTAATAACGAATGCCATTTACTAGCATCTGCTTCCGTTTATTTTTTGAATATAAATTCAACGAAAATAATCACAAAATTTAGTACAGCATTATTTGTGGTCATCAATCCCCATTCGGTAGATTGTACATTTTGTAAATGTCCTTCACTGGTAGTCCTTTTGCCTGGGCCAATGCTCCCATCACAGTCTGTGTGGCGTCCTTAAGATCATTGTACTCGTGCAAGAGCTGTAAGTGCTTTTGTTTTTGTTGATCTTCAGATTTAGAATTTGATAATTGCTCCACTGTCATTACATTATTTTGTTGTCTCTTGGAATTGTTCATTTTGTTGGCGCTGATTTTTAATACATATTCCGTAGTTGTTATCGATATCGAAAGTAAGCAAGTTGCACAATCAGCTGTAATGCAGTGAAACTAGTCTGGCAACACTATACGCCCAACTAAAACGTGTGGTGGTGTATCGTGACTAAAATTTGCATTTGTGTTTTGTACTATTAATAGAATCTTTAAATTGGCAGAAACACAGGTAAAATAATAAGTTGTGCTAAAACTACATGTTCAAATACATGGTTTCGTTAACACAAAGTAATCAAATAAACAGCAATAAGTTGAGAACACGCAGCATTTGCTGACGCTGACCTAAGCCCATCACACTCACACACAAACAAATACGCATACAATTTTGTGAATCCATGTACACACGTATTTACAATTAGAATGTGAAAGTGTTGTGACTATGCAAATAGAAAAGAGCGTAAAACTCATACTAAGTATTAAAACTTTACAATAATCAACGTATTTACGGACAAAGTTTGTTATACGAAAGCAAGTGCATACGCTGACAACCCTAAGTGAATGGAAAAATGTGCATAGTAAAAGTAAAGTGCGGGGAGTGGTCGACTTTGGAATGCTCTATACCAGCGGTGGGCACGAAATCTGAATTCGTTAGCAGCCTCTGGCTCCTGGAGCCGTTGCGTGCCCACCGCTGCTCTATACATAAAATTGTCTCAATGAAACAATACAATATAATTTAGATGTAAAGTCGGAGAAAAAAGTAAACAGCTGATTAATTCAATTTTAAAAACTATCAAATTGCACATTTTGTAAATAGAATTACTCAAACTCGCGTTTTGTAATATTATGCGTGATATACATATATTATTTTATACCTTTGTACATGTGAGAAATATAAAGTACTAGGGGGCTCCGCCCCTGCTCGCTTTGCTTGCAAAAAATTCAAACGAAGGTCTTTAGTTGTCCGGTTTAAAAAATTTATATACAGGGGTGCCACAGAAATTGCTTTCGCTTGAATTTCACTTAAATTTCATACAAATTTTTTCACACTAAGCAATTTCCTGACCTTTGATCCCCAATTTGACCAACTTACAGGTTGAATTTCGCAAAAACGCCTTCTTATTGCATGATGAAATTATCTCATCTATGTTGTGTGAAAATTTAATTTTTCTACGCTTAGCCGTTTGGCCTACACGTTGATTCTCAGCCAGTCAGTAATGGATACAATTTATTTCATCAATGTTGGCATTGCGTTTGATATTTGTGTGTGCACACACATACATGTTGTGTACTTAGAATAAAATTTTTATTATTTGTGATCTGATCGCTTGGAGCAAAACAAACCAAAATTGTAAAATAAATATATATATATTTTTGACTTCTTGCAGAATTGCTAACGGTAATAGTAATAGAAAGACAATGTCCGCCACACACAAACAACGTTATAAAAATGCCGCTCTGGATTCGACAGAGATGCGACGCAGACGCGAGGAGGTGGGCATCCAATTGCGTAAAACGAAGCGCGAACAGCAGCTCTCAAAGCGTCGCAATGTTGTCCTGGATCCAACACCGTCGACGGCTTCAGGTGCCGGGATCGAGAGCAGCAGCAGTGGCGAACTGCTGCACACGGGTGATATGCACATGGCCGACAGCAGCGGACAGGGATTGGGCTCGAGCATGGGAGGAATGCAATCGCAAGCAGAGGCAGGTGGTTCCCAGTCGATTATCAATGCTACGATGATTCAAATGCTATACAGCGACAAGGAGACCGATCAGCTGGAGGCAACACAAAAGTTTCGCAAACTGTTGTCCCGTGATCCCAATCCGCCCATTGAGGAGGTTATACAGAAGGATATTGTGCCGCAGTTTGTCACCTTCTTGCGGAATAATACAAATGCAACGTTGCAATTTGAAGCCGCTTGGACGCTGACAAATATTGCATCGGGCACCTCGCAGCAAACAAAGATTGTCATTGAGGCTGGTGCCGTGCCCATATTCATAGAATTGCTCTCCAGTCCCCATGACGATGTGCAGGAGCAGGCTGTCTGGGCGCTGGGCAACATTGCCGGAGATTCTCCCACTTGCCGCGATTTCTTGCTTAACTCTGGCATTTTGATGCCACTCTTGCAGTAAGTATTAAATAGTATAGCATTAACTGGACATATATCTAATTGTTGGCTTCTATTGCAGAGTACTAAGTACTTCGGAACGCATAACTATGATACGCAATGCCGTTTGGACGCTGTCGAATCTGTGCCGGGGCAAGAATCCGCCCGCCGATTTCACTAAAATTGTGCAAGGTCTGCCGATATTGGCACGCCTACTGGACTACACCGATGTGGATGTGCTGTGCGATACATGCTGGGCCATAAGCTATCTATCCGATGGTCCCAATGACAAAATACAGGCCGTCATTAATGCGGGCGTCTGTCGACGTCTTGTCGAGCTGCTTTTGTAAGTTCTACTAACAGATGATTCGATAGATAAGACTGGAATAATTAAATTAATTTTTATAATAATAGGCATCCACAGCAGAATGTCAGTACGGCGGCTTTACGCGCTGTGGGCAACATTGTTACCGGGGATGATCAGCAGACACAAACGATATTGAGCCATAATGCCTTGCCGTGCATCAGTCATTTGTTGTACTCACCGGCCGAGACTATTAAGAAGGAATCCTGCTGGACCATATCGAATATTGCTGCCGGTAATCGCGAACAGATTCAGGCAATAATCAGTGCCAATATATTCCCACAATTGATCAATATTATGCAAACGGCCGATTTTAAAACGCGTAAAGAGGCCGCCTGGGCCATAACCAATGCCACGAGCAGCGGCACCTCGGAGCAGATACATTATTTAGTTAAGATTGGCTGTGTGCCACCCATGTGCGATTTTCTAACTGTCGTCGACTCGGATATTGTCCAGGTCGCGCTAAATGCACTCGAGAACATTCTTAAAGCTGGCGAAAAGTTTCAGGTGCGACCTAATCCTTATGCCATCACCATCGAGGAGTGTGGCGGTAAGTGAATCACATTTAATAATAGTAAACTATTCGAATTAAAACTGATTATTGATAATGCAGGTCTGGATAAAATTGAATATCTGCAGGCGCATGAGAATCGCGACATCTATCATAAATCATTCTATATAATTGAAACGTACTTCGGTAACGAGGAGGAGGACACACGTGTGGCGCCCGTTGCCGGCAGTCAACAGTACGAGTTTAATCCGCACAATATACCTGATGCCGGCTTCAATTTCTAGCATGACACAAACAGCATAGAACACAGCAGACATATACAGACTATAGACAAATGGTAAACATTGGACGCATTCGAGGATCAGAATTAGAAGTAGAATGTGTGTATCCTATGCACGGGTAGAACGAAAGGCGACTGTGCAGTCATTAGCATTTTAAGTGTCACTTTAGGCCCGACATTTGTTTCATATTGTTCATTGTTTTCTTTTGTTACACAATCTTTTACTAATTAATTTTAATATTATTATTTGCGAAAGCGATCTGAAAATTATGTGTGTGCATGCAAGGTCCAGGACCATGAAACCTGCATTTGAACTCAGTACGTTTTATCCCTGGATGTGTATGTACTCAACATACATAGATCTAACAAGATCGAGTTCTAGCTAGCTAACATTGATAATCCTTATACTCTTATCGTATATCTAATGATTTCGTAATGTAAATATTTTCATACATACAAACTTATATATATTTTTAAATGCTAATGTACATAATTTGTGTGCGTTTGAAGCCGGCTTTGGTGTTGTTATTTATACATATTAATACATGTATACCTTCATCTTAAATTATAATTATAATAATGAATAACTTGAAAAGTTTTGATTTTGTTACAAAAATTGCAGTTCGTACTATAATTTCTTTAAGCTTAAAATCATACACATTTTGGTTTAATTTAAATTTTCATTCTCAACAATAAAGAACAAGAATAGAATCAGAAATAATTGAAAGAACTATTTGCTTTTTTCTACATATTGATAACACTGGAATTGGTATTCAATTTTAAAAATGTTTAGTTTTGATCTCAAAATTTATATATTCCGCTATTATCGAAGTAAAAGGAAATACCCAAAGACCTCAACTAAAAGAGTTTCGAAATAAAAACAAACTAACTCACACTAAGCTACAAATTAAAGAAGTTGTAAAACGAACATATATATGTATAAGAGACGAATAAATCATTTACAGACAAGTTAATTTGTTTTTTTTTTTAACATTTCGGATTGAAATTGTAATTATGGAATTTCCTTTTCAAACGGTTTCGATAGTAACTTTAATTCGAAGTTGATTTCAAGCGATATGTGAATATCAAAAATTGGCCCTTTTAATTAATAATTTTTTAAATTAAATAAAGTACAAATTCAATAAACCAAAAAAAATAAAAATTTTCTAAAATAATAAATTTAATTTTAAAATTAGTTTGGTGTACGTCACCCTTTTCGTGTTGACATTTGGTAGAAAATTCTAAAAAAAAAATTAAAAATTGACAAAAATATAACAAAAATTCAAGTGAGTTTCAAAATTAAATTAATTTTATATTTAGCTAATTTTTTTGAAACGAGTTAAATATCCGACGATCCAGAGATGTGATCACTTCTGAAAAGGGTTATTGCCTGTAGAGCAGCGGTGGGCACGAAATCAGAATTCGTTAGCAGCCGCTGGCTCTCGGAGCCATTGCGTGCCCACCGCTGCTGTAGAGTGTCGATATTTGTTTTAACGTATTTTCAATATTCTCCCATTTTAAGGGGAGAATTTTCAAAATTCAATTCAATTGAATCTAAAAAAAGCTAGATTTTCGGATAGAAGAAGATGTTTGATATTTTTCCCGGCTGAAGCAGTTATAAACCAGACAAATCTATCCGAAAAAGGCCAAATTGGCATCACTGTTTCGATGGTTCCGAAGTAAGTTAGTTAGTGGCGGTCTTCTTAGCAGCAACATGTCTCTTCGGGGAATTCAATCTGCGTCGACAAATCCAAATTATACGATAATTAGTCGTTGGATGCATAAAACTCTAAACGACTGGCGTATTACTCTCAAAGAAAATGGCTCAGACGTTTTAATCTATGAAGAATACATCGATTTTACAACCAATAAAGATTACTTTGATAAATTTATGCTGGTACTTGGTCAAAATTGTCAAAATTTAAGGAATGTTCGATTGTTGTTTTCCGGAGACAAGAATGATACACCAGAAGACGGTCTTGTGGAGTCCGTTTTACGATTGCCACACTTGCAATGTTTAAGTCTCTTTGATGCTCCCCATACAGCATGTAAGTAGATGTTTGTTTGACTTGAATGCGTCATCTTTTCTATTTCATAATTTTTATGAGCGTCACAAATTTGGTGTGGTACTTTTTCCGTTATCAGTATTTCGATCACTAAAACCATTGCGATAAATCGAATCGATAACAACTCACAGTAGCTGTAAATACGTTACAAACTTAAATTTTCAAAGAACATAAATATCTTTCTTTTGTTTTGAATATTAAATGTTAAATAATCTTTTTTTTTTGTAGTCTTTGAATTGAAAAATGATTGTAATCAACTCACAATTTTAAAGTTGTCTGGAGTAGATGAAAAGATGACTATTAAGTGTTTAGCTGATATTCTTGGTTCTATGAAAAAGCTGCACAGCTTGGTTTACTGTTATAAAAGCCCCGAGGACCAGTTTGTTGCCGCCTTAGCAAATCTAACAAATCTTAGAGCACTAACATTGCATTATGTGCCGCAAAGTGAATGTAAGTGGGTGAAAATTATTATTTACTTGAAATTGTTTAAAATACTTTCAAATTTTTTGTAGTAATGATGTTAAAAAATTGCAACCAGCTCGATGTATTGCACCTCTACAATTGTAATGAGAAGATAAGCCCGGATGACTTTTTGGATATATTGAAATCAAAGCGCAATCTGCATACATTATCTATTAACTTTTTGGCGGAAAACTATCATCTGGCCAAAGAACTGAGCAAATTGGATGCCTATTGCCCACAACTAACTTATCTGACGCTTAACCGTAATTTGGATAAATACGGTGATTTTATAAATCTAAAATATCTGAAATTTGATACGGATGATAATTATTTGTCGCACATTAAGCTTGAAGAACTGCTGCGAGGTCTTATCCCAAAATATGCAGATCGATTGCAAGTTTTAGATATAAGCACCAGTCCAAAACATTCACATACGATTGAAATCACAAAGCTAAAGGCGCTTAAAGCTTTTCTATGTTGGTCATGGCCCAGCAATATACTAGTAGATAAATGTCTATCAGAGCTGGAAGATCTTCAGCTATTCTCGTTGGAAACGTATGAGGACAGTTCAATAACGAGAATAATAGAGATGTGCAGCAAGCTTAAATACCTTCGTTTACCATCGCAAGGCATAAAATTAGAGGAACTTCTTTTAGTTTTGCCGGATATTTTACATAGACGTGGTTGTCAGCCAGAGAATCCATTTGTGCTGTCATTGATTGGAACGAATGCACTTCCCGAAATAGCACAAAAGGTACAATTAGTACATATATATTTTTGAGCCCTATCTCTTATTTTACAATATTCTTGATTTCTGTGTTTTAGTTAAAGGCCCATCCTCACGGCAATTTGCTGCAATTGGACTGGAATGGCATAGTTTTTGCATCCAAGCTTAAAGATCTAATTGCGTCCTTACGCAACTCAGAGAAAGAATCTGCCGTTCAAGATATATATCAAAATCCATGCAAAATGGCAGGTGATCGCTTCGGACCAGAGGATCATTGGTTGTCCAATATGAACTACAAAATTGCCCTCAAATCATGTAGTAACAAATTTAATCTGGAGTACGATGAGATGATTGTAAACAAATGCCGCGATATGAGCATCAATAATGCAGATTACGAGTTATCGAACATGCAATATGCCTTTAATTTTAAGTATGATGCTCTTGACAAGCACAATGAATGTTAAATATAAAAAGATTTTTAAATGAAACAAAAAATAACTGATGATTACTTTGGCCTTTTTTCTTACAGATTTGTTTGGTTTGTAACTGCATCAGACGGGAAAAAACTCAAACATCTTCTATCCGAAAATCTAGCTTTTTTACGATTCAATTGAATTGAATCCAAAAAGAATTCTATACTGCCAATTTTGAAACCTTTTGTAAATGGAAACAATATAAATGCAAAAACGCTTTCCCAATACGTCAAAATTCACCTCTTTAAATGGGAGAATGTTGAAAATACGTCAAAATTTTGGCCCAAAGCAAACAATTATCGATACCCTGCAGGCAATAACCCTTGTTCAAAGTGGTGACTTTCGTTCTGACTCTAGGACCGTCTAGAAATAGACACGTTAAATGCAATTTTGACAAATAGGCAAATATTTTTATAAAATTTTTATATTTGCGTCGACACAAAACTTGTTGCCATACGAATTGTTGCCTGGCAAATACCTAAAGATGATAGGCACCATGAGCGAAGTTCAATGACAAAGAAAATTACGAAAGAATCATTGAAGATGCCTTAAAACTTTTAAATTAGTTTTTCACCTTTTTTCCCTGTTTTCTTTGGCCGTTTTATCTTTATTTTTTCGGAAAACATTTGGCATCTCTGATTATTACTGGGCTACTGATATCGATGATTTGTGGCGGTCGTCTGATAGGTACAACAATTTAATGCTATCGATTCTACTAGATCTTCGATAGTTTAAGTCTTAAACATTGTGTTATCGGTACTTTTATTCAATTTGTGCAACAATAAGAAAGTACGCAGGTATGTTTATTGAAATGTTGTCAGTTGTCACATTTTTAATGACGCTTTACGAACTGCACCTTGTAGGGCTTGGGTGTGAGTGTGATGCCCGGCTGCAGGACCAGCGATGGTGTCTCGCCCTTCGGCAGAACGATGCGAAAATGCTGAACGATCCGCACCAGAAACGAGAAGATGCAGGCGCGTGCCAAAGCATCGCCAAGGCAGCGACGTCGTCCCAGGCCGAACGGCATGAAATACTCATCCTTGGAGCACTTGCCAGCCGCATCGATGAATCTTTCGGGACGGAACTCGTGAGGTTCCGTCCAGTGCTGCTCATCCAAATGCACCGATCGCAGGCTGATGAGAATAGTCGCATTCCTGGGTATATCATAGCCACCCAACTTGGTTGACCAAAGGGCACGACGTGGTCCCGTTATTGGGGTGATGTGAAAGAAACGTTGCACCTCCATGATGAAGGCCTCCATGTGGTGGAATGACTCACGTCGACTGAGATGGGGAAATGCATCAGTGTCTGTGCTGCCGCTATTCATATTGGCAGCCACCTCCGCGTAGAGCTGCTCCTGCAGATCCTTGTGCATGGCGAGCATCATTAAGGCCAGGTTAATGGTATTGCTCGTTGTCTGCGAGCCGGCAATAAAGAAATCCAGTATCGTCATCACCAGCTGCGTCTCGTTAAAGCTGTCCGTATCCTTGTGCTTATTCTGCATCTCCTGCAGATAGGCAAAGATGAGATCCCCCTCGGGCAGCGGCTCTCCCCGCTGCTCACTCTCCAGCATGCGACGTCGATGCTCTTCGATAGTCTCCATAAAGAAACTGTGCAGTTCCGCATTCAGCTGGCGTATAAGATTATACCCCGTGCGATTGGGCGCCACATGACGCAGCCAGGGGAACTGGGCCAACAGACCGCCGCATATGTCAAATAGCTTGGATCGCCGGTTCATTAGCTCCAGCAGACGGCGCAGTGTGCTGTCCTCATTGCTGGCGATTCTCTCGCCCGCTATCAGACACCACAGCACATTGAGCACGCTCTGAGCCAACGAATTCACTGGTTCAATGGCCATCGCATCCGTCTTTTCGAGTTGCTGCAGCAGCTCATCCGCCTCGCGCTCGATTTGCTGCTCCATTTGGCTGCGTCCGTAGCCCACATGGCGCATCTGCTTCATGGCAAAGTTGCGATGCTCGTACCACAGCTGTCCATCCGTGCATGTGATGCCCTTGCGGGTGCCCATGGTGCGCAGGCGCAGAAAGAAGTTATCCGGCCGTCCCTCGAACACCTCCTGCAACTGCACCTCTCGCACCAGCTGATGGCCCAGGGCCACCACCACATACTCCTGGCCCAGCTTCATGCCCAGCAGCTGGCTTTGATATCGTTTCGACCACTGCTCAAAGAGCATGTGCTGTCCTCCAGCTGCTCGTGCCTCCCTACGGAACTGCAGGGTATTGCCCAGCCAAGGCACAAATCCAGGACCTGGATTAATTATAAAATAGAATGAAATGTCGTTATATTTATAATTATATCTTAAAAAAAACTCTTCAAGAGGTAAAACTCTAGTGACGAAAACATTTTCGTGCCCCAAAATTTCTGATATCCAATTTTGTGACGAATAATATTAAGTTTTACATATAAATTATTCCAAAAAAAAAATTTGTCACTTGACACATTGTGCTAAATTCTTCATACCTAATAAATATTACTTTTTTGGGAGTTGCCGACCAGGGATTGCAAATAAGAGTTATGAGGCGGAAAAAATGCCAGGGACATCGAAAAAATTCCACATATGGGCATTTCCAAACTCGCGTACGGGACATTCGTACACATTCAAAGTAAAAAAACGGTAAAAAGGAAACGGTTTTTTTTTCTGATAAAAGGTTTAACTGAATTGAAAAATAACTTATTTATAATTTTTATCATAAAAATTGGAAATAACTCTTATTTCTCAACTTTAAAATTGAAAAATAACTCTTGTTTCATAACTTTTATTATTAACAAATTTTACCAGAAGGCTCCAACGGCCCCATTTGCTCGAATACACATTTGTTAGTTTAACTGATACCTTTCCATAGGTATATGACTTGAACTGATCGGACAGTCATAGCAAATTTTCAATTCTTTCTGTATATGGGCATTTCCACAGAAAGGTCCACCGCGGCCAAAAACGTAAAATTTATCAAAAACTCACATCTTATGAAATTTGCTTCCAAAAATGTATTCAAGTTATTTATTTAAGCAATATACACTAGAAAAATTCAATAGGATGAACTTAGAGATTCTACATTGGAATAAATTCAATTTTTCTTTATTTTTGCCCATTTTCCTGAAAATTTACTTTCAAAATGGACCGCTTGTATATTAACGATTTCACTAAGTAGGACAGTAAGATTTTAACATAAACCATTTTAATTAAAAGAAATATATTGAAAGTTTAATTTAATAAAGTATTTCGAGCTGTTTTCGAAATATAATTTAAAATAGAGAAACAGAAACAACATAAAAATAGTGATGGTAAAAAATGTCCCGTGCGCGATGTCCCGTGCGAATTTACGTGAAATTGAATTAAAAAAAAAGTGCAAGTCATATTTGAAAAAAATCATAACCATTTTTAAGAGGCATCAATGCACAAGAGTTAAAAATAAGTTTCATTAAAATATTGCCTCTGGATTTGCTGAAATTGGCGTCTGAATTGGTTGACCTCACAAGTCACTTCCGTTTTGTGTCCCGTGCGAATCACTTGAATTTTTCTATTATCTTCAAAATGAAAAATTACCCAAAATCAATCTTTGCACCAATGAAAGAGCTAATCAAATGCTATATGTTAAGCCCTTCATCAGAAAAAAAAACCGTTTCCTTTTTACCGTTTTTTTACTTTGAATGTGTACGAATGTCCCGTGCGCGAGTATGAAAATGCCCATATATTGCTAGTCGCCTTTCGCACCCTTCGTGCTGTTATCATCACTAGCAGTGATTTCTACTTATACGTTTTGAAGGAACCGCAATGGATTTTAGTAGGGAATGAGTCGCACGTTTTACTTAATCTTATCGATCCCACTATTTGGCACTACCGAAAAATCTGCTAATCAGTAAATCAATAAATCGAAAACAATAAATCTCTATCTTATGGCTTATCGCCAAGTTCTGTATACATACATGGGGTTCTCTTCTATGAATATAGTTTAGAACTAGACTCCATTTATAGTATGAATAATAGAATAATATAATTATGTATATTAATTCAGTAGAGCCAATTGTATCTCGTAGTTGCACAACCAGATAGTTATACATTTGGAAAATGCATATGTAAATCAGTTAAATGACAAGACACCCACTTGAAATGGTTTACTGAGCTGTGTGACAATTTTATCAATGGAAAATCTATTTGAAATGCCAGACGCGACTCGTTGCAGTCGTCGCTGTCGGCTGTCAACTTAGTCCAGTTTGACAATTGCTAGTTGGAAATATGTTGGCCAATCTGAATATTCCGACCTAATTGGATAGGGAGGGAGCTTGAAGTGAAACTCAACACTTCAAGCTCCCTCCCTATTTATCTATGAAACGAAATCAGTACGAAAACTTTAAATAAACAATTATATCAAATGGAATTTTAAATTTGAGAAGACTCTAATAGCACTTTTGAGCATTAATTAAATTCGCTGACACAAGGTTGCTGAATGAAAGAACTTATTTATTTAAATGAATGAGTTTCCGTTTTGCTATGAATAGGACTCAAATTACGCTCACCTGGTGGAAAATTCTTGGGACGCCTCATGGAACTAAACAGGGAATATATGACGAAGCCAATTAAGATCGTGGCCAGAAAGATGAGGGCACTCATCTTGGCGATATCTAAACGGAAACAGTTACAGCCGTTCAATCGGAAATCTAATCACAGAAACTACAACGCGTCCGCACACTTTGCGCTCACTATGCCAACTGAATCTGAATCCAATTGGATATGCACGCGCACGAACGCGATAGCACGAGAGTGTAGAAAGAGGCACAGACAAGAGAGAAAAGACACTCACTTACACTGAAACACACATACGGACACGGTTAGCCGGCTTTTATGTGGGTGTGGGTGTATTCATGCTGAGAGAAACAACAAACACTGTAAGCGAAGTTGATAAAAACAAATAATGAGAACTAGGAGTGATAATTGTGTTGGGAAGAGAGAGTGAAAATAAACTTAAATTGATCTTAAAGTGAAAGAGTTTAGTTAGTTCTTAGACGAAGAAACATTTACTAACAAATTAAATTTGATTTTAAAATATGTATATATTTGAGAATACTCCCAAAACTTCAAATTAATATTAAAATAAATTCTTTATAAATATTAAAATAAGTTAAAAATATTTTAAATCACAAAACAAAATTAAATTTCTTACAGATTTAAAAACAGATTAATATTTTAATAAAAACTGAATATTTATTAAAGTTTATTTTTTCACAGGAGTTTATTAATAGAGGTCTGCATGAAGTAGCTAAAATGAAGTTCGAAGCATTCGTGTTCGAAAGGAATGGAAAGAAGTCGAATGTGAAGTCGAACGATTTTGATTGAGTTGTTGAGTTCGTGTCAGACTCAGTCGCCCAACGTTCATACGAAGTGACACGAAGTGAATGAATGAGAACGCTACTTTGTTTTGAGTTTATTTGCGTTTGTTTCGAAACTAGATTTAATTGTCATATTTTCTTTTTTGCATGCGTTTTTTCTATTGTTTTTATGTGCGTAATAAATATAAGAAGGAAAACAATGATGAGCAATATACAGCTTAATATAAATACAATTTATAAAATCTAACTCTAATTCTTGTTATTAATATGAGTTTTTAATCTAAGTTTGAATCCGAAAACATAATTTTATTGACATTTTCTGTGTTGGTGGCAATAATACAAAGCTTTTCCATTATTAACACAAAATATTTATATGCAGCTCATCAAATTCATTTTTTTTTCACGTAGCTCACTCCTTCATTTGCACTCATTTCATTAAGAAACTGTCGTTTTGGAACTCAATGTCACTTACACTCAAACGAATTCAATTCAAAGTATGCCACGCACTCACTCAATTCGACATCGTTCGAATTAATTCATTTGAACTCAAATTTTGAGAAAATTCATGCAGACCTGTATTATTTGTGTATGTATAAAATTCATTGATATTTGTACATTGAATATGGAACGTCACGTTATATGGAATTTGTTAAAAGGTCAACTGAAAAGCAGTTGAAAAAGGAATATTCTTCCGTGCATTCAATTGCTTTCCCTCTCTAGAGGAATACGGAATTCTTGGCAAATATGTAGTCAATATCATTTGTCCAGGGATTCTTGAATGCTCGCCATTCGCTCTGGAGCTGGACGTAGCTATTGTCCTTGCATCGAAAGCGATACATCTGCGTGGTGACCTTCTCCTGGACCTGCATAACCATTTTATGGGACTCGACTAGGCTAGAGATGTCCTCGTTGTGGAAATATTCGTAAAAGCTGGTGCCCAGTATTTCCTGAGGCAGAAAACCAATCACCAGCGTGGCACTAAAATCAAGAATCAAGGGATATGCATAAGAAAGGTTCGCTGTATGCTATTTTAAGAAGGACCCACCGTTGATCAATGAACAGGAACTTGCCCTCCGCTGAGTGGCGAGATAGGAAGAGCGCATGTCTAACGTGGGGATTATGATCCAACGAGGAGGGCATACTAGAGTTGAGCACATGGGTTGGTATACGGCCAATGGCAACGAGGCAGGAGAGATTCGTTGTTTGATTATCGCTGTCGCCATCCTGATCCTCGTCCTTGATGGGCGTCCAGGACTTTAGATAGCCCGTGCACTGTATGACCTGATACTTGTAATCCATGCTCAGCTTGGATTTGCGCTTTGTGGAACTGCGCGAACTGGAAGACGTGTCCGATTCCTCTTTGATTTGATTGTTGGCCACACGCAGTTTCATGCGACAGAAGAAGGAGCGCCGTGCACCGGGACAGAGGCGGCACAGGCTCTGCGGCACATCCGTCTTCACTGGCAACATAGCTAATGAGAGAAATGTGTATAAAAAAAAGCAGGTATTAAAACCCCAAACGAAACCGAAACCTTTAACCGGTAAAAACCGATTGAAATTTAAAACCATAACTGAAACCGTATCTGAAAAAGAATTTTCATGTGACCGAAAACTTAAAAACGAAACTCTGTAAACTGAAATAACCGTTTAGTAACCGTTTCATTTATAAGGCTTAATTTCTGTTTGTCATATGATTTCTTATTAAGAATTGAAAAAATTATTAATATTTTTGAATTAAAAATTGAAAATACAACAAGAGTTATGGTGTAACTTTTAAAAAGTATTTTGAAAGCATGTTTTATTTTAATTTATTATTTTAAAATTTTAAACAACAATTTAAAAATAATTTCAGATCTCTGATATTCGTGTTATTCGTTTTGTCACTGCGGACGGCAGTCCGCTCTAGTGACGAAAGCAGTATTATATTATTGAATTTCTTTTTATTTTTCAGTTTTAATTATGATTTTTAATGATAATTTTCTTATGTTTAATTTTAAATTTTTGTTTGTGATGTTCGTGATCAAATAAGCGCAAGTAAAATAAATTTGTTAAATGTTTTTAAAATGTAACTACACTACATCAAACTGAAGAATATGTGGAATGAATGTGTAAATGAAACATTCAGAAAGTTACACCTTTTTAATAATTATTATTATTATATTATTAATATAATTATAGTTTTTTGTGAACCGAAACCATACCGATATTTTAAAAGCTAAACATACAAAAACCGCTTAACCGTTACGAAACCTTTATTCAAAGATTTTGCTTAACGAATAACCGAAAACCTAAATGGAAACAGAACCGAAACCGTAACTGCAACCGATATTCGTTTCGGTTTTAATCCCTGATTTTAACTATCGATTGCGATGTACTCACTTTTGGCATCGATAAGCCGCTCGCGAGGACACTGTTCCAGTGAGGATAGCTGCTCCTTGACCTTGCAAATATCCTTGGGATGCAGGACATCGAACCAGCTCTGACCCAGCAGATCGGATTGCGTGCAATTCAAGACACTCGATACAGAGTCGGAAACATAGAGAATGCGTCCACGATCACAACCCACAACGAAGAGGAAACCCTCCGAGGCCTGCAAAATGATCATCTTCAGTTCCTGGTCGGACATAAAACTGGGCCTATAGTCGCCCCCATTATAGGGATGCAGGCTGCCCCGGATGCCGCGCAAATGCTGCACGGCCATTCGCAGCACGGTCAACTTGTCCAGCTTCCGTTGCATCGCATAGCACATGGGAATCATCGAGGAAAGCTCGTTGATATATGTGTTCATCTTGTCGCGTCTCCGTTTCTCAATCTCACTGTGGTTGTGCCTAGTCCCCAAAATTGAAAGTAATCTTTTGTTAAGGTGCATTTACACTAGTTGACAAGCTTGTCAATTTCATCTAAGTAGGCTTTGAGTTGACCACCGTTTACACTAGAGTTGACTAAGTTGCCATCAAAATTTTCAGCCTACTGAGATGAAATTGACAAGCTTGTCAACTAGTGTAAATGCACCATTATTCGTATATATGTAATTAACATACTTGCGATTCTCATCGGAAGTGCGCGTTGATTTCTCCTCGTCAAATGTGTCGTCCTCCAGCTCCTCCAGGTTTTCACTATAATTGAGAATAAACATGTCTGTTAACATCAACACCGAACAATGAAATACAAATCCACCCTATTAACCCAAAATATAATGAGGCAACTGTTGCGCCCCCTCCCCCCACTGTTTGTATACATGTGTGTTTGTAAACGCTTGTCTGTGTGAGTAGATTACACACACATGCATACATACTAGAACATTTGCAGTGTCGCTTGAATTTGTTTTTTAACTGGATTACAACTTACCAAAAGTCTTGCATCGTTACGTTTAAATAAATTTCCTTAATCGGTGCCGATATATATATATATATATATATATATATATATATATATATATGTATTAGGATATTTGTTTACAAACAATTGTAAGATACCGACAGCAGCAAAGAACACGACAATTGACAAGTATCTGCAATTTGACGAACTGCAAGCTTTTCCTGTTTCTTGAGCTTTTGAGTATGTATGTCTGGCAACGCCACGCTGTGGTGCATTGAAAGCTCGCAATGCACTTATTATCGAGCTTAAAATTGTTATCTACCCTTTCTTGCAGAGTGTATGCTAATTTCGTCATGAACTGTGTGAATACCCCTCCTAGACTTGTTTATTTGGGTTTAAATTAAAATTTATTGCAATTAATAATTTTAAATATTATTTATATAATAAATGAATTTATACATTTTTTTATTTAGTTGTTCTAGTTTATAGTTCGTGTAACAATTTAAAAAAATAAGCAAGTAAAAAAACAGCATTATCAAGGCGAACCGAAGATAATGATTTTACTGATTGCAAGTGAACAAAATCTATTTAAATTAAATTCTAAGAATAAATATACAACATAGTATATTTATTTAACAAAACGCTGCTTAATTATATATGATACATTTTATCTAAACATATTGTTATGACCTGCATATATCGATCCCAAAGGCATCGCGTCTCTTGATCTCTGTGAAACAAGTGCATTAAAATTTAATTAATGATTAATTACACGTTTAATTGAAAGCAGATTTGATAAGCCTCACCTGGATATTTCCAAATCGAGCACACTCTGAGTTATGGAGGATAGAAATTTATTAACCTGCTCATGATTCCAGCCATTTTGGCGCCAAGGCTCTATCAATTTGTCGCATAGGTCAACAAATAAATCGCGCAGCTCTCGATTCCGATGCAGATTGCACGCAATTGTGATTAATGCACGCCAATAGGAACGGAAATTGCCATCCAGCTCATGGAAGGCACGTTCCAGCAGCACCGGCTTAAGACGCAGACAGACAAGGCTGCAAAATAAAGAAGCGTTAACAAAATAGCTATTGTTATATGCATATCATTAATTTAATCACACACTGTTTAATCTCTTTTTCCTTGTCCATCAGACAGCGCAGTTCGCGTAAATCAAGCAGGAATTCCTTGTCCATTTCCGTATCATAGTATTCGGGTCCAGTGTGCTGAAGAATCCAAGAGATTCTATGTAAGATCTGCATACAAATTTGTCAACGTTTCTAACCTGATACGTATAGGTCCAGTAGATCATGATGGAGTGAGAGCAGGTGAGTAAATCGCCAAAACTCAAATATTGCAATTTCTTTTTAGATGTCTCAAAGCGCAGACAAGCCAAGAACACTATGCATGCGTATTTTCTGTAATTATTAATGCAATTTTACAACTACAGTCACTCAATATAGTTTGTATGCACCCTAAATTTTTAAAATTTGTGTATAACAAAAATGTTTTGATGCAAAAAATTTGTTCAAACAATTCTAAGAGTGACTGCAAATAAAAATGTTCAAGAATCTATTTGATAGTATTTTTTTATGATTTTTTGAAAAGGAGGAAAAAGGGGTTAAAATAGTCGTTTTTAGCAATTCATATCATAAAATCAATCAATCATAAAAATACTAGCAAAGAGATTTCTGAAAAATTGTTTTTTTGCAGTAACTCTTGGAATTGTTTGAGGAAGTTTTTTGCATCAAAACATTTTTTGTTTCAGATCGAGGAAAAAAGTTGAAAAAGTAGACTTTAACAAAAATACAAAATTTTTGTATTGTTGAAAAGGAATTTAAATGAATATAAGATTAACTTAAGAAACCTGCATCAATACTTTTTTGTTATACACAAATTTTTTTTTAAGTTTAGGGTGCATACAAACTTTAATGACTGACTGTCTCTGTCATATCAAAAAGAGGAATCTACGTACTTGGCCAGCTCGGTGGATATAAAGAAATGCTGTTTTATATTGTTGGTCAGCGTGCCGGGCAGCTCCTCGACAGCCCGAAATATGCGCTTCACATTGTCAAATTGTCGACTGTTTGAACATACATATATTAGTTGCCAAAGTAATTAAGTAATCTCAACAAACGTACCGACAGGATTTAAGCTTAACGCATGTTTTCTCCCCAACTTCATCCAGGTCCTTGCGATAGCGTGAGGTTAATTTCTTGCCCAGTATTTCTCGAGCCACAACATCATCAATTGAATAATATTTCTCAATGATCAGGTCGCGTGTTTGAGGTTCCAGTTGAAAACAGGATTGCTCCATCAATTTGGTGGGCGCATGCAAATAAAGTTCAATCAGCGAATAGGTGCGATAATGATCCAATACATCGGATGCAATCAAATCGATTGGAGCACCCATAGAATGTCCAAATCCCTTCTGCTTCAAGTAGCAGACGGCTTCGCTGGCTTTTTAAAATAAGGTAAACAAGAAATAAGTGAGGCCACAAAGCAGATGACAAAGACAAACAGACATACACGAAAAGCCTTCGATCCATAGCTGATAGATTTCTGGATCCACAAGCGTGTAGTTGCTTATAAACACGTCGACATCGGCCTATAAGTAGTACATTTAATAATATTTAAGTAAACCATTTGGCATAATATTTATCATGTCTTCTTACCATGTTTCACTTCTCTCTCACTCGCTCTTAGGGTTGTTGACAATATATCAAAATATCAATATATCGATATTTTTTATAAAAAATGATATATTTATATCGCGATATTAGATTTGGCGATATATCAAATATACGATATTTTTTTTGATATTTTGCGAAATTTGTGAGTTCATAAGATTACGAATAAGTGCCTTTTAAGCAATTATCAAAAAATTATATAAATTATAAGCAATAAGATTTTTGAACATTTTTTTTGCAGTCACACCTAAAATTGTTTGAAGAATGTTTTTGCATCCCAACATTTTTTGGATAAAATCGAGGAAAAAAGTTTTGAAAGTTGACTTTTTTTTAAAATTCGAACATTTCAATGGGTACTTATTGGGTTAAGGAAAGTTATGCGTCATTCAAACGGAATTTAAATGACCTTTCCAAATATATTTTTTAAATTTTAAGACTTGGCTTATAATAGCTGTTATAGTAAAAGAAAGAGTGTACTTATTAATTTGGCCAGTAGTGTATATGAAAAAAATATATTATGAAAAATATGTATGGAAATATATACTGAAATGAACTGTATATTGATTAAATATATTGTTATGTTTGATAAATAAGACTATCTCTTTTTACTGTGGGGCGTATTACTTTTTTTTTTTAAGTAAAAAAAAAATATATCAAAATATATCAATATATCGATATTTTAAAATGATATATTAAATATCATTTTGATATTTTTTTAAAACAGAAAATATCATCGATACGATATTTTAAAAATATTCGACAACCCTACTCGCTCTACGGTGAAAAAAATCATGTGGCAGCCTTGGCTAAGATTGGCAAAAAAAAAGAGGTGGCAACCATAAGATTCTACGGATAACTCAAATCCTATTAACTCAATTAAAAAACGTGAGTTAAAAATGGAACTTTCTTAATTTTGAAGCTAGAATTTTGAAAATTTCACTCGAATTTTTGTTGAATTTTTCTGAAATTTTTAAGATTTTTTTTAGAATTTCTTACTAAACTTTACCACGCGAAGAGTCTCAAGCACCAAACAATTTTAAAATGAACTTTATTATTTTAGAACATTTATAACTTTCTTGGTTTTTTAAATTTGTAAGTACAATTTTATTTATTAATTTTTTGAAAATAATTAATTTCATTAGAGAAAATAACATGGGACCAATTTTCTATCGATGATTTTCCACCACTAGTTTTTAGAGTTGTCGAATCGCCCAGAAAGAGTTCAATCGATTGTAGTTTTGCAAACAGACAAGAGGTGGCGCCACATTTATTTTTCCACATTTATGTTAACATGTCTGTTAACAGATCATTTTTATTTCGCCGCACCCGATTTGAATTTGAAATTTAATTTTCATTATGCCTCCTGCAATCCTGATTGTGGAATTTTTGAATGGATGGCGGCGACAGGAGTTTGCGAAATGCTTGTTCTGCTCCCCGAAGCTTATGCTTTGGAGGAGCATTAGAAACACAGGGAATTTGCTCAGGCATGACATGGTAAAAGGGGTGGGGGGGGGGGGTGTTGTTTTGTTATTTGTTTTTTGTTATTGTTATTTTAATTTTTTTCCAGAAATTTCACCCCGATATAATAAAGAAAAAAAAAAGACGTGCAACAAGTCGAACGAAATGAGGAGGTGGAATGTGAGGAATAATGAGAATGAATAAATAATACGCCAATTACATAAATACAGTAAGAACACAAACTTTGTAAATTTCCATAATTTTTCATAATTTTATATTATTTCCAGAGTTAAAAGTTAAAGTTAAGTGCCGGGGCAATGGGACTCGAACGAACTATTGAGCGAACGAACTAATTACCTGAACTACTGAACTTCGTTCGTTCACTTTGGTGAATTAGTTCAATCGAACTTAGTCCGAACGATACGATACAACTCTATGGGAATATCAACTTTTAAGAAATGTAAAAAATGTAAATTGCAACTATAAAATTAACTGTAAATAGCCAAAGGCAACGTGCACAATACAATTTCAGTGTAAATGGTGTGCGCGCAAACAAATTGCAAACGCAACAATAGCCGCAATAATAATAACAACAACAATACGAACGACAACAGACAAACGGACGTCGGTCGTAGTCGTCGTAGCCCAATTGCAATTGCAACAATTCGATGAACAACTTTACATTCATATCCAACAAACATCAGCAAAAGAGGGAAACCAATAGAATCCGAAGAAGAAGAAGCAAATTAATTGTATCGTGTTGTTTTGGTGCAGAATGGAACAGGATTCCTCAACTGAGCTGCATCTGAGCAGAATACGTGACAAAGATTTGGCCGCATTAACCGACGACGTGCGCGATGTTGTGAAAGAAGAGGTCATATTAGAGAATCACCATCATCATCAGGTAAATCAGCAACAAACACACAAAAAGCTAACACAACTACTGCCGTTGGCGGCAAGGGTGGTTCGGTTTGGTTCGTTTCGTTGCGTTTCGTTCGTTGGTTGGTCGGTTGATTCCTTCGTTCGTTTCGTTGGATGCTCGCGCAGCCAACGCGCAGTTGTAGAACGCGCTGTATATGTATGTGTGTGTGAGAATCTCTCTCTCTCTCTCTGTATGTGTGTGTCCCCCTTGTGTATGTATAGTGGCTTGCTGTAGAACAAGTGTGTTGCATGTGTGTGTGTGTGTGTGTGTGTGGTGGGGCGGACAAACAGTTGGGTGGATTGGTGGCGGGGAGGAAGAGGCGAAGGCGGCGCAACAAAAATGCGCGCGGTGCTTGCGCCCTACACGGCCCACAGGCAGTCAGAGCCAGAGCCAGAACTAAAGCTAAAGCTAAAGCCCGCCACCATCTCCATGTCCAACCCCCTCATATTTGAAACCCACAAGCAACTCCAACAACGTCAGAATTTGTGTGTGGCGCAAATTGTTGTGTATACCGATTTTCATTTTTCCATGCTGTGTTGTTTACTTACACAAACGTAATTTTCCTTTGATTTCTTTCATGTTCAAAAAATTAATACAAATTCAACGAAAATATACAATAAATGAAATAAATTGTGAATGCATCGATTGTGGGCATTTGGAATAATAATATTAATGTGACGACGGCATAACAAACAACAAAACGAACGCGACTCTGTAATGTGCGCTATGGTAATGCAGTTGGATACGAAAGTTCGCATGGTCACATCCTCATCAAACGATAACAGCGGCAGCGGAGGCGTCGGCGGCGGCGGCAACGGTGCAAACGGGGGTGGCGGTGTTGTATCAGTGCCCGTATCCCTGCCAATTGGTTCAATGATAACTGGTACGGCCTTTAATGTGATTACCCCCGATCAGTTGCCGCACTTTAAACCGATGCTGTGCGTCGACAACAATGGTTACCTGTCCAGCAGCACGGTCAGCATGGGCGGTGACCTCAAAACGATTGTCATACAGCAGCAGCAGCAACAACAAACACAGACAAGCGGCAATAATAGCGCTGGGAACACAAATACCACCGCCACAAACACCATTGGACTGAATCACGATGGCTCTGGTAGCAATAATAGCCATGATAGCATGGGAACGCTCGAGCATGCTGCTGGCGGCGGCAATGGTGGCGGTGCTGGCAACACAACTGGCTCCACCGGCTGGGCGGAAACCACATCCAGCACACAGCACATGGAGGTCTTCCAGATACGCTGTAAAACCACCTGCGCCGAATTGTATCGCAGCAAACTGGGCTCTGGCGGCCGAGGACGCTGTGTCAAGTATAAAGATAAATGGCATACTCCCAGCGAATTTGAGTGCGTGTGCGGTCGTGGCTCCAGCAAGGATTGGAAACGCTCCATCAAATATGGCGGCAAATCTCTACAATCTCTCATCGATGAGGGCACGCTAACGCCGCACGCAACCAACTGCAGTTGCACAGTCTGCTGTGACGACGAAGCAGGTGAGTCAGGTGAGAGTTTCATAATTCACAAAATACAATTACAAATTACCTAACCTTAACCGATCCCAACTTCTATTCCCTCTTATGACCAAGGCTGCATTTACCCCCTTCAACCTGATTCTGAGCTCTTTCTTAAAAAGGTTCGATTGGGAGAAAATAATTAAAAAATATTAAATAACAGGGATTGAAATTTAAAACCGTAACTGAAGCCTCTAACCGGTAAAAATCGATTGAAATTTAAAACCGTAACTGAAGCAGTAACCGAACGGCAAAATTGCATTTGACCGAAACCTTTAAACCGAAACTCTGTATACCAAAATAACCGTTTCATTTATAAAGGTTAATTTCTGTTTTTCATACATAAAAAAAAATTATTTTTCATTTTTAGTTTTGATTTTTGATTTACATTTTCTTATGTTGAATTTTGAATTTTATTTGTGATAGCGCAAATAAAATAAATTTGTTAAATGAAATATTAAAATTGTTAAAATATAACTAAACTACATAAAACTGAAGAATATGTGAAATTAATATGAGAATGAAACATCAAGCAAGTAATGCCTTTTTAATTATGTTTATTATATAATTAATATATTTATATTTTTGCAATAAAACTTTTACTTTGTGAACCGAAACCATACCGGTATTTCAAAACCGAAACATACAAAAACCGGTTCACCGTTACGAAACCTTTATTCAAAGATTTTTCTTAACCGATAACCGAAAACCTATATTCGCTTCGGTTTTAATCCCTGTTATATAATAAATCATAATCAACAATTAGATTTAAATTTACTAAACAATTTTTCAGGCTCAAAATATCATAGAAATATGAATGAATTGAGAACTTAAAATTATTGTTTTGTATAAAATTTAATTTTGAAGACTGGCAGCCTCTAATTTTTAATAGATTCCCCATTTAAGAAAATACCATTCAAATTGATTCCTCCTATTGGAATGGTTCTGCATTCTGTGTTTTTTAGCAAACTTTTATTTTATTTCCTATTTAAAATACATAAAAGGTAGAAATAAAATACAAGTTTACTAAAAAAAAACACAATCATATTATTTGTTTTTTTTAACTTATTTATTATAAATTTGATTATTCAAATCTAGATTGTCTTAACGGACCAAATCTGGCAACAGTGCCTGAAACTGTTTCCGAACTAACTGGGAACTAGTTGCAAATCTTTCTTACTGTCACTTTTAACTTTGTGACACTTTTAAACACTTTTGTCCCATCATCTCCAATTATCTAATCATAATAATACAAAATTTGTTAATTGGATTCTTGTAGCATCCGGTCCTGTGCGTCTTTTTACGCCCTATAAGAGACGAAAGCGAAATCAAACCGATCTCGATGTGGAGCCGGGGCCCAAACGTAAACGCAATACGCATAGCAACAATAATAATAATAATAATAACAATAGCAACACCAATAACAATAATACAAGCGGCAGCAGCATTAACAATAACAACGTGGACCCAACGCAACAAGCCGCCGCTAGTGTTGTCGATGAGAACAATATGTTTTTAGCTGAAGATAATATAACGTCCAAGGACGAACCGTGGGGGGCGCTCAATGACAGTTTAGACACCTCCACCGAGCTGGTTGACCAAACGCAAATGGGCAATCCGTATGAGCGTGAAACGTTTGTGGTTAATATTAACGATACGGGCTCCATTGCCGTCCTGGACAGCAGTCAATCGATGAAGAACATCGAGCATGTCTACTGCACCATGGTGAAGGCAACCGGCGACTTTAAACGCCTGCTTAACGATATGAAACAGAACTATGAGCGACGCATCGAGGTACTGCAAAAGGAACGCGATGCGGCGGTCAGTGCGATGCGTGTCCAGGTCCACACAGACATGGATGATCCCAACATATCGGGATCATTGCATGGCAACGAGATCATATCGGCAAAGAAAGTAAGTGAATTCACTCTGAGAATGGGAATGATACAATTTGCTAACTAATTTCCATTTTTAAATAGTGCGCCAATTGTAATCGGGAAGCGTTGGCCGAGTGCTCACTGTGTCGAAAGACGCCGTATTGCTCAGAGTTTTGCCAGCGAAAGGATTGGAATGCTCATCAAGTGGAATGCGCAAGGAATCCACAAACGACAACGCAACAGGTCATGTTATTGATCGATGATCAGTCCTAAGCAACGTAACGAATTGTACATACAAATTTTACTACTAATTAATATATGATTATACAAGGCCCCCAAGTCCCGCCCAACTCCCTATCCACGATCCTAAACGATAGCACCTATCAGATTAGTCTGATTCTTGTCCAGCTCCAGTTACAGCCCAGTTTCCCCTCATCCTTAGCAGGCCTTTCCAATTAGACTTATGTCCTATTATAATGTAATTCTTAAACGTACATATTAACTATATAAATATATGTATATATATTTATATATACATTTTACTATCGAACGTAGACAAAAATAATCAGAAAAGTTGTGGCAAGCGTAAAAATCAAAGCAAGCGTCGAAAATAGGGACGACTTGACATAGCATAAATGGAAAAGTTTTAGCTACGATTTGATAGAATGCAACAAAACAAAAAAAAAATCCGATAAAAAAAGCGAAAAAAAAAATATTAACACGTAATTCAATTTAAATTAAATTAAATTTATAAATAGTTGCAAAGCGCATAGCATAAACACAATACCGAAAGAACTCCTCCGCCCCCCGTCCCTGATCCCTTCCTATAGCCCGAAAAAAGTCCTTTTCTCTATATTTTTCCTCACTGCTTGACAACTTTTTGCATAAAAACAAAAAAAAGAAGATTAAACAAAGAAAAACAAAAAGGCAAAAAACCAAAAGCGAGGGATAAACAGTTTAAGCAGTTTAAGCAGAAATACAATACATATTCGTCTATGTATACATTTTTCATTAGACACTAAGCACATAGTTAAACTTTTAACATTTTACGATTATAATTTCTATGGATCTACTGCCCGTCGTTACAAGCATCCAATAAAGATTTCAAAATAAAATAAAAAAAAAAACAATAAAAAATAAAATAAGAACCACACACACACAAAGACAAGCAAACCAACCAACCAACAAACGCATACAGACGTATATTTTTCAGGGACTAATTTCAACTAAAAAAATCAATGTGAAGGAAATATGCTACTATAAAATGGTATAC
Organism: Drosophila quinaria; assembly: GCA_035047525.1. Classification (NCBI taxonomy): domain Eukaryota; kingdom Metazoa; phylum Arthropoda; class Insecta; order Diptera; family Drosophilidae; genus Drosophila; species Drosophila quinaria. The sequence goes on along the minus strand of JAWNPO010000510.1, from coordinate 720,947 downwards.
ACCAAAATTCCTATTTCAGTCGGAACTATCGACATCAGGGAAAAACTTATATTTTCAATTTAAAAGATTAAAATCAAATTTAATTCTTATTTTTAATTTTTATTTAAAAAATCAAAACTCAATTTTTTTTGAAGTTGTAAAATAACACATTTCTGATTTTATTAATGAAAATAAAAAAAATGTTATTTTTGATTTTTATTTTACAAGTTACACATAAGAGTTATTCCGTAACTTTTTTTTAAAATTAAAAAAAAAACTAATGCGATACTATTCTTTGGTATTTTTATGATTTCTAGTAAATGTTTGGTATTTTTAGTATGAATTGGTATTTTGTTTGCCAATAACTACACTAGACGGCATATTTATTTTGACAACATTTAAAGTTAAATCTACTCATAATTTGAACCTACTTCATGTACATTTTGGCATCATTGGATGCTATTAGAATTGGTTGAAGAATTTTTTTGCATCAAAAAATTTTTTTTCAAAAATCGATTATAAAAGTTTCAAAAAGACCTATACAAAAACTCAAAATTTTCAATGGGTACTTAATGGGTTACGAAAATTTTTGTATCATTCAAACGGAATTGAAATGACCTTTCCATTGATGCCAAAATGTACATGAAGTAGTTTCAAATTATGAGTAGATTTAACTTTAAATGTTGTCAAAATAAATATGCCGTCTAGTGTACTTCATACAAATATAAATAACTACAAAAGAATATAGAAGAAAAAATTAAATATAATAGAAAAAGTCGGATCCTTAATTTCGACCTTAAGGGACATGTGATGCATTATATAAAAGATCTGGAATCATAGATCAAGAATATTTTTAAATTTTGATAATACTTCACTTGGTTAAAAAGAAATTCACTTTAACTTTTATTTTTTTTATTTTTAAAATAAAAGTTACGATATAACTCTTATTTGTAACTTTTAAAATAAAAATTAAAAATAACTCTTATTTTTTATTTTTATTGAAATACATAAGTGTTATTTCACAACTTTTTCTTAAAATTTTAATTTTAATAATTATTTTTGACTTTTTAAATAAAAATTATTTTAAAACTTAAACCAGTTACGGTCCCTGACATTATTAGTTATAAATAATTAACATTAATTATGTGTGTGTGTGTGTGTGTACATTTTTAGTGTCGTTTTCCGATATCCTTTGTAAAGTTCTTGGACGCCCCTCCTCCTCCTCCGTAAGCAGCTGTAACAATTTATAGTAGTCTGTAGTCCATATGCAAGTACATTCATATATACTTATGTATGTAGAATATACATATATATATATATCTTTAAACTAGCTATATATTCCGGTTCACACAGATACAACAGAGGACACACACACAAACAGACCCACAGATTAACAGCAGATATAAATACATATATTTATATCCAGATCGTTTACAGATCATGATAATTCGTTTCTTTTATCGATTCGAATTTAAAATCTTTGTTCTCAGATGTCTGTAACGTTATCGGGAGAACAACACATACACCCAAACACACACACATAGACACACACATGCTGAAATATCAATGCGAGATGATTGAAAAGATTTAAGAAAAAATGATGAATATAAAAATATATACATACATTTAAATGTACAACGCTTACTTTTGTCGTATTCTTTGTTGAATTGTTTTAAGTTTCTTCTCTATGTATGTGTGATATAATACCAAGAAGTTCCCATTAAAGTGACAGGGTAAGTACGATTTACAGGAAATATAGCATACTTTTTGGCGCCCTTAGATGCAATTTTATGGAAAAAAATCTATGTTTTTGTATTTTTATTTCTTTAGAGTCTGAATTTTTCTATTAAGCTATTTTTAATTTTCATAAAAATTCTGTCACAAGTTTTGATATTCTTTCCCCAATCGCTATTTTATTTGCCTGATTTAATAGAACTGATCTCCATTCATTCAGTCCATTAAGAAAGTGCTTAAATCTCTTAAAACTTATAAAATTGTAACTGGAACTGATCGAAACAATATGTATTATAAAGCTCACATGGTAAAAATTTGTAGAAAATCGTCTATTTCAAATCTTTTAATAACTTTAAATCTTTCATTAATTAATCTCATACCAAACGCAAATTGGTAGGCATATTTCTATACAGAAAAATCGGATAATACAAATCGAAGATATTAAACTAATAGATATCAAATCGTGAAGATTTGGATGGACATCTTTTGAGTTTTTAATGTCTATTATAGAAACTAGATTATTATTAAATTATTTTCAAATGAAACGATTTGCAATATTATATCAAGCTAAAAGTTTTCTATAATCTGAAAATTTGTATGCCAGTATTTGTCAGATAAAGCCTCATTTTAAATTAAATAAAAAGAAAAGTAAAGTTTTTTCCGAATTTTACTTTCAAAAAAATTAAGATTATACATATATTATTATTATAATACATATATAATAGAAGTAATAAAAATGCAGGTTGAAATATTTGTTGTTAGTTCATATTATGCACATGTTTCATTTATTATTGCATTTTGCGTTTTGCATTATTATCAGTATGCTTATTATTATAGTCTATTACCAAAAATAATTTCTTAAAACTTGTTTACTCGTTTCATTTATTTATAGGTATGCATTTAATTACTTTAAGTTTTGCTCGCTTAGAGTTCTTTTATCTTTCTTCTTTCCTTTCGTTTTATTTTTAGTAGATAATTCGATTTAATTTGCTTGCGTTTTAACCAGCGATAACTTGTTTTGTTTGAAAACACACGAAACTTGAAGAACTTTTAAGGAATAACTACAAGAGAAACGCTAAATTATGTTATAGTGTAATGGGAGAGATTTTTGGGATTGTGTACACTGAAAGAAACCGACATTTAAATACATCTTATTGTTGGTTTAGTAACTAATTTGTGTGTGTGTGTTGCTGATTTTTTCGTGATAAGCTTTGTTTTTTTTTATGATTGTTTTTGTTCTTTTTTTTTGTGGTTGTACACACAATACGCGTGTGTGTGTGTTTCATAATTAATAAATATATAAAACATACATATGTGTGTAAGTATATTAAATAACGTGCCTAAATTTAAAACATTTCACAATTTTCTAAATAATAATATTGTGTTTAAACATTTTTATGAAATTTATCAACAAATTTCGCTGCTGCCCAATGAAGAAAAAAACAAATACATACGTAATTATTATAAACAATTGCTAAATTGGTTGTTCAAGTGGACAGGGACAGGAGGAGGACCGGGATTGGCGGTGTTAAACGAAGCCATACACATACACAGTGGAGCATTTTAGTTAGTAGAAGCGTCTAACTTATCTCGAGGCTCATTTACAATACAAATCGTTTTCTTTTTTGTTTCAAGTTTAGTTTTTTTTTTTCTTTTTGGAATCACAAATGTTAGCTATAGTATTTAAATACACATGTAGGTAAGACATTGAAAAGGAAAATTCTAGCGTTTGATGATGGTGTTAGAGAGACTGCGATTGCAATTGTGGTTTCTTCTGATGCAGCTGTTGGTGCTGTTAGTGTTTTTCTTGTTCCTATTGTTGGTGGTGTTTGTGGTTGTTCTTGTTGTTGTTGGGGTGTTGGTGGTGGTGGCAAACTGTGGCAACCGGCAAGCTGCGCAGCTTCATTCCAAATTTCGCACCTCAAAGCGCTTGTACGTGTAATTGATGAAGACCCAATCCTTGGCAATTTCACCGCCCTGCGGCACAGGCGCCGATGCTGCAGAAAAAAGAAAACATACAAGCAAATGAATAAAAATGTCTGATAGCTATTATAAAAAATTAAAGTCACTTACGTATCTCCAGTGAGACATCCGGAAATTCATCGAAATTGGACGTATCGTCAATGGAACGCACCTCCACGGGTATTGCTGCTGGACGCTCGCGAATGTGTTCCCAGTCGACGCCACGAAAGAACGGCACCGACTTTAGATCCTCGAGACCGCGCTGCGATCCCAAGCGTCTATCGGCCTCGCAACAGAAATTAATGATCGTCTCTTTGGCCTCCTCCGATATGGGTATTTCGGGCGGAAAGATTAATGTCTCACGCCAGTTCATCACCTTGCGATACGTGTCTTGCGGATTGTCCGAACAGAACGGCGGATACCCAATGACCATTTCGTACATAATTACACCAAGTGACCACCAATCGCATGCGGGTCCATAGCCAGTTTGCAGGAATACCTCGGGTGCTATATAATCGGGCGTGCCCACTGTACTGTAGGCAAGGGCGCGTCGATTCCGTTTCCACGATTCAGCACGTCGTTTCGAATCCATCGGGCTATCAAAATAAATATATAATGTGATTATCAATACCTGTTCTTATTGCTTGGATTAATCGTTACTCACCTGGCGCAGGTGCCAATGAAATCGGATGGTTTCGCCTGCGACAGATCACGATAAAAGTCTGTGCGATGCGACTTCTTTAAGCCCGTGCACAGTCCAAAATCGGAGAGCTATATGTCCAAAAAAGAAAAAAACAAATAAATGAGTTAAATATTTTATTATTTAGTTGGGGAATATGTTACCTTTAGATGCCCTCGCGCGTCCAACAGCAAGTTATCCGGCTTGATGTCCCTGTGTATGAAACCGAGCTTGTGTATCGAGTCAATCGCTAACGCAGTTTCGCTTATATAGAACTGTGTGCACTCCTCGGATAGCGTATCCTTTTTCATCAGAAGTGTCATCATATCACCGCCAGGCAAGAATTCCATTATCAAATATAAATTGACCTGGTCCTATTGTCGATTTGTCAATTTTTATAAAGATAATTAGTTCAAGAGAGCGAAGCAAATGATAATATAAAAGAGAGATAAAGTATAAGCGAATTCAGAGAAAAGCAATTCCGCTATTAAAATTTCTCAGTGCTACAGAAGTTCGAGTGATTTATTTTTTTAGCATGTTCAGCAACCTTTTCGAACTAGGCTGCTAGGGTTGACCCCTTCTGAGATTAAACTTTCCAAGGCTCTTATTTTAGCAACTATTTTAAGTTTGTCATTGCAGAATAATTGGTTTTTCTTTTATTTCTTTTTTAATTTAAAAAATTTAATTTATTTATTGGTGCGACAAACAATAAAAGTTACTCGACAACTCTAAATTCTAAAATTCGCACAAAAAATTTAACAAATTCAGATTAGTTGACTGTGGCATGGAGAAATGTCAAGTGGAACAGATTTCTGTAGCCTGATTATTTTATAGTTATTTTTTTTTAATACTTATAGCACTTTTGCAGATATAGGACAGACTCGTTTTTTTTTGTTTAATTACAAATAAATTATAAACAGCTATTTGTCATTTTAGAACCAAGGAGGTACATATTTTCCATATAAAATTCAGTACGTTTTGCACGCATTCAAGTTCTGCTGGGTATTTACATATGAGTAAGTCTGTGCATGTGTATATGTATGTTTGCGAAAACTTTCACCAAGAGAACAAATCAAAACAACAACGACAACAACAATGGCGCAGACCATATGATTTGGCAAGCGCTTTTGCGCTTGTATTGGTTTATTGATTTTCAACTGCAATTTGTGAGCGATAACTCACTGGTATTTGAGTACTGTGACTGCGACTGTGACTTGTGATTTCTGAGAAAGGAACTTACCTGAAAACTGTAGTACATTTTGACCACCCATTGATGATCGGCCTCGACGAGAACATCGCGCTCAGCGCGTACGTGGGCCACTTGCTCTTTCTCTAGCATGTCCGCTTTGCGTAGCACCTTCATGGCATACACATGTCCCGTGTCCTTTTTTTGCACTAAACGCACCTCACCGAACGCACCGCGACCAATCACCTTCAATGCCTCAAAGTCCTCGACACCCAGTCGCAATCGCTTAAGGCGCAAATATTCCGTCTCCTTTTGCGCATGTTGTAAGCGTTTCTCCTGGCGTTGAGACTCTGTTAGACTTTCGTCCTTCAATTGCGCCTCTAATTTGGCCAGACGCTGTTTGCGTTCGCCGTATTGTGTCACCAAATTGCTATAGTAGTTTTCCAACGTCACCTTGGCCTTGGTGGCTTTGTCCAGTGTGTGATCGCTGAAACGTATGGAGGAGCCGTCCGTGTCCGTTCTGCTGCTCATCATCTAAACTGTGTGAGTGTTGTGTGTGTGTGGGTGTGTTGTGTTTGTGTGCTGCTGCTGCTGATGTCCCTCTCGCGTGGGTGGGTGTGCGTGTGTGTGTGTTTATGTGTATGCGTGCGTGGGCTTTACTGTCCTTGCACGAATTGTACACTTGCTTAAAGCACACACACAGCTTGATATATTGCCTTTTTTCCTTTGTAATATATTAAATTTCTGCCCTCCTCTTTCTTGTTTCGTTATCGTCGTTCTTTCTTATTGCGAATTAGTGTTGGATTGCTCATGAGTGAGTGAACAAAAAAGAGTTGCTCCCTGAAGTGAGCAAGTGAACATGTTCCTGCCAAATTTCTCTTTATAGCTCACTTGTTCTTTTTTGCTCGGTCTTGTTCAGTTATTCTGTTTTGCTCATTATTTATTCTCAGTTGTTGCGCACTTTCCTCGAATTTTCCCATTGCTCTTAGACCTCTTAAGAATTCAGAATGTCGCTTATCAAAAAGGTGTAGCAAAATATGGAGCCATTTCGAAGATGTCGGAAGTCAACAAGCTAAATGAAAGTATTGTTAATGTAACGTATGATATTTTGTATTAATTGGGTGAGGGCTTAGTGAATAACTGAGCTAGTGAGCAATATAAATGGAGCAACTGAGCTAGTAAGCCACTGAACAAGTGAGCAATCTGAGTGAGTTGACTCACCTAAAAAAAAAAGAACAAGTAAACATGTTCACCTAAATGAGCAATGTTTACCCAACACTAATTGCGAATAGGGTTGATATGGTAGTGATATATCGAATGCATATGTATCGAATGGTATGAGCTCATTTTCTGATAAGCTGAAAACTTTTGTTATATGTCGTCACTCCTTTAACATTATTGATATCGGTGGATAACAAGATATTGTTGGGCAATCAGCTGATAGTTAAATAATCGGCGCGCTTTTTTTATTACAAAAATTAAATGTTTTAACAATTGTTTATTTGTGCATTAAGATTTTAAGTGATTAAAGAATTTAAATTCGAAACTGAAAATAATATAGGTGATAATTTTATTAAATATTTGGCTGGCGTCACCCCTTGGGGTTGAATTTCTAATCATTTATTCTAATTAATATATTTCAAGCCTAGCTCTAAATTTACTGAGAGTGCCAATACAAATGAGATACATTTCCTTTTTCATAAGATAAAAAAAAAATAATGTTGGAACTTGCTTAAATTTGAACTAGAATTTTTAAAATTGCACTCGAATTTTTGTTGAATTTTTTTTCGAATTTTCAAGATCTTTTTAAGAATTTCTTACCAAACTTCACTAACAAAGGGTGTCGTGCACCAAACCAATTTTAAAATCAACTACATTATTTTAGAAAATTTATTTTCTTTTTTTTTTAATTTGTAGTTACAAATTTTTAATTATTTAAATATTTCCAACATATGTCGTGCTGCCAGACTGCCACACATTCAAAACTGTGGCTCCACCTATTGTACTTTTGCAAAAGATAAAGACAATAGTCGCTGTCTTTTGACAGGGTTGCATAAGCAATAGAATATAAATTCTAAACGATAGTTTTAGACAATCAGCTGATGGATAGTTAATTTTTACCTTTTGTTGCAAAATATGTGTTTGTTTTTCACAATTCGAGCGCTATCAGAATTATGGCGCGCACAACCGACTTTTCGGATATTAATTTCAACTGCTTGCTGTTGATATTCAAGCTGCTACACAATCTAGACGATCAGGTCAATTTAGCACTCTGCTGCCGGCGGTTTCGCGATGCATTTGTTTATTTGAATCGCCAGCGCTTCGAGGAAATTGTTGACAGTGATATTAAACTTAAGAACTTGGATGATTGGCGTGCCTTCTTGTGGATGTGCGGCGCAAATGTGAAAAGATTCAAGTGCTATCGCGATGACGATCATCCCTTGCAGGTGCTGCCATTAGTGGCCAGATATTGTGGGCGATTGGAGAGCATCACGCTCCGAAATGCGACAGTTGCCAAGACGCAGCCCTTTTTGCTGCAATTGAGCTCGTTGAGGAAGGTGTATGTGCGCAATTACAAAAGCACAAGTAAAGATCTTATCAAATCCATGCGGTTTCGCTTGCCTTATATCCAACATCTCGGTCTGGAGTGTTTTGACCGTCGGGAACGTGAGTGAATACATGATGAAATTATATCAAGGTGATGTATGTACATATTCGTTTGATGCGAAGAGTATAGAAAACCAAACAAAACAAGTTTTCTATATATATATCTCTTTCGTCTCTCTCAGAGTTGACAGCAAAAACGTCGCCCCGAGAGAGAGCGAATACATTACCTTTATATAATTTCACCATGAGTGAATATTTTATCTATTCAAATTAAGTTTATTGTCTTGTTTATTGTTTTTGATTAACTATTTTTTTTGGCAGTGCAAGAACTTCGCTATTTTATCAATCTCGAGGAGCTGCAATTGTTCGATGAGGTGACGCCCTCAGATTTTATTGCCATCACGAAATCCCTAAGGAATCTGCGTACACTGCAGCTGCGCAATGCGAAGAACTTTTTGACCACACCAACGCTGAAACAACTGGCCAGCAATTGCCGGCAGTTGGAGAAGCTTGCCTTTCAGGATTGCGATGCGGAACTCACTGCCCTTACACTATTTCCGTATTTAAGATATCTACAACTTTATTGCCCGGATAATCAAAAGACGCGCTTGTTCAAAACTTTAGCTGGCAAATGTGCACCACATTTGGAATATCTTGTATTGCATCGCAAGCAATGGATCGACGAGGAACAAGCCCATCATATTGGCGCCATCAAGTCTTTAAAATGGCTTGTCTGTAAACCACGCAATGATCGTTGCATTAATCTTCTGGGGAATCTAACGCAACTGGAGTGTCTGTCAGTGCAATGTGCTCGAGATATTGGCGAAACAGAGCTATTGAATCTAATTCGCAACAATGATCAGTTGCGTTATCTGAACATTTGCTACTGCCTGGGCATAACAGATGCCTTCGTCGTGGACATGCTCGACATTTTGGTCAAGCGTCGCACAAATCAGCCGTTGGAGCTTTATGCGGCTGCCACAGATATTCGGCACGACATTATGGAAAAAGTAAGTAGTTGCCAAAGGTAGCTTTTGCGCAGTTAAACTAAAATTTAATTCAATTACAGCTGCCAGCTGATTATGCGTCCAAATTGCTTATATTGTACTTCGAGTGCAGTCAAGGCATGCGTTCTACTGAACATTTTTATAACGATGAACCGGAATTCGATCGGTAGTCAATGGGAATTCAATGCGATTATACACATCAATCTGTAATTGACAAGCAAGACAAAGATAATACCCATTAATTAATTAATATTTATACCAAAGTATATACTCACATTTTTATATGTATGTTGTGCATTGATTGTGCACATTAATTTCAATTATCTTGTTATTACACACTTTAAGTGCTAGATTTTTATTCCATCTAATTTTTGAGGCTTATTTCTCAAATAAATTAAAAAATATTTTATATCCAACATCAAAAGTTATTTAATTTTAATGCATAAAAAAGGAGAATTGAATTTTTCTTATATTTTTGTCCATTTTGTAACATTTTATTTTGAATTAATATACCAACTTCACCACGAGCAGGGTAACGTGCACCAAACATTCTTTAAAATGAACTAGATTTTTTGGTAACAGTCTAGAAGCAGTAGCCACCTGTAAAAAAAAAAAAAAATCAAAAACAAAAAGAGGGCAATTTATGATAAATTTAGGTGAAACAATTTTTAGGGGGTCTTTTTTTTATTCAATATTGAAATTTTAATGAAAAATTAACATATTAGTGGCAATATGCACAAAACAACGATGCAAAAGCTCATTTTGCATTGAAAATATCGAAATTTCAAAATTCAATAAAAAAAAAACTAGCAAAGACCCCCTAAAAATTGTTGCACCTAATTATAAATCGCCCTCTTTCTGTGTGTGTGTGTGTTTTTTTTTTTTAACTGGCTACTGCTTCTAGACCTTTACCGATTTTTTTTTATCTAATTTAAAATTTATTTGGTTTTATTAAATTGATCTTTATTTGTGATGAACAATATTAATCTTACACTTAAATTGCGCACCAAACGGCTGACTATTTTCTTAGTGTTGGAAAGCGACTATGAGTTTGATGACCAACATTGATTATCGTAAATCAATCGATGGCTGCCTCTTATCGAAAATATGAGATGGCACGGTAGAGGTGGAGAACTATCGATGGCACTATCGATGGTCAGGCACTTTCGAGCCGCCATCGATAGCAGACGTTCACTTTCGATAGTGGTCGATCGTTTTTTATGATGCTCAACTCTTCACAGAAAGCTCTCATTTGGTATCTGCATTTAAGTTTTGTGTTTAATAATTATATTTTAATGACATGGATAAGAAGAACGTAACGGAACTAACCCAATACAATTTTAATTTCTTATTATTTATTCATGTCTGCCGATACTGCGAGTCCGAGATCGCGGAACTTTGGCTATTACAATAGCGAATAAAATCGCTGACTATCGATGGTGCCGACTATCGATAGTTCTCCAACTCTAGGTCACAGTAAACATTTGCAGGTGGCAACAGTGTTAGTAGGTGGCCAGCAGTACCATCGCTATTTTAATTACATTTTTAGTGCGATTTTGTTTTATCATTTTTATTTTCTACACTCTTTTTTAAAATTTGTACCGAATTCATAAATATTTGCAATACTAATAAAGTAGTTAAAAACTGGTAATCGCGGAAATTGCATTGTTTTGTGCATTGAGTGCATTGGAATGCAGCTGTTCGCGTACGCTTAGTGACACTTGGGATACTTGTTAGCTGGCAACTCTGTGTGCACTCGCACTGAAATTGTCTGCAAGACATTTTTTTTGTGGTACACTGAAAAGTGTAAAAAAAAAACACTTAATTGTGTAGTTACGGCAATTAAGTTGCGCAAAAGTGTGTGGCTGACACCCGATAATGTCCTGTGCCGCAACGTTAACAGCGGCCAAAGACTCGACAAATGCCGCTGCCAGTGGAGCATCTTCGGCCACATCGGTGGGTGTGGTAGTCAGCGGAGGCAGCACTGTGTCAGCTGGTGGGGGCAGTGGCGGCGGTGGAGGAAGCACTGCTGCGGGCTCAGCCGCCGCAGTCGCTCGACGCTTTTCCATGGAAGGAGTTGGTGCGCGTGTAATACGTGGTCCAGACTGGAAGTGGAATAAACAGGTAAGTTAACGCAATAAAAAAATTAAATACATATATACATAAATAGAAGAAGATACTGGAATTGACTATCAATTGGCACCAATTTAATTGAATAAAAGTGCCCCTGACTTTTAAATAACAAGCTTGTATGTGTGTGTGTGTCTGTGTGTTTATGCTTGGGAGCAAAGAGTATAACGATTTCGTCTTTAGCTTAGAGCTACGCGTACAGTTAATATTTAAATAAATTTTAATATTTTATCAAACTTTCAGGCAAATGCACTTGGTTTCTACTCAATTTCAGAGTTACTTTTATTGATTTTGTCTGAAGTTTATTTAAAATTGTCTAATTTTGAACTGCAATTAATTTGCATTAAATAAATACCCAAATGCATTTTGTTTTTATGAATTATTGAACTTTTTGTAAAACGATTTTATTTCCAGCTGCATTTAAAGTAATTTGCATTTAATTTGTTGTCATATTATGTATTTTTTTATAAGTTTCTTTAGTTATTTCCCTTGTTGAATTTTTTTTATTAATTTAAAGTATTCTTTTTAAAGTGAAATCCTTTGAAAAACCATGAATTTATCGAATAATGTAAATCAAAGTAATTTTACAAGTATGGAGGAGAGCGTAACCCAGCAAACAATTTCTATCGCGAGAAAGTCGCAGGCGACTCGCCCAGAAGTTTCAGGCGACATCGCCTTCACATTAAAAATCGATCTCCTTCTGTTAGAAAGTGAGTGAGATTTTTGCGAGTCTTCCGAAAGGCTCTTCCGCGACTCTTCTTAGGAGAGTGGAAGTGGCTCACTTTCTAATAAACAAAAAAAAAAGTGGAGAGACCTTTCGAGTATTTTTATTAAGTATCAATTTATTGTTATTAAGAAACTTTCTGTGTTGGTTCAGGAATTCGTTCAAGCAGATTACGAAGTATGACAGGTCGACAACCACGGTTGCCACAATTGGCGTTTTTGCGCCAAAACTGGCTCTTTTTTTCCTGTGCGCAATGGCACTTGTTTTTTCGATCAGGCTTTTTTTTCATCAGTTCAGAATAGAGATGGGCACGGGCCGGGCCGTGCTTCGAGTCCCGCGGGCCTCTTCAAAAAATTACCGGGCTTCGTGCATGAAAATTGGAAACGGGCTTTTTTTCGTGGGGGCCCGGGTCTAATTATAAAAAAACCGGAGCCCGGTAAGCCCGAAAAGTCAAGATTTAACACATACTTTTCAAATCGCTGGATAACAAAATTTCCGTAACTAAATTTCTTATGATACGCAGAAAAGTGAGCAAAGAAAAAGTTTAAGACTCTGCTTGCAAAAAAGGCTCAAAAATCAATTTTGTATCTAACGAAAAATAAAGAAATAATCATTAAAAAAAATTTTTTTATATAGTAATATCGGGCCAGGCTCGGGTCGGGCCTCTTGAAAATTTGACCGGGCCGGGCCTGGATCGGGCCTGAAAGATTTATTTCGGGCCGGGCCGGCCCTTAGGATGCTTTGTGAGGGCTCTCCTCTTATTCTCTCGCATTCCTTCGATAGACAGCTTTCTATCGCTAAAAAACTCGCCTGGAAGATTCAATCTTCTATAAATCTCGCAGAAGACTCTTTTCGCCCAAATGTTTGCTGGGAAGGTATTTAAGATTCGTAAATCGCTTGTTCAGCTGCTTGTCTTGTTGTGTGCTTCGTTAGCACTGACCTAGACGAGGTGGCTTTGGGGTCGATCTCTGGAGATCGATGAGCAGATTGTGCAACGCATCGTCGAATGCACCCTTAACAGAGTTACATTAACAGTTTAGTTGATAGCGGACAACGAGGCGTTGAGTAGCGTGACAAGAGCAAATGCGATTTAATTATAATTTTCGCGTTGTGATTAGCGTGAGTTTTACAGTCGTCTCTCCCTCGGCTCCCTCTCTCTCTCTCTCTCTGTTGTTTAGTGGCGTGAGTTTAGTTCAATAATATTAATACATCTGTTAATTTCTTGACAGGATGGCGGCGAGGGACACGTGGGCACCGTGCGCAACTTTGAATCCGCCGAGGAGGTTGTCGTTGTCTGGGACAATGGCACTGCTGCCAATTATCGCTGTGCCGGCGCCTATGATTTGCGGATCCTGGACAGCGCTCCGACCGGCGTGAAGCATGAGGGCACCATGTGCGATACTTGCCGACAGCAGCCGATCTTTGGCATACGCTGGAAGTGTGCCGAGTGCATCAATTACGATTTGTGCTCCATTTGTTATCACGGCGATAAGCATCATTTGCGGCATCGCTTCTATAGGATTAGCACGCCGGGCGGTGAGCGGGCCATGCTCGAGCCGCGTCGCAAGTCCAAGAAGGTCCTGGCACGTGGCATCTTTCCGGGCGCACGTGTTGTGCGTGGCGTCGACTGGCAGTGGGAGGATCAGGACGGTGGCGTTGGACGTCGCGGCAAGGTTAACGAGATTCAGGATTGGTCATCCGCCTCGCCGCGCTCCGCCGCCTATGTCATTTGGGATAATGGCTCGAAGAATCTGTATCGCGTGGGCTTTGAGGGCATGGCCGATCTCAAGGTGGTGAACGATGCGAAGGGCAGCAATGTATATCGCGATCATTTGCCGCTGCTGGGCGAGAATGGGCCTGGCAAGGGGCCGCATGGCTTTCAAATTGGTGACAAGGTCACCGTGGATCTGGACTTGGAAATTGTGCAATCACTGCAACACGGACACGGTGGCTGGACAGATGGCATGTTCGAATGCCTCAGCAATGCGGGCATGGTGGTTGGAATCGATGAGGATCACGATATTGTTGTTGCCTACAATTCGGGCAATCGCTGGACCTTCAATCCCGCTGTGCTCACCAAGGTATCGTCGCCCACGACAGCACCGCCCGAATTCCAAGTCGGAGACATTGTCAAGATTTGCTCGGACGTGGAGAGCATCAAGATGCTGCAGCGTGGTCATGGCGAATGGGCGGATGCCATGCAACTAACACTAGGTAAAATTGGACGTGTTCAGCAGGTGTACCATGACAATGACCTCAAAGTGGAGGTGGGCAACACATCCTGGACATACAATCCACTGGCTGTCTGCAAGGTGCTCTCCACCGGCGCTGCAGGAGCGGCTGCTGGTGCCACCGGCGATGGCAACTGTGCTCCGGTGATTCCCAGTGGTGAGCGCTTGTCCGCCATCCTGAAGAAACTCTTCGAACCGAATGTCTCTGGCGATGCCACCGAGGAATTTGTCAAGGCCGCTGCCAATGGATTTGCCGTGAGTTGCACAATGATCCTACAGTTAATATACAGGCCTGTTCCGGTTTTCACTTGTTTTTTACGAATTTCAATCCGAAAGATTTGACCGAATTTCCCCCAAATTTTCCTTCTGAATTGCCTGTCGAATTTCCCTCCTATAATGTGTTGTATACTTTTCGGCAGAAAAGTGCTGAAAAATATGCTGAGCAAATCAGAATTTTGTGTCTAAAGAATTTGCGCAATTTATTAATAAAATATGTATTTAATCAGTAAGTAGAAACATTTTTCAAAGGTTAAATCTTCATAAGCTAAAATTTTTGTATTTTTAAAAGAGCGGGTTTGTTTCAGTGTTGAGAAAAGTCTGTTTTCAGAGTTGTCAATTTTTGTTATTTACAAAAAAATAATCTCTTCTTTTTTGCATTAAACAGTTTTGTCCAAACTTGCTTTTAAAAAACAAGACATTTTTATATTTTACGCAATGCTTAAAAGCACTTCAATTTTGATTAAAAATATGTACCACAATATTTATTATTTTTTTCTCATACTCCTCCTAATAAATAACCGATTCACTTTCACGGAAACTAGAAAAGGTCGATCAAATCCGACAAACATTTTTGGTTTGAGTCTTATCGATTTGATTTATTAAAAATCAAATAAAATTTTTTTTTCTGATTGTGAAACATTATTCCTAAAGCTTTGGGCTATTTTATTAATATTTTGATTTAAATTTTATTTTACACTAAGTATCGATTTATCCCTTCCGAACTCAAACTCATTAGCTCAATGTCAAGTGAATTCAATCCGTAAAATCTTGCCAAAAGTGAAAACCGGAACGGGTGAAGAAAATGCATTTCTGCACTTGTTGTTTCATAGATATTATACAGATATTAAATATTATACATTATATAGAAATTAAAGTGAAATTCAAGCGAAATCGATTTCTGTGGCACCCCTGATAGATTGTAAATTTAATATTGTCGTATACATAATGATCACCATAGTTGATTTCTGTGATCTCTCTGAGCGTGCCAAAGAAATCCCTTCTTTCCTGTACTTGTTCCTTGTTAATAAATCTCCCATATTCCAGTCGCGTTGTGAGGAGTACTTGGCTGGCGCCGCCCAACCCTCCACGTCCAGTGCGGCAGCTGCCGCAGCTGCTGGCAGTCCCAGCGGCGGTGCCGTGCCGGAGGTGAATGTGAATGGAGTGTTTGCTGGTCACACGGCGCTGCAGGCGGCCAGTCAGAATGGTCATATCGATGTCATTCAAGTGCTGCTGCGTCATTCTGTCGATGTGGAAATCGAGGACAAGGACGGCGATCGAGCTGTGCATCATGCCGCCTTTGGGGATGAGGCGGCGGTCATTGAGATTTTGGCCAAGTCTGGTGCGGATCTGAATGCGCGCAACAAGCGTCGTCAGACTTCGCTGCACATTGCCGTCAACAAGGGGCATCTGAATGTGGTCAAGACGCTGCTCACGCTGGGCTGTCATCCCAGTTTGCAGGATTCCGAAGGCGATACGCCACTGCACGATGCCATATCAAAGGTGGGACTAACTAATATTGAAATTAATATTAGAATTCATGCTAAGAATGCTTTTGCTTTTTTAGGAGCACGATGAGATGTTGTCGCTGCTGCTGGACTTTGGCGCCGACATCACTTTGAACAACAACAACGGATTCAATGCTCTGCATCATGCGGCGCTCAAGGGTAATCCCAGCGCCATGAAGATACTTTTGACAAAAACGAACCGTCCATGGATTGTGGAGGAGAAGAAGGACGATGGCTATACCGCTTTGCATTTGGCGGCACTCAATAATCATGTCGAAATCGCCGAGCTGCTCGTGCACATGGGCAAGGCCAACATGGACAGGCAGAATGTGAATCTTCAGACAGCTCTGCATTTGGCCGTGGAGCGTCAACATGTCCAGATTGTTAAGCTATTGGTGCAGGATGGCGCCGACTTGAATATAGCTGACAAGGATGGCGATACGCCGCTCCATGAGGCACTGCGCCATCATACGCTGTCGCAGCTGAAGCAACTGCAGGATGTTGAGGGATTTGGCAAACTGTTGATGGGTCTTCGCAATGCCAACAACAAAAAGGCATCCGCATCGATTGCCTGCTTTCTGGCGGCAAATGGAGCTGATTTGACACTGAAGAATCGTAAGCTGCAAACGCCACTGGATTTGTGCCCTGATCCGAATCTTTGCAAGACTCTATTGAAGTGTTATAATGAGCGTAAGACCGATGATGCCGAGTTGCCTGGAAATGTGGCTGGCACAAGTCTCAATGCCCGGGCTCGGGCTCAAAGTGCAGCGGCAGCTGGAACTGCAGCTGCAGCTGCAGCTGGGATGCATCAGTCGGCCACGGCGAATATACCACTCAATACTGTGGCCTCGGGCAGCGCCTTTGGCCTCAATGGCATTAGCACGGACATGGCGCAGTCTCTGCACGTGGAGAGCAGCAGCAAGAATTCCACTAACGCTGGCAATGGCCACAACAACAATAAACCGACCAGCCTGGAGGAGTGCCTCGTCTGCTCGGATGCCAAGCGGGATACGGTGTTCAAGCCATGTGGTCATGTCTGTTGCTGCGAGACGTGTGCGCCGCGTGTCAAGAAGTGCCTCATCTGTCGGGAGACGGTCTCGTCCCGTGAGAAGATTGATGAATGTCTCGTTTGCTCGGATAAACGTGCTGCCGTCTTCTTTCGTCCGTGTGGCCACATGGTCGCCTGCGAGCATTGCAGTGCACTGATGAAGAAGTGCGTCCTCTGTCGCACCCAGGTCGATGAGATGCTTCCGTTTACCCTCTGCTGCGGTGGCAATGGCACCGCTGAGAAGGTAAACATCGCCGGCACCGCCTGCCTCCTCACCACATCCGAGGAGAGGTTCATTGAGCCGCCGTGTGTCAACACCTCCGGACATAGCGTGGCCATGAACAACACGGTGGTCACCCCAGTGGCCGGTGGCAGCAACAGCAGCAATCAATTGAATAGCCAGAATAATTTACTGGCTGCTGCGGCAGCAACTGCGGCCAACGCTATCAATATGCCAGCATCGGGCATGTTGGCGCCTTCCAATGTCAACAATTTCCAAATGGACGATGTACAGAAACTGAAGCAACAATTACAGGACATCAAGGAGCAGGTGCGTCACACATTTACAGAGGATTATAAACGATTCTATATACGAATGTCGAAAAATATTACTCAGAATACGAAAATTAGGAATCGAATAATTGGGAATCCAAATTACGAATCCGAAATTAGGAATACAGTTATTAGGAATCTAAAATTAGGAGCACAAAAAATTAGGAAAACAAAAATTAGGAAAAGTCGAAATCAAAAATATTTTATTAGAAAACTCGGCTTTTTTTCTATTATCAAAAAGATATTTAGGGTGTTCATTTGACCCTAGCAGCGTTGCAGGTTGAAAACGTTGCAAGCTTACTGCGAGAACAGTGCTTTACGTACATCACTTTGAACATATTCAAAACAATGTTACCAAAAAGCAGCTTACTGTGAATATGTGCAGCGAGTTGCACATAAAGCGCTGTCCTCGCAGCAAGCTTGCAACGTTTTCAACCTGCAACGCTGCTAGGGTCAAATGAACACCCTAACTATTTCTCGGACCATTTATTTCAAAATCAGTACTTCGATTGCCAGTGCATGTGATATTTATTCGAGCCATTTATTTCAAAATCGACATGTTGATATTGTGTTTATATAATCAACAATTTTTTCATGTTTGTCTTGGTCGTATGTTTTGAGTAGCGATTTAAGACGGTTGTCTACCCTTTCATATTTATATTGTCTTCTTTCGAGCCTATCTGCAGCGTTAATTTAAATAATCTTAATGTCTTGTTCATCTTGCTCTTTCATCAGGTATTTTAAAACGTTGAATATTATTATTCGAAAGAATTTAACCAATGACAGGAAAACCAAAAATACTTTTCACATTTTTTTTTCCTAATTTTTGTACTCTGAATATTTTTCATTGTTGAAATTCCTATTTTATTATTCATAGTTTTTTTCTTCCCAATTTTGGATTCCTAAAATTGAACTCTTCGTTTTTTTTTCTTTTTTAAAATTCCTTAAAAAAGTTTCGGGATTCGTATGGGGTACCATTAGAACCTACTGAATTTTACATTAATATTGTTTTTCTCTGTTGCAGACAATGTGCCCCGTTTGCTTCGATCGAATCAAGAATATGGTATTTCTGTGTGGACATGGCACCTGCCAGATGTGCGGTGATCAAATCGAGGGATGCCCCATATGCCGCAAGACGGTGGAGAAGCGTATATTGTTATTCTGAAGCACAACATATCAATATCCATTGTTGGCACACATTCCGCGCACAATCTCCAAGCGAATCTCCCATAAATTAAGTATTATTTAGCGAAAATATACTCGTATACATACAGATTATGTATAGACAGATTAATATCGTCTTATAAAGCAAAAAATAATAAAATATATATTTTTAACAAATATTTCACAAACATCCCAAGTTAAGCAGTTATACTCTTGATTTTATCGGTGGCCTCCTTGCTTATCAGATCCTTGAGTATATCCTTTTTGGCCTCAAAGTAATCACGGAACCATAATATATGCTCCTTCTTCTCCTGAGCCGTTACATAGGGATTCTTGGAGAGGCCCACGCAGACCAGCTCCATGAAGTGACGTATGGGTCCCTTGTTGGGACACCAGCCCTCCAAATGCTGTTCGAGAAAGATGTGCTCCGAGAAGTCGACGTTCGCCTCCTCCTGTAAATCCTGCTCGTTGTTAATGGGAAACCGCCAGAACTTTCCTTGCGACGTCCACTGCATCATTTGCTCAAAATGATTGGCCGGCGGATGAGCCGTCTGCAACTTCAATTCGCGTTCATTCAGCGATGACCAGGTTGACAGCATGTCCGGTGAATCCAGCAAGGTTGGAGAGCCTTTGGTGAAAATACCCATTGGCTCGCTTCCGTACAAATTGACGCTACCCGTGAAGACTTCCGGCTCGCGTTTAACTTGCCGATGCGGACGTTGTGGCTTGCGATCTTCGGATCCGGATCTGGGGCGAGATGCCAGCGTGCGTCGCACATACTCGCCACGAGAGGGCTCCTGCTGCTGTGGCTGCTGGCGGCGATCAATCTTCATGCCCACAATCAATTCACTGAAATTGCATATTTGTATACAAACAGTTTATTTAACCCTTTGTGGACTTACCTCAAATTCAGCTGATTGTCTGTGCTGCCAGCTTCTGCGGTTGCACCCTTGACATCACCTTGTGGCGCATCTGGTGCAGTTTCCACGTTGTGTCCGAGCAGCTTGGCAAGCAGCTCGGATTCGGTTTGTTTTCTCTCACTTTCGCCAGTGCCCAGCATGCTGGCAATGTTCTTAGCGGCTGTGATGACATCCTTGGTGGCGGTCTCCTGCTTGAGCGCCTCCCTACGTCGCCGATTGACGTCGCCGGGACGTGGGAGCTCCGTGGTCGCCATTTGGTCGTTCGATTGCGTTTGCATGCTGCCCAGCAAGCGATTTAAACGCTGCGCCGCTGTTTCTGTTTTATTATCTGCTGGTTTTCGCTGCTTTTTGATTTTTTTCTCATCATCGGAAGAGGAGGCACCATCGTCATCTTTCGACTGGGAGGAACTGGAGTAACTAACAATGCCCACGTTTTTGCAGGCAGCCGGCAGCAATGCCCTGTAAAAATCAAACACAGGGTCAACTCAGTAAAAACTTATATTGTCCGCCAAAGAGCTTACCGTATATTAAGCCTTTGTGTGCTGCGCAGTGCCAACATTTTTGCTAATTTCTTTTACAATTTTCGAAAAACAAAAATCTTTTCGCAGGTGCCGCTCGCGTAACAATAATAATTATAGATGGCACTATCGATATATCGAGAGTCGACCTGTTTTCCCACCAGAGGTGGACCGTCGATAGTGCCATCGATAATACCATCGAAATAATAATGGGATTCCTGAAAGCGTTTTAGATTTGGTGTAGATTTCGCAGTCAGCTGTTCACAGCTGCTCCATACAAAATTTTCCGTGGTCTTACTAATTGATTTCGTGAAATCAGACTGATTTCGTTTTCATTTTGATTTGGTTTCAAACCGCTGTGTGACAAGGGTCGTTCCGTCAACTGGTTTAGATTTGGTTAAAAATAATCTAAACCAAATCTAAAACGCTTTAAGGAATCCCATTAATATTTTAAAAGAACATTTTAACCTGACTATCGTCCTTTTCTGTGGTCACAAAACTATCGGTTACTCTTACGTGTGTGTGTCTGTTCGTGGTTTTGTTGCGATAATAAAAAAGAGACACAATAAACAAACATAATATAATAAATGGTGTTTGTTATCTCGACAAACTCGCAAGATGAGTGGAAGCACCTTTAACTTTGAAATAAAGTTGAAACGTGAAAACAAAGTGTATTACGAGAATGTAAGCAAGTAAATAAATGGTAACAATGTTTATAATTAATTGAGAATTCATTTGCATAGGATATGCTGATAGGATGCGTGCAGTTTCAGTGTCCAACTGAAACGAAACACGATGGAATCCTTCTAACACTCGATGGTGTCGTCAACTTGCAGCTGAGCAGTAAAACTGTGGGACTCTTCGATGCCTTTTACAACTCCGTTAAGCCCATAACATTGCTGCAGAACAGTCTGGAGCTGTCGGCGCCGGGAAAACTGGGAGCTGGCAATTCAGAGTTTCATTTTGAGTTGCCGCTGGTGTGCAAAAAGGAGCCTCGCAAATTATATGAGACGTATCACGGCGTCTTCATCAGCATCAATTATCAGGTCAAATGTGATGTGAATGTGAAGCGAAACTTTCTGGGGAAATCGTTGCAGAAAGTGCAGCAATTTTGTGTGCAATACAAACCCCTGCCCCTCGGCGATGAGGCATCTCGGCCTGTGCCCTTCAGTCTGAGCATGAGCAATTCCAAGGAGCGTGTAACCATGCCCAGATTCCTTATCACTGGTCGATTGGATCGTATCGAGTCCTGTGTATCGATGCCCATTACAGGCAGCTTAACCGTGCAGCACACGGAGGCGCCAATAAAGTCCATTGAAATGCAGCTAGTGCGTGTGGAGACCTGTGGCTGTGACGAAGGCTATTCCAAGGATGCCACCGAAGTGCAAACCATACAAATTGCCGACGGCAATGTAATGCCCAAACTCGAAATACCAATATATATGGTGCTGCCGCGCCTATTTACATGTCCCACGCTGTTAACCAAGAACTTTAAAATTGGTCAGTTGCATTTTGAATTCCTCAAAGACTTTTCTTTTTATAATGCGTATTATTCTTACAGAGTTTGAGCTCAATTTGGTGGTGTTGTTCAAGGAGGATCACAGCGTAAGTGAGAACTTTAAAATAGTTCTTAAACGCGCCACAGGCCCATTGCCAAGCAAAATAACCACAGCGGGACGCTGAATAACTCGAATGTAGCTACTAAACTGTGTATACTTAGCTGTATTTTACAATATAAACACCAAGGCTGCAAACCTATACAATTTTTAAAAGCCTTGCTTACATTTTGTACAAAGAAATTATTTCAAATAAGAGTTATGAATGCTAATTTCAACTACAAAATCAATGTGAAGGAAATATGCTGATAAAAGTTAAATTAATACTATTTCTTTTTGGTATTTTTAGTATCAATTGGTATTTTGTTTGTCAGAATGGTTTTAAATTTTGGTAATACATCAGATATTCACTTTTACTTTTATTTCTTGATTTTTGAAATAAAAGCTATAATAAGAAATAAAAGTTATTCCTTGATTTTTGAAATAAAAGTTAAGGAATTTTATTTGATAAAAGCAAAAATAAGTGTTATTTCACAACTTTTTATTAAAAATTGAATTATAGAGATTATTTTTGACTTATTAAATAAAAATTAAAAATAATTGCTATTTTGTAACTTTAAAATTTGAAAATAATTGTTAATTTGCTTAAATTGATTAAAGAATTTTCTTAAATTCCTAAACCTTAAAAGTTATTTAAAAATATAAATGATTTTTAAAAGAACCCGAATAAATAGTCAAACAATGTCTGAAACTATTTTCAACAAATATAGGATGCACCTTTAAATCTACTAATTTCATTTTATTTATTTAAAATTCTGCGCTGACAGTGTTGCCACATAGTTATAAATAGTATATTAAAAAAAATGACCTAAATAACGACACGACAAAATTTACACATGGCGCCAACACTTGAAAATTAGACAACTTTTAAAAGTTTTATTTAAAAGGTAATCAATTGACGCACAATCTTTCAAATCAATAATACATGGCAATTTCAAAAATTATACACAAACATAAATACGTAGGTATCAATAATTGCTCATTTCGTTTTGCTTGAGATGCCGCAACTTTTGTTTTCAAGCTGATTATTATCTTTCAATTTGCAGCAGCTGCCAAAACAAACTCCACCTTGGGCAATTCTACTGAAATAATGTTACTCGTGCGCGCGTGTGTGTGATATATTTTGAAGTTTAAGGTAGCACCCTCTTTATTATTCTTATATTCCTTGGCGGTGTTGCGACCCACCGGTAAGTGCATTTCAATTTCCTGCTTGCAGGAACTTTAAATCTTTAATAAGCATGTGGGTGTATGTCGGTGTGTGTGTGTGTGTCGATGTATGTCTGTTCTCATCTCAAAGACTCACACTGACACATATAAGCTTTGCTTTTTATGTCTGCAACGGTAAAGCTATACACCGCCTCAAATATAAACAAGTCAGAGCGCGTAAAATCGAGTCAACTGCTGTAAGATACCCGTTAATCAATTTAACCCATTTTCTGGCCATTTTCAGAGCGATTTTTGGATGTGAACCAATGTATTCAATTCACAATGGAAAATTAAGAAAATTTTTAAATCCAGAAAATGTTTACTCTGATCATCCCATATTTAAATAAAAATAATTTAATATAAATTTTGATTTTAAAAAATATTTAAGTTTTAATGAATGTGATTTTTAATTAAATGTTTAACCTCGTATTCTTTTTTAGAAGGTCCAAATTAGCCTAAAAAAGTTGTTTTTTTTACGAAAAACACACTACTTTTTTATCGCGGCATAAAATGGGTTAAACGTACATTTTAAAAGCTTTGTATTTGTAAGAAGCTTTCTTTTCAGGTGGAATATTTTAATGAGCACTGAAATATTTTAATAATTGTATGAGTATCTATGAATTTTAAATTTCATTGCATAAATCATTAAATTCATTGCATAAATTCAGACGCAAGCATTGCTAAAAAAACAGTGGTGTGCAAAATGTGAATTTCTCCGCACAGGAAAAATGTTTTATAGTGTGATTTAAAAAACCACTGTTTAAGAAAAATGAAAGCAGCTATAACTACAATGAATTTATCCCTGGAAAAATTTGAAATACATTTTGAAAAGGAGTAGCAAAAACATAAAACCATACCTGTTAAATTTCGATTAGAATTACTAATCAATTAAATTATTTTTGGAAATAATCGTTGTGACTTTTGTTCACTGTTGAAAAATTTGTGATGTTTTAATGATTACGATTACATAAAATCAAAAATAATCTCAAGTTATTAAAAATTTTCGAAAATAATAAGAAATAATCAAAAATAATCATTACATATCTTTTTAAGTAGTCGGATTATTTGTGATTATTTTGGATTATTTTAGTTTCTTTAGATTATTTTGACTATTTAGTGAAAACCAAATTATTTTGAACAAAACAGTATAATACAAAAATGTTTTTTCTTGCTTTAATAACAACTTAGAAGACGTTTGGCTTAATTGTGGAATTTTAAAGGAAGCATCCCTTGTGCTCAATACGCCATTAACATCTTCAGCGCCAGTTGAACGACTGTTTTCGCTTGCCAGTATTATTAAAAGCCCTAGACGGCAATCATTGTCTGACTTTTCGTTTGAAAAATTAGTTTTAATGAAAGAAAATTCAAAAAATAGTTTTTAAATAGGTATAAGAAACTTATGTATAATTAAAAAAAAAAGAAGAAACAGTTTTGCAATAAATTGTAAGAAATTGGGCAAAACCGAAAATAATCAGAATTTAATCATTAGTACGACTGTTAAACAAAAATAATCTAATTACTAATGACAATGATTAATAATCATTACTTAACATGTATGCATAAAACAAACTTGATCTGCGAGAAAATCGATGTGCTAATTTTGATAGCTCTCGTAGTATTCTCTACATACACAATATACCCCTGCTGTCTACCAGTAACGGGTATAATTACTTAGCATAAAATGCCAGGCTCTCTTTTCGTTTCATGTGATGTTTGTGGGTGGAGGAGAGGGGATTTGTTAGGTGTCTGCTACGTCCAGCTCTTTTACATTCGATAAATATTTTTGGGTACCTGCTTTCATATGTATGTACGACGACATCGCAAGTTTCAAGTTCACTAAATTATGTACATACCTACAAACGTACATGCATATAGTGATAGTGAGTGTATGTGTGTATAATGTAATGTTAGTTAGTACATATACACATATATTTATTCTACTTGGCGGCGCAACTTTGCTCCATAAAGTAAAAAACACACACACTGTAGTACTTTTGCACAGAAACGTATTTATTCAAGACAAATAACAAAAAAACAGCAAAAAAAATGTACATACCATGAAAAACTGTTGCTTTCTCTTTCTTTAGAGTGTGGGAGTTTTCGGAATGTGGCGATGGGAGGGGGGGTGAGATGTGGGGCAGGAGGTTCTGGCTTCAAACTGAAATTGAGTTGAGAAGCTGCTGATTTTCCCCGCTCCTTTCATCTCTCAGCTGCCAGCCGCCTGCAATTTGTGTGTCACCGAAATGTACCACTAACAAAAGCACCCAGTGACAAAGTTTTTCCGAGACTTGTTGTATTTTTATACCCTGTGCCGAGGGTTTAATAAGTTAGTGAAAATATATTCAACAAAAAGTATATATTTCTTTATCATTATCAATCTGCGTAGGAATAAACAGATCTCAGGAACGGCAAGAGCTAGAATCAGCATATTTTGCATGTAGACACCTTGTAGATACAGATTATTTTAAATTTTTGATTCTTCAGAGAAATAACAAAGGACGAATTTCAAGGACCTTATCAATCTGCTTATGAATAAACAGATTTAGAGATGGCAAGAGCTACCTTGTAGTTACAGATTATTTTAAATTTTGGATTCTTCTTCAGATAAATAAAAGGGACGAATTTCAATTTTGACTTTAACTATATGCAAATTCAGATCAGACATACAGAGTTCACCACGATCGGATAATATACGAGGAAGGTATAGGACGCAGGGTACATCATTGTCCAGCACTCTCGACTAAATCTTTCCTACTTCTTCTTTTTTTGTGTGTCGTTTCGTTTGTGTCGAAATGAATAGAAGGACGTTAGGGTTTCAACTTTTAAAGTAAAATACAGAAAGTTTTTCACACCAAATGTTGCCAACATGGTTGCTTGCACACAGATTTCGATATTAGTTGGCATTGTACATGGGCAGCACTGGCAGCTGTCAATGTCGCGTCGCATTGGGCGTTGGGTTGCGCTGTGGTGGGTGTGGGCGTGGCGTGGTGTGTAGGCTTAGAGCTTGTGGGATTGGGCTTCACATTAAAGTGCCGTCACGTCGTGTAATTGATTTAAAATTAGCACATCGCTTACAAATTTAAATTGTTTACATGTGCCTGGGGACAGATGCTGTTGCTGTTGGTGTTCGTATTGATGTTACAGCTAGTATGCGGGTGTTTGTGTGTGTGTGTTTATGCATGTTTAATGAACATAGAGAACTCCCGCCAGGGCTACTGTAATCGCATTTCAATATGCTATATAACCCAAGCCATGTCCCGCTGCAAGCTGCTCATAGCTTCTCCCTGGCAACCTCGCTATTTGCCTATTTGCCCTGCAACATCTGTTGCCCCCCTATTGCAACGGCAATTTAGTTTGTACGGCAAACTTTTCATAGCTGCTCTGACCCGTAAACGAGGTCAACGCAAAAAACATTTTGAAAAATTCATATGCAAACGTATTTTCAGTTGCAGTTGCAGTTGCAGGTGCCAGATTGCAAAAACAGAAAACAGAAAACAGAAATTCCCTTTTCAAGTGCCTGAGCTATAGAAAAACTTTTTAATGGCCGCACATTTTAATAGGTGTGTTGCTCAGCGTTATACTATATTTCCGAAAAGTGTAGTAGTCTCACTACTAGTAGTACTAGTAGTTAGGCCCCAGCCGCATAAAACTTGCCTTGTTCATTTAAATTGCAACTTTATATGGTCCATTGGTTCGGTTTATTTGAATTGAATTTAATAACGATGACGCAACTATTTCAACTGCTAATTGGCAGCACTGTCAAAGCTTATCAATTGTCGAAGCAGTGCTGCCAGAATATGATAGACAAAATAAGCTAGATTTGATAAAATAGTTACTAAAATTGGCTAAAAAAATTAATAAATAGTTTAAATAAATAGACAAATAAAACTTAATTTAAAAAGCTTATCAATTGTCGAGGCAGTTCTGCCAGAATTTGACCTACAAAATAAGCTAGATTTCATAAAATAGTTACTAAAATTGGCTAAAAAATCAATAAACAGTTAAAATCAGGGATTAAAATCCTATACGTAAAAACCGATTGAAATATAAAACCCTAACTGAAACCGTAACCGAAAAAAATTTTCATTTCACCGAAACCTTTAAACCGAAACTCTGTAAGCCGAAATAACCGTGTTACTACGGTTACTACCGTTTCAATTATAAGGGTTAACTTCCGTTTTTCAAACATCAATAACAAATGTAAAAAGCAAGTTAAAAATAATTTAAAACTAAAAATTTTAAACTGTTTCGATTTTTTCCTACTCATAATTCTTGTTTTGCGGTCTCTGATATTTTGTTATTAGTTTTGTACTTTTGATTTTATTTGTAATATTCATGATTGAATTTTCATGGCACTGAGTAAGCGCAAATAAAATAAATTTGTAAAATGAAATACATATATTTTTGCAAAGAAATTTTTTCTTTAGTGAACCGAAACCATACCGGTATTTCGAAGCCGAAGCATACAAAAACCGCTTGACCGTTACGAAACCTTTATTCAAAGATTTTGCGTAACCGATAACCGAAAACCTAAATGCGTACATAACCGAAACCGTAACTGAAACCGATATTCGTTTCGGTTTTAATCCATGGTTAAAATACATAAATAGGCAATCTTAACTTAAAAATGATCATTTTGACTTAACTTTTAAAACTTTAAGTAGCTATAAATAATCGACGACCCTCCTTCGCTTTAAAGTTTTATAATAATAAAGAGAAAATATATAACAAAATAAATGAAATGTCAAAGCATTTTCATTTTCAAATAAGCTAAATTGACAGCACTGTATTGAATAAAATCCACTGCTATAATAATTGACAGCACTGTCATTGCAAATCAATTATCGAGCATTCCTTTATCGATTATTTCATTAAGTGCAGCCAACTTCACTCAATTGATTTGCATGGCTGTCGTTTCGAAGACTTTCCGCTTTTTGAGCTGTTAATTCCCAGTGCATTAGCTAATTGTTTGAACAGTTCGTGCGGAAGTCTCTCAACTTCTAGCTCAAAGTAAAACATTCTGTGCTTTTGAAGATAAGAGACGGAATTGTAGCCGAAATTGGATTCGGACCGTTGACCATTGACCATTGCTTTCTCTGTCTCTCTCACTCTCACTCTCACGCTCTCTGTCCCTGTTGCTCTTTGGTTGAGATGTGTGTGCGTCCGTTGCAAGGTAAAAGTTTTGACTAAACCCGGTGCTGCTAATTGTTACAAGGGCCCAGTTACAAGTCCATGAGTAATTAGGGTCTGGATTAGGTACTGCCTACGCTCTAATAAATTGTTGGCCTAAAGGCGTACCAGGTTCCTATCCGGTGACCGTTTCGTGTCCGGGTCCGGGTCCGGGTCCGGGTCGGGGTCGTGCTCGAGGTCCTTGTCTGGATCCGGGGCGTATCCTGGAACGTGCAAAGCACTGGGGTGGGCATCAGGACACCGCCTCTTGGCTCCCGCCTAGCATAATGCCAGCCCGCGTCCGTTGACGCTGATGTACGTACGTGTTTCGGCGTGTTTCCGTGATAATTTCAAACTTTTGCACCAATTATGTGCACGGCAGCGTCAATTCTCTCTTCGTCTATGTGTGCATTGGACTGAGTTGAAAGTTGCCTTCGTTTTTGTGCCTTTAGTTTATGCTCATTACGTGAGTGTTGCGCGCAGCAAACTCACAAATTCTTGTACAAGAAATGACGCCGTCGGCGCTCCAAAGCACAAACACACACGCACGCACACACACACTCACACACATACACTTATGAATGCAAAGGAATTATTTTTGCTTTTGCAGCGCATTTTCGAATTTAATTTTCAGGTTAACTGCGCGCTTTCAAAGTTCTTCTCCGCTCTTCGTTCTACGTGGCGTATACGCGCTTTTTTCATTGCCCATTTCATTTGGAGCGCGAGCTGCGAACTGCGAGGGGCGCTCATTAAGTAATGTGCATTGCTGGTAGTAAAATTCTTGTCATAAAGCTGTCAAAACTTTAGCACTTTCCTAATTAATTGTTGCATTACCAACGCTCCTCACTGCTCCCACTTCCCCCGTTCCCTCTTCTCATCCCACATTGCGCATTTTCCGAATGCCTAAAAATAAAGCAATTGTTTGCCGTGAACGTAGCAGAAATATTATTCAGCTGTCCAAAAATAAAAGGATTTTGCCAAGTTTTTCTTTCCATCTGGAAACCATATTAATTAATGCGTTGAGCTCATTTTGCATTTTTCAAGCATTTATAATAGAAAATGTTGCAAATTATTCAGATAAGATGGCTAAATTAAGACTTTTTTTTTGAGTTTGGAATTCTGTGACTCGTGTACTATTCTGTGTACTATTTGAGTTGCCCTCGTTTAGGTGCAACTCGTGACATCCACTTAGCTCTATGGCCACGCCCATTCACTATGACTTGACATATAATTAAGGCGCGTTAAAGTCTCCGACTGCTTGGCTGCTCTGTTTAAGAGCAGATATAAAAGTTGACTTCCACTTGACGTGGTCCAAATGTTGACACTTGACTTTTTTTTTTTTGGATTTTTCTTGTTTACCTTTTGAACATTTCCTGGCCAACATCCTGTGGCACTTGGAACAGTTCTAGCAATGTGTCGCTAGTTTCTGCTTCTACTTTACGGTCTTTGGGAGAGCTTATTGCTTAGAAAGGTGGAAAAAGAAAATATAGAAAAGAACTTCTGTCATTTTGTCCTGTCTCTTGTGTCATATAACTTTTTCCTCTCTCTCTATTATTTTGCTCGAATTGTTGGCGGAAAAGTGCATAGACTGCACTGATGAAAAAGCCTTTCAAAAATTAAGATTTAAAATTCAAAGTCAAAAAATTAGATTATTGGAATGCATACCTGTTAAATTTCGATTAGAACTACTAATCAATTGGATTATTTTTTGAAATAATCTCAGTGATTATATAATTCACTGTTGAAAAATTTGTGATTATTTAATGATTACGATTACCAAAAATAAAAAAAAATCTAAAATTATTACAATTATTCAAAAGTAATCGGTTATTTCTGATTATTTTAGTTTATTTTAGACTATTTATGATTTTTTAGTAAAAAACCAAATTGTTTCTAATTTTCACAATCAAAGTAGCCAAAGTTTTTGATTTTAGTTTCTTTTTGTGCTGTCTAAAGCAGTTAAATTTAGAAGAAAGCTGCTTTGTCGAAATTTGTTTGTGCAAAAAGTGAATTTATTTTAGTGGATTTTCTGAATAATCGAAATGTGTAATAATATTTGGTAACTATTTATGGTGATTATTTTTGATTTTTTCCAATTATTTTTGAATAATTGTAATAATTTTAATTTTTTTTTTGATTTTTTATAATTGTAATCATTAAATAATTGGGCAAACCCGAAAATAATCGAATTTAATTATTAGTTCGACTTTTAATAATCAAATTACCAATGATTATGATTACTAATAATTATTTAACAGGTATGTTGGAATGTCTGTTTAATAGTACTTTGAATAGGTAAAATATTTAAAATAAATATGTTTGATTTTAGAATCCGTTCTAATTTTTTTATCAGTGTTGGAGTATCAGAAACAGCTGGCCCAGGACTATGTAGCCTGGAGTTGAAGTTGTGTACAGAAAATTGGAATACGGGAAAAGTTCTGGTCGCATATTCATTGAAGCATAAACTGAGAGTCTCTTCCGAATATATACATAGTTACATTTTGTTTGTTTACTTTGAAATTGTAAATGGATTAGCCGCACAGCGAGCTACAGAGAGAGAGATAGAGAGTGCGTGAGAAAGAGAGGGGAGAGGGGAAGAAATTGCAAGCGCGGCAAGCCTGACAAATTGAATTTGTTACGACTCGCAGCGATGAGAAGTTTTTGAAAACTTTTGCTTGCATGGTTGAGGATATTGGACGTGGATCCCATGCTTGAAGTGCTATCGCCATAAGCTCCACGCCACACAAAACTTTACCAGCGAAAGTGTTGCAAAATAAATTGCTGTACTGAAGGTGGCCGCTGGCAAACTGTGATGCCAAGGAGTTAACAGCTATTAAGAGTAAGAGGACCAAAAGCACCGCAACCCATTGTTGTAGTGTTTGTGTGATGAAAACTAGTGGCAAAGTGCCATCAATACTGATTCTCTCAGCTTGAGAATTACCTAAAAACAAATGCCAGATTTTAAGCTTAAAGTGTTGATAGCACTTCAGGATTAATACACAAAGGTGCTGTTAAGTTAACAACTTAATTTATTGCAACCAACTTGATTCAACAGCAGCCTCGAAAATCAAAGACAAATGGCATTTGGCATAGAAAACGGCAATCAAATGTCGGATACAAATACAAATAGAGTATTTTTCAAAAAATAAATATTATTCGAAGAAAACTTAATTTCCTTGAATGAACAAAATTTAGATTTATTTAGAGGTCAAACCATAATCCAATTAACATTCCGCTTGAAAATCTGATAAGTATCTTCAGTTTAATAAGCGTTTACATTTTCGCAAATGTTGATGAAAACAATTTAAATACAAATATCAAAAAAAGAAAATGTATTTTCCAATAATTATCAAATTTGCATTCAAATAAATGAGATTGATAAAATTCTACAAAATTGGATCATACTTTTTTTTTATAATTTATGTGAATAAAAATTGAGTCGAAAGACTATTTATAAATAATAAATTAATTATATAAAGTAAAGTAAAGAAAATATAAAGTAAAGTAAAAAAGAGTTATATTATAAAAATTACATATTAATGATTTTTTAATGACTTTTAAGGATTTTCTTCAATGATAATGATTAATCTTGTGCGAAAAAACAAGACTCACAAGTAATCTTTTTAAAAAAGTTTAGGTAATCATTTTAAAGATTTGTCTTTGAGTTTTATCAGTCCTCTGCGCTTTTTTTAAAGGGATATGCAAATGAACTGGGTGAAAATCCTACACAAAAGCCATGAATTTAAAGTGAGCTTAATTTTTAGCGAAAAACATAAAAATCTTAAATTATTATTATTATTATTTTTGATTATAATTTTTTTGCTTAAATTAATTCATTACCATTATTGTTTGATACATGTATTCTAGTCATTGATTCTTTGATGTGAAAAAATTTCAATAATCATTATTGGAGGTCCTTTTAATATACCAAACAATCCATTATCATTATTGCAGCTACAGCCTTCAACTTAATTCTACTGTGGATCATTAAGCTAATCTTTGTTAACGACTTGTCAACAGCTTTTCTCAAGCTCGAGCAACATAATGATATTTAAGCTGTTTTGGTAACCGCAACATTTTTGCATTTAGGCTAATTGTAGGAGGAAATTATATAAGGTACATCACATTTGGTGCATGTAATCCAAAATCCGCCCCCGCACTTAAATAAACCCTTTTGCTAGTTATGTTAAATCTACGTAACGACCACTCGCCTCTTCCTCTCTCTCTCTCTCTCCATCTATCTGTCGCCCTCTCTTTCGTTTCGTCTCGTGTCGTATACGTCATTTACATTATTATGATGAGATGCAAATCTCGTTAAAGGACACTTCAGTCAGGCCCCACAGTCAGAGGATGCTCTGTTGCTTGGTCCTTTTGCCATACTTCAATATGTGTGCCATATGCCATATAAAGTAGTCTGCTCTGATGTTGGTGTTGCTGTTGGTGTCTCTATCTATACATTATGTGTGTATGCCTTTGGGTGTCTGCCTGTGTACACTGACAAAAAAAAGGACCTAAAATCAAGATTTTGGTCTCAGAACTAAGAACTTTGGTCTATAAAATGCGTTGAGAACATGAAAATCTTGAAGTAAGTTCTTATTTTTAAGATCATAAATTCTTATATATTCAAGACCACAAATCTTAGTATAAGAATAAAACTTATTAATTTTTTTAAGATTATATGTTCTTTTTTATAGACCAAAAAGCTTTGAATACGCAATACAAAAAATCTCAAATAAAGATTAAGCTTCTTAGCATTTTAAGAAGAATGAAGTAAGTTTTAGTTAACTTGAGGTCTAGTAATGTCGATATGACACTAAACAACAAACAACAAACAACAACACACAAAACACAAGTATTATGGATCGATAAACAGTTGTTTCAAGAGATACCAATCTCTATCATCAGTACCGTTGTGTTGACTTGGCCAGCGATCCAAGCCTAATGTCATCTTTGAGACGCCAGAACCAGTTGTGAATTCTAAGTCTCAAAAAGTAACAAAATGTTAAGATTTTTGTTCTTATTTTAAGAGAAAAGATCTAAGATCTAAGATTTTATTCTCATATTAAGAACTTAAGATTTTTTAGAATAATATTCTTAGTTTTATGTTAAGAACAAAATATTTAAATTTGAGTTTTTATGCTTATGTTAAAACTTACTATTTTCAAGATATATATTCTTAGTTTTAGTAATGTGGTCTTTAAATATTATTATTTCAAGAACAAAATATTTAAGATGAATGTTCTTGATTTTAGAAAGTGGTCTTTTTTTTCAGTGTATGTATGAATGCTTGTATGTGTGCATGTGTGTGTGTTATTCTTATGCAAATTACATTTCCTGTGTTTGAGCTACAGCTTGTAAATACATGTGTACGTGTATGCGCTGTTAAGTTAGTGTATGTATATGTCCATGTGTGTGTGTGTCTCTGTGTGTGTGTGTTCTTATTTTGCATGCAGACACACATTTAGTACAAAATATTATACAATTCTTTCAGAAAAAAGTCAACAACAGACAGACAGACAGACCAGGCCAGAGCTCATAAATGCTCTCCTCTGCCCTACACTCTCTTTCTATTCCTATCTCTCTCTCTCTGTCTGTCTCTTTCTGACTCTCACAGTTACTGAGTGCATATTTGTGTCCCTGTTATGACATATTTGTTGCTGGCGTCAGAGTTTGTTTAGCATCTGATTTGCATTTGTAAACTTTACTGTGGCATGTGTCCATTTGTTTTGTTAGAATTTGTGCCGATTTACGTATCAGTAACAGGCATAACCAAAGCCAAATTCATATAATACACATAAATATGCATGTTCCATACAGTTACGCATAAAATAAATTGCATGCCTATGATATTTTGTCTAATTTCAATTCTTCCAAAAATTTGTAATTTATATACACTACAGGGCATATTTATTTTGACGTTTTAAGTTTAATTTGCGCATAATTAGTATCTACTTCATGTACATTTTGGAATCAAAAAATTTTAAAATTACAAGCCAAAAAATTTTTGAAAAAAAAGTTTCAGGATAGACCTTTACAAGAATTCAAAATTTGCAATGGGTACTTAATGGGTTGAGGAAAGTTTTGTATCATTCCAACGGAATTGAAATGACCTTTCCATTGATGCCACAAATGCACATAAAGTAGATTCAAATTATACGTAGATTTAACTTTAAATGTTGTCGAAACAAATATGACGTCTAGTATATGGCTTAGTGTTTCCAATATACATATGAAAATATAAGAAGATCCTTAAGAATGTATATTAATATTTTATTTAAAATTTTTTAAATACAATTTTTTAAATAAAGAAAAAAATTAATGCACTACTTTTACTTTCGTAATAAAATACTTTATGTTTCGGTTCAATTGTTTTTAAAAATATGCACCTATTTAATCGTTAAGAGACAAGAGTATTTGAAACCAAACATTTTTAAATCTATTTATTTTGTTTAAGAAATAAGTACATAAGAAACTTCGCTTCTTTTTGTACGTATGTTAGAGTGGGCAAATTTTTTTCGATTTTCAGCGGTTGTCAAAATCGTAATCTACCATGAATTCTAAGAATATTTGCCCAAGAAACTATTGATTAAATGTCAAAATCGAGCTTCCGATTTTTAACAAGAAATTATGATAAGTTTTGGACTTTCATGCATTTTCCCATATTTTCCCATATTTTTTCTTGGGCACATCTTCTTAAAATTAACCGTAGATTACGATATTGATAACCGCTAAAAATCGAAAAAAAATTATGGTTGCTCCATACAAATTGACCCACTCTAATGTACATATATGCAGGTGTTCAGTACAGTGTATGTAATTAAAACTCAAAAATAACTTACAAAATTATTTTTCAAGTTAAAATAACAGCTTTTTTAAAGTTTGGGGTACAGTTTCTATCAACCTCTTAAGAGAGTTGCCGGTGTTGAGAACAGTTATTATAGAATTATATCCTATTTTTTTCAAGTACACAACTACTGTAGAATGAATATCAAAAAAATCGTACGCCTGATTCACATCTTAATTTAATATGTTTGAATTTGGTGTGTTTTTAAAAATAAATTTCAAATACAGTCGAACTTCCCTAACTCGAATCATCATTATCCAAAGAAAGGGTTCGAGTTAGGGAGATATTCGAGTTATAGAGTTCTTTTTCCTAAGATTATTAATTTTACTGCCACTCATTTAGTTCGAGTTACAGAGAAATTCGAGTTAGAGAAGTTCGAGTTAGGGAAGTTCAACTGTATTATATTTAGATATTATGACTTATACTTAAGTCAACTGTATCCAAAATTATTTAAAATATACGTGTGTACGAATAAGTATTGCGCTGACTGTATGCGCAAATATTCGTACATACACCCACCTGCTGTGCCAATTTGGCTGACTACGCATTCGAGGTTAGGGTCACACACACGTGTGTTCATTTTCATTTTTAGTTTCATTTTATTTGAAACTCATTAGCTGTTAGAGCATTTTATCAGCAATGAAATGCTGCATCAGCACATAATACACTTGCCAACAGAGCGAGCACATTAAATCGCTTTATGCAACATGTAAACGAAAAAAGGATAAATGAAATGGGGTTGCCAGATAGTTATCTCAGATTTAACCTAACCTACAAAAACTTTTATACACACAGACAACACATATGTACATATATTTAACATATAAAAGTTGAAACTGTTAATTAAGCCAGCGAGTGTATAAAAGATTCGTTCGTTAAATTGTAAATAGCATGCTATTGAGAGATTTTTCCCCATTTTGTCTGTCTGCCAGTTTTGGTTAATGGCTGACAGGCAGCACGTCTGACAATTGGGAAATTGGAAGTTAAAACCATTAAATAAATGAGCGTCACACAAGAGTCACCACAGAATCACATTGCCCATGGTGCTGGCTTCAATTTTTATCTCTTTCGATTTGCACAGTCATTCAATAACCCGCCCAACGCATGACTCCCGATTCCCCATTCCCGATTCCCCATTCCCCATTCCCGATTCCAATGCCGGAATGAATGACTGTGGGCTGAAATTGGGTTCGGGTGATGCCAATAGAGATGGGCTTGGAATAAAGGAACGACAATCACGATAACACAACATAAGAGTCGATTTTAAACAAGAGAACTGTGTGATTTATGAGATTTTGTTAATTTTTTTTCAATAATAATAAAAAACTGTCCTTAAAAATCAACTTTGTAAAGCAAAATTAAATGCCATGACAATTTTAGTTTTTATATGCTTAACTTAATATGAAGATAATAAACTAACATTCTCCAATTCCCAACACACAGAAATGTCAATCGAGGTCAAAAACGTAAAATTTATTAAAAACTCACATCTTTTGAATTTTAAAATTTTCTTTCAAAAATGTATACAAGTTATTTATTTTATCAATATATGCTAGAATATATTCAATAGGATGAACATTTAGATTCTACATTTTAATAAATTCACTTTTTCTATTTTTTTGCCCATTTTCTTAAAAATAAATTTGCAAAATGGACCGTTTGTATTCTATCGATTACACTAAGTAAGATATTAAGATTGTAACATAAACCATTTTAATACATAGAAATATATTAAAAGTTTAAATTAAAACAAGTTTTTCGAGCTGATTTCGTTATATAATTTAAAAAAGACAGACAGAATCAACATAAATTCGCTACAGTGACTTAAATATAATTAAAAAAAAACTACGTAATATTTTTCAATCAAACAAAAAACATATTAAGAAATATCAATACGTAACATTTTAAAATTAAATGCATCAAAATATTCATTCGCGTTTCGCTGAAATCAGTGATTGAACTGGTCGCCGAAAAAGTGACTTCTGTTTGAGTCGCGTGCGAACGCCTTGGTTTTTTAAAAAATATCTTGAATACAAACAATTGCCCCAAATCAACCACAGCACCAACTATATTGCTAATCAAGAGCTATAAGTTTAGGCTTTTGTCAAAATAAAATAAAGTCTTGGCACATGTTTTTTTTTCAATTTGAATGCGTACGAATGTCAAATAAAAAAAGGTGTAAAGACAGAAAAATAAGTCGATAATTTTTAAAGCTTGTGTTTATGTTCATATGAAAATATTAAAATTTGTACAAATATTTCATAATATATAATAAGTTGGTGTAAAATATAAATACGGAAGACACGAGTCCAACTCTAGCAAGGAGTCAAGAATCAGACCAGACAGTTTGGGACCCGCATTTTTTCGACAGTAAAGCAAAAACCGAAATCTCTGTTTGAAAGTCAAGCATGTTAACCTTTCGTGTCACGAACACAGGGAGACAGACAGATAGAGTGGTGGGAGGCGGGGAGAGCAGAGGAGAGGAGAGGAGGCACGTGTTCAACTCTAGACTGGAATCAGTCAGACCACTTTGAGTTGGTCCCGCACTTTGCGCGAGAAAGGCAAAGCATCCGAGGGGGGAGGCAAAAAACAGGAAGCTATGTTTGAAAGTCAACAGTTTTAACCTAATCACAGTGGATTTTATTGCCTGCTGCCAAATCGATACGACGAAACTGAAGCTAAAAAGATGGGACTAAGGACAAACCTGAAGATTCCCTTCCCTTCACCCAATCGACATCCGTTTAACCACTAGTCCCAACATCGGCTCCGACTTTGGCTTTGGCAATTGTGGAGCGCCACAGGATGCGTTGTATGGTCAAAACGAGAAGTCGGAAGTCTGAAGTCCTAAGGATTCATTAGGTTTTTTATAGGCTAGTGCTGCGTAAGAATTTTCGGGTGCGTTAAGTGCCCCAAAGCGTTTGGGTATTTTGACTAAAGGCGATGGAAGGAATGGAAGGGAGGGAAGAAGGATTGTTATACAAGTAAGCCTCCAATGTTATTTATCTCTAGATTAAATGGATTTGTGTGCAAAATTGTCTATTTAGCTCAGTCAGGCAATTGTCGAGGCAGCTACCCAGTTCATTGTTTGAACTTTTCGCTACGTGAACGATTTGATTGAGTTTGGAATATTGGATAGGACGACGGTTTGGGAATGGAGCAGGAGGGGAAACGAAGGAACGAGTGCGGGGAATTCACTCATTGAGAGGAAGTGCAGCTTAACGCTTTACAATTTGCTGGTTTTAGAGGCAATTAGAACTGACAAGTGCCTGTCGATTGATTTGGATTGGTTGCGTTTGGACCTTCTGCTATTGTCAAATGAAGGCAGGACAGAAAGGACCACACTGATAAAAAAGAGGACGTAAAATCAAGATTTTGGTCGCAAAACTAAGAACTTTGGTCTAAAATATGCGTCAAGAAAATGAAAATCTTGAAGTAAGAAAACACATCTTGATTCTAAGAACATTTCAATTAAGACCAAGTTCTTATTTTTAAGATCATAAATTCTTATACTTATTTTCAAGACCACAAATCTTAGTATAAGAGTAAAACTTATGATTTCTTTAAGATTATATGTTCTTATTTATAGACCAAAAAGTTTTGAGAACAAATCTCAAATATAGATTAAGCTTCTTAGCTTTTTAAGAAGAATGAAGTAAATTTTAGTTATCTTGAGGACTAGTTATGTCGATATGACACTAAACAACAAACAATAACACAGAAAACATAAGGATTATAGCTCGGTATACAGCTGTTTCAAGAGATTCCAATATCTATCATCAGTACCGTTGTGCTGACTTGACCAGCGATCCAAGCCCAATGTCATCTTTGAGACGACAGAACCAGTTGTGAAATCTAAGTCTCAAAAAGTGACAACATTTTAAGATTATTGTTCTTATTTTAAGACATAAAGATTTAAGATCACAGATTTTGATTCTTATATTCAGAACTTAAGATTTTTTAGAATAATATTCTTAGTCTTATGTTAAGAACAAAATATTTAAATTTGAGTTTTTATTCTTATATTAAGTACTTACGATTTTCAAAATTAATATTCTTAGTATGAGTAATTTGGTCTTAAAATATTCTTATTTGAAGAACAAAATATTTAAGAAGAATGTTCTTGAGTTTAGAAAGTGGTCTTTTTTTTCAGTGCAGTTGACAGGATTCGGTTGCGATTCCACCTCTGTTTCTATGTGTACACTCATTGAGTGGATGTCAACAGGCTGGAGCTGACTACAAAGTAAGTATTTACCCTTTGCGATAACTATTTCCATTTCTATTTTTGGTCGTGATTTGGGTATAAAAGGTCTGCAGGACACTCTAATGAAGGCATTTCAATCGATTAATTTCAGTTTCCATTGATTGAAAAGTAGACAGCATTCAATAAGGAAGTAGCTCAAGAAAAAAGGTAGACAGCTTAGATTAAATCGATTTGATTGATTTAACTTGTACTATTATTTTAAGATTTCTTCATGTTTAGTGACATTAGCACAGTTATTTTGTATTTTTATCAGAATCGATTACAGATGTCAATTAAATTTATTTTGAACAAAGTTTTTTATGCTTACATAATCCATTATCAACATCAATTTAAAGATTGATAAAGGTGAACTCTAACTGTGATTACGTCTATTATTATTAAGTATATGAAAAGCTAATGGCTCTGTTCCTGTGAACATCCAATGTGATATCGATAAATTTTCTTGCACCTTACAAAATCCCGTTAATTGCCCATTAAACCATCACAATGGGGGGAATTCGTTGAGGCACAGTTACTATTAAGTATCGATGACCCTGTACAATCGTTTGCAACCTTTCGATTACAGTTAAATGCAACTTTCTTATTTTCTTTAGACTCTCATAGAATGCCAAACAGTCATTCACAATAGAATGGCTGCTAAAGCTCAGCTTACAACAGACAACGACGAGACGGACGGACATGTAACAATGGCCAAGGCAATTTAAAATAATAGTCTAATAAAGTTACTTAGCTGGCGCACAACTGATTAGGTTGCGACTGTGGCAATGTGGCAAGCAGTTGGAGTCTGTGGCGCATCCCCATCTTAAAGCCAATTTCCCAATTTTATTATTGCGCTTTTTCCAGTTGGACAGTGAAACCAACCAAGCCACAGCACAGCGAGTATCATCAGCAAAATACAAAGAAAAAAATTAAATAAATATGTGCTATAGATGCACATTAATTAACGACTTGCAGATACCTTACATGTGAGTAGCATTAATATTGTTGGATTAGTCTGAAAGATTAAAGATGGAATGATAAAATGTTAAAAAATAATTTGTCAATGATGTTGATGTTGTTAAAGGAAAAAAAATAATTTAAGCAAAGACACCTATAGAAAATAAAATTATAAGAAAATATGGACATTTTAAAGAATGATAAAATATATATTTATTTCATTACATTATTACTTTATTTGAAGCTAAAAAGTATGGTAATATTAATAGTATTTTTGATGCTATGTTAAGGTAATGATACTAATTATATTTTCCAAAATAATTTAAAGTTTTTTTTTGATAATTTAACGAATTTTGAAAGTATCTTTATACAGATTTTTTGTTGAAATATATTTTACAAGATTCCATTCAAATTTAAAACGTATTTCATGTTTTATATGATATATATATTTTTTTTGATATTTACATATGACTTAAAAAAAATATCCTAATTAATTGCATTGTGAGCAGCGTGCATTGCACACAGCTTAAGTCGTATTACAGGGTATTTCAAGCGTTTATTCGTTTGCTGCCGCGGTCGTTTGGATAATGCGCCGTGTGCCTTTGCTGCTGATTCTGATGCTGATGCTCGGGCTGGCGATGGCGATGGCCTTTTTGTGCTTATGGGTGAGAAATGCTTTCTTTATGTATTAATAGTACTCCCTTCTGCACTCGAGAGCCAATGCGGGACTGCCTCCCCCCCTCTCACCAGTGCTGCCAAATCTGGCTGTTTTCAAAGGCCATTTACTAGAAAAATTTGCAAACAGCGGGCAGCGGGAATTCTGGTTTTTTTTTTGAAATGGTTTTTTTTCGGTTTTTTTTTTTAAATAATTATTGTTGACACTGTTTTGTCTATGTTTCCAAACACCTTTAGTAACATATTAATTGTATATTGAATATTTTTTCTGTGAACAATGTATCGCGCCGAAATAAAAAATAAATATTGGAAGGTCTTAACTGAAAAAATATAGGGAAAATTTAACTTCGTAAAATTGCAAAATATGACAAGTCAATTCCCATAAGTATTCTAGAGGCAGCAATATTTATGCAAAGCTGGCTAAGGTTGCCATTGATTATTATCAATCTTGTAAAGTACACTTAACAGTCTACTTCATATAAGGTAATTGGATTAATTGTTTGCTACTTAAAATGAAAACAATATATCTTATTATGAATTTAAAGATATGGCTGAAGATTGGAACAGGGTTATCATATGATAAAGAAAATCAGGAGAATGAGGACAACATTGATGAAATTATTCACAGCTTATGCTCAAATGGCTCACTTTCTTTCTGAGCAACTGATTTTGTGCGCTCACTCTTCCCCTTTGGGAGAAAATACAGAAATAAATTAACTAAAAAACTAGCCTTTT
Organism: Drosophila quinaria; assembly: GCA_035047525.1. NCBI lineage: Eukaryota > Metazoa > Arthropoda > Insecta > Diptera > Drosophilidae > Drosophila > Drosophila quinaria. Next base: position 679,280 of record JAWNPO010000510.1, on the reverse strand, counting down.
TTTTATGTTTTTTTTTAAATTTATTTTTTAGACTTTTTGCATCGTTCCTCCAGGAAAAACAGCTTTTTTTTTAGCAAAAGTTGGCAACACTGCCTCTAACCAACAAAAGAGAGAGAGAGAGAGAGGCAGAGAGTGAGAGTAAGAGGGAGAGAGGGTGTTTGTTCCCTTAGCACATTTATACCTTCGAATGACTTTAGTGTTGTAGTATCACGTAGTAAATAATTCCTTTGTGGCATTGTCTCGGTTTGGTTGGTTTTCGGCATTGGCCTTAGCTTCAGACTCAGATTCAGATTCATATTCAACTTTAGCTTTTGTCCCTGCTTACCGTTGCGCTCTTTTTCCTATGAAATTGGCCTAGACGAGGGCGTGTCACTGGATCACAGAGGTGGGCAGGGGGGAGATGTGAGAGAGAGGGGGACAGATTGTCTGCTTTTATTGTTACGTAGCAAATACAACATAAAACGAACGTGTAAATGTTATTTCTTGATTTATTTTAGTGGTGCATGCAGATGCTTACGCCAACAATTTAAATGCTTTTCTTTTTATTATTTGGCTTTTCCACACATCAAATACATATGTATATGTGTCTGAGTAAAGGTAGATGAATACTTGAATACTTGAACGAATATCTATACTAAGAGCACAGAAATTCGAATATAAAAATTCAGCTTACCTTGCACAAATATTTATATATTTTTGTAGCTACATAATATAAAATTACACGTGTGTCTCTTTTGTATTATGCGGGTGTCTGTGTGTGTGTGTGTTTGTGTGTGTGTTCGCGACATTGTTGAATTTGGCAAATTCTTGTTGCTGTAGCATTTTTCGATTTTTGTTGCTTTATTTTTGTTTCATTTTACATTCGTTCTGTTTGCAGAGCATTTTGTAAAATTTTTCTCAAGCTGTACTGAACACTTTGTATACCCTGTAAGCAGAGTTTATAAGATGTTATTAGTTTGTCACAAGCAAAAAATGCATTTTTGGGACTTAAAAAAAAAATTGTAATTTGTATTATAATAAGCAAAATTTACATTTGTTGTCTGCACAAAATATACTTTGTAGAGAATGTATATGCATAGTGATTTCGAATTATATTAAACTAGTTCCTACAGCGATCCTTAGGGCATAATTAACTGTAAGTTAACTGAGAGTTCGTTATTAAACCTGCAACCTTATTCAACCACTGTATTAAACGCATCTAAAGCAAAGTTCAAGATTTATCCTAAATTTCTAGGGTATCTGGTGCTCGGTATTCTCTTTATTGCTTAACTTCTTACCAAGCATATTAGGTTCTGGGCTAAACAAGAGCCTTGGCATGGAAATACCTTATGAAAATTTGGTAGTACCACATTTAGGAAATCTCTTAAGATTCTCAGGATTTATTTAGATTCTATTTTGAAATTGTCAAGGTAGGAGTACGTGGTGTTTCTTATGGCTTTCATTACTTAACTTGTTGGTAACCAAGTCAGTTTTCTGGCTAAAGAAGACCCTTAACTTGTTAGCACCTTGTAAAATCCTCGACTGGGAAATATTCCCAGATAGCTTTACCTTTTCTATATTTGTGTTAGCTCTCAGCTGCTAAGCGCTGGTTATTTTGTATACACATATTTGAGATTTATCCCGTATCTGTGTGCGTATTTATTTGAGTTTTCCTTTTTTTTTTTTTGGTTTTGTATTATTTTATGGGGTTTTTGGTTTCCATGTTGTGCCTGTTGACGCAAATTGCCAAAATTGCCTGCGGTTGTGTTTACATGGCGAATGTAACAGACAAGTGACAGGCGCACGCAGCAAATTCAAATAAAAGCCAATGCCAGAGGAGCGTAGGACAAGTGGCTAGGTGGAGTGTACAAGGATCTATCTATACATATATTTATATGTGCACTGAAAAAAAAAACCACTTTCTAAAATCAAGAACATTCATCTTAAATATTTTGTTCTTGAAATAAGAATATTTTAAGACTAAATTACTAAAACTAAGAATATTAATCTTGAAAATCGTTGGTTTGTATAAAAAAATTTAGTTCTCAAATTTAAATATTTTGTTCTTAACATAAGACCATTTTAAGACCAAATTACTAAAACTTAAAATATTATTCTAAAAAATCTTAAGTTCTTAACATGACAAAAAAATCTTAGATCTTAGATCTTTTCTCTTAAAACAAGAACAATAATCTAAAAATTATGTCACTTTTTGAGACTTAGAATTCACAACTGGTTCTGGCGTCTCAAAGATGACATTAGGCTTGGATCGCTGGTCAAGTCAGCACAACGGTACTGATGATAGATATTGGTATCTCTTGAAACAGCTGTATACACAATCCTTGTGTTTTGTGTGTTGTTGTTTAGTGTCATATCGACATTACTAGACCTCAAGTTAACTAAGACTTACTTCATTCTTCTTAAAATGCTAAAAAGCTTTATCTTTATTTGAGATTTGTTCTCTTGAGTATTCAAAACTTTTTGGTCTATAAAAAAAACATATAATCTCAAAAAAATCTCGGTCTTAATTGAAATGTTCTTAGAATCGAGATGAGTTTTCTTAATTCAAGATTTTTATGTTCTCGACTCATTTTTTTTTATCAGTGTATAGATAGGAAGGAGTATGCGGGTAACGTGTTTTGAAGGATGTACGAGTAGTAGCAATCGTGCGTTACATTATTTAATTTTGACATGTGCTTGAGGTTTCACCTTCATATATGTATGTATATATGTATGTATGTATGTTGTGCGAGTGTCTGTGTGAATTGCCAATTCAAATTTAAGCTGATGTCCCTTTGATATATGGATGCGGCTTTTCATTCATTCACATACACTTGTAGTTGTTCACAGTCATTTGCAGCTATCAATAAATAGATTGCCATCTTTGATGATTTATTGCCTCTTCATGCCTAGAATTCTAAATATACATACATTCAATATATATTTATATTTACATAGTATATATTTGTATTCGAATAATAATTTGCTTATGTATTTGTGTTTAGTCGACTTTCTTTTACAATATTTCCTTCAGTTTAATCTAAACATATACAATTTTGCTGTCAAGATTCTTTAAGCTTGCTTTAAAGAGTTTTGTTTACGTATAGATTTTTTTTTGCTTTGTTTTGCGACATGATTTTAATTGCTTCGACTCTTTATTTCTTATGCATCCTTATTTCCACTTGCTCCTTAAAGTCCTTTTTTTCTTGAATGCCTTTCAACAGTTTGCTGTTCTCACAGACTCTGATGTTTCCGATAGTCCGCTAGATATACAATTTCTTTTGTATACTGCGGCCTATTGAGCCCAACGGGTATATTTGTGGGCAGAATTGGCTTAGCATATCATTAACCCTTCTGTGAACTATACATGACCAAGGAGGAGTATATACATTTTAACATACATATATTTTGGAATAGAAATCTGTTTTGATTTTAAATAGTCGAAAATGTCAAAGAAACTGTATATTAATGGGTTACATTTGCAACAGACTTGAAAGAGAATCAAAATAGGAGATGTTTTTAAATTACTTCATAAAAAGACTATTTTACACTCAAATTTAAGTGTCGTTTTTTTCATAAAATTATTGATGCAATTTTTGTTTACAGGAATATTGAGACTAGAAGTTTATAGGAGTATAATATCTATATAGTTCCTTGGAATTACTCGCTATTTCTACATATTTTTTAAAATATGCCTATTATAAAATCTTAGTCCTCCTTGAAATCCTTCCTTTTCCATTTCCATTGTAGAAAACCCTTGCCTTACTAATTGTAATACTTGTATTATCACTAATTATTACTACTAATACTTTTTGATCTGATTGGGTTTTTCTGGGCTTTTCCCAATCCTTGCAATGAATGTTGGATCATTTAATAATTTTTTTATTCCCACAGATCTTTAATTCTTAATTTTTAAAATTAACTTTTTATCTTTTCAGTTTAATTTTAAATTTAACTATAAATAAATTAGCCGACATATCCATATAACCGATTTATAAGTAGTATCTTTTAGTTGCTCTTCAGACAGTTTAGTCTATGTGTGTTCCGCATTGAGTCAGTTTCCTTCGTTTTCAGTCACTTCCCCTGTTTTATATATATCTCCTACTCCAGTTTTTTTTAAAGCAAAGCTTTGGCCTGGACGCTGTTGTAGTAAGTGCTGTTTTGCCCTTATCAAATGCTGCTTTAGGCAGACGCTTTTCACCTTTTTTCTTTTTTTTGCAGGCTCTTTCTGATGGTTGTTGCTTTGTTGGGTGACTTTCTATCTGCACCCTCGATAAATCTACCATCGCATATCTTTGGGGCTCGGCTCGTGTTTTTACAGCATCAACAAAATAACTCAAAGTGTCATCCAAGGCTCTTGAAGTCTATTGTGTTATGCCTTTTGTTATTGTTATGCTTTGTGTGTTGAATGGTTGGATGGAAGACGACTTCCTTGAGCCAGAGCCAGATCCAAAGTGAGAGGAGTAGTGTGGTAGCTACTATTTCCACAGATTTTCCAGAGCTGTTTGCCATTGCTTATACTCAAACAAAACGTTTGAGTTTGCCGCTTGCAATCGTTAGACGCTGTTACACGTGTAACCTCTGTAACAATGCGTATACTTGATATTTGCCTTGCTTTCAGCTAAATTGAGGCGATTGGTCCTTATGCCTACTACACCCAAAAAAATCACCCAACAGCACCTTACAATGCCGCCTACCGCTCATCCCCACACATCTCTGGCTTTTATAAGCAAAAAGCACCATTTTTATTAGGTGTGCTTTTCTTGTCGAGTTTCGGCGACACGGCATAAAGTCTCGACATTTGTAAATCACTATGCGACTTATGTGAAGGTACACAGAGAGAAAAGTTTACATGACAACAAGCAAAGGTTTTTTCTATTCTTAAATTAAAATAAGCATTTAAATTCTTTTAAAAAAAAATACAAATTTTTTAAGCAAAAAAAAAATTTGAATCAATTAAAACTCAGGATTTATTAGAAATGTGAAAACTTTTACAATAAATAAAGTATAGAGGGCCTGTTCCGAATTCCGAAACGAGTTGATTGCTGTTCCGAATTCCGAAACTCGACAAGAATTGTCGTTTTCAAAACGTGTGCTGCAGAGTCGTCGAATTTGAAAATAAATGCCATTTAAAGCATTAAAATAAATACCTAAAATTATAAACTAAAAATTATAATATTGTTGTACATTTTTAGAATCGTTTAACATTACTACTTCAGCTTTAAACAGTTGAAGTATATTTTAAAAGTTGTAAGTAAACTGATCATAAATAAAAAAAAAAAAAATTTTTTTAAAAGTTCTTTTTTTAAGGCATCTATAAAATATTTTATAAAAAACGTGTTCTGAATTCCACTTTAATGTTTATTATCGATACCAACTCTCGCAATTCGAAAGCTTCTAGAGTTGCTTCAATTGAATAACAAAATTCGAACAACGCAGGTTTAGTCTAATTTTCGAAACGTTTTCGAAGCCGAGTTCGAAAAGTAAAAACAAGCCCATTTCGATCGATAATTGGGAACATCAAACAGTAAAACGATCGCTTTCATTTCGATTTTACTCTTTGAAAACGTTCGAAATTTGGAACACGCCTGATAATGTTTTTCGTCACAGTTACAGAGTTTGAAAGACCGGATTTAAGTTTGAATTAAATTAAAAACTGTTCGTTCTGAAATTTCTTTTAAATTTTAAAGTACTTAGTTGAAATAAGATTGAAATTTTCGATTTTAATTTAAATCTGAGTGAGAAATCAAGTTCGACATGTGAGATTGTAAGTATAAAATTATGATTATTTCGCTCTGTGTAGGGTAGCGCGTCGGGCAGCCGCTCAAATACATATAAATATATATATTGTACATATATTTATGCTTATGCTTATACATACATATGTATGGAGTGAGTGTGTGTTTTATTCATGGTATTTTAGTGTTTGATAACAATCTAAGCAAAATGTATGACATTGTTGGGCCTTCCATCTTGAAGAGGCCCTGACGTGCGGCAGGTCTGCTGTGAGATGCGGGAAGTGAGGTACTTGAGAGGGTGCTCACTCGCCCATCGCCCATCGCCCATCGCCCACGTAGCCCTCAATTCCCCAGATACCTTGATGTATTTTGTATTTGGTATTTCGTATTTCGTACTTATATTGTTGCCCACTTCAACATTTTGAGGGGCGACCCATTGCCAATGCATTGAAATTATTACATATTATAAATCATATCATGGCATTACATTATGCTCAGCATATCATATCATTTCGCCCAACTCTTGTGTGCCACCTTTTTTTTTACTTTCTGTTTTGGGCATCTGGGGAAATTTTCAACTGAAAACATTTGTGGCATCCCCATGTGACCCGTGCCCCCCTTCCTCTATTCAACATAGTTGTGCCACTTTAGTTTGTGAGACTCTTGACAATGTTGCGAGTTTTTTTTTCACCTGCGCTCAATAGTTGATTCGTTGAAATAGAAGCGACAAAACTTATCAAAGCTATCGTGCAGATACATTTGTATCTTTGAGTAATGCATCTACTGAGTATATGCAATTATAGTTGTATCTTTGAGTTGGGCACATGAATGTACGTACATGCATTGCGTATGCGTAATCAAAGCTATCTTTCAGATACATTTTTCTCTTTGAGTAACACATCTACAGAGTATCTGCATTTATAGATGTATGTATCTTTAAATCGAGCACATTTACATACATACATGTGATTAGTAGTTAAGTTTTGATTTTCATAAAAAAATGCATTTTAAGGTACTAAATTAAAGTTTTAATATATGATAAATCCGTATGTAAATAGGGATGTGCATTTTACAACATGGTTGTGTTTTTTATAACTTACCTTTATGCACAACTTTTCGAAAATTAATTTGAACGTAAGTAAATAAACATAATGAAGCATTTTCCGCTCATTTCAATTGCTTTCAATATGGAATATATAAAGAGACAAAAGTGCTATTCATAAATGTGCTTCATTAATTGACTTATTGATGCTTCTTAATACATGTATTTCGAACACAGATACAAACACACACACACACAGACACAGACACATGCTGCTAATTGCTGTGTGTATTGATTGATTAATAATGTTATTTCTGGTTTGTTTATTTTTCCGGCTGAAGCATTAAACACAAATATGAGCATTCAGTGCAATAATTTCCACATTTCGACGATTCGATGACCCCATGAAGTGTCTATAAAGTGATTCAGAATCCATAAGAAAAATAAACTCATTTCTCGTTGGCAATAATTTTCGCGTTGCTTATCAGATATTCATTTATTTATTTAGACTTTAGGGAATAATGATTAATATTTATATATTAAGTACTACATACATATGGTATACAATAACGGCAACGATCAGCAGTTGATTAATATATTTATGTAGATTGATCCATTTGCGAATACTTTTGATAGCGCGCCAATTTTGTTTGTTTCTCTCTTAATTCTATTCAATTTTATTTTTTTACTTTTCTTCTTCTCTTTTGTTTTGTTTTGTTTGTTTGATTATAGCATTTGTTTAAAACATACACTTATTAACAAATATCACATAGATATTCTATCCTAGTAGCTAGCTTACTTTCGTTTAGTATACAAACTATGGCGAACGTTTTTACCATTTAGCTTTAGGTTTTTGGCTTTACCTAACTTCAAAAATCGGCCGTTCTTAACCTCACTTTTGAATGGTACTGTCGTACTTAACCTCAACTTTGTATGGAACTTTTCCCTCGCTTTTTTTCTCATCCCCAATCGCGTTCGTTATATGAAATAATAATAATTTGGCATTTTAGTTCGTGCATAATATAATAAAACATTGGTGTCCTTAATACTAGTTCGCTGATGGTTCACATCCTTCGATGTATGTATATACAAAATGTTACTTCTCACCTTCTTTTACTTCTACTGCTTCATCTGCAATAAAACTTTTAATTTTATTTTGTTTCTGGTTTTTGCTTGAAATAGTAACTTTTTTTTTGCGCGTAATTTCATAAAAATACTTTGCTTTTGCGTCTGCTTGGAAGTGAAAGTGAAATTAAAATGAGATCTTTTAAATACAAAAAAAAAAAATACAAAATAAAAAAAATCCAAAAACAAAACAAACAAACAAAATAGTGTTGGAAAATAATCAAATCAAAGTTAACAGTTTCAGTTGTTTGCTTATTTTTCCAAAAGTTTCAAGAGTTGTGTTTCAACTTTTTTATTCTTTCAGTTTTTGAAAGTGTAGACGGTTCTAGCGCTCTGTCTAATTTTCTTCTCTTTCTTCTTTTGTTTTTGTAGGTAACTTCTTCTTTCTACTTTCTTTACATTTTATTTTCTGCCCTATCTCTTTTTTTCTCATTCTCTTTAAGCCTTGAGGTCTATGTTTTTTCATATCTTCTGTATTTTGACTATTTCTTTCTTTCTTTTTAGATCATGTCAAAATTTCTTCATATTTCTTTTCCTGCATTCTCTTTTTGATTCTTTCCAGCTAATTCCTTCTTCATCTCTTTCTAGATCTGGTATAACTTTCTTAGTTTTCATCTTATAATTTTGTTCTCTCTTTCTTTTTTTTAGACCTTGTCGTCAAAGTTGGAGACCGGTCTGTAGGAACGTTGCTTGGCTAGCAGATGTCTTATGTAGAAGTAGAGTGCCCCAATGATTGCCACTAGGACTACGATGATAATGTGATAGAGATGAGGATCCTTGAAGCCGTTTAATGGATGAACAACCTCAACCACATTGGGAAAGTCATGTCCCTGGCAAGGTTTGACGGCAGTGGGGCTATCTTTTAAATTGTTATCAATCTCGTCAATCATTTCAGGACGCTCTGTGGTGCTGGTGGTGGTGGTGCTAGTGGTGGTGGTGCTAGTGGTGGTGCTGGTAGAGGTGCTGCTGCTGCTATTTGTATCAATGACTGGGGCAAGTGCCACCTCAGTGTTGCCATTTGCGGCCAGATGCTTCTTGGAATCTTCCTGTTCACGTCCATAGCCATATCCCTCATCATAGTTACCTTGCTTCTGGTGGGGCATGGGATGTCCCTTGGGCCAGCAGGTGGGACAACATTCGCCCTTGAGATGCACTTGCCGATCGCTGGGACAGTCGAGAGACTCACAGAGTGATATCGTACATTTCTCCTCACCCTTGACGCACTCACAATGATAGCAGCCATCGTCCCAGTCCTCGCCATCCTTGAAGAAGGTGTTTAGATTCTTTGACTCGCATATGGCATTCTTGCTCTCATCGCAGATCTGCTCGCAAATCCTTCTGCCGGAGGTGCACAGACAACGCTGGCAGCTCTGCAGCCAATTGTAGCTCGTATCCCTGACCTCGGTGCAATTCGGCTCGGCCTGGCACTCGTAATAGCCACAGCACTGACCGGGCGTGTCCATCGCCTCCGGCTCCAGTTCGACCATCACCTCACCCTTATCGCTTTCGCAGTCCGGGATGTAGCATGTCTTGCACACACACTTCTTGGCCAGACAGCACGGCACAAAGAGATCATCCGTAAGCAGGCTGCTGTTGTAAGCGCTGCTCTCCGTGCTGGCAACTCCTGATGACGATGACGGTGATGATAATGAAGATGGCACCGCATTCGAATTGATGAGATCCACAGCGTTTATTTCACTTATCTCCCGTACGGCGCTGTCCTCCGGACACTGCATTTCCGCATCCGGCGGACACTGTATCGAATCGCATAGCGGTGGTATGGGCTCCAAGTCCAGCTCTGTGAATTATATTGAAATTAAAAGGTCGAAAATTATTGAAAAATATGCTTTCAAATATATATTCTTAATTTAAATATAATTACATATAATATTGATTACATATAATATTGACTTATAAACAGGGATTACAGCCGAAACGAATATCGGTTTCAGTTACGGTTTCGGTTACGTTCGCATTTAGGTTTTCCGTTATCACACTGCTCAGAAGATACAGTCATAGGCAGAAGTATTTTGGCACCAATTAAAGTTTATTCTACTGATAATTTGAACTTACTTTATGCAAAGTTTGGCATCAATGGAAAGGTCATTCGAATTCCTCTTGAATAATATAAAACTTTCCTTAACTCAATAGGTACCCATTGAAATTTTTGAATTTTTGTGAACGTCCACTTTTTAAACATTTTTCCTCGAATTAAAAAAAATTTTTGATGCAAAAAATTTCTTTAAACAATTTTAATAGTAAATGCAAAAAAAAAAATTTAAATTTCTCTTCGCTAGTATATTTTATAATTTTTTGAAAATGGCAAAAAAGGCACTTTTTGTAGAAAATTGAAGAAAAAGTGCCTTATTTGACATTTTCAAAAAATTAATTAACTTTAAATAATTAGCTTTAAATGGTGCTAAAATACTTATGCCTATGACTGTATGCTCGCTCAATAGACGATTTGTAGTGGAGTCTGTATGTGTGTGTGTTTGTCTGCTATGCTAGCGAGAGGGTCAGAGTGGAATCTTACATGTGTGTGAATGCTGCAGTGGAGTTTATTTTTTATTTTTAAACAGTTTACTTACAATGTAAAATCATAAGTAAACATAGGCCTTAAGCTAATATAAATGGTATGGCTTTTACCTTTAATTATTTCATTTTTGATCGAGTTTTTCACTTGGCAATTGGGGGAATTGAACCTCAGTTTTCCAACTGAGAGTTCTAATTTTGTGACAGGTCGGTGACTCTAGCCACTGAGCCACCTGACCACCAATATATGTTTTTTAGTTTTATTTATTTACATAATTAAGTCCATTTTACTTGACATATATTCAGAAAGTGTTTAGTAAATTGAAGTGCGTTCCCAAACTTACTCTCAATGCTTTTCTAAGCTTTTCTCGAGTGCAACTTAATTAGGGTTCATCTAATATCCGCATTATAATTATACCACTTGTTACACTATTCCAGTTTGAATAATTTTTAACACTGTCGTGCAAATTTAATGTATTTCTTGGTAATTAACACGAAACTCGCAGCTTTCTTCGTGTCGTATTATCTGCAAATTGAATCGACAACTTGTGTGCTGAATGTTGTATGTACCTGTGGGGGGTGTCAACTGAATGTGAGTGTGAGTATTTCTGTGTGTGTGTGTGTGCTTATTCGCGTACGTTGCCAACCTTTCACTAAAGTCTCGAATTTACCTTAACACTCAGCCGCACTTTTGTTTGCCAATTGGGTTTGGCAGCTGCAAAACTTTGCGGCTTCCTTTGAGCTCAAGTTAATTTGTCATTTTCACTCGCCCATATAATGGGAATTTCATTTTTTTTTTTTTTTGCGCTCTTTTCATTTTTCGCATTCCATCTTTTGCTCTTCTACTTTTGACGTTTTATTTTTTGATTTTTGGAAGTTTTCCTCGACAACAATGAACTTTGCCCTTTTGATATTTTTTTTCTTTTTCGTTTCGGCCAAGACAAAAGCAAATAACTTATATTTATAAGACATTGACTTGATTTACTTTCAAGGAATACGATACGACAATCTTGAGGGCTTGCACAAATTAAGAGCTTCCACTCCTTCTTGTTTTTGATGTATACACACAAATTCATGCAGTCGTGTTTTAGTCTCAAACTCCTCAACTTGCCCCATCTCCAGTCCCTTCCCCATTCTCACTCCCATTTTCATGGCATTCGCGTTGCGTGGCGTCTCGTCGCGCTGTCAGCTTTGAAGGGCCTTCAACAAACTTCTTACACTTTATTTAATTAAAGTTTGTTTTTTTTTTTGTTCTTTCTTTATATATTTATTATTTTTTTCTATCGTCGCTGCTTATCAGCGGACCAGCTTAGACAGTTGGGACAGTTGTTTGCCGCTTTTATTTTTGTATTGAGTCCGCAATTTGACTTTGAAGTACAGCGCCAGGGCGTTGACAGGGGGAGGTGGGCGGAAAGCAGGTCTTTGGCTTTTAAATTCAGATTTGTACAATTTATAACATACCACTAGTCGTGTATGCACAATTAGATACCCTTTCCTGATTCAACATGTAAAAGATTTTCAAAGTTTTTAATGATTATTTTCATTTCTAAATATGGAAGACTGTTTTTGTCGACTGGCGAGGGAAACATATTACTCGTTGTACAAAATATAAATTGTTTAGTTATAATCAGGGACCGCAACTTTTATAACTTTTAAAATATATAAATTGCAAATTAATAATTATTTGTAAATTTTTAATTTAAAGTTACAAAATAACAATTATTCTCAATTTCTATTTAAAAGTCAAAAATAATCGTTAAAATTCAATTTTTAAATAAAAGTTGTAAAATAACTCTTATTTCTGATTTTTTCGATAAAAATCAAAAATAAGAGTTATATTTTTAATTTTAAAATAAAAGTTACAAATAAGAGTTATTACAAAAATGATTTTTAACGATTATTTTTGACTTTTTAAATAAGAATTAAATTTTATTTATATCTTATAAATTGAAAATATAAGTTTTGGGCTGATATCGATAGTTCCGATTAAAATAGGAATTTTGGTGTTTTCCTTTTAACTGTAGCATATTTCGTTCACATTGATTTTTTTAGTTTTAAATTTGTATTCATAACTCTTAATGTGAAGTCCCTGGTTATAATATTGCTTGTATTCCAAATTCGGTGATTCTATAGCTCAATTAGTCAGCGAGTTATACGAGGTTATTAGTAGACTTTAAAGGGGTACAGAGAAATAAGTTTGTATCTAGCAATTGACGAGGTGAGCAGAAAAAAATATACATGTTGCTTAGTTAGACACCTGCCTGCATACTAAATTTTGTGACTCTAGCTCAATTAGTTCTTGAGATCTATAAGGTAGTCGGATAAACAGGATATATTTAAATAAATTTACATTTTAACTGAAAAGTCCATAAAGAAATAAGTTTAAGTTTCATCTCTCAACCACTTTTTTTTGCTGTTGTATGTTGGAAAAATGCATACCCTACTTTATAATTGTTATGGTTGCAGGGTATAAAAAGCCAAGAAGCTGTTGCTTTTGCTTTTAGTGCTGAGCGAAATAGCGTAAAATGTGAATGAATTAGCCTTCAGAGTGCGACAGTGGAAAGTCAAGCAACTGTCAGACTAGCTAGACAAGCAGACAGCTAGTCAGGCAGCCGAAAAAGGGACCAAGGCAGGACGAAGTCAGGATAAAGCTAGTCATATAACCTAACCTAGATAAAAACCGCACACTTGGCTGCCTACAAGAGTGTGGCAAGCTGAGTGCGGCAATAACAGAACAAAAGCATATAGAAAGTTGCAGCAACATGGCCTTTTATTTTTTTTTCTTTTTTTCTTATTGTTGTACATATTTTTTATTTTGCTTTTATCTCCGTCTCTCATACTCTGACTCCGTATCCCTATCTCACTCTATCTGAAACTTATAAACAGCGTACAAACTTTACCATAAAGGCAAAAGTACACATAGAACTCAAGTGTTTTGCATTTTATGTTGCATGAAAAACGGAAAAAGGGGGTAAAAACTCTTTAAAGTGAAAACTTTTTTAATAATACAACGACAGCGACGGCTACAGCAAGGACAAAGACGACAGCATTCGTTTTTTTCTTCAGTGTACAAGAGGAAAAATCCTCCCTCACTTGAGTCTCGAACCATTGTGTAAAGAATTTAAATTGTTAGTTTATCTCCTGACACTGATTGGAATCACGATTTAAAAATATGCTCTTGACGGCAGCTTGCTGAGAACGCAGCTTAATGCCAAAAATACCTGAAAGCTTTTGGTTTGACATGTAATAAACGAAAGCTGTTTGAAGCTCACTGAGATTATCAGCGAAAGTTTCCCAAGAAAACCAATTTAAATTAGGAAATGGAATTAGTTTGAAATTCGAAATTCTTTGAATTCCTGTGGTGAAAATTTACTTTAGTTTTAATTATATTAACTAAGCTGCTTTAAATTAGCTTCTTCAAAGTGTAACTTTCATTGTTTGTCGCGCCAATAACTTTTAAATTTTGTTAAGCTATACAATATCAATTATTATATAAATAAATAAAATTATATTAATTAAAAAAGAAATAAAATAAAAACCTATTATTCTGCAATGGTGAACTTAAACAAGTGGGAAAGGCTAAAGTTGAGCGCCCGACTATAGGATACCCATTACTTATTTTCATGAATTTTGAAATATTCTTTATTGCATGCTTTTAGGCACTTATATTCTTTAAAAACTTTAATTAGCCATTACCACCTTTCTTTTTGTGCGCTCTTGTTACGATTTAGTAGGATGATAGTTAATAATAGTAGTTAGTGTTGAAAACTGTGCGTGTGGTGGTTTTTTGCGATTTACAGAGACGGAAAGAGGCGTGGCAAAAATTTGAAACAAGCTTGACTCCGTGGGGTCTATAGAAGTCAAATTTGGTTGCTCTAGCTCTTAAAGTCTCTGAGTTCTAGGCGCTCACACAGACGGACAGACGGACATGGCTATATCGACTCGGCTGTTGATGCTGATCAAGAATATACATACTTTATAGGGTCGGAGATGCTTCCTTCTCCCTTTTACATACATTGCAACGAATACAAAATCCTGTTTTACTTATTTTTATAAGTAACGGGTATAAAAAGTTACTAAACAAACCCTTGGGAAATTTAATCTGAGAAGGGGCCAACCCTAGCAGACTAGTTCGAAAAGGTTGCTAAAGATACTGACAAATTTTTCGAGCGGAATTGCATTTCTCTGAATTCGCTTTCACTTGTAATTTCCGTAGCACACCTGATAGTTTTATAGTTTTCCTTTAATGAACTTGAGTCCAAACTAGACTACGTGTTTTAAAAGCTTTCAGCTACTTTCAGAGCTACCCAATGTAAATTCAGTTTTATGCAAATAAAGCTTAGGTCAATTACTTTATTTAGCTTCTCGACCAAACATATTCTCTTTCATTGCGTTTTTTCACTGTATAGTACCTTTACCCTTATCTGTATCGTTTCTTATAAGTTTAGTCGCGTCTAATTGCCTGCGACTAGACTGCAGTGATTTTGTTCAGTCCTTTCACTGCGGACGGCAGTCCGCGCTAGTGACGAAAGCAGCACGTAGGGTGCGAAAGGCGACTACTTAGCATATACAGTGGATCACAGCTTAAAGTATGCACCCTTATTTTTGCTTTAACTGCTATGTAAGTCAAGTTATCACAGTAAAAAAAATATATTTGGAAAGGTCGTCTAAATTCCGTTTGAATGACACAAAACTTTCCTTAACCCATTGAGTACCCTTCGAAAATTTCGAACTTATGTAAAAGTCACTTTTCAAAACTTTTTTCCTCGATTTTTTACAAAAAATATTTTTATGCAAAAAAATTCTTGGAACCAACAAAATTCTTGGAACAATTCCAAGAGTAACTGCAAAAGAAAATTTTGAAAAATATTTTTGCTAGTATTTTTTATAATTTTTTGAAAACTGTGAAAAAGGCACTTTTTGCATGAAAATAAGGAAATGGTAATTTTTAGGATTTTCAAAAAATTTTAAAAAATAATTGCAAAAAATTTTTTCCAAATTTTCTTTTGCAGTTACTCTTGGAATTGTTCCAAGATATTTTTTGTAAAAAATCGAGGAAAAAAGTTTTGAAAAGTGACTTTTACATAAGTTCGAAATTTTCGAAGGGTACTCAATGGGTTAAGGAAAGTTTTGTGTCATGCAAACGGAATTTAGACGACCTTTCCAAATATTTTTTTTTACTGTGATAACTTGACTTACATTGCAGTTAAAGCAAAAATAAGGGTGCATACTTTAAGCTGTGAGCCACCGTATATACAGGAAGAATGGAAAATTTGCTATGACCGTCCGATCGGGTCGAGTTATATACCGATTGAAAGGTATCAATTTAACTAACACTTACTAAGACTTTTGGAAACTCACCAGGTTCGTGAGATGAACAGGTGTTAGTGCGAAGGGAAAAATTTAAATGATTGGAGCAAATGGAGCCTTTTGATTTTTGGAAGCCTTTTTGATTTTTTTTGATTTTTTTATTCTAATCAAAAATACGCGTCGAATGACACCTTGATCATCGAAATCCGACCACTGGTTCAAAAGATAATTTATTTTTGAATTTTTAGTGGCCTTCCAAAAATGAGATAAAAAGTCAGTCTGTTTGTTTGTCTGTTTGTAAGGATCAAATCGTTGATTTAGCTTAAAAGTTTGAATGAGGACTTATTCCCGATAAAAAAATCTAGAAACGTTTGTTCTACGACTTTTTCGAAAAAACGCTAGTTTAGCGGGATATCGCTAAGAACCGCTAAAATTAAAACCCCTATAGCTTAGAAGCTACAGATGTGATTTATATATCGTTGAAAAGGTATATGGCAAAATTTTTTTTTAATAACTCATGTGTAAAATTTAATATTATTCGTCACAAAATTGGATATCAGAAATTTTGGGGCATGAAAATGTTTTCGTCACTAGACTTTTACCTCGTAAAGAGGTTTTTTTCATAAGATTTATGCTTTCTCTCGCTCCTTTCGTTCGCCAGATTTATCTAGTTGAGTGAACACCTTGGCCAAATGAAATTCAATCAGACTAATAGCCATGGCCAGAACAAGGTCAGCAGGTAGAAACATAATCAAGATTTCATTTATGACAAGACTGGTCTGGACTTTAAGTGGACTTTTAGTAGTTTCCATAAAGTTAGCTGGTCATGTTGCACCTACGCAGCGCCCACTTGACGCTGTTGCAACAGCGGCTGACGCGTGCCACAGTTCGCGGCATTTATCTGCTGAGTCGACTCTTTGGCCTGATGGCTGCCACATTGCCCCAGTCGACAACAGATGGCAACAACGGGACAGAGGTGGCAGAGGTGCGTTGCAGTTGGTATTGGCGCCTCCATGGCTATCTTGTGGCAGTGTTTGTCTTGTGCTACTCGCCGCATGCCTTCTACATGTTCTACACATACTCGGACTTCCTCCGACAGAATGCTCTGCTCCTCATTGTTGGCTGTAACCGCTTCGCCTTGTTGATGGTGTCAACTATTTGCATGATCTACAAGCACACGAGGCGCCAGATGTGCTTCATCAGGTGGCTCAATAAGCTGCTTTCGTGTCGCCGCCAATTGTTGCAGCTGACGCACTCGAGACGACTGAGGGACTCTGTCCTAGAGTTGTACACACGTGACCATCTATGGATAGTGTTCTTGTTGAGTGCCTCCATCGTAGGCTCCTCGTTTCACTCGATTTTCGTTTTCAGCACTGATCTGATGTCCCAACGCAGTGTCAGTTACTTTATTAGAGTGCTCTTCTTCTATGGCCTCCAGCTGGGATTGCAACTGTGCCTAGGACTCTATGTGTTGGCCCTGCTGATGATTAGTCACCTGTTGCATCATTGCAATCTCCTCTTAGACCGGATACTGTCGGATGCACTGCAAGTGCATCAGTCGCTTGTTGTCAGATGTGGCATGCCACAGCGCTGGAAATTGCATGCCACACAGCAGCATTGGCTCGCCTTGGAATTGTGGCGCCTCTGGCGTCTTCACAGCCAATTGTGGCAACTAAGTCGACGCCTCTGCTCGCTCCACAGCACACAGTTACTCGCCTTCGTCACCTTCGTGTCCGCCGATTGTGTGTTGCACATCTTCTTCTCCTACTTCGTTCATTTCAGCAGCTGGTGGCTGCGCAAATTCGATCAGCCTGGCAGCTTCAACGTCTACGGATTGATCACTACTGTTTCTCTGTTCGGGCAACTGTCTCTTGTCATCATGGAAACACATCGACAGCGTCGCATCTATTGCGAAATGCGTCGCACCTTAAGAAATGGCGCGTTGGCGTTGCCACCTGGTTGCAGCAAGGCTCTCAGGACTAACGGTAAGTGTATGTCGATAACGATAACAGTTTATTAGAAAAACAACATAATTTTGTAATATTCTTTAACAAACGATCTATTCCATTTGACTCTAATTCTGACTAATTTCATGAGAAGATTTCGAATGAAGTCTATTATATAATAATACTATACTGTAAACTATTTTTATTTTAAAATGTTTTGCACTAAAATCCGTTTTTACTTTCCGATTGTAAAAGTTTCAAATGTAAACTTCTCTAGTTCTTAGAAAAATTGAAAGAAGTGCAGCATACTATTTTCATTTTGCTGACAACATTATTTAAACTAATTTTTTCAGGTTTGCAAAAATAAAAATCAATGTCAACCGTTTTAATTTTGAAAAATTCTCGAAAAATTCTGAAAGTCATTTTCATTTTCATTTCAAGTAAACTTAATCTATACAAATTTTCGATTTCTTAATAAATTCCTTCCAAGTAATCAAATTAAAGATTTGTTTCGAAAGCAATCAATTACAACTCCTCAATTTCCTCTGAGAAAATGAAAAGAAA
Organism: Drosophila quinaria; assembly: GCA_035047525.1. Lineage (NCBI taxonomy): Eukaryota > Metazoa > Arthropoda > Insecta > Diptera > Drosophilidae > Drosophila > Drosophila quinaria. The sequence continues at coordinate 661,044 of JAWNPO010000510.1, read as the reverse complement.
TGACCTTATTTATATTCGCCCATTTAAAATCGATAGCAACTTAAACCGATAACTTAACGCCCTTATCTTTCGCAGCTTGATTTTTATGGGCTACAACTGCAGTTGAATGAACACATTTACAAAATGTCGGCCTGTGGACTCTTCGAGCTGAACAATGTCCTCTTATTTGGCATAATGCAAACAATAATAAACTACGTAACGATACTCATACAATTTGATAAGATCATCAACGCATAATGATGTTTGTACAGTTAATACACTGATCGATATACAAATATAAACACATATACAGCTACAGACACAAATGCAGACATTGTGAAAAGATACAGAGATAATTATGGCTTGGTAGACTTACGTGTCGTTGCACTGCACATTGGGCGGAATTACCGTATTTTTGGCAATAACCCAAAAAATTTTTTTTTTTTTACATTTTTATACTTATACTATTTTTTCCTGTAAGTAATTGTCCCTACTCATCGAAAACATTTCATTTAAATTTTATTATGCAACCCCCTTTTAACACCAGCCTTTCAAAGTCCGATTTCAAAATTATTTTACTGTTTGTTTGGGCTACAACAAAAGAAAACTCTACGATAGCATCAATACGCTCTTCGTAAGGGGAGAGCGAATGATGTGCAGGCACGGTTGTCCCTTAAAAATATCTGACTGAGCCAAAATCAAACAAAAAATGACCCAAATTGACGAAAAAAGAACCAAAAATTTCGTTTTGCAGTTCATGTTATTTTTGCATTTAATTAAATAAAACATATTTCGTTCACAATCACTTATAGAAATAAAATATATTTTCAAAGTATTTCACATTTTCATCTTAATGTAGTGATTATGTTATTAAATAAAAATAAATATGTACTTCAACCTAAAGCTATACAAAATAGATGATTCTAAACTGATGAAAAAAAACGCCAGATCGAAAAAAGAAGTGTCATTGCGCCAACAGGAAAAAAAAGAGCCAGTTTTGGCGCAAAAACACCAACTGTGTCAACCGTGTGTGCAGGGCGTGAGCAAAGCAGAGCGAGCGATTGAGAGTGAGCGACAGAGAGCGAGCGCTCGCCAGCAAACATCAGCCTTGCGCTCACTGGAGATGCACAGTTATTTGATGCGCTTTTGATCCCGTTCCGTTCCGTTTCTTTTCGTTTTGCTTTGCCTTTGTCAAATTCAGTTGTACTATTCGGTGCGTTTGAATCTTTTTCTATTCTGTCAGCGTCAGCTCATCGCACAAGAACACAGTTTTTTAACAGTCACATTTCTAATAAATGTTATAAGCAATAGGTTTCTAAGAAGAAACCCAAGGGTGTTCTTATTTAAAGGTGGACAATTCACCAGATTCTGGATGGACATTCATACAGCTGGCCACATCCCATATTTACAGCAGTCTGGATCTCCGCATTGGGAGCAGCCAATAGTCAGCACACGGTTTGACGAATTTAAATAATTTGAAATGGAAAATAAACATCAAGGTATATATGTAGAAAACAGTTATATACATATGTATGTGTTTAATTATATGTGCTTTTGACGAGTCTAACCTCAATATAGTTGTGTTTCGTGGAGCATATGTATCTAGCAATATGTATCTAAAATTTGCTATGACTGTCCGATCAGGTCGCGTTATATACCGATCGACCGGTATAGTTCTAACTAACAAAAGTGAATACTAAGACTTTTGGAATGTGATAAAAAGGTGTCATTGGGAGGGGCAAAACTTAAACGATTGGAGCAAATGGGACCGTTGCACAGTGGGCTATCTAGAGGGATTTGAGTCGAATTTAAATTTTTGAATATTCGTTTTTTTTTTATTTCTTTTGATTGACAACTCTTGTCAAAGCTTAAAAAAGCTTATGCATGATCTTTCGGTGCATTCCTGATCTGATGCGAGCTTTCAAAGTGAAGATATGTTTAGCAAGTGGCCTGTCAATATTTGACTGCATTTTTTAACTTCTGTTGGTTGAGCCAATTTGCAAACCAATTTTTAATTTCTTGAGTCAGTATCTTTCTTTTCTCAATCAGATAAGGTATGTACCAAATAAAAATTATATGTTTGGAACCCGCCTTTTCATGTGTGGCAAAAAAATGTGGTAGAAGTATGCCTTTTTAGTATATATGTTTTTATAGCGTATGCTGTCAACTTTGGCCTAAAACTAACGGTATCCAATCGGATCCGAGCTAATTTTAGCATATATGTAAAGTATGAGTCCTTGTGGTGAACAAATTTCCAAAATGATAACCAACTACGACCAACTCTTAAGTCTATTGCCATTTTTAGGTGAAAGGTCAGTCTCCAAGCGCTCATTTTATTTCATTTGGTTTAACCAAAAAGTGGCAAAAAAAAAAATGTTAGCCCTAAATGAATTTATATTTGGTACACTTTGTTATTTGTTACACTATAAGTTTGTTTATTCGTATTTGCACGATTGTTTTTTCATATTCCTTAAATAAATTGCTCAAAATTGTAAAATGTTAAGAACTCAAAAATGTGTATTAATCAGTTGTATGGGAGGTATGAGAAATGGTTGAGCTAGAAAATTGAAATTTAGAGAGTAAATGAAGAATGCGTTGAAATCCTTAAGTTTAAATTTTCATTGAAATATGTCTTCATCTCTTCGAGTTATTAATAAAATTTCGCTAATACAGCTGTTTGGCCCACTGTGTCGAAAAATAATTAATTTTTAAATATTCAGTGGCTTTCCGAAAATGAGTGTTTGTTTGTTTGTTTGTATCAAAGCTTTGAAATATCTTGAATCTGCGAATGAGGACTTGTTCCCGATAAAAAATATAGTAACATATGTTCTACGACTTTTTCGAAAAATTGCTAGTTTGGCGGGAAATCGCTAAAAACCGCTAAAAAAGAAACCCCCCAGCATCCAAGCTACAGATGTGATCTATATATCGTTGAAAAGGTATTTTGAAGAGTTCTTAGGCATACCTTTAAAGTTTTTTTTAAAACATTGGTAAACAGCTACAGGTGAAATAAGATATTTTTTCTCACATTTTGGCGGTTTTTGAGAAAACGCTAACGATTTTTTTAATTTTCAAGGTTGCTGAACATACTGAGAAATTTTTCGAGCGGAATTGCATTTTTCTGATTTCACTTGTAATTTCCGTAGCACACCTGATAGTTTTATGGTTTTCCTTTAATGAACTTGATCCAAACTAGTCAACGTGTTTTAAAAGCTGTCAGCTACTTTCAGAGCTACCCAATGTAAATTCAGTTTTATGCAAATAAAGCTTAAGTCAATTACTTTCTTTAGCTTTCCTCTCTGTATACCTTTACCCTTATCTGTATCGTTTCTTATCAGTTTAGTCGCGTCTAATAGCCTGCGACTAGAGGGTTAATAAAAAGACTGCAGTGATTTTGTTCAGTCCTTTTTATGCTTTCTCTCGCTCCTTTTGTTCGCCGGCTTTATCTAGTTGAATGAACACCTTGGCTAAATAGAATTCAATCAGACTAATAGCCATGGCCAGAACAAGGTCAGCAGGTAGAAACATAATCAAGATTTCATTTATGACAAGACTGGTCTGGACTTTAAATGGACTTTTAGTAGTTTCCATAAAGTTAGCTGGTCATGTTGCACGTACGCAGCGCCCACTTGACGCTGTTGCAACAGCGGCTGACGCGTGCCACAGTACGCGGCATTTATCTGCTGAGTCGACTCTTTGGCCTGATGGCTGCCACATTGCCCCAGACGACAACAGGTGGCAACAACGGGACAGAGGTGCGTTGCAGTTGGTATTGGCGCCTCCATGGCTATCTTGTGGCAGTGTTTGTCTTGTGCTACTCGCCGCATGCCTTCTACATGATCTACACACGCATGGACTTCCTCCGTCAGAATGCTCTCCTCCACATTGTTGGCTGTAACCGCTTCGCCTTGTTGCTGGTGTCAACTATTTGCATGGTCTACAAGCACACCAGGCGCCAGATGTGCTTCATCAGGTGGCTCAATAAGCTGCTTTCGTGTCGCCGCCAATTGTTGCAGCTGACGCACTCGAAACGACTGAGGGAGTCTCTCCTAGAGTTGTACACACGTGACCATCTATGGATAGTGTTCTTGTTGAGTGCCTCCATCGTAGGCTCCTCGTTTCACTCGATTTTCGTTCTCAGCACTGATCTGATGTCGCAACGCAGTGTCAGTTACTTTTGCAGCGTGCTCTTCTTCTATGGCCTCCAGCTGGGATTGCAACTGTGCCTGGGACTCTATGTGTTGGCCCTGCTGATGATTAGTCACTTGTTGCATCATTGCAATCTCCTCTTAGACCGGATACTGACGGATGCACTGCAAGTTCATCAGTCGCTTGTTGTGAGATGTGGCATGCCACAGCGCTGGAAATTGCATGCCACACAGCAGCATTGGCTCGCCTTGGAATTGTGGCGCCTCTGGCGTCTTCACAGCCAATTGTGGCAACTAAGTCGACGCCTCTGCTCGCTCCATAGCACACAGTTACTCGCCTTCGTCACATTCGTGCCCACCGAGTGCGTGTTGCACATCTTCTTCTCCTACTTCGTTCAATTCAGCCGCTGGTGGCTATGCAAATTCCATCAGCCTGGCCACTTCAACGTCTACGGATTGATCACTATTGTTTCTCTGTTCGGGCAACTGTCTCTTGTCATCATGGAAACGAATCGACAGCGTCGCATCTATTGCGAAATGCGTCGCACCTTGAGAAATGGCGCGTTGGCGTTGCCACCTGGTTGCAGCAAGGCTCTCAGGCTAACAGTAAGTGTGTGTCGATAACGATAACAGCGATAAGACTAGTTGATTAAGAGGAAAACAACATAATTTTGTTATTTTCTTTAACAAACGATCTATTCCATTTGAGTCGAATTCTGACTAATTTGATGAGAAAATTTTGAATGAGTTCTATATACTATATAAATCTCTTTGTCCTGACTGACTCACTGACTGACTATTGACTCATCAACGTGTAGCCCAAACGGTAAAAGATAGAAAGCTGAAATTTTCACACATAGATGAGATAATTTCATCGTGCAATAAGACTGCGTTTTGCGAAATTCGACCTGTATGTGGGTCAAAATTGGGGTCAAAGGGCACGGAATTGCTTAGTATGAAAAACCTTATTGTTTCTTAGAATATCTCAATAAAACTCACAGGTAATATGTGTGAAAGTGTCTCTTACATTTTGACCAAATTTGGTTGAAATCGGATTACTATATCATACAGCTGTCATAGAAACAATCCGATGCAAAATAACCTTTAGTATGAAAAACTTTTTTGTTTCTTAGACTTTGTTTTAGACTTTGTCTTACATCCTGACCAAATTTGGTCAAAGTCGGATTAATATATCATATATCTGTCATAGAAACATCGAATGCAAATTAACCAAAATTAATCAAAAATTCTGTTGTATGATTACTTTTAGAAAAGTCCAGTTGCAAGGACAAATTTATATAAAAATTTATAAATTTTTAAAACCGGACAACTAGAGACCTTCTTTTTAATTTTGCGAGCTGGGAGTTGGCGAGCAAAGCGAGCATTGGGCAGAACCCCTAGCATAAATTTGTTAAACTGGACAACTAAAGACCTATTTTTAAATTTTGTGAGCGAAGCGAGTCTATTATAAAATTCAATGAAAATAGGCAGATATACTGTAAACTATTTTTATTTCAAAATGTTTTGCATCAAAGTCGGTTTTTACTTTCATTCCGATTGTTAAAATTTCAAATGTAAACTGCTCGAGTTCTTAGAAAAACTGAAAAAAATGCTGAATTTTTTAAATGTTTTGCTGAAAACATTATTTAAACTAATTTTTCCAGGTTAGCAAAAATAAAAATCAATGGAAACCGTATGAATTTTGAAAAATACTTGAGAGAGTGTGCAAACTATTTTAATGTCCATTGGAGGTGAACTGAATCTATCGGGGGTGCCATAGAAAGCGATTTCTGTAGCACCCCTGTATAAAATTTTTCGTTTTCTTAATAAATTCCTTTCAGTTTGTCAAATTAAAGATTTGTTTCGAAAGCAATAAATTTTTTTTTTTTCTTTACAACATGTTTTATTTAAACAAGTTTTTTGCTACTTTTAGTGGCAACTTAATCTAGTTTTACATTTAAGAGCAAGAACTATTGATCACAGGTGATAGAGACAAAAATTAGAATTAAGAATAAGAATAAATTATTTACAATATTTACAAGAAAAGACTATTTGAAATATTAATGTAAGAACCTGGTAGGGAGATCCAATTCGAGAGCAATCAATTACAACTCCTGAATTTTCGATAAAAAAATATATTTCCTTTGAGAAAATTAAAGAAAATCACCTTATTCATATTCGTCCATTTAAAATCGATAGCAAATTCAACCGATAACTTATCGCACTTATCTTTCGCAGCTCGATTTTTATGGGCTACAACTGCAGTTGAATGAACATATTTACAAGATGTCGGCCTGTGGACTCTTCGAGCTGAACAATGTCCTCTTATTTGGCATAATGCAAACAATAATAAACTACGTAACGATACTCATACAATTTGATAAGATCATCAACGCATAATGATGTTTGTACAGTTAATACACTGATCGAGATACAAATATAAAGACATATACAGCTACATACACAAATGCAGACATTGTGAAAAGATACAGAGATAATTATGGCTTAAATAAAGTAAATATTTGGCAGACTTACGAGTCGTTGCACTGGTCACATGCAACTGAATTATCACGTTAAATATCAGGCAAATTGTTAGCATTTGTCGCAAACTCCTGAGCTTGGGCGTCGTCAACAGCATGTTGTGCTTGTTATCGATAAATTGGGCTGGCAATCGATATGACCTTGGAGCGGGGCTGCAAGTTTAAGTGTATTTATTGCGATTGAATTCGCGAATTCTCGAAAGTCTTCGCTCGCAATTTGTATTTCTTGATTCCTTTATTGCGAAATCAGAACCAATTGAATTTGGTCGTATATCATCTGCAAAAAAAACCAAAAGAAATTAAAGAATTGAAATAAATAAAAAAAAATCTTTGAATTGTCAACACACTCTTTTGCTTTCGTAATTTTTTATTCAATTTTAATAGCGGGACGCAGTCACACTACTGATACAGATGTGTTTATTTAAATATGTACAGATGTACCTAGCTATAATAAACTATACACTCTATCGAATTTATTGCATATAATAAATGTTTTAATGTGTTTTTCATTGTACTGTTGTAGACAACTAAAACATGGCAAAGAAACATTAAAATATACATTATTTTATATAATATAGTCAAGATTTAAGAGATTATTATTATGAAATACTTAATACGGACACTTTTACTTCGTTATAGAAATAATTTGCTGTTTAATTGTTAATTTTGTTGAAACGAATGAAACTAACTACAGATTGCATTGCGCTGTCTTTTATTATTTTTTAGAATTTGAATTTAATCTGAGTAAATTTACAGAGATAGTACAATAATATAGGGAAACTTTTGTTTTAAATTTAAATTTCTTTAACTACAAGTTTTAAATATTGATAAGAAACGCGTTCGTTGTAGTAAAGTTTGACTGTATATTAAATTAAATGCAGTGCAAAACAGGGCAGTAAACACCGAGAAGCGTTACTAAGTCGCAGACAGACAGCGGACAGACACGGACAGCGGACAGTCGACAGTCGACGATGGACTGTGAACAGTGTACGGGCCTGTTGTATCACTGCTAAAAATAGCAACCTTTTTTGGATTTGTGCGAATAGTTTTTAATGACCGGAGGCAACCCGCCGGCAACCCGGCATACATTTCACTCATGAGATACAGATACTCGAGCACTGATGATGAGAGTATCTCGTATCTCGTATCTCGAGCACACGCCACAAAAGCAAAAACCGAAACTGAAAAGTGTTGCCTTTTTTTGTATACCCCATGACCATCCACTTTGGCAATGCTTTTGTTTTTGTGGCCTGGATGGAGCTGCAAGTCCAAAGCTGATAAAAGTTGCTGCCACATGGGTCAAACTGGGAACTGGTAAAATGTACAGGTAGTCGGAGTCTGTTTTGGCTCAGATGGGGGACTTGCATCAATTTTGTTGCTGCTTTTCATATTCATTCAATCAAATGCGAAAACGAGTCACAGCGGCAGATTCACAGTTTTGCAATTTATGGGAAGCGGATCGCAGCCAAAGCCGAGTTTGCATTTAAAGTTCACTTTAGTTGCTTTGAACGAAACGAAAGGAGCTAAAAGTGAAAGAAAAACTATCAATCAAACAGTTAATCGAATTGTTAATTAATCAACAATAAAGATACCACACTTCCGTTTGCCACTGAATACGAGTGGAAACCTGAATGGGAACGTCTCCTTTGCTCGACATTATAAATGGCTGGCTTTTAATTTTATAAGGTATTCAAACTGGTGTGTGTATGTATGTCTGAGTGTGTGTGTTTTTTGTTCAACCAGAGTCTATTCAGCACTTGATACTTCCAATTGAATGCACCCATCGATTGCATCAGCTGCTAGGTAAATATTTATAATAAGACCATTGATGATTCAACTAGGTTCTTAAATTCTACTCCCATTACAATAAAGTTCCTTCTCTTGTCTTATATAACATGATTCATAGATGGTTCATTCATTCATTCGTTTTCTGTTTATCGCATGTACGTACTCCGAGTGTATTTGACAGTCAGGTTCGATTTGCAAAAGAATTTCAACTGTAAACAGCTATAATTCAATTCGATTCGTTAATTTTTGGTTAATAATAGAATTCTCCATAAAGAATTGTTTATGCCGTCAATTGCCTGAAATTCATATACAACTTTATCATTATAAAAGTGTCTAAGCATAATAGTTAAAATAAAGAAAAATTCTAATGAACAGTTTGGACATTTATAAACATTTTTATTTAATAGGAAACAGCTAAAAGAAGTGGCATTAGAAAAAATTTATTTGAAAATGTAGCTGAATAATTCAGCAAATAAGATAATAAACTTTTAGTGCAGTTATTTATACGCATATAAACGAGATATTTAAAGAGAGTTCCAAGATTTGATTTTATAAATTTAGTATTTTATAAACGAGATGATTTAAAAAGGAAGACCTTTAATTAAAAATTAAGATATAAACTTGAAATGCTTAATGTAAAATCTGAAAATCTCTCGACGATTCTGAGGTAAAAGAGTTGCCAAAATCAGAGAAGAAAGAGACGAATTACATTTATAAGTTTTTAATCGTTTCATAAGGTAGTTTTCGATTCGCTTAACTTGGCTTTCTCTCTTTCCGGCCTATTTCAACTCAAGTCTCTAGTCACTTCATTGCGTCGAGTTTAATCTAGCTCTTCCCGTTTGTCGATTTACCAACTTTCTTATCTCTCAATACCCTCGTTCCAGGTATGTACGAGTTTGTTCATACATACATACATACATGCATATATGTATCTAACTATCTATTGTACATATTTACTCATAGTTATTTCCAGCTAATATTACTATTTGTACCAGGTGTACTTATGTATGTGTATGAGAAACCTCAGAGCATTCTTTTCTACATTAATCTGTCTGTCTCTTTCTCTCTCTCTCTCTCTCTCTCTCTTTCCCTCGATTTACACATATTTGTGTAGATGACTAAACATTGATAGCGCTACGTACTACACTCGGTACGCTCTGGGGTCTTGAGCTCTATGTTTGACTGCTTAAAGTCAACAGCAACAACAGCAACAACTGCGATCAGTTGAGCATAATGGAGCTTTGTAGCCCCCATCGACCCAGTGTTAAGTACTCGCAAGCTTAACTTGCCTCTCTCCTCCCTCCTCCCTTCCATTGCCCTCGCCCCTCACTTGTGTCTAGACTCGAGAGTTTTGAGCGCTACCCAATGCTAACTGTAAGTTTTTACCTCGAAAGCAAGATAAGCTTTATGATTGCCATAAATTTCACTTGAATGCGAAATCTGATGCATCTATTTCATGCCTTGGTTTTGCTCATTTTTTTTGCTTTGTATTTTGTTGTTGTTGTTGTTGCCTGTTATTTTTTGCTTCATCTCTTGCTCTTGTGCTCTCACTACTTATTTGCTGCTTGTTCTTCTTCGTCTTCTTCTGTTTTGTTATTTATCTTGAGACGCTACACATGCAAAACAGCAGCAGCAGCAGCAGCAACAACGTCGATGTTGACGGTCTCTGCTCGCTTGTGTATGTGTGTGTACTGTAATACTTATGCATGCATGTATATGTGTGAGTGAGTAAGTGAGTGAGTGTGAGTGTATTTACTCGTGTTCGCGTACAATAATTTCACGTTCAACAACTTTTGGCTTTTTTGATGAGCCAGCAGCAAAAGCAGCAGCACTTGAAAGCGACGTTGGCGGAGCGGGTGCTGCAGGGGTGTGCTGGAGTATCATGGGGGGCAGGTCGGGGGCACTGTTGTTGCCATAGCTACCGCAGAAAAATAAAGCTCGTCATCTCGTTTCCACATATACATACATACATATTACGTACATTGCAACCCGGCCACAACATAGCCCGGCTTTGGGTTTTTGACTCTGGTCGGCTCGTCGTTTATGCTCTGGACTTTGGCTATGGCTTTTTTGCTTTGACTTTAGCCTGCGGCACTCTGTGGCCGCCACTCTGTGCCCCACTCTGCACCACTCCATTGCACAAGCACTCCACTCCACAGTGCACACTGGTTCCTGTTGTATGGGAAGGGTGGTCAAAAATACTTCTAGTTGAGGTAGAGGCTTAAAACTTAACACAAAATTTTTATAAATTTATAGTAAGATGATATATAAAAATCAGCCCGATCGGACCACCAAATCATAAACCTGTCATATGAACGATCGGTCTGAAATCAAGTGTTTGGATGAAAAACGTATTCTGTTGTTTGAGACCATGCATCATGACCAAATTTGGTTGAAATCGGTCTACTATATTATATAGCTGCCATACGAAAGATCAGTCGAACATCAAGTCATAATATGACAAACTTTTTTGTTGTTTGAGAAATCTCCACTATCACTATCCACTCATCAAGTTTGGTTGACATCGGACCACAATAGCATATAGCTGCCATACGAAGGATTGATCGAAAATATAGATTTTAATTTTTGTATATAGCAAGAGCCTGGGCACCTATCTCATAATATTCAAATGTTAATTAATAATATACAAAAAGATTTATTGATTTCTGACTTTTGCTTCATAACGAAATCTCTAACGAAACACAGCAAAGACAAACATAGAACGTACTTAACACAATACCGATTTACAGAAAACACAGCAGGAAGTACATATAATTTTTGTTGTATAAATATTGTTATTACCTTTATTTATAAAATTAAACCCTTCCATCGCACAATAACTTTGTTTGAAATGGGTTTTAATTTTTTTTTTTTACGGGCCAACTTGCAAGTTGCTCACGCTGCAATATCAAAATAATGCTGCCTCTTTTGATGCTATTCTTGAAGAGGACAGCAAGAACAAAACAATAACAAGAATACAGTTTAATAGCTAGACCAATTGTAAAACAATAGTTGACTTATTTAAAATCCAAATTTGAACTTTGACCTATTTTATTTTTGGCCTTTGGGAGGAACCACTGTGCAGTGCTCCACACACTCCGCAGCACGCTCCGATCACCATTTCCATACACTTGCAAGCGGCATAATTGCTTTCACTGTGCATTTGCAGCATGTTGCATGTGGCATGAAACAAACCGACCTAGCAAGCAACTTAACCAGCTTCTGAATTTTTGACTAAGAATGTTGCTACGTACATAACAGCAACAATATGTACTTAGAGCCTTCGTGGAACGAAAAATGCTTCTTTTTTAATACAGAACTTTAAATCGTTAAAAGTCAGTTGGTAATTACTAATTTAAATTTGTTTCCAACCTAATAAAACTTCTGTTTAATGCAACATTATTTACGGAGATTTTAAAATGCAAACGATCAATGTATTCGAAAAGTAAATTACAAATATGTATTTGTAAAGTTTTTAACGAAGTTGAAAAGCAAACTTTTGTGGAAACTTAACTTTTTTAATGAGGTGTTTTCTACGGCTTTTTTTCAGTCTAATATAATGATGTTTTTTTCTGGCATGCCGTTTAAATCGTATTTTAAGGCACAACTAATATACCAAATATTGATAGTGTAGTCTACTCGTACAATATAATCTATTATTTATGATGAACAAAAAATATTAAAGCCATAACTTTTAAACTGCATAAATATTTGTATGACATTTAAGCAGTTGTCAGTTGCCGTTTTTAGAGATAATGTGATTATCCAATGGAATCAATGTCATTTCAAGTAAAAAAATATTACCAAAAAGAGCTGCCATTGATTGGCATAAAGCTATGCAAATCTTGAACTTACTCGTTTATAATTAATCATATTAATTTAATCGGATTATTTGCAGGTAAATTTTAAACTGACATCAACCAATTGAAGTCAACTTATGTCTCAGTTAAAGCTAAAGTTAATTTGAGGGAGTACATATCGTAAGATCCAAACTCTTCGAAAAGAGTTTTGCGCAGGCGAAGAGTATGAAAGCTTCGACTCTTACTGAGCGTAAGCTTTACTTTCTTGTTTCTTGTTTTTGTACGAGTATTTCGCCTTATTTTGTTTTTGCTTCTTTTTTGGTGTTTTTTGCTCTGGTTTAAGGTATGGGCTCAGCTTACTTCTCTGCTGGCTGCTGCTGATGGACGCTCTCAACTAGTAACAGTCTACGCTTTTCGACTTTACGCTCTACGCTCTATGCTTTAATAGACTTCCCCTGGCTCATTTTGGTACTTACGGTTAATGCTGCCACAGCATACACACAGATACACATAAGTATGAGTATGAGTATGTACACAGATATTTTTTCGATCATTGCTCGTTTATTGAGCGATATATTTATTTGCTTCCACCTTTTACGCTTGTCGCTTTGCGCTTTTAACCTTGATTTTTGTGTAAACAATGTACGCATACATAGATACGACTACAAATAATATACACACAGATATGCAGCATATTCTCAAAGCAAAAAAAAAAAAAAATATACTGAAAAAAAGCTTTCGGCGTTGTGTGCGTTTTTCATTTGTCTCTTTTTATACATACATATCCATCTAGTATGTGAGTGCGTGTATGTGTGTGTTTGTGCGTTTGTTTAGATTCAAGTTTGCTGTACATTTATTAAGTTACCTATTTATAATTTGTTTATTATTTAGCAAATGCCAGTGCCAAAAGACAGATTGAACGAAAACCAATAAAATGCGTATACGCACAGGCAATGAATTCGAATTCAAATGGATTTTTGGAACGGAACTTGGAAACCCAAGCTCTGCAATATAAACAAATTGAAATTGTTTTTCATTTTGCTTATAAAATTTTTAAAAATTATTTTTTTTTAAGCATATGACGTTATTGCTTGTTTGCTGTGATATTATTAGATATGCGCTATCTTATCTGTATAGAGCATACAGTTTTTCCACATGTATCTCGATTTAAAGCCAACCAAGGCCCCAACTAAATAACGTCAACATAACTGGCAATACATATTGGCTTATATAATCAGCAAAAAAAAAAAAAAAGCGCTCGAAACAAAAACATGAAAAACAAAAAAAAAGACTACAAGGAAAAGTGATGAATAGTGAGGGAACCCTTCACAGGCATGCAATATGTTCATTCTTATATAGATGATGTCTTTAGAATTTGTGGAATGTGCACTGAGTAAGCGGTCTACACACCTGCCACGTAAATTTTGTAAGCTCTCCAACATTCAGAGCATAAATATTATTTCTTCGTATGTTCGTTGGTTGCGACTTCGCTCCGACTTCACATGCTGCTTGGCTGCTCTGCTCGATGCTTGGGCGGGGGTGGAGGGACGGGGGCAAGAGCGAGCTCACTGTGCAGTTTATTCACTGTGCACCTCACACTTTATATCACCTTTTTTCGTTTTTATTTGTTTTCTTTTTTTTTTTTTGGTTGCTTTCGCGCTTGATTTTCGTCTTGTTGCGCGTCGGTTCTTTTTGGGTTTCTACGCTTTTTTTTTAATTGTTGTTAAATTACATTTAGTTGGGTTTTGTTATATTGATCTTATGGCAACTTTGCCTGCCTCTCACATCACTTCACAACACACACTGACACCGTGTTCGCTTCGATAGACTCGTGCTCGTGCCGTCTTTGGCTATCACTCGCTCACTAAAGCGTTCAAGCTCGCGACACACAATTTAAAGCTCTCTGCGCGATGCTCAAATACCTCTGCTAGCGTCGACGCAGCGATCATCAGGTTGCGCAGTACATCAGTGCTAGCCATAACAGCTTTTTTCCCTTCAAATCAGATTTTACTTTTTAAATTCTATAGCGGAGATAATCCCAAAGCAGCGAGAATTATAGCTTGTCATTCATTTTAATATTAATCATTTTAAGAATTTTTCTAAGTATATTCGTAGTACTGTATAGACCATTTGAAATATACAATTTGAAATTGATAACGTCCGCATGTTCCACTATGCGGCCCTGGTATTAAGTTCCGTCGCGAACTCAACATCAACTGCGTTGCTGATAACTCTTTAGTTTCACTCGAACTTGTGAGTATTTATATTTTACGTTTTCTCTTAAGTGCGGTTTCAGTTGTGGCTTTTTTCTCTTCTTGCTTATTTTTTGCGTCATAAAATATTTTTAATAACTTCTAAAGACTTCATCATATTAATTGTTTTAAATATTTGAGAATAAATACAATAAATATAAAAAATTAATATTTATTACACAATTTTAAAATATTTTAAAGTTGAAATGAGCCTTTCGGCAGGCGATACTTATAGAAATTTTCTCAATATTTCAAGACAAATTTTTAAATTGTAGCTGCCAATATTTCATGGATGAGTTTCAAACAACTAAGGGACGATTGTTTTCTATACTTTCACGTAAAATTTTCTATTCAATAATAAATGATCCCTTGGATTTTATTTTATAAATAATTAATAATCCAGGCAGCGTTCAGCTCCTGCATTTGAACATGCTGTGTGAACTCTTACGAATTAAGCAGAAAGAATAGAGAAGAGCTTTTAAGACCAAATGGTCTATTTAATGTTCCATATTATAGGCTGCGAGTGAGCAAACAAAATCGGTTAAGTTGCGCTAACTTAAATCTTCACTAAGCTTATCTAAATAGCTAGTGAGCAGCTATGTAGAACAATTATGAACATTTAATAACATGAATTCTAATTGAGAGCAGTAAATGTGCTTCGATCTTCCACTGTGTGTGAGCCGGTTTGCAGTTTAGCCTCTCTCATATTCTCACGCTCTCCCACTCTCCCGCTCTCACACTCTTGCACCCTATTGCTTCCATTTGATGTGGTCGGCCGGTCAGCCGGCTAACCGGCAACCTGTGCTTATGCTTTGCTCTCACGCTCTCACTCTCTGCTACTCTTCTAAGCATATGTACGTATATTTGTTGCTCTTTCGTTTTAAAGCTCTTTTAAGCTTTTTGCCAAACAAAACATGCTGACATATGTACAAATAGACTGATATAAGTACACACATAGGTGTGCATATACCTACATACTGTATTTTGGCGATCTCTTGGCAAACTGTTAGCATGCGTCGTAAGCAATTTTCGAGCACGCCATAAATTTTCACACACAACACTCAAAAATGGTGCCGCTAAGGAATTTTTGGGTGAGTGGTGAATGAATGGTGAGTGCATCACACGCACTCGTCACGTGCATGCATACATTTCCATTCCAATTTCAATTCCCATTCCCATTCCCATTCCCAATCCCATTTCAATTCCACGACCAAGCAACCGATCGATCGATCACACTTACATATTCATATGTACATATTCGTACTCGTACTTCACTTATTAAAAGATCGTTGCCTTCATTCGGCTTTCCAGGCCAAGGCGTGTGTGAAATGCAAATTTTAAATAAAATACAAAAAAGAATCATGACAACACCCTCGGTATTTTCCCTCCTCCCCATTTTATTCGCTGCTCCTCACCCGCGTTCTCAACGGATTAATGAAAAAATGCAGATATACAATCGCAACAAGTACAAAAGTGTATGTATATTATGCATGCATAATATTTCAATGTTTCTTGGCATTGCAGAGATCGTTCAGGTGACTAATTGACCACACTTAAAGAATGACTAATCATCAGGTGTTGTCATTGCCTTAAATACTAGTAGATAATCTGATAAATTGACATAGGTACATGAAAAAGTAAGACAATTTTCGCAAGAGGAAATAACCGTAATTTATAGGTAATTTTTCTTTCTCAAGATGAATTTAATGTGTAAAAATTTTTAGTTATTACTAGCAATGAATTCTGCATTTTAGAAACAGGTTTCAACTTGAAGAAATTGATATACATATATTTTTCTGAAAACAAAACTGTTTGAAATAAGTTAATATATTTTCCTTGGCTACATGATTAAAATTAAGATTAATATTACTTAAAATATATTGAAAATTTCTATGACAGTTTCTTGTATTTCTTTTGAGTTATAATGAAGATCTGCAAATTTGTAATATTTTTTAATTTTTGGACATTTGAAGATTAAAGTAACTTTCTTTTTTTAAATATATTTGGAGACTTTGCACAATGCATTAAGCTACTTAAAAATAATAAAATTTCAACATTTTTTGACAGCTTCTACAGAAATTACATTGGAATGTTAATTCTAATCTTATTACAATATTACTTAGTAATTTTAGTATCTAAATGAATAATTACGCTTATTAAGCATGAAATACATTAGTCAAAGTTTCGTTACAGTCTGTTGCTGTTAAGTTTGTTATTATCTGATAATGGCACATCTTTGTAGCTTAATTTCAGTATAAAGTTGCAGTTAAGTTCAGGATTTGCCGCCCAGACAAAGTTTGCTGGAGCTATAAATATCATTATATAAATATATACAATATATATAGTTGATATGTTTGTGCATTTGGCTTAACAATTTTCATGGTCAGTTGCCTCCGGTGTCATATAAACTGCCGCAGATAACAGCAAAAAGGCAGCCAAATCCTTATAATGAAATAAAAATACATAGCCAAATAAAGCGACGACAGGACACGACAGAACAAGAAGAAGAAGAATGGACAAGGCAAACTCAAAGTGAACAGCAACAAAAGCAACAAGAACAAGAACATTGATTTCACTTTAACGAGCTTGTAATGTCCTGAAGACGATAGTATATAAAAAGCGTTATGTATACGACATGTGTGCAGTGGGTGTATTTCACTCACATTCGCCCTTTATATCTCTCTCTTTTCTCTCAGTGTGTGTTGGTGTAAATGAAAAGTTTTGTGAGCTGCTGTCACATCCTAATAGGATAATAACGAGCCAAGGCAAGCGAAAGTTGTTGCGCCTGCAACTCCCAAATAAAATATGTAGCCAAACAATAAACGATGATAAGGGGCCAAAGAACGTGTCGGCTTCGTCTGCAACTAGCTCCCGAAAAATGAATGAAGCAGAAGCACATCCATATCCACACAGACACCCGCAGCCAGAGTTGTCATCTTCCTTATAGTCATTATGCCAGCAGTTCACTTAGCCGCTTACTTCGTTTCATTGGCTTGGGATGCTTGGATGTCCAAAAGGACAGCCAGAATAAAAACTGATAAGCAAACGACTTGCGGCAAAGTGCGCGTAATGCCCGGCAAATCCCCTTCCTATCCTGTTCCTTATTACCAAAAATAAAAGAAGGAATAGACAACTTATTTTTGGCATGCTGAAAATTTAATACTCTGCAGTATCTTAAAAACCAATCAATTTAATTTAATATAGGATAATATAGGATAAAGTAGTAAGATTTCTACAAGTTACAAAGTTCTCTAACAAAATTTGTTTTTTTTATGCGTTTTTCTATAAAAGATAAAGTAGACAAGATATATAAAATGTCATTAAATATTCAAGTTTTGGATGCGATCTATTAAGGGCTAACACCACTGTAGAATTTTCATACTTTAGATTTTTTATTGATATTAAAAATAGTTAAGCTCGTCTAGAATATGTAGCTTAAATATAAAAACGAAATTCAAATTGGTTCTGAAGGTATGGAACGCATCAAACTCGAAAAGTTTTCCATATTTTTACTTTAATTTTTGATTAATTAATTTGGGGATCTTTAATTAGTCGGTTTTTTGGTCCGAAAATCGAACTTTGTAGAATTGAACTATAACTTTACCGAAATCAGTGCTGTACAGTGGTGATACTCCTTAAGAAATAATAAATTATTTTAAAACCATTTTAACCTTTTACTGATCTTCGCAATAAATAAAACAAGTAAGATCGTTTAAAGAAAAATGGTTTTCTATACTAAAGGTCGAGTGTGCTCGTTGTTCTGATCAAGGATATACATATGTCTATATATATAAAACTCTTTTCCTCCGTGCAGGTCAAACGGTTAAACCTAGAAAGCTGAAGTTTTCACACAACATTGCTGAGACTTTATAGTTACAGTCACGCTTCCCTTACTGCGTTACAAAATTTATGACAAAATAAGAATACCCTCTGCAAAGGGTATAAAAAGAAAGCCCTGAAGCGAAGGTATTGCGGCTTTTGAGTTGCGTTTGGTGGCAGGAGGTAGTTACGGGTGGTGGGCGGTGGGCTGTGGGCGGAGTCGGTAAGGCGTCGCTTGTAGCTGCCAAATGGTAATTTATGGGCGGTACACTGGCAAACTGGTAGGCGGCTTTAAAACTGCTGCTAAATCGTATTTAGAGCCCAAGACGAATGCTCCATACTCGCACCAATATTGGCAAGAAAATTCCAGGCGATTTTTTTCAAATGGTTCCTTAGTGCCAATATTTCTGCTCATCGCCTCTGTTCCACTGCAATTCGCAAAGTTAATTTCAAAGGGCTAAGGTGCACTTTTGGAGGAAGCTATTGTGCTGATTGCTCTTTAGTTTAAGGTTAGTTATTTTTCAACACACAATGCAAAAGTAGTATGTTATCTAAATGTGTTTAGAGTCTCTGCTGGGTCGCCAACATTGATGGAAGCTTTTCTGGCTAAAATGGACGCAGGTTGTCCGGATATTGTGGACCTTATTATTTGTCTCATACCGGGAAAACAGCAGGAATTTTATTGAGTTGGGCTCCAGGAAAAATAAGTGGAAAGTTTCTTGTTGAGATGTTTTGGCTATAAGATACCATATCACAAATTCATATTCAAGGTAAACATATTAAATATTTAAGCATTCGTAGACACTGTTGAATATTTAATGCGTTTATTAAATGATAGAAATGAAATTTTTCAGTGCAAATAGGCAGCATGTTAAAGTGAAATATTTATAATTCAATATGAATAAATAAGAAAAATTTGTCAATTTCTTTGAATTATTATATTAAATTTAATTACAAAATATTCCTAATACTCAATATATATTTTATACCAACATCTGTTTGTTTTCGAGTACATATGACCTTTAACAAAAAAATAAAAAGTCCAGTAAATTGATTGACATTCTTGGAATTTACAGACAGGTAGCGCACATTAAAAATTCTATTTAAATTTCATATTTATTTAGGGATAAGAAAAGCAAGCGTCATCTTTTTATAACTTAATGCAGCAGAAGAACTTAATAAATCTCTTGAAATGTCTCTGTTTCGCTGTCTTTGCTGTTTGCTGAGAAACCCCACAGATTTCCTAGTGATTACTGGTTTTTCTTTGAACACACACACACTTACACCTTCACACACACACACACCCACGCACATATTGAGGGAGATTCAACTGACAGCTGTACAAACAAGTCATAATTTGACGAGGAAATCGCTGCCATCGTTTTGCTGCTTCCTGCTTCCTGCAACATGGTCCCTTTTCCGTCATTTTGCCGTTAGTGGAAGCCCCTAAACGTCGCTCATTGTTCAAGGGAACAAACCTAACGAGTTATTTCTCTCTCTAGCGAAGACTCCCTCTCCCTCTCCCTCTCCCTACATTTCTCTGGAGTAAGAACATTTCTCTATCCTGTTCATCAGCTAGCAAAATGTCGCTCATTTATTTTGATTACCTTTTCAAAAAAAAGAAAATGAAAAACAACGAAAACGAAGTACGGAAAATGCCAACAGATTTTCATTCTCAAGCGATGCGTTTTCATTTCATTTTCATTTTCATTTTAGTAGATTTTTAACATACCCTGTCCAGTTTGAGTTTATCTTAAGCTCACTCTCTCACTCTCGCCCTCTCTTATATGGCTTAGCTCTTTCATTTCAGCTTCCTTTTTGACTGCTTCCCTCTCTTTTCCTTGCTTACGCTATCTCACTCTTTTGAGCTCGCCTTCAGCTGTTCTTAACTTGAGTTTTAGTTAAGAGTTGAATCATGGTCATCAGCGCTGATGAGCTTAATTCCCCGGTGACACTTTTCCTTCGTACAAATTTAGTGTGGCAAATTTTACACACACTCATACACACTCTATGGGAAATGGCAATAATAAAGTTGCTAGAGAAGGGACACTCCCCTCCCCCCCCTTTTCGCCAGTATCCTTTTGGGGCCTTTGCTTCCGTTACGTCTTGACTTTTGTTATTGTTAGCCCGTTCCCGCAATGAAATTCCATTATGAATCCTTGCTCATTGTTTTGTGCATCGTTTGGTCTGTGGGTTTATCAAGGGCATGCCCTTCTGCTACCCCTACCTACCCCTCTTCCCCTCTTCCCCTCTCTTGTGTCGTGTACACAAAATTAATATTACAATTTTTGCGCTGTCGACATCGTTTCGTTCGTTGTGTTGGCAACGGCGGTAATGGGTCCGGGGTCTGTCATAAGAGGCGAAATTATTTCAGAAAGCATATTTCAAAATGAAAATTTTCTTGCGGCTTTTAGCTAAAACAAATGTTTGGCCTGTGTCGGACTTGGTCTTGGTCTGGTCTGGAATGGTATGTAATGGTATGGTATGGTAAGAGTATGGCTTACAGGTTCCGGGTTTTGGCCTGGTTTTATAATGAAATAAATTTCATTTGCTCATTGAGTCGACAAGCAGGCTGGCCGACATGTGTGGCCAGGCATGAAGACGTTGTGGAATTTGCATGCATGTTGGACTCTGAAGTACGAGTTGGACGCACTAGGACAGACTAAAAGTGTGTGGCCGTGTGTGTGTGTGTGTGTGTACATTTAAGGTATTAAGTCTTGGCCCAAATGAAATATGACATGGTTGACAAAAGGCCCAGACACTGGGACATCTATTGCCATATACACTCACACTTACTAACACACACACACACACGTACATATACATACATAAAATCTCTGGCTAGGACAGCAGCAGCTGACCAATAGCAAATATTTTGGCCCATGTTGCGCTCTATTGCCATATATAACATAGTCCGTCCCTCTGTCCCTTTGTTCAGCTATCCATCTGTCCTTCTGGCCATGCATTAAATGCCACTCTGGCAGCCAGTTCGTTTTAGCTTCACTCACTTCCAGGACGCTGACGATGGCGATGACGACAACAAGCACGACGACGAGTTCATTCGTTTGCGTCGAAACAAAAACGAAACAAAAACGAAACGAAACGAAGCCAAAAATCGCTAAAAACGCAGCGGGCGTTGCATACTTTCCAGCTTGCGGCAACATCATCATCGTGTTCATACCCTGTGCCCATAAAAATCTTCAAATAATGAGTATCATAAAGTTGCGTCAGTCTTGTGTACAGCATTAAAACGTGACAGTTTATTGCACATTTCTACCACAAATTCCTCAGCCATATATGGAAAACAAATTAAGAAATCGTTTAATAATGGCATTTTAAAAAATACTTTTCATGTATTGGTCTATCGATTTATTTTCATACTTTTAGAATATTTTTTCCAATTTCACAAATTTACTGCAAAATACTTTACCACTTTCTTTCTTATTTTTCTTCAGAAATGCAACGTTTTAATGTTTTTTTTTTAGCTTTCATACGTGATTTGCGTAATTATGTTAATCTTATTACGTATTCTAAATTAAAAAAAAATAAATCAACTTAAATTTTCAATAAATGTACATTTTGTGTTTACTGTCAGTATATGTATGTATACTAGGGTGTCCCTTATTTTATCTAAGTCATTATTTTTAAACGCATACGGGCTAGAGTTGTTCATTTGGTCCTAAGGCACTCGGAAATAAATTTTTACTTCAATCGGAGAATAATAACCCGTGCCGACTTGGATCAGAAAATATAAAAATTATATGGAACAACAAAAAATCTAAATTTTTTTTAAACATGAAAAAACATCGAAAAATGTATAATCAGTGTTAAAACACTGTTTTTTCATGTTTCGAAATATTGAGCCACTTTTAAATTTTAACTTATATTTTCAATTAGTAATATTGCTTATTTTCAGTATGACTTGCTTTAATTAAGCACTAGCATTATTCTGAGAGCTATTCGTTTTGATTAAATGTCAAATAGATAGTTGGATAGAAGTTAGTCTCTATATATTTAGAGTTCACACTCCAAGTTTCTTTTAAGCTATAAAACAGTCTTCATTTTAAATAAATTCAAATTAAATTAAGATCTTTGTAGGGTAACTGCTAGTCGTTTAGCTTCGATAGCCACTGCTCAAAATGCTTTAAAGTTAAATAAGTCGACATTTAGACAACGTACATAAATGCGAGTCAGGCAACTGAATGCGGCCAATGCGGCAACTGCGGCTGCGGCTGTGTGGAATTCACTGCTGCCGCTGCTGTGGCATTTGCCGCTGCTGTCAAACTCACTGTTGTCCGCTTTATGAAAACTCCATAAAGTTTCATCAAATAATCGAAATCAACTTTCAACTTCAACATGGGACGCCTGCAATTTATATGCAAATTTGATTAAGACAACACTGCGAGGCTTTGGCTTTACTTGATCCAAAACTCTCCCATTCCTTTCTCCTAGGTTGTGTCTCTCTTTCTTCAATCCCCATCCCTTAGTAAGTAATTGAAACAAAAAAAATATGCATTTGACCAGCATCGCGTCCCGTTTTCCTCGCTTAACTAATGTAATTTAAAATGGACGAGTGGCAAATTACTTGCCCTTAAAAACGCGAAACATTTGCGGACATTCCTTTCTTCCCACTCCCAACCCATCAAACATTTCTTTAGCTCTCTACCCAAAACACAAAAAAAAAGAAAGAAAACAAGGAAAAATAATGCCGTTGCGTAAATTGCCCAACGCAAATCCCGTGAAAATAAAAATTGTTAAAATAAATTGTGTGGGCGGTCGCAAATTGGTTTGGCTTTCTGCTTGGCTTAATTTGTAATTCAAATGTTCTCGGCGACTCGGCGACTGCTTGTTAAATACGCCCGAGCGGATGCGATCTGGCAACGCTATGAATCATTTCTAAGTGCAGTGCTGTAAACCGCAATAAAACATCATTAAGTGTTGCGAAACGTAATCAAAAGCAGCGGATTACAGTGAGCAACGAGCAATGCTAATGATCAATGTCAAGCTAAGTGCTGTGAAATGTTCAACTGCATTATTAAGTGTTGTGAAACATAGTCAAATATTGCGGATTACTGTGGCAAATGAATGCGATCCCATTTAATTAATAGAAATAATTTACAGCTTATTTTCATTGAAATAGTTTTCAACGAAAAAAGCAGATTAAATTTCGCATTCATTTCAGATTTTTAATTAGTCAGCTAATAATATGCGTAATAATAATTTCAGAAAAAAATTTAAATATGATTTTCACAAATTAGCTGAACTGACTAAAGTTGCTAATAACTTCAGCTGTCAACCTGTCAGCTCACTAATATAAAAGCAATAAATAAATTTAAAAAAAAAACTCTTATTATTATGCATGGGATTAAGTGTTATGTGTGTTAATTATACTTGTACATATTGATGAATGTTTATTCACAGAAGAGAATATATATTTAATAAAATTCCTGTAAAAATAAAGAATAATTTTTTTAGAATGTTTTTACAATACTTTAAGAAGTCCTCCGAAAATCCCAAATGTATGCTTTAATTATTTGTAAGAAATTGATTTCGAAGAAAGCTAAAAGTAGTAAAATGTAAAAAGCTTAAGGGAAAACATGCTTAAATAACAACAAATTCTACGAGTTTATTAAGTGTACACCAGATGTTCTTTATCCTTCAATTAGCAACAGTCAAATCACTTTATAAACTCCAAGCTTTCCACTTAAATTCTATGAAAAATAGCCCATAATTCTATAATATTCTCATAGGATTCCCCTTCACAGTCCCCATTTTCCCTGCAGCTGCATGCAAGGAAATGTGCTATTCTTTCTTCTTCTCTCTCTCTCTTTCGTTTTTTTACGGGAAATATGGCCAATAAAACTGTCATCAAAAAGTTGTTAAGTAATGAAGCATTGCGAGAAAAAATGTAAGAAAAACATTTTGGGAATGAAATGCGCACTTGAGGCAAAAGTTTTGCCGTCAGCGATTCAACAAGAAATGGCAAGAAAAGAAAGAAAAATATTAATAAATACTCGTAGATTGTCGAAATGCACATTCACAAAAGAGATTTACATTTTAAGCGCTACTGAAAAGAAAAGTCACCCTGTCCCCAGTGCCCTGTACCCTGTACCCCCGTTTCCCTTCCCTTTTCTGACCACGTCTCCAGCTGCTGCATCCTCACAATGTTGCACATTATTTTGCACTCTATCAATTTGAGCGCAAGTTTTTCCAGCTTTTCCCCCATATAAATTCATAAAATACATCTATATCTATATCCTGTAAGCTGCTTGTTGTGAGCATTATAATACTGAGATAAGGTTTGTGATAAACAATAAATAATTCTGTGTAAATTGGTTGAAATTAAAAGCATGCAAATATTTGTTTTATACCCTGCAAAGTCAGTAGAAACAGTAATGCTGTAATAAAACATGTAACAGGCTTTGCCAATCAATCAAAATGATTAATTAATGACATTATATACATTTTTTTTATTGTACGTCTCTATTAACACCCTGTAAAATTTAATGAAAGGCTATTAAAATAATACCAATAAAGTAAACTTTATTGACACTATTAAATATAATAAAATTAATTTAACTAATTGCTAAATTAATTACATTTAAAGAAGGGCTTTGTTTGACATTGTGGCTTAGACTACAATGCATTGTAGCTCAGTTACAGGGTATTACACTCGACTACAGCGTTCTTATGCGTGTGCTTGTATTCTTTTTTCCTGTTGATTTTTTTTTTTTGTTCTTTGGCATTTCTTTTGGCTTGTTGTTATTGTTGTTAAAAAGTTTGCTCCACTCATAATTCCCGATTGCTCTTTTGTTCAATTGCCAAACGTGGAGTGGGGATTGGTTTTTTGGTGTGGGGGAGGGGAAGGTGAAGAGGAGGGGGTTGAGTCGTAACCAGCAGCCCGCATCGCCAAGTTGTTTTACGCAACATTTGCTGTGGCCTGGCCAAGAAGCCCCCAAAGACCAAAAGACCAAAAAACCAATGCCAACTTGGACTTAACGAAAACTCCGCATATCTGTATTTGTGCCTCGTGTCTGTCTGTCTGTGTGTATGTGTGTTTTTTTTCCGCTAATTGGAAAAGTTGAAAGTTGTGCGGGCTATGTGAGTGGTTAGATCCATCCGTCCATCCGTCCATCCGTCCGTCCTGATCTGATGTGCTCAAGTCGTGAATGTCTTGCGGTCCTGGTGTCCTCTTCTTTTGGCCATGCGGCGGCTTTTATGGCATTTGGAATGCTTATTAGCAGCTGACACGGCGTCAAAGTTTATAAAGCATGAGATTTTACACTCGTAATTGCCCATTAGCTGTGGCCCCCATTCTCGAATTCCCCAATTCCCCACAAGCAGCGGATCCGTAATGTGTGTGTGTCCCGTATCCTGCTCCTCTTCATCCTCTGCCTCTGCCACTGCCACTGCCTCTGATGAGATGTGTTGAGATGTGCCTAAGCTGTGTCTTCCTGCGCTTTATGCCATTGTAATTACAATAACCGAATGACTTATATTTTGAGGCAACTGCTTTGCATCCGACTGATAACTCTGTCTTCCAGTTCTACCTCCCTCCCTCCCACCGCCTATTCCCTGCAAAGTTTTCTAACTAAAAGCCATGCGCACAGAGAAAGCGAGAAATTGAGAGATTGAGAGCAAATATAAATGTAATACAATGGGAAATTTTTGTTCCCATTTGGCGAAAGGACGAAACTGGCAAAAGGTGTTCGAGTTGCGAGTTCGGTTTAAGTTAGTCAGTCGACTGCCACAAATGGCCGCGTGTGGCAGACAAAAGCGCATGAAAAATTCATAAGGATAAATTCCAAAGAGCAACAACAACAAAGACAACAACGACAACGTCATCATCATCGAATGTCGAGCGGCGAATGAACGGTACTTTCTAATACCCAAAACATAAAGTTAAAGCCAATTGTAAAGGTGTGTGTGAATGTGTGTGTGTGTGTGTGTTTGTGTGTGTGTGTGTTTGTAAATGGCTAACCGAATATTTGACGTTTACTTTTCTATAGTTTCAACAACAAATAAAAGTAAAAAAAAAATGAAATAAAAAGGAATGAAAGGAAAATTCGACAACAAAACTCAATGGCGAATCGAAAAGTGCTTGACAAACGAGTATAAAAAGAAAATAAAGTAAAAGCCAACAACAATAAGTGGGACAACATTTCAAGTGTATTAGTATGTGTGTGTGTGTGTGTGTCAATACAAATACACGAGTCCTTAACGCTCAACAAATTTACGATATACTCGTATATAATAAATATTTGTATATATATATAAAACAACCTATATAAAACCAGCGCAAACAAAGAGCAAATGTTGATTATTTGGTCAAACCGCCCTCTTGCAACCCAACGGGATATTGCCTACCCCAATCTAATCCCCCTTGATATGAAAACCGCCTCAAGTATCATTGAATTGTTAAACACAATTAGTTGTGTTTGCACTGTTCCCAGCAACGATATCGCTTTAATTACAAGAACTTGATGTCTTCCATACTTTGTGGCGTGCTTACAAAAACTAAAAAAGAGAACATGTATATCTATGTATTGTATTATTATAGCTCAACTTGTTAGTGATAAAAAATAACAGCAAAAGTTTCTACAGGCTTCAATTGTGAGTTAATTTTTCATAACAAAAGTTTTGCTTTTCGTCTGCGTGTGCGAGTGTGTGTGTGTGTGTTCTTGTGTGTGTGTATGTGTGTTATGTGTACGCTCGCCACAAACAACACCACAATGTTTCTCATGTGTAAATTAAATGAAATTTCCGTAATTTATTCGCTTGGAATTAATTGAATTCAACAGAAATTTCATTCCCAGTCGAAAAAAAAAACACAACGAAGCAATTTAAAATACAGAAAAATATGCATAAAGAAACAACATTTCTGTTGACATTTTGTGTAATTGATTTGGGAAATGCAATTTCAAGCTATGACTGCATATGAAATGGAATAAAATTAATTCAATTGGCATCTAAATTATGAAAAACGTTGTGAAAAGTTTATTTGCAATTGGCATTTTCAGTAGATTTGTGATAATTTCATTTTATCACTTATAGCAGAAACTAAAATTACTGACTGTATTAGTTTTGTTCTAATATTTTCAGTTGTTTTGTATTAGTTACTTTACAATAATAATAATAATATTATAATTTTTAAATTTGAATATTAATATCAATGTTTTGTTGATTGTTCTGTGTACTTAAAGCATCAAAATCTACTATATTTTGTAAAATTATTAACAACATTAAAAGCAAAGCAGGCTAAAGTTTTATTTTAGAAAATGTAATGTTTATGAACTGGCAGTTTTTTTTGTAATGTTGTTCTGAAAATTCTATAGAATTTAAAGAACTGTCTGATTTAGAATATATTTTTAAAATCAACTCAGAACAGATAAAAGAAGAACCAAATTTCGTATGAAAGTTCCTCACTAAATTTGTAGCTAATTTGAATTTGGGAACAGCATGTTTTGTAAATGATAATCAGTAATTTGCTATTTAATTAAACCATACCACACAAAGTCCTTCAATTATTCAGAGTTTGCAATAAACTATAATAAAAATAGCACTTGAACTGTGCATAGTTTATTATAATGAACTAGCGTATAGGGAGAGGAATAGTGAAGGAATTTCCATTGATATCAAATTCAGCTATTTTAATGGAGAGCACAAAAGTATGCTATGGAAAATGTGGTCGAGCAATTGAAAGCATTTTGTGATGCGATACGATGCGAGGTCCCAAAATGTATGCCAGGCATAATGCGGTAAAATTAGGGAAAGTACCCCTTTACCCCGTTACCCCATTACCCCATTACCCACCGAAAACTCTGTCGGCTGTTATATAAAAGCCCATTAAAGCCCTGGACACAAGGCGTGGCATAGTTTATGGCATTTTAATCATTTAACAACGCTTTGGTTTGCAGTCAACATGCAAATTGCCTGGCGAGCAACCAAACAGGACGAACAGACCCCATCAGCAGCAGCAGCAGGAGCAGAAACACAATAAAAATTGCCAATAAATGGGCGGAAGAGCAGTAGGAAAAGGAGGAGGCGGAGGAGGAGGAGGAGGAGTCGCAATTGTGGGAGGTGATGTAGATGGTGTTGTTGTTGTAGCTGCCGCTGTGGGAGTAGCCAGGGCCAATGGCATGGACATACGCACAAGGACAGCAACCATAAACAACAACAATGACAACAGCGTAAAGAAGAAGAAGAACAGAAGCGAAAATAACAACAACAACAACAACGAATCGACGTCAGTCAAACAGAACAACAAAGCGAAACTTCCGCATAGGATGCGTCGAAACGGAAGTTATTTTGGTCGTTTGAACGTACGGATCTATCTCATCTATTCATGCTGCTATCTGCTGCTGATAATGGCAGCAGCTGGCAGCAACAATGTGGTAAATGGACTCAAATGCTATTGCAATCCCAAGGAATGCGATGTTATACGGGCCCTCGACTGCCCCGGCAAGGGCCTAATGCTGTGGGATCCATGCCAGTAAGTTAAACCACTCCGCTATCTACACTGATAAAAAAGAATCTAAAATCAAGATTTTGGTCTCCGAACTAAGAACTTTGGTCTAAAGTCACAAAAAGTGACAAAATGAGAGAAAAAGATATAAAATTTAAGATTTTTATTCTCATAATAAGAACTTAAGATTTTTTATAATAATATTCTTAAATTTCATTAATTTGGACTTATTTTATTTATTTATTTAAATGAGTAGACTTATGTTTACAAAACTTAAATCTACTAAAGGGAAGCCATGGCATCGGAGGCCTTCGGCTGAATTTGGACTTAAAATGTTCTTATATTAAGAACAAAATATTTAAATTTGAGAATTTTATTCTTATATTAAGAACTTACGATTTTCAAGATTAATATTCTTAGTTTTAGTAATTTGGACTTAAAATATACTTATTTCAAGAACAAAATATTTGAGACGAATGTTCTTGATATTAGAATGTGGTATTTTTTTTTCAGTGTACATACATACATACATACACATGCATGTACCTACAATATATTATATAACACATCAATTTTATTCGATTTTATGTAATCGCACTCAAATTCTATTCATGTGCAGATGCTGTCGCATATGCGCGAAAACATTGGGCGAGTCCTGTGGCGGACCCGGCGGCTTTTCCGGACAGTGCGAGCCGCCCCTTCAGTGTGTTACCAAGCTGCCCATTAGCAGCGGTTTGGGCGTCTGCATGGGTGAGTCCCAAGTGCATATTAATTCATGCAAAACGGATATGTATTTTAGCAGCCACTTTTGAGCACTTTTCACATGCTTTTAGTTAAAACATAAATATAAATATATCTGGTTTGTGCCTTCGATATACGACCTTTTAAACCCACAGATCGATTGCCGTTTTCTAACCTGTGTCAAGGCTATAATATCTTTGTGCATAGTAACAAACAGAAACAGATGCTATAGATACCTGCAAATAAACGAGTACATAAAAAAGAAAAGATAGATTTTGTGAAAAATAGAATCACTAAATTTATCTATTTTTCTGAGTTATATTATTTGTAAAATTAATAATTCATATTTAACTGTTAAAATTAATCAATATTTAAGTTTAATAGCAGTAGCTGCAAGAATTTCATTTATGCAAGATACATTTTATGCTAAAATAAAGAAAAGTGAGGATAATAGGGGATATATAAAAGAAAAATGGCATAAAATGGTTCTGGTAGTTTTTAATTATTTAAAAGCTTTTTTTTAACGTCGACTAAAATTGGCGACAAAGCATTCTTCAAAAATTAATCAGGCCTGTTGCGGTTTTGACTTTTTACTTTTTAGCATTTAGTGATATGCATTTATTCACTTTGAATTTAGACTAAGAGTTTAAAAATGATCGTTTTTCGTTTTATCGGACTTAAACTCATAAACTCAAAGTCATATAAATAGAGCAGGTTAAAGAAGTTCAATTCCGACCAATCTTATCGAAAGTTAAATTCAGAACAGGCCTAAATTTTCAATCCACCTTTTTGCACACTTTATTTATATATTTTATTTATTTATAAAAACTTTAAATGCATAAGACTTACGTTTTCCATATTAATATTACAGTGGAATGTAAACGAACACCAAATGTGGTGTATTTTTCTTCGCGGAGAGCGGTCAGACAGATAATGAAATCGAAACCAAAACGAAATCTGTCTCATAGCAGATCTCACGAAATCTATTAGTGCGACCACAATTCCATGATTTGCTGGGCACACTGAGAAATGTAAAACTAATCTAAACCAAATCTAAAACTGTTCCCGAAATAACATTACTGTTGAATCTTTTTGAACATGAAATCGATATAAATTTATTGAAATTTTATATTAAGCCAGAATATTCAAGCACATCTCTGAGTCTAACTAAAGTTCAACAGAGTTTAAACAATCCACGATATTCCATGTTTTGTAGACTGTTTTCAAAACCGAATTCTATATTTTGAGTAAAAGTTGAAAATGTAAGAATCCGTAAATAAATTAGTTTTCAAAAGTAGAGCAACACTCATACAAATGTCAAATTAATGCATTTAATGTAATTTTAATATGCAAATTAATATCCATATTTAATATTTGCAATTTTTCGGCTTAATGAACCCGCGTCACAACCAATTGCTGTTCTTTTACAGATTTGCAACACCTGACAGCGCTCACATTCAACCAGCTCAGCAATTGCACGGAGGACGAATCCATTGTCATGGAGCCGGGCTGTGAGATAACGAACAAACGTTGCCAGTGCTGGCCCACAATGCGAACCTGTCTCAGCCAGTTGACCACTGACGGTGGCTCACCCAGCGATTCCCGTTGGCATTTCAAAAATCTCGAGGTATTTGCCATTTTCCATTCCGATTCCACTTCATCAATTTCACAAAAATATATACATAGTTTTTGGTGCTTACGTAATTGAGCGATCCAAAAAGGATGACTATGTTTTTGAATTGAAGGGGAATTGGTTAAACTCGTAATTGTTATTGATTGTGTTTCGTTTTTGTATTTGGCTTAGGACTGCCAATTGAACTTGCAAAATCTAATTAAACTCGAACTGGAATTCGATGAAGACTATAAAATCTCACCGAGCAAATTTACATACAAAAAGCTGCGCAGAAAGCGAAAATCGTTGAGAAAACGCCTGTGAGTTGAATTTTTTGATTAGAGAAATGTCTCTAGTAATTTATGCATCACATTTGACTTATTTATTGTCATCTCGATTCATTTATTGCAGCATCATTTTGGAAGATGCTGGCAACCCGTAAACCAACTAAACGTCCCCCTCTCTTTCTCATAAATAAAATTCTTGTACAGATAGTATGCTTACTTCTATGAAATGTGGCTATTAAAAATATGATAATAAACAACATATACATATACAACAACAAATATATACATACATTTATATGTTAAAAATAAACTATGTATGTATTTCCCTAAGACATTTGTTAATTTATTCTTTTATGTTTTTTTTTTATTTTTTAAGACAATATTGCCATTTCTATTCCTAAACTACAAGACAAAACAAATACCTAAACAACACATTTTGAAACATTTTGCGAATGTTGTTGTTGCTTCAAAATAATGCGATTATGAAAAGCATCGAAAAATATATATATATACATAAATGGCCAGAAAAAGTGTATTTTTTTCTTTTAATTGGATGAGAAATACTAAAGATGTTCTCATTTTACTATTTCAAACTCGAATTTGAATTTGTAGATATTTGTAACCGTTTCGCGGTAACCGATTGACGCTCGAGACAAAAGCTGATTGCTACAGCTTTGCGTAGGACATGGTGGATTCAACAAGAAATATATGTATTTATTGCATACTGAAAGTAAAATATTTTGTTCACAATATTTCTTAAATGGGATACAATGAAGTTACGCAAGTGTGTTTAGGATATATTCAATAGGTGACAGATCCCTCAATATAGACATCTCCAATTATCTTTTTATCCGTTTCTATTTGCAAAGATGTTTCAAAGGTCAATGCGGGCACGACGGGTGGATAGTCTGAATCTAGAATCGTATAGTTCCGTATCTCAAAGAGTTCGTTCTATACAGAATTAATAAGTATCATAAATTGCTAAAGTAATTTAATTACTTACGCCTGGTACCGGACATTTTTTGGGAATATTGCTAACACTTTGAATGCGTTTGAAGAATTTCCCAAAAATGTTGCTGCTGGCATAGAATGAGCTCAGTAACTTGCAGCCGTCGATTTTGTGGCGTCCAATATTCATTTTGCTGTCATCCTTTTTAAGAACGCTTAAGTCGTATAATATATTAAATGCACTGGCTGTTTCTGTGAGTTTGAAACGCACAGATAAGGAGGGAACATTACGCTTTTTATGGAGAATACATGTAAACACATGCGCGTAAGAGGGCTCAAGAGTTCTGCATGTAAAGTTCCTGATTTCTATTGAATAAGGCCGCTATAAATGTAAATGTAAAAATAAAAATTAATTTTTAAATAATATAAATACAGTTCTAACCTTAGCCTGAATTGACTGCAGAAAAGTCAAAACTCCAAAAACCAACAGCAAAGCGCGATAATCCATAATATCGAATTGACTTCAGCTAAATGAGCTTCAGGTGGTTATATTTATAGGTAGCTCGAAACTAATGAAGTAAACAAATAAAAGCAATTAAACATTATAATGACATCGGATGAATTTCGTATTTTAATTCACATTTAATTTGCCTAACGTATTTTTAATTTGTATAATAACTTTTTCCAACCGTTTCGGGATATCATTAGCATGGTTAAACACCAATAATTGATCTTTAACTAATTGCTGCCCTTATCTAAGCTCAATACCAAATTGAGGCAATCTGTTTGTTCAACGCGCCAAAGTTAAAGCTTCAGTTACAAAAGACTGGTTGATATGCAATTCTCTACCCTTTGCGTGTTCATGTATCAAAATCTGACTAATATTTAATTATTAACTGTATGTCATTGCCAGACAATAGAAATAAAAAATGTAGCTCAACAGATTTGTAACACTTGAAGCATTAAGCATCTTTTGAAATTGGCGCCAAAACTTAACGTTTCAGCTGCAAAACTGACTGCTATGTAAATGTTTTAAATGTTCTTGTGTATGCTGCAAAGCTAATTGCTACTTGACGAGAACTGAACGAAAGAGATGTGGGAATGCTGCTATGGTTGGTGAACAGACTAATTCGCCGCACCGCAACCTCAATTGAAATGTTGGAAATTTGCATTGCATACTTTTGGGCTGCGTAATTTAAAACATTTTTAATAAAATTTAAAACAGTTAAATATAAATTTTTAATTTAAATTAAATAAAATAATCTTGCACATATTTTCGGAGATTTATTTAATTATCTTTTATAATTTGCCCCTAATAAATAGCGAATTTAAATTTATGTCTGTGAAATCTATTTATTATTTAAAAATAATAATAATCATAAATATAACATAGTAAAATAGAAATAAAATAAACAACTTCTGGTACAACAACAAGTCGGCAGTCAAGTGTGGGTCACTTTTTCAAAAGATCAAAGATACACTTTGGCGCTTAAGTGTTTTGAAGTGGCGCGCCGTCGCGAAGAGTTTGAGATGGAGTTTTGTTTATTGAGTTGTTATATTTCGGATATTTCGTTTTTATTTTTCTACATTTTTTGTTTTGTTGGCTTGTGGAGTGCGTTACAAATTATTATATGTTGCGCACCTTAGTGGAGCACACAAAAGCAATTAGACGCCGTCGTCTGACAACTTGAATGAAATAGTTGAGATTGAGATTGGGAATGGGATTGGATTGGAATTGGGAGTGAGATTGGGATTAAGTTGAAGGATTGAGGATGGAGGAATAATGCCAAGCAGACGTTTATCGACTGGCCACATCGGACAGGTCGATGTCGATGTCCATGTCTAACTGCCAATGAGTCTGGCGGGAGGGGGGATGGTGAGGGGCATGGACCAAAGGGGGGGGGGGGGGGTTACTGTGGCGAGCGCCGATCGGACAATGAAAGAACTCAAGTGGAGATGCCGATACAAAAAGGTGTTAAAAAATTCTACTTTTTATGCTCTTATTATGATTTTGATGGACATTTACGATACGAGTGCGAGTGTGAGTCTGTATGAATAAACGGAATGTTTTTATACTCGCTTTGTTATACCCGTTACTTATAAAAATAAGTAAAAGGGGATATTGTATTCGTTGCAATGTATGTAACAGGCAGAAGGAAGCATCTCCGACCCTACAAAGCATATATATTCTTGATCAGCATCAACAGCCGAGTCGATATAGCCATGTCCGTCTGTCCGTCTGTGTTAGCGCATGGATCTCAGAGACTATAAGAGCTAGAGCAACCAAATTTTGCTCATGGACTTCTATAAACCCCACGCAGGTCAAGTTTATTTTCATTTTTGCCAAGCCCCTTTCCGCCTCCGTACATTGCAAAAAACCACCACACGCACAGTTTTCAAGGTTTTCAAATTTTTGTACTAATTAACGTTAGCTACTATTATTACCTATCATCATACTAAATCGCAACAAGATCGGACAAATAGAAAGGTGGTAATGGCTAATTAAAATTTTTAAAGAATACAAGTGCCTAAAAGCATGCAATAAAAAATATTTCATAATTTATTAATATAAGTAACGGGTATCCCATAGTCGGGAGCTCGACTATTGCCTTTCCCACTTGTTTTTTTCGTTTCATTTCGTTTCGTTTTGTCTTATCTTTATCTTGCCTCGCCTCCCCCACGTTTACATACTATATTGTTTCAGTTGTTTGACAAGCGATGCGTACAAATCAAAGCAGGCAACAAACTCAACTCAGTTTAGGCCAGCTCGCAATGGGCCGAAACGGAATGGACTTTTGTGGGGCTGGAGTATTGAGTATATTCGGTTTGTTTGATTAATAGCCGCACAATTGATATGTTAAGTGGTAAATTACGCCATTGGCACGCAAATGTGTCCAGAAACGGCAAAATTGTTGTTTGTTTAAGGCGCCGCCAACGGGGCCAGAAAAACAAAAAAACATCTCAAAAAAACAACCAAACGATCTTGATCTTATCTGCCATCCAAAAGGCATAAAGTGATTTAATTTTGAATGAAGAGAAAGTTGTACAGCCTCGCACAATTATTCAATTACTCCAACGAGCAAAGGGTGGGGGCATTTTCATGTCATTTTTCTCAGCTGTGAAAAACTTCAAAGTGCTTAAATTAATGGCCATTAAATGGTCCACATTTAACACGCTTTTGGTTCGACAACAACAACCAGTTTGCATTTTATGGTCTCATTTATATTATTAAATAAAACAATAGCAAAAAAATAACTAAATAAATAAAATGAAAACCATTAAAATCTTTTGCATATTTTAAAAGATCAATAGAGAATGCTATTAAAATTTTGCCACGCCATAAAAATCGAGAAGAAATACAGATACAAACTGAATCGTCGAAGTGTTATAAAAATCATTTAAAAGTTGCGATCGCTATACAGTTTTATGGCCAATTCGAATTGCGGACTTGGGGGCCTCGAATCACATTTCGGTCTGCCCCATGAGATGAATATGGATATGGATAGATTCATGAATGCTCGCTCAACTGAAATGATTTAATTTCGAAACGTGTCGTCTAAGTTTTATGATCAATTTTGCAATAAATACGCCAGCTTCATTATTTTTAGATATGATATAGGGGTTGCTAAATACCTTTTTGAGAATCGATTAATAATCCAACTGGTTTTAGCGATATTACTAATCGATCGATGCTGTGTGTGGGGCTGAAGCTCTAAATGTGTTTAGTTTTTAATATTTGAATATCTCTCTCAATTTTCGCTTGTGAGTTAAGCTTTTTTATCTCTTTGTTTAATAGCGGGTTTTATCATAGGAACATATACAAACATATATATCTGAAATCTGTATTCTGAGAATAGAGTCCTTCTTTTTTTTACCTTCAACTTTAGCTTTAATTTGAAGTTTTTACTAACAATCAAATAATTAGAGATGTTCAAGCTCCAGCTTTCTCTTTACAATTCTCTTTACCTCTCTCTAACTCTTTTACTCTAACTCTTTTTTTTAAACAGATCGTAAGTATTAGCAAAAGTAATATTATCATGACGCTCTATCAGAATTTTTTTCTTTGCACTAAAATAAGCATTTAAGAGTTAATAAATTGTTTGTCTGGATCCTGTATTAAATATTTTATTTAATTATTATATGTACTAGTATATGTATCAATATTTATTTATTTTTGCCATGCTTTCCTACTTACGTTATATGATATTTTTACAGCTTAACTTATTTCTACCTAAATATTATTTCTATGACATTTTCATTTTCAACTATAAAATGTACTCTATAATTTAATCGTCTGCATACAGTAAGTCTAATTTAAAATTAATTTTGATAGGTTTATCAGATAACAATTAACATTATCTGCTAAGATCAGGGATTGCAAATAATATTTATGAGGCGGAGAAAAATAAAGTCCTAAAAAAATGCCAGGGACATCGAAAAAATTCCACATATGCTATTTTTGTAAGGTCTATCCATCAACCGGATAAACTTTTATTTCCAATTTTTATTTTGAAAATTATTTTTAACTCTTATTTTAAATTTTTATTATAAAAATTATAAATAAGAGTTATTTTTCAATTTTTATTTAAAAGTTGAAAAATAAAAGTTATTTTCAATTTTTAAAATAAAAATCAAAAATAAGAGTTATTTTCAACTTATATCATAAAAATCAAAAATAAAAGTTGAATTGAAATATATTTTGATCGGGAGGTGCTATTTCATTTAACGGCCTATATATTTTATCTACACTTCATTACCTATCTATCATGGCCCATAAAATGATCATACCTTTATTCATGAAATGGGCCCTCCCGATCAAAAGATATTTCAATTCAACTTTTATTTTTGATTTTTATGATAAAAGTTGAAAAACCCCTCTTATTTTTTATTTTAAAAATTGAAAATAACTTTTATTTTTCAACTTTTAAATAAAAATTGAAAAATAACTCTTATTTCATAACTTTTATCAAAAAACTTATAAGAGTTACGATCCCTGGTTGAGAATTTCCTATTTATTTGAAGGGTTTAAGCTCAGCTCAGATTTCTAGTACAAGTAAGTCTATTTGTATAGATTGAATAGAGTTGCCCTCATTTCGAATTCGCATAATGAAACCCTCGGGCCGAGGCCATAAATAAACTGTGGCAAATTCTCTAAGCAACTTGTTGAAGTGTCATAAATAAATCGCGAGGCAACCAACAACGGGCTACAAATGCTACAAGAGCACCACAAAACGCACTTCAAGTGGTTGTCATTTAATAAACTACACCACAACTGATTCTGTGTGTATATCTGTGTGTATGTGTGTGTGTGTGTGTGTGTGTTTGCCGATTGCTGTTATATGATTTCATATATCATCAGTTTCTGTTGCGAACTCGTAGGGCTGCTTGCTTTTCAGCCTGCCTTTCAGTCTGTCTGTCTGTCTGTCTGTCTGCCACTCCTTTCCGCCTTCACGCCTCCAGCCCCTCCCAATCTTCTGCCTCCTCCGTCCTCTATCAACTAATGGCCAACTTGTTGAGCATTGCGCAGGCGTGCAGCATTTAGTTCAGGCTGTCCGCGTGCGCCTCTTGTTGTGTATTTTTTGATAACATTTTATTGTCCGCTTTATAAATTATTGGCGTTTGCTTTGCACCACACCACAAAAAGGAGGCTCAGCAGAGAGAGAGGAGGGTAGCTGAATAAAGTATCCTTTTACGTTCATTTCACATTTTTTGGTATGCAGCGTGTGTCCAAATTTGTGCAGAGCAAATAAATACTACAGAATATACTACACATATATGTATGTAGTACTAAAGTCTCGGGTTCGATTTGAGGTTGAGGTTTGGTTTGACGGTTCTGTTCTGACGGTTCTGCGCGTGTTTTGGCCATTTAAGGGCTTGTCGCCCAATACACAATTGAGTGTTGTTGCTGTTGTTGGTAGTGTGAAAGTTGCTTTAAATATCGTAGCACCAAATCAAACCATTTATGTCCGTTCCTCGATCTCGCGGCTCAAACGACACATTCATCATCGTCAAGTGGCAGCCACAACAACAACAAAGAAGAACACAACAACAACAGTTTACATTTGTGTGTCACTCTGCCTACTAATGCACCTGTCTGGAACTTGAAAGCTGTCCTTCAATTATATCGCACACCCGCTGAGAAGAACTCAACAACTCCTAACTGGAGCTCAACTCATCTCACTTTTTCTTTCTACCTACATATCTCTATCTCTGTCTGTTATTACACTGCTAGATGAGTAGTGTTTACTTCCCACAAACAATCCTCTTGACTGTCTGGTATTTGAATCTTGCCTTAATATCGTTTATCTCAGAGAACACACGGCGCATGATCAATCGAAATGATATAATTATATCCAAAGGAAAGGAAAAGAGCAGCCGGAGCTGCAGCACCCTGTGTAAATTGATATCAACAAATTACGCGAAAATATTTCAAAAATATTAACGAATGTGATTGATATAATGATGAGCTGACCAATGTCGACTACACTGAGCGAATCAAAAGTCAAAGAAATCAAGTGGTGCCACAGAAATCGTTTTCAATTGAATTTGACATAAATTTGTATGAAAGAGATTTGGAAGAGATTTCTGTAGCACACCTGCATATACGTATTTTTTGGATACTTTTCCTTTACTATTTACTATAGCTCCGTGTTGGTTGATCATATTTTGAGAGTTCTGTTCTTACTTACAGTTGATATACAATTTTTATTTAATCCGAAATAAATGTGTAAGTATAAATAATATATGGGATATTAATTTTTAGTACTTTTAAAAAATGTTTAATATTATGAATTAATTTTAATAATTTTTTCAACTTTTTTTTAATATATAAATATATAATTAAAAGGCTTTAAAGATTTATTTTTGTATTCAACAATAATTTTTGATTTTAAATATATTTGAAAATATGTTTATGAAAATAACAGCTTTGATTATAAGTCGTTCAAAAAATAACGAAGGACTTTAAGCTAATAATAAATTAAAATTATATGAGTTTCCAACTGTCTACTAATTTCTTGCACAATATAATTTGAAATACTAATTTTTTGTACTGAAAATCAGAATAATATTGTTATTTTAAATATGATAATAATACAAGAATAACACAAAGTTTATTTCAATTTAAGTTGAAAAGTCGCCAAACAATTAAAGAAAACAAAAATTTATTTAGTTTGACTTTTTGTTTATTATGAACACAAAATTTGTATATTATTTTTTTCTTTTTAAATGTTCATAAGTACTTAAAACTAAATATATATTTTCAAAAAGTTCTCCAGTTTTATTTTCTTTACTTTTTATAAATGGTGAATAGAATTTTTGGGCAGTGTATTGGGCAGCCTAATTATGCCCAATTTAAAAAGGGTTAATTAAGGCACAAAACGCAGCACACGAAATGTGCACCATCCGGGGCGTTATTAATATGCGACATATCTGATATCTTTTTGCAGGTATGTATTTTCTGTACGGGGCATAAAGATACTCTGTAAGAGAGAGAGAGAGAGAGAGAAATGAGTCCTTCTGTGAGATCAATGCTACAAAATATATACAATAATTACATACAGCATTTGTCATAACACCAGATATGGACAATGTCTGGCTCGAATGGGGCGCGAATGGGCAACAGAATCGGAATCGAAATCGAAGGAAGAGCCACAGCCAGAGCCAACGGCTTCTGGCCAGGCCCAAAACAATGCGACAAATGTACGCAAAAAATTGTAAATATCATCATTGACATCGTCGCATCAGCATCATCAACATCAGCAGAAGGGAGAATGTTGGGCATTTTTATAAATAAAATAAAATCATAAATGATGCGCCTGCCATTGGAACATTGGAACGGGGCAAGGACAGATTGCCTCAGTCTCAGACTCTTGTCTCTCTTCGTTTGCTGGTCCCTTCGGGGACTGCTCGGGGTGCCATTTAATAATTATATATCGTATCAGGCTTTTGCAGCTCATGGGTAGACATTTCGCGCCGGAATTCGGAGCATTGTGTCATATTTAATACAGAAATTTTAATTAAACATAATTTGTAAGGAGTGCACGTCTGATCAGACCCAGAGAACCATCACCTTCCCCTTCAGTTCTGCCTGCCATCTCTCTTCCACCCAACTGAATGAGCTCGAGTATTCCCCAGTTGTTTCTCCAGATTGTTCGCTGCGATAGCTTTACCTTAAGCTGGAATAGAGTAATTTATAGCATTTTATGGCCCCCATTCGATGACAGGCACTTGTGTCTAGCATTCCCAAGGAATGCCTTTGATCGCATCGCATCGCATCGAATCGCAGTCCAAGTCCCAGTCCAAGTCCATCAATTGAGCGATAACAACTCAAAAGCCATTTCGACAAATGGCCAAACCATACTCGCATATCTAACTACGCCTTCTGATATATATTTATATGGACTTCGTTGTAATTATATCAATTGATTTTTGCTTACAGCTTTAGAATCTTCGAGTGATAGGCTTTTTAGAAAAAATATAATAATATTATAATCTATTACACTTTGAATATTAAATAGATTTACCTTAATCCAAAAAAATAATGATAAATTAAAAAAAATGATCGAAAAACCCATTCTCAAAACATATTTTCTTCTACAAGCAGGGATTAAAACCGAAACGAATATCGGTTTCAGTTATCGGTTTCAGCTTTGTATGTTTCGGTTTTAAAATACCGGTATGGTTTCGGTTACACTAAAATAAATATATTACAATTATTCTAATAATATAATTATATTAAAATTATAATGATAAAAATTAAAAAGGCGTTACTTTCTTAATGTTTCATTCACACATTTATTTCATTAAACAAATTTATTTTATTTTGCGCTTATTGAGTGCTATGAAAATTCGATCATGAATATCACAAATAAAAATTAAACATTAGAAAATTATTTATTTTTTCGATGTATGAAAAACCGAATGAAACGGTTATCAAACGGTTATTTCGGTTTACAGAGTTTCGGTTTAAAGGTTTCAGTCAAATGAAATTTTTTTTTTCGGTTTCGGTTTCAGTTACGGTTTTAAATTTCAATCGATTTTTACCGGTTAAAAGTTGCGGTTTCGGTTACGATT
Source organism: Drosophila quinaria (assembly GCA_035047525.1). Taxonomy (NCBI): domain Eukaryota; kingdom Metazoa; phylum Arthropoda; class Insecta; order Diptera; family Drosophilidae; genus Drosophila; species Drosophila quinaria. The sequence continues at coordinate 619,590 of JAWNPO010000510.1, read as the reverse complement.
TTAATCCCTGCCTTCAAGTAATCATACACATTCTTTAGCTTAGTTTTCCTACAGTTTCATCTTTGGTTTTCCAGTTCAAAAATAAATTTTATTTATAGTCAGAGTCCTTAGATGGAACCATTGCCTAGTTCAAAATTATTAGTATTTATTTTGTAAAGTTTATAAATAAAAATATTAAAAGATTGCTGAAAGAATTGTGCAACCAATTGAGGCACTAGCTAGTCCAGAAGTTCTTTGTCATTTACATAATATTCTCAATTCAAATGGTAAAAGTACAGAAATATTATTAAAATTCCTTTTTAATTGTGGCCCTAAAAAAAACGACCATTTAGTTCTCACCTTGTATGGTAAAACAGTATTTCTTCTATCTTTCTTGATCTAGTTGATGTGTCTCTCAATATTTTAATCAACAGATTCTTCTAAGTTACTCAATTTAAATATTCTATTAGAATTTTAAGTCTTTCCTTTTAAACTGATTTACATTTCAAAGATAAGCAGATAAGCTATATATAAGCTATATATGTATAGGAAATGGAATAAATAAACCATCAAAGGGATCTTTCAAAAGGACTTTCGTACTGTTCTAGGTGATCATCTTTGATTTGAATTTGAATTTGAATTTATTGAGTACTTTTTTCCTAGAGCGACAAACATGTTGCAAGCTTTTAAATTAGGACGCTAGTCACAACAAATGCAATAGTAATAATAGTATTTACAATAGTAAGTTAGGCTTACATACTAAAATAGAAAATGATTATAATTACAATGGCAATTGAACTTATTTACTAGCATTTAAAAGCTATTACATTATTAGATAGCTAGTAACATATTCTAACCACTTTAAACTTTGACTAGGGTTAAGCCCTACTTGTAAGCTTCCTTCTAGTGATTTTTCAAATGATTTAAGTAGTTCACAATGCTGACTCCACTTGGGATATCGATGGGCATTGTTGGGCTCTGTTGAATTGGCCAGTTGCAGTGTGGCAGTGTGGCAAGGTTGGTTGCATGCCACTTCTTCAGTTTCTGTTTCTGCTTGTTGGCTGCCTACCAAGTTGAACTCGGTTTGGTTTGTTTTAGTTTGGTTGGTTCATCGCCAGAGGCTGCATTACATTTGCAAAACAACAATGGGCATTTGGCATTGGCAACTTGCAACTTGCAACTTGCAACTTACAACTTACAACGCGCTGGGCGTTTTTATTTTTACAGATATTGTTTACTATTTTTTTTTTTTTTTTTTTTTGTATTTTTTGCTTCTTCCCTCTAGTTTCAGTTCAGGCTCGAGTCCAGCTCGGGCTGTGCCCTCTCATTGTTGTAGCGACTGCTCCAATCATAACTTTGTTGTTTTGTTGTTGTTGGAGATATTCACTTGGTGATATATTTTGGGTGAGCGCTTCCGGCAAATCGGCGCAGTGAAAGGTCAAGTTGCGGCCAGGAGAAGGAGAAGGAGAAGTCTGCTGACTTCTGCCAGGGAGCTGGCAGATTCGTGTGCCAGCGAAATAAACAAATCAAAGTGAGCAAATGTTTTACCAAACCCTCCCCCACTCTGTCTCTCTCTCTCTCTCTTTCTCTCTAACTGTCGTTCTCTCTCTCTTTGGCATTGTATTGTGTGCGGTATGTGCTCAATTTTCTATAACATATTTGATCGCAACGATCTTTGCGATCGCCTGACTTTCCATTTTTCCACTTTTTCCACAGCTTCGTGTGTGTGAGAAAAACTTATCGAAACGTTGCTATCAATGGACCGCAAACGTACAAAAGCCAGGCCAACTTGAAGCTCAGCTCAGCTCAGCTTAGTTCGGCTCTGCTCAGTTCCCTCCTGCCTCAAATTAAGCGCAGGTGACCAAAGGCCAACGAGCTGACAAACCTTGGAATTTTTACCGCACGATCGCAGTGCAAAAGTGGTCACGGGTTGCTGCGGTTTCCAGTGCCATATGACAGCACCAAACACCAAACACCAAACTCCAAACACAACGAGCCCAGATAAACGGCTTTGACATGCCCTAACCAGATCATTAATTGCTGATCTAACTGAAACACTGACGCCAATTTTCGTCTCTTATAACTGCTGAGGCCTAACTAGACAGGCGGAAATCGGGAAGAAATGCTTCTGGCGATCAATTGGAATCGGGTTACGCTTATTTAGATCGTTTGCAGCTAATCTTTACAGGGGCTTAAACAAAGTTTTTTAAGTTTCGAAGGTAGAAATCACAAGGAAAGTGATCTACATATTGAAATCAGGGGAGAACTGATCTTAATTGGGAAATTTATCTTTGATTTAGAATCAATAAAAATATTATTTCCCTCCCTCTGAACTTTTAGGATAGTAATTAGATCAAAGATCATGGAGGACTGACTCGGGTATTCTCAGACGTGAATTGATCTATAACAAAATCAGGCATTGAAATCCTAACCGAAACCGTTACCTTTACCCGATAAAATACGATTGAAATTCAAAACAGTTACTGAAACCTTAAATGAAAAAAGTTTAATTCGACCAAAACCGTAAAACCGAAACTCTGTAAACCAAAATAACCGTTTAGTAACCGTTTCATTTATAAAGGTAAATTTCGGTTATTCATCCATAAAAAAAAAAACAAGTAAAAGCAAGATGCAAAAATTATTCTTCATTTTATAATAAAAATGCAAAAAATTTTGTTTTTAATATTATGGTGTAAATTTTAAATAAAATTTTAAAAGCATGTTTTATTTTCAATTTTTATTATAAAACTTTAAAAAACAAAAAAAATTAACAAACAAAAATAATTTAAAACTAAAAATCTTGAATTGTTGCGATTTTTTCCTACTCATAAGTCTTATTTGCGATCTCTGATATTTTGTTATTAGTTTTGCGTTTTATTTTTGATTTTCTATTTTCTTTTCATTTTGATTTTTTATTTTAGTTTAATTTTGTATTTTATTTGTGATATTCATGATCGAATTTTCAATAAGCGCAAATAAAATAGATTTGTTAAATGAAATATTAAAATCGTTAAAGTGTAACTAAACTTCATCAGACTGACGAATATGTGAAATAAATGTGTAAATTAAACATTAAGAAAGTAATGGTTTTTTAATCATTATTATTATATTATAAATATAATTCTATTTTTCATTTTTAATCACTGCCGAAAAATATATATAGATAAAATACTACAGAAAAAAATAAGAATGGTAATGCAACTTATCAGTTTCTTAGCTGAACTTGAGCAGATGAATAAGGTTAAAATTAACCACTGATGTACAACAAGAATAAATTTGAATTGAATTTTGCTGGAAAGAACTGAGCTTCCTGGGAAGTGAATCTTAAACTGCTGATCTATAAAATATCAGATGGAGCTTAGGGATAGATTTGAATGCTTAGATTTCTAAAAAGCCAATCTAGAGGCACATTCTCGTGAGATGTTTTTTACTACTGATTGTGAGAAGAGAAGAGGGGAAAATCTTAAAAAGAGCACTCATAAGGTATTCGCATATTCGATCGGACATTTAGTGATCTTTGCCAACTGTTTGCATGTGAAACAAATCTAAGCAAAAGTCGAACTATAGCTAATGCCCAGATTCCCCCAGTTCCCCTTGCCAGGATCTCACTCCAGAGGCAGGGGGACACACCCACACACCCACACTCCCACACAGAGCTTACGAGCATCAGACAATGAACAAGCATGGCGGTGATGGCGGCGGTGGTGCGGGTGGAAATTGGCAGATGGAAGTTGGAAGTTGGCAGATCGATGCTGCCTGCTTTTTGATGATAGTCAGCCTTGGTCTTTTAGGTTTTTGCTGTTGTTACTGTTTTTTGTTTTTGTTTTTGGCTTGGCTTTGGCCCCTAAGGGCGTTGCGATTGAACTTGTTCCACATTTTGATTGTGATGCCGTTACGGACCCAAAAGACCCCAAACATTTTGTATGGGAAACCAGCGAGGGCAAGACAAATATGATTTTCAATTTGCTCTGATCGCTTTCACAAGATTTGCATTTCTGACTGACTGACCATTAAACACTTGGAACAACTGTTCGGTCAAAGTTCAATTGGAGTTCAAAATGAATGAACTTCCTACCACTACCACTGTACATACCATACAATGCAATTACAACTACAAGAACAACAACTTGACTCATCTCAGCAGCATTTTGATGGCCCATTAAACAGTCAAATGGAAACCGCTGTGAGTACTCCAGTTGGAAACTGCAGCACAACAAATCAAAATATTTATGGCCCAGCCAAGCCAGAGTCCACGAAGAGCTCAAGAGCTAATGAGTCTGGCAATGCTACACTCTGAAAAAAATGTAGTTACTCTAGCTTTGAGTTCTACAGATACTTTAAATAAGTTCTACTGGTCAAAAATTACAATTTTATTAAGGTGGGAAAATTAATGGAAATTTTGTCGGTTGATTTATGAAATTATTTAAGCGATAATATTTGAAAAAAACGTGGAAATATATTTCAAGCTTAAAATTTAAGGTTTTAGTTAAGGCATCAAATTTATTGCAAAGTATAATAAATTAATATTGCCCATTAACAGTCAACTTTAAAACTTAACAATCAAATTTCAATAACTGAAAAAATATAAAACTACACTAAAGAAAAAACATCTTTAAGAGGTCAAATACTAGGACGAAAACATTTTCATGCCCCAAAATTTCTGATATCCAATTTTGTGACGAATAGTTTTAAGTAAGTAAGATTTCCCGCTAAACTATCGATTTTTCGAAAAGTGTTAGAACAAAATTTTATAGATTTTTTAACAGGATCAAGTCCTCATTCAGAATTTTAAGCTATTTTAACGCTTTGATAAAACAGACAGACTGACTTTTTATCTCATTTTCGTAAAGCGACTAAAAAGTTCAAAATACACAAAAAAATAACTCGACCTGATCGGACAGTCATAGCAAATTTTCCATTCTTCCTGTATATATTGCTAGTTGCCTTTCGTCCGCAGAGATGTAAACTAAAAACTGAACATTTTAAAAGTAGTATTATAATTTGTCAAATAAGGGTAGAAATTTAATTAAGAGTCCTCTTTAGAATTTAATGATTTCTCTCAGTGTTGCTGGGAGCTTAAGGTGTGTGTGTGCTCGATATACCACCCAAGTGGTTTGGAGAACTTGCCTGACTGAATGCACCGCATAAATAGCCACAAAGTGTGTCGTAAATGTCGTCGCAATCATATAATGATTTCTGAGGCCCCCATGGAGGGTGACGGTAGGAGAAAGATACACACCTGAGGGATAGAGAGAAAGAGAGAGAGTGCGATAGTATGATCGTCCAGTTAATCAGGCGGCAAAAAAAATGCAAATTTTAGCTAGAAGTAGAGAGCAGGCTGCTAGAACAAGTGCAGACTGAGACTGGCTAAAACCATAACTGTGCATCCATTTAAACCCATTTCCATTTCCACTACCATTCGAATTGCCATTTTCAATTCTGAGTTCCCATTCCCCATTCCCATGTTGTGTACACTTTGGAGTTTATTGCGAAATGCGTTCGCATGCACCATTTGAATCAATCGTTCAGTTCAGTTTCAGTTTGCGAATTCGATTTTTATGACGATTTTGAGGACCGGTTAAGAAGCGAACGCTTTGAACTGCACTGATATCATTTCGACTTTGACGTTTAGCATCGCTAATTCATGCCAAATCACCAGAGGATTATGTTCATAAGCACGCATTACGATTACACGTTTATTATAATTTAGGAGTTTAAGGCTACACTTGGCTTAGACTCGACCTGTTTCTCTGGGAAAGTGTGTGACAAACTTCAGATCGACAGAGAGAGAGAGAGAGAGAGAAAGAGAAGTAGAGTTGAAGGCGCTCTTACAGATCACTTAGTACATGTCGAGATTAGCGAACTAAAAAGGAGCTAAGGGAAAGTTGCACTCACAAAGTGTCAGAGCTGAAATTGTGTCCACAGTTGATGCCTTCGAGAGTAAAGATAAGGTGCTGAAATTTAGCTTAAAACTCACTGATAACTCAGGAAAGGAGTGCAGATTTCATGTGCAGCTAGGGGGAAAGTTGTAGACTTAAAATGGAATAATGAAGTTAGAGAAAAGAAAAAGGCGTTGAATTCATGAGGGGAGAGTGAAAATTTAAATAGGGTTGTCGACCAAGTCAACTCTGCATTCGATTTCGGTTGTCGCCTATAGTATATTCAAATGTTTGTTTAGTTATGAATATTACTCTCTGTTGACCTAACGCTTTTTAAGATAATGAGAAATAAAAGTTTCATCTATGACTTTTTTAGTCATATAAATTATCTTCTTTTCTTCGTAATGTATTAAATGCATAAGTTTAAAAGCATAAGTTTGAATACGTATTTAAAATATAATGGCATTATATTTTAATGCTTGAATGATTCCAAAATTTGATAAGCATATTTCTATAGCTGTCATTAAAACAATGAGAGTTCTCGGTTTTATTAAGCGATGGTCTAAGGAATTTGATGATCCCTTTACTACTAAACTTCTGTACAAGTCTCTTGTCTTGAATCCTATTGTGCCAGGATAGAATCTGTTCAAAATAAATTTTAGATTTTTGCTCTTCGTGTAGTAATGTTCATTCACAAATTACTGAAATTACCTTCAACTTACCTAACTTCTAGAATAACGTAACTTTAATCCTTTGTGTCTTTGCTGCACTAACTGGGAATTTCACGAACCTCTTCGTACTCTGTGTGCAGATTATAATTGTCTGTGCCGTACGACTAATTTCAAGCGTTATCCGCTCACTATTAAAGTCTCTATATTATCAGGTTTAACTAGTCTAACCATTTAACTACTTATTAATATTGGTTTAGTCTGATTGGGTTTTTCTGGGTTTCCACCAAAGCTAGCAACAAATGTTGGGACACTTATTTTCTCTTTCATTTTAGATACCCCATAGCGTTTAATTTTAATTTATTTTTTAATTTAAATAAATATATATTTTTTAACTTTAATAGTTAATTTGAATTTCAATGAAAGTTTAAGATTAAGATTGTCTTAAAGTACACAGCAATTTTAATGATTACAAAAATACATTAAGTTTTGGATAACGTCTTTTATTATTAAACACATTTATGATATTCAAATTTAACAACTCATTTTCAAATACATTCTGAGTTTAGCGAGTTGTTGTGTTTGTAGCAGTGTATTCAGGCCTTCCAAATTGACGCTTGAAATTGATATAGACCGCCAAAGGACTTATGCTAAGTAGGATCTTGTGGGGGTGTTGCTAAAAAGCATTGTTAAATGGGCTCGTATGCAGTTCGTTGAGCTGGTTTGTGACAAGCACGCGGTTCCAGCAATCAGAGGGAAACAAATGATCATCATACGAAGCGGCCGACAGAAGACTATGACTAGGAGAAGAAGGGAGGGGCGAGAAGGGGGAGAGGTGGGGGGTTGTTGTTAAAGTTGAAGTTGAAGTGCGTCGTTCTTGGTGTCGTTGTCTTCGCACTAATTGAGCATTTAAATGCAACGTAATTACTTCTCTAACACCTTCATCAGTGGAACGTCAGTTAACCGGCTGCCTTTGATGCCCACTGCAAATTAGCATATAAATTGTCCCGTGTGAACATAAAATCAAATGACAAGAGAGTTTGTCAAAAACACAGAAAAGAAACCACAAACAAAAAAGAAAGACTTAAAGAAGAGCCGCTGGCGAATGCCGAAAGAAAAGCTGGCGGAAGAGAGAACCGCCAGGACATGATATGGTGAAAAATCCATGCTCTCACTTCACTTTGGCCCCACGGTCATCATTAGCATAACGAACGTGCAACTAATTGGAAATGGAACAGACACAGTACAGTATACATTCGATCAATTGAACCCAAGCAAAGCATCGAGTGAAGTAATCCCCTAAATTCTAGAAAGCGGCGCCAGCCAGACGTCTTTATGGCTTTTACTTCTGGCCCTTGGGCTGCATTCGAAATTGAAATTGGAAATTCGTTCAAAAGGCCACTCAATTAATTAGGCATTAAAACAGTTACACAACGCTTGTAGTCGATTCATTCACTCACTCACTCACAAATGTGTGGGCGAGTTTTTTGACCCGCGTCGGGGGCAGGAAACGCATCGAGTTCTGAATGCCAAGGCGTACCGTACCGTCAACCCGATCGTTGATCGTTGGTTTTTCTTCGACGATCGTTGCACAAATGCGCTTTGCATAACTGAGTAATTTGGTGTGGCAAGTTAAGTTTAGTTGGCTGGCGTTATGCACTTGTTGCCACAGAACAAACCTCAGTTGGGTGGGCAATCAAACGGGGCGGGGGGCGTGGCATGCATCCGGTCAGTTTTAATATCGTTGACTGTTGCCAACTTGAAGATCATTTCAATCGATAACTGAATTCATATATTCATCATTCAAATTACCAGTGAATCCACTCACACGTGTACTCATAAACTGATTACAATTACTTTGCACCTGTATTCATATTTTTTTTTATAGTCTTTAGAAATTTTCTATTATTATTGAGGCTTTCTTACCCGGAAGTCGTAGCCACGATTTCAATTTCTGGGGATGCACAGCAAACATGAGAAGTTTTATTTTTCCCCTTCTTATGGCCAATTACAAATATAATTTGTAGTTATATAGTTCTAGTCTGATTGCATAAACAGAATCAATATGTTACTTACATAAGCTTAGCAATAATTTAAATCGTGATCTTTCAATTGATTGATCAAGTTAATTGTATCAAATGAGATCATTCGATCAGAGCGTGTGATTTGAGAACGTTTTAAAAGTTTAACGCGTTTATCAACCATTGATCAATATCGATTAATAGAGAGCGAGCAAATACGATATACCAAAGTTTTACGATATTCAAACTCTCAATCAATTTAATAATTTACTTGCAGTCAACTCACACATAAATGGAACTTGCTTACGATATTCGCTTACGATCATATGTAGAGAACGCAAGATGCGATCACTGAGGGTCTTTCCCAGAGATCTGTTCATTGACTACGTTATTTCCCGTTAGCTTAACTTGCGTGTGGCTTAAATGGATTAACGAGCATTAAACGAGGATCAGCAGATCATGTTTTGCCCAGGCAGTCGAGCTCTGTGTTGTGTTGTCAGTGCCTGGCCTAACTTGTGCAATTTTGAAATTTCCAAAGCCAGGATCTAATCAAACAAGTCCCAAAAGACCGAGTCGCTTTCACGGATTTAATTGAGATCAGTGCGGAAAGCGAGCGAGGAAGTGTGTGAAAAACCGCGAGAGAATTTTGCGGAAAATTGAAAACCGCAGTTGTAGTTTCGACTTCCGCTAGGGGGTTTTGCCCAAGCTGAAAATAATCTTCAACATGTGGGTACTGATCATCGTACAGTGTTGTGTGGTACATTAACATATCGTTAGTTTGTCATGATCTGATCCGTGGGAAGTTTGCGATCTCTGGCTGCTGTTGGAGATCTGGAAACTCCATTGCAGAGACTATCTCTCTCAATGTTTAGCAGAAGGATTTCTTGAAAAGAAAACTCTTTAATATATGTAAATTCCTTAAAAGAAAAACATATTTTCCGTTCGAGCCAAATGTCATAATCATATCGTAATTATTATTTATGTCGTCATGCTCGATTATAAATCGAAATTTCAATGTTTGCCAAAAGTCTAACGGCGGGCCATAATCAACCCCTTTCACTCGAACAATGATCATAATTGCCATTTGCATAATTTCATAATTCTCGAATACAATATCAATTGACAGTTGCGATGATATAACACGAGTACGAGTTTTAGAAAGAGAATGCTTTTATCTACTGCAAATACTCTGCATTTCTTTAAGATCACTAATAAAAGAAAGCCATATATCATTTAGAAAGCAAAGATAAGTAACCAGTTTAGTCGATTATTCAAATACATACAACGAATACTAAACGTAATGAACATATTACCCAATACAATTAAACATAAGTTATTTGTCAGCTCAAACCGAACTAGCAACTTATCAAATTCTTATTTTTGCAAAGTTATCAAGAAATTGCACAAACAAGTTTTATTGCCTTTTCTTTCGCGAAATTTTTTATCACAACTTTCGGTTAGAGTGAATCAAGTGATGATCTAACAAATATTTTAGCAATTTCAATAAGTATTAAATACAATTTAAATAATTCAGCTTTTATCCAAGAGACTTCTTTACACAGAATAACATCCTAGAATGCGACTATTTTTAGTAGGCTTTTTACGTTGATAACATTTTTCACATAATAATATTTTACATAAAATTATTTTTTTTTTAACAGACCAAAATTTACATTATTGGTCTAGATAAGAAATTTCTATAGGTTCGATTCTAATTGATTTGAATTGAATGTAAAAATTTAAATGATCTATTACTAACCTATTTCCAGCTTATGTCATAATAAAGTTCGATCGTACTCAGTTTATTGAATCGAAATTAGTTACATACAGGTGAACAAGTTTATAGTACTAGTTAATCAACTTTTTAGTTAGAGGAAACATAAAAATTATTAAAGCATGTCTAAAGATATTACAATATCCTCGTATTGATTAGTTTTATACCGATTTGTAAAAAAAACGCCCCCTTAAATCATAAACTCATTGAAATAACGACTTTTGAGCGATACGCGTTTAGGAAAAACATGAAAAGTCATTGCAAATAATGAATAAAATTTGCATTGTTCGATTATCTAACAAAAGCCTAGGCCGATGATTCGAATGTATTACAGCCAAATCTACGTATTTTAGCCATTTATATTTACTAATGGCCAAGTTAACGTATTTTGTGTATGTATAAAAATGAAAAATTTAAAAATGTTTTCACTGCTTTGTTTGATTTTTTATTTAGAGGCAAATCTTATCTTTGTGGACCAACATGGTACAACAGATTAACGTTAGCGCATCTCAAATGCAAATTATTCACACATAATTACAATAACAAAGATGACAACAGAAAACTGAATAAAATTAGCTGGGAGTTGCCGTTTAACGAAGATCAAATACTCTACACATATTTATTTTAATAAGAGTACTATAGCATTTTTTCATTTTGTGAAATTTAATGGGATATAAATTTGGTAAATTTTAACAATGAAGTATTTATACAATCGAATCGGTAATAAATGTCATAAAGATTGCTTTCAAGCTGACAAATTTCAGTCAGACTGCTAAGAGATTGATCAGTTTATCATAATACCCTCCTTAGAGTATACAACAATGTTTAGACTAAACGAAACGTAGCGTATTTTTTGTTTTAAGACTCGCTCCAATGCGATCTATTGACAATCATCCAGCGAGCTGTTAAATCAAAAATATGCAAATCGCTGCGAGAGCCACACGAGCTACAGATACAGATAGAAATACAGATAGAGATACAGATACACACAGCAGCGGAAAATAAACAACTAGAGATACAAAGTGTGTTGATTGATATGTGCTGGTTATATGGCCATTTGGCCAAATGATGCAATCAAACTATGTAAATGCGAACGAGTTGACTTTTTGACTTTTTCGAACAGCTCAAAAAACGAACCAGGTAATATCCAACAACAAAAGCACCAACAACTCGTTGAGGCCTAATGCTTAGAGCCATAGACGTATTAAGTAGCTAGCTGCCTGCCATTTCCGACTTGCATTTTTTATTTGGCATTTTTATGGCTAATTAAAAAGTTGACTTTTTTGTTAACCGTAAAGTCAAAAAGTCAACTCATTTTTTTTCTTCTTTTTTTACCGTGCGCACGTTTTTTTTTGCTTGGACTTGCATTTTTTAAGGCATGCGATTTTCGTTGTGTGTCCTTGGGCCGATTCTAGGGAAATTTCGGTTGCATTTTTTACGCAACTTAACAGTAATTTCGATAGTTTCGAGTAACCAGATGCCGAGCAAAGAGTCGAGGAGTCGAAGAGTCAGAGTGTCATTCTGTCAGTCATCCCTTTTGCACTTTTAAGCGGAAAGTGTTACACGCGGTGTCTGCTCGACTTTTTATGGTTCCCGCTGCTGACTTTATGACTTGTTCAGCACTCTTCAGTACTCTTCTTCTTCAACTGTCCAGTACTGGTCGTCAATTGCTTTTTTAGGGCAATTCTTTGCGGCTACCTAAGCACGCGATTTTGTTACCTAATCGCGGGATCAGCATACCTAAGCTGCAGATTATCCTAGGATCATAATTATGATGAGCCTGCCTCGTCGTCGCGCCGCGCCGTGTTGCACCGTGCCGCACACTCTCTCAACTCAACTCAACTCGTCCCTCATCTCCGCCTTCGTCTTGGTTTTCTCAATACCGAACCGCGACTTTTCCGTTGTTTTTTTCTTTCGGTTTTCCTTTTTTTATTTGCAAAAAACTTAAGCCGAGGGGATTAAACCGGATTAAAAGTCACAATGTCATACCGTTTGTCCTTATTTTTCAGTTTTCAGTTTTTTGTCGCGCTTTCCTTTCCTTTCGAGCTAACTAATTATGCTGCAAAATTACCCATTTGCTGTGGAAATTCGCGAAAAACGTCCCTACTTTTTGTCTTTCCTTCCTTTTTTTATGGTTGTCGCAAAGAAAAAAACGCGAAAACAGTTAAATTGAATCGATTAGAAAAAAATATTTAGAAGGTCGTTGCGTTCTTCGAGTCTTGGGTTCTATATATTTCCTGACTTTTTTATTTTTTTGCAAGCCTTTGTTGAATTTACGCGGAATACGCTCTTCAGTACACACTATTTGACTTTTTTATGGTTTGGAATAAGGTTGTGCAGCAGCTGAGCTAACCTTACCTAAAAAAACAGAGAAAAATATCATATGGCGGGAAACTACGGAAACAGAGTTTTCAACAAAAAATTCTAATTACTCTTCATCGTAATATTCTGTTTTAAAATAAAAACAAACTCCATTTTTTAAGCTAAAACAAATAACATTTAAATGAGTCACAAATTCTGTAGATATTATATTATATTTCTTTACATAGAACTTAAGTTGGTTTCACGCTTTTCATTGTGCATTTTCTCCACTAAAAGGACAATGAGACTTCATAAAAGGGTTAGTTTGTGTGTGCGTTTGTCGGACAGGTAGAAAGGGTTGAAATACATATAATAAAGATGCATAAAAAGAGTTAACGGCTTGATGATCTTTTTCAACAATTTATGCTCAAGGTACCCATAAAACAAGGGTTAAAGTCAATGAAGAGTTAATTTAAGTAAATCGGAAGGTACAGCCATAAAATGTATTGCCCAATTGGGATTCGAAAATCAAACTTTAATTCATTTTTTTATTTATAGTAACTAAAAGGTACATTCTTTAATTGTTTGTTAAATAAATATGGCTAAAATAGAAGCTTTATTTCTCAGCATAAATCAGTTAAGGCTAAGCACATATGAGGTTAACACTAATACAAGTGCAAAAGCAATTACTCAAGACTGAACGACTATAACGGTATCCACACTTACATATGTGCATATGTACAAACAGACACTTAGATAAGTATATATGTATATGAGCAACTCCAACCATTTCGGTGCACAGCCCAAGGCTCCGCCCATGCTAAATAAAATGAGCAACTGTTAAAAATGAAGTCAATGTGGATGTGTGTGTGTTTGTATGTGTGTATATGTGAGCGTAAAAGCATCGCAGCTGCCCTTAAACGTGCGAGTTTTAATAAATAACCGAATAACGAATAATATAAAGCAATACCAATTGAGAGTAACAATCGACTCCAAGAAGAGCGCCCACAGTGTGAGAGCGAGAGAGCGTCGCATGTTCATTCAATACTTAACAGCGACTTAACAGCGACTCAGACTGTGACTGAGTTGCTCAGGTAAGCCGTCCTGAGTCGTGAGAGAATGCTGCATTCAATTGAGTGCATTTGACTTGCGCTCTCTGTTAATGCTGTTGTTGTTGTTTCTGGCGATCAACTTTGATTTATCAGAGAGTCTGCTGCTAGTGGTGGTTGCTGTGAGTAAAGTAAGATTGTGTGTGTGCGTGTGTGTGTGTTTGGAGTATCGCTTGCACATACATAAGCGGGAGTTTAGCCAACCGAGAAACGAGCAGCAATGCTTCTTTCCAGCCACAAGTCGGAGCAAGAAATCAGTCGTCAGCCAGTAGCCAAGGTGTGCGGTTACACATCCGTGAGTACAGTGCGCGTGTGATCAACAGAATAACCAAGAACAACAAGAACATTGATTCGATATCTACGTAAAGTGAATTCAAATTACTGACCAAGAGACTGATCAACAAAAGATCAAATATAGTGTGCTGTGTTCAAAAAAACAAACATAACTAAAGGCGGAAAATACTGCCGCGTGCAATTAAAAAGTCATCAGCTATAAAAAAAAAGGCAAACAGCGAATACCCAACAGAACCCAAGGTGAGTTGCAAGATCAGTTCAGATCAGATGAGGAAAAACGCGCCCACACTGAAAGTCAATTCACGTTTTGTGTGTGTGTTTTATTTAATTTTTCGGGTCGCAGCCGACGGCATATTTTATGAGCCCTGTTTGCACTACTTTGATTTTTTACAGTTTCAAGCTAAACACACACAAACACACACACATTGCACTTTTATTTTTTTATTTGGGCGCAAAAAATTGGCGAAAAATCTTAGTTTGTGTGTGTGTGTGTTTTAGAATTTTTATGACACAACACGTCAAGGTCTAGAGGGCTCTATATAAGTAATTTTTTTAGGCATAATGACTTCATGTAAAATAAAAAATTCTTCTACCTGCCTCACGCATAGGGTTGCATAATCCACCCGCCAGCTTTAGTTTTTTGCCTCCAGATCATAAAAGTCAACAAAAAAAGATTCTCTCATAGTTTTTTTTCCTATAAATTCCTGTGCTCGGAACAGTTCGGACATCAGTCGCCCAACAGCGCAGCAAACGCAAGGAACACTAACGGAATCGGTTACGGAGCTGTTTAGAAATATAAAAAAAAATAGTTTTAAAAAATTCAGATAAATTATTTGAAATATCGAGAAACTTGGCAAAGAGCCAACAACAAAATGGTGTTCAACTTGGTTAGTTTCAGTACACAAAATGGATTATCGTCGATAAAGTGAATGAAATAACTTGATTTGGAAATTCTTTAAAGTGAACGATGTTGGAGAATATACTCAAAATAGTTTGTGAATTTCAGTGCCATATCATTATGATAGTTATTTCATTTGCGCGTGTTTTGAAATAAATTGCGAACAGAGTGCTAATAAATGTATTTGTCACCCTTTCAAATTGCAGATGAATCAGACGTGCAAAGTGTGCGGCGAGCCAGCGGCGGGTTTTCATTTCGGCGCCTTCACCTGCGAGGGCTGCAAGGTAAGTTTATCGTTGGATTATGATGACGCACTTTTGCTGCTCCACTTTTGGCCGTAAGCTAATCTCGATCTGTTTTGTATTTTGCTTGATTCTCCAGTCTTTCTTTGGTCGCTCGTACAACAACATTAGCACGATCAGCGAGTGCAAGAACGAGGGCAAGTGCATCATCGACAAGAAGAATCGCACCACCTGCAAGGCGTGTCGCCTGCGCAAGTGCTACAACGTGGGCATGTCCAAGGGCGGCTCCCGCTACGGCCGTCGCTCCAACTGGTTCAAGATCCACTGCCTGCTCCAGGAGCACGAGCAGGCGGCGGCCGCGGCGGCTGGCAAGGCGCCTGGCTCCCTGGCCACCGGTTCGCCAATGAGCTCACCCGGATTCGGTGATCTGGCCGCACACTTGCAGCAGCAGCAGCACCATCAACATCAGCAACAGCAGCAACATCAGCAACATCAGCAGCAACAACAGCAACGTCATCCACACTTGCCACCATTGCTGGGATATCCGGGCTACCACTTGGCGGAACCCTTTGGGGCACGTCATCCCGCTGACGCCGCCGCTGCCGCCGCCGCGCTGCCCTTCTTCAGCATGATGGCGACACCCCAGTCGGCCTTCCAGCTGCCGCCGCACCTGCTCTTCCCGGGCTACCACGCCAGCGCCGCTGCGGCCGCAGCCGCGGATGCCGCGTACCGCCAGGAGATGTACAAGCACCGCCAGAGCGTCGACTCGGCGGCATCGGCGGAGTCTCTCAACCGCTACACGCCGCCCAATGCGGTGCGCCAGGTGCCACAGCCAGCGGCATCGCCCATCGACGTTTGTGTAGGCGCTGAGGATGAAGTGCAGTCACAGCATAGTCACAGTCACAGTGAGAGTCACAGTCACAGTCAGAGTCAGAGTCCACATACGATCCACACGCCAGTTGCCATACGTGCCACGCCGCAGTTGAACTCTGTGTCTGTGTCTGCCTCTGCCTCGCCCACATCCACGCCCACGCCCATAGCCACGCCCATAGCCACGCCCACGCCCAGCAGCCCCTTGAGCTTTGCCGCCAAAATGCAATCACTTTCACCCGTCTCTGTCTGCTCAATTGGAGCTGAAACTGGCGCAGCAGCAGGAGCAGCAGCTGGTGGTGCTGCCCAGGATGGACCCATGGATCTGAGCATGAAGACCTCAAGGAGTTCGGTGCACAGCTTCAACGACAGCGATGCGGATGAGCACGAGATGCCGCGTCGCAAGTTCTATCAGCTGGAGGCCGAATGCACCGCCATCAACACCATCAACACCACCAGCAGCAGCAGCAGCAACAACAGCAATAGCAGCATCAGCTCTACATCCTCAGCGGTTGCCAAGCGGCAGAAACTCGACGCCGATTCGCCGTTCGGTGGATTCGCCGTGGCTCACAATGCGGCGAGCGCCATGCGAGGCATCTTTGTCTGCGTCTAACTCTAATTCGTGGTCTCTCTCGACTGTCTCGTGGGTGGAGCTAAATGGCAGTCACCTCTCCACTTCATGTCACTGTTGTTGTTGTTGTTGTTGTTGTTGCTCTTTACACCATTTTATTTTTCTCAGTTTTGTGTTGTCGTCGTCGTGTTGTTTTGTACGGCTCGAATTCGATTTGCGCCGTCGAAATTGAAATTGTTTATGGACTGGTTGGAGTCAGAAAGAGACAGCTAGCTGCAGCACACACATACACACACACACTCACAACACACTTTTGAGAGCTCAAATCCAAAAATTATTTTTTAAAAAAGGTACACGAATTGTTAGTTTTTTTTTAAAGTAGTCGCCACAATTGTAAATATTTTTGTAAGCTACCAAATGCGAATTGTATTCTATATAAACGTATGAAAAGTGTCAACCCCTCCCAACAAAAAACAAATATTCAAAACAGAAAACAAAAAGCAAAAAACAAAAAACAAACCCAACCCACCAAAAATACCCTGCATTGTATTGTACATAAATTTGTTTAGTCTTAGTATCATTTTAAAGACTTTAATTTTAAGTATTCTATTTTAGTATTTAGTATTTGTGTCCTCAACAATTGGCTTTTTCCATTTTTAATGCGAGCATAATAAATAAATATAAAAATAAAAAAAAAATTTTATTTTATTTCATATTTTTTTGGGAAAAATATATATCTCTTCGGTATGCTCCAAATTTAAGAGTTGGAATGTATAACAAAAAAAGCCTTTAAAAAAAATCCAATCAACAAATTAATCTAATGGGAATTACAGATATACATGCGTAGTCAAAAAGGGAATTATCAAATGACCATCTGACCATATAACCTTGAAAATAAAATTATTTTTTAATTGTGCTGCAGCAGAGATCTTCCATGATCCAGTCACCACGAATATGGATCTTGCTGCTGAAAAATTAATTTTTCAGTAAGACAATGACCCAAAGGACATGTCCCTTTTGGTCAAAAATTGGATGTCAAAACTGAAATTCCAGTCCATGAAGCGGCCACCACCATCTCCCGATATGGATCCTATTGAAAAAATTATATAGCCATGTATAATTGCAGCTAGAGAAATATGCGGACCCTTCAAGTGGATTGATGGAGCTTTGGGAGAGGAAAATGAGCTTAGGTGCAAAGTATGCTAAATCGCATAAGGGAATTCAAAAAATCGAAAGGGCTGTAAATACATTACTGAAAAATTATTTACAAAAATATTTTGTTTTAAATATAACCGAATTCCAAAACTGTAACATTTGACTTTTTATAAGTTTTGCTTCGGCATATTTTTTCTAGCTTATCAAATAGCTTTTAATTTTCAAAAAACCTAGTAAAATAAATCGCCAACAAAACATGACTAAGATCTTTCACATACATGAAATATATAAAAAGACCGTTGAAGTAAGAATATTGAACTGGTGTTACAGTTTTGCTCGTCAGTGTATGCCTTATGTTTTGAAATTGAAGATTTGGAATGAGTAACAAAAAAAAACCCAAAAAAAAAAAAATAATAAATAATAAATTAGAAAAGATAATCTAATGGGAATCACAGATATATGCACGTGCGTAGTCAAAAATGGAATTATCAAATGAGTTGGGGAATTCTTAGCCCCAGGCATTATTAAGAAGCATAACGCTTATTATTGTATTTAATAAAACAAATATTAATTTATATTTTGCTCTCTTATCTCATCTATTTTTATTTATGTTTTTGTATTATTTTGTTTTGAGTTTTATTCATGTTTTTATAAGAACCAAGACAAGCATTATAAATGCATCAATCACAACTGACGAGAGAAGTTTGACTTTAATAAAATATTTCTAGATTTCTTAAAATAAAGCATAAAAATTATATCTTTGATTTCCTTCAATTATACTTGTATAAATGTATTTCAAATAATTGTGATTCCTTTTATAGGTTATACAGTATCGATAATTCCAGATTGAAATTCAAAGGGAATTTTATAGCTCTCATTCTTAATCGGTATATAGAATATTCCATCTGTGGCGGCAATTTGACTTTGTACTCAAATCGTGGCGTTTGTATCTCAGACACGGGTGACAAAATGGGCGTGACAGCCGAATGGGCGGGCGGTCGGTTGGTCGATTTGTGTTGTTGTGGTTGTTGTTGTTGTTAGTGGCGGTTGGTGGCGGCTGTCGACGCCAAATGGTTTGGCATAAATTCATCAACGTAGCAGTTGAAACATTTGTTGCAAGTGGAATCGAATCGAGCGATCGGATGGTTGATAATAAAACCGATATAGTAATGCTTAAGTGCCGTCTGTCTAATGCAATGATTGCTGTAAATTGTAAATTGTAAATTATAAATGCCACAAATGTTACGCTGAGATATTTGTCGTTAGTTTGATATGCTGGATATGCTAAGGGGGCCTATGGAGTGGGACTGGGTACGACTCTTATGTACTATATGGGGCTACTTGATGGGCCGAAAAAGAGGCCTATCGACTGACAGTGCCACTGACCACGTGCTGCTTCAAATAATAAACTTTATATTAACACATACAAAAGTCATACGCCTCGGCGATGGTCAGAATTTTAATCACTTAATTAGGCAGACTTGACGACGCGTCGAGTCAACTCGAACTTACTTTATGGTCTGCCCCCAGACAACAGACAACGGACAACGGACAACAGACGACGGACAACAGACGACAGACCTCAGCTCAATGATGAATGGTACGAAAACTATGCAGGATCGGACAATCGAGTTGATCGCTTGATCGTTGATCGGTGATCGGTTGATCAACTGCCTGCAAATATCGTTTACGACCATTGTAAAATGTGGCTATGTCAGAAAAGTTGACGCCTTAACGGACGACAATAAACAATGAACTGAACTCGAAAGAGCACACATCATCAATATGCATGATGAGCTGCTTTTCGACAAGCTGCTGGAGCAGCGGGGTGGTGCGGTGGTGCAGTGGCAGTGGAGAGGAGAGAGAGAGAGAGAGAGGGAGCAGCGCACGCCATTGTGCGTTTTCTTAACTGCCGCTCGATCACATTCCAATGTGTGTATTGTCGTCATTGTTTCTAAATTTATTTTTATAGTTTATTAAACAGTCAATAGTAATACAAAACCACCAAAAATTAACAACTAAATGCGGCTAAACGCACCACAGATACCCTAGATCTACAGCAATGGCAATATAGAAAATACAATCAAAAGTATTTTTAACAACTTCTTTATGTTCCCTTTCAATTATATTGAAATAAAGAAATCTCTTTTAAATCTAATTTTCAATCTAAACTCTTCATAAATAATGCCTTAACACAACAACTCTATACTAGTTTATTTAAAAATACAACTTAAGACTAACTTGAAGCTTAATCGTTGTAGAGCGTATGAATTGATGGCAAGTTCGTTGCCTAAGTCTTTTGTTTATATTATTTATTTTCTCAGCTGTCAGACTGAAAAATGTGGTTCAACTGTATCGTCGCTTCAATCTCTCCAATCAAAAAGCCATTTAGAAAACAAAAGACCAAACAAAGGGAAGAGAAATAAAATCGATGCGACATAGAAAAGAAAACCAAACTTAAACGGACCAAGAAAAAAGTATAACATTTCAAAATTTTATTGACTGTCAAAATGCAGGCGCCGAAATGCATTGAATCGAAGCGGGTCCGATCAAATTACGTGGCCCATTGGCGCCAGTCTTGGAAGTTTGGGCTGGCGAACATGTTCGAGCATGCATTGACATGCTTTATTATGTATGCGACATGAAAGATGCATTATTAATGGAAAGAGAAGGGGAGGGGATAGAAGAGAGGAGAAGACTCCACTGAGATGTGGGCAGTGAGTGCATCTTTAAAAATAGTTCAGAGGCAGCTGGCCTTTTAAACGAGCGAGAGGCGAGTCGTAATAACTTGGCTCAAATAGCTGAATATAGTAGTTAAGAACATGTTTATTAAATTATATAATTACAGAGATCTCTTATAATGCATCATCTAATCAATTGACGTGGAGTCGAGCTGAAATTTGCATTCGAAACTGACAGAGAACGAAAGATTATTATTGACACATTATAATGGAAACATGTTTTAATGAGAAATTATGCAAAACATGCTCAACACAAACACCACAATGATTTTTTTTTATTCCTTTCTTAAACTGAGTTGTTTTCTGTGTCCGGTAGCGGCCTTAATTACCGTCCAGAGTTGCCCGGAGTTACCAATGGCCCCTGCCAGTTGTATGACCATGTTTGGGGCGTGGATTCCACTCTGACTGACAAATAGTCAAAACAAACTAAGTATACATATGATGCTATGTCATATCTTTTTCTAGACAGCTGCTAGAGAATATCATTAGTACGTTTGTGTGTGTGTATGTGCTGAAGAGCCAAGATCATATTATGAAGATAAACTTCAAGTCGTTTTAAAGCAAGTGTCAGTTAGACAATGCAGGAAGCAAGTGAAGCAGCACTTGACTATATAAAAGATCAGTAATGGAATGGAACATTTTTGTATATTGCTCATAAGTGTAGAATTCATAAAATTAAATATATATATTACGTTACGAGATACATACAAAATAAAGCAGTATTATTATTATAAATTTAATAAAGCTTTTTTGAAAATATCATAACCAATGTTGAAAATTCAAACTTTAAAATATTATAATAACGATAACTATTTTGAGATATAATAATTTTAATTTTAATGTCATTACAAAAGCTATAAAATTTAGAAAAGGCCATAATACTTGTATATTTGAAATGAATTAAA
Organism: Drosophila quinaria; assembly: GCA_035047525.1. Taxonomy (NCBI): domain Eukaryota; kingdom Metazoa; phylum Arthropoda; class Insecta; order Diptera; family Drosophilidae; genus Drosophila; species Drosophila quinaria. The sequence goes on along the minus strand of JAWNPO010000510.1, from coordinate 598,183 downwards.
AATATAAAAAAACTGGCATTTAAGCCGAAACGAATATCGGTTGCGAATATCAGTTACGGTTTCGGTTATGTCCGAATTTAGGTTTTCGGTTACGCAAAATCTTTGAACCGGTTTTTGTATGATTCGGTTTTGAGACACCGGTATGGTTTCGGTTCACAAAAAAAAATTGTTTTTGCAAAAATATAAATAATAATAATAATAATTAAAAAGGCATTACTTTCTTAATCTATCAATCAGTGCTTTGAAAATTCGATCGTGAATATTACATATTAAAATCAAAAATTTAACATTAAAAAATTAAAATCAAAAATCAAAATTAAAAATCAATCGGTTTTTACCGGTTGAAGGTTATGGTTTCGGTTAGGGTTTTAATCCCTGTAAAAAAATATTACTGATTACAATCATTGCCTAAATTTCTTATAATATCAGCATTACTATAAATAAATCTATTAATGAATTTATAAGATTAACTAATATAAATGGTTGCCAATTGCTTCAAGTTCAGCTTACACAGAAATACCTCCGAAGATGTGAATATTATTGAAGGTATATATACCATATCAAAGACTAAACAATCTTTCATCCAAAAAGAACACACATTAAATTGAGTTACTGCATTTGAATGGCAATGCAATGCGATCAGGTAACGGACAGCTCCATTGTTTCACAGCGTCGTCGTCGACGGAAAAAGCGACATTAACCCATTTAAGGGCAGCCCGAAAGTTAAGCAAACACTGCACTATGGTAAAAAAACTCGATATTTTGGCATAAACTCTAAATATAAAGATAGACACTTGAAATTTTGCATGTACTTTAGTTAAACTAATTTAGAATTTTTGATTTTTTTTTTTTTTACTTGGACCACGCCTTCACCTTCCCCTCCCCATACGACTATGCGAAAAAGTGAAATCAAATTGATAAAATATCTAAATATATAGCTAGAGGCTTGAAATTTAACACGAAGCTTACTTGTATTATTCAAAAATATATAAATTTAGTTGTTATTCAATTGGACCTTGTCTTCATCCTCCCTTTCTCCCCGACTAAGAAAAAAACTAAAAAAAAATTTGTTTAACTTAAATATAAAGCAATTTATTTTAAACTTTGAATGCTTGCTTATTAGACTAAAGTAGAATTTACAATTTTGTTTGTTTTTTAATTTGACAACGTTTTCACCTCGCTCCCCATGTGAATCTAAGAAAAATCCGAATTTTCAGCCAAAATTCACACCTACAACATGTCATTTTTCACGAAAAGGAACAAAATCGAACAAACGGGATTATTATCATCTGGTTCTGGATGGCTTAGTTAATAACCTTTACTCAAAACTCTCGTACTGTTTTGTGATGTACTAATGTAAAGCTTAACGGAACAGGAACACATTTGTTAGTTTTTAGCTAAAAATACACATAAACAACACATTGGACAGTTGCACAATAAAACACAAATACTAAAAATCACTACTACTATCGTTTTTTAAATACCTTTATCAACTTTATCCATATTTAGCAATTTGTAATATGCTTCCGAAAAAAACACAATTGGCTCTCAAAATTGCAATTATTTTTCCCGCGCTTTTTCAGTTCATGTGGCAACGCTCAATCAGCTGGCTTTGAGCGCGCATAAAACACTAAGGGTACTCCCGAAAAATCTAAAAAAATTATTTTTGGTTGCTTTGGACTTTTTAGATTTTGAAAATAAAAAAATTTTTAAGATACTGAACAAAATACAATTTGAGTTTATGCCAAAATATCGGACTTTTTTACCATAGTGCACTGGACCCACAATCTGGGAACAATCTTTATTGATTTTGGATGCGAGAGAAACCAAAAACAAAACACCAAAGAAATACAGAGTCAAGGTTTACATTTGGACGGCGCTTGGCTCACACGATGTTCAGGTGAAAGAGGAGGAGGAGGAGAAGGAGCTGGAAGGGGAAGAAGATGGGGAGGGCAGTGGAGGAAGGGGAGGGGAGGGAGGCAGGGTTTTGGAGGAGTTGGTTGTAGCTTGGGCTGGCGCTGGTAATTAGTGATCTGGTGCACTTGATATCCAGCTTAATTTAAACATTTCGTACACACCCAACCGATGCTCACACACGCACAGCACAACCCTCCCCCTCTTCCCTCCTCTCTTCCTCCCCTCCACTCACCAGGTCAGACACATGACCAAGTTGAAGCGAGTTCCCAGTGCTTTTTGGATGCTCAAATCCCTTTTCTTGAGCTGCGTGCAGCGCATGCCATTCGCTTGTTTCTTGTTCCCTCATTCTCATTCTCAGTCTGATTCTCAGTTTCAGTTCAAGTCTCAGTTGTGTTCTCGTTTAAACGTTTATTTAACTTAAACGAACTTTGCGTGTCGATTAAAATGCAGCGATTAAGGTACCCGATGCTCAACGGATCCACAGATCTCCCTTCTCCCTTCCCCATCCCTCTCTCTCTCTCTCTCTCTCTCTGTGTTTGCCCCTCTTGATCAAGTCGATCTGTGCGTGTCCAGTGAACTTACAGGTCAAGCTTGAAGCACACTTTAAGTCCAGCTTACGCATGCCAAAAGCCACGAAATGTATCTTTGTATCTTTCGGATTGACTGTGACCTGGCTGAGAAATCCTTTTTGGTTTCCCCTTCTCTCTCCCTGCCTCTCGCTTCTCGTTTACTTTACGACAAATTTGGCCATTGTTCTCCATCTGCGTCTGATGATGTCCTTTTGTTTTGCCTGACCCCCTGGAACGCAACAGGACCACGAACAACAACAGTTCGGACCGCACACACAACACAAATATTAATTTGTGACTCCAGCACCTAACGAGAGAAACTCCTCTTCAAATGATCAACTGATCGACTGATCATCTTGATGCTTATCGCAATCGCCTGTAGATCTCTTCTTCTCTGTTCGTATTTTTAATTCTCATTTTTAGTGCTTAGTGTTAGTCTTATCTGTGTAGTTTGTTAACGAAATTAGATTTAAGGGCCAAGTGATTTTGATAGCTCGTAAAGAACTCAAAATTTGAGTTGAAACTGAAACTGAGACTGAGACCAACCGCAGCAGGAGTCGCTACACGAATTTATGTTGTACCTCATTAAATTGGTCCAAATGTGGTCTAAGGAGATGGAGGAGGAGTGGGGATAGGGGTAGGAAAAGTAGACCAGCTGTTGCAGCTGGTAAAGGGTTTTGGTATCATTAAAAAAATATTGGAGAAGATAATTTTGACAACGCTCTAAAAAGATGAGATCGAGCATTGGTTTAACTTAAGTTAAGGGGGTTTTGCTGGTTGGAAGGCTGTTTTTGGACCTATTTTGAAGAAAATCTTAGTTGAAAACGGAAGGAGTTCTCTAAATTCTGTTTTTTTTATTGTATTAAGAACATATTGAATTGTATACAAATCTTTTTTTCCTTTGTACGAAGGCTGTTCAAAAATGGACGTCGAAAAAAAAGGTATGCTGCTGGCGGGACGAATAACTCCATTTCGGATTATCCGAAATGGAAAAAGTAAACGGCGTTAGATTCAGTAAAGATGTAGTTCCGGCCCCTACCTCATTTATAATTTTTGCGATTTTTTTTTACAAAATGGCGGCCGTTGAAAAATGAAAAATCTATTTTGGCCATTTTCAGTGCAGCTAGCTCGAAAACGTGGTTTCGAGATAAACGCGTTTAAAGTTTTGACTTTACATGCATTAACATTAAAATTGGTTCACATTAAAATTGGTTCTCCTATAGTATTTCGAATTTTAAAAAACCCTTTTAGGACGATATTCTCAAATATCCAAGCTATAAAAATATGCAAAAAAAAAAATTGAACCCCCTTAATCATACGTTACATTTACATTACATTTTAAAAGATTTTTTTATGCAATCAAATGAAGTAAATAAATCAAATAAAACACATGCTTATTTATAATTAATTTAATTGAATTGATTACTTTATGGTTTGTAGGTCACATTGAGTTCTAATAATTTGAAATGCCCCTCTGCTTGATTTCCCTTCTACTTTATTATCCACTCTCCATTGTCCACTGTCCACTCTCTGTTGCCAGCAATCAGCAGTGACACTTAAAGCTTCTTCAGCAGCAGCTCGCAACACTTGTGCCAACGGTTAGCCAGGTTATTGTATGGTTAACTGATATGCTTAGTGCACCACGTCGTATTAAGACCAGGCCAGGCCAGGCCAGTGCCGTTGTTGCAACTTGGCCCAAACTCTGCTTGGTAGCTTGGAAGCCAGCCAGTGTCACTGTCAATGTCATTTAGTGGCCAACAGACTCCGACTCCGACTCCGACCTGGCCCTGGCCATGGTAATGCACTTGGCCAACGCCAAACAGTTCGCAAGGCTCGAATCTCGCCTGTTGCACGTTGCACGTTCCCCAGTCCCATTCCCCCTTTCTTGTTCCCCGCTCTCCGGACTCGCTGAACGCCTTCAGATCGTGTGATCCATTACCAAACGTGCGCGATCGTTTGCGCCTGTGTTTAGTGAGATTTTTGTTTACTTTGTTCGTTTCTTCGTTCTTTTGCAATGAATACCCTTTCTACTAAATGGGCTACTTGACAAGTTCTCTCGGAAAGTCAAGCGCTGAATAAAGCAAATAAATAAGTGTCTTTTTTGACAGAATTTTCTCAGATAAAAAAAATGATATATTAAAACATCTAATTTTAATTTTGAGCGAGCCAAACATCAATTTAAAAATTAAAAGAATATAGTAATCTAGATTAAATAGAGCTAGAAATATGAAAAAGCAAAATAACATCTTTTCATAAATTTGCAGACCGAATTTTCGAAAGAAACAACTACATGATAAGGGGAAGTTTATTCAGTATAAATTTAGCTTTTGAAGTCTGTATTCAAATAACAATATCTTAACAATCTCAGTTCTTTCCGTTTGGGTTCCAGAATGAGTCAGTCAGAGTTCCAGTGAGTCAGGTCAGCGAATCTTATTTGGATAGATTTGAAAACATTGGTTTTTGCTTTTGATATGCTTTTGAGGAGAATGTAGAACATGTATTGATAGAGTATTTATAATTCATGCAAGCTTTAATCATATTTATCTGATTTGTGGCAGCTGAGCTGCAGCCTAAACATTTTGCATTGACATCTGGTAAATATTGCCAAAGCCAGAAGAGGAGAGGAGAGGAGAGGAAAAGAGAAACGGAGCATTGTGCAGACTCCTTCGACTGCTGTCTGGCAATGACTTGATTTGATTTTCATACCTCGATTTTGCTTCATATGCCGAGACTCTCGAGTTTCCAGTCTCGAGGCACTCAATCAAGCCGCCCTCAAAGGCAGGCGAATTGTTTGTCTAGCGCACTTGGCACAAAGCAGCAGCCCAAGAATAAGATAATGATGATCGTGATGATGATAACGATGATGAGGTTGTTGATGAGAGTCAACTCTTCGGCACATTCTAATTAACTGCTCTAGCTGGTCAACACAAACGCGAGCACATCGAGTTTGGCTTTTAACTTTTTAACTCCTGCCTCAGTTTTTGTTTCTCCATCCCATTTTTATGACACTCAAAGTGACCGACACGACGCGTTGCACAATCAACTCCTTTCATGCCCCTTTTGGTGGCAGCTTGTTAGGCGGGATTCCTTTACAGTTTACGTCTGTCCCTCTCTCTCTCTCTCTCTGTCTGTCCGCCTGTTTGCACAACATGATCTGGGCGAGAGTGCGGCTTATTAGACCAACTTGGCCCTGGGCATTGTTTGCTGACCATTTGGCTAAGGATGCGCGGCGGTCAGTTGAAAAACGAAATCGAACAAAGAAAAAGCAATATAATAGAAAACTAAAACTCAACCCGTTGCCGACAAACTATTTGACAAATGCAAACAATTTTCCATCGAGTTTTCCATGTAAAATCAATTTTCTATTTTTTTTTTGGCTTGTTATTAGAACACTTTTAGAGCTGCTTTTAAGCCGTTTTTCCATCTTACCAAAAAGGCCACTTAGGCACGAAACGATTCTTTTTTTATTCTGGCCTCTCTCTGTATCTCTTTCTCTCTCTCTCTGTCTGTCTCCTTCCTTTTAGGCTGCATTATGATGTAATATGGCTTTTGACTTTTGTAGACATGATAAAATACAAAACGTTGCGTGGCAGTTATATTGGCTAATGGCCGCGGCCTTTTAGACCATTTGTGAGTGAAGGTGTCAGTGAGGCGCGCGTTGTCTTCAATAAATGCCACCGACCCCCCCTTCCTCCCTTTCCCTACCTCCTCGACGCGGTAACAGATCAAAGAGGCGACGAGGCCAAAAAGAGCTCTTGTTCTTGTTCTGGCCGTTGGTGGTGGCCGTTTTGTGGTGCTTTGTGGTGTGCCTTGGCTATTGACCATCGACCAGTGCCAGTTGCATTTGCCTCTTGTCTGTTGCCTGTTTGCTCTGGCCGTGTTTAGTGCTGTGTTGAGTTGCAAGTGCCTCAATAATGATGATCTGTCCAACTGTCCATCTCTCCACCTGTGTCAGTTCTGTTTGCTTGTGATTTTCTGTACTTGTTTTGGTCTTTGTAATGTCTTTCAGTTTGGAATTCTTTTAATCCAATATCATATGCATATTTATCGGTCATCATTTTGATAGCTAATAATTGATCTGCACAGAGTAGTATGTCGAAACGAATGACCATCTCTCTCTAACCAGGGTAGTTTTAGACCCCGTACTTAAAAAAAGTAGAGGGGTGTATTAACTTTTTCACAAAATAATGTGCGTAACAGGCAGAAGAAGGCGTGGCAGATCCCATAAAAAATATATGTGTGCTTGATCAGCACCCCAAAACTTTTCCCCCCCCCCCCAAACCCCCAAAATATTTTATCTTTTTTCTCCCCCTCTCCCCCCCCCCCCCCCCCCCCCCCAAAAAAAAAAAAAAAAAAAAAAAAAAAAAAAAAAAAAAAAAAAAAAAAAAAAAAAAAAAAAAAAAAAAAAAAAAAAAAAAAAAAAAAAAAAAAAAAAAAAAAAAAAAAAAAAAAAAAAAAAAAAAAAAAAAAAAAAAAAAAAAAAAAAAAAAAAAAAAAAAAAAAAAAAAAAAAAAAAAAAAAAAAAAAAAAAAAAAAAAAAAAAAAAAAAAAAAAAAAAAAAAAAAAAAAAATTTTTTTTTTATCCTATATATAAAATTTAAGAATATAATAGGGATTAAAAAAAAAAAATATTTTTACTATATAAAAAAAAAACAGAAACCCCCCCCCTCCCCCTTTTCTCCGCAAAACCCGGATTTTTTTTCTGTGCATCAACAGCCGAGTCGATATAGCCAAGTCCGCCTGCCCGCCTAGATTTCAGAGACTAAAAGAGCTAGAGACTCCAAACTTGGTATGTAAGTTCGCCTATATTGCAAGCAGATCGAGTTTGTTGTTGGTTTTGGATCGGACCACTATATCATATAGCTGCCATAGTAACTATCAGTCGAAAATCAAGTCTTAGTATAAAAAACTTATTTGTTGTTTGAGATATCTGAACCATATAGCTTCCATAGAAACGATTGATTGAAAATACAGATTTAGTATGCAATTTTTTTTAATTACCTTAACCGAACTCATAGATTGGGAATACTCTATATCTTTTTCTTTTTGATCGAATTTGGTTTATATCGGTTAACTAGAAATACAAACAATTAGTCGAAAAGTTAATGCGGCATCATCAAACCTTCGGCGTGTCTAACGGCGTGCAAATAAGTATTAAGCTATCGGTGTTACAGGGCACAGGGTATCTTACCGTCGAACACACTCGGCTGTAGCCGACTGGAGCTCCCTTGTTGGTCGAAAAGTACATTTAGAACACAACTATATTCATATTTGTAGAGATTTATATTATTTAATTTTAAGTAAGTACAGGGTCTCCGACAGTCGAGTGAGCTCTATTGTTATCATAGATCGAGCCAAAATTTATGATAACTTCTGTTTACTCTCTTTACAATTGTATATTAAAGTGTAATTTCTTTCAGCTAATTTCTAGACATACGTGCAGTTCAATTGCATTCGCTTATTTTTAATTCGCATAATTCACGCAAAATGAGAAAATTAAATAAAGAAAAAAGTAAAGATAATCATGAAGAATACTCGTATCATAAGCCGCGCCCTGTTTTAAGTTTGGTTTGTGCCCTGCGCATGTCTAGAAGTTGTCCATTGATTGCCAACTTCCCCTCTGTGCCCCCCTCTGCTCATTTGTATGCACGGATGAGGCTGGTGACATGTGCTTTATATATAATTTAGAGTTGTGTGTGCTACCGTTGCAAGTTCGAGTTCGTGCCATGTTTGTGGCATGCTTTGCCCGTTGGCTGTTGTTGTTGTTGTGGTTGTTGTTGTTGTTGGCCAACTGCCAATGGCCAATGGCCAATGGAGCAAGCGAATTGGTGTTCGAGGTGCGACCAAGTTTGTTGCCTAACTCTTTTGTTTTATTCACTGGAATTGGCGACTCATTTCCGCAGTTAAACGACTGTGGCATGCTAGTTTTATGTACGCATTATCAACGGGATCACAAAGGAGTATTTAAGGCAGGCTCTTTCTCTGTTTAAAAAAACAGGTGCAAAATCGGTAGCCCGTCGATATAACTCGATATCAGTTGAAGACGCTGCTTGTCTTGACTGCGACCGTGTAATGCGTGCAACTTGTGGCATGTGGAGACTGCGTAAGACGACAGCAACAGCAACAACAGCAACAACGACAACGACAACAATCGAGTTGCAGCTACCGGTGGGACAACGACCATTTACAAGGCAATTAAATGCCAAGCATAACAATCGCAATCATTTGGGCTGAGTTTGACTTGACCCTTGTGCGAAAGAGTGTGGTAAGGCAAAGAGAGGGGAAGAGGAATGGGAATGGGAATGAGAGGGCTCGATCTTTGGCTCTTATCAAATGCGGTCTATCGGTTTCACATTGCCCCATTTGACAAACAATTAAAAACGATTTAAGAAAGTAAAAACGCCTTTTAGTGTGAATGGGCACAAGAAAGACTACCGAATATCTATCTCCCTCCCCCCCGAAGCCGCAGCCCATGTTAATTAGCTGCCTAGGCGCCAGTCTACCAACTCCAACTCCAACTCCAAATTCAACTTCAACTTCAAGTGGTTGTACAATTAAAACGTGATCAGGCAGCAGCTACAAATTTGTCCAACACGCAAAATGTCTGCGTGCCCCAAACAAAATCCAGACGAGTTGCAGGAAGGGGTATAAGACAATTGTTGCATTGGATTTTGTGAATTTGTTTCGTTTCGTTTCGGATTCGATTCCCAGACATGGCCCTAAAAATAAAACTAGTTTTGCATACGTAAACGTTGTCGTCGCCACCGTCTGAACTACTTCCCGAGGGAGCTGCAGACCCTGCTGCCAGACAAGGCCTTTAAAGTGTACCACACTCACTCCAGGTACACAGATAGACAGTCAGACAATCCGACAGACAATCCGACAGACAGATAGACAGTCAGTCAGCAGGATAGCGATGTGAGGGAAGCGGCTAGAGGGGGAAGCATTTGGACGAGTGGCGTCAGTGGACACAACCATTTATGAATTGTTAAACGCTTTAAATAAAACAAAAACAAAGGCCACATGATAAAATGATGATTAAACCAAACCTTCAAATGCCTTATATTTATATTATATTGATAGATACATGAATAAAAAAGGACAAACTAGAAAAAAGCTGGCTAAAATATTCATAATCATGAAATGGCAACCAAATAATAAATTGGAATATTTATAATTTTGGATGCAGTTTCAAATTGCTAAGCAATTTATAAATATTGTATTAAAAAGATTAATAATATTTACCAAAAAATAAAATTGTAATTGTGTTTTTTTCTACAAAATACGTAAAAATCAGTTTTATGATGAATTATGAATTTTATATTGTAAATATCATAAGTTAAGGATATAAAAGGTTTATAAATTGATGAAATGATAACAGCCGTTTCGTTAGGGTATTACAGGGTATAAGCGCGTATGCAAGTGCACAACTTGTCAGGTTGTAGACGAGACGTTCTTTATTAGCTTTTTATTGCTACCGATCCAATAATTGTTAGGGTCGCTCTCACTGCTGTTGTTGTTGCTTCTGTTGTTGCTGTTGTTGTTGCTGCTGTTGTTGGCCAAATGTCATCACATCCGGTGCCCTACCTCGCGCTCGCTCCGAATTAGTATTCTAAGTTGATGACTGCAACTGCAACTGCAACTGCAACGCAGCGTCTATCAAAGTGTAAAAAGTGGCAGTTGCATGGAGCAAGGGGTTTGTGGTAAGTAGCAGGGGGAGGGGGTTTAGGCCATGGCCATGTCACAACAGTTGGTCTGGTACTTTGCTTTGATTTGAGTCCCTGATTCGTATGCATTATCATTAATATTTCTTTCATTCATTCAGTTCATGCGATCGTTTATTTCTAGCATAAATTTATGGCCATTGACAATCAGTTAAGACTATCGGATATCTGGGGTAATAATTTCTATTGTTGGTGCACTCGGCACAACAGCTGTGCCACTTCGTACTCGGTGCAATTCCACAATTTGTCTTTGAGGATGCAACATAGAGTTTTTATAGGGCTAAGAGGAAGTCACAAAAGGGAACTCGGCCCTGGGGCACATTCGGTTCTTGTGCTTCCGTTAGGGCCACTTGTGACATGTGACGTTGACTAGGAACTAGAAACAAGGCAATAAGATCGATTGATCAACCATTAAGCATACATGAGTTTAGTATTTGAATAAAAAACATTATATAAATATAAACAAGTTGCCAGAATCTATTTCTGAATTGCTGAAAGATTAGAGCAAAGGATATATAAAATTAAATGGCAAATAGTTGGAATGCATAAATTAAAATATAGTACATGTGAAGTTGCTAAAATATTGATAAAGAAATTAAAGATCAGATGGCAAAACTTTAAAAAGTCTAAAAACCAAATAAATATACAAAATGTTAACTAATTCAAATCCTATTTATGTGAAAAATATGAATTGATCTAATTTAAATTTCGTGTGGATTAACATAAAATATTAAAAAATTAAAGTAAGTAAATATCAATTTAAATAGTTTATCCAGTTCTTAGCAACGTTTTCGTCTGAATTTCTTTGTGAATGAACTACACTGTTCGTGTTTCAGTGTAGAATACAGAGAAAAGCAATTCAGAGCACGAGCGATTCGAACAAACATTGACATGATTCATCATTGGCATTGTCATGCTTCAAGCTGATTTTCATTGTCTGTCGCTGCTGTTGTCTCTCCTCAAGTTGGTCTCAAGTCTGGGCTGAGCCTAATTGAAAGCGCCTTGCTGGCGGGGGCACAAATCACACACACACACACACACACACACACACACATAAATGCCGTAAACTGGACCCAAACAATTCCATAAAAATTAGCTCAAAGATATGCAAAAATGCCCGAAAGCAAAGCAAAAAAGCAAAACGGTGGAAGAAAAATATAAATATAAATATTATTCTTAAACCGACGACCGCAATATTTATCCAAAGTGTCTTCCCGCGCCTTTAAAGCTGCCCCAGAGCCACCGCGCTTACGCAGATCGCAGATCGTGGGTTAAGCCAGGTTCCACTGTAAGGCCAAAGCCAAAGTACTTGGGTAAACAAACATCAAAGAGGCTGAAATCAATTTCGAGTTCGAGCTACTTAGATTTACTCTCGCACTCGCACTCACACTCGTATTTGTGACCGCAAATACTCGTAATTGAAAGACAAAAATCACCGAATCGAGAGCTCCGCAAAATGAATGAGTTGATCTTATATATAGGCATGATATAATTTGTGGTATCCCAGCTTATTATAATGTGCACAGATTGTTGACACCTAGCGATGATTAGTCATGGAATCTCTTGCGGTTACGTGCTAACGATCTAACGATCTAACAATCTATCAATACATCAAGTCTATCAAAGTATTCTAAATTTCCAGCTAAATGGTGGATGATGGGGCCTTTACCTTAACATAGTTGGAAAGCAGAGCTATTAAAATCAAACGCTCCAACAATTTGACGACATTAATAATGACTTATGACAATGATTAGTCTAAAAATAAAAAAAATAAAAATGATAAAAATAATAACGATACACGTACGATATGAGAGCGGCTTAAGGCAATTAATTGTGTAGACTTAATAATAAATGTTCAATGTGGAGCTTTGGCAAAAATTACTGAAGCGTCGACAATAACTTCCCTAACTTGACCTTCAAATATGGGGAGCAAGTCATTAGCGAACCAACCGAACGATACGACAGACAGACAGACTGACGGACAGACGGATATACAGATCGACTTGAACAATGCACAATTTCAGTTTCTATGTCACTGAAAACAACAGCAGAAACAAAACTAAAATCACACAAGTCAGCCAACTATAGCCGACTTCGGAGGCATAATTGCCGGCAGTTGAAGGTGCCACTTGATGCAAGGGAGGAGGGTGGCAGCCGGATTTAGAGATGGACTTGTCAACTTGATTTACAAATGGATTAAATGCCATAGACAGATATTTGATAGGAAATGATAACAGTTGATAGGAAATGAGTGAGAAACTACAACCAAAACTGAGAAAAGTGAGTAAATTGTTTTCTTGTCTGTGAATAATACTAGTATTTATAATAGAATTTACAGGATAAGTACTCAATAGTTATAAATAAAGCCAAATTGAGTCAAGTTTCTCTGCCCTGATCCACATTTATTCAAAATCTTTCATATAATATAATATAATTTAATATAGAAGTACTACAGTAAAACATAAATGTTAGACAATATTTTGTTAAGCCTTGTTAAGCTGTAGTAATCAGGGATTTAAACCGAAACGAATATCGGTTTCAGTTACGGTTTCGGTTATGTTTTCAGTTAGGTTTTCTGTTATCGGATACGCAAAGTCTTTGAATAAAGGCTTCGTAACGGTGAACCGGTTTTTGTATGTTTTGGTTTTGAAATACCGGTATGGTTTCGGTTAACTAAAAAAAATGTCTTTGAATAAATATAATTATATTAATAATATAATAATAATTATTAAATAGGCATAACTTTCTTAATGTTTCACTCACACGTTTATTTCACATGTTCTTCAGTTGTATGTAGTTTAGTTAAATTTTAACAATTTTAATATTTCATTTAACAAATTTATTTTATTTGCGCTTATTCAGTGCTATGAAAAATAGTATATTAAATGCAAATATTTAAATATAAATAAAAGTTGACCCCTGCCAGGTCGTGTTACGTTTATCACTCAAACATTTCAATTAAAGTAATTTGTGGGCTTGTCACGAGACCATCTCTAGTTGAGCAGCTACTGCAATTGCTGCTACAGTCTGTCAATTGCTTAGTTTCTTTGGGTTGATAAGCGAGTAGTGTTAAGGGGGGTTGACTGTGGCGTGTGCCTGGTGAAATTGGGCGCTTGTTGACTTGAATGCTGTGACCTTTTGGCGGGGGCAAATGCAAAAACAATTGTTCGTAAAGTTAATATACATAGTGCAGCGGAATCGACCTTGATAAAAACATACTTCTCGGTCTAAGCTTATGATTCGATGTCGATGTCGAAGTCTTGGGTTATTGCTGACAAATGACATTGCATCATAATCATCGCTGGCACACTTCTAGGGTGCATTGTTATTGCTATTGTTGTTGTTGTTGTTGTTATACCCGTTACTTCAAAAATAAGTAAAAGGGGATATTGTGTCTGTTGCAATGTATGTAACAGGAAGAAAGAAGGAAGCATCTCCGACCCTATAAAGTTTAAGAGATATAGGATATTTTTACTAATTATCGTTAGCTTCTATTTTTACCTATCATCCTAATCAAACGCCAGAAGGTCGGACAAATATTTGTAATGGCTGACTAAAGTTTTTAAGCAATGTAAGTGCCTAAGAGCGTGCAATAAAAAATATTTTAAATTTGTTTATGGAAGTAACGGGTATCCTATAGTCGGCAGCTCGTCTGTAGCCTTTCCCACTTGTTGTTTCTTATATTCTGCTTCTGCTTTATCTTCTCTTTACCGTTCGTTAGACTCATTGAACCCAAGCGCATGCGCATGACAATCTCAACAAGCTCTCTGCACACACGTATCGTAGCTTTAGCGCCGTTCTTTTGTCTTATTGTTTTTTATACCTCCATCCAAAATACGAATATAATAAAAAAAAACACAATAATAATACCAAAAGAAAAAAATTAAAATTTTTTTCTGGGTTAATTTTCATGTTTGTGTTTTTGCTTTCAACACAATTTGCTGTCAAGGTTGGAATAATTTTCGGAAAATACTTGGCGGAAAATTAATAAACACACACGCATTATGCGCGCCCAAAACAAAAGACTTAGGCAACGAACTTGCTGTCTTACTATGATTATTTGTAATTTTTTTACGTTTTTTTTTTAGCTAAGCAATTGAATTGAACAATTTTTCCGTAGAACTGCTTACAAAGTGACCTTAACGAGCAACCACAAGAAATAGAAACGAGAAGCAGAAGAAGCAGAAGAAGTGGGAGAAGGATAAAAAGTGTCACAGTGGCGCCAGGAGACCACACAGAGTAACGTCAACTACTTAAACAGAAACTGTAGGTGCGATCTGAACAAGTGATCTATTTACGATATTAAGTCTTTATCTTGGACAAGTCAACACACACACAACCACACTCACACACACACACACACATGTATAGAGTGTCAGTCAGACAGCTGCGAGCTGATCTTTTGTTAGGCAGAAACAGTAGGTGGGCAACCAAAGAAGAAACAATTAGTTTGCTTGCCTTTTGTGTTCCTTTAACTGTATGTGTGCGTGTGAGTGTGTGTGTGCAGCACATAAATCAATACATAACATTTTTATAAGGCTTATAAAACTGCAAAGTTGCGTAGTTGCAATCATATTTAGCCAACCGGATATGGCGCATAACTCACAAAAGGAAATGCGCATATCCTTTTGGCTTTGACATTTCTTTTGACTTCATAATTTCTCTACTCTCATCATATATCGTGAAGCAGTCTGAGGCGATTAATCTAACTTAAAGTTTGATCACGCCTCGTACGTGATGAGACTCGGCCCAACAACAATTGAGGAAGAGAGTCCGTTTGAGGCCGTTTCGAGACCTGAGCTGAGATCCTTTTTCTTGTGCAATACAACACATACGTCTTTGGGCTCAGTCTTTATCTTTATTAAGAATTTCAGTAGCCCAACGCATAATTCTGTTGATATCTTGATTCGATATGATTGTGATTGTGTCTGTGTGTGTGTGTTTGTGTTGCAGGCATTAATCATATGCATGCATTTTGATTTGTATTACTCGTTATGTGGCTTGCTTTTCAGTTATTTGTGTTGCATGCTAATTCTCGCAGCTCAGTTACGCGTACTTGCAACGGAAGCACATTGGGGACAATGACATTGTTGTGTTGTTGTTGCTGCTGTTGCAAAAATTTCACCACATGAACTCTGACCATAGAGTCACAGCAACAACTGACGCATGTAGACAAATTTGTCAAAACGGATTATCGCCCATTTTCACCCATCGCAGTCGAGGCCTTTTGGCTAGTATTTAGACGAACCCATTAAGTGGGGAGGCAGCACACCTGATACACCAGTGGAGAGGGGGAGGGCTGAAGGGGTAAGTGGGGTTCTCATCGCATGAAAAATTATCATCGACACCCAAAGCCACAGCGACTGCACAATGCAACTCAAGGAGGCAAGCGACTGACCAAGCATGTTGATAATTTGAGTATCTGAATGGCAACACATGACCAGTACTCTGTAGACTGGTGTTTAGAGTCTTTAGAGTCTTCGGTCTACAGTCTACAGACTATGCACTAAGCACTGAGCACAGAGACCAGCCCAAGACGTTGTTTGGCTTCGAAAGCTTTGCTAAAGTTGTGGGCTTAAGATGACACACAATCATATTAAAAATGGTTGCCGTTTTATTTGCAACGTTTTCAGGTGACCTCTCTCGTCATACCCTGTATTTGAAAAAAAAGTGTTGCAGGGTATGCTGTTGCGTCAGTAATTACACAGAAAAACAAAAGCCCTTCTCAAATCAAGTTTAAAATACTTAATTTAAGCAATCATATTTTAAGTATGTATTCAGGATTAATCTGTATTATTATGCCTGTGTCAGGATTAAAATGGGAAAATAAGCCCAAATGGGTTCGATTCCACCATGTGTTTTTAACTTCATCGGAATGAAACCCAAAAATATATATTTCCCGTCATTAAAAAAAAATGTTTAAAAAAAATAAAAAATGTTAAAATAAAAAAAATTTTAAAAAAACATTTTAAATAAAAAAAATTGTTTTGCCTGAATTACACAATTTCAGGATTGAATTCGGGATTAAAGAAAATCAAGTATTTCCTACTTGGTTTAAGAAAATCCGAGATTACCCCACTTCTGACAACGTTTCGGATTGAAGTCGGACTAAATATCCCGGATTAATTTTTCTGTGTGTGTAACAATTTGAAATTCATAGAATTGGGTGACACATATTTCTTAGTTCATTTGAGTTCGGTTAACTCTTAGTGAGATTTTTTTATTTTCCCAGGATATCTGCTAGTCTAGCAGTTGTGGCTCTTTGTCTTGCAGTGCCTACCACAGCGCACATTGGCTGGCATTATTAATAATGGTCAACTCTGTGCCTGCTGTTGTCTGTTTGGTTTGTCTGTGCGGTGACCACCGCCAAAGCGAGACCCAGATGCCATACCTCTCCGCCCCTCTGCCCCTCGACCACGCCCCTCTACAGCCCTCCGGAGACTGCGAATGCGACCCCGGCAAAGCAGTTTCAAATGCGACTCAATGCAATTTTATTAACGCAACGACAAATGATCCCCAAGCCGGACACTCTTGGTGGAAGACCAACCATGGAGAAGAAGGACAAGGAGGAGGAGCAGGAGGGGATGGTGATGATGCTCTGAACTGAACTGTGTGTGTGTGGGGGCGCAAAGTCGTTTTGTAAGCCTGGGAGAGGAGACCCTATTAAAATTGAAAATGTCGCGAGATCACTTATCAGACCTAATAAAAATGGTGCTTTTAAAAAACAATTTGGCTTTTGGGCCGAGCTGGATCTGTGGATCTGTGGAGCTGTGGATCTGTGTTGGCTGCTATTGTAATTTATATCCAGCTGGATGCGTAGACCTCCAGTTGGTAGGCGCAAAGGGGGCGTGGAAGGGCGTCTAATGTTTATGGCAAACAGTTAACGGTTATTGCAACATTTTGCACTCACTTTCTGCCTCTCTCTTTCTCACTGAACTCCCCCGCAAAATGAGCTCAATGTTTGTAGCTAACACAGAGCTGCTGTGTCTTTGGATTTCGTTTAGACCTGTCTCTTGGTGAGGTGCTAACTACTCGCATGTTCTCGTTCGACAATCAAAAATGTAAATAAACTTTTCAAATGTTATTCTAATTTGAATTCCCACAATGAAAGCTTACAACACCCCTTCCCATCTCTCTCTCTCCTCTCTCTTCGATCGCAGTTCCAGACATTGTTTAGGCTTTAATAAACGTCTAAATCATACTTTTGTGATGCATGTGCTAAAGACAAACGAATATCAAGTCGCCAAATGTGAATGTGAATAGCCGAAGGGGTCAGCGGAGGGGTCAGTCAGACATGCTCGAACACACTCGTTCTCGTATGTGGGAGCGGCTTAACTGTGTGTGGTCTCCCCGGGTTCCGTTGCAACTAGAGAATCGGACAGCAGACAACCAACAACAACAAACTGTGTCAATGAAAATATAGAAATTAAAAATACGCGTGCCATGCATTTGAATTACTGGGTGGCTCGACTATCATACATATATATGTATATGGGAAACGTCTTGGGAAACGACAAAACAAATAAATTTGAATTTGAGATGTTCCAATTACAAGCTAGTTCCTGAATCTCACTGCAAGTGATTTCAGGTTGAATGCAAAATGATGATAACATTTTGGTGAGATGAAAGTAGTGATGTAAATCAAAAGAGTGAATCGAGATAAATATCAAAATGTAAAACAAATTAAATTAAAAGAAAACGTATGTATTCGTTAATAAAAAATAAACGCCTAAGATTTTAGTTGTAAAATTTGCTACATTGAACATCATTTTTCATAACATTGGCATAACTGAACAGATTTTCAAGCAGAATATCATTTAGGTCAAAATTTGACCCTTAAAGTTATTCTGCATTTAAATTTTATTAATTTTGTTAGGATCTTATAGAAAAAATTTTAAAATTTAATTCCTGATTGTGGTTACATTTCCAATACCTTAAATAGTATAAAATTTACCTCCATATAATTGTTTAAATATGTAAGATTAATGTATTGGCTCTATCAAATATTTGAAATATGCGAACAAACCTCAGTAGATCCCTTAAATAGCGAGAATTACAGTGTTCTCTATAATTTCTACCTTAAATTGAAATGTGTTCAATTAAAAATGTAATCCAAGAAAATAATTGGATTTCTGGTAATTTTTGTGGTCGCCGACACCTGTAAATGCTGATCTATAATTTCTGACTAATTTCTGTGCCCCCTTCCACTGCGAGTCATTCGATTTTGATTGCGCTTCACAGTTGCAATTACGAATTGCGAATACGTTTACGTGAACGAGTCGCTGAGATACGAGTATCTGTATCTGTATCTGTTGCTCTTCACACATAGTTGGCATTTCGTTTGAATAACTCAATAAATGATTCGTTAGTTAGTATGAGTATGAATGCATTTGTTAGTTGCATTCAATTAGTTGCAACGTTCGCTGTACAGATCCGGCTCCGACAACCGGCAAAAGGTTCAATTTCAATAATATTAGATTATCATTTTTTTTTGCCATTGTTTCAATTTTTAGTGCTGGAATTCCCCAGTGGAAATCTAGTTTAGCAAATCACTTGGGCATGACTAAGTGCTCTCTTAAATGCATACAAAATTCCTGGATACCCTCTCAACACAGTCCCTTCCTATCCATCAAATTTAGAGAAGATGATGCTGAGACTATAATTACAATTACAATTAAAATTACGAGGTGTGTGTGTGTTGTTGTTGGCCAGGTGTGAAATCTTGCAAATGTCTTGCCAAATGATGCAAATCATTTGCAATTGCATTTTTATAGTTCCAATAAACATACGAGTACGAGTATTAGCCAAAGCCGTATTTGTAACTCATTTATTAATATTTTTCCCGCAGCCGCACGTAATTTCTAAACTTAAAGCCGCCGTTTTGCACCGCAATGATTTCCGGCTGACGCGCCCGCTGGCCATGCCCCTTTGCCAGTCCCAGTCAGAGTCCCTTCTCTCTTCCCCTTGCCAATGGTCACGTCCTCCCGCCAAACACTGCACCCAAAGAGTCAGCATCAGCGTTAGAGTCAGCGCACTCGTATCTCGTCGGCTGCACACATTGTTAACGTCATTCACTGCCTGAAATATCAAGCGTGAGAAAATCTATTATTATCTATAGCTCGATGTGTGTAGCCTCAGCTTTTAAAGTCAGCTTTCGAGCTTCTAATGCTGTCGCTGTAAGCGGAACTAGACGGTAGCACGTAGGGACTGCTGGGTTTGGGAGCGGGAGATGGCATTGCGACGACGTCATCTAAGTATCTAATGGGCCCGACCAGATATGCCAGTTACCCAGGTACTTGGCCTAAAGTTTCAAGAAAGTTATATAGATAGATTTATAGATAAATATAGTTGTTGATATATTGAAAAGATTGATATAATTTTATGTAATAATAGATCATATATTTTATTATATAAACTAAAAAAAATCAAGAACATTTATCTTAAATAATTTATTCTTGAAATAAGAATATTTTAAGACCAAATTACTAAAACTAAGAATATTAATCTTGAAAATCGTAAGTTCTTAATATAAGATCTTAGGACTTAGATCTTTTTCTCTTAAAATAAGAACAATAATCTTAAAATATTGTCACTTTTGGAGACTTAGAATTCACAACTGGTTCTGGCGACTCAAAGATGACATTAGGCTTGGATCGCTGGTCAAGTCAGCAAAACGTTACTGATGATAGAGATTGGAATCTCTTGAAACAACTGTATACCGAGCCATATCCTTGTGTTTTGTGGGTTATTGTTTGTTGTCTAGTGTTATATGGACATTATTAGACCTCGAATGAACTAAAAATTACTTCATTATTCTTAAAATGTTAAGCTGCTTAATCTTTATTTGAGATTTTTTGTCTTGAGTATTCAAAACTTTTTTGTCTATAAATAAGAACATATAAGTTTTATTCTTATACTAAGATTTGTGGTCTTGAAAATATAAGAATTTATGATCTTAAAAATAAGAGCTTGCTATTAATTGAAAGGTTCTTAGAATCAAGATGTGATTTTCATGTTCTCGACGCATTTTATAGACCATTTTTTTAGTTTTAAGACCAATATCTTGATTTTAAATCCCTTTTTTTTATCAGTATACATATATGTAAGAAAAATTTAGTATTTGGGAAGCCTTCAAAATATTGGTGAAGACTAAAAAAGTCATCAAAAAATTATATTATTAACAAAATCTCTAATTTTTAACATATCTAATTTTAAATCGTCATCACCTACAAATAACTTCTGTGTCGCATAATTTCCGTATATGTATCTTCCGTAACAATATACATTTATGTATATTTGTACACTCTGCATCTTTCTATTCTGATTTTTCTAATCAGTATGTCTTGATTTCTGAACTTAACCCATGTTACGCTAGTGCATTACAACAGCAACTCGTAAAGTTGTGAGTAATGGCAACGAGTATTAATTAACACCCTTTTTTGTGGTAGGTTATGGTTGGGTTAGGTTGATAGCATAACATATTTATAAATAGAGACATGAGTAAATTTATTGTATGGCAATGATCTCATTACAATTTAATGCCAGCGAACTGTGAGTTGCATGTGGAAACAGAAAATTTAAATTAATTTCATTTAAAAACCACTTAGGCCCACCCCCAAGTGGCACACAAGTACCACGAGTCGAGTCTGGATCTCTTGAAGTGACAAAGTGCGGCATGGGCCAACTTGTTAGCATATGTTAATTAAAGCGGGCGAACCGAACAGATCCGAGACTCCAACTCAAAGGCAGACTCAGCTTAAGATACAGATACAGATACAGATACAGATACATTTACAGATACAGTTGAGACACGTTGCCTGATGCCAACTGACTTGGGTGACTTATGGGCCCGGGTCTTGGCAGCCAGTTGGCCATATAACTTCATTTTGCACAGTGCAGTGCAGCAGTCGATGTCAATGCAAATGCCAATAACAATAACAATAACAATAACAATTCACATGCACTATACTTGTATCTTGCAGATACAATTCGATTTGCGCCCAATTTCAACGCCTCAACACAGCGACTGTGACTCATTGACTGCTACACATGTATCTCAATCTCAATATCTTGCATGTATCTATGTATCTACGGGTATCGATGTAACTGTGTTGGCAACTAACCGATTCTTTATAATAATTTTTCAATATAGTTCGCTGCGTTGGCGCTGCAAAACAAATGCTGAAACTGATTTGTAATGCATAATATCTGAACTCCTATTGATTTATTTCCATGCATAATTTACTCATAAACATTGTGGGTGAACTGTCAGCAACTGTGCAAGATCAATAAGCACTGTGAGAAAAAGAATAGCTAGTTATTTATTGGACCCAAGCTGACAATTATTAAGATTTCAAATTTACAATATATTTGTAAATTACTATTAATATAAACACTTCTTAAACTTGAATTAATGTACTTTTTTGTGAGTGTATCTTTGGAGTCTTTCGATATGTTATACTTGATATCTGATATCTTAGAGAATTCTTCTGTTGATATTTTGTAAGTTAATTGGATGTTTGCGTGTGGCTTTAAATTCTGTAGTATTTGGAGCAGGAAGCGACCAAAAAATGAAATTAGAAGTATTTTTCTTTCGTTTTCTTTTTTCCCATAGCGTATGGGAATGGCAACCGTTAGTTGAGGGGGTAGCAACTGTAACAAGTTGTGGCCCAAACGTAATTTGGCTCACCTTTTTGACTAAAAAGGCCCGCTCAATAGCAGGAGCCACTACCGTGGGAGCAACAGCTACATCTACTTAGCTGGTTCTGTCCGGTGTCTGTCTGTCTGTGGTTCGCTTCCGTTGCTACAATTTCGTTGTGGTTGGCGTGACCACCGAGTGGATCCAATTCCAATTGCAATACCAGGCTGTGGTGTCGATGTCGACACTCTGGCTCACTAAATATCCCCCCTGGTTCGGACTCAAAAACGCGATGGCGATAACAATTTTGCGCCCATGGCGTTGACGTTTTGCACTTATTTATACCAAGGTCTGTTAACTGGGCTCTCCTCCATCTCCCACTCTTTCTCTCTCTCTTGGTTCAGCTCTCTGTCTTCGACTCCGATTCGAATCTCTGACTGGAGCTGAAACTGCAGAATTATGGCTGTCATCAGCCGTGCAGTTGACATAAACACTCAGTGGCCGCAGGGGGTCGACTTGCCAGTTGCCTGTTTGTCAGAGCCTTTTATTCATCATCATCATCATCATAATAATCTTTGGGATATTTGCATGCCCTGCACGCAGCTTCGGGCCTATAAAGAGTCAAGACCTGGGGTTGCTTTGCATACACTTACGAAAGGGTCTAATCATTTGTTTGTCCCACGTGTCACATATCGAAAAAGGAGTAACTGAAATCAGTTGACATTTTATTTTTATTATGCAGCTAAGTAAATAAAATTTGGCAAACAGCGTTTTAAAAGAGCCTAAATGAATTAGATGTTGTTAAAAACTAATTCGTCTTTACATAAATACTTTCGAAACACGGTCAATATAATTGCCTTCCGGAATTTTGATTAGAATTTTATTGTGACGGGATACTTTTTACTTTAAAAGTCATCGGAATACATTTGTCAAAGTATAAATTTGTTAATAGAAATTTCTTTCCTTATAGTTAAGCTAAATCGTTTATTTTTTGCCATTTTTCTTACATAGGATATAGATTGAAATTTTTCATTTTATCAAAGCAGATATTATTTAAAAAAAAATCATAACTTTTGGAATTTCTTCGACTAAAAAATCCATTTAATAAATTATAAAAAGAGCATTAGATCTTCGTCAATTTGAAGTTGTTGGTTCTTGCCTTGTTTTCTGTTTATTAGTTTTTTATTTGCTCACAACTAAATATAAAATATGCTTTTAATCACATTTCCGCTGTGCAGTGTTGTTCATGTTGTTGTAATCATTGTCATTGTTGTTGGTTTTGTTGTTGCGACAAATAATTCCACACGAAACTAAAGTAAATCATTTGGAAATTTATGGGCCAGCAAACCAAAATGATGAACGAACATACGCACGTCTTAGCCAAAGTATCCATAGTAGCCACAGTAGACCGCTTAGAGTAAGAGGAAGAGGTGATGGAGAGGGGGGGAGGGGGAAGGGGGTCTCTGTGGGGCGAACTGATTAATATGCGTGCCACATTTGTTTTATAAAATCCATAATTGGTTCTACTGTACTTACGCACTGAGTGTGCGCCCCGTTCGTGTTGTTGTTGTTGTTGTATTATGATACACAAACAATCGAGACACTTATGGTCAACACTTTAGAGCCAGATTTGGGCCGCTGTCCAAAGCCAAAACATCAAGTGGCTCACAAGAGCCAATGACCCAACTGGCGATCAATCCAACTCGAAGCCGAAGTCGAAGTCGGAATCGGAGTCTCCAATTGATTCGCGCCCCTATTTGCTTAGGTCGCCAAAAATGGGTCTGGCATACGCATAAATATCAAAGTAAGACATATGATTTCTTACTATTATATTATACACATATATTTGTATATATCCGAGTCTTTTGCTCGCTCATTTGTGGCTCATTTTTATTTGTGGTACGTGCTTCGTTTGATCAATGAGGATGGATTCGATTCGATTCGATTCGATTCGGTATACATACTTACATATTTGTTATTTAGTATATGGGATACACGATTGCGAAACCTTTTTGTCAATTGACGATTGTACATTTTGGTTATTGGTACAATTATGAGGTTTAATAGACGCCGTTATTGTTGTAAATCAAAGCACATTGTGACACTTATGACAACTAAAGTAGCTCACATAACCGTATTTATAAGATCCGAATTCGTATTCGGATTCGTATTCGTATTCGAATTTGTGTTCGTATTTGTCTTCGTTTTTGTATCGATGGATCGTTGAATTGTGAATCGTTTACTCGTTATGGAAATGAAATCAATAGCTCGACTTACTGAAGTCTGTCCATAATGCCACAATTTGACTGTCCCAGAATGCAGGTCAATTGCAGCTGGTTTATTTGGAGAGTGCCATAAATTGCATTGCGATATATCAGAATAGAGAAACTATATTTCTTCGCAATAGTCACAGAGTTGTAGAACAAATACATGACCATTTGAAAAACAATACTTACTACCAGGGATCGTAACTCTTATAAGTTTTTTGATAACAGTTATGAAATAAGAGTTAGTTTTAAATTTTTATTTATCAGTTGAAAAATAAGATTTAATTTCAATTTTTAAAATAAAAATCAAAAATAAAAGTTGAATTGAAATATCTTTGATCGGGAGGGCCCATTTCATGAATAAAGGTATGATCATTTTATGGGCCATGATAGATAGGTAACGAAGTGTAGATAAAATATATAGCATATGTGCATTTTTTTCGATGTCCCTGGCATTTTTTTGGGGCTACATTTTTTTCCATCCCATACCTCTTATTTGCAATTCCTGCTTACAGCTATTAGAATTTCGAACTAACGAAGTTAAAAAATCATTTGTTAAAAATTTTAGGGAAAGGAATAAGAAATTGGAAGAAATATCACGTGAATTCTTCAAACACTTATATATTTTGGTAGAAGATGAACCATTCCTCAGAAAATATATCTATGGCTACTTTACTAATGCTTAAAGAACCTTGATGGGCATAAAAATCGTATTTTAACTGTTGTGAAGTTTCAAATAAGCCACATTCTAAAAATGTAAAAAGTATAAATAGTACTTCTTAGTTTTATCGTGACTATAAATATTTGAACAAAGAAGAAATCATTTTGGCAATGTTCTACTTAGACAAGTTCATCTGTCTCTTCTATTCTTTGTTCCTCAGATCATCTGTGACAGCCTCATTATCTTCTTCCCAATTCTACTTAATGCTCTCCCACACATTGTTATGCTATACCCAAAAATTTGGTTCGCCAATTAATCACAACTGGCGCTTGGCAAATGCGAATCAAATGAATGCCGAACGTTACAGCTTTCATCCATCATGGAGACATTTGTCAAAGGTCACTCAAAAAGGCCACACAGAGAGAATGAGAAACAGGAGAGAGAACTGCAAATTGCAGGTTGCAGTGTTACCTGTACAGGTATAATTGATGTCTTACTTTAACTCACATTTTGCTACATTTTCAATTTGAAATTGAGCGTGCGAATTCTGGACCCTAATTATGGGATAAGTTCAGTTCAGTTGCAGTTCTCCCAATCTGTGTGTGTATTTCCGCCGGAATTAAACGTATCTTTGAGTAATTTGTGGCTACCAATTTGTTGTGTTCTTTTTCTTCTTTTTTTTTTTTTGGCACTTGCCGCCGGCGTCGCAACGGTCACGTCACATCACATTAAAGTCGATAATCCTCTTATATAAGTTATTTAGGTATTCCATAAGGTCATGACTTGGCCAGAACGTGGGCGTCAACGGAAGTAACTGCTGAGGGGCCACCTAGACGGCTTATGATGGTATTATCTTCATTTTGTGGGTTCATTTCAATTACGGCAAGTGTGTGTGCCAGTAAATGAAGTTATTTTAAATCACTTGGCAAATGGATTATGATTTGATGCTGTTCTCGCTGCCTTTCGCTCAGCTTGACTTGGATTAACCGCATTTAAAATAGAAAACATAAGACTAACGATTAGTGAGCAGGGAATAGTAAGTATCTAGTACCTAGTACCGACTACTGAATCACGATTAAGCAGTTGCTGGATCCATTTACATGCAAGCACATTCAATGCCAAAGAATTCCAGTAGCAAATTGTTGCGTGCGGGCCACATTTGTGGCAAACAGTTTGCTTGAACAGTCGCAACAGTTGCAGATACAATATCTTTCTTAAACAATAACAACAACAACCACTGCACCTGACATCTTGTGCGCGGGGGAGCCCGGGCATCAATTGTCCACGATGTCGTCGTCTTTGTCGTCTTTGTCGCTTTTGGAAAATTTGCGCAAATGCTCAAATTAAATTCCAATTCATTGAGGGGCACACACAACGAAGTTGAAGCTAAAGAAAAAGTAGCAATCGCATTGCATGGACTTTGAGAATCGCATAGGAAGGCGGCATTGCAGTTGCTGTTGCTGTTGCTGTTTCTGTTGATGCTGCTTACAATGCGCCATGCTCAACATTAACATAAAACAAATTATTCCAACGTGACTTTGCCATAAATGAATGAGCCTCAACAAGTCTACAACTTGCTTTGGATTGGTTTTCTTCTCTCATCCGCCATCGACATTTCGAATTCTTAGCCAACAAATGCTCCCAATGAGGCCCTAGGCCTAGTTTCTAAAGCCACCTACTATATAGTAAACTATTCATGGCTGATCATCCGCTTATACCCTTACAATCATAATAACAATATGATCAATTGGGACTCATATTTGACGCTTGAATTTAAATGATACTTAAAATGTATTAAAATTATTAAAACTCAAACATATGATCTGAATTATATATGAAGTATTTTTAATATCAAATAAATTTTTATTTGAAGTAAAAGTTTGATGTTAACCAAATCTCAAAACCATTTGTACAGATTTTCAAAAATCATTTATGTAGATGAGAGAAACGAATTTGAAGCTAAGGAATACATATAAAATAAATAATTATTAAACTACAAATAATTGTTCTACAATAAAAATTTAAATGCTGAGCATACATAATAAATTATCTCTTTACTCCTTAAAATGATATATGTATAACAACTTTTTTATATTTATCTTTATTACTAGATTTCGATTGATTAATACGCATGTCTAAAAAAGTTTTCTATCAATATTCTCTACTTAAATTCCACTTGCAAAAAAAGAAAAATGAAATTTTGCCACTTTTTTTAGCTCAAAGCAATAAAAATTAATTTATTAATTTTTAAATTTTGTGAAATAATTGTTCTTATTGCTCTAATTGTTTAGTAGTAATTATGTTTATTTGATCAGATTATCTCCGATCTCTAAGAGAAATAAAACCCTAATTGAATAGTCTGCTGTTTAGAGTACAGAATTTTCGGATAAGATTGGTCTTAATAATTTTCTTGTTTAATAACTGCAGCCATGTTATATCACCTTGTGACATGACATCACAACAGAGGCAAACTGGCAACTGACAACTGGTAACTGGCAACTGGCAAACTGAGAACTGAGAACGCGGCCTGGAACTGGGACTTGGATTTGCGGCTGGCGACTGAAACTGCGGCACGTACGTCACGATATGAGAGAAAAAAAATCAATCGAGTGGCACACAAAATACAAAAATAAAGATAAAATAATAATAAAAAAAAGAAGAGTCGAAATATGTGCATTTAATGTGCATTGGCATTAATCGATGATGCTGAACGATCTGGTCGGTCTGTGGGTCGTCAACGGAGTTGGGAGTAGAAGCTCGTACATACATACATACCATATAACTGTTAGCCGCACAATATCGGTCATGTTCCAGTTGCCTGGACCTGGACTGGGTAAACCACCTCTGACTCGGCGGGTGCAACGTCAACGGGGTACGTGCAAAGCACCACACAGCGACAACAGCAACAACAACAGCAACAACAACAGCTAACAATGTTAAATAATTTATAAATTTATTTGTCATGAAATGTGAACTTCACGTATTCCTCCCAAAAAACCTAAACTGCATTGGGACTTAAGTTGGACTCCAGGTGACTCCGCAGGTACAGGACGACTGCGACTCCAAGTCGACACAGTTGCATGACATTAGCATGCACAATTAGCCCAGAGACAGAGACAGAAATAAGATAAAGGTAAAGGTAAAAGGCAATTGTCGTGATCTAACTGCACATTTATGAGCCACATTTGCGCAAATAAATCAATAGAGGCTACTGTTGTTCTTTCATCAGTTGAGCAAACAGGATCAGGACTAAATACGCAGGTGCTAAATTGCCGTCTCATTAGAAAGGGATAAGAAGAAACAGAGAGAGAGAGAGAGGGGAGACAATCGATTGTGATTGCAACTGAGTTTTGTGTGGTCTGTGGTTTGTCCATAACAAAATCAAAGGCTTCACAGCCGAACTGTAGAGTGTAAACAACGGACAACCAACAACCAACAACCGACAACCAACAACCAACAACCAACAACCGACAACCGACAACAACCGTAGATTGCCGACGATCGGCGGCTTGTTGTCCTAATAATTGTGTAAACAACAATGACGCGTACGCTCCTCTAAACTCAACTCCACACTTAACTCTTCTCTTTTCGGTCTTTAAGGAGAGTAGACAAACATACGAGTCCAGAGAGTCCAGAGCGGCATTCTTTTAACTTGGCCAAGAGGCAGCCAACTCAGTCCACTCGTTGTCTAGAACAAAATGCATTTGTCTGGCATTTAGAGTTTGGCTAATTTCCGTGCAGCTGCCGTCGCAGTGGACTCGACTCGTTGGGCCACTTTCGTGGCCTCTTTGGGCCACTTTGGTAAAGCAGCTTACTTCTTACTTCTTACTTCTTGAGCAATTCAAATACATAGTAATAACAATAATAACAAATACTAATGGTGAACAAATACGTTCGTAATCCTCATCCTCATCCAAACGATGATCATTAAAAGTGTTTGGTCACTCGGCCTGGCTTTCGTCTTGTCTTGTCTTGTCTTGCCGTGGGTCTTCTTTAAATAGTCTTCCTTCTCGGAGTCTCGAGTCTCGGAGTCTCTGAGTCCAATCCAAACAAGTGTTTCAGTTGCAGCTGCTGACATAACTGTATACAGTGCGAAACTTCAAACGTATTCGACTTTTCCCGGTTGAATAAAAGTACGTCTCCTCCACCTATTAATATGATTCATTGATTAAGTTATTACACTCGATACTTCCGTCTATTAGTTCAATAGAAAAACTAATCATAGCTTCTTATCTGATCTTGTTGTACATCGATTCTCACGGATTGGGTGAAAAACCACAACAATTTTAATCGAATCTTATGCAAACAATGAATATTAACAATTGATGAGTGCATGTGCCTTTAATGGAAGCCGGAATAGTCAATTGGAATGTTGCCAACTTTAATTGAAATAAACAGTCTCTGATCGATTTCTGAAAATCCAGGTGGTCGTAAAACAAAAACTCCCAACTTTACATTGAGTAATAAAAACGGAACACAGAGATCCGTTAATGTTGCAAATAACGTAATCAATTCAAAAAATATGTGCTTAACTTTAGCTTAGATGAGCTTCTGTTATTATACCAAAAAAAGATAAATAATAATAAAGACGTTAAAAATATTTAAAAGACCAGGATGATTTACTCCCTGTCAACATAAATTCAGGAAAATAATAAAAATTGTACATTTCGGATTTTCAAATATATTTCGATAATATACAATTCATTTGAGTACTTCCTAAACTTTTTAATGAAATTTTTTGTAATCTCTTAAAGTGAATATATAAAAAGATGTATTTAAACATAATTTCCGCCACGAAACCAAACGGAATAAACTTTATAGCTTTTTGTCAGCTTTCTAAGGTTTTCTTTCGTGAAGTGAAGTTTATCAATATGAATACTTAAGTTGAGCTTAACACGCACCCACATAAATCTATCACTTGACAATGGCTCGTAACATAATTCAAATGCCATAAAACGTATCAAATTTGTTGGAAAAAACAAAATGGTCGATGAGCATTTAATGTTGAGTGTATTTCCAATGCAAGGCGCAATTTCCTGTCGTAAATATTGAAACTTGTGGGCCAAAGCCAAGCCCAATAGCCAAGACGTTACCAATAACCTAATAGCTTCATTACCACTTCATAAAGTCACGTTATTATTGCGCTCTTCATGGATTGAAGTTGACATGCGATCGATGCCGATGTCGAATTTCTTGTCATCGATTTATCGATTGGTCGATTACATCTGCCACTTTTCAGTTAAGTTGAACTGACAGTTCAATAATTGAGTTGTTGTAGAAACTTTTCGACATATCATTTATGGCCCTTTGGTTATTATGCAAAACTTGTTCGTGTTCCTTCGGTCAATGCAGTCACCAAGTTATTGAACTCACCGACCGACCGAAACCATTGAGAATCACAGAGAGAGCCCCTCCCCCCTCCACCCCTCGCTCGAACAGGTCCCAAAAGGTTCGACATGTGTCAGAAGAAAGCTTTTTTGGCGGCATTACAAATAAAATAAAATAAAAAAGAAGTATGCTATCAACTGATATAACTGTAAAGAATCGACTTGTTGTTAATGAAAATATTGTTTTAATACAACTGAAATAAAATAATCAAAATAAATAAATTCAAAAAATTCTGTCCGTTTATGTTAATTCAAAGTTCTTTTTGCCTGTCAATTAAATGAACATTTCGTATGGCCGCCATGCACTTTGCCGACCCGAAATCAAATTAATATGCAGCAAGAGCAATCCCCATTGATTCCCATTGACCATCGACCATCTCCAATCGCCCATCGCCCACTGACCATTGGAGCTTTGTGCACAGGAAATGAAGCATAAAAAATGCATGTACAAATATTTAAACCTATCGTATTGTATTATTGTTGTAATTATATGCACAGCGCATTTCGCTTACATCGATTTTAATAGTCAACTGTATCTAAAACTGAGTGCGAGTACGCCCCCAGACTACAACTACAAATACGAGTATGAGTACAACTGCGAATGTGAGTATGAGTATGAGTGCGAGTGTGAGTACGAGTATACCCGGAGCTTTGGTTTTTGGGGCACAGGGCGTGTAGAGGCCAGAGCTCGACTTATTTCCCACATTAAGAGAACAGTACCAACCGATTCGCAAGGCAATGTTTTGTGCTTCAAACTCAATGACATGAGCTATATATAGAAAGCTGATCGAACCAACAATACGCTGTACCGTAACGATTATAATTTTTAAAATGTAAATTATTAATTAAAAGATATTTGCTGATTTTTAGCAAATAGTTAAATTAAAACTCTTATATTTCAATCTAAATAAAAAAATTATAAAATAATAATTAAATTTCAAGTTATATTTAAAAATTATAATTTAACTCTAATTTTAAATTTTTATTTTAGCAATTGAAAATAAAAGTTATTTTTAAATTTTTATTATAAAAATCGAAAATAAAAACTATTTTTCAATTTTTATTTATTGAAATAAAAATAACTTATATTCTATAATTTTTAAATAAAAATTTAAAATAAAAGTTTATTCAGTTTCTCATAACTCTTATATGCGCTCCCTGCTCAATAGAAGAGAGTGCTCGATAGTTGTGGCAAGAAAATTGATTGAAAGTGCAATAATATTAAAAAGTATAATATACTTGGCCAATTACAAAGTATTCTTCTTAAGCTTTCATTTCAAATAATTTCTGGAACTATTTACTAAGGTCAGCTGTCACAAAGCATGCCTGGAAATCAATATACCTCATGGCCAATTGATGTATGTGCCATTCAATTGATGTAGCACTTTGCATACCATCTTTAATCACGTTTTTATTGTTTGTTGCACAAATGAAAACGAAAATTCCCGTCAAGGCATTAACACCAGATACAGACACGGAGTCAGAGACAGACATAGGCCAGGCCTGGCCAAAACAGGCTGGCAATTATAGCCATTGACCAAGTTGTCTTGATTGACCTTACATAGCTCCGACTTGTTGTTGTTGTTGTTGTTGTTGTTAGTGCAAATAGCTTGTGTTATTTTGTGGGTGGTGTAAAAGAGCTAAATAATGATTGAATGCTGACTTGAGTTGAGGTCGTCGTGAATGGCATCTATGATGATGGATGGATCATGGGAAATAACGAGGACCACACAACACAACTAACGAAATCTGCGACTCGAAAGACTAAAAAGCTTTTCACCCAATTGTTAACTGAAACGTTAAACAATGCCAGTTACCAATTCGACGTAATTAAAATGCAATCGCCGACAAGCCCCAAAGGAAAACAATGCGGGAAAAGCAAATGGAAGCCATTTAAGTAAAACTGACTCTGTGCACATTCGATACGCTTGTTGCGCGCTTTTATCGATGAATTGTCTAAATTATCACACACAACACAACACTGCACACAATACAACAATTGACACTAACAACAAAAATTATCAACAACTGATTGCCTAACCAAACAACCCGATGAGCTCGAAGAGTCCAAACATCCCAAAAGATGCCAACATAAAAGGCATACTTAACACTTTTTGGAGCCCAACAAACAAGCCAAATCAGTGTCAAGGGAGGGGGCGGGGGTAACTCGAACCAAAGGGGAAGGGGATGGGGGTCACACATATTGGCATTTGTTTCAGCAACGCACGAGTTGAGCGGTGCCCAACAACAAGAGATTGCGCATTGATTTAAATTTACTTTTTTTTTCGGGTGCTAATTTCCATTGACAACAAAAAGTCTTTGGACCCTGCCCCTCCCCCCACCCCACTCCCTATCATAGCAATGGTAGTTGTTACAATCAGTTGTGAACTGATTTAGCATAAGTTAACTAACTGTACATGGCAGACAAAGAATTCATTGACATTTCGGTGTTGAGACGACAAAACAAAAGACTTAGACAACAAACTTGCGTAGAACTCATATTTTATTTAGCAGTCACAAAATACTGATTGCCATTTGTTAAAACCAGCTACTCAAAGCTACCAGTGAGCATTAATAAATATATAAACTTGGCTATATGCAATCAATTAACTGAAATTCTTAAACGCAGCGGGTGGTCGACATTCTGCGCCTCGTTAGGCGTTTGCAAAACGGAAAAACAACAATTTCATTTTGACAAATAAAGTTATTAAACGCCACGGGATGGGCACACGGTTTAAACAGACATACACACATACATATATATCAATTATTAAATGCTAAAATTATTTAGATTTCGATCGCAAAAAAAGAAAAGAAACGTACGAATATATGAACAATCGCATACTCAGAATTCAAACATAGGTGTGAATTAGTCGTAATGACATCATTGAACTTTAACTTGCCAACTTGGAGAGTCGCCCCTCCATATATGAGTGTGTATGTGTGAGTGCATACTAGTAACAACTGAAGCTTGGCAGTAACACACCTTATCCAACAACTACACAACAATAGCTAATAACAACAATAAGCAGAAATAGTCAAAAGTGTATCGACTTGGAGTTACCTACTTCTCAACTGATCCTAGCGTAACTAAATTAATTCTCAATCCATTATGCTGAAATTTAAAAAAAAATTAATTTATATGTATGCCAAAAAACATGTAAGTATTTGTAATATATTTTAACAAAGTTTTTAAGCACTTTACTGATTCATTAAACAATTAATCAATCATTAAACAATTCTGTTAAAATTCTTATAAATAATTACATATTTTCTTATTACTTTATTTCAATATCCTCTCATTACAGGGTATTTAAAATAATGTGCAAAAATCATAGTTACAATCGTTTTCAATCAGTCTACAGGTTTATTAAAATGTAAATGGGTTCAATGTATAATTTTATAACTGTAGCCTAATGTCAAGACAAATTTCTGTGAACTGCCAATCGATCTACATTGTAAATTAATAGATATTTTTTCGCTGATTGATTTAACGAGTAACTGAGTAATTTTTGCGCTATTTAAAATTCCACGAAAACAGGTGTTAAGTGAGGATTCACATTAAAAATCGCGTAAAAACGAAAATAATTATATCGCCAAAAGTGATGTAATTGTTTGGGGCAAATCTTTCGAGTTGTTTTTCTCAATACTCGTAGATGGAGCTAATGAGTGGGTATTGAAATTGTTAGTAGGTGAGAACTAGTTCTAAATTGTCTGAAATTGAATAGAACAATGGCATCTATGGATGCTACTGTCGATAAGATTAGGAGAACCAACCAATAGATGCAACATTGCCGATCCTTTTATGATGGTAATCTCAACGGATAACATTATAATGTATTCAAATCCATACAGAGAGGGAGAGCATTGTCAAACGATTTATGACAGCTTGAAGTAAAGCCACAGACTGTTACAATTAAAAGATAAACGACCGCTTTGCATTGGAAACGCACCGCTAAATATTCAATATATATCTGGATAAAAGGAGAGCTCCGATAGATGTATGGGAACGGTGAAGATCAGGCAAATAATATATAATAAAAGGTAGAAACCGGTTAAATGCATTTTGTGTAACAATGTGTCAACATACAATACTATACATGTAATACGAATAGGTGTAGAAGGAAAATGCTAGACATTAGGAAGGCTTGGCTCCCCCCATTGGGAGCCGAAGACGACGGTGAAGTAGAAGAAGTCATCCAGCTAAACATTTCAATTTTAATTAAGCATGATAAATGATTTCACTTGGACGCATAAATCTCTTTTACAGTCGCGATGAAACAATGAAGTTCCTTTGTTTAACCAACGCGCTCCACGAAAATTTGTTCGATTCGAAGCAGTTTTCGGAGTCTGTTGTCTTTTTGGGTCTCGCTCACCTCTACCTTTCCCTCTCTCTCTATCTCTCTCTCTGTCTCTCTTTAAGAAAAGATAAGGAAGGGCCTTTAGCTGTGAAGAAAATTGATTTGAAATTAATGCAAGAATTTGTTATAGAAAAAATAACAAGCTCGCCTTTGAATCGCTCGAGCAAAAGCTGTTACGAGTCAATAAGCCAACGATTTGAATTGATATCGTTTAAGAAAATACCATACAACACCATATATTGCCTATTGGGATCCCAACATTTCGGACAATACGATTTAATAAATATGCATGCGGCAAATGGACAAACCTGCTCGATAACTTAGCCAAGAGATCTTGTCTCAATTGAAACAGAAACAAAAACAGATACACATATCTTTTTATGTAGGTATGTAGGTATATAGTATGGTAGTATTCGATTTAGATTAACAAATGTTTATGGCACTTGCCGATCGTTTTCATATGGATAATTATGTCGGTGCCAGAAACATAACGGATGCTACACGCTCGAAAATTCAAGATTAAAGATAGATTATTTAAAAGTAGAGCTGAAACTATAGAATAGTTTAAATAAGTCACACACACACACAAAATTGAAGCTGTGAAAAGAGAAAATAAACAAGAAAAACAATGAAAGGAAAACAATTAAAATTAATCTGTTGCAACTCATTTTACACGATAATAAAAAGATGAAATTAAATAATAGTTTAAATTCATTATCATATTACTTTCTATTTAATTGTAATATAAATAACATTTTCATGATTTCTTCTTCGTTTAATGTGCTTTCTTTTCTTGAATTAAATTTTTAAATACAATTTTTTAGGATTCATTTCGACCAAGCTTCATTCTACAGAAGTCTACAAAGTGAAAGATTGTCTATAAGCTGGGCTCTTAAAAAGTTTCGTTTCAACTGTGTAGTTTAAAATTCCAAAGAACTTGTGTAGAGTTGTTGTCCCCCCTCCTGGGATTTCTGGTAATGTCATTTGGCCAAGGTATTATGCCGGGATCGGGGCTCTGTTGAGTAGCCGTAAGTGCTAATAAATTGTAATACAAATACATTAAAACTAAAGACTAATTAAATGACTGTACTTAAGAGGCGAATGGTCTTGGGGCAGGCGACTTAATCGACCAGTTGGAGATGGAGATGGAGTTGCAGTTGCAGTTACAGAAGGAAGTCGCAAGCAAATCTCTGTGTGTGCTCCGCTTTTTGCCAAGAGAGAGCCGAGAGCCTCAGTTCGGGCCTGGTCAGATCAGAAGTGAGCGGTGGCCTGGTAAGCCTTTTGTGGTCATTAATTCGCACTTAATATGCTTTTTATGGCCCGGCCAGGTCCATTTGCAACGGTGCGAGGTTATGTGTGCAAAACAATTATTCCGCAATTAAACAGTTTGCACTTCGCAAAACGCAGTCAGAGCCACATTGCCACATGGCCACATTGCCACAGTCAGACCGAGTCGGACAGACGGTCAGCATACATATTAATGAAGTCGCTGCCTCTCTCTCTCTCTCTCTCTCTCTCTCTCCTCCCTTGGGAAAGCTGAACAAATCACTTAAGCGGCAGCAGTCAACTGGCAACTGGCAACTGGTGGCAACAGTCATGTTGCAACATCGTCACCCCGAGGCAAATGACCACCAACCAACAAAATGCAACGGCGACAATGCGTCGACTGCGTTTTTCTAGTTCGCGATATCAAAAGGGAGTGTTAAATATGTTGCAAGCTCACCGCGACGCACCTCGACTTGCAACTTGCCACTCCCCCCATACACGACAGCCCCTTAGCCCGTCGTTCTAATTGCTGCCTCATATCTGGACCTGAATCTGAATCTGAATCTGGCCTGGTTTGTTGCCTGGCCTTTAACGGCCGGTCATCATTGCTGGCCATCATTTGTTGCCCCCATGTGTGTGCATGCCACTTCTTCTTCTTCTTCTTGCCTTTGTTTTTTTGTGGCAATTATTCACTTAAATCATCAGGCATCAAGTGTCATGCTGAGTTGCAAGCTCGAGAGTTTCGAGAGCATTACAAATGCCAGTTGAGCATATTAACAGCGCACTCAACAACAGCTCAGATACCCTGTAATCCTTCCGAAAGCATAAGCAGTAGAACTATAGTAATGACATAATAGTGAAATATTATAATTACACACAGATCGAAATTAATAAATTTTATTACACATATTACACAAATTTGAAAAGAATATAAAAATAAAAAATTAAAATAAATAAAATGGTAACAAATTTACTTAAATATATTATTATAAATTATTATGTTAATATTATACTACTGTACATAACGATGTTAGGATATTATAACTTATATTTAAAATTTGTATATACTAACTAAAGCTATTTTTATTATTTATTAAAGACGAGTATAATTTTTAAAAATATTTTGATGCTCTTCGTCCCATTATAAAAGCGTTCAATTTCATAATATGACAAAGAGCTGCCAATAGTTTTTAAAAAATGTACGCATCTTTAATATAAAAATATTAAAATAAAAAAATTTTTTTAAAAAATAAAAAAAAATTAACTTTCAATAATTTTTTATAATCTTTTCCCCTTTAATACAAATATTTTTAGTTAATTTAATATGAAGTTCAAAGGTGCTTTTTTTATAAACAATATATAATAAGCAGGGATTAAAACCGAAACGAATATTGAATATGTTCGCATTTAGATTTTCGGTTATCGGTTACGCAATATCTTTGAATAAAGGTTTCGTAACGGTGGACCGGTTTTTGTGTGTTTCGGTTTTGAAATACCAGTATGGTTTCGGATCACAAAAATAAATTTTTTTTGCAAAAATATAAATATATTAATAACATAATAATAATAATTAAAAATGCAATACTTTCTTAATGTTTCATTCATACATTAATTTCACACATTCTCAGTTTGATTTAGAACATTACATTTTAAAAATTTTAATACAGTCGAGCTTCCGTAACTCGAACCACCATTATCCCAAGAAAATGTTCAAGTTAAGGAGATTTTCGACTTAAAGATTTATTTTTCTTAAGTTAATAAATTTTACTGCAGCTCATTTAGCTCGAGTTATTTAACTGTATTTAATTTAACAAATTTATTTTACGGTTTTTACCGGATAAAGGTTATGGTTTCGGTTTGGATTTTAATATATGTATAATTTTTCACTATAATTTGAATATATAGTATAGAAAGTATTTAATTAGTTTAATTTAATTTAATTTAATTTAGCAATTCCAAGCAATCAATTGAGCCAACTTGACTTCGCTGCACTTGGCCAATGTCATTGGCCCAACAACGTTTGGGGCATTTATGACAACGGCAATAATGAAATTAAAATAAAAAGAAAGAAGAAACTAAAGAAAAATGAGAAGGAAAATAGTAATGTTCTGTAGTTGTCGTTGTCGTTGTCATTGAAGTTGTCGCTGTGACCTGGCCTTTAATTCCGACAATTGTTCTATTAATAAAGCAATTCCAAAACGATTAAGAGCAACGACAACAAAGTGACCATAATACCAACTTCTCTCTCTCTCTCTCTCTCTCTCTGTTTCTTCCCATCTCTGTCGTTCTCTGTGTCTGTCTGTCTGTCTGTCTGTATGTCTGCTCATCTCATGTGGTGGCTGATGGTTGATGGTTTCGCTGGACATTTATAGCCGACGTCAGTTGATGAGTGGTCACAAATGCGTGGCAGTTGCAACAGCAACAACAACAACAGCAGCTTGACTCGCTGACACTCTCTGTGGTGAACTTTTACGAGAGGGGTTAGCTTTTGGGCCAAACAGTTATAAATCACGGCCGGGCTGCCGTTGTGGTGGCCAACAGTTCACACACACACACTCACACACACACAACCTCACACACAACCACACTCACACACACACATGGCAGATGGCGACGCTTTCCTTTTCTGACGTTGCGGCGCCATAAATTTAATTTGAAATTAATTTTTTTGCTGCTGCTGCTGCTGAGGCTGCAACTGCTGATGGGGCAGACTCTATGTGCCACAGTGTAGCACAAATGGTTGGGTCATCAAAATGCTAAGCTATGTAAATGATAAGCACAATGCACGAGCTGCAAGTTACCGCCATCTACCCCCCTTTCCACCTTTCCCCCTGACCATGCTGTTGCCTTTTGCTGCAGTTAACTTGGCTTATTTTTGCACGCCAACTAAATATGGTATGGCACGCATTTGTTGTAAAATGCAAAATTGAATATCGAGTGCAGGAGTTAACGTGGCCCAAAGCCAGCGCTGCAGTCTGTTGTGGCAGTGGCAGTGTGGCACAGAGTCTTGTGGCAACTGCAACTGCAACTGCATTTTGGGTGCTTTTGTAATTATGAGCAATGCACTCGATAAAAAATTGAAGTTTTCATTTCGCGAAAGTTGCTGCCACATTTGAATGCCCCAAAACGTGGCACAAAACCGAAACCGAAACAGAAACAGAAACGAAAACATTTATTGTTCTGCCCGTTAAGGCAACTGGAGAGACGAAAACCAAAAGTCCGCAAAACTTCACTTCACTCCCTGCCCCATCCGGTGGCAAGTTACAAGACCAAGTTGCAAAGGCGACCGCAAGGGCATGCGAACTAAATTTCGTACAATTATGAGACTCAAATGCAGCAGCAGGCGGAGGACGAGCCTGAGTGGATGATGAAGCAACTGCAGCAACTTGCCACTGCAGCAATTGTGGCAAGTTGGCAATTGTGGCAAGTCGGCAAGTTATCAAGTTGGGCAAACGGTAGCAGTTTAACCGCAACATTACAATCGAGCTGCATGTGGGAGGTCCTGCAACAGCAACAGCAACAACAGCAACAGCAACAGCAACAACTGCAACAGCAACAACTGCAACAACAGCAACTTCAACCCCGTAATGACAACAACCGCAATGTGGAGGACCACCAGGTGAGCTTGCAACCAGGTTGCATGCAAATTCAGCTCGTGGTTGGTGCAACAGGCAGGCGACAAACTTACGAATTGCTCATGTCAATGCGCAGGGCGGGTGAGTGGGTGGTTGGGTGGTTCACAGTGGCTCACAGTGGTTCACAGTGGCACAGGAAATGGGCGCCACGATCATAATCTCTATGGGAAGCTACTGTTGAAAGTTGTTATCGTTGTTGTTGCTGTTGTTTTTATATGCTGATTGGCATTAATAATGGATTATCACGATCATGGCGAATATGGCTGACTATGGGGCGTATGGAAATATTGGGCAAACAGCTTTTTGCTTTCCTTAACAGTTTCTTTTTTCTCTCCTTTAGCTGTTCTTTTTGTTTATTTTGTTTTTTGCTTTTTTCATATCGTGCGATCATCAAATAATGTGAACGTGTGATCAACGCTTCGCTCTTGGCTTTGGCTTTGGCTTTTGGGTTGGGGTCTCTTTATTTTGGTCTTTTGGTCTCAGGTCTCGTGTGTTACACTAACTTATTTATGCGAAATATTTTGAAATCGTGTTTGCAGTGCAGCGTGCGCTGTCCGACAGTCGGACAGGGCCAGACGGACCGGACAGTGCCGTCCAACTGGACAACAGACTCTCATACGTGGCTCTCTTTGGGCCTCTTTTGGCCAGGGCCAACAGCGCATCGTCATCTTCATAGCCAGGCCACAGCAACAGCAACAGCAGCAAACAACGTGACCCTCTTTTTGCGCCTGTAGATCACGAATTATTCAGAATTTTTTTTGCTGTGATTTGCTTTTTATGCACCGTTGTGCAGAGTATCTGACACATGTGTTTCAATTTGCGACATTTGAAAAGTATGCAGTGAAACAAATTTCAATGAAAATAAATAGATTTATATTTAAACAACATTATTTAATAGGAATTTCGTTGCGAAATATTCGGAGCTTAAAATAATAATTTTATTTGCATACAAAGTATAATTGAAACTCAAATCTTTCAATATTAATTTATTTCTTTGTAATAGTTATTATATTATACAATCTTCAAATAAACAAAGAAAATAAGTATAAATTTTAAGTGATTCAAGACGATATTAAAATTAAAATATTTTGAAATTAATATAACCTTTTTAAATTTATTATTAAATTACATTGACACAATTTATTATTAATGTATAAATATAAAGCTTTACAATAATTATAACAACATTTTAATTTTATTTTTCATATTTTTTAAACAATGTTTAAGTAGTACAATTATTTTAATTTTTTTTTTTATTATTTATAAGAATAGATATAAAAAGTTTCACTTAAATAATGAAAAGTGACAATTTTTTTTTTCTTTTTAAGTTGTCTCTAATCGAGCTCTCATTAAATTATTGATACTAAAACGAGTAGTACAATTATGTTTATATCAAAATGTGAGTGCATATGGAATTCGCATTATTCGAGTGTATTCAGTTTTGGTTTTCCTTTTTTTTTCTTTTGGGAGAACGCGATTTCGATATGTATTTGTAGCTGTTCCTGTTGTTTTTGTTGTTGTTGTTGTTGTTGAAGCTGCTTCTGCTTTGCCTTTGCATTTTAAGCGTTGCTTACAAAATGCTTTTGGCTTGTTATGAGTCATGTGAAAGCGCCAATAACAACAGCAACAACAACAGCGAGTCAAAAGAAGTCTTCGACTCAGAAGAGTCAAAGTCTGATCCGAAGTCAAAGAAGTCGAAGGCAAAATAAGATTTGGCTTGCGAGCGAGTGAGCGAGCGAGATTCCAGCTGATTGTGAAAATTATGTTTGCTTTGAGCGCGAAGCGGACACACGAGGACCACAGCAAAAACAACAGCAACAACACCAGTAAAAACAACGACGTCAAGCTGCAGGTTCATGTGGCGGTGAAAGGCTACCATCATCAACATTCGTATTCGCATTCGCATTCGCAGCATTTGCGGCCCAGAGAGCGAGGCCTAATCATTATTACCATTGTTATTAACATGATTATCTGCATTATGCGGCATGCCCCAAGAGCAAGTTGAAAGTTCAGAGACGGCGTTTAACCATGATTATGAATTGGGTCAACGTGCGGTCTCTCTCCGTCTGCCATCTCCCATCTCCCTCTCCCTCTATTCGTCGCTCTTTCTCCTTCTCCTTCGTCTGCTCAATTATGCCAAAACATCGCTGCATGCGTTTGGAGCCCAAATGGTTTTTGGCATTGGTCTTGACTTAAACGTAAAGCTGCCAGCCAAATCAAATGAAAATGAGACATATCGCTGGAATTCAAGTCTCTGTCTCTGACTCTGAGGATTGCCATAGCGAGGAGTGACAGGTGACAGCAGTCTCCCTCTCTCCCTCTCTCTCTTTTCTCTTTCTCTGTCTCTAACTCTTTCTCTGCTCTCACACTCTGGCTGTATATGGAATGGCGGCGGTAGAATCTCAGTGAAAACGTGTTTCGCTATTGATGCGGCTTATTATATGCAAATTTGAACCACGCAAAAAACAAAACAACAAAGAACCGCAACGAATGTCCGCATGTCTGAATGTCCCTGACCAGAAGAGTCGATTCCGAGTGCTGCCCATAAAGAACAAATGTCAAGCAGGCGGTGGACGAGAGTCATATGTTTCTAACCTCGAATACCCTGTAATTTAACAAATGTCAAGAACTTTAAATACTATTTAAATCTGAAAAAAAATGCACGAATTCACTTCTTCATATGCATTAAAATATATTTAGTAAAAGATTTGTCAATGTTACATTTACAAAAATAAAGATGTCAGCTACATTTGCTGAAAATAATCTCCAAATCAGGCAGCTTCTCGAGATAAATATAATAAGAAACTGTGTAAGGATTGAAGACCATAATTAAGACAGGATAATAGATAATTACAGAAAATGTAGAAGTTGCTTTCTTTGAGAGGTCTTTGAACTAATTAATATCGATTTCATTTCGAACACAAGGATTATGGCTAGGTATACAGCTGTTCCAAGAGATTCCAATCTCTATCATCAGTACCGTTGTGCTGACTTGACCAGCGATCCAAGCCCAATGTCATCTTTGAGACGCCAGAACCAGTTGTGAATTCTAAGTCTCAAAAAGTGACAACATGTTAAGATTATTGTTCTTATTTAAGAGAAAAAGATCTAAGTCCTAAGATCTTATATTAAAAACTTACGATTTTCAAGATTAATATTCTTGGTTTTAGTAATTTGGTCTTAAAATATTCTTATTTCAAGAACAAAATATTTAAGATGAATGTGCTTGATTTTAAAAAGTGGTCTTTTTTTCAGTGTATCACTTGACATTAATTTGTCAATTTCCAAAAAAAGTACCAAAAATCAAGTACAATCAAAAGTTTGTCAAATAAATATCGTATATATTCTTAACGTTCTTCAAATTAAGTTCTGCATTTCTCTCTGCAGAGTATCTCATTGTCCATGGTTTTGGTAGTTAAGTTTCTGCCTTCCTTTCTAGCCTGCGTAAATTCACAAAATATTGACACCGCGTCGAGGGCAGCTTGACAGTGATCGAAATGTGTCTTGTCTACGGTTAAGGCAGCAGCAGCAGCTACAACAAAACTAAGACTGAGTCAGATACAGATACAAATGTATCTGTAGATACAGATACAGGGACAAAAGCTGTTGTCAATCCTTTTGTTGTTGCTTTCAGCAATTGCGGGCGGTTTGTTTGTGACGTTTGCTTAACAAGAAGAAAATTGCTGCAATTCTTTACAAGTTTGAGCCGTTGCATCAACAAGTTCTG
Organism: Drosophila quinaria; assembly: GCA_035047525.1. Lineage (NCBI taxonomy): Eukaryota > Metazoa > Arthropoda > Insecta > Diptera > Drosophilidae > Drosophila > Drosophila quinaria. The sequence continues at coordinate 555,031 of JAWNPO010000510.1, read as the reverse complement.
GCTCTGGCTCTGGCCTTTCCCATGGTTCCTCCTTGGGCTACTTGGCCTGCTCTTGTTAGCCCGTTTGGCTCTTTTGGCTACTTCAATGCGTTCGCCATGCGTTTGTCATGCCAAAAGTGTAGTAAATTGTGTGGCACTTAAGTCAACACATGCAACATGCCACAAGCGGGCAGATCTTTGCCTGTGGCCTGTTGGCCCGTTGGCCTGTCCTGGCCCTGTTGACTATTCTGTTCAATCCAATTTGCATGTTCTTCCAGCTGGTCAGATTGAGAGAAGGAAGAGGAAAGAGGAAAGCGGCAGGGGAAGAGGAGTGCAGAATGTGTGCAAAAGATTTCTGCGCTCTATTTTGACTTTGATAGATGTCGTCGAGTTTATCCCGAGTTACGCGTATGTGTGTGTGTGTGTGTGAGAAAGAGAGTGTGTGTTTTTGTCCAGCTAGAAAAGGAGATGTGAACGCTGCGATTATTATGCTCATTGCGATCGTTCACCCGCATTTGGGTTTATGCGCTGAGCAGATGTCATGATAATATTTACGCATTTTGCTTAGTGAAAACGTCGAAATGTATGTTAATACTAACGATTATTCCTAATTTTAATATTACCTATTAATTTGTTAATATTCCCTAAAGAATACATTTTTTTGAGTTATTTGTATATTTATTTAGTTCTGATTCTTCAGAAGTTTTTATTTAAGATAAATTCAAAAACTCATATTTTAATCAATACATAATCAGAATGTAAATTTTCCTCTCTTGGGCTAGTTCTTATAGAAACAACCATTTGTTGTCAGCCTGCATAATTATTTGAAGTTTTTCTCCTCTGATTTAATGATACTTTCCCTTTCATCTACTTACTTTTTTGCGAGTATTGTATTTTTTATAAAAAAAAAAGTTCTAGATGTCTTGTAATGAAGTGGCTTCAAGACAGAGATATAGTGGAACAAGCTAAGAAATCTATTTATGTTAACTGTGATTTAAAAAAAAAAACAAACAATAGTGTGAATTTTTAATTTTACCAAAAGTATTCCTTGACTAACTGCATGTCAAATTTACGCTCTACTAAATAGTTTCAAATGCAGAAATTAGTATTCTTCCCTTTCAGCTTTTTCTTCTGAGTTACTTTGCTTTCTGATCCTCCCGACCATTTAACTTAGAGTCGCCACGCATAAACGTGTCTACTATTTATGTGTGCCTCTGACCTCTGGCTTGTGGCATTGTTGGGCCTCATTATGGGCCCAAAATGAATGCAAAGCGTCGGCATTAATGTCACATCGTTGGCTGTGCAATTAAGTGGACTGCGTGCCACAGCTTCGTTCAGGAGTTGCTCTGCAGTTGCCTCGGCTCATGCTCCTCCATTCCTATCAGCTAGTTTGGTGCTTACCTTATCACGCCTGCCACACTCTCACTAGCTGTGTGTGAGTATGTGTATGTGTGTGTGTGTCTGCTTGTCGTAGCACACAAAATTTGCAATTATAATTTTGCGCCTCAGAGTCGAGAGTCGAGAGACTCTGTGGCGGTGTTTTTCCTTTTTCCTTTGGCTTTGGCTCTTTCAGAGGCTGCCGCAGCGATTAAATCTCTTCTTAGTTTTGTTGTTGTTGTTGTTGTTGTTGCTGTGAGTCTGTGTTGCGGTTCCAGCCTACAGAGCGTAGTTCAACAATTGAATTTTTAAGCTTTTGGCTTAAGCCGTAGCATGTATTGTAGCTCCAGTCCAGTCCAGCCCCCCATTTGGGATCTCTCTAGTCCTTTGCATGTCTCCCACTACAGTCGAAGCGCAGAGCCGCCAGAGTTGCCGCCACAAGCGCAGCTAATTGGATTTCTCTCCTGGGAGAGCTTCGTCTACCCTCTCGATCGTCCATCCGACCAGCCAACAGACCGACCGACCGACCGACCGAACATATCGATAATGTCTTGATCAGACAGCACTTGAAGTTGCAGTCGAAGTTGCAGTCGCAGTCGCAAGTCTCCTCAGACTGTGGTTAAATTGTAATAGTAAAGCACACGGCAAGAAATTGTTAGTCAATTCATGGCTGCAACTAAAGATGTTGTCTGTCTGCCTGACATCACAGTCGGACATTTCGCGCAGTGCAGCGTGTTGTACTTGCATGTGTTTCCTCCAGATGAATGATTTCGCCAGCGAACGCGTGTAAAGCAGCAATTAATTTGTACTACATTGCATACAAAAGAGAGTGCGGCAAATGGAACTTGGCCAATAGAGATGACAGCGTGACACGTCTATCGTTATCCGTACCTAACATAACCAATTAGAGCATTAAATAAATGTTTAATGTTTATTAATTATAATCAACGCATTTAAGAAATTTATCTTTTCAAGAAAATACTTTTAATCTTATTCCTAAAAAAATTAAATAATTGAACTTGGGTAAAAAAATTCCAAAAATCATGTAATCTAAAATATTTTGCAGTGATATTATTTTAAAACAAGAGGGAAAGGCTATAGTCAAGCGCCCGACTATAGGATACCCGATACTTATTTTAATGAATTTTCAAATATTTTTTATTGCATGCTTTTATTCACTTATATTTTTTAAAAACTTTAATTAGCCATTACCACCTTTTTATTTGTCCGCTCTTGTTACGATTTAGTAGGATGATAGGTAATAGTAGTAGTTAACGATAATTATTAAAAAAATTTAATATTTTGAAAACTGTGCGTGTGGTAGGTTTTTTGCGATTTACAGAGGCGGAAAAAGGCGTGGCACAAATTTGAAACAAACTTGACCTGCGTGGGGCCTATAGAAGTATGTGTGCCAAATTTGGTTGCTCTAGCTCTTATAGTCTCTGAGATCTAGGCGCTCACACAGACGGACAGACGGACATGGCTATATCGACTCGGCTGTTGATGCTGATCAAGAATATACTTTGTAGGGTCGGAGATGCTTCCTTCTTCCTGTTACATGCATTGCAACGAATACAATATCCCCTTTTACTTATTTTTATAAGTAACGGGTATAAAAATTTGCTGTCTCCAAAACCAAAAGCACCCTCTGTTTATATTTATTAAGATATTCAAAAATCGGCCCATTGCAAGCTAGACTCCAATAAATTCAATATATATAATTGTTAATAACCAAAAAGTATTTATATCAACTTCAAAGAATACATATATTTATATAAAATTATGAGGCCTGTTCCGGTCATATCAATCCGCTGAATAAAGCCGAAATGGTATGAGATCAGGTTAAAGAAATTCAATTCCGACAAATCTTTTCGAAAGTGAAATTCGGAACAGGCCTGTATATAAAAATCATATTAATATTTACATGAAAAACTCAAGGAAATTTAGAAAAATATTTTATTTCGCTATATTAAAAGTACCCTAAGTTACTCATAACTAACTAATTAATTCAGCTCACTATCATAAATACAAATGCAATAAATTATTGTATGTATAAAACAAATTTTTTGAATGATTTCGAGACCAGTTCCATCACTATGGTACATTTCGTTGGGGTGCGTGCCTCGCAGAGTCAAACATAAAGGTTACAAAGCAATTATAAAGCGAAGCACAGGGCGATTCTGTGACTCCGTTGAGCCAGTGTGTTATAATTCTCTTAGCATACTCGTGTGAGACGGAGAGAGAGGAACGAGGAGGGGAGGCCACCACAAATCTCGGACAACATCTCTCATGTAACCGCGACACGACGACCTCTATGAATATTGAGTCGACCCAGACGATGGTAGAGGGAACAGGGGAGAGGAAAGGGGGGATCGAGGTGGGGAGAGGGGATCCGTCCTGGCACTGACCAAGTTTGGGTCTCATATCGACTTGGAGTACGTTGTTGTTTTTGTAATCTACGCTATAATCATGCACTGAGCAAATTCGCATAGCCGCCCATTATTCCACCCACTTTTTGTGTTTTTTTTTTTGTGGTATTTTTTTTGGCTCGAGTGCAAAGCAAAGCATTCAATTTGTTTGTGTGGTTGTTGCTGTTGCTTTTATTGCAGCAAAATACACTTAATTTTGGCCTTTTTGCCGCAATTCATGCATTTCACATGGCCGTTCCGCCATCCCCTCCGCCCCTCCGCCCCTCTCTCCGTCTCTTCCTCTGCCTCACATCGTTCTCAGTGGATCAATCGATCGGCGGCTGAGCGTCTCAGCGCCGCGAGATGATCTACATTAAGAGAGAGATTTTTTTGTTGGTTGCAGCCTCCTCTTTCAGGGCGCATCCAACTCCAGCAACAACAACAACAACAACAGCTTAAAGTTCGACCTTTTGCTGTAACCGCCGTCCCAGTGGGCGTGTCCTGTTTCAACTGTACGCCTTCGCCTCACTCTGCCCTGATCTAAATGATCTGAGCACTCGGTGCGCCAGGCCAAGTCATGGTACAGTTTTAAGTAATTGCATTATGTTTAAGTTTCAGCGATTTTTTCTCTTTTGTTTTTTTTGTTTTTGGAGCAGACTTTGAAATCGAAGTTTACCTTGGAGTTGAAGTGGGAGGTTTTCGATTTTAAGACAAATCAGTGGGTTAAGCAAATATCATTAAATTCCACAAACACATTTCGTAATCTCTGTGAACCATTCAACGAGCTTAAGCAGCTTTAAGTTCATATTATTAGACACCATTATTATCTACTTTGATTTCTAACTACTGTAACTAGACTCTGACGAATTCTCCTAAAAAAATTGGTTAAATTTGGATGTTTAAGCTACCGAATATCATATAAATTTATAAATAAACAATTTTAAATTTGTTGTAAATGCAATATAATAAATAATTTCCATTTCTTTCAAATAAAATAAACATAAAATATGTCAATTACAATTTATATTTCAGGCAAATAGATTTATAAACGCAACTGAAACTGAAATTTTGGTAAAGACTCTAGATAAATATATGTTGTTGGTGTCATATTGACATTAACAAGACCTAAAGTTAGCTAAAACTTACTTCTAAACATTAGAAAGGTCACAAAAACAAACATGTTATATTCAAAATAGTTCGGATTCTTACAACTGAGTTCCACGAACTTGCCGTGATGTGAAGAACATTAGCCCATTATTTAAACGAGACCACAATTGATGGCAATCAAAAGAAGGGACATCCCATTGATGTCCCATCGAGCGAGTAAATGATCGTGAAAATGCAGCTGATTAATCGGCTGAGAAACAGGCGGAGCCATGTTGAATTTTACAGTCGGACCCCCCACAAATCGTTCAGACTAATTAAAACGCATATTACGAATGCTATTAACATGACAGCGAACACAGCGCCATCGAGAACATGGCTATTAAAATCGGGTGGACAAAACCGAAATGGCCAGAATTGGAATCAGAAAACTCAGTAACGATTCAAATCAATGTGCATATTTCGAGATCTTCAGTCCAAGTCCAAGTCTCCGTTAAAGTGGAGGCTACTGCAAAATTGTTCGACCAGATATTTAATCCAATTAACAAAGAAACTGAAAGAGAACTGAGAACATGAAAATTATCGAAATCAGTTAACCCACACAGTGGACATATTGTCACTAATGAGTTATGAGGCACAGACGACATAAGATCGAACCCATGTGGCACCAACCACAAGAAACCACAGCTGCAGCAACCTGACTGACTGACTGACTGGCTGGCTGTTGAACATTTTAAACCATAACATTTTATTAACATAATAAAATCAAAATTATCAACAAAGTCGTCAATGTCGACGACACAACGCAACGTTAAGTTTTGAGCTGCAGACGAAACTGAATCTGAATCGGAATCGGAGTTGGAGTCGGAGTCGGAAAATGAGGCAACTTTGGAGGTAACAAGCTGCGGCAGCAACAGCAGCCAGACCTCACTGATTGGCATCTAGTGCGAGTGTATCTGTATCTGTATCTGTAAATGTATCTGTAACTGTGTAGCGAGCTCTTAGCTGAACAAAAAAAATATTTGGAATTAAATTTCTTTAGCTGGCGCTATAATATAATATAATATGTGGTAAATGGCCGCATTAATGTCTAAAGAGAAAACTTAACTGGCCCACACACTCATTGTCAGCCCAGCGGCGTTCAGACAATATCTTAGCATAGTTTAGAGTGTGGTCCAAAGACAGACAGTGGGAGAGAAAGAGAGGCGAGTCTCGAGTCGTGTCTCTCTCGGGGGAACCGCATGTGGCGTCTGTGGCAACTTGTCTCTTCTGCTGGACGAGAAATTATGATTTACAATAATGAAGCGTTATATTGTCAGGCGATAAGTATCACTGCGGACGGCAGTCCGCGCTAGTGACGAAAGCAGCACGAAGGGTGCGAAGGCGACTAGCATATATACACAGGAAGAATGGAAAATTTGCTATGACTGTCCGATCAGGTCGAGTTATATACCGATCGAAAGGTATTAACTTAACTTACAAATGTGCATACTAAGACTTTTAGAAACTCACCTGGTTCGTGAGATAAACAGGTGTAAGTGGGAGGGGAAAAATTTAAATTATTGGAGCTAATGGGGCCGTTGGAGCCTTTTTGAATTTTTTTTGAATTTTTTACTATTCTAATCAAAAATACGCGTCGAATGACACCTTGATCATCAAAATCCGATCACTGGTTCAGAAGATAATTAATTTTGAAATTTTTGGTGCCCCTTTCAAAACGAGATGAAAAGTCAGTCTGTTTGTTTGTTTGTTTGTCTGTTTGTCTGTTTGTCTGTTTGTCTGTTTGTCTGTTTGTTTGGATCAAATCGTAAATTTAGCTTAAAAGTTTGAATGAGGACTTGTTCCCGATCAAAAATCTAGAAACGTTTGTTCTACGACTTTTTCGAAAAAAAGCTAGTTTAGCGGGAAATCGCTAAAAACCGCTAAAATTAAAACCCCTATAGCGTCCAAACGGTATGAGCTACAGACGTGATCTATACATCGTTGGAAAGGTATTTTGAAGAACTTTTAGGCAGACTTTTAAACTTTTTTTCTAAAGTGCATAGGTAAAAAGCAACAGGTGAAATAAGATATTTTGTCCCACATTTTGGCGGTTTTTGAAAAAACGCTGCCTACGATTTTTTTTAATTTGCAATATGTTTGAGCTTGTAAAATTTCGCGTTTTTTGATATATCATTCATAAATTTATGTTGATTGGTTTGGAAGATATAACCTATTAACTGAATATATACGTTTTACTTTGAATTGAAATAGGACAGCAGCAGCAATTACATTTGACTAACAGTCCAGTAACAATGAAATCTATAATTAGAAAGTCGTTCTTAATGATCGCCAGTGGCGCAAAGTGTAGAGCGTCCGATTTTTGCATGAAATCTCAGCTCGGGTTCAAATCCGGGCACGGACAAAACTTTTTTTTTTTTTTTAATGTTTAAATGCAATTAATTTGTTATAGATTATTATCGTGCATACATTTTTGTTGATTGGTTTGGAAGATATAACCAATTACCTAAATATATATTTTACTTTGAATTGCAATAGGACGGCAGCAGCAATTACATTTGACTAACAGTCCAGTAACAATGAAATCTATAATTTGACAGTTGTTATTAGAGATCGCCAGTGGCGCATGGTGTAGAGCGTTCGATTTTTGCATGCGTCCGATTCAGCTTGGGGTCGGGGTTCGAATTCTGGCACGGACAAAACATTTTTTTAAAATTTTTAAATGCAATTATATTGAGAGTGCTACTAGCTTTTGCGCTTGGCATGTGTGTTTTAAGGGAACCAGTGTTGGCAGACAGTTTGTTTTAGCTTGTACAAAAAATAAACAAAGTTGATAGAATGAAATTTCAAAATTTCTGATATCTTTTTCAAAAATTTCTGATATCTTATAAAAAAAACCTCTTTACGAGGTAAAAGTCTAGTGACGAAAACAGTTATATGCCCCAAAATTTCTGATATCCAATTTTGTGACGAATAATATTAAGTTTGACATAAAAATTATTTTAAAAAAAATTTTTGCATTCGGCACTGCGCAAAACATTGAGTTTTATTTGGTATGAAGAATTGAGACATTTTGGCGCAATGTGCCGAGTGCCAAAATTTTTTTTAAAATAATTTTTATGTCAAACTTAATATTATTCGTCACAAAATTGGATATCAGAAATTTTGGGGCATATAACTGTTTTCGTCACTAGACTTTTACCTCGTAAAGAGGTTTTTTTTATAAGATCTCTCAGACATGGATGGCAACTATCGTAAACCTGATGAGTTGTTATAGATTTTTAAACAGAGTTCAATAATCGTCATCATCGTAGCTCGATGAGGTACATTTCTGTTGAAATTAACGCCCCAACCATCGACTGTTTTTTCATTTCTCAGTCTTTCAGTCTTTGCATTGCTCATAAATTTTATTATGAACTTCAACTTCGAAGTTGAATCGCAGCATCTGATTCGAGTATGTAAGTGTATTTCCTCTCCCGTTGAGAGCAGCACACACACAGATCGATGCGATGCGATGCGATTCGATGCTCATAAACAACATGCAGAAATTACTTGTTTAAAATTTGTCACACCATTAGTAAAAAAATCGGCGGCGAAAGGACCTCGCTGGGTCAGAGAGTTCCCCACAAACCCAAAAAGAAACAACAAATAATCATAATAAGAGAGCGGAAAAGAGAGGAGAAGAACAAACAACTGGACACCAATTCGAATACGAATTCCAGTTTCAGTACCTTTTGCCTTGTTTGCTCTTGATTTTATCAACCGCAAAACATCTACTCAAGTGTCAGTGTCACTCGCACAGCGGGCGGGCGGCGACGACCGACGACCGACGAACGACGAACGACTGCGGAGATGAGACCCTGGACCATCCCAGGCGCTGAAAAATGAAGAACAGACGGACCAGACACTCCAGACAGACAGAGTTCACAAAATAACCACACGAGAGCAAAACACAACTGAAAAGTCTAAACAGCTTGCGGTAGCTGCCAATGAAATACCCTACGAAGAAATTATATTTGAAAATGAGAATTCACATTCTATCAGGAACTGCAAATAATAGTTATGAGTTTAAGAAATTGAAGCACAAAATATGCGTCCTAGAAGAGTGTGAAAAACAAGCATTTGTTATTTTTTAACAGACGAACTTAAAAACAGGATAAGCTTTAATTTGCAATTTTTAATTTATAAATGATTTGCAATTATTAAAATTAATTAATTGCTTTTTTCAATTTTTATCATTTAAATTAAATTTCATAATTAAAAATATTTTTCTTATAAAAATCAGCCAATGACTTTTATTTTTGAATTTTTTGAATAAAAATCATAATCGTTACGGTCCCTGATTTATAATATTTTAATTATAAATGAATCTTTCTTTTCAATAGCTATCAAGCACCTTATTAATACATTGAAAAAATGGGCTTTAATATTATTCAACTTGTCTGACAAATAAGAGAGACAGGCTTCTTTGATTTTGTCCATTTGTGTTTCTTTTCAGTCAGTGTTTTCACCTGAATTAATAACATACCCAATTGTTAGGGTATGAAAATGCCAAAACGTTGCGCTCTGCAGCAGAGTCAGCGTCGAACTTTATCCATATAATGAAAACACCCTCAACTTAAGTGCATAATTTATAACGAACGAGGCATCGAGACAATGAAAAGGTTGAAATACCAAAAAGATCGCGGACTTGGACTTGGTCTTGGACTTGGACTGCGAATTGCTCTTGGACACATTGTATATACACACACACGAACATATGTACAAGTATGTGTGTGTGTGTGTGTTAATAAATTTCTTAATAAAACATGCAAATTCAAATGCATTTATCTAGATCAGCGAAAAGCGACAAAATTTTACGCTCATACCATTTATCAGAGAGATTCGCATAATTTTTTTGGCACACGTCTCATCTGTATCTGTATCCGTAGCTGTATCCGTATCTGTATCTGTGGGTAGGGCCCGGACCCTGTCGAAGACCCAGTCCCAATTCGTTGCTGAACTGACCAGAAACCAGTTGAACTCAATAAATATTTTGACTCTTGACAAATGCGCAAAACAATGCCAACAATGCCAGGAGAGTCAGTTCCTTATGTCCTCGTCGTACAGCGTATGGAAAAAAAGGGCAAGGACAGTTAACAGTTAAGCCCGGAGGCCATTAGCTAACCGCAAAATGCCATAAATATATCACAGAAGTTAACACAAAGCATACAAATTGTTATACATATTGTAAGGGGAGGCAATTGCTACGAGGAGGGAAAAATCTGGGCAATTATGTGTCAAAATTGTTTTGCTGAAATCATGAAAAATTGCAGAATTGTGAATTGCGAATTGTCTTGAAAAAATGGGTGGACAAGAGAGTTTGGTTTATATGTGGGAAATGGTCTAGGAAAATTTATAGGGTGAAATTTTAGTAGGAAAATTTAACTGAAGGTAAAGAAAATCCAAGGATTTTTCAGAACGGGACCAAATAAAATTTAAGATGATATCTTTTAAGAAGATACATATAATATTAAAGAACGTTAGAAACACAAATTATGTACATCTTAGAAGATCAAAATAATCGTATAATAATATCTAAGATTAAAATAAAATATTCCATATTCGACCAACCTTTTTTGAAGCATTTAACAAACAAACGATGACAACCTTAAATAAATGGAACTAAATAAATGAATCTTCAACGATCGAGTTCAGCCTCTAAAAATGTGTAAGCTTCACGGAGAATTGAAAATGATGTCGAGTCAATTATTAATTGACACAAGCATAAAACGTTTATAACATTTCCGCATAAAGTTAACACCCGTAAGATATTATAAAATTGACAAACAAAAACTGAGATGAGATTCGACTCTGTCGACTGACTGCATTTGCATATTTCGTATGACAAACCAATACTCGGACCGCCGCGGTGGGTCTCAGAGACCTGGATGAATAAATGGATGGATGGATGGATGGATATCCAATGCGACTCTTCAAATACACACACACACACACACAGTGAGCGTGAACTGAAAAGCGTGTTAATTTTCACTGTGCATTTATTGTGGCCATATATTGGATGATGAAAGGGAGTCCAGGGGTATAGGAAGCAAATCGAACGTCTTATGTTAATGGGCGGCTCGGATGGAACGCCCCAAAGTTTCACCGTTGAAAACGCATTGCTGTAAAGCTGTTAATTAAAATGAAAAAATGTACCAAGAACAACAACAAAAACAACAACGCTCAAAAATAAAAGAAGACCACACAAATGTATTTGATTCCCACCAAGCCAGTTTGTTGCCTATTTAAGTCTTTTGTTTTATAAATGCACTTGTCTCTCCGACTGTCTCTGCCAACCTGATTTGGTCAAAAATTTGAATAATTTTGCAAGCTGTACTCGTTTTATTGATTGATTTTCTAAGCACTCGAATCTCCTGCAGACCCCGGACATTGAGAAAAGAAAAAACAAGATACTTACAAAAGTGTTTAGCAATTACCGAAGATGCAATGCTCTTCTTTCTTATAGCTCAAAGAAATAGTATTTTAAATATCAGTAAAGTAAGTAAGGTATATATCTTAAGGAAAAATATATTTAGAAATTTTTCGTTCAATATATTAAAAAGATTAATGTATTTATAAGATTATTCAATTGAAGAAGCATAGTGAAGTATACATAAATAAATACGATATATTACAATTTAACATTATTTTTAGTACCTTATTGTTCAGAAAACTGCATCAAAAACCAACCAAAGGATAACATCTGGGCTTTCGATAGATTGCGATAAAATTATACTACCCTTTAGCCAGGGTATAAAGATAAATATGAGTGAAGAAAAAAAGCAAACACGAAAAGCGAACATGTTGGAGCAGGTTTGCATCATTTGTGGGTTATCAATCACACATAGAAATTGTTCGAGCGAGCATTAGATGAAGCGCGAGTTTGACTGACTACGCCTGGGCCGAATGTTAGTCATTAATTATGCGACGAGCAGAGTCACAATCACAGTCATAGTCCAACAAGTGAAACAGCTGAAAGCGAGGCATCAAGAATCCAACTTCGACTTCGACTCAGACGGATCATCGTCAATATTGACAGGCGGCGAACGAACCGAACAGCACGAACATGTTCTTTAAACTTTAGCCTTGAGATGATGGCAGGCAGCATCACAGCATCACAGCACCACAGTTTGCACATTTAGAATTAAGTATATTTATATATGTTTTTTGTTAAATAATTTCAATGTTTTTTTTATTAGCATTTTTTGGTAGATGCAGCAGGGTCTAGAGAAGCAGGTCTTACCGGGTCCAAGACACTGCGTTTGCTTTATTCAATTCACATAATTGTTGCTTGTTTTTTTAGCTTTTGTTGTCTTGTTTGTCTGTTTATATTTAATTGCTAAAAACTATAATTCTGTCAAGTTTATTATGAAAATAATTATAATGCACGTTCTGTTTGTTGTTTGTGGATGTTGTTAGTTGTTGCCATTGTACTTTGACTGAAGTTTATCTAAGTGCGCATATCTTAAGATTCAGAGTCTGAACAATGGTCGTGGCCTGGCTGATGTAGCGTTATAATTACCCCGCAGAAGACTGTGCACAACAAAAACATCACACACACTTACACATACATTCATATACAAAAAATTCTAAGTAAAGTTTTGTAAAGAACTTGTCCATTGGGTCATTGGGTTAGTGTTAAGTCATTTTCATTGAAATTAACAGAAACAAAAAACTCTTAGAAACAAAAAAAATACAGAAAGTGAGTTTTCAGTTGACATACTTAGTGGGTTGGCATGAGTCAGGAAATTGATGGTACCATTGGACAAACAAACGCTACTTTTGCCGACTTACAGTCAGAAACCTCAATAAGCCAAACAATCAAGACAACAGAATTGCGTGGATATTGCTACAAAAAATACTTTTATGCTGAACTAGATACTAAACTTTTCTTATTATAAGTTCGCTTCAGTTAGTTCAGTTAGTGGATAAAAGCTAGAATTAGCCAAATAATTTGGAAGTTTTATAATAATCTAACTCTGTCTAGATTGAATTAGACATCATACCTATCACGAATTGTTTAACATTTAAAGTAACCACATAACAATTTTCAAATATCGTTAATGAATATTCTACACCTCAAAGTTTTCTTTCTACATTTACCTCTTTACATTACTAGAAACACGCTTCCTTTTTCCAATTTCTTTTCCAGCTCTGGCTATTCATAGACTCATTAGCTATCCATATTTAGTATGAACTAAGCCCCATATAATATAATTAACGCCTTTTTGCTTGGACAAACTCTCTGATCAGTAGACCACAGACTGCGATTGAGTTTGAGTGTGAGGAGTGTGTGTGTGTGTGTGTGTGTGGCACACCTTTTGAGAGTGTTGCTTATAATTACAGCGAAACCGAAATGCAGTCATAAATCTCAAATCCCATGAAACACGCAACAAATTAACATTATTAAAATTTGGTTTCGACACTTAAAACAAAAAACAAATACTAATATTTTGACTTGGACTAAACTGTGCTAAGTGACGAAGTAAACTCGTTCCTCTCGCTCTTGCCAAGAGTTTAAGGAAATTCGAGGGAAACTTATGTGATGGAAAACTTGCACAAGCTGAGATTTTTTTGTAAGAGTTCATAGTTTTGTTGGAATTTATAGGAGGATAAGGCATTTGCTTTACGCTTCTACTTTACTTTGTTTTATCGAGCAATAAAATCTACACTCTTTTGATGCCATTTGGCCTTTACTCAACAGCAATTTACGATTGATAATAAATCATTGCTGAGATCTGTACCTGAAATCCTGATGTACTAATTCATTTTTTATTAACGCCCCAGGGCAAATGTGGAAAAACATGAAATACACGTAACAAAAACCCTCGAAAACTCGGAAAATAAAGAAGAATACTGTATATGCTTTTATATAGATGGGTATTTATAATCAATAACAAGGCACAGTTGGAAATCAGGACACCAATAAAAAGTCAAGAGCATTCTCAGGCTGGGAAACAGAACTCATCTAAATAAAATTTTGGTTTATTCTGTTCATTTTTTATTTGATGCTTATATGACGGCGATAACTGAGAGCTAGCTGTGAGTGAGTGAGTCACATGTAGAGACTCTGTGAGACAGAGAATGAGAGAAAGGACTGAGAGAATACAAAAGAAACTGGGTGCTGTCTTTATACGAGCATTGTCTCTATAGATTTTATTTTATTTAGTTTTTTTTGTTGTTTAGGAAGGCTCGAGATCTTGTTGCTAGAATGATAAATTGCTGATCGAAACCAGACGCCAGTTCTAACAATTGTTATGATCTGTTTATGCCTCGAACTGAGCAGCTGAGCCCGCCCGCCAATTAAATGGTCAGAGAGACAAGGAAAGGGAGAGTCAATACATACATTCGTTTATTTGTGGGTACAGTTGCTACCGTTGCAATCAAAATTTAATCAAAGTCCTTTCACACCTCGATCAGCTTATCGCACGCATCGATCGAGGAAGTGCGCAATTTATAACAGAATGTCGAGTCCGGATTCCGGTGTCCCGCATCGACTACAACTCGTACCATAACAATCGTATTAATCGTGCTGATTGTAAATTAATGCAGTCGACACGATTCCTGTTAGTAACGCTGATTAGAATCAGGCAACGGCCTCACGCACACACACCAAACACACCACATGCAGGACATTAATGTGTCAACATGTGCGATCAGTCTAAAGACAACAGAACAGAACAGAACTGAGAATAGAACTCACACAGTAGTTGAAACAAATAATACGGATGTCTAGTTCCTGGTACTCAGATATTCCACACAAAGCAATCTGATAAAGATACAGATTGAATACACTCACACACACTCGTTTCATGCGAATGTCAACTGCGACCACAACAATGTGCGCATAATGAGCAGGGGGCATGAGACAGCAGCCTGGAGAGATTCACACTCACACTCTCACACTCTGATTCAGATTCGGGAGAGACAGGAGCCAGCAGGATTGCAACTCCCTTAGGTTCAATTCTCAAAGCCATAAACTACTTCTTTTTTTTATTATTTCAGTTTTTGAGACAATTTTATAGCCCGATTCAGTGATATTTTTGTTAGCAACCTACATAAATCTTTGGCAGGACATTTCATTGTTTTATAGCAATATGCAAATAGTTTGTTTCTGACCTTCAACCCCAAGAGATTCAACTCAATTCAACTGCGGTTGACCGCATTCTCAAAGGGTTGCATCAAGTTTTTTATTTGGATTTTCTTTTCTTCACTAACAACTTGATTAGAGCCAAACTTGCCGTTCATTATTCTTGATTAAGTCACATTAATTATGATAATGATGACGACTGGCTCGAATCGCAGCCTCGCAACAATAAGGGAGGGCAATTGAAACGGGAACAGGATATTGACTGAGGACAATGCCGGCGACGTGTGCGCGAATAAAAAATGAAACTAAACTGAAGAATGTTGAGAATAGAGAATAGTGAACCCAAAGTGAAAACGAGACCCAAGTATTATATATGTCTGTGATAAATGTCAATTTCCTGCTCAGCATCCGACACGCCTGAACTGAACTGAATTGAACTGAAATACTTCGTGATGACTTCATCTGTAGGATATCCAGATTATTTACGGAAGTTATCTAATAGCGGCTGACACTTCTAATCCTTTTATGGAATTAATCAAGTGTGCCCATGAAAGATCACAAAGATCAAATGCCCGAAACGGACAGCTGCTTCTAATACAGATGCAATTTCCTCACTAAAAAAGTACTTCATAGTGGAGAATATGATATAAATATAAATAAATGTATTAAAATATAAATATAATAAAATATTACTTTAATTTTATTAACTTCCTTCTGGAGGTCAATAGCCAGCTGAGCATGTTACAAATTGATTGATTAAATGCAATATAAAGATTATAAAATGAAGAAAAGTCATAAAATGCAATTTGAATTATTCAGCTCACATGATAAGCGAGGCATTCATAAATTACCCATAAACCATAAGACATATCCCAAAAAAACAATAACAATAACAAAAACAAAAACAAAGCAACAAAGTTACAAAATTTATGGACATTCATTGATCGGTGCATGCATTTTATGCTTTATGTTGTGGCGTATGTGATTTCCGTTCGGGAACTGCGCTAGGTGGGCTGAGGCCATCAAAAAAATAAAAATAAAACAAGAGAAATGAAGAAAACTAACTGAAAAAATATCAAGCTAGATATGCAGTCTGCATATTAAAACAATAGAATCGAAAAATGCCAGTTTGCAGTGAGTTTTCCAGTTGCCTGACAGCTGCTATGTATCCTTTTGGCAGTCGCTTTCAAAATGACAAATGAGGATCACAAATCCATCTGAAGGCTGCGAATTGTCAAAACAAATGCGATGCATGAAATTCTTGGACTAAACAATTAGAAAACAGTTGGAAAATGTGCAACTACTTGAACTACCGTTTACCGTTGCGATCATCTTAGGATTAATCATTAATCATGCAAAAAAACCAAAGAAAACAAAACAAAAAAAATAAAGGGAACACTTAACGCTCTGAAGAAGATGAAATTGACTTGAATTAGGTAGATCCTTGGGTTCCATTTGCACTTCGATTGGTAGAACCACTTCAGAAAGTCAAAGTTTTTATTCTATTGATTATGTCACCGCATTGTCATTAATTATGGCATTGTTTTGGGCCCGGCCTGTCACTCTCATTGTGGTTCAACAGACCGAAAGGAAAATAATGTCGAGTGCAGTTTGCTGAACGGGTTAACCTTAGGTCGTCTCTAGGTAGATCGATGCTTATGAATTTCTAATGCAACGACTTCGAGTACATTCATTAATCACAGCGTCAAAAGGTGTTTTGATTTTGGCATACGCTCAAGGCTACCTAACTAGGAGCCCAAAACAAACAATTGCCATTCAATCACATACTCTCACATGAGTGACATTGGACTAGGCGAGGCCTCTGTCTACCTCGAAATCAGTGGCAACTTTACAACTTGCAACATGCAATTGCCACCGAAACTAGAACACGAATGAGAACTTTTTTTCAAGTCTATTATCTTGGGCTTTGTTTGGCCAAAAAGACATAGGAATGGGCCAAAATGCAGCTAAGGTCGATTTTAATAGGGTTCGAGGCATTGAGGCATTGAACTTGTTGCCTGGCAACACCTTGACTTAATTTTGGCGAACTACACTCAAAGAAATACTCGAGCAGTATGTGAAAATTTATATATTTGGAAATTAAAAAAAATACTTAAATTTGCAAATCAAAATTCTGTTGATTTTTTAAAATTTATGACATTTTTATTTTCCTATCCTAGCTCGTGAAATTTCCATGCCGACTTAAAGTTATTACTCAATATTAAATATGGTTTTCTTTAATTTTTGTAGATATTTTAGAAATATATAGGCATGTAAGTTTATTCTATGATATTTCGTGCAGTGTAGGGAACTCGCATAAGCACATACTGTTAATTCTTCAACGGTTGCATTGTTATACGTCTGTCGGCCCGACAGTTGGACAGACAGTTGTTAACAAGCCAGCGGCCTGAGGCCTTAAAGTTAAGACCAGGCTGATTTAAAAGCAACAACAACGAATTGAAAGAGAAAAAAGTATCTCATAGTTACACAACGCACAAAATGCGTTAATTAACAGAAATATGCAGCGCCCACTTGGCAACTCTGGTCGGCGGAGTTACGCCCCACGGCAGCATTCAATTTGGATATAGCCAGGGCTATACCCAATATGGTCTATAGACTATGCCTTCGGCTTCGGCTTATTATTTACGATTTTTCGCATAAATTTACGCGAACGCTCGTAAAACTGCGTGAAATACGACATTTTGAGTTCTGTGAAAGTGTAACACCAACAGCTTTGGGATTGGTATTGCCCGGACATGGCTAAGAGATAGACAGAGAGAGAGAGGCGATGGAGTGAGAGAAGTATAGCTAACTCACCATGAAGAATAAGGCAACATATTTGTGATTTGTAGCTTTCAGCGTTAACTTGGCAACATTGTTGCTAATAGATGTTGCTAAGCTGCCCACAGACATTCGCACAAAGTACAAAAGCAACAAAAGCTCTTAAATTTCCATTTGTATCGCAGGTCGATGGGAAAGCTCTCTCCTTGAACTTGACATTGCATTAATTAGTCACAGTGTTGGAAAAGTGCTAAAGTGTATGAAAACTGTGGTTGATTTCAATTTAATTGACTGAAATTAATCACTTACGGGGATAACCTTCATCAAATAAACTAATCAGGCATGTTCCGAATTGCGAACGTTTTCAAAATGTAAAAACGAAAAGAAAACGAATGTTTTACTATTTGCTGTTTCCAATTCCGATCGAAATGGGCTTCTTTTTACTTTTCGAACTCGGTTTCGAAAACAATTTGAAAATTAATTTTGAGAATTTCAAGTTTAATATAGCAGATAGAAGGTAAATTAGACTAAAACTTCGTGGTTCGAATTTCGTTATTTAATTGAAGCAATTCGGCAGCTTTCGATTGCGAAAGTTGGTATCGATAACAAAAATTAAAGTGGAATTCAGAACAGCTCGGCTTCGTTTTTATAAAATATTTTATAAATGCTCTTAAAAAAATTCTTTTAAAAAATACTTCAACTGTTAAAACTTGAAGTAGTGACGTTAGTTAATCGATTCTAAACATGTTCAACACTATTATAAATTTCAGTTTATAATTCCAAGTAATTATTTGAATGCTTGAAAATTATTAAAGAAAACGAGAATTATTGTCGATATTCGGAACAGATATCAACTCCTTTTGTGACATTTCGACTTGTTTTCGGAATTCAGAACAGACCCGAATATTGTTTTATGATAATAATGTTTTAATGTAAATTTAAAAATTCCAAGATCTTAATTTTCACTTCATCTCACTGCTTCCGAATTCTTTGAAAGTTGTCTCTAAATATCCATTTAATTTTCCAAATCTATCCCAAATGTTTTATTACTTTTACAAGAATATAATTTTACAAAGAAAAACTTAGATTATGTATTAGTTATGGGGTTGTGCAGCTGGTAGAAATTTGGTATTACGGGTTGAGTATTGTGATTAGCTTCCAAGTGTATGGCTTAGTTTCAATCATCAGCCAGATCTCCGACTGTTGCAACTGCGGCTGGCGGAGCTGTAGCTGTCGCTGCGGCCACCCTAAAAGGCAGACCGTGCTGCGTGGCCGAGGCCCAGCTGCGTCTGGGCAAGATGCGACCAAAGTTGAAGTACTTCTGTCTCAACTTATCCTTGATTTCGTCCTCGTTCATGATGGCGCTGGCCTCCCGAAAGTTGAGGAAGATGCGACCCTTTTCATCGGTCTTGATGGGTAAGATCTCGGTGCAGACGTTGCGGGCCTTGAGGAGGAAGCCCTCTTCTTCCTGCTGGCCCGTGATGATGGTCTCTCCATCGCCGTTGCTCAGCTGATCCTCGGGCAGCACAACGACTGTGTCCAGGCGGGAGTCCATGGACTGGGAGCGCGGTGCCTTCGTCATGGATGTGCCGGGATTCTTTCGCTTGCGCAGACAGAAGGGATCTCGATCGCTGGCCTTGACATACTGGACAACAGGACGGTTGACACCCCACTTGGGTCGATCGTCCATTTTGTTGGCATCCTTGTCCTTGCCGAGATTCTTCTTGTTCTTCTCCTTGTCCTTGTCCTTGTCCTTGCTCTTCGCCTTGAACGTGGTCGTTGTGGTTGTCGTCGTCGTTGTTGTCGTCTCGTGATCCTTCTCAGCTGTGGACTCCTTGGCTGGCTGCGTCTGCGTCTTCGATGTCTGTGTGGTGGTCGTCGTGGACACCTCCCGCTTCAGCAGTACCTTGTAGAAGTTGTCGTGGAAGAGGCACAGATCGCAGTTCAGTGGCAACTCCGTCTGGGTCTCCACATCCGCCTGGCTGCCACTGCGCTGCCTGCCGGCGGAGTTGCCTCCAGTGGTGGCATGAACCGGCGTCTTCAGCGGCATCAGTGCCAGCTTGTTCTCCTCGCTGGTAACTGGCGCTATGTCCACCTCCAGGGAGTCCGGCGAGAAGCAACCGCTGACTCCCACAGATCGCGCCGTGTGCGGCAACTCCTCGTCCTCCTCCTCCTTCTCGGCCTGGTAGCCGTCCTCCGTGCAGATGGAGGTGTCTGTTCTGCTGGGTCATCGTTGCCTTGGAGTAGCTCTGCTCCATCCCAGTGGAGGGCGGCTTCGTCTGCGGCTGCTGCATGAAGTAGGTGGCGATCTGCAGGTTCCCAATGGCATTCTGCAGTCCAAAGATGTCGCTGGTCACGGGCAAGGGTATCAACGTGGCCGGCTGCATGAGCAGTGCCAGATTCTCCTTCTCCTCGCTGCGAACGGACTCCTTGGGGTCACTGGTTGCCTCGGGAGCGGGTTGCTTGATCGGCTTCGTGATGGTGCGTCGCAGATTTATGGGCGTGCCAATGAGCACCTTCTCCTCCGCGATGAGAGCTGGAGCGGCGACTGGACCTGCTGGAGGAGGCGGCGGAGCTGCTGCTCGTGGCGTATGGGAAATTGTCTCTGCGGCCGTGTCCAGCTCGGCGATTTCCTCCTCGGCCAGCTCCCCATCTTCCTCCTCCACGGAGAGCACTTGCAGCAACTCCGGCTTGCCGGCCTGCTCCGATGTCCGGTCCTTGTCCAGGGGCGGCACACGCTTCGTGCGCTTCTTCTGCTTCTCCAGCTTGGCCGCCACCTCGGCCTTGGCAATGGCGTCCAGCATCACCTGCTGCTTCTTCTTCTGCACCTCCTCGCGCTCCTGCAGCTGCCGTCGCTCGAACTCCAAGCGCTCGTGCTCCAATTGCTTCTGGCGTCGCATTCGCTGCTCCTCCAGCTGCTCCTCCTCCCGGTGCCGCTCCAGCTCCCACTTGCGGATGAGCTCGCGCTCGTGGAGCTGCTTCTTGATCGCGTTGTGATACTCGGCCGCCTTCCTGCGCTTGTCCATGCGCTCGGCCAGAGTCTGAGCATCGAGTGGAGCATTCTGGCCCCTCAAATAGGTCGACGAGGATTGCACCGACTGAGCATCGTCCTCGCTGTCCTTGAGATCGTGCATGCCACGGTTCAACCAACCCGGCGGTGGCATCATCGGTTGTTGTTGCTGTGGTTGCGGTTGTTGTTGTTCCAGTTGCTGTGCATTGTAGTTGGCCCAGCGGGCGCGTTCCCTCTCCCGCTCGTGCTGCTCGTGGACGTAGTAATCGCCCTGCTCCGAGGTGTTGCTGATGTGCACCTGATATGTGTTGGACGTGGACACATCCCGACTGAGACTCATGTTCGACGAACTCGACGGTGCGGGCAGATAACAGCAACTGCAACAACAGCAATTTTACATTCAGTATACAATCAATTGAAGGCCTGTTATGTTAACATTGCAGCTAACAGACTGTTAACTTTTTTAACATGATTTAATAAATTTAATCCTATATTATGGATAATAAATTGAAAATAAAATAAATTAAAAATAAATATTTAAAATTTAAAGTAAATTAGAAAACAAAACTAAAATAAATAATATGAATTTAAAACTTATCCTATAAATTAGAAAACAAAACAACAAATAAATAATATGAATTTAAATTCATAATTTGTTTGGGTACTTGCAAAACATACAATAAAGAAAAGTGCTAAAAATTTATGTATAATGAATTTTTAACTATTTTATTTTTGATCATTTTTAATAATTAAATAAAATTAAATTTAATATAACTAAAAAATTATGTATTGTAATGTATTTTAAACTATTTTATTTTTGATCATTTTTAGTTAAATTTAATTGTATTTAATTTAATATTACTTAACTTTTAATATAATTTTTTACACTTATTTTGATCATCTGAACTTACTCGTAGTTGACATTAAATAAATAAATATATTTATTGCATAAATATTTCAATCAAAAGTAAGTAAATGCTGATTTTGAAATAACAATGTTGTTGTTAAGCATCTTTAAGCGTAATGATTAGCGTGATGATAATTAAGTAAATTAGAAAACAAAACTAAAACGATTTATAAATAATATGAATTTAAAACTGAAAGGATAAGAAAGTTATAATAAGTATGGATACTTGCAAAACTTACAATAAAAAAAAGTGCGAAAAATGTATATATGCATTGCAAATGTATTTTTAACTTTTTAATTTTTGATAATTTCAGTTAAATTTAATTTTAATTAATTTAATACTACTTAACTTTTTCTATAATTTTTTACATTAATTTTGGTCAATAGCACTTAGTTGACATTAAATAAATAAATAAATTATTTTCTTGTATTAACTATTTTAACAATGAAAAGTAAGTGAATGCTGACTTTGAAATCATAATTTTGTTGCTTAGCACCTTTAAGCGTAATGATTAAAGGCGTTAAACTTGAATTGAGTTAGAGTTGTGTGCACTTCAAGCTAAAAGTTGGTCAACTCACCCATCGGCGAGGTAGCCGTCGGCTGCCAGGGGCTCATAGCTGTGACCCTGCCCTGGCACACGTCGTCCCTTGATGGCATATGCATGGTTCAATGCCTGTTTGCACTTCCCGTTTCCGTTCCCATTCCCATTCCCGTTCGCGTTCCCGTTCCCCTGAGGTGTTGCCTGTGGGTTGCCCGTAGTCGGAGTGGGCATAACTGCACCCTGTATCGATCGCCTTAGTCGTCTCCCACCTGCTCCGCCTCCGCCTCCACCTCCGACTCCGTTGCCCGCAATCGCAGCACTGAGGAGACTCTCGTCGGCCTGGCTGGCACTTCCCATGCCACTAATGCTCCCATTTTGGCTGGCGGCGTCGTTGTACCAAATGTCCGGAGTGTGGGTGTTCTTGGGCGTATCGCTCAGATAGCCGGAAGTGTCCTCTTCCTGGCAACCGATGCCAGACGCCTGATTCGGATTCGCAATTGGGTTGTTTAATCGATTGCCGTTACCAGGATCCATGTTTGTTCCCTTCCCGTTGCCAAGAAGCTGACTGGCCGCCTTTTGTTGCTGCCTCACCGCATAATCCCGCTGCCGGATTGTGGGCAAACTGGGACTCCGCAGTCGTTGCTGTTGTTGTCCCGGATGTTGCATGCGTCCCTTGGCCGTTTGCAGGGACGTGGGCACGAGTTCCACATAGCGTCCAGGAGCTTGAAGGGGCAGCTGTCTGGCGGACATTCCGGGGGCATAGCTGCCCCGTCGATTGCGGCGATAGAGGAGCTCGTCGTTCTCGAAGTCCGCGTCCGCGTCCGCATCTCCATCCACATCGGCATCCACATCGAGATCATCGATATATCGCTCCAATTGATTCATATAATCCTCGCTGCGCTGTCGCTGCATCTGGCGATAATCCGGACCGGGACCCGGAATGGGACCCGGAACGGGACCGACGGGAGGACGACGCACCAGGAGTTGCATGGCCTGGGGAGGCGGCGGCTGTTGGCGGGAGGCGTGGCTGGTGGTTTGGTTCGAGGAGGAGCTCTGGCTGAGATCCAGATTGGAGTAGTAGGTGCGGATGGAGGTGCGTTCGATTTGGTGTGAAGTGTGCTGATGATGGTGATGATACATCTGATCCATGCGCGCGATTTCCTCTGTGGAGACACATTAAAGAAGCATTGGATTGAATTGCTTTGGTCAGATAGATAGATAGATAGATAGATGGATAGATAGATGGATTGTTCGGAGCCCACCTCGTTCCTTAGCCCATTGCTGCTTCTTCAAGTCCAACAACCTGTGCGTTTGTCTTGCTTCTGGCCCTGTAATCATGTCCTGGCTTCTACATTCAGTTCATTGCACCACAATCGACGTCACACAATCCAAGAAAAGCCAGACAGGAGTTCAGGTGGACCCGGAGACCACCACCACGGGGCAAGGCTAAGGCAACTACTGAATGGAAGAGACACTATGAAATTCCTTCGCTGTGCTTTGCATTGGAATGTCCTGGCCACAAACGACGTTTCCCTGGCAACCGAAGCACGTATAAACAAATAACTTCCTCAATGACTGAGCAAATGGCCGGGGAATGGGGCGAGGAGTGGGGCAAGTCCTTGCACTCCATGCGCACTGGGTTAATGCTACCATGCGGTGAATTGGAGGGGTGGATTGGCAGGGGCAGGGGGAGTGAAGAGTGCGCTTCGCGTGCAACTTGCCAATTGCTTTTTAACTGCTGTCTGTTCGTTCTCTTGCGTTTCGGATACCCCACAAATAGTTTGGGGTTCTATTTACAAATTGACGTTTGCATAAATTAAAGCCAAATTCATGTATTGGCCAGTTATTTACTCCTATTAATTACACTACTTAGCATGGCAAACGTTAAAAACTATGCTAAAAACAGTTTTTCCAAACTAAGCTTAAACAATTATTCAAATTTCGTGATACTATTATTGTGAATATATATATTAAAAAAATTTTTAAATTATGATTAATTTCAAGTTTTATAGATTTGCTCACAAAATAATGATTATTTTTACATCATACTTTACTTCTCAACCAATAAAAAAATGATTATTGGTCATTATTGGAGTAAAAAAATAAAGCTTATTGAACTTTATTTATTGCTCAAAATAAAATTCAAGTTGTATTTTCGACTTTTTCTTAGTGAATAAAGGCAAGAATGATACATATTCCTTGTCAATAAGCCAAGACAAAACATTATAATAATCCATTTAAAAAATGAAATTTCTTGTATTGAGCATAAAATAAAGACTTGTCGAAATTACAACTTGAGTTTAATTTTTTTACTCAAAATAAAACTTATGTAATAATGATTAATAATCAAAATAATCATAATCATTGATCATTGATAATTCCATAAGTTTTATTTTATATTTCTATAAAACTTGAAAAATTTTTAATAATGGTGAAAATGCATAAATGAGTCATAGAGAAGAATATTGGTACTTTTCTCGGTGACTTAAAGATATTATAAGTGAATGATTTTTCGATTACAAAAAAAAACAATTAATCACTTTTTGCAGTCCCTGTTAAATTCATTTACATTATTTCCCATTTACCGACATATCGAGTTTTCCCAAAACAAAAATCAAATATCAGGCCAGCATCAAACTATCATATCTTCGCCAAAATTGATCCGATTACAAAATGCTATTTTGATCATTGTTCGACCTCTAAATTCAGTCTGAATTAAGATTTTATTTATTTTGTTGAAATTTATTTAATCTTGTATTACCAATTACCCAATAATGGAGATAAACAATATGTATCGAGTTAATGTTAAACAAAAAAGCCACAATTTAATTTAATAAATATTATATTTATCAAACTGTTACTTTGTTATTAAGTGTAAGTTTTAGTTATAGCATAACTCGATACTTATGCAAATTTTGTCGTTGGGGAGCAACAAGTCAACCCCAAACATTAACAAATAACTAAAGAGTTAGGCTGTAAGTTTGCCGGAGTAGAACTTTGAAAAGCGTAGGTGTAAAATGCGGAACGTCCTTCGTTTATAAAGCGAAAGGAATGCAACTCGATTAAGTGGGAGCAAAGGCAAAGGCAAGAAGACAAAAACGAGAGAAAAAACTGACTCAGAAATTTATTTCCCATGGTCAAATAGAAATGGCCAAAAGATAAAAGGAAGAAATATCTCATAACCCATTTTCCATAAACATACATAAACCACAAAAAGCCACAGAAAAACAGCAAAAGTTAACTGAGAGGCGACTCATTGTTGTTGTTGTTGTTGTTGTTGCTGTTGTTGTTGCTGTTGTTGCTGTTGGGTCTGGTTTATACGCGTGGGCGTAGAAATCACTGCCAGTCAAAAGGTCATGTTATGATCTTGAGCGAACTATGTGTCTAAGTCGACGATGACGCTGAGGAGCATGGGAGCCCCAGACTCCGATTCAGATTCAGACTCATAGCCAGAGTCAGAGTCAGAGCCAGAGCCAGAGCAGTTGCAGTTGTTGCAACAACGAGCAGAAGAAGCAGAGGCAGCAAAGACACAAGCTAAAGGCCAAGAGCAGGGCAAGAAAACGGATCAGAGCGAAGCTGTGTACGCTGCGGAACGGCAATCAACAAATCCCACTTGATACAAGTGCATTTATAAGACATTATAATGAGTTTTTATAAACTTAAACAGGGTCGTCCCCGGGAAGGGGCAGAGGGTAGAGGATTTGCCTTTAGGGCGTCACTTATACATAGCTAGAGTTTGAACTTGGACAGGCACTTGAATCGGTCACTGGCACCGATCACATGTCTGAAGATGATAATTGCTTTGTGCTAGGTCAACAGTTGCCGCAGAAGAACACAACACACATGTCACCAGTTTGCGATCAGGTTTACAATCCTATAAAAGAAAGTGATCAGTGATCAGTGATCGGTGATCGGTGATCGTTGACCGGTAATCATGTCTTATGGCCTGGTCATTTTGGCAGCAATTTTCATACATCTCTTTTTATTTTTTATTTTTAGCTGTTTTCACTCGGTGTCCAAGCGACCGAGCGACCGAGCGATCGTTTGAATAGAGCGATCGATGCATCATTTAGTGTATAACCTCAATACGGCGATCAATAAACAAACAAGCCAAATGCCTAATAATTGTAATTTACCATATTTTTGTCGACTATATGCCGATCGATAGACGAACCCGATCGCCACGATCGGACCCCAAAGGCACGCTGACGCTGTGTGGGAGTGGAAGAGGCAGCTTCAACACAGAGAAATCGAAAAGCGAGTATGAATATCAGTTGTGTGTTTTCGAATATGAGTATGAGTGTGAGTATACTTATCATGGGCAATACATATTGATCAAAATTGATGATGTTGACACGAACTTTGAACAATCGCAACGAGGCAATGTCTTAACGATCAGCTTACGATCATTTGCTCTCTCGCTCTCTTTACTCTTTACTCATCATTTTTCCTCCTCTTTTCCACCAACTCTTCTGTTTTTCAAGGGTTCACTGGCGATATTCGTCAGCACTCGAAATGTTGAACGATTTTCATAAGTGATTTGGGTATTCGAAACATATTCAAGTGAGAGAGTATCACACACTTGCTCATTGAATGGCTTTTTGTCTTAGCCACGATCTCTTTATCATCATCATTGTTAAGAAACTATCGATGGATAAGTTGAGCTAATTGAATAACGTCACTTGACTCTTCCACTCAATTGACATTTCGTAAACAGCAACAATAATAATAATAACAACTGAAGAATTTAATTGTTATGCTCTTGTTGGCACCTTGGCTTGCCACTTGCCACAATTTGTTGTTGTTGGTGTTGCAACATTGCGTATGCACTTTCAATTATCTTGGATTTCTGATTTTAGACTTAGACTTGGCCACATCATTGCCAAAAATGGTTAACCAGACGTCGCCAACAGCAACCACAACAACAACAACTTGCAACACTGACAGGCAACAATGGCAACAACGCCGACGTCGCGGACCAACTGACTTCTTGGCCACATTATAGCGCCAACACTCGACAACAACTGTCAGGTGTTTAGATGCCTGCCTCAGATCTGCTTCTCGCTGAGTGTGTGCGAGTGTGCAAGTGTGTGTGTGTGTGAGTGTGCGCCACGAGTCGCCTCCGTCATCCACCCAATACGGGATCCATGCACTTTACCATGCCACTTGTAAGGGCTCAAGACTATAAATCTACATTCACATTTAATTTCTTAGCTTTTAAACCAGGGATTGCAAATAAGAGTTATGAGGCGGAAAAAAATCAAGCCCTAAAAAGATGCCAGGGACATCGAAAAAATTCCACATATGCTATTTTTGGAAGGATAAACTTTTATTTCCCATTTTTATTTTTAAAATTATCTTTAACTCGTATTTTCCATTTTTATGATAAAAATTTTATGTAAGAGTTATTTTTCAATTTTTATTAAAAAGTTGGAAAATAGAAGTTATTTTCAATTTTTAAAATAAAAATAAGATAATAGTTATTTTTCAATATTTATCTTAAAAGTCTAAAATAAAAGTTGAATTGAAAAATCTTTTGATCGGAAGGGGCCCATTTCATTAAACGGACTATATTTTATCTACACTTCATTACCTATCTATCATGGCCCATAAAATGATCATACCTTTATTCATGAAATGGGCCCTCCCGATCAAAAGATATTTCAATTCAACTTTTATGCTTGATTTTTATGATAAAAATTGAAAAATAACTATTATTTGTAATTTTTATCATAAAAATTTAAAATAACTCTTGTTTGTCAACTTTTAAATACAAATTTAAAAATAACTCTTATTTCATAACTTTTATCAACAAACTTATAAGACTTACAATCCCTGTTTTAAACTCTCTTGAATATCCTGAGTAATCGAACAAAGTTTACTAGAAAAATTTCAATTTAAGCGTATGCTAAGACAATTTAGTGAAGAATTTATGTAATATATGTCCTTAGATATATGTACAAAACATGCTCTGAAATATATATTCTTGAGGTAATCAAAATAATGCAATTTTAAAATTTCAATTCCATAAATAGAAAATTCGAATTTATTTACACTGTAAAATATTTTGATACACTGATTTTTTCAGCATTTAAATTTCAGATTATTTTCTACATCAATTTTATCCTCGACTTCTCTGAGAATTTCCTATCATTCTTTTATCCTTTTGTTAAATGAATTTAATTTTGTTCAACATTTCTTTATGTATTCATAAGTTCTGGAAAAGAGCTGTAAGATATTTTGAAGATTCCACTTATTATGCACCACACGCCTCTACCAAATTGGTTCTTATAGGGTAACCGAGTTGCGACTACATGTGGCAAGCGCAAATTGCATGTTGCAGCTTGTAATTGCTGCCACTCGCTGTTGTTGTCATTGTCGTTGGTCGTCACTGGGGCTGACGGGGTCTAAAATGAGGATACTGTGGGCAGCGAGAGGGGAGGGGAGGGGGCTGGTGTTGCTGTTGTCCTCCAGTTGACAACATGTTACACTTTGGTCACTATAATGAGCCGTAATTAGTGCCAATGTGTGGACAACTCAGATGATCAGCTAAGAGTGCGAATGCGATGTTGGAGTATGTGCCATGATAGGCTGCGTGTGAAAATTTGCGCGCTTTTTGATAATTGCGGCTAAGAGTTGCCATTGTTGCCGTTGCTGTTGTTGTGGTTGTTGTCGTTGTTGTGGCACTCGACATGGCCATGCATCAACGTCGTTGTCTGTAAATGTCTGTCGAAATGAAAGGAAAACTGATTAGCCTTGACAAGTTCAAATTGTTTGGCGTAGGGTTTCCACGCGGCTCCGATTGTCGAAGAGTGAAAGCAATCGATGAAAATGGCCAGCAGAAATACAATTTAGCAAAAAAAAACCAAAAAAAACCAAAAAACAAAAAAAAAAAAAAAAGGAAGAAGAAAAAAAAAACAAATATCAAATTGTCCACTGATTGCCAGTGCTTGTCGTACAGGCCAAACAGCCGCGCGCGAACCAGCAAGCCAGCTAACGGTTAATACAGTCCGTCATTATCAGCCACCAACACCGCCTAGCAGTAAAAGAAATGCGTTACCAACAACCACAACAACAACTGCAACATCGAGCGCTCTAAGGTCAGTTAGAGACCAAAAATTGTTGTGCACACACATGGCCGAAAAGATTCTCACAAAGCAGCGGCTGGTTCTGCTTCATTCCGTCCACATGTCCATGGAGTCAAAGTCGCTCTCAGCCTCAGCTCTAGTCTCAGTATCCGACTCAGACTCAGACTCAGCCTTAGCCAAGAGCCTGCAACATGAAACAGGTGTGGCACAATGCTCATCGTAACTACCAGGCCAAAAGCGAAAAAAATGCTACGAAAACTGGGAGGTTGCCGACCATTTGGCCAGGCCAACACACAGAGGATTGGCTGCATCTGAGGCACTAAGTGTGCACTGAGACAAATATTCAGCGAACTAGCGTATTCTGTTGGAGTGTTTCAAATCAAGTTCTTATGAAACTTTACTTCATTTAATTAATATATTATATTTATAAATCAATTGTTGAGCAGCGATTTCTCTCATTGCATAATTTATTGTTTAATTAAATATTTTAAATGACTTGGAAATTTAGAAAATTGACAAATATACAAATTTTTATTCTACATTATACAATTTATTTTAAATATATATTTTCGTTTAAAAGATTTTTCATATGTTAATAAAAAATCTAAAAATGTTAAATTAAATATTTTAAATAAATAGCAGTAATAATAGCTATAAAAATTATAAGAATTGATTTTCATTTAGATTGTTTAAGCTAAGTTATTTTTTTTCTTTTCCACAATTTGAATGTAACCTTAAACTTAAGTATGACTAGCGCCTTAATTTATAAGACTTGTCTTGTAGCGCTAGGAATCAAATTAATAAATAAATAAATGACTTGGAATTTAAGAAAATTTAAAAATAAACAAAATTTTATTCTACATTATACTCGTAGAATATATTTTTAATATATACTTTCGTTTAAAAGAGTTTTCATATGTAAGTATAAAATCACAAAATGTTAAAATAATATTAATAAAATTATGAATAAATTTAATTTTTGAAATAATGTTCTATGATTGTTTTTCTTAAATATTGAAAATATTATTGTAATGGAATCGGTTGTGTGTCCCTAATTTTTCTGCATGTAGCTTTGGCGACGCTTTTACCGCACGTTCGTTATTTTTTCGCAATTTTTGAGGTCACAATATGCCCGACGACGACGACGACGACGACGACGCGGATGATCATCACTGGAAATCTGAGGCCGGGTCTTGGTTTGTTGCTGTTGTTGCTGCTGATTCTGTTGGAGGTTTCGTTGTTGTTTGTCGCCTTAATGAAACACGCGACATACACTTACACACATGACCAGCTAGCCAGCTAGCGAATGTGGCCATAGCCTGTAGACCAGTCCAGCAATAACAACGGCAACAACAACAACAACAGCAATAACAACAACAACAACAACAACAAGACTGCAACAGGGCACACATGGCAGTCTCAACTTTGACCCGGGTCAGGCCAAGCTGCAAGTCGAAATTATGTAGCGTGGAGCGTGTAGCATGGATCGAAATTAAAAAGATAACTCAGATGTGAAAACAATTGATAGTCACAGATATTGAGCTTTGACAGCCAGCCGATAGACAATGCATGATAATTTTCTAGTATTTCTTCTTTATTTTTCGGCTAAATTCTTGCGTAAAGTCAATTAAGGTTGAAGCTGTAGCTGTAGCCAAAGATGCTGATGATGATGATGATGATGATGATAATGATGATGATGATGGTAAAGATGAAGGCTTCAAGATGCAGCCAAGTCTCGTTTTGAAGTATCTTTTAGCTGACATTTGAACTACTGACTCTGCTCATCGTCGCCATATTTGGACATTTGAACACTAAATGGCCAAAAAGCAACCCAGATGCCAATTCCCCTATCACCTTTCCTCTCATTTATTTATTTTTTTTTGTTGCCTAAGGCAGTTAAACGAACTGTCTTTGAACTGCGCATTCAGTTTGTATTTATACTATATATTTATATATTTTTTATTCAACTCACAATGATTGATGGCCGTGTTGCATTGTTGTATCTGAAGTTTGAGCTAATTTATAACAATAACCAACAACTGGATATTGGCCAACTGAGAGTGTCTGAGACTGAGTCAAAGTGAGACTCTGAGCCGCATCATCAAGCAATTTGTATGCTCGCCTGTCAATATCGAATCAAAATCAAAAATATTGAACTGATCCTTTTGTTTGCCACATTTTGATTGGGCGTTATTTTCTTCATTTTAGTATTTCTGTGTTTCTGTATTTCTGTATTTAATGCTACACCTTCAAAAGCGGAAATCCCATCAACAATGCGTCGTCAACTCTGATGAGTAATGATTTTGGAAAGTGCTAAGGGGGGAAGGGGGCTAAGGGGGAGGGGTTAAAGTCAAGCTGTGCAAAAAAAAAAAACAAAAAATAAAGGGAAGGTAGACAGTTGTAGCTACCCCTCAGACACTTTACACCTTCGATGATCCGTCATAACTTTTAACACATGATATAATTTTGTGGCATTGTCTGCAGGATCGCATTCTCTGCTTGTAAACATGATTGATGAGCTCCAGTCTCCCTCTTTTTAGAACCCCCCTCTCTCCTCTCTTTCTCTTTCTCTCACTCTCTATCTCTTGAAATTAGTACAACAAACTGTCAATGATTTGTAATTGCATTTTCAATCATTCATACTGAGTGCTCATTTCCAATTCGTCTGCTTGAACAATCCTATTTTAAATGTTTCCTGCCAGCGAATGCCAAAAAAATAATAACAAAAACAAAAACAATTTCAAAAGGTACAAGAAACTCGTGAGTTAAATCAAAGCACTTTCAATATTGATACCCTGGCATGCCAGTTATCAAAACAAGGAATGATGATGCTTGAAGGAATAATTGCTTATTGATATAATAGAATGTTTTAAGGCTTATTTGTATAAGTCAAATGATCAACTGCTTTTCGAACTAACCAATTTAAAATGACTATTTTCCCTTTCACTTAAACTTCAGCAGCGACTTCAGCTCTCGCCAGCTTTATTGTGAATTTACAGGGTATTTCAGAATACGTCAGCGTCACCTGCTCGCTTCTAGTGGATTTTTGTGTGGCGCCCATTTCGTTTTCAATCGCTGATGCACCACAATGATAAGAAATTTAATTGATTACCTTTTGTTTTTCTTTTTGGATGATTGGCCACCTCTCGTTAGATTTAAACTATTTCGCTGTTTTCAATTCCCACGCCAAGTCATCATATACAAAAAGCGTTTGATTTATTATTGGAAAAAAAAGAGAAAATACTATATCATAACGTGCTCATAACTGATTGGATTGGGTCAATGTCTGGGGCAGTGAATGGACTTTCCGAGATTGGGAGATGTACATGATTTCGATTTTGATTTGGATTTTGATGTTGTTTTGGGCAACAAGCAATGCGGAAATTCAGCTAATACGCAGGTGTTAGCTACCGCCCCGTTAATAACTCGTTGGTTGGCCCGCATGATATATGAGCTATGGAAATAAATCCATGGAATGACCTCAGCTATCAAACTTCACACGAAACGTGAATTTATCACCGCATGAACTGAAGTGAAGTGATGTGATGTGATGTGAAGTGAAGTGAAGTGAGGAGCAGGCTTAACTCATCGCATGGCTCATTAACAAGAAGCTGGCTCTTGTGGTTTATGAATAATCAGTTTATTAATCAATGTGCCGCATGATTGCAAATAAACGATGATGCTATTATAATGATCGCACTATTTCGGATTACGGATTACAGTTCAGTTGAATTCCAAACCTGATGACCTACAACATCTACTTGCTGAAGACCTTAGAATAAAATGAAAATATAAATATAGCCATCAATATTATTGTTAATTTGAATTCTTCATTGATATTTTTTACTATATTTTAGTTCTATATGAAATACAGCATCTACTCAATAAAAAGCTAAAAAAAAAGGAAAAAAAAAACAATGAAAGAATATATTTAAAAATACCAATATATCTTTAAACATAAATGTTAGTAAATGCCGACCTGCAATATTTAGAGATTTCAATTCAAAATTTCTATATCACTATTCAATGTATATGGGCATTTCCAGAAAAAGGTCCACCTCACCCAAAAACGTAAAATTGATCAAAAGCTCACAGCTTGTTATTCAAGTTATTTATTTCAGCAATATACGCCAGAAGAAACTCAATAGGATGAACATATAGATCCTATATTAGAATAAATACACTTTTCCCATATTTTTGCCTATTTTGACTTTCAAAATTGACCAATTGTACGACGATTACACTAAGTAGGACAGAAAACTTATAACATGAACCATTTTAATTCTTAGAAATATATTGAAAGTTTAATTTAAAACAAGTTTTTCGAGCTGTTTTCTATATATAGAATAAAATAAAAAAAAATACTTATAAAACTTGTAAAACAAATAAAATGATAGCAACATATAAAAATTATTTCTATTTTTTTTTTTTTTTTTATTTAAAGACGTACAAATGTCGCGTTCTCGATCATGGAAATACATATATATATCTTTCAGTTGCCCGTTCCAAAAAAAAGAGATTGGCCATCAAATTTTGTAGTCTTTTTTCTGGTGTATTACCAATTAAGATGTATTTTAACTGCTGCTGTTTTTATCTGTTGACCCTTACGCTTGGTCACTCAATTAGCTGGCCACACACTAAGCCATGTTGCCCTCTCCATCTTCATCTCCCTCTCCCTGTCCCACTCCCTCTGTCTCTCTGGCTCCTGTTGGCCAACAGCTGTTGCCGTTCGGCCATCAAATGGTTCCGTCAACACTTTAGTGCCGAGCATTTGAAAATGAAATTTATGAAGGGCATTTGGCCAGCAGTGGGCGTGGCCGAGAAAGGGCATCATTAAAATCGAAAATGCGAGCCAAAAATGCGAGGAGAGAAGTTGAGAGAGAAGAACAAAAAAAGATTTACAGCAAAATGCAAACAAACCTGCCTAAGCCAAAAAAAAAAAGAAAATTATCGTTTCTTGTTCAAGGATCATTTTTGGATGAGCGATCTGCGACGTGCGTGTGTCGTGTGTGTTTAAATCAAAATCAAATACGGAGGAAAAATAAAAAAAAATGAGAAAAGGTAGAAATATGTACTTATAAAGAATAACAACAATTGGAATTACCAATCGCCTGCCTAAACAAGCAGAAATATTTCCATATTTCCATATTTTCACATTTTCAGGCAATTTGCCGCATTTAGAGCGCTCACGCATGTAATTAGGAGTTGCCCAGGATCATCAGGACCATGGTCGAAAGCAGTGCCAAATGTGGCTAAGCCGTTGTGCGTGTGCTTAACACGGCCAGTGACTGAGATTGAGACTTGAGAGAAGTCGATGGATTTGTAGACCGCACACAAAGGACTCCAAACAAAAAGTGAACAGAAGGCTTATTTAAATTCACATTAGACTGTTGTTGTCGCATGTTCCGTGCTGTCCTGTCCTGTCCGGTCCTAAGTCCTGTCACATGTCAACAATTCCAGCAGTTGGCAATTCTAACTTCCTGCCAGCGATTAGGAAGTTTACTCATACCACAATCTTGAAGAGAAATTAGTTGTATCCTAGTTTAATACTTTTTCTTTTCCTACTTTTCCTGGGTTATTTGGGAAATTTTCAAGTCAGAACATATGTTACGCACAGTTGGCATCCTGTGAGTCCTGCGGCAATTTCATGCTCACTCACACGGTACTTAACCCAACGTGCAACGTGTCCGCTAAACAAACATGCTCATAATTTGTATCTTTTACATGGATCTACACAACATTGATACAGTCATTAGACCCAACTGCGTTTTAGCCGGGCTACCGAAATGATGACCGAAATTTCAAATACCACACCGATCGCTCGTTCATTCGATCGATCTATCTATCTCTCTATCTATCCCCCTGCCCTTAACCTTGTCTCGCTTAATTACCCAGCATGTCTGAAATTAGGCTGTCATCATCATTTAGTATGAGTTAGGAGCAGTCCGTATATAGGCAGACTTAGAGAGTAAGAGATAAACTGTAAACTGTTGTAAGGAAGCAAAATTCAAAGAAATATATCTGGAAACCATGTAAGAAATAATCGACTGAAAGAAACTATCGATATTGAGATTGTGCCAAAATAATCCAGATAAAAATAGAAGAAATGAATATGTTTATTTATTCTCCTGAATTGAATTAAAAAATCTAAATTACTAATTAAATAATAATAAAAGTAATATGGCAATTTTAGGAGCAATATACTGTTTAAGATATAACTTATTCATTTTAATTATGAGTATATAATATATGTATGTTTTGAATATTTCAGCTTTAGTATTTATGTTTTATAATCAATCAATATTATTTTGAATATTAAATATCACGCGTAAACGAAACGAAGCGTATTTTATTTAAAAATAATTACGAGCTTATACTTATTGTATAGATTTTTTCTAATAGACTCAAACGACACACCCAAAAGTGCATCATTTTCATTTTCGCGACGATCGCGACTGTCATTAACAAAACGTTTAAACGCTGAGCTTAAAAATAAATATAAAAATGATAGAAAACTATACAAAATTAGCATTTGCTATAAACAATAAGGCATTTAAGCATTTAAACATTTAAGCATTGTATCAATATCAATGGCATAAATTGAGGCAGATGAAGCCATCGGAGGAGTTGCAAATGCGAATGCGAAAAGCAATACAAAAATGGAGCTCGATCGATCGATCGATAGATCGATTCAAGTGTTGAGGCGAAACGGTCGAGCTGCATCACGATTTTAAAGAAACACAACAAACACACACACACACTCACAAACACTCACATGTGAATGTATTTTAATTCTAAATAAAAAAATATCTTATTAAAATTTTATTGCAACAAAATGGAAAACTGGCAGCGCCTAAACAGCGCGCGAAAAGCTGCAGCTAAAAACGGAATTCGTGCGCATCAACAGCTTCAATTTGTTGTCGTTGTTGTTGTTGTGGTTGTTGTTGTTGTTGTTGTTGTTTAGTGAATCTTTTGTCTAGCGGAACACCTGCTGGAAGTTGGCGATGACGTCCCAGCCACAAAATGCAGCTGTGTTGTGTGTGGCAGACTTGGAGTCAACTCAACTCATCTCAACTCAACTCAACCGAGTTGAAGCCAAGTCAAGACAAGTCAGAGGCTGTCTCGACCTTCTTACCGCCCGTCCAAACTGAAACCGCCCCTCGACAAAGGCCGCATTCGACCTTAGTCATTTGTCAGCCAACTCCAAAGCTGGGAAACTGTTGATGCTGCTGCGGCTGCGGCTGCTGGTGGCACTTTCTTAGACCAAGATCAAGACACCAGCCTCAGACTCAGAGTCACTTCGACTGCCTGACTAAATATCATTGGGTCAAGTTCAGCATTGCGCACATTTAAAACAATATTTTCTCAACACAAACCTTTAAAATTGCTTATATATATACATACATATCTATCTATTTATTTTCTATGCACATCTGCTGCCTAAGCAGGAAAATTCAATTGCAGCAGCTTTTCAAATATGATTTATACATTTCCATGTGTTTTATTATCGACATTCAAAACGCCTCTTTCTAGCACCAGAGTTAAAGTTGAAGTTAAAGTCGAAGTTGTATTCATGGTTATGGATAGTACGAGTATATCTGAATATGATTCATTTCACTGTGATCTACAATGGCAGACAGTGAGTAAGTGGCATGAACAGTCGCTTGCACCTGCAACCAAAGCTCCAAGAGACGCCCCACTTTGCAGCTCAGATATGGGTCTTTTATTATCCCCCTCAACAACAACAACAAAAACAACACCAACAACAACACTGAACGCCACTTTCTCACATAACCAAATTTATAATGGGCTTGGGTGAGTAACAATTGGCCAGACTAGCAGATACTCTCTAAGAAGAAATTCAGTAAATAACTTTATTTTATAAAAATTATATTATACTAGGAGGCTCCTCCCCCTGCTCCCCCGGAGGACTTTTGTTGTCCAGTTTAGCAAATTTATGTAATATAGCATTTTTTGTAAATAACGGAAACATTTAACCTTAATGTTTTTATGTTTTTCTGCGGTAATTGGTTGAAGTCAGATTTATCGATTCGGCGGGAAAAATCTAGATTTAGCAGGAAAAAGCTAAATTTGGCGGTAAAAAGCTAAATTTGGGGAAAATGTCAAAATTTAGCAAGAAGAGTTAATCTGTAAGTTCTGTTAGGATATCTCATACAACAACAGAGTTTTTGGTTCTAAAAGTTAATTTGCATCCGATTTTTCCTATGGCAGCTATATGATATAGTAATAAGAGACAGTCCCAAGCATACAATCTGTAAGTTTGATTAAGATATCTTAAGAAACAAAAAAGTTTTTCATACTAAGCATTCCGGTGACCTTTGACCCCGATTTTGACCCACTTACAAGTCGAATTTCGCAAAACGCCGTTTTAATGCACGATGAAATTACCTCATCTATGTTGTGTGCAAATTTCAGACTTCTATCTCTTACCGTTTGGGCTGCACGTTGATTCTCAGTCAGTGAGTCAGGACAAAGAGTTTTATATATGCATATAGATAATATTTTATGTATTTAAAAATTAGTATAATAAAAAATAATACAATAAATAATAAAATAAACCAAAATTCACATGAAAAATATTTAAAGCAGTAAAAATTATGGTGCGATCTGCCTTATGCTGGTTGATAATATATTTTTCCTTCATAATCTTTAAAGGAAAATTCGATTTTAACATTAACTAAACATATCGCTCCCTTACACAATTTCGCTACAGGGTATATACAGCATCTTATACCGAAGATCCCAATTAGGCCCCGCGGCCAAACAGGCAACTCGGCACTAGGTTGAAATGACTCTGAAACTGGGCAATTGAACTTGGGCTAGACTCTGAAACTGAAATTGGGACTGCGACTGAGACTGAGACAGAGAATGAGACTTTGAGTGAGATTCGAACTCTGCCACAGTGCTGTGGCATTCAGTCGGGCACATTTCTCACAATCAGCTGTGAAAAATCTTCCCATTTATGACCCACTAAAAAGAAACCGAGCCCAAACGAAAACTGAAAAGTGAACTGAACTAAAGATTTACACTTCTTCTGCAAGTTCCATATCCAGTGCTGAGTTCATTTGTCGGCGTTATGAATCTAATGTACATCCATTATGCATAAATTCACGAATTCCATTCCACGTTTGTTGTTGTGAACACTGTGAAGAATGAAAATAAAGTAAGTGCTTTGTTTGCACTCAACGATGAGGTGAAACACCCTTTCCCCAAGTGCGAACATGGAGGGGAGAGACAATTTCATAGTCCATTTGGTTTGGCAGAGTTTTTTTTGGAGGTGTTAATAACAACCAACCACAAAGACGTTACAATTACGCATTGAAATCGGTTCGACAGCCCGATGTGTGATGTGTGATGTCAACGTTGTGCAGGTTCCCACAGATCTCAAAAGAAGAGTGTTGAACAATTGTTAAATTGGTATTTAAGAGCGTCTATTTTACGATTTGTTGCCACAACAATGCTCAGCATTTGTCCGAGGGAGGGGAAATGGAAATGGAAATGGGCTAACATCAGAGAGATATTGTCAGAAAGATATTGTCACACGGAAGCTGTTCTTAACGCTTTTACAGTAGTTTCTTTCGGTTAGATAAGTTTTCGGCATTTTTTTAGACTCTAAACCGGTTGAGCCATAAAATGTGGTATAAGCTCTGCTTTCTACCCGATTGCGATCGTGTGGCATGTAAATGTTGTCACATCAAAACTATCTTTATGATTTTTGGAGCAATTTGTTGTCGTTGTCGCTGTTTGTGCTTTGTGGCATGTGGTCAATCCGATCTGTCAATTTATCAATGTCCGAAAATGCAGAAGCCTCAATTCATTGACAAACATAATTAATTTGATTAAATTCAAATTCGCGGCATTAACTGAAAACTGGAAACTGGAAAATCATACAACGGTCACACACACGACACAACACAAAGCAAATCTTGATCAAAAACACATCAAAAAAAGTCAACTTTTGTCTGTAGTTCAGGAAATTAACATTTCTGATTTCATTTCTGATTTTATTTTTTATTTTTCGTTTGCTTTTTTTGACCCCTTAGGGTCAAATATGATTTGATTTCATGTTAATGTTGTTTTTTATTTTGTATTTTTCTTCTTTTCCTTGCCTAGGTTTAGTTTTGGATGTCTTCAAAAACGAATCGATACCAAAACAGATCAATGATCTCATTTGCATACAGCACAAAGCTGCCAAATGTGAAACATGCCGCAAGGTGGAAATCAATTTTTGGGGGCTTTCAATCAAAATCAAACTCGACAAAAATACCGAGCAACGAATAATAAAGGTGGCATTTTGCACAACAACAAACAAGTAACCATTTGCAACAGTTGCATACGCTTCACAGATACCCTGTAAAAACGAATATAGTAATTAAAAATATTAGAATTTTTTTAATATTTAGAAGATTTAATAAGACACAGATAGATAGTGACTGACTACTTTCAATCTAATACATTCAGAGCTTAACAGTTCTATTGAGTTTTAATTGACTTTAAACAATGTTTTCAAACTATATTAATAAAAATGCAGTGAAAAAAATCAAAGTAAAACCAATCAAACTTGCAATATTTGGTCACACTTTTCTTTACTATAGTATATGTAAGAATTTACTTAATTAATTTAATTTTGCAATAGAATGATTGGCATTAATTGACTCGTTATCGTCAAACAGAATTGGTCACACTTTTCGTCACGTTTTCACCCATTTAAATATTAATTTCCAGGGTATAATTAAGACGAAAGACTTTTTTGCATTAACGCAAATCGACTGAATGATCAGCTCAAAGATCAGAGTATAAAGACAACGGACGAATCGAACGCATAAATTAGTCAGAAATAAGCGAGAAACGTGTTTTAAATTTGTGTTTTCATATCACGAGAGACAGAGCAAGAGAAAGAGTGAGAGGGAGAGCACGCGAAATGCGAGAAAACGAGACGAGACCAAATGGGATGAAACGAAATGAAATGAAATGAACGACGAACGCTCATGTCAGTATTTGTCAAAGTTTTTGGCAGTGATTAATGCATTTATAATTAATTTATTGTATACAGACACAGATACAGCTACAGACACAGACACAGATACAGATACAAATGGCATGGAACAGATCCCCGATCCCCAGAGGAGGCTATCCCAGTTATTTTCTGGGCATGACATAAGTTTAAAACTGCAACTCCGAATACCGAATAAAGTAGCTCTTCTTCTTGTTCTTGTTCTTGCTCTTATTGTTGTTGCTGTTGCAAGCCTTTAACCTAATTTCGGGTGAAATATTTATATTGATCCCGTCGAATGATTGATGATTGCTGATTGACGGCACAGGACAAAAGCTGGCAACAACAACATTTTTCGCCGCGTCACTTTAACGGCGGCGGCAACAACGTTTGAGGCGCGATTTCTGTGAGGATCTGAGCCAAAAGTCACATACATTAGAACGCATTAAAGTGTAACCAAAAAGGGGCGAGTCCCAGAGATCGTTGTAGTTGCAGTTGCACGTACCATTGTTGCAAGTTGTTTCTGCAGAAGAAGGAAGAAAAAGGAAGGAGCTGCCTCAGCTGGAGCTGAACTGAACTGAACCGAACCGAACTGAAGCTGCGTTTCCATAACAAACAAATCAAGCAAACAATTGCAAGGGATAATCTGTTGCTCAGCAAGGATTAGCCAGGCCATCAGGGCACAAGGCACACACACTAACACTCACACACACGCACTCACACACACTTTCTCCATATGCAAATTTCGGAAATTAAAGCATGAAAATTTGTCAAAGGCAACCAAATCGAATCGAATTGTTTGTGTGCGGGTGTGTGTGAGTGTGTGTGCGGGTGTGCGATGTCCTGCCGTCAAAAGGTAGCTCAAAGGATAACCGCAACAGCAACCGCAGCGCCGAAAATCATAGTCAAGTCGAGTCCTCATGCTTCTTGCCTCTTGTCACGCAACCTAATGGGTTTAAACAGCCCCTTTTGAAATTTAGAGAATTGTGAATCCTGAATTCTCAGTTCCTGCTTTCTTCCTTTCCTTTTTTCTGTTTTCTGGGGCGTTGCCAGCCCGCCTGTTTGACTTTTCCCTTTGACTTACCCTTTCACATTGTTGTCCAAAGGGTTAGAAAGACAAACACACACAAAACACATGATAACGAGGCTGCGGGTTTTCGCCGGGTTTTGTTGCCTATCATAAAACTCGAAAACTCGACAAATTGGATTAACTTCTGTCAAGTTTTGCGCTTATATAGAAATCGTATGTTGGGCATCGATAGTTTGCTGGCGTCACGCCCCTAGATATCAGAAAAAAGTCCAAAACATCTGCAATGCATTCATTATCCACTAGAAGATAGGAAACTGACTTTTCGCACAAGTCCAAATGAAAGAATGGAATTACAGTCGAAAATAATCTAAGAAGCTATATGGATGACAAGATATAAATTTAGTAACGGTATCTAGAAATTTAAATATAAAATTAAAAAAAGAAAGAATAGTACTTATAAGAAATCAAATACATATACATTAGTTTGTTATTCATTTTCTAAATGTATTTATAATGAAGTGATTTTCTAGTTCGACTGTCTATAATGTATTTATCATTCATATTGCGAATTGTGTTTAAAGTTCAGAAATAAGATGACCTGAAAATGCCGTTTAATCAGTTTATAAACTTGATTGTTTCCATTAACAGTTCATTAAGTGGAAATATAACGATAAATCTGGTTGACTTAATGATACATTCAGTTCATTATGAAGATCTTCTTCGTTTGTAACGCGGACATGTTGAACAAGTGTTTCTGGTGTAACTAGTGTTAAGAGGGGGTGGGGGGTGGCAGTTTACAATGCAACTAATATCATAAAATGTCTTATGGCTATCAACAGATAACACTTTTAACGATCAATACTATGACAGCTTGACAACTGGCAAATGGCAAAAAGATGGCGTGAGTTAGCTGAAGCAATTATTGCGGAGAGGGGGTTGGAGAGGGGCGGGTAGGGGAGGAAAAGGTAAACGAACAGGTAGATGTCAATTCAACACCGTTAGCAATGGGGAAGTCTGGCAACTAACTAACTAACAAACTCGCCTGAGTGTTGCCCCTGCCAACGGCAATTGAATCCAGTTCGTGTGCATGCAAAAAAATAAAAATAAAAATAAACTAAAGAAAAAAAGCTATTTACGCCAAAGCGAGAGCACAGCAGAAAGAGAGAGAGAGAGAGAGAGTGTGAGATAGAGATGGAGGTGGAGTGGGGAGCAGCAGACGCCAAAACTATCGATCGATACATAGCAACAGTTGTGCTGCATAAATAGACCACGCCCACATGCGACGGCCAACTGGCTGACCAGCCGAGCAGCAAATGTGTTATCAATACAAGCAAACACACACACACACACACACACACACACACACACACACACACACAAAGGCACTCACTCACTGCGGTCCGTCACTCTTATTTTGTATATGAATATGTACTACATATGGGTGAGTGTGTGTGTATGTGTGTTGTGCTCTGCATTGGTCAATGAAATGAGTAAATAAGTTCGCGTTCACACGAGCAAAAGCAACGCCATCTAGCGCGCACTCGCTCTAACGCACTAGCCGAAGGCAGCAGCGCAACTGCTCTTTATTTATAGCAACAACGACAAAAACGACAAGCGAGCGTCAGAGCGAGCGATCTTCGGCTACATTCGTGTGTGCCTGTGAGAGTGCGCTGTTATACTGGTTTATAACCGGGTGCTCCGATTGTGTTAATCGAGCCAATCAAATGTCAGTTGTGCTCAGAGAGCATCCGCAAGAGCAGCAGACAGCGAGAGCGAGAGCGAGAGCGAGAGTGCGCGCTCGCTGTAAACACTTGAAATACAAAATGGAGTGAGAGTGAGGGAGCGCATAGGCAATTATTAACTATTATCATTTAATTTAAATTTACGATTTAATTAATTTAATAAATATTATTTGTATTTATGTAAGCTGCAGTTTTAATTAATTTAATTAAATGCTTGACATTCGTTTTGATATAGACATATCGACAGCCGCTCAGCGCTGTTAAGTGTTAACAGAACAGGGAACTGTTAACTATTAAAATCACTCAAAGTTGATCACGCAAACGCGAACGCGCTCTCCCGCTCTCTCACTGCTCGCTCAATTGCTCATCAAATTTGTGCAGCACCGTTAGAGAGAGGCCCAAACGATCGAGCGTCGTCTTCTTAGCTTTGTTTGTCTTTGATGAGACACAACAACCAGTTTGTTGTTTTTGTTTAGAGTAGTAGTTTCTTGCAGTGTTGCTGTTGTTGTTCTTGTTGTTGTTGTTGTGTGGTAGCCGAAGCCGAAGCTGTCTGTCGCTTCGTATTCGCGCCGTTGATTGCAAAGCATCTCTGTAACTCGTGAGCATTTTGCAGTGGCCTCAGCCAGCAGCAGCAGCAGCAGCAGACGTCGCAGCAGCAGCGCAGCAGCAGCCGCTACCAGGTGCTTGCTGGAAATACGTAGAGTCGGAGCATTTTGCAGAACTGCTTAACATCACAGTCTTTAGTGATAGCTCGTGCTTCTTGCTCGCACACTCGAATCGCATGTCGCACGCTCGCTCGTCGCTCCGTCGTCGTCGTCGGCTTTTTTACGATATTCAAAACATTCAAAACGGACCGTACTCGTAACGTGCGTGCCACATTTGTTATTGTTTGATCGGTTATCGGTTTGATCAACTTATCGGTATATCGGAGCACACTACTCTACCACATTGACCCACAAATGGCCTAATAGTAACAATCATAGTGTAACTGCAAAGTGTATTACTTTTCACACCTTTCATACACACACTCACACACTCACACACATATGATCGTCATAAAAAAGAAAACAGAGGCGAGCGCTTGTTCGCCATTTGCCCGAGTCCAAGTCGAGTCCAGTCCAAGTGCCTTTTCACCAAATAAAGGTGTGGCCTAAAGTGACAACAACAACAACAAAAACAGCAGCAGCAGCAGCAGCAACAACAACAACAACTCAAACTGAACAACAAGTCAAATAAAAATATAACTCATCTTTCACTATGTTCTATATAAATTGAACGGCAGCAAATTGAAAAGTTACACACGCTGTGTGTGTGTGTGTGTGTGTGTGTGTGTGTTGTATATACACAAATACACACTCACACTCATTGCTATATGTGTGTAAGTGTCTCAGATATCGAGCGCTGAGATCGATATAGTATGTGCCTTTTATATACTAAATACATATGCATATGTACACACATATGTATGTACTACTCGTGCATGCTTCACGCTCATCTAAAGTTCTAAAAGTCAAGTGCAATTTAGCTACGACTAACAACAACAACAACAACAACAACAAAAACAACTAACGTTTTATTGGCGCAAGGTGAAAAAAAATACGACACAAGTTAAATGATTTTTCTATAAAACAAAAAATAACAACAACTAAAAAACAACAACAAACTACAGTTCAGTGCGCAACGAAAATTTGTAGCTGAAATACGTGAAAATTGTTAAACGGAAAATCGCTAAAGGGATATT
This sequence comes from Drosophila quinaria, assembly GCA_035047525.1. NCBI lineage: Eukaryota > Metazoa > Arthropoda > Insecta > Diptera > Drosophilidae > Drosophila > Drosophila quinaria. The sequence continues at coordinate 510,176 of JAWNPO010000510.1, read as the reverse complement.
CTTTAGCTAAAACGATAACGGCATTTTATTGGATTAAGACAAGTTCTAAACGCATTTTATCGGAACAGTTCAAAGGTACGATTATTTGACTTCTACTTAATCTTTGACTTAATCTTATGCTTAAAATCAATTTTATGGACATGCTAAACACAAGCTGTCCATTCATAATTTGGCTAGGAAAAAGGCTAAAAGCAGCGGCTACTATCGGCTATTAACATAACCATAATATCCAAATAGAATTGAAAGAACTGGCGATAACTTTTGATTGGAAGATTGATGGCAGCGGGAGAATAAAGCTATAGACACGATACGATACGATAGATTGAGATACATTCATCATACGTATAAAAGATGGAATGGCATAAAAATCAAAACATGTGAATTTCATTAACGTAAAAATTCCAAAAACAACAACAACAACAACTACTATAACAACAAACAATAAGAGACACGAGCAATGGGAAGATGGCGATAGCTGATAAAAGACAAAAACAACAACAAAAAGCTGAGCAAACTGACGAACTGACTAACTGTTTGTCTGTCCGTCTGTCCATATTGACGATTGGCGTTTCTGTGAGAAAGTTTTCAGTTTTGTTGGCCAGTGCACTTTTTAGTGTGGCCATAAAACAGCAACAACGACAACAACGGCGAACAACGACAAGGGCAGGCAAATAAACTTTACGACTATATAACAGAATCAATGTAAGGCAAAGCCTATACACTGCGCGAAACTAAACTTACCTATAATTAAAGCAAAATCATAAAACAATGAAAAACTTGATTTGATTCATATTCTTGAAAATAACTCCTAATTACTATACTCAATTTAAGATTTTCCATTTAAGGAAAAGCTTAACTATAAAAAATTATTGGATTTGCAAATCTTTTTAATCTGTAAGACTCGACATTGTTTGATTTATTTAAAGATTATGATAAGAGTAAAAAATGATTTATTTCAATTTCTTTTAAGTATAAAAATTTGTTATTCAATATATTCCAGCTTTCCGCCATACACACTTTTTGGGCTCCAATTTTTCACAGTGCTCATTATTTGCTTTATTAGACAAATAGCGTGTAAAGCATTATTTGCTTAAATTTGTTACAAAAACCTTCGAACTATCGACTTGCCTAGCAATCAAAGAATTTGCGCTTGACGATGACTTGGATGCTTGCCTGCATGTGGGGCAAATATTGACAATTGCCCCACAGTCATTGCAAGTGAATTGCGGGTCTCATGTTCCACAAAGCGTGCACCTATTATGCCCTGTAATCTATGAAATCGATGGGTATGATTAGCTCAGCTAACTGAAGTAATAGCGACTATAGTTATAACTTTGAATGTAGGAATCACATTAACATTCACAAATAAAACAAGTAAATAGGCATGTTAAAGTAATCTGGATTATCTTAAAAGAAATAAGTGCGAATTTGGAAAATTACTGTATAAAAAACAAAAACTAACGACACAACTCAAATTAAAATTTATAGGCTTAAATTGTATTTCTTTTACTATTAAACATTTTAAATTAATTATTCTTGTTGTGACTTCTGAGCGATTTGTTACCAACGTTTTCGGCAGTACTAAATATGCGAAATTTAATTTCTATGTATGCTAGGAGTATTATCTTATTGGCAGTAATTTAGATTGAAATCCATTCTATGTTATCTGTTAGTTAAGCCAATTGACAAAAAGTTCAAATAGAAGAATTGAGGTGCTGCAAACAAAAGACTTAGGCAACGAACTTATTGCTTCTAGCTGATGCTCAAGTTCGTTGCTTAAGTCTTTTATTTTACCAACAAGCAGCCAACCTAATCTGGTAAATAGAGTGTTTAGTGCAGCAGGCCAGGTGTTTGCAGATCGACAAATTAACACATCAAGGTCGTTGCAACACCCCACGGCAACTCCAACTGCCACGGCAACTGCCACTGCAGCAAACGGCAGCATCCTTTGGCAGCCGGAAGACAACAATTGCCGCTTCCTATTGCACTCGGCGGAGTGTCGTGAAGTTGAAGCAGAGAGTGTGAAAGTATTTAGTACAAATGCGTTAAGTTTTCTACAGCAGCTTACAAAAAAAAATAACACACAAATCTGAGCAGAGCAAACACCTGTTGTCGTTGGGTTGTTAACACACTTCTTATGGCTAAAAGCAGAGTAAGGACAAGTCCAACTGGGGGAAATCCCAGTAAAGGTTCCTCTTGAAAAGCTCGCAGCAACTTTAACATTTAAATCGTAGAGCTATCATTAATGTTTGTTGTTGCAATAAATGTTGAAATAATGAATATTACTACAGTTACTCGTACTAGAGATCTTATGCAAATGGCAAAAGTTTAGCCCATACTGAATTATTTAATTTTCAAATAAAATTGTATGTTATAAAATATATCTTGATATCTATCCTTTTTCTCGTTTGCAGCACAAGTTGGAGCAGAAAAGCTCCATCCATAAGCAATTCCAATGATGAATCAGGATAATCCATATGCGGTAAGTGAAGCTCAAGGGATGCGAGCATCAATGTTTAATTGTCTTAATCTATTTTTAAGATAATTCTATTTATTTTGTGGTGCAAATAATGAGGTTAACTTAACGTTGAGTGCTCCAAGTTCAAGTTAACGAAACTGTTCGTTGAGCTTTACACGAGCAGATATTCAGTCGATTTCCCCGTCAAGTTTCAGTCTGCATGCCTGACAATTGTCATTAAATCTGTTAATTCCCAGCTCACTAATCCAACAGATCATATAAATTATAATGATTTTATAACAAGTCTGGTTGTTCAGCTGTAAGCTCAATCGTAAAACATCGCATATTTTAACACAAAAGCCAAACGCATGATAAATGCAGAGCGCCAAACACAATACTCCAAATGAAAGAAGATAAAAAAAGAAGAAAATCAAAAAATTATAAGAAATGAAAAAATTGTTGTATATTTTACGAGCTAAAAAGTGGACAAACTGATATAAAATCAGATAAAAACGTTTTTATGATCTCCCCATTCGAAAACATATAGGAATGCGCTACGCAAGTGTGTTCGATATGGACATACCCTGTGCAATAGTCAAAAGTGCAATTTAGTCAGATAAAACAGCTGATTTTCTTAAACTTTTCAGTTTTTCAAGCGATTTTAAAGAGAATATTGTTTTTATATTATTAAATGCTTTATTTATATATTAGTAATTGATATTATGGTAACAGATTGAAGAAAAATATATAATATCAATATTTAACAGATGTAAAGTTGATTCTCCCATTGCAATGTTTAACAGGGTATTCGAACAGATTAAGCCAAATCAAATGCAAAGCATTTTTTTTGCTTGAAATGGTTGATAAACTTTATGAAAAATAAAAGAAGAATCATTATCATTGATAAGACAAGGTAATGAAAATTAAAAAAAATCTAAATCGAAATCGAAATCAAAAGTCAACATGGAATTTAAAAGCGCTTCCGGATCTCGCGAATGGGCGCAGAATTTATGAATTATGAGTTTTTGAAGTCCGTGCATAATTACCCTATACATTTTTCTGTCTGTCTGAGGGGGAGCGAAAAATTCATAAAGATCAGCATCAGTGGAAAGAAGAAGACGAGAGATGAAACGGTGGCCTAAACCAGTTTGTACAGCAACTGGTGGCGAAAATATTTAAATGATGTCATAATTTTTAGTAGATATAAATATAATAATCATAATACACACACTAAACACACACACACACACACACACACACACACACACACTATACTTGTTGCTTCGATCTTCGATCTTCATAAACGGCAGCCGCTTCACCTGTTTTGTTTCTTCAAATTGCGCTTTTTGTTGTTGTCGCTGCTTTTTTTTGGTGGACTTCATGTCAACTTAAATTAATGCAGATCAATTAGTTAATATTATTAAGCGTCTCGAATGCTAAAAACTGCGTATTTAAATAGATTTCTATGGACCGAACAGCTAGATAGAAATTGTCGTTGTCGTTGCTGTTGTTGTTGCTTTAAAACTCACGTAAGTTGTTGCTAACATGGCACTAAATGTCAATATTTGAATATTAAGTTTTATTTAAGTGCGTTTTTTATGACTTTAAGCCGATATTCGTTTGCTCCGAGAAACAGTCGGCGGTATCCAATATTGGTCCCCTCCTTGGAAATGAGGATGCCAAAAGAGGCGGGACCCATTTCTAGTGTTAATTAGTTGAAATGTGAGACGATAAACTAAATGTTTGATTTAATAGAAGTCAACGACAACGACAAAGCAGAGATTAAGATTAACACTGAGTCGGGTATTCGGGCAAAATCTAAAGATTTGACTTATCAAGTCTAATATTGCAATAAATTAATTATCTAATCCGACAATTAAATATGTGCAGATGTTGTTAAGTAGACACTTATAATCTTTATAAGGGGAATGAGAGTACTTCAGAGCTGACAACTTTTATCTTATTCTTAAAACAAATTTTTAGAATGTAAATGAAATAAAAAGTATTTACAATTAAATATGCTCATCAAATTATTTAAGAATATTAAATCTACTGAAAATACATTCCATTAAAAGCTTAGAAATGTTATGTAACTAGCTATTAATTTTGTAATAGTGTGGAGGAAAAATTCCATAAAATGTTCACAAATTTCTCATAAAGTATTTATATTTTATATTATTTAAATATCCCTTTACACTTCATCCCTTTCAAATTAATTTAAAAGCGTTAGAGAAACTTAACTTAATACTATTTCCCACTTTATATATCAACTTTTCATCAAGCTACAACAAATGCCACCATATCATTAGTGTAAGCTGTAGATTGTCTGTAATTTAGTAGGAATTCGAAACGATTCCATTTCTAATCCGTTTTGAAGTAGCTTCTGTTGTAATTTTATAGCTTTCTGTAACTTTGTAAGCGAATAATGCGATTTATACTCGTGTTGACTTGAATTTTGTGGCTAATCAAACAAAAATGCATGTGTGTGTGTGTGTAAGTGTGTGTGAGTAAATGTATGTGCAACTGTCACGCCCTCAACAGCATTCAGTTGAACAGGGAACTTAACAACGGGTGAAAATCAACTGAAATTTGTATTGGCAGCTGTAGACAGGGAAACGCATTACAATGTTGAGTTGCTGCTGCTGTTGGTTGTTGGTTGTTGGTTGCTGGTTGCTTGTGGCATGTCCCAAACTGGACAGACACTTGACTGTGGTGGCTTACAGTCAAATGCACTTCGACTTTGGCTCACGCATCTGCCAAACAGGCAACTCCATTTGCAGCTACCAACTCCAAACTGCAAACGACAAACGGCAAACTCTTTGGCATCTTTTCTATTTGCATTGCAGCAGTCAGCAGTCAGCAGTCAGGAGGCATGTGGCAGGCAAGAGGTTGCAGTGGCAAGTTGCAAGCTGGCTGGTTGGTTGCTGACCATTTTGGTCATAAACATTTGCGTAATGGATTTTTTCATATTTCGTTGGACGCTGCGAACACACAAAGTAAATTAATTACGAGCTAAAGTTGAGGTGGTGCAGTGCGGTGCGGTGGCTTGTTGGAAAATTCTTTTGAGCAGACGAGCGAACAACGAAACGAACGAAAAAAAAAGTTATAAATGCCTAAAAATAAATAAGCCAAAGCCATGGCTAAACATGGCCAAAATGCAGAAAAACAGAAGCAGCGAGCAAATTAGCAAAAGCCCAAAAAGCATTTGCCGCGTTTCAAATACACACACACATAAACACACTAAATGTAATTACAGCAAGGCTATGGCTGTTGTTGTTGTGGTTGTTGTTGTTGTTGGTTGCGGTTGTAGCCATAGCCGGTTGCAATTTTTCACATGCGTAGCCAGTTTTGTTGCTGTAAAAGTTGTTCATCTCATGCTGTCGTCGTTTTGTGTTGTTGCTGTTGTTGTTGTTGTTGCCGCTGCGACTCCTTGTTGGAATGTGTTGTGTGTGCTCGTGTGGTGTACATGTTGCGGTTGATAACTCAATTAGAATGTGAAATTTATGTACGCCACAAGAAATTAACTTGCAATTAGAAAATGTTGGCAAAAAAATAACGAAATGAAACGAAAGACTTAGGACACGAACTTGATATGTTAAATTCTGCACTTGGCAATTAAGAGGCAACAAAACAAATTGAAACAATTAAACAACTTGAAATGATTTGTCTTACATAATTGGCTCCGCCAACATGAACATGAGTCTTGACTGAGTTGTAAGGGTCGAAACGACTCTTGCCTGTCTTTTGGCCAGACAAGTCTATTGGCCTGACCGAAAAAAAGCAGCCAAAACTAATGATGATGATGCACTGCACGCATTTGCACTATTTATAATTTCGTGTACGAGTCGAAGAAGGCAGCAAGGCCCACACGATGGGGCATATGAGGCATATGGGGCATGGGGCATGAGGCAACATGTCTGTCGAGTGCCAAAAGATCAATGATCCAATCCTGAAGCTTGTTGCTTGCAGCTAGCAGCTTGATGACTTTACTAGCTCGCTCAGCGAGTGAGTGAGTGAGTGAGTGAGTTGCACGCAGACAGACAACTTCATTTATTTGCAGATACATTTCAGGCGCCCCCAAAATGCAGCCTCATCCTGTGGCAGCAACAGCTGCACACATCTATAACTTGATATTTTTTGTGCCTTTTGGCAAACAACTCTTTGATTTGGTGGGTTGTGCTCATGTGTAATCCGTTTTTCTCTCATGATTAATGAGCGAAATTAGCGAACTGAAAGTTGCAAGTTACAAGTTACAACTTGGCTAGTTGCCAAATGACTTAGGCAACGAACTTGAACGAAAAACCAAAGAACAACAATTACAATGCGAACTTCCTCTCTATGGCAAAAGATGCTGCTGCTGCGGTCGCTGCATCGAAGTCATTATATCCGCCCGCCGTAACTAGCACTAAAGTACGAGTACAAGCAACTGGCTAACCTTGACTGAAAATCCTACACAGCTGAATGCATTAGTAGTTCAACAAAGCAATGAAGAAGAAGAAGAAGACGACGACGACGAAGCAGCAGCAAAACTAACGACTTGCAAATGCGGCAAAATACCGACAAAGTACGCCGAAAACAAAACGCTATTAAACTTCTATTATTTAAGTACTACATTGTGCACTGATACTGAAAACGAAACAAGCCAATGAAATTAAAACGAAACGAAAATGAAACAAAAAATGAAGCGCAAAAACCAAAAAACTGAAAAACAAACTAAAGAAGATCCGATCCGGTCAGCACATAACGATAATGAGGCAGCATTGTATAAAGAGAGACAGAGAGAGAGAGAGAGAGACTCCAACTCTCGAGACTCCCTCCAAACCAATAACTTGGACTGTGGCTAACAGAGCATAAATCCCAAAGCCAAAGTACTTTGCAAATTATGCAATATTATGTAATTATACAGACAATCAGCCAAGGCAGTTGCACGAGCCAAACTGGTGGAAGGGGTGTGGGTCGTGGTCGGAGGAGGGGGAGGGGGAGGAGGGGGTTTCGAATCTTAAACTTAAGTTTTGTATTTGGATCATGCAAAAGTCGAAATGTGAAAATGATTGAGCGCATTATTTTCAAATTAACGCGTGGCTCTAACACAGATAAGAGACAAAGGGTGAGGGGCAGGGGAATATCTAAGTACTATGTACTCCCCCTTCTATGTCACGCTTCGACAACACACACACCTCTTTCTATGCGCCCAGTTAAGATCAGGCGCGTGGCCTTGCCAACATATGTGTAGTCTCAAATAGAGACTCGACGAAGACTTGGTGCATTTGCAACCATGGGGAAATATGAGAGGAACTGAGTTGAGGAAGACGAGGGGATAAGATAATGATATCCCTGCAACACTCCCTTATCCCAAGACATCAATAAAAGTGAGAAATTACAAATAAAGACAAGTTACTGCTTAACACCATATTTAAGTTAAAAAAAAATTATATATAGTATTATATTTTAAAGACAGTCTATGCAACTACTAATTGATTTTAAATAAATAACATAATAAAATAATATTTTTTTAAATAAATATCAGGCAGTAGAATGTTTAAGAATATCACAGTAAAGAGGAATTGCAAATACAATTCTCCCTTGAGAGTTTTACTCTCATTCACGACCTCACATTTAAATAGATCGCACAGCAAGTGCATTCGCTCTTCGACTAAAAGCCACAATCATATTTAAGTATCGTAATTTACTTTGTTGTTGTTGTTGTTATCTTTGCCCACTGCTTTTGGTAGTGCTTTCGATTTCAAGTTCAACACTTGCAGACAGACGCCAATGTGTTCCGAGTGGTTGCCCCGCAATACGCCACTTTATTACGTGGACGGTTTCTTATAGCTGGCGAAGGGACAGAGGAGAGGAGAGTGGAGGGCGAAAGCTTTCCTCAAAGAAGCGTAACAAAATTGTTATAATTTCGGTTTGTAATCCATAATAATAATAATGATAATGATAATAACAGTTCAGCGGCAGAAATGTTTGCCTTAAGGTCAAGGTTGTGAGCCATTTATTGGAGTCAGCTTTGCGTTGTGTGTGTAGTTTGGTAATGAGCTGCCAAATTGTTAGAATTGTGGTTAATACAACAACAACAACAACAACAACGGTATAAACAGTAATAGCAACAACTGTTTGGTTTGGAGCATTCAATTAATTGGCCAGCTGGCCATGTTTATAGAAAATAGTCAAGTTGAGAGAATCCAAATGCGACGACCTCTGCACGACTCAGCAGCGATTTAGCGCAACAAATTGAATTAAATTTATATAAATTGCATAGAGACAAGTATCTCTACAAACATACAATATATATGTATATCTATTGTAAAATAAATATAGTATATACTTAAAGGCAGCATCTGATGTCCGCTTACATTAGACATTAGACCCAATGAGCCGAGCAAATTGTGCCCATTGTTATATTGTCTGTTTATTTGTAAATCGCATTGCATTGCTTTTGTTATTGTTATTATTATTAGCATTATTATTTCTATTATTACTATTATTATTAGTACTACTCGCTACCATTGTTGTTGCAGTTGTGGTTGGGATGAGCATTGAGGCATTGGCACTGGCATTGAGCGCAGCTTGCGCAAAAATCAACAAAAGTCTTAAAAAATGCCAATGATATTTGCTTTGGTCTTATCTCTTCCCACGCCCAAAATAAAAAGTTCGCCTTAATTCAATTTTAATTGAAAAACGAAATGGAATTTCAATTTATTAACATTTTATAATAAAAACAAAACTAAATAACTTTTTTTGTTGATCTATCAATTTAAGTGCAATTTTTGTGCAAATTATCCAATCATAAAGTTTATTCTTTTTCAATCATTTGATGATTAACTTGGACATATACATAGATATTTAAATATTAAAAAAAATGCTTCCTTAAAATTCCTTAAAACTTATTATAACAATATGTTCTATTCAAAATTAACTTTTAATCTTTAAAATTCCATTATTTTTTAAATATAAATATTCTTGTCTTTCGTCAAATTTGCTTTCGCTAATCAAACTTTAGCCCCAAATTGGGCCATAGAAATTCCCATGGTCTCAATTATTTTGCAGTGCCAGCTGATGGCCATTTAATTATTTGCCATATCAATCAAAGCTAAAGTTTAAAATATGTTCCCACGCCACCCAAAAGAAAAAAAACGAGACAAGACAAGGAAAAAAATGAAAACAAAATCAAAGTCAAATTCAATTTTAATTAGTCGCATTACGTATACGTACAGTGTTCGGAACGTTGTGTGGGTTCCAAAAATTATAACAGTTCAGTTTGCAGCACATTAACAACAGGGAGAGGGTGAAAGAGAAAGAGGGCAGAACAAGGAGACAACCTGCGAGATATGATTCATGAAGCGAGAAAGCAGAGAGAGGGAGAGAAAGAGGGAGAGAGATGCTGAAACTGTGGCGACTCCTGCTGGGTTTTTGGCCTTTGCCGGGTTTGCTGTTGCTATGTGTCTGTATGTGTGTGTGTGTGTGTCTGTATGTGTGTTTGGACCTGGCCAAACGTTGTCTCGCCGTGGCGCAGACTATTAACTTTGAAAGTTGTTTAAACAGGCGATGCCAACGGCAACAGCGACTGCGACTGCGACTGCGGATGGCGAGCAACCTCCACCTTCTACTTTTTGCATTGGGCGAGCATCGTTGTAGTTGTAGTTGTAGTTGTCGTTGTCGTCATCTGCCTCTCTACAACCAACAACAACAACAGCAACAACAGAGCTGCAGTTGCAGTCAGTGTCATCGGCGTCGCGGCTCGTGGGAATTGGATCATTAGAAGCAGCGAGTGGCGCAGAAGTTGGTCAACTAGAGTCGTCCAAAAGTCGCAGTCGCCTCAGTTGTTGCTGGCAAAACGTTTTGCATGTGTTTTGTTGGTTGTTTGCTGGCAGTGTTGCCACCGTTTCTTGTTGTTGCCAGTTGCCAGTTGCCTGCTGCTGTTGCCTGATGCTGTTGTTACTGCCTTAAAGAGGCGCGATAAGTAAATGTGTCCGCGTCTCTTTTATTTGCACTTGCACAGTGTACTTCTTTTTCGTTGTTGTTGTTGTTGTTGTTGCCCAGCCTGGGCGACCCCAGCGTCGCTGTTGTCGCTGTTGTTGTCGTTGTCTTTGTTTGTTTATTTGTTTTGGCGTTTTTGTTGTGTGGCTGCTTTGAGCTTCTTTGGGGTCTCTTTTGGTGTGTGTTGCATGCGATTTATTTGTTTGTTGTCTCGTTGTTATCTGTGCGAGCTTTTTTTAATTTTTTTTCCACCTCCCGCAACTCTTACTCATCCACCAACTAGCTGTGGTTGTGATTGTTGTTGTTGTCTCCTACTTTACTGCACTTTTTTTTTGTATTTGTTACAGCCATCGCCTGATTTCGGGAGTCAAAAGTCAATTAAATAAGAGCAGTGCACAAGCTTGTACTTGTTATTGTTGCTGTTGTTGTTGTTGTTTTTTGTTTCTTTTTTGCTAAGCGAGCAATTTGTGCACTATGGGAACCACATTTCGCCCAACAACTTGGCGATTTGGCTGCCTTTGAGAATTTCTCGTGTTGATTTATGAAAAGGTGGCAAAGCGCAAGTTTGTTGCCCAAGTCTTTTGTTTTTCGCTTAGGGGGATCGCAAGGAATTTGTGAATGCAAAGAGTTTGACACAGACTGCACAAGTTCGTTGCCTAAGTCATTTGATTTTAATGCTAAATAATATTTTATCGGGTATTTTAAAGTGAGTGTATTCAAGGCAAATTAGAGCTGAGATTCAGGAAAAGTCATTCAAAAATAAATGAAAATTAAATTTAATGGAATGTAATTTTAATTTATTGCCAACGAAAAATATCAGACTATTCTTGAATAATTAAAATTTTTCATCTGGGTGCCTAAAATATTATTTTGTATTTAAGTCATTTGATTTTAATACCATATAATATTTTATCGGGTATTTTAAAGTGAGTGTATTCAAGACAAATCAGAGCTGAGATTCAGGAAGAGTCTTTCAAAAATAAATGAAAATTAAAATTTAATGGAATTTAAGCTTAATTTATTGCTAACGACAAATTTCATACTATTCTTGAATAATTGAAATTTTTCATCTGTTGCCTAAAATATTATTTTGTAAATACTTAAAAATATAAAAATAATTATGTTTAATGTTGTTTTGTTATTAAATATAGAATTATATAAAACTCTTGATTATTTGCCTTAAAGAAACTGAAATCTTGGGGAATCTTATTTTAGTTAATGATTTATTAAGCTCAACTTTCTATAGCTTCCGCAATTGAATAAAGAGAAAAACAGCCCATCAGTAGTCAACAATTAGTTTGCTCGTGTCGCATTTGTGGCAGACACTTCACATCACTCGACTGTCGTTTGTCGCTTGTCGTTTGTCGGACCGTCAACTGCACTGGCAGTCGAAGCAGGAGAAAAAGCGCAAAATAAATAAATAAGAAAAAGGAAAAAAAAAACAACAACAAAAAATTATACAAAATGCAATTGCACACAAATCATGAGAAACGCTCCCAGCTTAGTTTTGGCCCCCCTGCTGCTGCATTTAGCCAGCTGTCTGTCTGTCTGTCTGTGTATCAGTCTATCTATTTGTCTGTCTGTCGGTCTGTCTGTTCGTTTGACTGGCTTTAAGCTTGACGTGCTGAGCTTTGAGTTTTAGCCCCTTTTGATTCGCATGTGTCAAGTCATTGGCATCTAGTGCAGTTAAATGCTCATTGATTCAACAGCCAGCAGCCACAACAACTCAACACACGGTTATAGCCATACAATTTTATGCCAATTCATGGCCGGGCATCCAAAGTCACAGCTACATCAACAGCTACAGCAACAGCTATAGAAAAGCCAACAATTTCAAATGCATTTTCCAAGCATTTTACTAATTTGTTAGCCAAGTTTTTTTGCCCTTTTTTTGTACCATTTTAGATTTTGTGTCAGACGGACAGCATTTCACCTGTGGGCGCCAGGTGGCAGGCCTGTCAATTGCTGGGCTCCGAATTTTGCAGTCAAGCTGAAAATTTAGTGGCTCACACACGCCAAGAAGAAGAAGAGCGTGTTCGCGCGCTAAAATGTCAAGCCAAACACTTGTTGTAGCAACAATTGGCACAAGTTTTGCCTAAGCTAACATTTAAAATTGTAACAAATGCCACAGAGCTTGGCGAACGTGTGGCTTCAAGCCAAACAACACAGGCACAATACAAAACTAAATGGTTGCACCACAACCACCACCACAACCACCTCCCCCTCTAACAACATCGCATAAAACTCAGAGGAAAACCTCGCACATTTTGCACGCATTTGCATAACAAGTAACGGCATAAACTGCTTAAAACAACGAAGTGTTTAATACCCTTAAGCAAATACTGAAACACTAACATTTTCAATGTCTTAAATAAATTAAAAATTATTTAAAATACAAATAAGTTTGAATTACAAAGCTGGCGAATTTTGTACATAATTCTATATTATATATTTTTCTATACATAACATTTACTTAGTAGTATTTAACAATCTAAGCTAAAACAAGCTCAAGAGTTTTACAAGATTTAAATTATTACATAAAAAAAAAATTATATTATTTGAAAAAAAATAACATTTTATAATTATATTTTCGAATTAAATTATCTATAATAAATTAGAAAAAGACAAAAATATCAATCAGAACTCTTCTCCAAATGCCTTGCCCATTATTTTGGTGTGTTACTGAGCTGTAAACGCATTTAAAGTATCCGAATTTGTAGGGTAACATGTGAGCTTGTTAAAAGACCCACACGTAGCTGGAACTGTGTGTAAAAATTGTTTTGCAAATTTGCCTTGGTAAATCATACGTGCACTTGTATTCTATTGAAAATTAGACGCTGCGTTTTGTTGTTCCTTCAATTCTATAGTGTTCAGCATAATTTTAACCGTTTTGGCGGATGGTCACAAATTTTAAGCGGAAATTGCACAAGCACTTGGCACCTGGCAGTTGCCAGAATTGCCAGTTGCCAGATGCCAAGTTGGGCGCTGCATTCTGGATAAAGCAGATAAACATAGCGAGAGCATTTAAATTTCACATGAGCTCATAAAAATAGTTACAAATTAATTATAATGACAAAGAGAAGAGTGTAGATGGGTAAGGGGGGCAGTGGGGGTAAGTAGGGAATGCAGTCTGTACAACAACATATGAGCACATTATAAATCTAAACATTTCCTGCTTGACAGCTTGAAGAGCTTGCAGCGAGCGACCGAGACAGCGACGATGATGCTTCAAGTCAACAGCAGCAACAGCAACAACAACAACAACAACAACATAAACGATAAATATTAAAACTTTGCTTTTCATCATCACTGTTCATAATTATAGTGTTTTAGTTTATGTAGTTTAGACAGCGACTTGACTACGAGCGGCAGCAATTAGCTAAGTACAAATCAAAACGAAAGACTTAAGCGACAAACTTGACAGAAACTTATACAGCATGATGAATGCAAAAAAAAAAAAATAATAAAGCAGGAAACAAGGATCTGAGAACCGATTGCTGAATTGTGTGGAATTCGCCAAACTGTGCAGACAAAGTGTAACAAATAATGAATTTCCACGGCAAACACACACGCACTCACACACACGGACACACACTCTCGAGTCTTGTCTATGATTGATCACTCCCCGAGGGCCAAGTTGTCGTTTCGTTAAGGGCCATGAAAATGTGTAAAAATTCTTTTTTTGCTTTTTTCTGCGTTGAGTTGCGTTTCGCGATGCGCATTTGACAAATTGCCCGACGAGTCTCGTCTTGGCCAGAGCCGTGACTAAGCTCGTTCTGGGAGAGGCCAGCACACGGAAGATAGAGATAGAGATAGAGATAGAGAGAAAGAGATCCGGGCGGTCACAATGAAATGCGATGCGTGTGCAGCTGACTGCTGACTAAAGGTTTCAACTATTTGTAACGCGGCGAAAAGAAAGCAAAAATTCAGCCAAATGGCCAAACACGCTATATAACAATTTTGACAATTTTTAGGAGGGGAACCATCAAGTTTACATAGAGCAAACGAGTTCGCATTACAAAAATGACTCATCATCTATGTAGATACGAGCTGCAGAAGAAGTAGAAGAAGACGAAGATGCTACACTCTGCTAGCAGCTGCCTCAAAAAGCTGATCTAACTTGTTTTTTTTTTTTTAGCTGCTTAAGCTGATTTCCAAATGCTTCGAATACGTTTGACAAATAGCACAAAAATGTCATACGGGAAAGTTGCAATTAATGTGAACTATCAATTGATTTTGTGTTTTCTAATAAAAAAGCTGATTAAAAATGGAATTTTTGTTTTCTTAGAAATGTGTCACTTTCGTGGTATTTCTTAAAATAATTAAATTGAAAATGATTTGATAATTTTTTTAACTTATTAATAGGAGGAGCCTGCACTGCGAGCCTTTTGGATCCATTGTGCGCCTTCTGAGCCTATTTATTTAACTTATATTTGATTCATTCTCACAAAATCTACAAGTATATATTCTATTATAGCATAAATGGAATAAAATAATACATATTTTAATGGCAATAAGCCTATTATACCATTGTCAATTGATTTTATAGATAGTTTAAAATTAACATAACAATTAGTTTGTAGACTTAAGATAAAATCAAAGCAAGTCACAGTAGAAAATAGCGATGGAAAACCATAATTTGCCCCACTGTAAACTAGTGGCAGTCACAAAAACCTAGTTTTGATTGCACTACGCAAATCATGAATTATAATTTTGCCTGTTTTTTTTACAGCTCTTTTTGTTTATATTTTTCATCACAAGGCAACATCAACAACAAAAGGCAACACCAACACATGGTGCGGCCGTCTTCAGTGTCGACGAGTCATGAATAAAAACTATAAAAAAAAAATAAGAGAAAAAAATAGACAAAAACTAGAACAATTTGTTTTGAGCATTTTGCGCACAATGAACAAAGCGAGGCAATTGCTTTGTGCATGATTTCATTTTAATTAAATTATGTTATTGTTGTTGTTATAATTGCATGCAAAGTATGCGAGACGAGCACTTGGCCGGGTCCCCCTTAATTTGGGTAGGAGAGGGGATGTGCAAAATCTGTTAGCCATGCAGCGCATTTGGTATTACGAGTACTCGTATTATAAGTATTTGTGGCAGCTACTTTTGTTGTGGTTGTTGTACATGTTGCCAAGGTCAAGTTGGGCAATTATCATAATATTTTTTGCGAGAGTTTGTTGTTGTTTTTTTTTTTTTGGCCACGTTAATGACACTTAGCTTAACTGCGAGACGTTGCGACGAAACTGGAGTAAACGTGCCTTTAATTTATATCTTACTTTTAACTGAATTATTTTTAATAATTTCATATTATAATAAGCTGAAATTTTAATATATCTTTTGCCATTGCATCATCACATGCGATAAAATATTTAAAATTCTACTTGCTATTTTGGTTTGACTTAAGGTTAACAACAAATAACAAGCAACAACAGCAGCTATAATTAATCACACACAAAATCAACAACATCCAAAAATATATTTTTGTACTGTCATTTTTTGAGACGACGCGGGGAATTTTTCGTTGTCGATCCGATTAGATCAACTGAATTGTAAATACTCTATTCAAAAGTTAATATGAATCGGAGCAAAGCCGCAATTTCGAAGCTGTTGCTCCTTAATTGAATTTAATTCCATTTTATGAAATTTATTTTTAGTTGATTGCTATTGTATACATATATTTTAACATTAATAATTATTAATTTAGTTTTTTTATTTTAAATTTGGTAAAATTCACTACAATATACTGCAATCATCTTGTTGAAGAAATCAACTTGAATATTAATACATTGCTTCTAAAAAAGGGTGCATTTAATAGTCGACTAAACCTTATTGTTCTTTATTACTACGGTGCTTTTTCTTAAAAATACTAAACATTAAATATACCAACTAATTAAAACAAAATTTGCCACAGCCAACGGACAACTGAATTGCAGTCGAACTCATCGATTTGTCCCATTAGGGGAGAGTTCATTTTGTTGAGGGGATCTCAGAGTACTTAACAAATTGCGCAAAATCTGTAAAAAATATATTAAACAAATTGGATAGCAAAATACTAACAGCAAAAAGTATTTAATTATGCATAAAAAAATCACAATGCATTGTTTTACGTATTTTGTATCTTATAAAAAAAAACCTCTTTACGAGGTGAAAGTCTAGTGACGAAAACAGTTTTATGCCCCAAAATTTCTGATATCCAATTTTGTGACGAATAATATTAGGTTTTTACATATAAATTATTTTAAAAAAAATTTTGCATTCGGCACATTGCGCTAAAATGTCTCAATTCTTTATATCAAATAACACTCACTGTTTTGCGCAGTGCCGAATGCAAAATTTTTTTTAAAATAATTTATATGTAAAACTTAATATTATTCGTCACAAAATTGGATATCAGAAATTTTGGGGCATAATTTAGCGGTTTTTAGCGATTTCCCGCTAAACTAGCGTCGTAGAACAAACGTTTCTAGATTTTTGATCGGGAACAAGTCCTCATTCAAACTTTTAAGCTAAATCAACGATTTGATCCAAACAAACAAACAAACAGACTGACTTTTCATCTCGTTTTGAGAAGGGCACCAAAAATTTCAAAATTAATTATCTTTTTAACCAGTGGTCGGATTGATGATCGAGGTGTCATTCGACGCGTATTTTTGATAAGAACAGTAAAAAATTAAAATAAATTTCAAAAAGGCTCCAATGGCTCCAGTTGCTCCAATAACTTAAATTTTTCCCCTTCCACTAACACCTGTTTATCTCACGAACCAGGTGAGTTTCCAAAAGTCTTAGTATGCACATTTGTAAGTTTAATTGATACCTTTCGATCGGTATATAACTCGACCTGATCGGACAGTCATAGCAAATTTTCCATTCTTCCTGTGTATATATGCTAGTCGCCTTCGCACCCTTCGTGCTGCTTTCGTCACTAGCGCGGACTGCCGTCCGCAGTGATTTTATGTATACATTATTGGTGTTTTTGTGCATTTAATTTATAACACTTTCTCTTAATAGCCACTAATTGCTGGAAACGGCGCTCTGCTTTTTGTCCCGCAGAATTATGCAATAAGCCAAGTTAGACATTTTGGAAACAAACCTGTACCCAAATTAATGGGTCGCTTGAAAAGATGATCAAGTGGTTTTTTTTATATTTTCTTTGTTTAATGAAGTCATTCGATAAATATAATATGAAACATGATATGCTTAAACAGTGGCATAAGAGAACTTAATGAAGTGACAAGGTTTTAATAAAGCTTAAAATGTATATTAATAAATTATTTTAATTCCAGATATGCAATAGTTGTTATAGTTCCAAATAACTATAATTTTAATGAGACTCTCTTAACTTAAATTTAACTAAAGTCGAACTTCCCTATCTCGAATCACCATTATTCAAAGAAAAGGTTCGTTCAATGGAGATATTCAACTTATAGAGTTATTTTTCTTAAGTTTTCTAATTTTACTGCCACTCTAGTTATAGTGGAAGTTCAACTGTTTTTTTAAAAATTATCAATAATTTATCTGATTTTATTTAGACATAATTATTTTATTTACCTTCCTCATAGTATTTGATAATTTTTTAATATTTAGTGTAAGCCTAAAATTGAACGAGTGTCTAATAAATAGATGTTTATAAGTAGATTTCATTATAGTGCAATCGATGGTACAATTAAATCAACCCACGTTTTGGGTTTTTGTTTTAATTAAATTGCTTGTTAAATTTAAAGCGAACTCGCAAATCATTCGCTGACACTTGAAACAAATTCATCCACGACTCTTAAACAAGCGCTAATCGAGCATATAGTATAAGAAGCTTATATAATATACATATCTGGTACAATACTCGATTGTAATCGTATTCGTATACGTTGTGTCGCATATTGTGTGTAAATCAGGCAATCGCCGACAAATCCCCAAAGTGAAGCTAACGAACAGCAGAAGCTACAATTGAAGATCACTTCTCCTCTCTCTATCTTTTTCTCTTTCTCACTCTCTCTCTCTCACTCGCTCTCGCTCTTTTACTCATTCACTCGCTCACTCACATTAGCTAGTAGAATGTGTCGTTGTGTCTGTTGTAAAATAAATGTTTATTGCTTTTTAATATTGCACATTGTCTGCATAAATTTCACGGGCGAAAGACAAATGGACAGACAGACAGATTGCAGGCTGTGCAACTTTGTTATTACTACCTTTGATTCTCTTCTTCTTCTCTTCTCATCTTCTTGCTTTTGTTTTTTGTTGTGTGATTTAAAATCAAACTAAATCTGCTGCCAATCCGCAAGTTGTTGAAACTTGAAACTCATAATTTTTAATTTATTTTATGTGATTTTTATTTGTCGATTAATCCCAAGCAACAACAGCCACAAAACAGCGAGCTCGACGACGCTTTATGAAACCTAAACGTACAAAATTTATTTCCTACCCAAACTCAAACCCAGACTCTGACTCTGACTGAGACTGAGACTGAGACTAAGAGTGAGACCCAAGCCCAGAGTCCAAGCGAGACGAGAATCGATCGAGGTGGTTGAGGAGGATCGACCAAACTCAACACATAACACGAAATCAGATTAGCATGTTTTACAGGCACCGAAACAAGCCAAAAGGAACTGAACGAACTAAGCCAATTGGTGGTGCTGCTGGTGGTGCCAGTGGTGCTAGTGGTGGTACATTCTTTTGGGGCCACCACAGGTCTGTTCGCTGGTCTGTCTCAGATTGGCCAAAAGTGAATGTGTTGAATGTGCTTTCTCTACTTTGTAATGTGCCAATTGTTTGGACAGATGGGAAAAATTATTGCCACCAATTGGCAGTGGGGCAATTGGCGGCTATAAAACATAAATCCCAAACAACAAAAACTAAAGCTCAACAGATTATTTGTGTATCAGTGTGTGTAGTTGCCACCTGTTGCAGCCACCTGAAACAATTTCTTTTTAAAAAGAACTTAAGATCAAACGATGCTTAAATTGAGCTCATAAATATAGTTTTCAAATGTTACTTTGAATTTCCCAGAAGAGTTTCAGTATGAAATGGAGAGAATATATATTTTTATGGGAGTGTATATTTTAAATAATTCTAATAAATAACTAAAAATAATATATACAATTCCTATGAGTCGCAACAATTTAAAGATATTTATGAAAAAACTAAAAAGAGACTTCAACTACTGAAAAACAATTTATTTAATAATTGTCAAGAGATTCTTCGAAAATTGCAGAGGCTCTAAAGCTAAACAAGAAACCACTGTCAAGAAATGATCACTGTTAATTTTTTTAGCTAATGGGAGAGAACTTGGTTTAAGAATTGGAGTGCAAATCTGAATATGCGGGATGGCACAGAAATCGCTTTCGCTTGAATTTCACATCAATTTCATTTCGAGGTGCCACAGGTCAATTCGCAGAATAATAATAATAATAATAATAATAGTCCGATTTAGATTTTCGAAGTCAGGGTCAGCAATGCCACATTTAGTCAAAATTCGAAGTAAGGTATTTAAAAAATATATATGGAACCACTTCAGTTTTCTTTAAATTAAGCTGTAAAAAAATATCTCTTTTGATGTAAATCAAGTGTTATCGAAAAAAACCTGAAACTTATTGTGCAATTTGTGCAAAACATTTATCACAAAGAGTTGCCAGACTAATGGCAGACAGTTTCTAGAGTTGTCTAGTAACTTTTATTTTCTCGCGACAGTTACTTTTTAAATTTTTTTCAGCTAAACAAAATCATTTATTACATAAATAAATAAAATTATATTAATTAAACAAGGAAAAAATTAAAAGTTTAATGTTCTGCAATGATAAACTTGAAAAAGTTGCTAATCAAACCTTTGGGTAATTTAATCTGAAAAGGTGTCAACCCCTAGTTCGAAAAGGTTGGTGAAAATGCTAAACAAAATAAAATCTCTCGAAGTTCTGTGGCATCTCGGAATTTTTCGCTTGCGATTTCTGTGGCACCCCTGATAATTAGATTCAGAAAATGCACATTCTGCATTTCTAAAGCGGAATTCTTACCAAAAAAGAGATGTTTGCTTCTGGGCGGCAATTTGCATGCAATTCATATGTTTTGGCCAAGATCTGATGCAATATTTATTTGCATTGTGGCATATCTCTGAGCCACAGGTAAGCCTGATCTACTGGAATTGGCCGCAGTCTTCCCAAGTCTCCCACGGGCATGTGTGTGTGTGTGCGTGTCAAGAAGGCATTGCTCCAGTTAGAGCTGCAAGTGCACAAGACACCAAGAGGAGGAGGAAGCTCCCAAAAAATAACTTTAAAAGCAAGCCAACAAAGCTGGCGACCTAACAACAACAACAATGATGGCAATTTGTTGATAAACATTTCGCTCGCAATAAATAAACAAATATACGACGAGTACCTTGTGCGCCTATTGCCTGGGACAGTTCAAAGGAAAGCCAAAGCGTAGATTGCCAGCTTGCAACAACCAACAACAAACAGGCAACAAGCCAGAGTGGCAAGAGGAGGGGGGACAAGCGAGAGGGCCAAGAGTCGCATTGCAACTTAACTGCAACTTGCAACAGGCCATATAAATGCAAATGCTCTACACGCTGCTTGTTTGCTCGCCTGCCACGCTGTATTTCTGTTTTGTGTTGCTCTGGGGCAATTTTTCATTTGATTTCATCTTCATATTTTATTATGCCCCAGACCCAGGTGAACCAAGCAACCAAACGCTGTCCATTTCCATTCGTTTTTCCATTTTCTTTATTTTCATATTGTATTTTTTCTGCTTTTTTTTTTTTGTTTGATACCAATTTTGCGATATGACAAACTATGTTTGCATTTTAATTTTTAATGCGTGTGAATTTTGCTGGCGGCGCACTTGCTCTAAGTTTTCCACATGGATCGCGGACTGGGATTGGGATTGGGATTGGGGGAAGCTATTGGGGATTTGGGGATGGAGAGCGATAGATGCTCGTGTCATGATTTGCTGTTGCTTTTAATTGAAATTTTATAAATTTATTGCTTTCGTTTTTCTCTCGTTTTTTTCTGTTTCTTTTTCTTTAACTGCACGCAATAATGCCAGACAGAGACAATGACTGAGAGAGACTGAGAGAGAGACTTTTGATAGTATTACTAATATGTATTTTCATTTGCAATTTTCTGCTCCGCTTTTCTTTTCATGTTCATGTTCTGGCAGATGAATCAGACGTGCAAGGTCTGTGGCGAGCCGGCGGCTGGATTTCATTTTGGTGCATTCACATGCGAGGGCTGTAAGGTGAGTTCAAAAGCGTACAATCTGATGCAACATATGCGAATATAGAAAATGTATTTTTAAGATTTGTTGCTCTATTTAAAATTCAAGAAAAATTGTAAAAATTAATGAAGTCGATCATTTAAGTCATTAATTAAAAATCAATTAATTTTTATTACAATTTCTGCTTTCCAGTTTTGTTGAACATCACTTTAAGAGTTATTATACCCGTTACTTGTAAAAAATAAGTGAAAGGGGATATTGTATTCGTTACAATGTATGTAACAGGGAGAAGGAAGCATCTCCGACCCTATAAAGGATATATATTCTTGATCAGCATCAACAGCCGAGTCGATATAGCCATGATAGTCTGTCCGTTCGTGAGAGGGCCTACATCTCAGAGACTATAAGAGCTAGAGCACACATACTTCTCTAAGCCCCACGCAGGTCAAGTTTGTTTTAAATTTTTTCCACGCCCCTTTTCGCCTCCGTGAATCGCAAAAAACCCACCACACGTACAGTTTTCAAGATATTAGAAATTTTGTTTTACTAATTAACGGTAACTACTATTATTACCTATCATCCTAAATCGTAACAAGAGCGGACAAATACAAAGATGGTAATGGCTAATTAAAGTTTTTTAAAGAATACAAGTGCCTAAAAGCATGCAATAAGGAATATATTAAAATTCATTAAAATAAGAAACGGTTATCCTATAGTCGGGAGCTCGACTATAGCCATTCCCACTTGTTTTTAATTGGAATGCTTAAATACCATTCTTTGAATTTATCTATTACAGTAAATAGCTAAATTATTGTCTGCTTTTATCGGATAACTCTATAGAGTTTATTTCCTGTTCATCAGTGTGATGAATACCAATCAATAATTTCCAACTTTTACTGTCGATTGTTAGAGATAGACTACAAGTATTCATAAAAACAATCGATAGAAACATATTTCGATCAGTACTATGCTATACTATACTATAATAATAATCGACACTGCGGCGCCTCCCTGCCAATAATATGAATAATAGTTATCGATCGCTATTGGCATTCCATAATAAATCGCATCGTCGCATCGTGACAAAGCCGTAGAGTAAATGGTGCCATACCAAACTGGAATGTTGAGTTCATTACGAGCAATATCAATCGCAGCAGCAACAACAACAACATCAACAACAACAACAACAACAATGAGATAAACGACAACAAAAAACGCCTCAAGCTAAGGTCAAAGTTAAACAAAAAAAAGAGCGCTCCACAAAATGCATAATTGATTTAAACACGAGTATTTTAGCTGGTCCAAAGAGTTGCCTGAGGAGGGGAGAAGAGGGGATTCCCAAGGAGAAAAAAGGTCAACTAACGAACAATTTGTGGGTCAGCATTATTTGATTTGTGCGCCATCGCGTGGGTCGACTAATTTGACGCCCACTAAAAAGATCCACCAAAAACCAAACGAAGCGTAGAATAAAAGAAGATCAGAAGGGGGGCGGGAGGAGGGGGTACAGTGGGTAAAACAAACAAAAGTGAATTCGCCTTGGCGCATTGAAATTACTTAGCAAGTTTCGTCCGGTTCAAATGAAACTGAAAACGAACAAGAATAAGTAGAAGAGCAGACAGCAAGAAGAAGAAGAAGAAGAAACAACGATATATACTTGTGCTAGTCGTATCCTCCATTTCCATTTCCATTTCCGACCCAGTAATCTTGATGCCCAATTAACCTTAAAAGTGGATTTTCGCATTGTTTTTGTTTCGTCGTCTCCACCTACGACAACAAAACTAAAACCGAAACCGAAACTGAACTCCAACTCCAACGGCAACTGCAACTGACTGAATACTGACAGACATGACTGTCTGTCTGTCTGTCTTGTCTGTCTGTCTGTCTGTTTGTCTGTCTGTCTATTGTCCATACGCCAACTTGATTGCAGCG
The DNA here is from genome assembly GCA_035047525.1 of Drosophila quinaria. Classification (NCBI taxonomy): domain Eukaryota; kingdom Metazoa; phylum Arthropoda; class Insecta; order Diptera; family Drosophilidae; genus Drosophila; species Drosophila quinaria. The sequence continues at coordinate 486,595 of JAWNPO010000510.1, read as the reverse complement.
CAGCGCTGTGATTTACGGCCAACATTGCAAGTTGGCATAAGTGTTGCACAGCCTATAACCTTTGCAACATGCTGCGACGACTCTCAGCAACAGCAACAGCAACATGTTATAGTCATTTTCGTGCCGCATTGAATTAAATTGTTTGTTTGCTTTGTTGCAATTGATTGTGCCCCAGCCAACGGTTAATGGGGCACTCCAAAGTGTAGGTGGATGTGTATGTTGCACGTTGTTGTCGAAGAGATCCACAGCAGCAAACACAACAACAACAACAACAGCTACAACACTTGCTGATGAATCATCAGAAAATTTAATGAGATATTTGTGTATTGAATGACATCATGACTTAAATGGTATAAAGAGAGAGAGAAGAGAGAGAGATAAAGAGAGAGAGAGCAAACAATCACTTGAACTTCAATCTAATATCGTGTCGATTTTAGCATCGATACAGAAATAGCAACAACGCTTCTTAAAGAAAAATATCTGCAAATACAGTGTCCTTAGTGGATTTGAAAGTAAAGCAACAGTAGATCAATAATAAAACAAACAATGGGTTAAGGCTAAAGGATACTTAAGTTCAAGTTGTAATCAAGAGATGAGTAAATATATAAGTGCACTCAACATTGAGTGCAAATCAAATGCTAAGCATTATACTTAGAAAACGAAATCAAGACGAAAATGAAAAACGATTGATAGTAAAAAATTGTTGGAAAAGAGTTTTGAAAGCATTAAAAGAGTCAAAAAACACTTGTTGGCATGTATATTTAGGTTTGGATGATAGCTATATAGAATATCATATGATGTTGAAAAGATCTTAAAAAGTTACATCAATATATAAAGGAAGAAGATTATATGATGCTAAATATGATTGTGAGTTGTCATTTAAATAAAGAAAATTTTTATTCAAACATTTATAAATATTAAAATATATGAGATATTATTAATTTAAATTAAAAATTAAAAGGTTAAAAACATTAATTAAAACCGAAACAAATATCATTTTCAGTTACGGTTTCGGTTATGTTCGCACTTGGATTTTCGGTTATCGATTACGCTAAATCTTTGAATAAAGGTTTCGTAACAGTGAACCGGTTTTTGTATGTTTCGTTTAACAAAAAAATGTTCTTTGCAAAAATATATGTATTTCATTTAAAAAATTGATTTTATTTGCTTTTACTCAGTGCTATGAAATTCAATCATGAATATCACAAAAAAATTCAAAATTAAACATAAGAAAAAAAAGTTACGGCTTTCAATTTCAATTGGTTTTCTACCGGTTAAGGGTTACGGCTTCGGTTAGGGTTTTAATCACTGGTTAAAAAGAAAACAACACTTGAAGTATTCGAAAATTTAAAAAGGTATTCTCAAACTTAAAAACAAGAGAAAGTATAAGTCGACAGCTCTTAGCAAAGCATTTGAAAATTTTAAGTAAGGGGTCTAAAAAATAAAGAATTGAAATAAATAAAATGATCTGTTAGTTATAGTGAGTATTCTAGTAAATTTATTATAAATCACAGCCCAAAGTGATCTCGCAGACTAATCTCCATATCTTTTCCCTCTCCATTCTCAATGCTTTTTCAGTCCTTCTTCGGGCGTTCGTACAACAATCTGTCCTCGATATCGGACTGCAAGAACAACGGGGAGTGCATCATCAACAAGAAGAACCGCACCGCCTGCAAGGCGTGTCGCCTGAAGAAGTGCCTCATGGTGGGCATGTCCAAGAGTGGATCACGCTACGGCCGCCGCTCCAACTGGTTCAAGATCCACTGCCTGCTGCAGGAGCAGCAGCAGCAGGCGGTGGCTGCGATGGCCGCGCACCACAACAGCCAGCAGGCGGGCGGTGCAGGCAATCCAGGCGGTGGTGCTGCTGGTGGCACCGCCAACGGATGCGTCAAGTCGATGGGTGGCATGCCGGCCTCGTCGGCGGCAGCTGCCGCCCTGGGGATGCTGGGGCATGCGGCGGGCGGCTATCCGGGACTGTATGCGACGGGGCCGCCGCGCAGCAAGGAGGAGCTGATGATGCTGGGCCTGGACGGCAGCGGGGACTATGGCGGGGGCATCAAGCACCCGGCGCTGGTGGCCTCGCCGTCGGTCAGCTCGCCGGATTCCCACAACTCCGACAGCTCCGTGGAGGTGAGCAGTGTGCGCGGCAACTTGCAGCTCGGTGGCAAGCACAATACGCATGCCAATGCCAATGCCAATGCCAGCGACCCGGGCAGCCCAGCATCCGCGCCAGGTCGACCGCCGCAGTTGCGCAAGGATCTGTCGCCGTTCTTGCCACTGCCGTTCCCCGGCCTCGCCTCGATGCCCGTGATGCCGCCGCCCGCCTTTCTGCCGCCCTCGCACCTGCTCTTCCCCGGCTACCATCCCGCGCTCTACTCCCACCACCAGAGTCTGCTGAAGCCGACGCCGGAGCAGCAGCAGCAGCAGCAACAGGCGGCGGTGGCAGCGGCGGCTGCAGTGCAGCATCTGTTCAACTCGAGCAGTGCCAGTGGACAGCGCTTCGGGTCGCAGTTGCATGCCACATCCCTGCCATTTGCAGGTCACCACAAGGACGAGGCAGCCGAGAGTCCAAATCCCAACAACAGCAACAACAATCACAATCACATGCTGTCAAATGGCGGCAAAGCGACAACGACAACGACAACAACTGCTGATGAGCTGACGAAGCGTTTCTACTTGGACGCGGTTCTGAAGTCACAGCAGCACAGTCCGCCGCCACTGGCGACCAAGTTGCCGCCGAACAGCAAGCAGGACTACTCCATATCCGCACTGGTCACGCCCAACTCGGAGAGCGGGCGGGAGCGTGTGCAGAGCCGGCAGAGCAATGGGGAAGCGGAGGAAGTGCGCAGTGATAAGGCAGCTAACGTGGATGCAGAGCTGGAACAGGAGCAGGAGCCGGAGCAGGAGCAGGTGGATGAGGATGAGGAGGATCTGGTGGTGTCCATGACACCGCCACACTCGCCCGCGCAGCTGGAGCAACTGGAGCCGGAGCATCTGCATGTGGTGGCGACACAGGCAGCCCAGGACAATCCCATTGACCTGAGCATGAAGACCACGGGCAGCTCCAGCTCCAGCTCCAGCTCGAGCAGCAGCAGCTCCTGCCGGGATATGGATGCTGAGATCTACAGTGATAACGAGGCAGCTCAAGAGAATCTCAGGAAATCAACCAACTGCGACGAGGAGCAGGAACAGGGGAATCCCGAAGACCAGGAAGATCAGAGATCTGAACACACTGAATTGGAGGACAATAGCACTACGGAGACGGTCAAGACCAGCATTGAGCAATCTAACAAACTCAACAACAACAACAACAACAACAATAGCAGCAGCAACAACAACAACAACAACAACAACAACAATACCAGTGATAACGAGGCAAGCGATAACCTGAAACGGAAACTGAACGAACTCATACAGGAATCGAATGCTTCGAATAACTCAAAGCGTCTGCGTTTGGATTCACCACCCAATCTAACTGTTAAATTGGCCACCTCGACAGCACTCGATTTAACCACCAAGGTCTGATCGATAAACGATAAACGATAGACAATCAATTTTATTCGGCCTCTTAGCACTATGCAACAAACACTGAAAATTTATGGAAATTTGTTATTAGGGTTGATTTGAGAAATGTTATATAAATGGTTGTCTGCAGTTTTTTGAGGTGTTAAGATTATTAATTAAGTAATGACCCATTTCAGATTATTTTCAGTATTTTCTTTTGTCGGAAGCATCTAATAAATATAAAAATATATAATTAATTTAATATTTTCGCTCCTCATACAGACCAAAATTACACAACATTTTTAGAGATTGCAATATAATTTTCAAATAAACAATATTTGAATTATAAAGACATATATCTAAGTATTAAAATTAAAATCAAATAAATTTTCTGATCATAAATAAGTACTAACCAAAAATGCCAAATAAAACAATCTAAATTGTTGAAAAAAAAGTTGTTCATTTACATCAACGGTGGGCACGCAGTGGCTCCGGGAGCAGTGACTGCTCCCAACTATTTTTCTGATCATTCGGCGCTATTTTTGTTGATGTTGTCGTTGTTACTGTTATGCTTCCAAATTCAGTTTTTGTGCCCACCGCTGATTGACATGATAAAATTTAAAAACAAATCAGCAACCTAGCAAAATTATGAGCTCGAAATTTATAATCTGTTGCATAGTGTTAATTGTAGTATATGAAATGCCCCTAAATCAAACAGCGTCCCCATGCCCCCTACCGCAATGCCAAATACAAATACAAAAACAACAACAAGAGAACAAGAAAAAAACGCATTAAAGAACACGAATCGTGCCGTTTTTAAAGATATTATCACATCGTTTAAAACAACTAACTAAATGGCAAATATATGCAAAAGGCGCCGCCGCCTTCATGGAGAGATGCGATATTAGCATACTATAGTATGTTCGAGTATATGTGAACTGAAAAGTATAACAAACGGTGCGAGAGTCGAGGCGACTTCTCTTAATTAGATGCAACGAATTATAAACAAATATTTCGATTAGACAAAATGATATGTACGAGTATTTCAGAACGATGACAACAAAGAATTGAATCGATTCGAAATGAAATGAAATGAAATGTGACCAGCCTAAATTGTTGCAAATTATGCAAGACAGCTTATCTGTATCGTTTGCATAATATCATAGTGGAATTTATAATTAATTGTATAAGCAACGTTTTTCTTAGTATGTGTAGTTATACTATAGCATAATATACTTATTATACTACATATATACATATATCGAATATAAATATTTCTTATAATAGAATACCTAAAGTTTCTTAATAGATATATGACTATTTCAAGTATTTCATAGATCTTAAGCAAATGTATCTTCTTATAGCGAATTTCAACTTTAAGCTATTGTATTCGATTGCTTTAGTTCTCGAATTATTAGTCACAATTAGCAAATTTGTATCTTTAGTCTTATACTATACTATAGTATAATACAAATAAATTAATAAATGAAATCGAAGCACCAAGTTGTCTAGCATAAATTATTATTATATTTGTATATTTTAGATCTTTATTTTCGGTATATTCTCGTTTTTTTTTTCGCTTCATGCTTCGTATGCAAATTGTGCGACACAACATGAAATGAATAATAAAAAAATACGAAATACGAAACTGAGAAAAATATTATTGATATTAAATAAACACAAATAAATATTTGGATGAACGACTTTGATGGGCCTTTTTATGGGTTTTTGGGTGCGTTTAAAGCCATGAGGAAGTGGGTCAAAGAGCACATCAATATGTACATACTTATTATAAGCTCTGGGTATTTAACAACAGCACAGCGCTGAGTCAATGGGAAAATTGCCAGTAGGTGAATTCCAGAGTCCAAGAGAAAGTGGTCTCTACCAATCGGATTGAAAAATAAAACTAAATTAAAATATATTAAAATTTTAAACGTTTATTAAAATATATAGTATTATATAATATTGAATTATGTTTTAAATAAAACGGTACTCATAAAGTTTAAGTTTAATCATATTTGAATATTCATCTCTTTTCTTTTTATTTTATATTTTCTGTGAATACAAAATTAATATTTATTTAAATTGGGTATCCATTGTTTCTTTCATTGAAAAATATTGCAAATAAGCTAATAATAAATTTATATTTGCCTACCATTTTTTTGATGTTTTGAAATGGAAATAAGTTAATCAAATATTTTAAGAATAATATTAATTGCTTCCAGTTAAATTTGCTGCTATACTTTTTGAGGTATTTGAAGTTTTGCTCTAGTTTCTTACAACTAATCACTTCTCATCAGCCATCTGATGAGTCGCTTAAGTAGACAAGTATTTCAGTATCCTGCAGATTTTATCTACCAATCAGTCCCCAGAGTATCGTCGGCAAGTGCAAACTGCAAACTGCAGTTTGGTGAAAAGAATTCCCACACACAACAGTTTGAAGTGGAATCGATTTTCTCAGCTTTCAGCTTCGGATTCAGCTTCAACTTCAACTTCAGTTTGTGGGTAGCTCAGGAGCTGGCTGTGTCAATGTGCATACCAGAGGAGCCAATCAATCCGAAATCTATTTCAATCAATCTTTGCGTAATTGTAAATACTTTCAACATATTTCTCGCTTTGCCTTGGGACTGACTTTGGACTGACTGACAGTTGGCGCGACGAGTTCGCGAGTTGTGATGCGATGCGATTCAATGCGATTCAATGCGAAAAGTCGACGGCAAATGGCGAGAAAATTATAGCAAATGCTTGAGCGGGGGGGCTAAAAAGGGGCATGGGGAAGAGATCGACGGCAAGACCTGAATTCGTTTCTATTTATTTCACACTTGAATTGATGCGCTGCAGCCGAGATTGACATTTTGCAAATGCTCAGCTTGCTCAGCAGCAAAATAAACCTCGGGGCCAGCTTGATAGCTCGAAAGCAATTCCGGAGACTGAAGACTGAAAGACTGAAGGCCCGAAGATCGCAGACAGAAGCCAAGCGACAAATGCCGCTGGGTGCAGTCTTGGTCGCTGCCAACAGACAAGAGACTTGACGAGTTGACGGGCAACCCGGCTAGATCTTGAGGGGATCTTGCGAGGCAAAGGGAAGGCAAGGGATGGCAGGGAGAGAGAGAGCGAGAGAGAGAGAGAGGAGGAAAGAGGTGTAGCGTCCCTGGGCGCATTGTCAGCACTGAATAGTAGTGCAAATAAATTTCAATTGCGAGACACATTCTCCCACTGACATTGTTTGACACCTTTGACTGCACACTCACACACTCTCACACACATACACACAGGCGAATTTGCATGCAAATGCGTCAAAGTGGGAGAAAGAGAAGACAAGAGTGTCGAAGAGAGTGAGGGCCGTCTTCAGGCTTATTGTTTGATCTGCACAGATTGGCCAACACCCAGCGGCGTTCTGTTTTTTTTTTTTTTTTTTTTTTTTTTTTTTGTCGTCTTTTGCGCATTTTGCTAACAAGCTGGCAAAAGCAGTTAAAAGTTAAGAGACGTCTTTTAAACGTTGAGGTGCGACGCACCCAGCTACCAGCTGAAAGTCAAATGGGACCTCATCTAATTCTCCATTTATATGCTCCAAATCCATTAAGAGTTTTGCCGTTTTTATTTGCTACCCACACACACACAGACAGGTAAATAGGTAGAGGCAAGAGGGAGAGCAAGAGATAGAGAGGGAGAGGGATTGTGACTACACCCTAAACTCTTGTCGCGCATTTGGAACACTTTCCGCACCTACTACAACGACTACAGTGAAACCTGTCAAAGTGGAATCAGAAGTGCCAAATTCTCGTTTAAGGTGACCATACTGTAGAAATATTACCTTACTACTTCACCCAATCAAAAGTTAGCTGACTGTTATTTTATTAGTTATTTTAGGGTGACCATACATTTAAACTAAAAACACTTCCATTTAGGATGGTTTTATAGAAAAATTCACATTTTGTGAACCAACAATTGGCGCTACAATGAACTGTTTCCTTATTTCGGATTTTTAGTTCCACAAAGGCACAGTACTTTAAAGGTGACCATATTTTTCTTTGCCTTAAAGAGTACTTTAATACAGCATGGCTTTTTTCTACACTTACAACCTAATTTGACCATACTCTACACATATTAGTTTCTTAACAGGGTGATAGCGTTTTTAGGCTAACTTAGTAAAAAAAGGTCTTAAAATACTGGATATGAACTCTTCCCAACTTCCATTTTTAAATTAAAAATTTACAGTTTTTTTTGGATTACCCTATGTTTTCTCACAATACCTTTCTCGCCCGCATTACAATTGCCTTCACTATTACTTTATTTATTCATTGATTGTTTTCTTTTTGGGTACTATCGATTTAAAAAACATATCAATTTAATGACAGTTTACTGTATTAGAAATGACACCAACGCCGACAGACTCTGGAACTCCCAGGTTGCCACAGACAACACACGCACCATGTGTTGCATGAAGCTCCAAGCCCCAGTTTGTGGCGTGTTGTGCAAATGCTTGTGTGTATATGTGTGTGCGTGTGTGTGTGTGTATAAGTGTGAGTGAGTGTGAGTGAGTGTGTGCCAATATTAACACCTAACACCGAAGCAATGAACTGATCTGTAACGAGACGATGATCATGATGATGATGCGTTGAAAGACTCGAAGACTACTTTTAATGCATTTAACAAACATAGAGACTGAGCGCGAATACTTATATTGAACACTGTAATCAACACGCCCACACTTGCAACGCCTTCGCCAGTTGGACTAGCCCCAGAAATGCCCAAAGACCATACAACCAATATATATACATATGTATATCATATATGAAAGTGGCTCTTAACTGGGTTAACAGTTGCGCAAATGGAACGGAAGTCATTGAGGATAAGCGGATAAATTGAGGGGGACATTCGAGAAGAGGACAAAACACTTTTAAAATTAAAAGTAGCGCAGTTGGGGGAATTTATGAAGAGTGTCAAATGGCAGGCAGATAAAAAATAAGTTAAGAGACAGGAAATATCTACTGAATGTGGGTGAATCAGTAAGAAAATAACTCTAAATTAAAAGAGCTTTACGGGCCTTCAATATATATACATATTCGAGGAACAGTTGTCATAAATACCTCTCGAACATAAAAAACCAAAAAGCCATTAACCTAAGATTACTTTTTGCTCGGTATTTATATTCTACTTCCCTTTGCTACATCCCTTTTGTTAGGATAATTTTAAAATTATTACAAAACGAGTATAATTTAATTTTAAGATTGCTGAGATAAAAAAAATATAACATTTAAAAGTGTGAGGATATTAATATTTGTTTTTCAGCTCTTATTATCAAATAAATAATCTTTTCTTAAAATTCAAATAGTTATTATACATTTTTAAATATTAACTACTAGAAAAAAAAAAGATTCCATCAAAAATGTTTTTTGTATTCATAAGCTGAGTAATATTACAATCAGGGACTGGAAATAAGAGTTACGAATGCAAATTCCAAAATTCCTAATTCAGTCGGAACTATCGAGATCAGCCAAAAACTTATATTTTCAATTTATACGATATAAATCAAATTTAATTCTTATTTTTAATTCTTATATAAAAAGTCAAAAATATTCGTTAAAATTCATTTTTTTAATAAAAGTTGTAAAATAACTCTTATTTCTCATTTTTTCGATAAAAATCAAAAAATGTTACAGAATAACTCTTATTTGTAACTTTTATTTTAAAAATCAAAAATAACTCTTGTTTTTATCGAAAAAATCAGAAATAAGAGTTATTTTACAACTTTTATTAAAAAATTGAATTTTAACGATTATTTTTTACTTTTTAAATAAAAATTGAGAATAATTGGAATTTTGTAACTTAAATAAAAAAAATTTTAAAATAATTATTAATTTACAATATTTATTTTCAAAGTTATAAAAGTTGCGGTCCCTGATTACAATTCATTTAAAATAAAAAATGACTAAAATTAATAAACAATTGTTGGTTTTTAAGGGAGACATATTGTGTCAAAAATATGAAGTAGCTAAGCTCAAGATCAGCATTAACATATTGATCACATTAAACGAAAACGCGATTAGAGAAGCGAACAGTTCTTCGAGGCGTTTCCCAGTTCCCAGACACAGACACAGATACAGATACAGACAAAGTCAGGTTGGCAACAACAAAAGCTTCAGTTGATGATGGAGATGAAGATGAAGATGGAGATGGAGACGGAGATGTGGCTCAAGTCGCAGCCTAAATGCCGCTAAGTGCCAAAATGACAAGCATAGCAAAACGGTGGGGGATTTGGTGGGTTGGTGGTGCTGATGCTGATGCTGATGCTGATGGTGCTGTTAGCATGACTTTGCTCAATGCCAGGCGCGCATACCACGGCCACATTAACTACTCCATAAAAGGTGTAAAGAAATCACTTAAGTACTTGTATGTCACTCCTTTGTCAAAGTAAATCATAGTGCGGTACCGTCCGGACGGGTTTTTATGGCCAGTCAACCGACCAACCGACCAGACAACAGCAGCAGCAACAACAACAACAGAGTCACAAAACCCAAAAACTGAAAAACCAAAGCCTGAGATGGAGATAGAGATGGAGATAGAGCTTCGCACAGCAGCCCAAAGAGTTGAGATGGTATTGGTTATAAATATATATATACATATACTTATAAAATATAGGCGTAGAATGCTTTGGGTTATAAAGAATAAACGGGGGAGTTTTATTGACAGCCGCAATTACCACATAATCATGCAACAAATATGATGCTTGGATGGCAGGCAGGCAGGCAGCACGTTGATGACGTTGCGTTGTATTGAAGATAGACCATGAAGTAGTCCCGAACCAAAACGTGCTGATCCATTACGGATGGCCAAAGTGGAGTGGAGTGAGAATTGAAGAGGGGTGTAACAACAACAAAGCGACAATCACAGCACAACACCAGCTACATTTTGTCTAGACTTATTGAGTGATCGTGGCAGGAGCCAAGCAAGACCACGAGAAGGCGCAGCCGTTTTTTTTAATGGGGTGGCAATCACTTGGACAACAGACTGAGAGACAGACGGACAGATAGATCGACCAACCGAGCGAGTCTGGGGCCCAAAGCCAACATCAAATTATGGTCAAGAGGCAAGAGTTGCCAACAGGCCCGTTGTTGCAGCCTCGTTTTGTGCTCTGAACTGGGTTGGCAGATACTTAAGAAATATGTTATTAAATAATAATGGAGTGCGTGGTTAATAGATACAACAGGCAGGCAGGCAACCAGGTAACCAACAACCACAACCACAACAACAACAACAACAACTGCAACTCTGTTGCTGTTGCAGTTGCAGTTGCAACAGTGTGAAAGAAGTGTGCGGCCCCCTTGGCGCAATCATTGTTAACAATCAATTAAGGAAATAAGTTGTTTATAAAATGTTGCTATTGCTTTTCGAACTAAACGAAGCTACCATAAATACACCTAAGTATGGGTTCTCCTCTCCAATCAGACATTTACACTCGACAACAATTTCAAAAATTCTCCTCGAAACTTATTTTCGAAAGTGCTGCAGCAATAGGTCAACGTTTTTCTTCTCTATAACAAATCATAAGTCTATGCGCATTTTTTCTTTGTAATTTAACTGCAGCATACAATTTTTAAAATAGTTTTTATTTTTTTTTAACTTTTGTAATTTACGTGAAACATGCTTTTCTTAAAATTGTACTTATATTTTGTTGAGCTTTTTGATTTATTTGAACATTTTTAAATGCATAAGAAAGAGAGTTTTGAAAACGTTTGTCAGAATATAATTAATTGAGTTGAAAAATGTTAGCAATAATTTTGATAATAAAGCTCGTCTCCTTTGTTAAAATATAAATTTATGTCAGTTAACCTTTTTTTAAATTTTTTTAGTGCTTTAACAAACATTTTACTAAAATTGTTTAGTTTTACAGCATACAAAAATCTTTTTGTAAATTAATAATAAGAGTTAAATTGCCAACATTTTTTATGCTATAGTTGAAAATTTTGTTTTTTTTTTGTAGTAGTGTCCAAATTTGTTGAACAGTGTTTAATTTGAAGTCAAAAGAAGAGGGACTATCACTTTGGGGCTTCTTTGCTCTTGGCGAAAATGTTTTAATTAATGTGCGTGTGGTAGACAGTTAATGAAACTGTTATAGTTCTACATATGAATACATATGTGGATATCCACAAACACATATTACCATATATGCATGTATGTACATAAGTATATGGCATAGAAGAGTTTATTAACCTTCCCCTTGTTAAAGACAATGTGACTGGCGCGATCCAAAAAAGGGCCCCGCTTTATTTAGCTTTGCTTGGCGATCTGCGATCTGCGATCAGCGAAAGATCATTAATCAAGACACCCAGCAGGTGCGGGTCGAAGTTTTGGTAGTAGCCGTCTCCGAGAGAGACTCTGCGACTACCGAACTGTACTACGAGTACATACATACAAGTTGGCGGTCATCTTGGACTCCATACATGATTAGTGGCGGTTGCTACTTTAATGAGCGTTAACTGCGCCTCCAAAGTTCATTAAGTGCAGTCGACGGGGCGACGATCCGACCACATGGCGTATGATTGATGCACGAACATTTGTTCGTCAAACGGTTCAGTTCTGTTCGGTTCGGGAAAATTCAGTGCCAAAATTGGCATTTAAATGGAAAACATTAATCAAAATACTTGTGCCCCATAACATAACATTTTCAGTAAAGTTCTCTTGCAATTTGCATTGCTTTGATTCGGTTAATTTGAAGCATTTCTTCAATGCGGAAACTCAGCCAAAACTTTTTGGCACACACACAAATACACACAGAGATGCACACTCACATACACCTCGGGCAGAGCATGTGGCATTAATTTTGATTAATGACCAAAATTGCTGACTATTTTCGAAAAGATTTTTAATTGTTTTCAAATCGGCGAAGAGGGCGAGTCGAGTTGAGTTGAGTCTCGTCTCGTCTTGTCTCAAAACTACGCGTTCTACAAATAATTATAAGCAGTTTTTAACGATAATAATAATAATAAAAAAAGTTAGAGTCAAACAAAAGCTTTGTTTGGCAGCAGCACTAATTGTTACAGATCTGGCGAAGAGGCGCACAAGTTGCTACCAGTTCTGACCCCCAGGGCCAATTTTTCTATTTCTCGCCAGGTTCTTCTTCTCCTTCTTGTTTTTCTCCCTCTTCCTCATTTATTTTATTCAATTCATGAAAGCAAGTGCCGCTAAATGGCCGAAGGGGTGGCAGATGCGGAGGGACCAAAGCACGCGCTAAACACAAAGAGCTCAAAAACAATTAACAAAAAAAAAAAAAAACATTCAGAAAAGTGCCACTAAAAGCGTATTAGAAGTATAATGACAGCGTTTGGGTAGGGGGGAAATGGGAGCTGTGGGTTACAATCAAGTTATCGATAATTTTGATAATTTTGTTTATCGTTGGCACAAATGGCGATTGTGAAATATTATGCATAAATAAGTATTACAGTAGCTAGAAATAATCTAAGATGTAAAACATGTAAACATCACGAGGAAAAGATTAAGTGAAGAAAACCCTAAAATGAAACTGGCTTATTATTATCTCTAAATTCGAGAAAAAGTAAAAGAAGTCGATGCGTAGTTCGATTTTTTTTATTGAATAAACCTTTTTTCGTTAATTTGAAGCTAACTGGTAAAAAACTTGTGCTTTCTGTTTTAAATCTGTGAAGGATTATTGGTAAAAGCTTAAACTCATTCGTTTTTTGCATCTTAAGTTTAGAAGATGCCCACATCTATCTAATGACAAGTCATAAATATGGTCCTTAAATTCCTCTGATTTACCATTTGTCTTTTACATATTATTTTTTCTGATGAAAAGTAGTGGAATCTTGATAGTCCTGATGACTCCCGATTCAGTTGGAGAGATTTGCAAATGGAACGAAATTTGGGTGGCGGTTCTGTTATGGTGTAGGGTACTTTTAAATCGAAAGCCATGTTGTATTTATTATTCACATCATCTCGAATGAACAGCAAAAAGTACATTCGTGTATTAGAAAGCAGAAAGTTATTCGAATCGATGAAGGACATATTTTTTTATATTGCTGAAGGTGGGGGTGATCGTATTGACTATCAAAAAGTTAAATTTCTGCACATAATCCTAAAGTTATGAAACTCCCAAATATTAATTTTTTTTAATTAATTTTGTTTGCATAAACTAACAATCCTAGATTCTACTGAAAATTTTTTGTTTTATACAAAATGTATTTTCTGAAATATTAACAAAAATTGTCTTATGATTATGAAAGGCACCTAATTTAAAATATTTCCCAATGTAGAAAAAATGCGCTCACTCTTTGCTTACTTACTTACCGAGCTTAAAATTGGTGTTTCGAGAGTAACAAATGTGGCCAAGTATATCAATAATATTTTCTTGTAGTTTTCTCTTCTTTGAAAAGTTTGAATCGAGATACTGAGAAAATATATAAATTTTTTAAACAGTACAATTATTTTCTAGAGATCCCAGTGCTATAAGTTCACTATTATTTCGAAGTGCATTGCTTTAACATTCTCTTTTTGTCTTCTGATAAAAAATGTTGTATCAATCGATAGGAAATTCATGAATCTCTAAATACATCCTGCATTTAAATGTGTATGAATAATCATAAATTATTATTTTTCAAACTGCTAAAGACAATACTATATCAAACCCAGAGTTATTGATATCTTTATGACATTCAACAATTTAATAACTTATTAACCTTATGATATTGATAATCAATTGTAACAGTGTACAAGAAATTGATTAAAAATAAATTTTGGCAATTCGAGATTGTGGGTCAAGCTTCATGGTCGAGTTGCAGATGAAATTGAAGTTTATTGTGGGAACGTGCGGTATTTGAATGGAGTATGGAGCCAACATTTCAATCCATCAAATCTTGTTGATTGTTCTTAATTGCTCCACAGCTGTGGTTGAGTTTAGGTCTCCAGATGTTCCATGACTTTGCCGTAGACTTTGCTGTAGATCCCTCGACAAAACATTTTCGAAACATTTCGAAAAGCATTCTCAAAATGACTTTAAAAACAAAAAAGATGGCAGTCGAATGATGAGGCTGCTGCTGTTGGATCTGTAAGTTGGGAACTGAGAACTGGAAGCTGGAAGCTGGAGCTGCTCTGGCAAAATGCTGTAAATTCCATAAATCTGTCAAGCGAGGCAACGTCTGCACTTGTTCGACTGGCCTGGCCAGCGCCTTTGCAAATCTTGACATGTGAAATACGCAGATTTGCCGAGTTTTATGGGCCTCACAGACAATGCCCCAATGAGCGAGCGAGACAGATAGACGAAGAGAGAGAGAGACAGAGAGAGGGGAAGATGCACGCGTTGTAGCTGCATTCCGTGGCAGTGCCATAAACTTGGCTAAAGCGCAAAGAAAAGCGGCTGCCTTTTGAAAGTGGCGGCAACAGCAACACGTGCAGAGATGTGGATGATGATGACCCGGCCACTTGAACCGACTGACTGAACTGACTGACTGACTGAATGACTGCTACACAGAAAAAAAAACCATTCTAAAATCAAGTTTAAAATACTTAATTAAAGTATGGATTTTTTAAGTATGTATTCAGGGTTAAGCAGTATTATTAAGCCTGTTTCAGGATTAAAATGGGAAAATAAGCCCAAATTACTTGATTCAAGCTAAAAAATTCTTAAAATGTCCCGTTGATCACCACATTTGCTGAGCGCGAAAGAAAATTCTCTCTCGGCCTCTCTCATTTGCACTGGTCCGGTGACTCAGTGGTTAGAGACGTCGATCTGTCACTTTCAGTTTGAAAAAAACTGGGTTTGATTCCCCCCATGAATCGTCATTAAAATAAAAATGTTTAAAAAAAAAAATAAATAAAATATGTAAAAAAAAAAAAAACAATTTTAAAAATAAAAGTTTAAAAAAAAAACAAAAAAAATTGAAAAAGAGTTAAAAAAAAATACTAAAAAACAAAAATGTTAAAAAGCTAAGTTTAAAAAAAAATATTTTGACTAACACAATTTCAGGATTAAATTCGGGATTGAAAAAATCAAATATTTAATACTTGGTTTAAGAAAATCCGAGATTACCCCACTTCTGGCATCGTTTCGGATTGAATTCGGGCTCAATATCTCGGATTTTTTTTTCTGTGTAGGCTGGCACTCACTTGGCTGGATGGATTGATGGATTGTTGCTGCGGTGGCATCGTCCAGTGCAAATGAAGACCTGTGCCTTAGCCTTTGCTTTTGGCCTGGCCTCCGACTTGCCCCGAGACTTGAGTTGAGCCTCAAACCACTTGTTGCTGCAGTTGGCGGCACCAAAAAGCACCGAAAAGCTAATTTAAAGCAATTTAGTTTGAACGCGCGCGCATTTCCATGCCAGAGAGAGAGAGAGAGAGAGAGAGAGAGAGAGAGAGAGAGAAGGAGACAAAGTGAAAGAGAGACGCTTCATGAAGTTGCACGAAATGAGGCTGAATGATGCACGGCAACAACAACGACAACGATGCAACAACAGCATTGCAACAACGGGCGGACGGACATTTATTTATTATATCAATGCAAGCAGCAACCACAACAACAACAACAACAGCAACTGTAACTGCAACTGCAACTGCCACAACAACAGCAAGAAGAGGAGGCACAGTCACAACTGTGAGATGGCCATGAGTTGATAGCCCGTCATAGCCGCATTGACACAATGGGCCTCCAAAAGTACGAGTGGCAACTGCCGCTACATTCACCACCAATGGCACCACCAATAGCACCACCAGCACCACCTTCGCCTCAATTATTCGATTAGAAACTCCGTTAGACAGACGCCGACGGTTGAGACCTTTGTGATGCATGTTACCTGAACTTGAACCCTCTCTCGAGCTGAATGCTGAATGCCTGCCTGACAGGCTGCCTACCAACAAGCCACAGCTCCACTGAACCCACACATCACACACACAAACACACATCACACACAAATGAATCTGTAGACGCCCCCACAAAAGAACTGAAATATTAGCGCTAAAATGAACCTGTGAACTCAGAGAAGCAGTCAAAACCAAGGACAACATGCAATGCTCTTACTTTTGTTGGGATTCAGCATGTCAGGAGCAGGGATTAAAACCGAAACGAATATTGGTTTCAGTTACGGTTTCGGTCATGTTCGCATTTAGGTTTTCGGTTATCGGTTATGCTAAATCTTTGAATAAAGGTTTCGGTTATGAAATACCGGTATGGTTTCGATTCTCAAAAGAAAAATTTTTTGAAAAAATATAATTATACAATATTAATAATATAATAATAATCATTACAAAGGCATTACTTTCTTAATGTTTCATTAACAAATTTATTTCACACATTCTTCAGTTTGATGTTCTTTATTTGCATTTTAACAATTTTAACTTTTCATTTAACAAGTTTAATTTGTTAGCGCATATTCAGTGCTATGAAAAATCGATCTTGAATATCACAAATAAAAATTCAAAATTAAACATAGGAAAATTATAACCAAAATAAAGAATGAAAAATATTTTTTTTTTAAATGCGCGAGAAACCGAAGTTAACCCCTAAATGAAATAATGAAACGGTCACTAAACCGTTATTTTAGTTTAAATAGTTTCGGCTCAAAGGTTTCGTTGAAATGTAAATTTTTTTTTTCGGTTACGGTTTCAGTCATGGTTTAAAATTTCAATCGGTTTTTACCGGTCAAAGGTTACGGTTTCCGTTAGTTTTTTAATTCCTGGTTATGAGAAATGTTTGAAAATTATATGGTTCCGAACTGATCCATTAAACAACTTTAAATCAACATTAAATCTGAAAGATACATATATGACAGAAGATAAATAGAGATCAGTAAAATGCACATTTACAGTCAGATCCGTAAAGTAGTTATTAGTATTTATGTAAGTCGCAAATCTTTGATTAACACATATACAATTTCCTTTTTTTTTTTTATTAAAAAAAATTAATGTTTTAATTAATATTACGACTCTGGCAGTTCAAAGAAAAGATCACGCAATTTTTTCCATAAAATGTGCTTTATTAATATTTTTGTTCTTATAATAAATTTTAATTAAATAAATCGAATTATTTTCTTTTACTTCATTTTATTTACAAAAACTTTTCTTTACCTACAATTATACACATTAGATATTCGGCTAAGCTTCAACTCTCAAAGTCTTGGCTAAATCAGATGATGGATGGTCGGGCAGTATTCGTTGACTTGAACTTGTTACCAGGTCGTATACTTAATGGCAATCCTTATGGCTCAGTAGAACTGTTATAATTATTGTTGCTCGTAAAAATAGAAACCAAAACCGTAAGTTCGTTACTTCAGTCTTTTGTTTGTCTGCTCTTCAAACCAAACGAAGCCAATTTTCAGCTCTCTCTAGGACCTGAAAAGTCGTAACAAAAGCGTAGACAGCCAAGCGAAATTGATTTTTGTGTTTCTTATTTAGTTACCACTTAAATTTCCCTGAACTGAAAATGTAATTAATTTCAATTGTTAGTGGTCTGTTAATGTAGTAATTGGCTTGACGCTTTAATGAGTTTAAGAGTTAGCGTAAAGAGAAGTAGTCTTAATCTTTACAAAGCTTGATTTTTAAGTTTTATTTAAATAAACTAGAAGGAAACTAATATATCAACTGTTTAGGGAGAGGTAGGACTCTAATAAATATAAGCTTTCATCATTAAATGTTAATTTTCATGTGAATGCGAAATTGTTAATTAACTGAGAGATATTTTTGATTATATTTTAGCAATTTTTAAATAATTTTGATAAATTGGCGTATACTCATAGACAAGTCATTGGGTTACAATGACCTTAACCACTTAAACGTTTGGCAAAACGGAGCAAACAGAACAAAGCAATCAAATCAACTGTGAACTACTTAAAATCAGACACTAAAAAAAAAAACAAACGAAAAAGCGAAAGAACAAAATTGCTTTGTCGCTACCTCAGTTGGTTTTTGAACGTGGTTGTGGCTGGCAAACCAAACTGCAGGGCTAATGAACCAATTACTAGTTAAGGCCATAAAACAGACAGCAAATGCGAGCATTCTATGTGAGGGGCAGAAGGTGAAGGGGAAGGCGCACTAGAATTCCCACCAAGTAACAAACTGCTGAAATCATGGACTGAAATCATGGTTGACCTCTATCTTTTGGACAAAAGCCCAACTAAAATGAAACCGAAATGCAGCTGAGAGCCTCAACTAGACCGACATTAAAGAGCCGAGGACAAGGCGAACCAAGGCACCACCACACAGCAATAACCATATTGAAGAAGGCCTCAAGGCAACTTCGACATCGACTTCGAGTTCGACTTCCACTTGGACTCCAACTGCAGCTCGAATAACAACAACTGCAAGATCGATTCAAAGCACGAAAAAATGCGCCTCCACAAAGATATTGCGACTGTCATAAAACAATATTATTGGCATTATTACATTTAAGTGTTGACAGCATAATAAAATAATTGTCGACAGACAATTTACAACAACAACAACAACAACTACAACTAGAGAAACTTAAGTCATGGACTCTCGATCGATTCTTGTAACGTTTTGCCAGAGTGTGGGATCGATAGGGGGCAGAATCTGTTAGTAGACATTGGCAAAAGAGGGGAAGTTGGTGGGGGAGGGACAGGTCATATCGTTGTCGTTTCCCATGTAAAACACTTTTAAAAATCACACTCACAACTCAAACCGAATGCAAAGTGCAACAAGTCATCAGACGTTGTTCAGATCTTTCATAAGGCAAAATCTCTCTGGACTCCAAGTCCGTTTGAAGATCAAAAGAATTGTGCGGCGCACAGAGACAAAGACAGAGAGAGAGATAGCATTGAATGAGTGAGAGAGAGAGAGAGAGAGTGAGAGATCTTTAACTCCCGATGCTCATTCATATAATTCACCCTCATTTCATAATAAATTGCTCTCAATTGATCACGACAATCGACAGCGATGAAAAGTCATGCCAAAGTTGACTCTCGATCTGGAAAAACGCAAGAGGGGGAGACAAACATACGACGAAAAATGAGAAAAGCGAAAACGTAACGAAACACGGCGCAAAACTTTAAATTGGCAAAAAGGCAAACGGCCAAAACGGGGCAAAACGGGGCAAAGGCAAAAGGTGCGACGCCTTCGTAGCGATTTGTTGGCTCGGCGTTAAGTTGTAGGTGCAACAAGCATCCCAAACTGGACACTGTCCCCTACACCTAACTGCCCTTCCTCCCTCCGTTCTCCCGTTGCTCCCTTCCATCTTCTTGGCCGCATTGCAAGGCAAATAAGTCATACGGCAATATGAACGTGGCTAAAGGTTTTCGGCCTTCGAGACTGCGAGACACATAGGAAATTGCTCCAATATTTTGTCGAGACTGCCTTGGCTGATTGGAAATATTGCAATGCCCGCACCACCATCTTCCCACCACCCCTTCCCCTTCACCTTACCCTTTCCTGTTCTCCTCCTACCCCAACCAAAGTCGACTTGGTTTTCTGCCCGCAGGAAATCGCCATCATCTCCGGCTAAAACAGTTGGCAGTGTGGCACAGTGTGGATTGATGATGAATTATGTAGAGCACGAAATTCGAACTGTACTCGTACTGCTTGGTGGTGCATTTGTGGTGCTGAGTGGTGGTGCTGCTGCTGCTGGTGGCTGCCTGGGCTTTCTGCTTGCTGAGTGGTGTGGGAGTTGCGCTGATTTGGCAGCAAAGCTCACGAACTTGTTCAGGAATTTTAATGAAAAAAAAGTGTACAATAATACAACGAAATACCAAAAAACAATTGTGAATAATGTTAAAAGGAAATTTCGAATTGCATGAAAAATATTCAACAATAAATCGTTAAAAAGTCCATATTTGTGAGATGTTGAAATAGATAGCCGAATTATTTTTAATATTCAGATTGCTAAAGATCTTTCTGATATATTTTTTTTTATTTCTAACTTGAAATTTAATTCTGTAGTGTTAAATAAAGCATTTTTAAGGTTCTCAAGAATATTTACGCAACTCTAGCTGAGCTTCAAACTTATTTTACTTGTTCAAAACTGAATTTCCATGCATAAAACATATTCAGGTGTGCTACGGAAATCACAAGTGATATCTAATTCAGAGAAAAGAAATTCTACTCGAAAAACTTCTCAGTGCCACAGAACTTCGAGAGATTTAATTTTTTTTAGCATGTTCAGCAACCTTTTCGAACTAGGCTGCTAAGGTTGGCTCCTTCTCATATTAAATTTTCCAAGGGTTTGTTTAGCAACTTTTTTAAGTTTATCATTGCAGAATATTAGGTTTTTATTTTATTTCTTTTATAATTAATATAATGTCATTATACTAAGTATAATATTTGCTTTTTTATAGCTTTAAAAAATTTCAAAGGTATTGACACGACAATGAAAGTTACTCGACAACTCTAAATTTTAAAATTCTGACTAAAAATGTGACATGATTTCGTTTCCCTCAAAAATTTCTAGCTGAATTGACTGTGTCGCAGAGAAATAAAATTGAAGTGTAATTGGAGTGAAATGTTTGAAAATTGTTGAGTAGAATAAAATTTGAAAACAAATTTAAATAAAGTCTTTACATAATTGAGTATATTTAAGATTTACCAATGTATTATCTTACGATTTTCTTGATATTTTTTAAATAAATTACTTTACATAAAATAATGATAGAAAGCACTAATTTCGGTAATTTAAAATCCGTGCTAAATGAAGAATTATCTTACGATTTTCTTGATATTTCTTATATAAATTTCTTTTTATAAAATACTGATAGAACGCACTAATTTCAGTAATTTAAAATCCGTGCTGAATACGCCAAAAATATTATTTGAAGCATTTCGAAGACCTTAATAATTGAAATGGGCATTTGGGAGGCGTTGTTCAAGCTGCGTATGAGGCAAATCTAACTATGTCAAGATGTAACCGTTACATGCCTGTTGTTGTTATTGTTGTGTGGCTTTGTTATTAGTGGTAATAACCGCGGGACATAGTCAACGTCGTCACCACGCACCACCAACACCAAAGAATACAACCAGCAGCAGCAGCAACTAAATCTGAGTATGAGTCTAAATCTGAGGATGCCTTGGTGAACCCACATGCACTTTGCGGTAAATGAAGTTTGCTGCGGCACCAAATTGTGTTATCAAGTCATGGGAATTGCCCTGCATGCCTAGAGACCCATACGGGCCATGGAAATTGTGCAGAAAAATAAAAACAAAAATAAATGGAGAAGGAGAAGGAGAAGGAAAAGAGGCGAATTTGTACAGGTAGCCGCTATGCGAGAAAAACACCAATGAAAAACTCGTTAGAGTGGCCCACTGCGTGTGAGTTGGAGCCAAAACTACAATCCACGTTGCCAAAGTGTCCAGTGCAACACACACACATACACACACTCGCACACACACACACACTC
Source organism: Drosophila quinaria (assembly GCA_035047525.1). Taxonomy (NCBI): domain Eukaryota; kingdom Metazoa; phylum Arthropoda; class Insecta; order Diptera; family Drosophilidae; genus Drosophila; species Drosophila quinaria. The sequence goes on along the minus strand of JAWNPO010000510.1, from coordinate 464,741 downwards.
GAAACACTGGCTGCATTATTTCACCAAATCATTTCATGCCACATTAATCCACTTTACCATCATCATCATCTGCGTCGTCTTCCTGGCTTGGACATCAGCAAGCAGCCAACACGATCCGTAGTCCGAACACTACAATGTCTGGGAACTTTCCTGACGTTGACGACGGCGACGACGATGACGACGTCGACGTGTGCCTAGAGGGTGTCAATTGTTGCATATGAAAAAAGAAAAAAAAAATGCAATTTGTATGCGCCGTTTTGGGGGCTGTGCTTTTAAATGTGTATACCCTGCACACATCACATGTTTCATCAATACGCTATGCTAAATGTATATTTCGTATATATTCGAATATCAAATTTAAAATTTTTTTTTTTTTAATATTATGTCAAAATAATCTATGAAAGAAAACATCCTGAGAAGTAGGTTGTAAACCTTTGTAAAACTATCTAGTTATATATTTAAATTTTTCAAAATTGAGATTATAATTATAAAAGAAATAAGAAAACTAATGGACGGTGCTACAGTCAAGCATACTCGACTGTCGGAGACCCCGTACTTACTATGGAAAAGCAAATACTGCTTAAAACACAATTATATAAATCGCTATTGATTCAGACATCTTAAACAACAAAAGAGTTGTTCATACTAAGACTTGATGTTTGACTGATTGTTCCTATGGCAACTATATATAATATAGTGGTCCGATCCAAAATCTAAAACAAATTCGATCTGCGTGCAATATAGACGAACCTACATACCAAGTTTGGAGTCTCTAGCTCTTTTAGTCTCTGAGATTTAGGCGATGACAAGACGGACAGACGGACTATATCGACTCGACTGTTGATGCTGATCAAGAGTTTATACTTTATGGGGTCTGCCACGCCTCCTTCTGCCTGTTACGCACATTTCATTTTTTTTTTATGGTGATAATGGGGGTTTTTTTAAGAATGGGGTCTAATAAAACAAAATAATATACACCCATGAATTTTTGCCTTCTCAACCTCGGGACTTCCCAAAATATTTTTCTATTTTTATCATTATAATTTTTGGGAGTTTCCCTGATTGTTTTCATCACATTTCGAGTCATTTTCGGCGTCTCAGTTGCTAAAAGCACATTTTGCTGTCATTTTTCTTAGAGGTCATTAGAAATTATGGCTAAAGGAAGACAACTGACCCTGACTGAAGAACCAAAAATTATTACATTGGCTGAACAAAATGTGTCAATTCGTAAAATAGCGGATAAAACTAACTTCAATGAAATCTCAGTGAGTCGATTTAAAAAAAAAAAAACTCGTAAGACTGGAGAATTGGAGCGGTGGAAGGCACAAATGCACAAGTGTAAGGGAATATCGAGTTATTATGAGAACAAGCTCCAAGATCGATATAAAGTTGCTGTTGAGAAAGCGTCTGAAGTGCAGCAATGTTATATCTAAGGTAAATCCAGACAATCGATTTAGAACAGTTTTAATTGTATGCATGCATTTTTAAGAAAACATTTGTTTTCCCAGTATTTCAAAACAATTACCTAACAAAATGGTAAATTAATGGAGCAGCTTAGAAATATTTTGAATAAGTAGGGTATATTCAGGTCGTATATGCCGTTCAATGGCAGTTACACAATTGGCATGTGTTGGAGTAGAGCATTCGATCTGTGAGTGTTGAATGCTGAGCTCAATTTACTATTAGCGTGACTTTTGGGTTAGTTTTTCTATTCGTCATGCAAAGCAGTGCTTATTGGCAATATTTGTAGTTTGTCTGTCTCTCTCACTCTCACTCTCCCCCTCTCTCTCTCTGTGTCTCACTCTGTCGTCATCGGTTTAAGTGTTTTATTGCAGCAAGTGATCTTCTATAAACTGCAAAAGCTGAAACTTCATTTACATCCTAAAATAACTCTACAATTTTGCTGCCCGATATTCGGCATAGATGATAGATGATGCTCGGATGGGAACTGGCACAGTAATCAAATCTTGCAGCCCAGCAAATGTAAACACGAGATGCGAGCTACAAACAGATGCAAACATAAATCATCATAAAAATGGGATATTTGAGGAAAATTCCGTTGGTCAGATCTCGTGATGTTTGTAAATTTACATAAATAAAACGAATTGTTCAAAGAGCTTGAATTACTCAATAGAGAGAGAGCATGTTAGTGAATTTACCAGGGAATAAATTCCAAAAGGACATAAAAACCTACAACTACAACATGCACACATAAAAGTGAGTGTATTGCAAAATTTTTCAGATTTCCGACATAAAAAAAACGAACAAAAATATCGAACTAAAACATATATAATAACAAATTTAAAGATAAAGAAATACATACCTCATAGAAGGTATGGTATTTATTTATTTATTTACAAACTAGCTTAGAATTAAAGAATAAATTAAATGTTTAATTAATTATAATATAATATATTGGCTCAGCCCTAAAGCTGACTTGGGCTTAAATTAAAAAAAAAAAATAGGAGAATAGATCTTTGCTTAAATTTAGATAAATGAATAATTGTAATTTAAAGAAGCTTTAATGACCGTTTAATAGTTTTACAGTGCAAATATTGCAATGGAAGTTTTAATGCTAATAACAAATGACATTTTACAGTTAAGTTGTTTGTTTCCAAACAGTACCTTTATTTATTGTATCTGTACTCTTAAGAGACTAACAATAATTAATCGAATCTTATTCTAAAATATTTTTAGAATTATTTAATGAATTGTTAAGCTACTGTAGCTCTTTTTAGATCTCAAAGCGCAGCATCAACTTATATTCTAAGATTTGTATGCAACTAATTAAAATAAAGAAATTAATTCTTTAATAGATTACTGAAAGTTAACTTTAAGCAAGTGTCATTCGACTTTAATATAATTTGAAATGATCAAACCGCTGACGAGAAATTACAAAACAAATTTACAGTCAGCAGTTTTATACCGATCAATCCTTGAGGCACCGATGTTGTTGTTGTCTGCAGATGATGATGAATGTAGAACAACGTGAGGAACATAAAACTGATTGATCGTTACAAGCTTTTATTAAGTCATAGGAGTAGAGCTTGGTTGGCTCATTGGTTGGTTTCCTATTTAGTTGGATCTGTTGATCATATGTAATTTATTTGTCATATCACGTGTTAAACATTTAACAACTCATGGGCTAGGCCCCAGTCCCGATCCCGATCCCGGCCCCATAACCGGAGGCGAACAAGTGCTGCACAAATCGATTGAAAAACTGGAGGAAAAAAAAGAAGAAAAATATATTTGCACAAAGATCAATCTTGGTGCTTTGGCTAGAGCAGTAAGAAAAGCCAAGCAATAAGTCAAAACAATGGCCTGTCGCCAATGTCGTCTTCGTCATCATCATCATCATCATCATCATTGTCGAGATCATTGTAGAGTCTAAAGAGACCAAGAGTTGACTGGGCAGTCAGTCAGCTTGAAGATTAGCCTTTGGTGAGCATGCTAAACGAGTTGAATGAGTTGGGAATGAGACAGTAATGGGGCTTCTTAGTTGAGATACTGAGACAAGAGACAAGAGCTGAGAGTTGAGAGCTGAGAGCTGCAGGCCTGCGTGGGTGGAATCGTGGTAACAGGAGACGACACTGATTGTTCCATTCAGTTAAGTTCACAGTCTACAGTGACTAAAGTTGAGTTAGAAAGATGGTAAGCCCAGATATGACATTTGCATAACGTCCAAGTGTGCTAGAAAGTGAGACAGAAGGTCAGCCAATGAACCTAACTAGACTTTCAGTTTGAAATTGATATATACATCGGCCAGTTATGTATTCTAAATTAAACTTAAAGATCAAACATACTGAATTAGATATTATTAACAATCTTATTTGTAATCTCCGTTAATTACTACTTTTTAGACCCCGTACTTAAAAAGAAGCACAGCGGTATATTTACTTTGTCAAAACAACAAAATTTGGTTAATAGGCTCAATAGGATCTCAGAGACTAAAAGAGCTAGAGACTGCAAACTTGGTATGTAGGTTCGTCTATATTGCACGCAAATCAAGTTTGTTTTTGATTTTGGATCGGACCACTATATCATATAGCTGTCATAGATCTTAGTATGAAAAACTTTTTTGTTGTTTGAGCTATGTGAACGAAACCAACAGAATATGCGTATGGTCAGAAAAACTTTTTTGTTGTTTAAGATATCTGAACGATTTATATAATTTTATTTTAGGCAGTCATTGCTTTTCCATAGTAAGTATGGGGTCTCCGAGAGTCGAGTATGCTCGAATGTAGCACCGTCCACTAGTTTATTACTAAAGAATAATACATTTATCAACTGAGTTCTCATTTAGTTTCATAAAAAAGTTTTGTAGCTTACATTAACTTTACTTTTTTTCTAAGAATGAATTTTAAAATAATTATCCTTTTAAATTCACTTTGGAAATCACTTTAATCTACTCAGTGTTTACTTACTTAATTATTTACATATTTGGTTATTGATTTAATTATTTATTTATTGCTTTAATAATTTTTTTAATTATTTTATTTTATTATTTAAAATTATTAGTTTTTTTCTGAATAAAACTTAATTTCCCACTTATTCCAAAGTCTCTTTTGATAAACTTTGTCCCACATTTGATAGTGGAAAATCAAAATGTATTCATATTGATTTGATAAATCCGACAGCACCACCGGCAAAGTCAGTGTAATCCGAGAGAAGTGGGTTTGTTGGGTCAGAGAGCAGAGGGATGTGTGGCAGGGGGCAGCTGCTCCTGGAGCATGGAGCATGGAGCCAAGAGCCTGAAGCCTGAAGTCTGCTCCGGTTTGGTCATTCACACGTCTTGTTAGCGCGTCTTAATAAATCGCACGCAATCAACTGGCGCGCTTAGCTCCATTTAAGTGAGGCAGAGCGAGTAAATCTTGGCGAGAGCACAGCGAGCGAACCACAGCAGGTGGTGCTGGTGGTGCGCCAGTGAGTACGACTTTTACTTGGTAACTACCCAAAAACAGTGTGTAGATGGACTGCCTGCCTGGTCAGGCAACAGACCAGGGGCATGAGGCATGTGGCAGCCACCAGCCGGTAGGTAATTGATTGCACTTCAATTGCAATTACCGGATCAAGGCGCATCTCGAAGGAGGAGGCGCCTCCGAAGAAACTTGTAATTGTGTCGTAATAATGTGATCTGCGAGTGCTGCTCGCAACTGTTTTCATGTTGGCGACACATTTGGCCCACATGCTGGCGCCACCTATGGGCCACCTTTGTAAATAGTCTAAAAGAGGCAAAGTCTTAAGCTAATCTCGACAGCAGCAGGGCAATGGATTCCCACGCAGGCCACCTCGAATTCGGATTCGGATTCGGTTACAGACGATGGCAACAACACCTCGACTTTTGGCTAAATTAAACTTCTTTATTTCAATTAAATGTCCGTCTGTCTGTCTGTCAGTTTGTCATCGCCGTGCCCATATGTGTGGCAAGGCACACGACTCTTGACACAGCAACGCAAAAAAAAGCCAAAACAAATCAAAAAGGAAACGCAAACGGGAATGGGAATGGGAACAACGCGAGCAATGAGTTGCCTTTGATTTGTTGTTGTTATTGTCGTTGTTGTTGTTGTTGTTTTGGCTGTTGACTGACTCTTGGGCTTGGGCTATAGTCTTGGTCTCTGATCTGAGGCTCAGTCGCAGTCTGAGCTGTTTTGGCTGCTTGTAACCTCACCTTTAACATCCCACATGCGTCGCCTGTTTATTTCTGTTGTGCAGACTATTCTATTTTTTTTTAACCTTTTTTTAATACCCTACATAATAAGCGTAATGTGTATAAGTGAGCTTCTTAGCTTATCAAAAGCTTTTGAACCAGTGACCTCAACTCTTATAAGTTTTAAAATAAAAATAGCAAATTAACAATTATTTTCAAATTTTTATTTTAAAGTTACGAAACAACAATTATTCTTAATTTTTATTTAATTTGTTTTTATGTTTTCAAATTACTTTAAAATTAAAGTATAGATACACTTTTAACAACATATGCGTTGTGTATCATTGCATTAAATTTATTTTAATTATGAAATCATATTTATCTGTAAATCACAAGGAGCTATTATAATTGTATTCAAATTAAAAGATTTCAAATCAATCAATTTTTGTATCTAATTAAAAACAAAAGCTGTATTTCAAAATATTCTCTAAAAGTAAAAATTAACATTAATGGTGCCAAACTGGAGATACAAATATTTGAATTAAAACGTAAATAAATATATTTTTTCTCTGTGTAGTAAAACAGAAAAAGCATGCAATTTTCGTATCTATTTTGATCGTAACAAACTTTATTTAAAGTTATATTTTTTTCACGATACGATTCATTAAAAAAAATAAAAATTAAAAAAAAATTAAATAAAACAAATTTCTCATGTATACCGAACAATAGAATTATAAATTGCAGTAATAATAATAAGAATTATAAGAATTGATTTTTCATTTACATTGCTTAACCTAAGTTATTTTCTTTAGACTTTGAGCTTCAATCTTATAAGACTTGTCTTATAGCGCTAACAATCAAATAAATAACTATTAATTTTCAACTAAAGAGGGCATTTGTTGGTATACTTTAATTTGCATGTCGCCTGCACCTTCTGTGATTTAGTTTTCTGCCAGAGATCTCATTGCGAGCGCTGCCACATGTTGCATGCTACAAACACGTCATCCGTCATCCGTTAGCGAGGCAATTGTCAATTAAGTCACATGCAAATGTTTAATAAACCAATTAAATAAAGTATTATTATAAAATTTGATTAAAAGTTATCGCGAAAAGTTTAAAGTTTGAAACTTTGCCAACAAATCAGAGTGTAATAATAATGATGATGATTATGTCTCGACTTGCGTTGTGGGCGTAACGTGGGCAGTTCAAAGAGTTTCAAGTGGAGCTACTGTTGTTCAAGAGAGTTAATGTGTGTGTGTGTGTTTGTTAGTGTTTAATTAGCTTGCCAAAGCCTTGAGCTCATTATGTGTATGCAATAAAAAAGTGCAACATTTTGTCTATTTTTGGTCTGGGTGGCCCCACAGGGCACACACACATCAACACACAAATAAAGAGTCTAACAGGAAGTTTGCCACACGCAATCAGCTAAAGACGACAAAGAAGAAGAAGAAGACTTCACACTAGGCCGGGTCCACACAGGTCGCGATTCTCAAGTCTCTCTCTTTCTCCCTCTTTGTCTCAGTCCATGTCCAGGCCGCATTCCAACTCGAACTAGACAAATATTGATGGCCGCTCATCAATAGCCACAGCAGCCAACGCCGCCGACTTTGCTGCACTGCTGCAAATAACAACAACAACATGCAGCAACAACAACAACAGCAACATGCAACATCAGCGAAAAATCAAACGCAGCAAAAAGAAAATTTGCAGTGCGATTGATTTATTTACCACGGCTTAGATTTACCGCCTTGCAGCCTAGTGGCATTTTGGCATTGTGGCTGATGATGCTTTCCCACTTTTAAGGCTGCACTTTTCCCCTTTCACCCCCCCCCCCCACTTCTATCCCCCCCTCTTGCAACAGTCGCATCATCAACAGGCGGCACCAGCGGCGCAGTCAGCTTTAAATGTTGCGTTTGATTTGGTTAGACCAACAGTCATCTTCTTCTTGTTGTTGTTTTTGTTGTTGCAATTGTTGCTGTTGCTGTTGTTGCTGCTGCATTTTTGTTGTTGTTTCTGGCTGTCCATCTGCTATCTGCATCGTTACACAAAACCACAAACAATTTATATTCCCATCAAACATTTGACCGCAACGCTGATTCATCTTAATCAATTATAATCTTTTGGATCGAGTTTTTCCGCTGTAATGAGCGAAAAAAAAAGCCAAACAACAACAACAACAACATGAAGGAAAAAGTTATGCAGTCGGTCGCAAGAGGTCGCCACTTGGGGGCACCTCTGCGTGTAGAGATTTGCGCCACAGGCGTTGCACAGATAACACAAGACACCAATATCTGCCTCCTTACCTCTCTGCCTCCCTTCGTTCCTCCTCCTCCTCCTCGCTCCTCCGTTTTTGGCCATTGAATTACCAAACGAGACGATTGCATGCCAAAAACACAATGCACAATCCGCACAAAGACCCAAATAACTCAAATACTTTGATAGATAGATCTAAGGAATAGAACGGACATAATAACAAACATGATACGATCTATCGACTATCGAATATTACAACTATTGTGCAAGCATTGTTTTTATCAATCGCGATATTTATTTGAGAACTTTATGCCGAGGCAATTGCAATATTATTTTATGATCGACAGTGACAGATTTTTAATTTATCCATGTAATTGATATTAAAAACAAAATCATATTTTATAACTATGTATGTAGATAACCAGGGATTAAAATCCTAACCGAAACCGTAACCCTTAACCGGTAAAAACCGATTGAAATTTAAAATTTAAACTGAAACATTAAAAAAAAAAAAAAGGAATTTACATTTCACCAAAACCTTAAAACCGAAACTCTGTAAGCCGACGTAACCGTTTATAACCATTCCATTTGTAATGGTTAATTTCGATTAATCGTACAACCAAAAAAAAAACATTTTTAATTTTGATTTTTGATTTTAATATTGTTATGTTCATTTAGAATTTTTAGTTGTGATATTTATGATCTAATTTTCATACCACTGTTTTTAAATGAAATATTAAAATTGTTAAAATGTAACTAAACTATTTACATCAAAATGAAGAATATGTGAAAGAAATGTGTGAATGAAACATTAAAATAGTATGATCTTTTTAATTATTATTAATATATTATTAATATAACCGATAACCCATAACCTAAATGCGAACATAACCGAAGTCGTAACTGAAACCGATATTCGTTTCGGTTTTAATCCCTGAATATAACCAAGCCAATACTAAAATAAAAAGTTTAATATTTATTTTACATATGTTGGAACTATATAAATATATACAATATTTTAGAATCTATTAAATTGACAATTTTCCTAAATAATTTTGAATAATATCTGTTTTTGAATACAATTCGTAAATGTATTTAAGATTTTAAAACTCCTTAATCAATCATAAAGTTAATATACGCAACTTGAAACATGAAATTTACATTCAAATATATAAATCTTTCTTTTTACATTTTTATAAATTTTAAACGTCTCATATAAGAGATGCATAATTTGAATATTTGCCAAATTTAATTGAAATAAATATTTAAAATATGATATGGCATAAACAATAATTACACAACAATTGTTGACCAATTCTCCAAAACGGTGGCCAGGGGTAATAAGAAGAGAAGGGCAAGGGGGAGGCAGCTGTCAAAGCTCACACTGTTTACGTCATGCTCAATTTTCAATTAGAATTTTGTTGTTTAATTTACAAATCATGTGAACCAATTAAACACAAAACAACGACAGCAACAACAGCAACAACAACAAAGCCACGAACAAGGCTTAAATAGACTTTACTTGTTAACAATTATTAGGCCGAGACGAAGACAAAGACAGAGACAGAGACAGAGACAAAGACTCCCATTCCCATTCCGATTCCAATTCCGATTCCGATCGCGACTCCAACTGAGGCGAGAGAAGGCAATGAGCAATCAAAAGCAAATCAAATGATAAATGACAACACCAAAACACAACTAGCCTATGAATTGTACTACTATGGAGCAGGTCGCAAGCCAAACTCGAACCCGAACTCGAACCTGAAACCAAAACCAAAAACAAAACCAAGACGATGTCGATGTCGATCCATTAAGCCCCATAGCACCCGCCACTTGACGGATGAGTTTGAACTCACATGTCTGACCCAGAGCGACTGTGAGAGGGGAGTGTGACTGAAAGGGGGTGGGTGGAGGGGAAAGGGAAGGGAAGGGCGCTTCGCCTTATGTATCATAAGGCAAATGAAACTCACACCATGGGCAGCCGCATCCACAAATAGGGCCTAGACTCAGACTCAGGGATCCGAGAGCTCCATCTCCATTTCTGGAGCCAAGTTACACATTATTTGATAAATGGCACACAACCTTTTCGAGGTTGATTATTATGTTTTGTCTCACTGTGTTTCATTTTTGTTGCTGTGGGATTTCTATTTTTTTTTTCTATATTATTTCTGTTTGTTGATTGCCCTGCGGTGCTATAGCTACAGATCGACCACAAATTTAGCTACAATTTCAAACAGTTTCGTTTTTTGCCCCCTCCCTGACGTCTATTTTTTTTGTTTTTCTGTTTCAACCATAACGGGGCCTTCGTTACAAAATTGGCGAATTGAATTAATCGTTTCCATTTTGTTTATTTGTTGGTAATTAAACACCTCTGCTTTGATTTCTTATGTCTGCTGTTCAAGCCAAGCAAATGAATCATTTACATTTTGATTTTTTTTTCCAGTGTTTTTTAGATTTTTAATGTTGAATCGTTGTAAGCCATAAATTTTGGTTACGCTAGTGTGGCGTTATGTGGGGGCCATGGGAATCTTATATTTCTTCTTCAAATTGGGGTTATTTTTTTTGGTTTTTTCGGTTTTTCTACGCATAGCAAATGGCGCCTGTTGAGAAATTATTAGGGCAGAATTATGGCGAAATCGAATCAGCTAATGAAGTTTCTTTACAAGTTGTTTTTTTGATAGAGTAGTGAAAGTGCATTGAATTTATTATTCTGTTTGTGCTTATTATGGAAGGAGTATACAAATAGATATACAATAATTATTTGAAGTGAGAGTAAGAATAAAGCGAATTATCCTTATAGACTCCCATACACACACACAAATATAAACAATAATATTAATACAATACTATTAAGTGCTGACTGTATTTTTTGCTTTTTATTTCAAGTCATTTCTCTAAGTTGATAAGTCACTTTGCAAATAATTCATTTAATTAATTTAAAATAAGATACGGATAATTTCTATAAGGAAATAATATGCTTAAGCAGTGAGCTGTTTTAATTCAAATATATTGCAAATCTAAATTTCTCATCTGCAGTTTAAAAATAGTTGTAAGTTAACTTAATCAGTCCATACAGCAACATTCATAAATCGATCTTGAAAAGCACGTTTCAATGCCAAGTAAGGGCATTTGAACTTCAATGCGATCAGTGGAGCTCTCGATCAGTGTCTTCACTGTTGATTCAACCTTGTTTCTGTGCAGGTCCGCACAATTTTGCTATTTCAAATTTCAATTTATAGCAAAATGTTAGCAGCAGGTGTTCGGTTTTAAAAGACTGAAAACTTGGAATCGACACAGATGCAGCTCATCAGCTTTTGCTGATCATCATCAGCAGCGGCTCACGGTGGAGTGGAGTTCGAGTGGTGCTTCCAAAATAAAGCAATTTAATGTACGCCATTGGTGGTGTGCTGTGGTGTGATGGTTGGCCCCATTTGCCATACGTTAAGTAAGTATTCTTCTTTTATTTTTTGGGAAAGTTTTTGGCGTTTGAAAAATTCTGCAATGTCAAAATGAGGAAAAATTTGCATTAAGCCAGGCCAAAAGCAAAGGCAAAGGCAAAGCTTATTTCTAGGTTGTGTCTCTGTCTCTTTCTCTCTCTCTCTCTCTGTATCTCTTTCTTTCTGGGGACGCGTTGAGCGCCCTCAGGCATTCAATTACAATCGATTCTGGTGTGAAAAAGTTCAATTTCTTTTTAGCCAACTGCGACGACGACCCGTTCGCAGTCTGGGCTAGTAATGAGGAAATGGCAGAAAACGCAGTCGCAGTCGCAGTCGCAGTTGTTGTACAGTGAGACAGACGGACGTACAGTGGCCATATGGAAAATGCAACTCATGCACTTCCTAGATTGAACAACTGGTTGGCAACGCCGCTGACTTGGCTGACTTGACTTGACTTGACTTAACTTGACTTGGCTATGACTATGGCTCTCTCTGTGTGTGTGTGTGTGTGTGTGCAATATCTACATATGTGATTGCCATATTGTGTAGATAATTGTGAGCTCCCTTCCTCTTCTCAGTCTCCATCATCATATCAGTGAAGTGCTTAATGCTTTGTGACTATTCATGGGCACTCAAAGCAGCAGCAGCAGCAGAAGCAGCAGAAGCATTGCAGCCAACAGAAGCAGCTTCACTTGGCCACATATGCAAATCACACACAGGTGAAGTTCGACAGGCTGGCCACAAAAGTGCAGCACTCCAAATGGGCAAACACCATACACATACATACAAATACTGGCTCGGGGAGAAGGTGGAACTGGGTACTCAAGCATTGACAGTTGAGTGGTCAACGTTTTTAGCTGCACCACCACCACCATCAGCACCACTAACAGCAGCAACGGCAGCGTCAACAACAATAATTACCCACTTGCCTGCACTTGATATTAAAATCAGACAAAAGGAGAAAAATATATATGTATGAATATTTCTGTTCTTCTGCTTCACTCAAACGGGTCAAAAACAAAGCAACAACAACAAAAAAAAAACGTGCAAAAAAAATAAAGAGAACCGTGCAAAATTATCAAAAATCGTTCATCAAATTACCGAAAAGAGCGCAACGGGCCACTTAACGACTCTATTACGAAATGGCAAAAAAAAGAAGAGGAGAAGAGCTGAGAAGAGGAGGCGAAATAATAGAGGCACAAGGCGTTGCAAAAATTGCAAAAGCGTCAACACAAAAATTATTTTAAATTAGAACTCGAAACTACTCACGTTTTGCAATTTTCGCTTTTTGTGTGGAATGCCAATTGAAGTGTTAGGAAAATAAACAAACGGCTAGTTGCAAAAACAAAAACAAAAACAAAAACAAATGCAAAAATAAAACTGAAGCATCATCAACAACATTGTGTGTTGCACAGCAGGAGGTGGATGGTGGTGTTGTTGTTGTCGTTGTTGTTGTTGGTATTGGCGGGGATGGGGGCAATTGCCAACGGTAGCACTAAAACAACAACAACAACAACAATAACACGAATTCGATTGAAAACTTGCCTAAGCAAACTTCTCTTCTCTATTTGGTCTCTCACTCTGACACCATCTATCCAGCTATTGCCGTCTCCCTCTCTCCCGATCTTCCTCAGAGTCTGTCTCGCTTGCGCTTTTGGCGCTGGCAATCAACGCAAATAGCTCAAACGCCTCAAGTGTTTGCTGAAGATGTCACCCACACTTCAGGCTCTGAGGCTCTGAAGTCAGCCTTAGTCAAGTTCGTTGCCTGAGTCTTTTGTTTAGACAACGTCGCTAGTTTGACTTTTGCAATTTGGCACAGCAACAACAACAACAACAGCACAAATATTGGCAATATTTCGATGCGACTTCAGCAGTAGCTGAACTGCCTAGAAAACTAACTAAAAAAAAAAAAAATATCGCTTACAGTTAAATGGAAATTGATGCACTTAGCTGACTCACTCACTTCTGTTGCTTTTGTGGCATACGGGCCATAAGGTACTTGCTATATATACACACACACACACACACATAAATATATTTATATGTATGTACTACGTATTCGCATAGGAACAAGTACGAGTCGCCTTTTTTTCTAGCCAGCAACGTGACTTTGAATAAATTAAGTGCATATCATATGCATGCGGCTCTCTGTGCCACAAATAGAGCGAACGATGGTAGCGGCCTCTGTCTCTGTCTCTGTCTCTGAAGTAGCCACTGTTTGCTCATATTCTACATTGGAAAGGGATCAGAGCTTAAGCACAGAGCACAGCACATCTGAGCTTGGTTGGGTAAAGGTCACAGCAACGACTCAGCGCTGAAAGAACTTTAGAAAATGCTTCAAGTAAACTAAATAAATATTAACAATGTCGCAAAGAAACGGAGCAACTGGAAATGGAACTGAAACTGAAACTGAGCAAATGTCAAGTCAATTAGCTGATTTGCCAAAATTGAGTACTATATATCTCGAACATATATATATTTTAAATTTAACTGGTGTGTTCCAGAAAACTCTAGGGACTTCTATGATAAACTAATGTTACATTAGTTATGTATACAGGTGTGCTACAGAAATCACAACTGAAAGCCACAGAGCTTCGAGTGATTTAATTTTTTTAGCATGTTAAACAACCTTTTCGAACTCGGCTGCTAGGGTTGGCCCCTTCTCAGATAAAATTTCACAATGGTTTGTTTAGCAACTTTTTTAAGTTTATCATGACATAATAATAGGTTTTTATTTAATTTCTTATTAAATTCATATAATGTAATTTATTTATATAATAATTGATATTGTATAGCTTAAAAAAATGTATAACTTATTGGCTCGACAAACAATAAACGTTACTTGACAACTCTATATTCTAAAATTCGGAGAAAAAGTGTGACATTATTCTCATGGCATCTTTCAAAAATTTTCAGATGAGTTGACTGTGGCACGGAGAATTTAATTTATCGTGAAATTCAAGTGTAAGAGATTTTTGTGGCGCACCTGATACATTGTTTTAATTAGAATTTCAACAAATCTTTCAATTATTGGTATATTTTATTAATTAAGAATTAAATTAAAAAAATATATTATTATACATATAATTTTACGCAAATTTCCTTTTTCATTTTAGAATCCCCAGAGTCTTTAATTTTAATTTTTTTTTAATTTTAATGTCATATTTTTGAATTAATTATTGTGTCGTCTGCTTTTAGCCTGACAATAAATAAATAAATAGTAAATGTAAAAATAATTTAAATTCAAGTCAATACATTTTATAAAACGTCCACAAATATTTGCAATCGTCTAAAAGATACTGTGTAGAGAACAAAGAATAGTTGAAAATGAAACACATTTATTTAAAAGAAATGCTTATGTGTTGTCAAACTAAAGATCAATCAAGAGATTTCACCTGCAACATAAATGAACAAATTGAAGCATAAAGATTGTATATAAAATTGAAAGTTATATTATTCTCGAGTGAAAATCATAAAGCTGATGACAGTTTTTATAATATATGGCATTAGCAATACGATATCTAACACTTTTGCACTAAAAATTAATGAACTTTCGAAAAGTAAGTGCATGGAATTCGCTAGTTAGCCAACACTGGTTGTCACTGCTGGCTGGCTTGAGGTGATTTATGGGCATGGTAACCCGAAACGATGCCAAAAACTAATCACAACTTATGACTTTTGGATAACAATCAGAAACCATAACTCATTCATTTATAACTGGATTTGAGGAAACATGGTCCAAAAATTTAGATCATAAATGTCACAAGTGGATGATCGTTAAGGCACAACGACTGCATAAATATTTTGCTAAATTGTCAATTTAATAAATTGCAATTAATTAAATTTAATTAACAGCAGACGCGAGAGCAGATCAGAACCGATTGGCGATCAGCAAACGGCGATTGGCGATCGCAACGGGGCTCGAAAGTCTCGTTTTTATTATCAACAGTCTGACAAAATCAGTTGCAATGTGCCATAAGCTATGCCACTTTATGTGCAACATGCCAACAAATTTGTGCAACGCTACCGAGAATCCGAGAATCCAGAGAGGGCAAACCCCACCCAAAAGCATCAACTGATGCGTTTTAATGTCATTGAGCTTATGATTTCTTCAAATCTATTCAACTGGACAACTAACAAATTAAAAGTCACTTTAATTGCCACTAAACAGAGACAGAGGGGAGAGCGATAGAGTGAGTGAGTAAGTGAGTGAGTGAAAGGGGAGAGGGCTGCCTCAGCTGCAACCTCAACATGCCACATTCAACTGTAAACTGCCGTTTGCTCAAATATGCGAAATTAACAAGACACAATTACAACACACAAAACGCAGACAAACACGCCTAGACAACAACTTCTGCCCCCTCCCTGGCCCACTCCTCCTCTGTTGTGTTATCGTTTAGTCTATGGTTTTATTTTTATTGCACCAAGAGATGCGCCACACCAAACCAAACCACAGCACAGCACAGCATGCCCCACCGGGCCAGGCTCGGATAAACCAAGGTGTCCAGTGTGCAGTGCAAAGTTCCCAGTTCCCATTCGCAGCCTCAACTACAACTTGCTGCAGAAATTTGCGAGATTGTTATCAGCAACAGTCGCAGCAGCAGCAACAGGCAGCGTCAGGCTGCAGGAGCAACTGCAGCAGGCGACAGCGAGCTAAGCACAGTGCAACATAGTCTATAAATAATGTACTCAAAAATTGCAGCATAAATTGAAAGTGTGTAGGTAAAATAACTTATGTCTAGAAATTATTTAAAAAATTAAACATGTTTAGTTAAGTTTAGTTATTATGTCTATAATAGTACCCTTAAAGATTGCAGTATAAATTGAAAGTGTATAGGTAAAAGAATTTATTTGTAGAACATATTTAAATGTATTGTTTTTATTTAGTTAAGTTTAGTTATTTATATTTAAATGTATAGTAACCAGGGACCGTAATCATTATGAGTTATATTACAAAAATTACACAGTAATGATTATTTAAAGATTTTCAAGAATAATGATTAATCTTGAGCGAAAAAATAAAACTCACAAGTAATCATTATTTACAATTTGAATTTATTTCGCTTAAAAAAAACTTACTTTTAAAAAAGTTTATGTAATCATTTTTAAGATTTTTTTTGCGTTTTATGGGTCCCCTGGGTTTCCTTGAAAGGGAAATGCAAAATTTATTAGGTAAAATTCCAAAAAAACCATGAATTTAAAGTGAGTTATATTTTGAGTAAAAAAAACATAAAAATCATAAATAATGATTATTTGTCAGTTTTACTTTTTTCGCTCAAATTTAATCATTATCATTTGTTTTTATATGTATTCTAGTCTTTGAGATTTTTTATGTGAAAGAATTTCAATAATCATTATTTATGGTCCGTGATAATAACCAATACCTATTTTACCCTTTTAATTATTGCAACATCTGAAATCCTTAAATTAATCCATTTAATAAAATTAACTAAATACTCGTATCCATTTATAGATACTAAATAAATATTTTAGCATTGAAATTAAATTATAAGCCGCTACTCAAGTAATTTATTTTGCAAAATAAAAACACTACCTATTTTATCTTATTTTATTAAATAAAATGAATATTTAAGATAAATTTAAGCTTTACTATTATATTTGACTTCTATTTAGAGAGCTTATGCATTTTGGCCCAATGTGCGGAGGCGTTGCAGCTGACTGAAAGCATTGGCAAGGTGAAAACGCAATGGAAATGCGCATGCAAAATGGAATTTATTGTATAATTAGGATTTGTCTTATTGGTAATAAGCCGCATTAAACACAGCCGCCCAAGCCAATGTGCGTGGAAAACTGCATTTTCCATAGAAAATTTGTTTGTTGCACAGCTTTCTAAGCGACACATCGACACGTCTGAATGTGTGTGTGTGTGTGTGTGTGTATATGTGCACGGTTTTTTTCGGGGCGCGTCTCTTCATATTTCTGGACCTATGCGATGTTTGTAATGTAAGCTCATTACGGCATTACTGTTGTTGTTCTGCCAGTTGTTGTAGTTTTCTGTTCTGTTCTCATGTCGCCGGGGTGTCGAAATGTACAGCCAATTACATGCGACAACAAAAACAACCAAAAAAAAACAACAACCACAAACAACAGCAAAGTTGGTTGTCTGCCCCGCAGCTGAAAAGGAATTCAAGTCGATGGCTGTGGCAAGTTAAAAGCATCGAATTTCATGAGTTTCGATCGAGTCGCAGGCAGCACAGTTCGTTTCGGCCAGGTTGCGACCTCTTAAAGTCTTCTCAATCTCCTCTTCTATTGAACACTCATTGTGCGTGTAATTATATGGGCATGCTATGCGCTTAGGAGGATCTCTCTCCTGGCCACAACAACAACCCACAAAATGGGGTCGGTTGCCTGCTAATGAACATGCAAACCAAGTGGCATCTTAAATATGTGCAGTTCTGGTTGTACCACAAAATAGATAGATAATGGAGTTAACTTCTATCGAATTGGTGGATACGGGTAGGAGTTATCGAACTGAGTTTAGCAAGAAAATATTAACAAATAAAAGTCATATTTATGCATTAACTGTTGTAACTATAAATATGAACAGTTATCGATAACTATAAAGCAGGGATTAAAACACTAACCGAAACCATAACCTTTAACCGATAAAAGCTGTTTGTAATTTAAAATCGTAACTTAAACCGTAACCGTAAAAAAAAATTATTTTTTATTTTGAATTTTAATTTTCTTATATTTAATTTCATATTTTAATTTGCGATATTCCTGATCGAATTATAGTCATATATATTCGAACTTCCCTAACTCGAATCACCATTATCCACAGAATAAGTTCGACTTATAGAGACTTCGACTTATGGAATTTTTCGTTTAAAGTCTTTTAGAAAAAACTAAAATTTCATTCATTCATAAATACGTTTCAAATTGCAAATTTTTTTTGTTATTTTCAACAAAAACAGATTCCAGTTTGTTCAACACCTGTCGATATTCTCAAAAATTGGTTCTTTCGTTCTTTTCCTGTATCCAGAAGAAGTTCCCGATTCAAATGACATCATAATTTATTTTCCATTTTTTAATATAATGAAAACTCTTTTTGCTGAGATAAAAAGTTTTTCAGCGACTTCAATTTTTTTGGTCCACCGTCGGTTTCCTTAACTAATAAGTTTGAATATTTCTTTAAGCGACAAACATTTTAATACACGTTTTGGTGCCATGATAAATAACTGCATCTTGACCTCCTAAAATGGCAATTTTGCTATTTTATAGCTAGTTCTGGCTATGATTTATTTTATCTAAAGTTCTAAAACTTGAACGCAAGACGAAAATTAAGCAATTTTTTGAACGTTAAATAAAAAAAAAAGATTGCAGCTATTTTTAATGATAATGAAATGAAAAATTATTTTATCTTTGATTAAATCCAGTTAAATGTGTTATCGTTGGTCTATCGATATATGTTGCCTATCGAATGTAAGTCAATTGCATTCACATGCCCCCTTAATAGATACAGTTAATAACTTCCGCTTATATCGACATTTGCCCTCGACTTTTGCCTCTCACTTTACATGCAATCGATAATCGAAGCGAAATCGAGACAACGATGTGTGCAAAATGCAAATAATACTGAACATGCTTTGAACTATGGATCATTGCAGAAGTTCACATCACAGCAACTGTAGGTGGGCAATCAATTGTTGTTGTTGTTGTTGTTGTTGCTATTGTTGTTGTAGTTGTTACTTTTTTGGCCACGCTAATTTTGTTGACCTGTTGATTGTGCATGGAAATTGAAAATTATGAAATTATATTTTCTGCACCTACAAAAAAAAGCGCAACACATGCGAGTGCATCAATAACAATAACAACAACAAAACCAACAACAACAACAATAGCAATAGCAACAAATACATCATGTCAATCGTGATTTTGTTTGCTGGAACTTTAACATTTCATCGACGTGCCGATGTGATCCCATGTGCTGATGATGTTGATGTGTTGATCGAACTGAGCATCGACTCTTTGTTGGAGTCGGAGTCGGAGTTGGAGTTGGGATGGGAGTTGGGGCTGGAGTTGGGGCTGGAGTTGGGGCTAGGCCAAGCGAGGGCACGAATGCTGCACATGCTCCATGGCTCATCAGGCCACACGTCATGCATGCCCATATACAAATTCGCTGCGCCTGATTACAAGATCAGCCAGAGAGAGAAAGAGAGAGAGCGACAGAGTATGTGATCGAGAGAGAGAGAGGGAAGAGACCTAGCACTGGCCGTGTGACTTACCTACGAGGCTATGACCCGAACGTTCAAAATTTGTAGCAATGACCCGCGATTATGTTGCTCATTATGATGATCGCTCATAATGATAATGATGATCGGAAAGCTATTCGCACGGCCCAGCTCATTGGAATGATGCCAATGGCTTGAAATCAATTGCCAGAGCATAGCGCAAAAATAAAACAAACATCAGATAGACGAACTTTAAATACCCTATGAAATAAAAGAAAAGTTCATCTTATTTAAGTTTTAATAAAATTGCTTTGTTTTAGAAACGTTACTTGGAGAATTTAAAACAAATCTCATCGATTAGTAAACGAATCCAAACGTTTCTGACTTATTTAGTAATTGACAAATTTTGAAGGGTCATAAAACTGATTGGTTAGTTAAACAAAAAGAATTACTTTATTATGTTATCAAATCTTCAAAGAAAGAAATTAAAAAATATTCAGAAAAATACTTATTTGTGTATCAAATTTTAAGAAATTAGATAGAGATGCATTCATTAACCGATCATAATAATTTTTTTTTTTTAATTATTACGGTAATTTGGTTAATTGTCTTAATAAAGAAAAGTACAATTCAGTTTTAATCTTATGCTAGTTTCTGATCGAGCTTATGTGTATCTTTCTTTTCAAAAAAAAGTTTAATTATGTACTAATAACTAAGTATAGTGGCAAGAAATTAAATCGCAAACCGATCAAAATAATACTTTAAAATTAAAGTACGAATAATAAAAACTTGAATATTATCTAAAACCTAAGTATCACTAGCGCCTTAACTTATAAGACTTGTCAAATAAATAAATAAATAAAATTAGTCATAAATTGAAAGAACTCTTTAGCTAGGGTATTGAAAAAGATTCTTTTCGGCGCTATTGGCTGTTTATGCTACCCGTGGGGCAATGAGAATGCCAATGAGTTGAAGTTGACTCCAGTTGAAGATGACTTCGTTCCGTTCGATGCAGCAAGTGCAGTTGAAAAGTTCGCGGGAACGTTTTCACTCTGTGTGTGTGACGACTTGATCTTTAGCCATATTAAATTAGCCAAAGGCTAGCAAAAGACTTTAGCTAGTATGATTGATCAGCGCTCGTCTCGGCCGAT
The DNA here is from genome assembly GCA_035047525.1 of Drosophila quinaria. Taxonomy (NCBI): domain Eukaryota; kingdom Metazoa; phylum Arthropoda; class Insecta; order Diptera; family Drosophilidae; genus Drosophila; species Drosophila quinaria. Next base: position 444,058 of record JAWNPO010000510.1, on the reverse strand, counting down.
TATACATACAGTCAGAGAGTCAGAGAGTCAAGCGAGTTGATCAGGTCGAATTTTGGTCGGACTTTGGTTTCGTTTGGATCGGTTTGGATCGGTTTGGGTCGCGTCGCATTGCATGCATAATTTGATGTGTGTCGAAGTTGTGATCCAAGAAGTTCATGTACAAATTGAACGTATACATATTTCTGCATCATCATCATCATCATCATCTGCTTCATCTTTAACTCAATTTGTTATTGAGTTATTGACGGCAATTGAAAGCAAAACTTTTGGGTTCAAGCAAATGATGTGCACGTTCTGGCTTAAGGTTAAGCATGATATGATATAAGGTGTGCATTTCATAAGGTTACAATTAATTTCCCAGCTCAAATATCAGTTAGGCATAGGAAAACTTCAAAATATCTCCTCTTATATCTACCAATATCTATATTTAAACTGCCCCATTTGAAAAAGAATTAGTATTAATCACACACACAACTCAACTTTCATATTTCAAATCGTCGATTGCATCGATCTATGATCAATTTTAATGGGGTCCCGATTAACTGGGGGATCAAAATTTCTATGCCTTTGGCCAGGTTATAAACAATATTGCTATTGATTGCAACTAATTGTTGAAGAAACCTAAAGAGATTTATCAAACGCCCATAAAAACTATATCAACAGCATAGCCCCCAACTAAACCCAACCCAAGCGCTTCGAGGGCTACAGTAATCATTCAAAAGCTAGAAATAAGACCCCGAAATCGTTTATAAATTATGAAAATATACATAATGCATATAAGCATGAGTTCAAAGCGAGCCGTTGTCGATAGACATAAAGAAAACAACAACAACAAATTATGAAAAGCTCTTTTTATGTTGTTGATTATTAATTTATTAACTAAGAAAAAATAAAAAAAAAAATATTCAGATTTCTGTGTCGCGCTGCCGTTTTTGTATTTTTTCGATTCGTTTCATTTTTGGCTGTCCATTTGTTGGCCACAATAATTAAATTTAGATTAAGTTTAGAAACGAACTGGCAACATCGTCCACAGTAGTTTAATATATGCAAATTACAAGCTGAGGACCCGACCCCCTTACCCTTACCCCTTACCCTTTGGGCCCCGTAAGGCCCTCCTCTCGTCATCTTCCTCGCACTCAAGTTGACCCAAGTGGATCGCATCTACTGTCGACATTGAGCCAAAGCCCTTTAAACGTGACGAATCGATTCCAAACTAGACATTGAACACAACGTTTCTAGGCTTGTTTTTATACCCTGCGGGTATATTCAGTATGTTCAAAAGTATGTAACAGGGACAAGGAAGCATCTCCGACCCCATAAACTATATATATTCTTGATCATCATCAACAGCCGAGTCGACGGACAGACCGTATGAACGATCGGATCTCAGAGATGGTAAGAGCTAGGACCATCAAATTTGGAATGAAGACTCCTTATTATGTCAGACAATATCAGGTTTAATTCAGGGAAATAAGTCAAAATTTTCAACTTTTTTGCACCAACGTGTGTAACAACATGCTTAGAACCTAATCACCCAGTTTCATCACGATTGGGCCATAAATAGTGAAGATATTAACAATTTTCTCTAATAATTCTCTCTTGCAATTCTATAAATAGAATAGAATTAATGGTCATTTATTATTCATTATTTTTTATTCTTATTTTTAAAATTGGTTCAAATCATTAATCAAATTATACATGTAAGGGTATATAACAGTCGAGTGCACTCAACTGATCCGCTTGCTTTTTTTTTTGTTCTCCTCATCTTCTTCTTAAATTTGTAACACATATCTCATAACTCTATTTTTCGGTGGTGGCAGAAGCAGGTGGTTGGGGGTTTTTCATTTCATTTGGTTTATGGACGAGCAACGCCCATTTTCTCAACTTTTCGACTTTAATCGTCTAAAGTTTCAAGTCGTTTGTATAATTTTATTACAAACGCTTTCCATTTTAACTAGCTATTTTTTCTCTCGATCTTTTAAACTGAAATCCCAGACAAACTATCGCCCTGGCTCGCACTCGTGGGCGTTGCTAATTAGTGTTGGAAAATGCGCTCATTTTGATTTGTGGAAATTTATGTTCAAGAAATTACAACGTTGTTTCCACTATGGTTTACGATGTGTGAGCTTTGGGGCTGAACGCATTTTAAATGAGTCCATATTCGGCTGTAGGTTTTTAGCTGTTGTAGTTGTTGTTGGTGTTGGTGTTGTAGTGGCTTGGTTAGTAGTAGGAGGAGTCTGAGACTTAATTAAGTAAAACGAAAATGTTTTTAAGCATTTGAAATATTTATAACTGCGGGCAGTTTTGACAATTTTATCTGTATTTACTGATAGTTTATTTAGCAGAAGTAGTAGTAGTAGTAGTTAGATAAATGAAAGTAAGGGAATTAGTAGTAGAGGTTGATAGTAGGATATATTAGAAAAGGGAAAGCAGTTATTAAAGCAGTAGTAGTAACACTAATAATAACATTAAAAATATCAGTATTAAGATAAAGTATTTTTAATAATAATGATTATTGAAATGTTTTTACATTAAAAAATCAATGAATAAAACACATATACAAAAAAAATAATAGTGCTGGTCAAATTTGAACGAAAGAAATAAAACTCACAAATAATCATTTTTGATGATTTATATGTTTTTCGCTCAAAATAAAACTCACTTTTAATTAATGGCTATTGTGTAGGATTTTCTCAAATATTTTTGCATATCCCTTTAAAAAAACGCAGGGGATCCATTAAACTTATAAAAAAGTATGTAAAATGATTACGTTTTCTTTTCTAAGAGTAAGTTTTAGTTTGAATGGAAAAATAAAAATCAAAAATAATGATATTTGTGAGTTTTATTTATTCGACTAATATTAATTATTGTCTTATATAATAATATTTTTTTAATTAATACTAGTAATAATTAGAACTAGCCCCAACCCCCCCCTGCCAAACAATTTTTTTCCCCCCCCCCCCCCCCCCCGGGCGAAAAAAAAAATCATATCATATAAAAAAATAAATAATTTTATATTATAATAATTTTTTTTTTTTTAAAATATCACATAATATCATCTACGCTCCTCTCTCATTATCATATTATCATCACCACAAAAAAATAAAAAAAAAAAAAATATATTATTTTTTTGTCGCGCGGCCGGGCCGCGCCCCGCCCCTTCTTCCCGGCTCGGGTCGGGCCGGGCCCCCCGCCTCTTTACCCGCCCGGGCCGGGGCGGGCCCGGGCGATATTTTTTGGCCCCGCCCGGCCGGGCCTTAAGAAGGAGGCCCGTGCCCATCTCTAATTAGAACTATTATTACAAGTAGTACAGGTATATTAAATAGCAATAGTTAAAAGAAGTGCTGACAGTTGTATGAATAGTAGTAAGAAGCGTCTCAGTATTAATTTTGTAAGCTACTGAAACTCCTGTAGTCCCCATTGTATAATTAGCCTAAAAAGTTAAAAATTCTAAATTTATTTTAAAAGTTAAGTTTTACATATGTACATACTTTGACAAATTCCAACACTGACATGGAAGTGCTTTTAGCAACACATCTTAAAATTAAAAAAAAAATAAATTGTATATATAAAAAAAAGTTTTTACAAACTCATAGGTAATACATCTATAATATTAGAAAAATTTTAAAAAATCTAAGATGAAATTATGTTTGGGAAATAATAATATTCGTATTTAAATATTTCCTTACTTAAATGACGCAAAAATAGTGCGAATCTTTTTCATTTTTGTTTTATTTTACCTTGCATAATAATATATTTTTGTTATAAATATACTTCTTTTAGTTTTTTTTTTTAAATTGTCATAAAGAATCTTCTCTGATCATCATCTTTAAAAAACGTTCTATAAAATTAAAAATACTCCCTTCGTATTTCTTTTAAAATAATTTTATTTAGTTAACTATATATAAGTTTTGGTTCTTTTATTAATCTTCTTGACATTTGTCTTAGCCATTTCCAGCATAAATGTAGCCCAACGGCAGCTTCTGACCAAGTTGGACAACGAACAACGTTGTCGTGACGCCTTAACAACAATTTAAAGCATTTGACCGAGACTTTGAAATGGAAACAGACAAACATTTCAGCACCTGGCTTGAAATGCGCAGTACTAAATAGTGGCTGCAAATGCAATTCAAAAGACGTCAGTGCCACCGCCCCACCCACCGTAACAACATACCCTTCCCGCTCTCTCTCTCTCTCTCTCTCTCTCTCTTTCTATATCTCTCCCGTTTCTTCTATCTTTTGCTCATGCTTAGCAAATGCACAGTAGTTGTAATTAAAAACGAGCAAGTCGTAAAAAAGCAGAAATCAGTTGAGAACAGGTTGCTCTGCTCTCTATGAAGATGATGTACCTCACACACACACAGATACACACACACACACACATACGATTTGAACGGGGCGTAACGCGTTGAGTAAAATTAATTTTCCATATAGCCAGGAAGAGGGTCGGTCTCTAAGTTGGAGACTCTCTGACTGACGACCTGGTCGGCAGGTTGGCAGCCTTCAATCACTCGCAAAAATGTGCTAATTGCAATAGAAAGACAATTTCTATCGTAAAAATTTTCCAAACTAATGAAGCAAAAATCTGAAAAATGAAAAAAAAAAAGCTAACGAAAACTAAATTAACATCAACAACAACAACAACTAAAAGTAACATCAACAACTACAACTTAGTTAGTTTGAAATGGCGACTGGCAAAAATTAGTTGTTGAAAATGAATTGCACTAATATCGAATTTCACACTGTTGCGCTAATGGCCGAACGGCAACAACAACTATAACAACAACAACAACCACTTGCAAACCAGTAGAGTACATACGTACATTAACAACAACAGCAACTAAGGCAACTGCAACAGTTGTCAGACGGCAACAACAAAGCGGGCAGCAAAAATAAAATGCAATCAACATGTGTTTTTTTTTACTTCTCTTTACGTTGCTGTCGTTGTTTTGTTTTGTTTTTGCTAATGTGCAAAGCGCTGATTGGACGAAACCTGACCGCAAAATGGAAATTATGATGCGGCCCCGTTTGAGTAAAGAGCACAGCAACAACTGAGACGACAGCAACAACTTCAACAACTTGTCGACAAGCTGTAGCGGGTTTCACTTTTTTTTTTTCTTTTTTTTTTTTTTGGGCCGAGGAGGTTTCTCAGTTTGAGTTTGAGTTTGAGATTGCGAATTCCCAGTGCAAAGCCAGCCAATAACAAACTATAACTAACAACGTAAACTGATATCAAGCTGCAAGTTTATTGGTCAATCAATACGGCTACCATACACACACACACACACTCAAACGCACACACACCCATCTGATTGAGTTGAACAGAGAGAGGACACGATCAGTCCAAACAGACAGACATATTTATGCTTGTGCTGATGATTAGAAAATGAAGCTTTCAGCTATTCAGCTTTATTCAGTTTAAGCCAGAAATATTATCTATGCCAAAGAAAATCAGAAAAACCAAAATAATTTTACTACAGTATACGAATAAGCAGCTTTCAATATTGCGAAACTTTATTTATTTCATTCTAAGCTTGATAAGATATTCAGTTCACGAATAGAGTTTAAATGGCAGCTTTTCACAAAAATTTATTTAATCAAGGTTAACAGAAAGAAATCTTTGCAAGAATAAAAGAAAACAAAATTAATATAGATTTGAAAAGCCCTTTAACGCTTTAAACATTTGTTAAATTCCAGAAAAATTGGAATATTGTTAATTTTTTAAAATGCTTTTTTTTAAGTAAAATCTATGAGCAAAAATACCATTAAAAACGATCCAAATACTAAATATCGAACTTGTCAAATAAATATTGAGTAAATATTAATTAAAACTGAAATAAATTTATTAAATAATAAAAAAATCCGACTTTATTCTAAATAATTGCGTATTCATTCAACTAATTGCTTGGGTTAGTCAGTGTTCAATTTGTGCAGGTTTCACTGTATGCATATTGTATGCAATGTCTTTTTAGCTGGGCTGTCACCTGTTATAGCTGCTTTGGCTAAAGATTTACTAAGGCCATTAAATGCCAACTGGCAACTGGCAAAATCTGCAATCGATTCGCATGTATTACCAACTTTTGCTTTGCCTAATGATGAAATTATATGAAGACACAGACTCCAAGCTTCAAATTCGCCTTCAATTTTGTGGTCATGGCGTTTTCGAGTTGTTGTTGACAACGTTGTTATTTTTGTTGTTGCTGTGTCCGCCCAAAAAAAAAAATAAATAAATAAAAAAATAACAACAACTACAACTTTACGATTACATTAATTTATGTAACTTATTACGCGCTGTACATACAAACAAATCATTTGAAAAATAGCGAGGCATTTAATTGGCTTCAATTTGCTGTGGTAGGTGGAGTCAAACAACATGATCGTATTAAGTATTAAAAAAAATGTTTCAAGAGTTGAGAGAATTAAGCATAGAACTCATAGAATATAGTAAAAATACAATTGCAATAGCAGAAGGCAAAAGATTTGTTAAAATTCTACCTAAATCTTATGTACTTTAGCGCTAGGAAGAAAAACGAATACATACAAAATTGTGGAACAAAAATATGTAGCATAAAATAAAATAAATAATGTAAAATAAAGTATTTACTATGAAACGATTATAAAATTATTAATATCACATTAAAAGTGTTCTACCGAATAAGGTAATTGTGCATTGTAAATTTTTTTATGAGCGTAAATTGTTGTAATACAACTATTGCATCGTTTAAGAATTCTTTGCTTAGGTAGCAAGCAAAAATAATTAATATAAAATTATAAACATTTATATATTCATAAAAAATTAAATAAATTTAATGCCTTTTAAAAATTATGCATTGATAGTATTTTATGGACATAAACTGTTTGAATGCATCACCTTAGAAAATCTTAGAAGATTTCCACAGAAAAAATACTAAAACAAACAAAAAATTTAATGAATATTCAAACAAATATAAACTAATTACAAGGCTCATAAAATTGATTAAAATTTGTGTATTGAAAGAGTTTTATGCTTGGACGTTTCAAAGGCATCATAAAGTCGCACAACACCGATACGAGTATGCAACTGCAGAATTTGCTGCATTTGGTCGGCGCACCCAAGCTGACCCAGAGCGAGAGCCAGAAACGCAATGCAATGCGATGGAAATACCATGGAAATGCAATGGCAACCAACTGCTAAGGAAGAGAGCCCACAGATAGATATAGAAACTTTCCATTCCGACTGAAAAATGTTATCAAATCACAGCGCACAAACGAGCGACCACAAAACTAAGCAAAGCCAATTTTAGCTCATATTAACCCGCAGCACAAAGGCCAAACTAGCAACCTGGCAGAATGGCAATAACAACGGCAACAACTGAAAAAGAAGAACAGCAAACGGGCTGCAAAACGGGCCATGGTACGGCCTCTGGCCACAGACGGTTTGGGACGGTTTGGAGCCCATTTCAACTTTCTCACGCACTTCAAATTTCAATTGGCAATAAATGTAATGCAAAGCAACACTTTAAATCATTGCGAGTTGGCCAACAACGCCAACACCAATAAGCCAAGGTAACAGCCACACTCTGTGCTTGAATGTGGCACAGGTTCTCCATATAAATGTGCAATATTTTTAGTGGCCCAAAAGATGCAACAACAACAACAACTGAAGAATTCTTATGCCACTTTTCGCCTGTAGATGGCGTGGGTTGACCAAGTACTTGGATGCTCCTCTCTCAACTTCCAACTGGTAATTAAACGTTAAACTCTAATTGCCATTTCTTTATATGCACCCAAAAATTTGCAAGTCATATAAATAAGAAAAATCTCAAAAAGAAAGAAGAAGAAGCTGAAGTTGAAGAAGAAGAAGAAGAGGAAGAAGAAGAGTATACTTAGCATATTCAATGGACTGGACGCTAATGCATCCATAAATCGCACACCCAACCAGAGAATTGAGACTGAGACTGGGACAGAGACTGAGACGGGACAAGACCACAATGGTCGGAACACTCGTAAGGCCAAGCAACCATCCAAATACATTAAATTATATCTTGGCGCACCTACTTATATTTTATTAGAGTCCATAGAAAAAGCCTAAGATTCAAAAAACGAGAATTTAATACCCTGAATTTAGTAATCAGTTCTAATTAAATCTAAATTAAATAAAATAAAATAAAGAAATTTTAGAAATAAAGCATAATTAATAAAAACAATTTATGTTATTTCTTAAGCTTGCTTAATAAATTAATAAAAAAGAAAATCGATTGGTTTTACACATTTAATTTATAAATCTAAAAGGATACAAAAATAAATTAAACTTTAATGCAAATATAATAATAATCCTCTCAAAACGTATATTACCATTTTGTAGGGTATACAAAAGGAGTGCCATAAAGAAAACGCTTAATAGGACTTTAATGTTGATTCACTTAAAAAGCGAAATTTTAATGCTAGCTGTAAAATATCATTTGGCACATTTAATGCGCCCAGATCGAACATTAATAGGCTGCATTTTTAGTTTGATAAATCAGACAGCAAGTGTTATATAAATAGCTTTGTTTAAACATTAAGCTATTATTTAATATACGAAATCAAGTGAATAATTATTAAGGCGAAATCAAAAGAAGTTTGATTAAAGTCTGAAGTCTAATTTAGATTAATATTAATAGACATGTATGTACTTGTAATTTAAATTAATCTAAATATAAAACAAGCAACACATAAATTAAATCAGAACGCAGGTGTTTAAAAAGAGTTTAGTTAAACATTAATTAATATATTAAAAACATTTCACATAAAAAAAAGCTAAACTAAAAATCAATTAATACTTAACTTATTAAGGCTAATCTTAATACCTGTACATATGAAAATCATTTTTTTAATGTAAAAGCAAACCATTTTCATTTAAGGGAACTTGTTAAATTTAAGAGGTTAACAGGTCTCACTTCTCACAGTTGACTGAATTCATGGACTTTTTAGTCCAAACTAAGCAACAAGAATGAGATTTTCGAGTGTCTCGAAATGATTAACTTATGGACAAAACAGTAAAAGAGCAAAGGAATATGTACGAAGGGAATGGAATGGAAAGGAAAGGTCACGTTCGAAATGATCGCGAACTTGAACTAATTTACATAAAGACAGAGTCAAGAGCTGGATTGAAGCTGAAGCTGAAGCTGTCTGTCTGTCTGTCTGTCTGTCTGCCAGCTCCGATGAGCTCATGAGAGAGCTGGGAGACACAACACCAGACTGAACGACGCGTCTGGGACAAATGACTGACAGTCGTTGGCCTGCGGCTGTTGCCACAGCATCCAGCGCAGCAGCTACTTCAGTAGCTAAAGCCGACAGGATGATGGCAACAACAACAAAACAACTAAAAGCACAAAACCAAAACAAAAACCAAAACCAAAACAAAAAAAAAAAAAAGAATTTCTACCAGCTTTAACTTTGAGAGCAAACCAAAAACAAAAGACGCACGGCCCTGGCAATGACTTTAACTGTGACTCTGGCCTCCAGAGTACACAGTATCCAGTACTCAGTGTCAGTCCCTGTATTCTCTTCTCCCCCTGTTTACACCCCGTTGCCCTCTCCAAAATGGGTAAATGCGCGTTAAATGATGCTTTCGTTGCGCATGCGCTCGAGTGGCAAGCGAATGTTGCCTCCATTCCACTATTCCACCATTCCACCATGGGAGAGCCAAAACGCCGACGACATTGCGCTCGTAAAAATCACGAATTGATGGAGTGTTCAAAGAGCGATCAGCAAATCATTTTCAGGCCGCGCAAAATTGCCGAAACATATGCAGATGAGAAGCGTGGTGAACGTGAACGTTGCTGCTGCTGCTGCTGCTGCTGCTTCCTGAGCAGCCACTGCCACTGCCACAACCACTGCCACAACCACCATCCACAGTAGGAAACTCTACAATAAGTCCCTCTCAGTTCCCACTGAGGCCCTCAGGTGCACTTGGTGTTTGTTGTTCAACTGACTTCGCTCCACTCGCATGCAAAATGCATTTACCTAAACTTAACAATTACAACTTTAATATACGCTTATTGGAAGAAGACTTTTTAGTGAAATAGTGGAGCTCAGCCATTATTCTATGACCTCATATTTGTTTATAATAATAAATTTAAATAAATTTCTTTAAATTATTTAAATATTTTTGCTAAAAACTAAAATACAGTCATAATAAATTAAAAGACTATATAATAATTCTAATATTTTTTTATTAGATTTAAAGTTTTTAAACATTGAATTAATTTAAAAACGGAATTACAAATATTGAAATTTACATATGTTTATTTATATTGTCAATCCTTATCCCGAACATATGTGTAAAATTTGAATTAAAGAAAAAGATAAAGTAGTCAGTCAGCAGGTACTGATTACTTATCCATCACAAATAAATAAGGGATTACATACTAATGAGAACTGCAAATTTTGTATTAGATGTAAATTTAACAAACATTTTGAAAAATTCACTATCTCGTTTTGTTATGATTTGTCGAAATTGAATTTCTTAAACCTTTTCTAAAACCATTTCGGCTAAATTTAGCGAATTTATATCACTTAGAGTTGATGAGTTAAAGTCCGATAAAGCGGAAAACGATCATTTTCAAAAACTGTTGACTAAATTCAAGTGAATAAATGCATATCACTAAATGCTAAAAAGTAAAAAGTTAAAACCGGAACAAGCCTGAATGTTATGATTAAGTTTATTTTTTGTTGTCAAATTCATAAATTAACTATTCGGCTTTTTACAATATAAATATATATCCTTACTAAATTGAATGTGTTAGCTAATGATCCTTTCTAGTCGTAGAGTAAAAGTAAAAATCAATTCACACTCGATGCCTGCTCTGACGTTCTTCTAAGCTTTTGTTATTTGCTTTTGGGCTGCTGTTGCTGTTGTTATTGTGGCTGTTGTTGTTATTGCTGCTGTTGTTGTTGTTGCTGCTGCTGTTGTTGCTCTCTCTAGTGCCGTGGCAATGGAATGCCACTTGTCTGTCGTTGGGTTGATGCCTGCACTGATCTTTTGGGTGCCTTGCGGTTCGGTTTGCTGCTGAATTTATGAAGGGTTAGAGGGCGCAATGCTCGATGAGCCGTTGAGTTGCAGTTGCAGTTGGAGTTGGAGTTGGAGTTGAGTTGAAGTGCCTCCTGACTCAGACTCAGACTGAGTCTTAGACTGAGACTCTGACTTTGCAGCAGTTGTAAGCGTGGCATAGCGAAATGATTTACATTCGCAGCCAACATAAATTTCACATTGCAGCCGTGTAACGACTTTGCCAAGTCTGTCTCTCACTCGCCATCTCTTTTTACAGTGGCACCCAGGCCACAGGCAGGATCCATCCTTTTAGTAATTAATTCTGTAATTTTATGCATATTTTTAGACTACAATTTGCCGGTCATATCGATGATATGGCCGTTGATAATCGCCAAGACCAGTAGCCCGAAACACACACTCCACACTCTAATAATAAACTCTATCATTTTCATTTTGCCACAATTTTGCTGTTGCTATTGCTGTTGCAGTTGCAGTTGCACAACACGGTGGCATGTTGCAACATGCGCTGACCCTTTCTTGTCCAGGCTCTTTCCACTCTTCCCCCCATTTCCACTTTGCCCATCCGACCTGCAATTGCCATTGTCGTTTTGTTCATGTCGTCTTTCAGTTTGGCTTCTTCTGGCTCGAAAAATATCGATTACATGTGAGACGCTTGCTGGCTCTCAGCTCTCAGCTCCCAGCTCACAGCTTTGGAAATGCAATTCCAATGAAAACAGTTAAATTCCGGTAAAAAGGTCTCCTCCAGCATGCGAACGCGAAAACGTCGAACGTTCCACCCAAAGTGGGACCATGGTGGTCCCAACGATTATCATGAATTGATCTGTAAGATGTCAAAGCGCACAGACGCAGACGCAGCGAAATGTGGCCAAAAGAATGGCCAATGTGGAGGTCTCTAACACACACATGACCAATCTCCCAGCCTCCCAGTCTCACCACTTTGTCTGCTGGTCCACAGTCTGCCCGTTCCCATGTAAGCCAAAGCCAAAGCCAAAGTCATAGCCAAAGTTGAAGTCACAGCCAAAGTCTAAGCCCAGTTCAGCTGGCCGACACACACACACACACACACACACACACACACATGGGCACACACAATGTTGTTGTTAGAATTGTGCGCAGATAACAGCAAAATGTTGGCAGCACTGTTGACATTATGAATGACAGCGGTTATTTATTATGTCTTGAATTCTCCTTAGCGAGGGAGAACTGCAGCCTATGGCTGGGAAATGCAGCCAGGAGTCCAATTCGAAGTACAGGCATATCGAATATTTATCGAGTCGCAAAGCTCTATTAATGGTATGTCAAAGTCTAGGCTAATGCATTCAAATAATATTTATTTCGAATAGATTACAATATCTATTAAAACTAATTGAGAATTAGCTACTGCTTATAGATAACTCCAGATTCATTGTTATAAATATGTTATCGGATATCGAGTTAATAACAATTCGCTGCAAAAATAACATATTGACTAGTAATTAAACTATCAAAAGACTTTTAATTACAATATATTCGATTATCTATCTATGACTACTCTGACAATCTCTAATTTTTTAAATAATACTCACATTTCTAAAATATATTGACTGTTTTATTGTCTATCGAATTAATTTGTTTTAATACCAATTAAGAATTAGCTGTTGCTTATCGACAACTTAAGATTTTTTGTTATTAATATGTTATCGGATATCGAGTAAATAACAATTCACGACAAAATTCGACTAGTTATTAAACTATCAAAAGAATTTTAATTAAAATATATTCGATATTTATCGATGACTATTCTAACAATCTCCAATTTTTGAAATGCTTCAAACGTTTCTAATATATATTGACTTTTTTATCGTCTATCGCATTAGTATCGAATTAATTATTAAATATTACTACTTCAATAAATCAACTGATTGATATTTATAGCTGAACAAATATCGATTTTCTATGATATCGAGTAAATTTGAAACTCATATCTTAACAATTTAACAGTCTTTTGCCTGATCAAATTTTACGCTTCATTTACTCCAGCTGAAAATTGCGTAACGAAAGCCAAAAAAAAATGTAATAATAAAGAAAAATCTGACAAACTGAAAAGCAGAAAAACTGAAATAACAGCGCCACCTTCTCCTCCTCCTCCTCCTCATGCATCTTCAGCTCTAACAACCGTTAAGTGGCAGGCTCGACTTCATTAGATTGTAATAAACGCGCGCTGGTTACAGCCCCAAACAACAACAACAACAGCAACGGCAACGGCAACAACAAAAACTGACAGCAACATAAAAAAGTTAAGAAAAGTCTAAGCTTGGCTTATAAATGCAATTTCGTTCGCACAAACTTCAATGGACTTCATTAAAATATTCGAAACACAAGCAGTTTAGACCCCCTTTTCACCTGCCACTACCACCACCCCCCTCCCCCTAGCTCGTTTGCCTCCCAAAAACTTGTCAGACGCACTAAAAACGCGACTTACACTGCACATTGGGCGGAATTGTCCTTTTTTTTGGCAAAAACCTCTAAATATAGAGCTAGAAACTTGAAATTTGGCATGAACCTTAGTTAGACATATGGAATTTGAATTTTTTTTATAGGTTTGGACCACATTTTCATCTCCCTCACCCCATCCAACTATATAAAATCCTATTGTTAAGCTAGAGACTTGAAATTTCGCATAAAACTTTATTTTATTTTGTTTTTTAGTCGGACCTGTGAAAAAGAATAATATTTTTAATGAACTTAAATGTAAAGAAATATATTTAAAACTTTGCACGTTTGCTATGTAGGCTAAAGTATAATTTAAAATTTTTTTCTGACCTAACTGACCCCTGGGAAAAATTCGATTTTCTAGCATAAAAGCACAATTACTTCTACGGAAATATTTCGAAATACCGCAAAATTCCGCTTTTCATTTACACTCTACATCAGCGGTGGGCACGAAATCTGAATTCCTTGGCAGCCGCTGGCTCCCGGAGCCATTGCTCTACATAAATATATACATAACAACACATACTACCACATAAGCACTTTATACAATCCACGTGTATCTAGCTAGATAAACTCCACGAAGCACAACTATATTGAGGTTAGACTCGATAAAACTATTAATAACATTGAAAAGATAAAAAAACAAAAGCTCATAGTATTAAACACATATATAACTCTTTTCTACATACCTTGATGTTCATTTTCCATTTTAAATTATTTATAGTTCGCCAAACCCTTCAAACTGTCAGACTGTCAAACATAGTAGAAATTTTTAAAGGGTTGCATAATTAAATTTAAATTTAATGTTTTCGATGAGGAAAAAATAGTATAACCATAAAAATATAAAAAAATTAATTTAGTGTTCTTGCCAAAAACCAGGGAATTCCGCCCAATGTGCACTGGTCACTGTGTATGTGTGTGTGTGTGTGTGTGTGTGAGCGGGAGAGCCAAAGAGCGAGCAAGCGACAGAAAGAGAGAGAGCGGGCGAGGGGGTGAGTTGGCAGCCAGGCAGCGAGTCGAGAGTTCAGAGGTCTAATTGAAAATGCGCAAAATTGAAGAAATATTGAGAGAGCTCTGATAGCCAATACATATTCATATACAAACACAAACACATGTACTGATATCTATACTTACGATATATGTATGTGTGTACACTGTACATATTTATCCATTGCCATTAGAACTCAATTTGCTCGCACGCATTCACAAAGACGCCCACAAGCCAACAGGTAAATCTGCTCTCTCCCCTCTTCCCTCCTCCCTCCATCCTCTCCCATCTTTACTCTTCTCTTTTATCTCTTCTTTCCACCTCGCTCTGTGAGTTTCTCTGGCATGCAAATTTATAACACGGCGGGCAAATTGGGGCCAACTTGTGACAATTTACGATATTAATACTAAATATTTGTGCCCCGTCGTGATTTACGCTCCAAAAGCAACAACAACAAAATACCAAAAATATACAGGCAAAAATATTTGTAAGGATTATTTTGAGCTTTATGCATTTTTATTGTTTGCTTGCCATAATTTCAGCGCTTAAGCGTTGCCAGACATTGCGATTCATTGGAGACGTTGCGCATAAAGTGGAGCAGCCCATAAAATTTTACGATAATTGCAACCCGGCGAGCCACTGACAAATGAAGTGATTTTAAATTTAACATTTGCCCGATTGCAAAATACCCCCACAACATACAAGTATACATACACACACACATACATACATACATATCGATATGAATTTCTTTATTTTTCCATCTCATATTTTCGCATGGTTTAATTATATATACGTTTCCAAATCTTGAGACAAGGGCCAAGCGAAATTTTAATGCCGCGCCCCTTAAACACATTTAAATGAAATAGTCACAGTTGGCTCAACTAGAAGATACCCTTTATTCCTGTTAACTGCAAAGGTTTCTTTATTATTATTATTTTTTGTATATAAATTAATTATCGGAAATTATATAAATTTTTTAAAATGATCGATAAAAAGAATAAAAATATGTTCTAATGCAGTTTCAATTTAATACAAAAAACAGTATTTAATTTTCTCAATTGTTATCCAATTTTTAAGGCTCTCTATAACTGCCCACTAAACCCATCTGCACGTTTCCAGGGTATGTAAAATAATCATAAAAATTTCACCCAAAATGTTGTGCGAGCGCGTAGAAATTTCGAATCGCAGCAATTAAGAGATCAGAGTTACGAAAAAAAATATCTGTTCACTGGGAACCAAAATAAATTCAAAATATGAGGCGGTCGTAATGAGAAACCTTTTGGGTCAATGAATTTGTTATCATCAAACTGTAACCGAAACGAGCGTCATGCACATTTGCATGCCATGGCACGCAAATTACAAAAATTCGAAATTTATGAGACCAAAAAACAACATCAGCAATAATAGCAACAACAAACTTAACTTTAATAAGCACCACAAGCATTTTAAAAACCACATTGACGTGGTCTGACATAGAAATCTGCACCGTTGGCTATTAGCAATTAACTGGGGCTATTATGAGTCGAAGCCGACAAAAATATTTGACGTGCTACAAGCAGAAGAAGATCGAAACGAATCGATCGCAAGACGCAGCCAACGATCAAAGGCGGGGCATCGGGTTGGCCAGGGGGCGGTGAGGGGAGAGCAGGGCTAACTTTGGGGGCAGTGCGCATAAAAAGCCAAATGCCATAATAGCCAAATTAATCAGTCACAGGTAACAACCCAACAAAAACAACAACAAGTCCCAGCTGTATTTACATGCCGTCCTCTGTGCTGATGACTTAACAAAAATGTCAAAAATTTAGACAGATCCGAGGGAGAGAGAGCATCACAAAGACGAATCTTACATGCTCTCCTAACAAGAGAGTAACAAAGCATAGCTAAATCTATTATAAATACTATAAGACAGATAACAATGATAAGTTAAAGGCCCTGGAATTGGATAATAAGTTGAAAATATTCCAAAGTGTGTCAAAACTTAAATTTGGAAAGATTATCGTGAGTTGTATTATTCAAAAATAATCTGAAAAACAAATAGATTTGTGATATTTTTAATCTACTCTCCATAGTTATTACGATATTACGGAAAAGTTTCGTTACATTCAGGAAATTATTTATGTTTTCTCGTATAGTTACAAATTTGATTAAATAGTCATATTTTTCGTTGGAGTACAATAGTTCCCAAAATAAAGTATAGAAATTACAGATCTAATTTAGTTACACACTTAGGGTTGTTTTTTTAATGTACATATGAGTTTTACTTAACATATAATTTCAAATTTGACATTAATTTCTATACATTTTACGTCAAATTTTCTATTAAATATTCAGGCCTGTTACGAATTCCGAACGTTTCCAAAAACTAAAAACGAAACGAAAAGTAACGTTTTAATATTTGCTGTTCACAATTCCGATCAAAATGGGCTTGTTTTTACTTGTCGAAATCGGTTTCGAAAACGTTTCGAAAATTCATTTGAAGTATTTCATGTTGAATACAGCAGATAGAAGATAATTTGACTAAAACTTCGTTGTTCGAATTTTGGTATTCAATTGAAGCAACTCAGCAGCTTTCGATTGCGAGAATATGTATCGATAAAAAATTGGAATTCAGAACAGCTCGTATTCGTTTTATAAAAAATATTTTATAGATGCTTTTAAAAAAATTCTTTTAAAAAATACTTCAACTGTTTAAACTTGTAGAGTAGTGATGTTAATCGTTGCTAAAAATGTTCAACATTATTATAATATTCATTTTATAATTTTAGGCATTTATTTTAAAGCTTTAAATGGCATTTACTTTTAAGTCAGGTGACTCTACAGCACATTATTTTTATAATCAGGGGTGCCATTAATTTCATACAAGTTTATGTCAAATTCAAGTGAAAGAGATTTCTGTAGCACACCTGAATATATAATAACCTATTATATATTTATGCATTCTATACTTTATTGGAACAGCTGAAAACAGTTTCACAGTAAAATGATAAATATTATAATGTCAGCTTACAAACCCTATCAGAAATTCGTAGTACCCGCTGTGGTTAATTTAAAGTTTACTTACGATCACTTAAAAGGGTTTTGTCAGACATGTGATTGCCAAGCATGCAAAGAGAAGTAAGGCGAGAAGCCGTTGTTAGGCCCCATTGTTTGGCCAACGATTGCAGGTGGGTGGCTGGTTGGCTTAAAGCTGAAGCTTGAAGTGCCCGCTGGCTCTAGCTACCGTTTCGCCATTGAAGCTGACAAAATGTAATTGTTATATAGGCGCAAAAAAAATGTAAAAACAAATACAGAAACAAAAGCACAAAAAAAAACGGACTTAGTGGTGCCATCAATAAAGGCCGTTCCAGAGGCTGACAGCTGGGAACCAAACGGGAAAAACGCGACGCATGAATGTTAATTGAAATATGCGTATGAATGATGGACGGACAGATGGAGCTGTTGCTGTTGCTGTATAGCTGGAACATTGGCTGCAGCTTTCACAATTATTGATTGATTTATTGATTGAAATCTGCGCAGCCGAGTTACAGTCGCACTTCCAACAGCGAAGATGTTGCGACTGTTTTGCCAAGTTTTCTTTTGCCGTACAAATTGTTGCTGTTAGCGGGGCCAAGTTCGTTGCCTAAGTCTTTTGGCGCCCAGTCGGGAAGCCGTCGTCGCGACGCACAAAACCAAACAATAAATAATTAAAGCAATTAAAAATGCTTAAAACAAACATTTAACAAGCAGCGGCAGTTGAAAATTGTTGTGTACCAACATTTGGGCAAACTCAACCCAAAAAGCGGAATACAATTTACTTATCTTGGCCCCAAATCGTGTCTAAATGTTGCACATTTATCAAAAGCCCCCTTTTA
Source organism: Drosophila quinaria (assembly GCA_035047525.1). Taxonomy (NCBI): domain Eukaryota; kingdom Metazoa; phylum Arthropoda; class Insecta; order Diptera; family Drosophilidae; genus Drosophila; species Drosophila quinaria. Next base: position 425,709 of record JAWNPO010000510.1, on the reverse strand, counting down.
TTTGCGTAAAAAGGTCAACGCACAGTTATGCCTGTTGTTTTTTATTCTTATTGTTATTGTAGTTGTACGTACAAACTATTTCCGCTTAACACGCTAAAGATCTGGGAAACGGGTGCGCAAATCTTAGGAAATCAACAAAAAAAAACACTAAAAGAGGAAAAAGTAATACTTAAACTCGAATTTTTGCACATGAAATCTAGTTTTTTGGCAATGTGGCAATTAAAATGAATTTTGTGGTTCGAGATACAGTATCTGTATCTGCTAGTCATCACTCACTTACACATTGTATGAAAATGTTGATTGCCAGAAACATGAAGAACCAAACACATTGCCAATTTCCGTTTTCTGTCGAATATCTCATACGCTTTCAGTTAGATGAAGATCAGTCCTGATAAGTTTAATTATTTATATTTATATATAGTAAACTGATCCAACTTCAATCTCTTCACTGGGATAGTCATATTATTCTCATACTATTATCCAAATAACTTGCGCTAATTAATATATATATATAGCTTCTTCAAACTCTTTTCTATCCAAGTCGTTGCACGTCTAATCGTAGTTTCAAAATACCCTTGACAAGTGCATAAAAAGTACTACATATTCTTAAGAGGAAACTCAGCGAATGCTCAACTCGCTGGAGAGTGTCTTCTGCCTCGTTATCTCGCTTTTTTCGAGAGAAAAAACCTTTCTGGCTGATATGCAAATAAGTTGATATACAACATAATTAAATTTCATTACAGCAACGCCCCGTGGACCCGAGTTTCTTTGGGATATACAACAAGCGATCCCATACCTTTGGCATGTAACAAATTGCCAGCAATTAGTGGGGGGCATCTCAAGAGAGACGATGAGAGTCGGTGGACGACGCGTCTCTCAGTCGCTGGAATCGGAATCGGAATTGGAATTGGAATTGGCCTGCAAATTGATGTGCGATGCCAAATTGGAGCTGCAATCCATTTGCCTCTTTGCATTCGCATTTGCATTTGGATGACTTTATAAAGTTGTCAGACCGAACGATCCAATAATGAAATGCACAAATTAATTGAGACAGATTGCGTATTAAGGAATCAAATTTGAATAACATGAGTCAATTGAACACTTCTTGATAAACTCTGATGCTGCCAGTCAAACGTTTACGAATTTAGCACAAAAGATAATTGCAACTGGAGAAGAAGATTGAGAGAGAAAGCAATTACTTGATGAAGAGAGAATAATATTAAGTTATCAGTTAATTACATTTTTAGACAGAAAACGTTTAAAATTGCAGCATGAAGAGGAATTGAAGAAGTGCTTCTACTTAATTTTAAGAATGCCAAATCAAGAAAAATCAATCAACTAAATAATCTCCAACAAAAAAACTAAAGGATGTAATAAAAACCAGATTAAAGGACATTTCCAAAGGAAACACAATTATATAATTAATCAAAGAATATTCTATTACACTTTTTAACATAGAATTACGATTGTATCTACTAAGTTAAAACAATATGAATCAGTCCGCCAGCATGCTGCATTGCTGAAAAATGATGGGAAACCATTGTAAAATCACACGCAAAACGCTCGCCCACGATTAGCCCACATAATCCCGTGTCTCCGCAGACATATCTTCCGATAAAAAGGAAATGTATCTCATCTGGAGTGCAGTCGACTTGCTTTCCATACAAACGACAACAAAAGAGGCCACCTTTTAGTTCCAATAATTTATCAATTAATCATATTACTCAACCTGAATCCGAGACGACACTCAACTCGACTCGGTTCGAGTCTTGTCCACAGAGTAGGAGTAGACACTGCTCTCAGTTTCTCTGACAATAGGTGCTGATTGCTGGACCCGTCCCAAAAACGATGGAGTGAACATGAAACGAGTGGAGCCTGGTTGCGGTTGTGTTTGTGGTTGTGGTAACTGCCCCATGGACGTGATAAATGATTTCGATTAGTTTGTTCTTGTAATTCGACGCCTATAAATGGGTCTATGATTGAGCGCCGACGACTTCGTTTACGTCAGGCGTTGTCGACATCGTCGTCTGCCGTTGACTGCACCCCAAAAGGGGGACGGGACTGAAGAGCCAGAAACTCAACACAGCTTGTTGTTGTTGTTGCTGTTATTGTTGCCTGTAAGTCATTTGACAAATTGTCTATAATTGAAAGATTAGCTTTCCACACACAACACGGTTGACGTTGAGAAGAAGAACACGTCTCTCTGCAGTTAAAGTTGGACTGGTTCTGGTTTCTTCCTCCACTACACTCGGAGAAAAAGTCGAGGCAGTTTGATAAAGTCAATTTTCTCATTTTAGATTTGAAGACAAAGTCAATTATTAAATTTTAATATACATTTACATTTTTTATTTAAATACCTAAAATTTGTAATAAAATTAAAATAAATGCTGAGTAATTTTTAATTTACATTAAATGTATTTGGACTGAAAAGATATCTAATAATAAATACAAATTTTTGAGCTTACTTCTTGCTATTTTCTCTTATTAAAAAATAATAATAATCGGGCGTGCTCCGAATTCCGAAAACGAGACGAAATGCCACAAAACGAGTTGAGTGGTGTTCTGAATTCCGAAAATCAACAATAATTGCCGTTTTCAAAACTTGTGCTGTAGAGCCGTCAGATTTGTAACTAAATGTCATTTGAAGCATTACAATAAATACCTAAAATTATAAACTAAAAATTATAACAATGTTGAACATTTTTAGAATCGATCAACATCAATTCTTCAAGTTTAAACATATTTCATTTTAATTTTTCTTATTGATACCAACTCTCGCAATCGAAAGCTGATAAGTTGCTTCAATTGAATAACAATATTCGAACAACAAAGTTTTAGTCCAATTACCTTCTATCTGCAATATTCAACCTAAAGAACTTAAAATAAATTTTCGAAACTTTTTCGAAACCGAGCTCGAAACAAAAACAAGCCCATTTTGATCGGGATTGGGAACAGCATATAGTAAAAGGTTCGTTTTCCTTTCGTTTTTACATTTTAAAAACGTTCGAAATACGGAACAGGCCTAAATAGCTTACTCTTTAATTATTTGTAGAAAAATGCAGTGCCTTTTTTTACTTGTTACTTTACATTGAAATAATTTGAAAAATGTTATTTGTGCCTCATATTAGAACATTCTGTTCTCTGAGTGTACTTGCAACATGCAACACTAGGTAAGCTTATACGTTGTTGCTTATCAACAGTGTTGCATCTGTTGCGCGTTGCGAGGTTTTATTAATCAAATGCACAAAATGGTTTTAGGGGCTGGCAAGTAGGTGGAGCGTGTTTACATAGGCAGCCAAACAAGTGCCTCCTCTCGCTCAGTGCTCCGCAGGCTCTTCTCCCTCAGTGTATACGTAATTGGAAATGGTGTGAAATTCGCGTGCCAACCGACAGACCGACAGACAGGCAGACGGGGAGTAAGAGCAAGAGGGGTTCATGCCGTTGAGGTGTGTGTGTGTGTGTGAAAGAGAAGCCCACCAAACACGACTCGGATCGGAACTCAAAAACAAACCAAACTCAACTAAACCGAAAGAAACGAAACGGAACGGAACGAAATGCAACGGAACGGAGAGCTCATTGGATTTTGTAATGCGTGAAACATGTCAGCGCAATGCGATTGCTTATCGCTGTCAATTATTCAAAAGGCAGTCACTAGACAGGCTTACAAATTACCCTCTTAAATATAACAAAATAAAAGACTCGCGACTCAGACTCAGACCCAACAGCATTATAACAGCTAAGGAGAAAGGAGGGTAGGGGAAGCGAGAATGGAGAAGGGAGAAGGGAACACGAGCTGTAGACGATCAGAAAATTTAAATGTGGTGCGATTTCCTGGTTTGAATCTTGGAGGTTAAGAGTAAATTAACTTACACAATGAATGTCAAAATTGAAATTATTTGATAAATAAAAGTTAAATGTACTATGCATTGAAAAAACTGCCCTAAGATTATTTTAAATGTCATTATACAAAATAATTTAAAACAAGTGGGAAAGGCTCTAGTCGAGCTCCCGACTATAGGATACCCGCTACTTGTTTTAATGAGTTTTGAAATATTCTTTATTGCATGCTTTTAGGCACTTATATTCTTTAAAAACTTTAATTAGCCATTACCACCTTTCTATTTGTCCGCTCTTGTTACGATTTAGTAGGATGATAGGTAATAATAACATTAATTAGTAAAAATTCCTAATATCTAAAAAAATGTGCGTGTGGTGGTTTTTTGCGATTTACGGTGGCAAAAATTCTAAACAAACTTGACCTGCGTGGGGTTTATAGAAGTCAGTGTGCCAAAATTGGTTGCTCTAGCTCTTAAAGTCTCTGAGATCTAGGCGCTCACACAGACGTTCAGACGGACAGACGGACGGATATTTCTATATCGACTCGGCGGTTGATGCTGATCAAGAATATATATACCTTATAGGGTCGGAGATGCTTACTTCTCCCTGTTATATACATTGCAACTAATACAGTATCCCCTTTTACTTATTTTTTATAAGTAACGGGTATAAATATTATTGCAAAATTATTTATAATAGAATATATCCAAATAATTCCAATTAAACCGAGTTTTCTCAATAAATCAATTCTATAAATACTATTTAGGTCAAAAAACAGACCAACTTCAAACTACTACTCCTATGAGTTTTCAATATTTTTCTTTTAAAAAATCAGTTTAACTAACCTGATTTATTGTTAAACGAGTTAAAGAAGTTAAAAAAGATTCCGCGAAAATCAAGATTTCGATTTTTCGATGTATTTTGTAGATAACTTTCAATTAAAACTCATATTTGATTGATAAAGCCAAATCTGCTGACCAAGAGACACAATCAGGGGTAATTTCAACTTATAAGACTCAGTAAATGCGCCGGCTCAAGTCATTGTTCTACTTTATGGTATGGCAATAGAGTGCGATTTGACCAACTTTAATGGTTAACATTAATTTTGCGGTTTCGTCTTCATTGAAAACTATTTAAGCCAAATTGTTGCGCTATTTTGTGCACATGATTGTTACAAATTGTTCAATTAAAGGCTTAAAAAAGCCAAGGCGAATTGGCCAGGCCAGGCCGGCTTTGGTCTAGTCTTAGCCTAGTCTGGTCTGGTCTGGTCTGGTCAGACGTCTTGGCACATCGGTAGCCAGTTGGCCAGAGGCCAAAAAACAACAAAACAAAAAAAACACTCAGGTTTTTATCCCCCTTTTTTTAGCCAAGTTTTGCAGGGATAATGGATGTGCGTTTAAGCAGGCAACTGATAAATCGTTGACTGGAACAGCAGGTGTCGCACCCGTGGAGTGTGAGGAAAAGTGTGAGAATATTGCGTGGAAAATGCACAATTTCCACAGTTCGCACAATTTATTAAAAAAGCGAAATTTTCATATGGAATGAAAATAAAATAAACAACAACAGCAACTACAAAACTCAATTGCCATGAACTGCACTGCACTTCGGGCCTAAACGGAACATGGCCAACAGTCATTGTTGTTGTTGTTGCTGTTGTTGTTGTTGCTGTTGTTGTTGTTGTTGTTGATTCGGCAATTAGGGGCGTGATTTTAGCCATTGTGCATTTAGCATAATGAAGCGCAATAAGTGTTAATTGGATTTGCATTTTGTATGTTGTATTTCCCCCGCCCTGACGCCCCTTACCCCCCTCCCCGCCCTTGTTTCCCATCCAATAATGCACGTGGCTTGATTTAGTGCAATGAAGCGCATAATTTATGACTAAATTCTATAGTACGCTTGATTAAGTTGCGAAATGTGCAATAAAAATTATTAAATTACGAAAAAAAAAAAAAATTATCAGACGATTGTGTCGAAAATTTAAAGAGAATTTTATGAAGTTACAGAATTGCTGGAAAAATGTTAAGCCTCAAATAAATATCACTAATAGATAATAGAGGTCGAAGTTCGAAGCATTCATGTTCGAAAGGAATTGAAAGAAGTCGAATGCAAAGTCGAACGATTTTGATTGAGTTGGTGCGTTCGTGTCAGACTCAGTCACACAACGTTCAAACGGAGTGACACGAAGTGAATGAGTGAGAAAGCTACTTTGCTTTGATTTAATTCGAGTTTGTTTCGAATTTTTATTTAATTGTCATATTTTCTTTTCTGCTTGAATATTTTTTATTGTAGCGCATGAGTATTTTTTATGAAAGAATAATATGAAAAGCAATATAAAGCTATGATTAAACCAAATTGTTACTATTAATAACAAAGTATTTACTCCAAGTTAGAATATAAAACTATTATTTTATTGACGTTGTCTGGGGTGGTAATAACACAACGCTTTTTCGTTATTAGATTTATTGCATCAGAAAAACTCGCTCGCACAAAATATTTTGCACCTTGTTTTGTGCAATAAAGGAAAAATACTTTTCTGTGTATTCCACCAACCCAGACAGTCAAAGTTATTATTTTTTTGCGACCGACCCGGAAGAAAATTAAAACAAAGTGGAAAAATTCAGTCATTTGAGCATTAACATTACGAATTATTCGAATGAATTCGGCCATTTCAAATTCACTAATTTCACATAGCACATTCCTTTATTCGCACTCATTTCTACAAGAAGCTGTCACTTTAGAATTTAACGTCACTCACACTCAAAGGAATTCAATTCAAAGTGTGCCTCGCACTCACTCAATTCGACATCGTTCGAATTAATTCATTTGAACTCAAATATAGATAACCTATAATTTTAGCATTTGGTAAATACCAAATTGACACTTTCTAATTAAAAGAAAGAAATAACTGATGAATCATTTCCTAAGAATTTTAAGTCATTCATTCCATGGGAGAAACCCAACGAAGATACGGATAACATTTCTCAAGGATTGTATATTATAGAAATGATTTTGGAAATTTTTCAAGCCTAACAATAAAAACTAAAAAACATTACTTAAAAAGTATATGCAATTTATAAATATAATCTTAAAAGAAACTATATACGATATTTGCTGGTTTTAAGTATCATAAACTCCTGGATGAATCAATCAAATGTTAACAATATCCCGGTAAACAAATTCCAATGAGCCTGGGAACTTTACATTCACCTCGTATGGATAATTTACAAGAGACCATCAAAGTCGACGCTGAACAATGACAACATTCAATCAGTGAAATTGGCCTATAACACTGAATGACTTACAGTAGATACTCAAGAGAATCCATATAAAAATAAAGAAGAAATGACAAAAAAAAGTCAAATAGCAACAGCGCTAATTAACTCAAAAGAGTGAGAAGGAGAGAGACAAAGTGAAAGAGATAGAGCGTGAAGTTAGAGAAAGTGAGTTAACCATAGATCAAGTGCAGCTATCGCAATGGGCAATCAAAAGCAAAATGATCAAGTATTTGGTATAAGTAGCACATGGAGCTAATGAAATTTGAGCGCCAGGTAAAAGAACAACTTGTCTGGGGAATCTGAAAATCTGGGGTCTGGGCTCTGTGGCAATGCCATCAAATCATGATCCTCATCAAGGCCAAGGCGACAGTCAGCAAGTAATCAGCAGCAGCAGCAGCAGCCTCGGGGCCAGGTTCAGTTCAGTTGAGATGCTTATCAGCTGCAGACTGCCGAAGGAGCCAACAGAGACTGCCAACAGTCTCTGCTTGCACCAATTTATGATCGACACAAGACCAAAAGGAGCCACAAGATCGAGAGGACAGAGTCTGACATTGGCATTGGGTGTTGGCAGGCTGCTCCACCATCGACCACAATGATAAATTCTCATCAAAAAAATATTTCACACTGCGGGATATCATCCAAAATGCCAGAGTGATCTTCTGATCTGATCTTCAAGCAAACAGAAAATGCCACAAATATTTTTTGTAAATTATTAAAGATCATGCAAAGGCAACAAAAGCAGCCACAACACGCGCTCATTTTGGCTTAATTAGTGAAACATGCCAACAACAACAACAACAACTTGCCACGATCCCCAATCTGGATTTCAGTCTCGATCTTGATCTGTTATACTATAGAGCTCTCAAATATCGCTCGACTCGTCGCGCACTAATTAAAATTTATATATTTTAAGCGCATAGTTTTCGCTCGAGTTTCAAGACTTTTGTTTTTATTTTATTGTTAGCATTCCATTTGTTGTTGTTATTGTTGTTGTGGTATATTACGTGTTTTCAGCTTGTTCAGCAGCCATTGAACCAATAAATCTTTTAGATAATATGATTTTATTAACTTTTAAATAGGTAAAACATTTGGCGCCTGTTTCGTTCGACGACTAACAAAACCTTTTGTATATTAGCATACCCTGTAACTATAGAATGCGCACGTATGGTATTCTGATTTCATTCCTATGTATTTAAAAATCAGTGGGATAAACTTTACACACTCTAATTAAGATACGATTCGAACAGAAATACAAATTCTATAACTTAGGTCCTTGTCAAATTTCAAGTTTTATATATTTAGAGCTTATGCCAAAATGTAGGACTTTTTTTCCATAGTGTATTCTGCCAGATTTGGAAAATTAAGTTCTTAATAAAACTCTATGGACCGTTTTTTCAAGTACATATAAAGTTTATTTAACATATAGTAACAAATTTGACATTATTTATCAATTCAATTCAAATTTTATTTTCAATAGTTATCCAATACCCTACCCTAGACTTTGAAAAAATGGGCCTATATTCTTTACATTATTTGTAGACATATCTTAGTATTTGGTAATTAGCTATGCTTATCTACAGGACTTACCCATTTAATTTAAAATTTCCCATCTAGAATAAGTTCAAATGTTGTCGACAGTTTTACAGATTAAGATTTGATTTTTGGTATACATACATTTTTAAAAATCAATTAAGAACTGTTAGTAATTAAAAACAATAGAATTTGGGTCATAGGTTCAAAACTGATTGCAGGGAATTTCCAAGTCACTTTATCTTGCTATTTGTGTTTTACTTTTGGTGGAATATTTAAAACTGATGCCGTTTTGACAACCAAATTAGAGTACATTCTGTATTTTGTTGGACTCGTTCGGTTTAGCTGCATATTTATCGTTTTGAGTCAACAACTTTGAATTAATTAAATATGCAAATGATGATCGACATTTTGCGGTACTTGCCACGCACCATGAACAACAACACTGAATTTTTTTTTCTTATGGAATTTGGGACTGTTTGGGACATGGAAATTCCTCAGATATTTTTATGAGGTGAGCTCATTATTTTTTCGTAGATTTATAATTTTGGGTTTTTTTTTCTGTTTTGTTTATTGGGTCAAAGCTAAAAATCACTGATGCTACTTTGGATTAGCACGATTGTGCTAATTAGCTAAGGTCATCAATTAATTTATAGATTATAAAAATTTGACGTACAATTCGAAGGAATTTTATTTTGCAACAGAAATATCGATAGTATCCTCATTCTATCATTAAAAACAATATTTTATTAATTAAATTTTATTAAAATATTAGTTCTAAATTACGAACAAAGCTAACAACATAAGGACTTCCAAATGACTTATAGATCCAATTGCACTTTGACGTCCGTTATAGACCCCATAATGAATGATTGGATAATCGACAATATCATCCTCGTTGTAGTCCTCGTTTAGACAATTTCTTTTCAGATTGCTCAAGTAACGCAGTCCGAGTTTGAAGCAATGAGTATTGGAATCACTCAAGATCACAGTTCTTGACTTCTTGTCATTTGTTTCACCTGTTATTTGAAATGTTAATGATTTGATCTTTATCGTTTTGTAATGTTTCAACGATAAGCTTTCGAATGAGATCAGTAGAATTGACTTATCTCCCTCAGAGGAACCATAGATCATATATGTACTACCGACCATCGTTCTGCGATCGTTCCAACGCAACATAATATCTTCGGTAACGATCCCCGAGCAAATATACGAAAGTGGTACTTCATCCGCATAGGAACAATTTCCGGTATTGCGATTTAATCGTTCATAAATCTTTGGCACAAAATAATAAATATATACTGACAATACAAACTCAACTAAGAGCATTATTGCGATACTAAACTACAAAGCAAAACGAAAATAATGAAACTTATAAATAATTGACAAATAACTCAAGGATTTTACTTCATTCCTTTCCATTTTCTTTGTTATGCTGATTGCCCATTTAATTGAATTTATAATGAAAAATTCTGCAATGGGTCCAAGATGATGTTTCGAAATATATTTTCCAGACATGTCGTAACATTTGGATGTGCCTTAACCCCTTGTTGACATGTGTCAATTATAAATGTCTCAACTTTAGCATGTTGCTTGGCAAATAAAACCACATGTGGCACATACTAGGAACAACAACTGTGGCAAATGGCAACAAAATCTCACTGGCATAATGACAAACATAGCAAAAATAAGCGATAAAATGAGTTTGTAAAATTTCACCAAAATAATAAAAACATGTGAAATATGTTCGGGCAACGCTATGGAACGATGCAATACCGATTTTGAGATTTTATGGCCTATTAAAAAGCCTGAATCATTAAGCGTTTTTTCTTGGCCAGCCAGAGCCACATGCTACAGTCAAAAAGCAACTGAGAAGTCGGTGGTAGAGGCAGAGGCAATCCTCCTCTACCGTCTTCCCTGCTCTTCTCATGGTTATCCTCTGTCTATTCGCGTCCTAATTGATGTTAGTTCATAATTTTCTTTTGGAAAATGTAGCAATTAATTGCGTTGTCCATAAAACGCGTCGGTGCCCCACTGTGCGAGCCGCACATTGCACTATGGTAAAAAAACTCGATATTTTGGCATAAACTCTAAATATAAAGATAGACACTTGAAATTTTGCATGTACTTTAGTTAAACTAATTTAGAATTTTGGATTTTTTTTTTTTTAACTTGGACCACGCCTTCACCTCCCTCTCCCCATACGACTATGCGAAAAAGTGAAATCAAATTGATAAAATATCTAAATATATAGCTAGAGGCTTGAAATTTAACACGAAGCTTTCTTGTATTATTCAAAAATATATAATTTTAGTTGTTATTCAATTGGACCTTGTCTTCATCCTCCCTTCCTCCCCGACTAAGAAAAAAATCTAAAAAAAAATTTTTTAAACTTAAATATAAAGCAATTTATTTTAAACTTTGAATGTTTGCTTATTAGACTAAAGTAGAATTTACAATTTTGTTTGTTTTTTAATTTGACAACGTTTTCACCTCGCTCCCCATATGAATCTAAGAAAAATACGAATTTTCAGCCAAAATTCACACCTACAACATGTCATTTTTCACGAAAAGGAACAAAATCGAACAAACGGTATTATTAACATCTGATTCTAGATGGTTTAGTTAATAACCTTTACTCAAAACTCTCGTACTAATTTGTGACGTTCTAATGTAAAGCTTAACGGAACAGGAACACATTTGTTAGTTTTTAGCTAAAAATACACATAAACAACACATTGGACAGTTGCACAATAAAACACAATTACTAAAAATCACTACTACTATTGTTTTTTAAATACCTTCATCAACTTTATCCATATTTAGCAATTTGTAATATGCTTCCGAAAAAAACACAATTGGCTCTCAAAGTTGCAATTATTTTTCCCGCGCTTTTTCAGTTCATGTGGCAACGCTCAATCAGCTGACTTTGAGCACGCATAAAACACTAAGGGTAGTCCCGAAAAATCTTTAAAAATCGTTTTTGGTTGCTTTGGACTTTTTAGATTTGGAAAATAAAAAAATTTTTAAGATACTGAACAAAATACAATTTGAGTTTATGCAAAAATATCGGACTTATTTACCATAGTGCATTGCGCAATGCGCCGCATAAAATTCCCCAACGATCGTCCAATAAAAGTTTACAAGCGAACAAGAGTAGTACAAAACACAACTTTTGCATTGCATAAACCCAAAGCCGGTAACCAAAATACACTCGCTTACGATTGAAAAGGATCTATAAAAACGATTGTATTCATTAATATTTAAAATTAGTAAGAAATCAAGATGAAAATTCTAAAAATACACTCGCTTACGATTGAAAAGGATCTATAAAAACGATTGTATTCATTAATATTTAAAATTAGTAAGAAATCAAGATGAAAATTCTAAAAATTGAAATTCACAACCATGCATTAAGGATGACAAAAAAAATATCAGGGACTGCAATTAATGATTATTTGTTTTTGTTTTTAAATAAAAAAATCAGACACTTAAAAAGACCTAGAAAATAATGGTTTGCACCAAAATATTTATTTTTTTACAATATCTGTATTTCCATTACGATTTTTATTTATATGATTTTTACCTTTTTATTCAATGATAATCATTATTTTTGAGTAATTTTATAATACTTACACCATAATCATTATTTTTAATCAAAAAATATAAAACTCAAAAATAATGACTATGAATGAGTTTTTTTTTTTTTGCGGAAAATAAAACTCAAGTGTAATGTACCATTAATATTATTTTTTAAATTAAATAATAATTAAACAAATAATAAAATCTAATACTAAAACCGAAAATAAATCTGCTGGAAGGTCCCTTTATAACGATATAAAATAATATTGGTTAAAATCTTAACACAGAAGCAGTAAATCACATTCATCATTATTTTTGAGTTTCTTTTTTTTTGGATCAAACATGATGATTATGGTGTAAGTTCTAAAAAATTACTCAAAAATAATGATTATCATTAGATAAAAAGTAAAAAATTAAAATATAATCTTTAAAATGTAATTTTTCTAATATAACTTATAATTATTACGGTCTCTGGAAATATTAATTTAGTTAATTATTAAAATGAATAAAATCAATTTGGGAGCTCTCTTAATTGAAAACTTTACAAATGAAAAGTAAATATAGTAAGCTACTATTGTTAGCTTACTATCGTAACAAGATCGGACAAATAGAATAGTAGTAATGGCTGATTTAAGTTTAAAAGCCGTGCAAGTGCCTTAAGGTATGCAATAAAAATATATTTAAATAAGTAATAAGTAGCTGTACTTAAAAACTAAAAAAATAATAATTAATCAGGCACTAGGAAACTGGCTGGCTCCAGTTATTAACGTAAAGGTTGTCAGAGTTTTATGGACGCAATAATATAAAAATATAATTCCAAGAAAGATAAATTAAATATTCTTGAACATTTAATGGGTCATAAAAAGTGCATAATATACTATGATATTTGTTTGTACAGGAAACTGTTTAATATATATTAATGTAATGCTAATGCTAATGAGGGTGACATTAAAAATAGAATTAATGTAATGCCCAAGTGCATGACAAATTGAATATACCCTAAGAAACGAACGATTTTGTGGGTGTAACGTAAACATGTGTGGGGTTAACAACAACTTAAAGAGCCAAATAGACTCTGGTAAGCATACTTCAATAATTAGAACAACAACAACAACAACATTGCCCGCTACATGTCAAATATATTAAAGTTTGTAACTGATTTGTGTTGAGCATAAACATCGTTTTGGCCATTTGAAACTAATAACGATAAAAGAGTTCAAGTGTTTTGGCGATTGAAAGTTTGAACATGAAGACCACCGACCACCGCTGCTTACACTAGATCAACGTAGTGCGGTGATTTACTGAAAATTAAATTTGTTTGCTTCTATCCTCTTTTATTTTTGTTATTTCGCGAGAGGTCGAGAGACGGCAAGTTAATTATGACTGCGGTTTGCAATGGAGAAGTTGAAGAGGGAGGGAGTTGAAGCTGATATGGGAAGATGATGGGGAGTGTAGTATGAATTTATGTACGAGCTTGAGAGGAGGAGGTGTGGCAAGAGAGAAGGAGGAGGAGGAGGATGGAGGATGGGGAAACAACAAACAAGTTCGCAGGTTATTTTCTGTTAATTAGTGTTACGTGATGATACCTGGGAATGGGTGGTGCCCACCAAGACGAGAGTTAACCCACGGATTTAATGATCCTATATAGCTTTCCATGGCACAGACTACCAGACGGATGGACAGTTTGACAGACAGACAGACAGACCAAACAGACAGGTCAAGCAGATGGTCGACGTTATAAACGCCAAAAAAACTATAAACAATTGACAAGGAGTGTGCATCTGCATGTGTGTACTTGCATGGGTATTTGTGTATGTGTGAGCCAACAAATTGTGCACAATTTTCACCAATTTGCAATTTTACGATATTGAAAAAAACAAAAATAAACAGCAACAACAAAAAGAAAACTTCATTAAGGCTTTGCAAAAATAAAAACGAAACGAAAAAAAAATATATTTATGTAGGCAATTTAAATACACAACGCACAGCAACAACAACAACAACAACAACAAGAGCCGAAAAAATAAATAGCAAAATAATAAAGGAAGGTGTAAAGAGTTAAAGCCCGCAAACCAAGCCGCCAGCCAACAACAACAACAACAGTAACAACAATAACAACAACAACTAATCGAACTGGTCATCAATTGGCCAAAGCCTGGTAATGGTCGCCCAGTGCGGCCCAGGCCACAACAGACCAGGCCAAGACCATCGCATCGTTTCTCAGTCCCAGTCCCAGTTCAGACCGGACTCAGCAACCGATCGATCGACAACGACAACGTCCAAGTCACCTCCAAAGCGGCAGCACCAACGGACACAAACTCAACGACGATCGATCTTAACAGTCGCCGACGACGTCGACGTCCACGTCGCTGCGTTTAGGCAGCGACAGCGACAGAGACTGAGCCCAGACTCCGTCACAGGCAACGGGGAAACATCCAGAGTGGGTGACGCAGGCAGCAGAACGCACAGTGGGCTGCAAACAATAAACAAGCGGATCAGTCGAGTGCTCTCGACGGTAATATACCCTGGGCCTAGTCCTCGGTACGCCGAAGATTTGATGCCCATGCAATTTACATACTTAGCCTTAAATCTCGACCTATCGTTTTTGTGGCAGCTACATACATATATAATATGGTAAGTGATTTTAACAAATTTTAAAAATAAAAAAAAATAAATATTTGTGTGTATATCATTTCATTGTAGCATATTTCCTTAACTTTGATTTTTTCAGTTGAAATAAGCATTCATAACTCTTACTTACAGTCCCTGGTTTTCACAGTTTTCCTAGGAATGAAATACTCAATTCTCAATGATAAATCAGATATTAAAAATAACTATAATGTTTAACAGACCAATTTATTAAAATAACAATTTTACTAAACATACTTAATCAGCTATGCAGGCAAGAGTTTTCTCAAAAGATTTTAAACATATTTGCAAAACAATACAATATTATAGCATACTTTTGGGTACATTAATTTCATTGGCAAGCAATAGAATAGTTGTTAAGAAAGCTTATGTGGCAAATATTAACTCAGACGTATGAAAATAGATAAACTCTTATAAATATCTGTGTATCATATCACTGCGAAAGACGACTAGCATACTATATTGTATATACTCAGGAAGAATGGAGTCGAGTGACAAAATTTTTTTTTAATAATTCATGTGTAAAATTTAATTTGGGGCATGAGAATGTTTTCGTCACTAGACTTTTACCTCGTAAAGAAGTTTTTTATAAGTTTTATATTCTGTATTTAAATTATTTAACTGTATATGCTTTACATTTAGCTCAGTAAAACTAAAAAATTTTATGTATAATGAAGAAGTAAGCAAGCTTGGGCATGTGTATATAATAGTCCAACAAAAGACATACACAAATTTTAAATTTTAATGTTTATATGTGTTTTTGTGCTCATATTTAATAAAGCATCGATTTCAGCAATTTTTAACATAAATGATAGGAACATATAAATTAATACAGTCGAACTTCCCTAACTCGAATCACCATTATCCAAAGAAAAGGTTCGAGCTATAGAGATATTCGTCTTATAGATTTATTTTTCTTAAGTTTATTAAGTTGAATTCGACTTATAGATGTTCGAGCTATGGTAGTTCAACTGTATTAAGTTTTATGTACATTTCGAAATTAAATTGCTCTTGAACTTCAGCTTCCTGTATTAAACATTTAAATAAAATTATTAAAAGTATTTACAATCTAATTATCTGTTAAATAAGTTAAGAACTTGCAACAAAATTGTGAATTGAATTAAGGCCTTTTTAATTCTTTGCTTTTATATTTAGATTCTTTTAACTTAAATATTTAATTACTAATAATAAAAAGTAATTACAATTGAATTGACTGATTGAAATACTTGCATAAAAAATTTTCTATTGCTGAATCTGAATTTAGGTTACAAAATTTTGTTGTTCTCACATTTCTTCTGATTTTCAATAAGCATTTAACCACTGTATGTTCAATCGATGTGTCCCGCCCTGAACCACCCGCCAAACGGCTCTGAATCAATGAAATCCACAAAAAACAAGCGGATCAGTCGAGTGCACTCGACAGTAATATACCCTGGGCCTAGTCCCCGGTACGCCTAAGAATTGATGCCCATGCAATTCTCATGCTTATCTTTAAATATCGACATATCGGTTTTGTGGCATCTACATACATACATGTATAATATGACAAATAATTTAAACCAATTTTGAAAATAAAAATAAACAAATTAAAAAAAATAATTATAATAATCAAAAGTCATTTGCATCGACAGGACCGAGATTCGAACCTAGATCTCCCGTTTTGCTTGCCGAGCATATATCACATCCGCCACTCCTCAACATACGATTATGTTGGCAAACTCGATACACATTCTCGATGTACATTCTGGCAGAATAAATTTGAAATGAATTAATTGACCATTAATTCTATTCTATTTATAGAATTGCAAGAGAGAATTGATAGAGAAAATTGTTAATATCTTCACTATTTATGGCCCAATCGTGATGAAACTGGGTGATTAGGTTCTAAGCATGCTATTACACAAGTTGGTGAAAAAAAGTTGGAGGAAATTTTAACTTGACTCCCTGAATTAAAGGTGATATTGCCTGACATAATAAGAAGTCTTCATTCCAAATTTGGTGGTCCTAGCTCTTACCATCATCTGAGATCCGATAGTTCATACGGACAGACGGACATGGCTATATCGACTCGGCTGTTGATGCTGATCAAGAATATATATACTTTTTAGGGTCGGAAATGCTTCGTTCTCCCTGTTACATATTTTTTAACAAACGTGATGTACCCCCAGGGTATAAAAAACAAAACGCTGCTTTTGGCCACTTGCTCCTCCGTCGCTGCGTCCCTCCGGCATTGCCCAATTCTGCCAAGTTTGGACCACAGCCTGTGACCGTATGGGGCAAGTCAACGGGCGGCCAATTCACCTGTCGCTGGTTTTTGTTTGCTTTACGCAGATGCAAATGGGTGGAGCACAAGGCAGATAAGCCAGACAGAGCGAGAGACATAGTGAAAGAGGGAGATGGAGAGTGAGAGAGAGAGAGAGAGAGAGAGAGAGGGAAGGAAGCTGCGAGCTGGTCGCTGCTTTATGCGAATTCCATGAATTTGATCTTTTTGGTAGAAGCGTTTTAGATATTTG
This sequence comes from Drosophila quinaria, assembly GCA_035047525.1. Classification (NCBI taxonomy): domain Eukaryota; kingdom Metazoa; phylum Arthropoda; class Insecta; order Diptera; family Drosophilidae; genus Drosophila; species Drosophila quinaria. The sequence goes on along the minus strand of JAWNPO010000510.1, from coordinate 408,323 downwards.
GGATCTTGGCGTGCAGTTGCCATCAACGACAACGACAACAGCAACAACAACAGCAACAACAACGATGACGACGACGACAACAACAGTTGCACAAGTGACTGACGTACAATGCAAAGAAGAAAAAGAGGTTGTTGTTGTTGTTGTTATTGTAGATGTTGTAGTTGTTGCAGTTGTTGCAGTTGTTGTTGGCTTTGGCAGAGGTCAGCGCACACACGTGACCCGCGTGCCATTGTCCATGTGTGTGTGTGTGTGTGTGTGTGTGTGTAAGTGTGTTGCATGATCGATGGAATTGCCACAGCAAAGCCTAGAAATAAAATGGATTATAATTATTATGCTGTGCACAGTTCGTGGCCAAGACAAGATTGCAACAGAAGAGTCGAAGGCAGGGAGGGAGGGAGTGAGGTAGTGAGTGAGGGAAGGGAGGTAGAGAGAGCAAACACTTGGCTCACTTTTATTGTCAACCAATAAAATAGCCAAAGACGACGACGACGACGACGGGCTTACAACTTGCATTGGAATTGATTTGGCCCGCAGCGGCTATTAACAGCAACAAAGCAGCGACAAAACGAAGAAGATGCATACAAATAAACCCTCAAGTCGAAGACAAAGCTGAAGCTGAAGCTGAAGATGAAGCTGAATCAGCAGACGAAGCTGTAGCTCAAGTTAAAGTTGAAGATGTAGCTGAAACTGAAGCTGAACCTGAAGCTGAGGCTGCAGCAGTCAGATGAGAATGAGGATGATGTTGTTGATAGTACAACCAACCAGCTAGCAATCCAGTCAGCCAGTAAGCCAGTCAGCCAGTCAGCCGGGCAGCAGTGGAAGCTACAACAGTTGACATCAGGTGCCAGTGCCGGGATACAGTGGAGCCTGCCTATGCAAAACGAAACAGTTATAGAGTGACAGACTTACATTTAGGTTAGCTCAGATATATCAACTTATTTAAATGGACTAACTACGATTATAAATAATTATCAAAAGGAACTTTATTCTATATTTTAAATTGAGTAGCAAGTCCATTTAATAGTGTGCTGTGGGCACGAAATCTGAATTCGTTAGCAGCCGCTGGCTCCCGGAGCCATTGTAGGCCCACCGCTGCTGTAGAGTTATATAAGTCAAAGAATAACTCTAATTCAAGTTAGATCAACAATGTGAATTTGGAAATACATGTATAAAGAATATTATTCAATTAAGGCCTTATGTCAGGTTCAATGTAAAGAAGTTACACTGGTCGGCATATTTATTTTGAAAACATTTAAAGTAAATTTAAATTTTCAAAAAATCATAAAATATACTAGCAAAGAAATTTTTGAAACTTTTTGTTGCAACCACTTTTAGTATTGCTTGAAGAATTTTATTTCGTCAAAACTTGTTTGGTTTAAACTAGAGGAAAAAAGTTTCTAAAGTAGACCTTTCCAAAAATTCTAAATTCTCAATGGGTACTTATAGGTTAAGGAAAGCTTTTTTTAATTCAAACGGAATTTAAATGACCTTTCCATTGATGCCAAAATGTACATGAAATAGGTTCAAATTATGAATAGATTTAACTTATATATTTTAGTTTCTTTTATGCAATTAAAATTTTACAAAATATAATATTTACAATAAGTAAATTAGGACAAGCATTTTTGTGTGATAATATATTTTTGTATAATAATATATTTTTATTTTACTATATTTATAATACAATAATTGGTTAAGTGAACTAAAACATTATTGAGGCATTATGAAATTGTTGTAGTCTGTGCTCAACATTTATTAAAATGTTTATTCAATTAAAAAAGTATTTAAGTGAACTAAAACATTATTGAGGCATTGAGAAATTGATCTAGTCTATGTTCAAAATTTATTTAAATGTTTATTCAATTAAAAAAGTATTTATATACAGTCACTTAATAAAGTTAGTATGCACCCTAACTTTGTAAATTTGTAACCCCCCTTTTCCTCCTTTTAATACAAAAAGTAGCTTTTTAGCAATTTTGAAAAATCATAGAAAATACTAGCGAAGAGATTTTTGGAATATTTTTTTTAAATCCAGGATAAAAGTAGAAAAAGTAGACTTTTAGAAAAATTCCAATTTTTGAATGGGTACTTATTGGGTTAAAGAAATTTTTGTATCAGTCAAAAAGAATTTAAGCGAATATGAGATTAATTTTAAAAATCTGCATCAAAACTTTTCTGTTATACGAAAATTTGACAAAGTTAGGGAGCATACAAAGTTTATTGAGTGACTGTAAGTAAAGTTTTGTTACAAGTGCACAATAGCAAAGTACCACTGTACCTAAATTCCAATAAGCATTTTTGTGCTAAAAGACACAAGAGTGCCATACTGCTAGAACAACAACAACAACAACAATAGCAGCAGCAACAGCTAACTATAACAACAACAACAACGTGGCGATGGTAACAACATAAACAACCGAATAGTATTTGGCCTTTTGCACCTTTTTGGCATGAAACAACAACAACAACAACAACTTTGGCAGCAACTGAGCATTGGATGAGCTGTGTTAGCCCCCAAAGATCTTTATTTCGGTTCGAAGGATGCGCATATGTATGCAGCTAGACAACAACAACAACACACAGCAACAACAACAACAACAAAGACAACGCCCCGAAAGGCACAATTAAAATTTCACGCTTCTGCGCCGCCGAGCTTTCAGCTTAACCCCAAAAAGGGGACAAGCGACGCGCCGCCAAAACATGTTGACCATTTTCGGCTTTTGGCCTGCCAAAAAGAAAAAAAGTGCGGCGGCATCTTTGCTTTGAGACAACTGGAGGGACATGCATGTTGCATGTATGTATATATATATATGTATTGTGCTATATGCATGTGTGTACTTAACCCATTTTCTGCAGCTATTCGACTAGTCGAACAGCAACATTTTTAATTTTTAGAGCGATTTTTTTATGTAAACCAATGTATTCAATTCCAAATGGAAAATTAGAAAATCTAGAAAATGTTTACTCTGGTCATCCCATATTTAAAAAATAAAAATTTAATTTAAAAAATCATTGAATATTAAAAAAATGTTTATTTTAATTTAATTTTTAACCTCATTTTCGATTTTAGAAGGTCCAAATCAGCCTTGAAAAGCCTTTTAATGAAAAACACAATTTAAAAAAAAAAAATAAAAAAAAATAAAACAATTTAACCCTCCAAAATTACATAATAATTCTAATTATCTAAATTTTCAAAGTAAATATGCCGTATAGTTACTTTTTGTATCACTGCATAAAATGGGTAAACTATTGTAAGTTTGTGACACGCGTTCAATTTGCAGTCGCCGCAGGGGAATCACACACACGCACACTCACACACACATTGAAAACCGTGATAATGAGCAGAGAGCGCGTGCTAATTACCGTTACCGGTTCAACAATTGCAAATGGCTGACGGCGACAGTTGAAAAGCAAATGCCAATAAGGGCGCCAGTCGATGATGTTCATGAAGCAATTCTTCTTGCCAGCATTGCCAACTGTGACCGTTAAAAAAAGACAGATTTGAATAGACATGTTTTGAAGATATAATATAAAAAAATTTGTTTGTGTTGTAAAACATTCTGTTATTTTATTCTACCATATTTTCATTTTGGTTTGAAATAAAATAAAAGTTTGCTAAAAAACCCTACAATATTTTTTATATTTGCTTTAAAATTTGCTTATTCAAATCTGTGCTTTTTTAACGGACTAATTCTGGCAACACTGCGTCGTGCACTTAACGCTCAATACAACAACAAATTACTCCCAATACAGAACCTTTTAATAAAATAAATATCATAAACGGTCTATACAACTTGTAGCACTAATATGTTAAATAAATACATAAATAAATAAATAAATAATTGTTAAAAAAAAAGTTAATTTTTTTTGTATTTTACTGTAGCATTACTGTACATTGCTCATGCTTTTTTTGAAAAAAATTTTTTTGTATTTTACTGTAGCATTACTGTACATTGCTCATGCTTTTTTTGAAAAAACATATTTAAATTTTCAAAATATCAACGAACAATTCTTGCAAATTTAAATTAAAAGCGCGCAACTTAGTCGAGACTCAAACCAGTAGCATTATCTTGCCACTAAGTTAGCCTAGGGTGTCACCTTTTTCCTGCAGCTTGGCAACACTGTGACAACACTTTGCCAGGGCTGCGACATAAACAAATCGCGCCAGCTGTTTCTAAGCAGCATTGCCACTGCAAAAATAAGCTTGTGAAAACAGCCGTTACGTTGTTTTTCGCACCTGTTTTCCACCTGTTACAGGTTTAAAATCATCTCCATCCACGTTTTCGATGTTTAAAAATAAGCATCAAAGATCAATTTGAAAATTTTCAAACTTGGAGCCCAACCAAGTGACTGCCACCTGTTTTTGCCAAAGTTGGGCCAAGGCTGCCACACAGATGTAACTTTTTGTGGGTTATTTTTTGTAATTTTTTTAAATTGTAATAAAATTAAATTACATTCAATAATAATATTTCAAGAGAAATTCAAAAAAATAAGAAAATTGTAAATGTTCTAAAATAATGAAGATAATTTTATAATTGGTTTAGGGCCTTTGCGTGGTGAAGAAATTAATAAATTAGTAAAAAAAAAAAATTCTAAAAAAAAATTTAAAAAAAAATATTTAAATATTGTCAATATGATACCGTTGCCAAGGTTGCCACCCTTTTTTTTATTAATCACTTATACATACATATGTATATAATAAACAAGATTAACTAAAACTATATATTTTTAGCATAAAATAGATAACGACACCCACAACTACGCACTATTAACATATGTATATTTACCTACATATATTTGTATACAAAACAAAAACAGGCGCAAAAACCACAAGTATAAGAGAGAACGATCGACTCTTAAAGTTTCGCAAAACGTTAACACTCACCAGCAGAAAGAGAGGCGCTCACGCGCTCTCACTCTCAGACTGTTTGCTGCACGATGGAATAACATAAGGTGGTCTCGTCGGCAAAAAGCAGTCCATTAACTATCGTGATATCAATGCGAGGGAAAGGGATAGAGAGCACCGAATTGCACCGCACTGAAAAATTAATGGACAAAAACCGAACGATTCTGCAGCCGACGAGACCACCTTATGTTATTCCATCATGGTTTGCTGTGCTTGCTGTTTTTACAATACGTTCATCGCAGAATGTTCATTACTTGTTCAAGCAGCAAAGAAATAAGACGTGTGTGCGGAACGTGAAAAAAAGCAAGAAATACATACTCTACTTAAATTTCAGTTGTAAACAAAAAACCAAGCGGAAATCTGTGTGCGAAAACCTAAATCAAGAACATTTTTAATAAACACACGTGTGTTTTGTGGCCTTTAAAATGAACAAACATAAATTAATTGCCAACGATGACAATGTAATTTAAATGTTTTTTCGTGCAACATTTAATTTAAATTGAACAAAAATTCAACCGTAAATAAATTTGTGAATGTGTTTGTTTTTGTTTTAAGAAAGAGGTAAGTACACTTAACACTTAACTGATCAGCGCGTAGGTCTCATTGCCCCAATTTCATTATATAGTGACGTTATACCGTCTGTCTGTCTGTCTGTCTGTCGATCTGTCTGTCAGACAGTCGGGCAAATCGTTTTTTTTTATTGTTGTCTGCTTTTGTCCATTTGTCTTACAAATCTCGGTGTGTATTGTTTTTTTTTGTTTTGTTGTTTCTTCATTGTAAAAGTTTAATTTGCTGTTAGCGGCTGGTCGAACAGTTTGTTGTTGTCTTATGACTAACAGATCTCAAGACGTCATTTAGAGTTAGGCATCATTTGCCTCCTTATCCTCTCCCCTTTCCGCTCTCCTCTCTTTTACTCCTGTTGTTGGTTGGCTTAAACGAAAATTTACGACGCCAGCGACAGCAGCAGAAATTTCAGCTGGCTCTGATTGCATAAATGCTTGTTGTTGTTGCTGCTATCTCTTTTTTTTCTGCGCAGTCGTCGCAAATAAATAAAATGCATTTCGATGAAATATTTTCGACGTGTGTATAACAGTTAGAGTTGATTGCAACAGGTTAACTTTCATACATATAACACTTATAGTCATGTATAACAAATAAATTATTTTCATATTAAAGGCCTGTCTCCAGCACCGCGAAATTTTTATGTTAGGAATTTGCTATTTATTTCGTGTGTGTGGGATATAAATAAAACAGCAGTGTTTTGTAAACAGCGCTAATTTTAAAAGTTCAACTAATGTAAAAAAAATTTAAAAAATAAACTCTGACGATGAAGTGATTGTGTTGGTGGCGGAATATATTGTTGCAAAAACCGTATCATCTCACTTTTTGGTTTTGCGCACAGTTTTTTTCTCCATTTTTTCAATCGACACTTGCGAAATAATTGTCGACAATATATTCCTGAGCTGTGCATCAGCTGTTCTCTCAGTCCACACACGCTGTCGATAGGCCAATTATCGATATTTATTTGTGGATTTCGTTCAAGTTGCTGGATACTCAAACAACGAAATCATAAACGAAAAGTTTCGGCCACAGTTTTTTTTATATGAAGTTTGGCCGAAATTTTTATTTTCAACGGTGCTGGATACCATGCTTAAAGCTTCAAGCTATGTATAACAGTTGACTGCCAACTTTGAGAACTGTGCTATTTATGTACAAACATACAGGAATTCGAATTGGGAGCAGTGATGCCAAATATTTTCCGGAAAAAAAGACAAAACGGCCAGAAAACAGGGAAATGAAGCTGAAAACTAAAAAAAGACGAAAAAAGAGGCAAAATTTTTCCGTTTGGTAACCGTTTCATTTACTATATAAGGGTTAATTTCGGTTTTTCATACATCAAAAAAATATGTATAGAGCTTTGGCTAAAAGTATTTTGGCACCCCTTAAAGTAAGTTCTAGTCAAACTTAGAACTTACTTCGTGTAAAGTTTGGTATCAAAGAAAAGGTCTTTGGAATTTCTTTCGAATCAAATAATACTTTCCTCACGTTACGTACTCATTGAAATTTTCGAATATTTGTAAACGTCAACTTTTTCAGCTTTTTTCCTCGATTTAAAAAAAAAAATGTTTTGATGCAAAAAGTTTCTTTAAACAATTTAAATAGTAACTGCAAAAAATTTTTTAAATATCTCTTCGCTAGTATTTTTTATAATTTTTTGAAATGGTTTTGGTTTTTAATCCCTGCTTATTACTTTTTTAATTTAAAAGCTTTAAAGTATCTTCAATGAGTTCTCTTCGGCATTTTCTTTGATGCCTATCATCTTTAGGTATTTGCAGGGCCAATTCTACCATGGCGACGATAGAACAGTTAGAGTGAAAGTGACCACTTCTGAAAAAGGATTATTGCCTGCAGAATCTTGGTACAGTTGAACAACCATAACTCAAACTTCAATAGCTCGCCTTTCTCTCTAACTCGAGGTAAAGGAATGGCAGTAAAATCAATAAACCTAAAAAAAAGAACTCTATTAGTCGAATATCTCCACAACTCGAACCTTTTCTTTGGATAATGGTGATTAAAATTCGGAAAGTTCGACTGTATGTGTTTGCTTCGGATCAAAATTTGTACGTATTTGCAACATTCTCCCTTTTTAAGAGGTGAATTTACGTCTTTATATCGTTTCCAATTTTAAAAAGTCTCAAAATTGACAGTATATAATCCTTTTTGGAGTCAATTTAATTTAATCTAAAAGAAATGCCAGATTTCCGTATAGAAGATGTTTGAGATTTTTCTCGGCTGAAGCAGTTAAAAACCTGACAAATCTACCAGGAAAAAGGACAAATTAGCATCGCTGATTAGGAGTCAAACAAATATAACATACCCAGCAGAAAAAAGTTTATGACAGTTCCAATTGCTAAAATCCAGAAATACTCCATTAATTAAATACTCAATTAGATATTCTCGCAAAGAAACCTTTGGAATAGGTGAATTTGCTTAAGAAATCTATAAACAACTACGCACACAAATTTTAATTTTGACAAATCATTAACAATTTTCTACTTCTATTTATATTTATAACAATTATAAAGTGTTATAACAAATGACTAGTGATTTTTTGGGTTGGTTTTAAAGCTTGTTTCCGTATCTTTTGATTATGTGATGATATTTACAGCGGAATAAATACACGTTATTAATTTCACTTATTGCAATCTTTAATTACATAAACTCAAGCAGTTATCTGTTTGCCTTTATCTATACAACATTTACCTTAGGGGGGAAACTCCCTTTATCAAGCATTTGAAAATCTTCAATTTGCCCTGAAGAATCGCTTATTTGTTATTTCTTTTCTGAATTTTTTTTTCGATTTTTTTTTTTTGTAATTGTAATTCTTGTTTCATGTTTTCTTTTGTTTTTAACAGTCGCGCAGCACAGTTGCTGTGTGTTGTGTGTGTCTTTGTATGTGTCTTCATAATTTTGTATTATTTGTCGATTCGACAAAAGATAGCTTATCATGCCACTATAACATATGCCAAACTGATTGGCTTGATAAGTCCTACTTGATATCAGTGCGACAGTTTCAAACGCCAGCCCCAACACAAATACCAATACACGGATACCAAAACACCGAAACCGAAACCAAACACCCAACAAATCAGACAGCCGAGTCCATTAGTCGACACATCACGTACCCTGTAAATGGTGTAACAGTTAAGACAATAACTAAACATAAGAGCTTAAGATATTGCAATTACTCAAAGAATATTTAAATTTACGCTTTTGGTTTAAGGATTATTAAAAAATAGCGACATATGTATGCCCTTAAAAAATGTTTGTTTTAATAACGAAAACAATATAGGTTTCATAAGTTTTTATATTGTCGAATAAATAAAAACGTAAAAAACCGCTTGCCGAGATTTCGTGCCCACCCCTAATTTAAATAATGCTAAAAAAGACGAAAGTGTATTAGAAATCTTTTAAATTATCTATTTGACTCTCAATTATTTATTTTGAATTATTTATTATTCATAAACTCACGTCTTCATAACATTAACACTTGCCTCAGCAACGCAAACTACCTCATTTAGTTTCATGTACAGGGTAAAAACCTTGCAGACAAGCTCACGGCGCAATAAAGAAAAATAATGTGGATTGCAATTGACTAAAAAGCAAGAAATAGCCTCAACTATGTACACAACTCGGACTGTCTGGCACTGGCACTGGCAAATATGCCCCCTAACAATCCCCCCCCCCTCTCTGCCCCTCTCTTAATCTACCTACTACCCGCCCCTGGCAACAAAAATTGAAATTCATCCGACAGTTGCTAATTTTGGTTATTTTTCGTTGTTGTTTTTTTTACAGTTTTACGCTTTCAGGATCTCAACCTACATCAATAAAACGCGTTTTATTATTTTCTCAAATCAAATTTACATAAGATTTGATTAAAAATATATAGAAAAAAAGACAAACTACGTCAAATACAGTTGTTGATTAAAACAACTTTTTGATATACATTAGAGCGATAATTCGATAAGTGTTGTCGATAAGAAGAAAAAGAAGTTATCACAGCATGGCACAGATTTTGGGTCTACAGATTTTGTGTGTGGGCATTATACTGCTTGGAGCTGGATGCGAAGGCGGATCATCATCATCATCAGCAGCATTGTCAGGTGAGTTCCGAGAATCATTATGTTTTTCAAAAATATGTGAAACATACGACGCATTAACTCATGCGGATTTTATAAAAATAGATAAGAGAGAAATTTGGTTTCGGTATGTTTTGGCCATAAAATAAGCAGTTCAATCCAACAAATGAACTCATTTATAAACTCATCAACTGACTCATCGACGCTTAATGATCTTTTGTTGATCCGTTTTTTCATTATTTCGCTTTTTTCTCTTTTTTTTATGGCTTTAAAAGCGCCCATAGCAATCTGCCAAAAATTGTTTTCGTATACGCGACCTTATTACGCGAAAGATGTTGAGTTTTGAGATTCTCGAGATTTTCGAGATTCCCGAAAAAATGTAAAAATAACAAAACGACGTCACATTGCTCGTCATTATTTTATAATGACGTCAAGAACTATTATACGCTATAAGTTATTTATAAGGTAGCATACTATGTATCTATAGATACATTTATAGAGATCGTATCCCCATTGGGTTTGTTTTTGTTTATATGCTGTCGTTGTTTTTCTCTTTTTTCTCTTTTATTATTGCTTTTCTACAAACACATGTTTCGTTGTTGTTCTCTCTTTTTTTTTTTTTTTTTAATTTGTGTATATTTTGTTATTGTGTGTTTTGCGGTTTTTGTTTTTGTGGGTTTTTGAAACAATTTCATTGATAATTTCGGTAGCGTATATGGGTTTATTTTGGCTTGATTCAATTTGTTTATTTGTACTTTGTGCGAGAGGTTGCCCTTGGGCCCAGCAAACAACGAGATAGACATAGGCCAACAGGGAAAGAGGGGGACTTTATATTTATATTACGTGTTCGCTTGTTATGGGAGGTGCGATTTGAGGTAACCCAATTACTTATACAACTTTTAGAGCGCCAATCCCAATCCCAACAAAGGCATTGAAAGAGCTTGCCGCCCGCCGAGGAAAACAGAAAGCAGAAACAACGACTGCCAAATTAATTGAGCAATTGCGAGGCGTTCGAATAATTGTTTATCGCCAGATAAAATAATAGAAATTTTAATATTCCACCAACTAATCGATTAGCAAAAACAAAAAATAAATATAGACACTAAAAATACGAGCAAGGAATGCGGAAATAACAAACACCATACACCATTTGTATTAAGTAAGGTCATTTTTAAACGATAAAAGTTTGTTTGAACTTGAATCATGATTTAAATTGGGTGAAAAATGAAGATTAGCAAAAGAAATTTACGAAATTAAACATCATGTATAACCTTTTTTAGCAAATAAAAACATTTTTTAAAACGAATTACGAATAATTAAAAAAACAACATTTTGTTAAGCTAAGGAAATACTAAAAAATAATTTAAATTAAGATTTTATGATACTCTCAACATAAAGATAAGCCTGCAAATAATATGATTGCAAAGAGGTCGGTGATCTCTTCCTAGACTTTAATCAAATAATGTTACATAATAGAAAAATGTGGAAGCCCTCTTTAAGATAATATAATTTAAAAAAATACGGAAAAAATTCCTTAGCCATCCCTAAGTCATAAACCCAAACTATGTGAGATTAGAACTTGAATTCGTAGAATTCAGCTTCACGTGTAAATGATGAAATGACATTTTGATTACGTTATCAGAAAACGTTGCCGAATTTTGACAACTATTCGTATCCTAACCTCACCTAACATTAAATAACTATATCGTAAAATAATAGAAAAATTAGAAGATAGTCAGAATTATCCAAGCAATCAACAAACTATAAAAAAAAGTACTTCCGCAAATGGATTAGTCCCACAGAAATGAAATGTAGTCCAAGTCGAGTAATAAACTTGTATACAACACCAAATTGAAGCTCCGACAATCAATAACAGAGAGAGAGGGAATGATGGAGAGTGGGTTAGAGAGGAAGAGGTAGTCAGAGCAGGAAAGTGAACAGTTGTGCCAGTATCAAGGTCAAAACTAAACTAAATTTGCATAAGCAACCACCAAAAAAGACTTTCATCTAGGGGGAGTAAATGGAGTTACCTGCTAGTTCCTTTAGGCCTAAATAAACTCCCATTTAGTGTTGACAATTTGCATATTCAACTCGAACGCGACTTCAACTGACATTAGAGAGAGTGTGTGTGTGAGTGAGTGATTTCTTATGGTTTGGTGGTTTTTCGTGGGCAACAACAAGGTCAAAATATGCCACAATTAGCCACGAATAAGTTAAGGCTAAAAAAAACCAGGTAAAAGTGACAGCTGAACGAGTTAAATTTAGATAAATCTGACAGACACACAAAGAGCTTAGCCAAAAGCGAAAGGTCTCAAAAAGAAAGACAAAATTGAGATCAAAAATACAGATAATATTGGTAGATTGAAGGTATAATACGCTAAATAATTTCAAAAGCAGACATATGTTATTTATAATTTGAATACAAATGTAAATATTTATCTCATTTACTCAACTAATGTTTAAATTAGTTTTTAACTGCTTGTTAGACACTTTTGTGCTACTTTTACAGGGTATAGACAGACAAAAGAAGTTGTCATAGTCAAGATCTTAGATATTTGGTAGAGGAATTGTTTGGTTGTATCTGTATCTGTATCTGAGTAAATCTGTATCTGTTAGGTGTATCTGCTGTTGCTGATAAAACGCTTAGGAATGTGTTAGCTAAACATTTTCTTTCTTTATATACATATTTGCAAACACAATACAGGGCGAAAATGGCCAACTTGTTAATAGAACAACAACAACCACCCGTGACTTAGTTAGCCGCTTGAGATAATTCAGAGATAAAAAAAAGTGAAATAAAGCGAATCCAAACAACATTCCACAGCGTCAAAATAAAAGTTCATTTGTTTTTGTTTTGCTTTTTAGTTTGTTATAAACGAAGAATAAGAAAATGTTCAATGACGACACAGCCATCAAATTGGCAACTCTTTCTACGAATTGCATTTCAACTTAACAAATGACAATCTTAGCTTGGACTTTGCTCTTGGTTTGACCTTCAAGAAATGGTATTTCCTCCTCATCTTCTACTATTGGGAATTCTACACAGACTACGATGATTCAAGTGCCTTGAGAACTCATGTTGTCCAGAAAGATAGATGGATGGATAGATAGCTCATAGCTCATAAAGTGCAGATTCGCATGCCTTTCAAACATTCCGCAAATTCCATTCACACACTTCAAGTACACACACACATTCACACGTATACATACATTCATTGCACTTGTATAAAAACTTCTAAGATTGTTTTTTATCAATTACTTGAAGTACGGCGAGCACAAGAAATTATCTGCACAATTAAAGCAAAGTAGATTGCGTATAATATATAGGAGTGCACATACATATATACCAAATTTCACAACGCCAATACAATATAATACTTAAATATATTTATAGAGTTGATATGAGCTGTTAATATAATCTGCTGAAAATAAAAAGATGTTTATAGATATTCCTAAGGACAATACAAATATTTTTGCATAGACAATTTTTAAATAAAAAATTATATTAACGTTTATAAACTTTTGTGATCAACAATTGTTTTGAAAGCATAAATTATAGATATTCCATAGAACAATAAAAAAAAATTATATTAAAGTTTATAAAGATTTAAGATCAACAATTTCTCTGAATAGATATTTATAGATATTCCTTAGGACAGTAAATATATTTGCATTGACAATTTATTATAAAAGATGTTATTAATGTGTAAATAATTTAACAACTTTTAAGATCAACAATTGTTTTAAACCCCTTTTCTTAACCGAAAACACAGTTGATGAATCAGCTTCAAACATAAGCTCTTGCAATATTTTGATCAAGTACATTGATTATGCAACTTGGTCAATACGTAATGAAATACATAGAAAGAAAGCGCTGGGAACTAGTTTAAATTTGGGCAACTCAGACTCTTTATAAGCATCATAAAAATGTGTGTTGTTGTTGTTGTTGGTTTTGTTGGTTTTGTTGATAACAGTGGACTGTCCGAGTTGATATCGGACCACTACGTCATTTCTTAATTAATACGGTTTATTCACCTTGGTTTTAGCCTTTAATCTATGGCAATATCAAATGCAGTTAACTAATTCGTTATTGACCTTCTTCTGTATTAGTTTATTCGTATATCAAAACAAATTCTCTTATCAGTTGTGAGTTTCTGAGGCGCATGCCAAATGCGTTAGTCATTCGTCTTTTCATCATTTTAGCCAAGTGTTTAGTTTTAAATTCCAGCTAAGAATAGTTACAGTGAGAAAGAGAGAGAGAGAGAGAGGGGTGGATAGGGAAAGATAGAGAGAGAAAGAGTAAGGTAGCACATAATTATTCATGGGATGCGTCATGTCCAGACACATTTTCGATTAAGTGTATTTATTACCTCGTCGTCTGCCGCGATCAATTGTCGGCCTAAAGCATTTTGTTGCCAGTTGCCAGGGCACTTTATGTCCGGCATGTGGGCCGGAAAAACAATTCAGATTAAGTGCAAAAACATCTGCGCGGAGGTGGACAGACAACAGCAAAAACAACTCAATATGAGCTGAAAATTTATTGAAAACTTTTGTGTTGCACTTCTTTCTGTATATAATAATTGAGAGATTTGGAAATACAACACATATAGAAAGCCCTACGTGTGAAGACGAAAAGAATAAAAGAAAAATTTTGTAGAAATTAAAATTGGTTTTACAAAATATGGCAAGTAAATTTGTGATATTACATATATGCATAAGGCAAGTCCCAGAAACAGTCCACCGTGACCAAAACTTAAAATTCACATCTTGTAAAATTTTCTTCCTGAAATGTATTCAAGTTAATCATTTCATCATCAATATACGCTAGAAAAAACTCACTACCGCTTCTGCATTGGAAAAAATTCACTTTTTCTACATTTTTGTCCATTTTCTTAAAAATTTACTTTCAAAATAGACCGTTTGTTTTTTAACGATTACACTAAGTAAGATAGTAAGATTTTAACATGAACCATTTTAAAATATAGAAGCATATTGAATATTTAATATAAAACACGTTTTTCAAGCAGCTTTCGATATAAATTAAAAAAAAAGAGAGACGGAAACAACATAAATATGTTATACAATGTTTTCTTTTAAATATTGGATTTTGTGTGCTTTATTATGCATAATTCGCTAAAAACTACAAATGAAATGGACAATTTAAACTTAGCTTTCATTGTGATTATTTATGAAAATTATTATTTCGGAAAAAGTAACTGAAACGACATTATATTTTATGCCATTCGAAAGTACACTTAAATCCCTCTAAACATTATATAAAATTCAACGGAATATCTTTTAAAATCCCAAAAAAAATTTATATTTCTATATAGTATACAAAAACGTACGTATACATATGTGTGTAGATCAGCGGTGGGCACGATATCGGAATTTGTTAACAGTCGCTGGCTCCCGGAGCCATTGCGTGCCCACCGCTGGTGTAGATCAACGAAAAGTTAATAAATTTTCTACATTTAGTTTAATTTGTTTTAGGAAAATGTACTATTACAATGTACTTAGAATCAAAAATGTACCCTGTAAATAGTAAAGTATTTCAAATCGATTTTTACACAAAATATTACACAATAGTGTTTACAACTATAAAACAAACAGCAAAAAACTCTTAACGTCAAGGAAAAACCCTATAAACTACCCAGCAAAATTTGTTTTTTTCAATTTTTTAAGAATACAAAACATTCAGAGTACGGTTGCAAAGCCATAATTTATTCCAATATACATACATATGTATATCATAAATACATATGACTGGATAACAAGAGCCAATGATTCAAAATACCCTATAAGTACGCCAAAATTTAACAGAAGCACCTAAAATCAACACTTTTAGGTTTCCCTCAATTAAAGTCACCATATGAATGAATTGATTAGTTTACAGGGTATTCTGCAAGTGTACTGCCCACGTTTCGCTTATTTCAAAGGCTTCAACTACATGTGCGATAGATATCTCTTACAGTTTTGCGCAAAAATGAAATGAATCGTTTATAAAGCTGAGCTCACACAAGTCAGATATCCGACGATGCTCGTGCCTCATATATGTACTATATGTATATGACATACTATTCAGTATCTTTGTATGTCCGTTCATAAATAATTAATGTCTGTCATTAAGTGGAGCAAATTCTCTTTAATCGTTTGCGGTGTGATTTAATTAATTGTTGAAATGACAAACTATTAACAGAGTTAATATGCGTTCAGACAGGAACTCAAAACTAAACCGAAGTGAAACAGCCAAGACGAAACATAAATTATACGAAAATGAAAATAGGTTATTCTTTATGATGGGCTAGAAAATACCTTATAATTATATTACGATAGTACATTTAAATTTCAAAACTACATTTATAGAGTTATATAGGTCCTGTATTAGAGTTAATTGATTTTTATTATTAAAGTTCATACACAGACAATGCAAATTCCTAATAATTCTGAGTTATAAATCAAAATAGGTCACTATAATACCCCATTTGTCCTGTAAAATTGACTAGACTATACAACTATGTCATGTTTATAAATAAGTTGGCGGTTAGCGGTAAATCCATAATAAATAAGCTAGCAATAACTTTTATAGTTATTGAGTTACAGATGGAGAAGATAGTCATAACTGGAAGAGAAATCGATTGAAGATATACTCTTTTAGACAGCTCTGTATTCTTTTAGTTAAAAGGAGTATAATCTTTTTACAAGCCCCCTTAATTATGATACTTTTAATGTATTAAATAAAGTCATTAAAAGGGCAACGCCCACACATCGATCAAAAATACACATTTTTGTATATAGATTGTATCAGAATCGAGTCCAGAATCACAGCACAGTCATGCATGTTAATGAGTTGCCTGCATGATAAATGTATAATATGTATATATCCAGTATTGATATAAGTATGTTTATATCTTACAGCTTAATACCAGCAAAGCCCATTCAAAACAACAATATAAATATAAATATATTATAAACAGAGATATTAACGACATCTGCCCAGAGATATCATATAACACATTTACGGTCATTAATCAGACGCTTTTGGCTCATAATTTAATTTGTAATTGTTGCAATTTGAGCACAAATAAAAATAATATCACAACAATAATTACCACTTAAAAGTCCAAAGTACAGAACAAACACTGCCGGCATACTGAATGCGATAGATACTATATTCCCCCTCGACTAATCGCCGCATTCTCTATCTCTCTCTTTTCACTCATATTTCTGCTCTGCCCCTCTCTTTCGAACTCTGTATAAGGTAGCGTTTGTTTTGACGCATAATTAATAACGCTTTTTGGGGGTCTCGGCTACTAGTCGTTACTTTATACGATTTATGTACAGATGTACGAGCATACATACATATGTATATATTATGCATTATAATTGATCTATAATTAAGATAAGCTTTCTTGATATAATGATGAAAAATGTTTTGTTTACGCAATTTCCAGCGAACTGCGCATATAAACCTTAAGTACACACACTCAATTAGGTGTGTGTCTACTTCACACATCCAGTGCTATGGATAGAATTAGATAAAACCCATATCGAAGTCAAGGACAATATATCTAAAAACTACAAATATTCAGTTTAAAGCAACCTTTACACTCTATAAAGGTGACTGATCAATCATGTATAAACACACATACTGTAATGTTGAAGGGGGATTTTATAATCAGTTTGTTTGCCATATCATTAGTGGGTAAGTGTGGCGAAAGTGGAAACACTTTAGACAAACGAATCACAGTCGTAAGCAGGCATGATCGAAGAGTCTTAAGTTCAGCGAATAGCGCGTGCCAAGTGCACTCTTTATACCCTGTAATTTGAGCTTAATGTGGTATAACGAACAGGCGGAAGTAGCAGCTATGAGTGTCTATATTATATGTAGTTTTATTCAACAAATAATTTCAAATTTTACATTTATTTCTATACATTTTACATCGAATTCGCTTTTGAATAGTTATCAAAATTAGACATTGAAAAAAACGCGCCTTATACTATTTATTGGAGAATAAAAACGTTTAAGGACAGTACAAAAAGCGAAAAAGAAAAGTCAAGTGGTCTTTAAGAGAGTAAACCGAAGTCAGAGTGAGGCGAATTTCCAAGTTTGCAAAGGAGTAAAATCTCACCAAGCAGTAACAGCTCGCAAGAGAGTAACATCTTGTCGACTGAGTAAAAGCTTGAAAAAGAAGGGAAGATCACCTGAGAGTAAAAGCTTCCCAAAAGGCCAAATGCTCGATAGATAGATAGTGCAATAGTACTTGCTGACATACGTCAAGTTCTTGGCTTTCAATAAATTTATTAATGCGCAAATGCTGTGTGAAGTGTGGTGAAGCTTTTCTCTAATTTGAAATACAATCAACTGTTTTGCTCATCCATAAATTATAGCAACGACAATTTAGCGATTTTCAAACATTGTCAAATTTGTCTGTTTTAAAGCATACCCAAAAAGCCTGACAAATGATATACGACAATAATTATGAACAAATTTACAGAACGTGATTGACGTGACTCTCTGAAGAGGGTGGACAGGGGGAGGAAAACACAATATTTGGACAGTTTTGAGCATAATTTGGGTTCGGTTTGTCGGTTGTTGGAGTGTAAACGCGCAGTTAGATCTAAGTTAAGAGACTGAAACTTCAATTATTTCAGGCTGTGAGTTGTTGTAACGGCTTTGGCAACGTTTACTGGCTGTGTTTCTCCTCTCGACCTTAACGCAAAGTTGTAGTTAAGATACGAGACGGCGACCTCCTCTTCATGTTTTAAGCATTCTTTTTTTTTAATTTTTTTTTGCTCAGTCTTTTAAGTAATTTTGCATGTCAGGCAGCAGCAACGAGGCTGACAGAGGCGACGGACGGCGTGCCAACAAACTTGCCAGCTAATTGTACTAAAATAAAAATGTATTTATTTATTTGTGTAAAATGCCGATGACGCTAGAAGTTTACGTAGACTCTTGCTTGTTTCATCTGGAAACTGGAAAACAGATTGCACTTTTGCATGCAACCTTCGACTGTAGATCAATCAAAAAACGAAAAATAAAAAAAAAACAACATGAAATATGTGAATTCTCAACAATAACAACAACATTGCCAGAAAGTGACGTAATTAGCACTTCTGGTATTCGCAAAAGCCCGTATCTCAGATACCGCCTACCAAACCGCTAATGAGAGTAGTCGACCCAATTGTGAAGACGGATATGTGCCTAGTTAATTTGCATCGTGCTGGAAGACCTTTGAACGTGTCTATTTACCAGTATTTCGGTTTTTGTTTCTTTTTGCCAGTTTTAACTGCGTATCTTGGCTTTTTTCTGCTGACCAATCGGGTCAATAAACCCAACAATATGAAACAAATAATCATAATAAAAAAACTGAGCAGAACTGAACTGAAAAGCGAATAGCAGAAAAGCGAAAAGAAAGCACATCCAAAGTGATTTTATAAGTATATACGAGTATGATGTATATTTTTTTTTTTTTTGGTTTGGTTTGTTCTTTCATTTAGCGCTGAGCCAACATTTAATTTCGGCTTACAGCGCTTTTCCAGCACTTCGATTCGTTTCAGAATGAAATTTGTAAATTCTGCAGATCTATAGCTTGATTGATTCCCTCTCTCCCCATTCCTTTTCTTTCCCATCTGACGATCATAAGTACGTGTAGTCGTCGTATCGTAACTACTGACTGCCCTAGAATTCCACTTTTTGTCGCAGATCACGCAAAGTATCGTGACGCCCTTCTATGCGCTTCACAATAAAACAGCATAGCATATGAACCGTTATGTTCTGAATGCTAGCGACCGACTTAATACCCTTTAGGTTATAACTTAATGATTTCAAGCCAATTTAGTAAAATAATTATGATTCATTTTGTACCTATTGTTTCTACGGTATTTTTAATTCTTTTGACATTTAAACAAAATCAGTACAACTATAAAAATATCAGAGAAAATAAAAAATAAGGCATGCAAACAAATTTCATTGTTTCCACTTATTTTAATTTTGATTTTTGCTGAACTTAGTCATTTTTGACTAGCTTAAGGACTGGACGTATTTTTGTATTATTATGGTTAACGAAAAATTTAGACTACAGTCCTTTTTATAGTGGCAAATGTCCAATCAAAATTCAAATGAATTACTTTCATTAATTTCTTTTAGACTCATTTCTTACGGCAGCTTAAGTAGTAGTCGGATTATGATATTTGATCTTTTGTACTTCAACAATAAAATATTGCAACCTAATAGTTTGAAAATTTGTTTGGTCTATGAAGAACATATAAAAAATGATAACTAAACTTTCGGTGGAAATAAAAAATGTTCTTTTTTAAGATATTTATTAATTTTTGGACCTTTTTTTATAAATTTATCTATGTATATAATTGACAGAATATTTTGTTTAATAACATACTTCTGACCTCAGACCCTGAATCAAAAACCTAAATATGCAGAGTTCAAAAATTAAAACACTTTCCGCATAGGGTATAAAGGCCAATTCCACAATATTGTCGCCGCATAGAGATCACATTTGCCTGATAGCGTAACTTATATCTATTTTAAATTATGTTCAATTGAATGCGCTACGCTTCACCTATATGCGGTTATATGACGTCAATTTATCATAAACAAAAGACAACCACAACAGAAAACCACAGCAGCATCAACAACAGAAAAAAAAATAAATAAATAAAATAAATCAATAGCCTCGATAATATTTAGGAAAGTTTGTAATCAATTGCGACGCACTTTGTAAGGTTCAAATCTTACCATAATAATAATAATAATAATAATAATAAAAACAATAATAATAATAAAAATAACTGAAACAAACCGTAAAATAGAGCGTGATATGACACATTGAAAATTATTGATTCAATGAAAAACAGAGATCGCGATATCTATGGATCGATCGATCGATTCGATTCGATTGATCGGTGCAAAGAAATTCTTGGCAAAAATCAAACACAAAATATATTTCTCTTTTCTTATTTTGTTATTGTTTCTTTTGTGTATTGTTATTGTTCTTGAATGCCATTCCACATTTCTTTCTCTCTCTTTGCCTCTCGCTTCAGCATTTAGTAATTCAATGATAAAATGTCAAAAATCAATAACAATAAATAAACGAGAGTATGCCTCTTTGTACTTTGTATCCCAATTTAGTTTTTCGGGGGCTGTCCCTGGCCATTCGCGATCTCTTTAGCATTGGTCAACTGGTCCACAATATGAGGCTAATCAAATTGCAATTTTTATAAATTTACCTAAACATCGATTGATTAATGCCCCCTGATTTTAAAGGCAATCAGCTGATAGACTTGCTCTTAAATTTGTCATTGAATTGTCAACAGCACAACTTTAAAAAAAAATAAAAATGACTTAACTTTCACAGGCGCTCCACATACGATGCACCTGTCATCTATATAGACACTTGTCGGTTATACTTAAGCCTATAATCATCCACAGATCAAAAACTTAAACCATTCCTCTAGCTTTATTTTCATGCCGACTTGTTCAAAATTTTAAAGATTCATAAATTCAGAACACTTAGCATCTATTACCATCCACACATTATGCCCATTTCAACTAGAATTAATCATTAGACTAGCAAGTATAAATATCAATATAATTATATTCAATTTATCATATAAACATATTAACACTTCAATAAAGTTTAATTACATTTATCAATTTAAAAAAAAAACACTTTAAATCAACTTGCAATCCACACATCTATGTGTTTCCTATTACATTGAAAACTAATTACTTACATATATGAAAAACTTAATTTTTCTACCTCACGACAAACCAACAATAATAATTAGGAATCGAATAATTACGAATCCGAAATTACGAAGACGAATTATTAGGAATCTAAAATTAGGAAGTCAAAAATTGGGTAAACAAAAATATGGAAAACAAAAATTAGGAAAAGCCGAAATCAAGAATATTTTATTAAAAATTGCGCGATTTTATTTTTTATTTCGACTTTTTCCTATTAGCAAAAAGACAACATTTGTAGAATAATTTATTTGAAAATCAGGACTTCGATCGCCAGCGCCTGGGATATTTATTCGAACCATTTCAAAATGTACATGTTTATAGTTTTCACCAACTTATATATAAAATCAACCATTTTTTCATCTTTGTGTTGGTCGTATGTATTGAGTAGCGATTTAAGACGGTTGTTAATTTGAATAATATTAATGTCTTGTTCACCATGCTCTTTCATAAGGTATTTAAATATTACTATTCGAAAGAATTTAACCATTGACAGGAAACCCAAAGATACTTTTCCCAATCCTTTTTTTTTAATAATTTTTCTATTCTGATTACTTTTTTAGTTGAAATTCCTATTTTATGATTCCTAATTTTTTCTTCCCAATTTTGAATTCCTGAAATTTTATTCTTGGCTTTTTCTTCTTTTTTAAAATTCCTTAAAATAGTTTCGGAATTCGTATGGGGTACCACTTAAAAAATATAATTATCAGGTGTGCTACAGAAATCACAAGTGAAAGCGAATTCAGAGAAAATCAATTTCGCTTCGAAAATTTCTCCGTACCACAGAACTTCGAGTAATTTATTGGTTTTATCATGTTCACCAACCTTTTCGAACTCAGCTGCTAGGGTTGGCCCCTTCTCATATTAAAGTGCTCAAGGGTTTGCTTAGCAACTTTTTTAAGTTTATCATTTTTATATTGGTTTCTCCTTTAACTAAAATAATTTATTTTATTTATGTGATAATTGATATTGTATAGCTTAAAAAATTTAAAAGTTATTGGCGCGACAAACAATAACAGTTACTTGACAACTCTAAATTCTAAAATTCGGACAACAAATGTGACATTATTCTCATGGCATCGGACGCAGTGGGATTGAGTGATGATTTCGTTTCCCTCAAAAGCTTTCAGATGAATTGACTGTGGCACGGAGAAATGAAATTGGCGTGAAAATCAAGTGGAAGAGATTTCTGTAGCACAGATATTCAAATACTATCATTCAATCATACCTTACTATAAACATATTCACACTTCAATCAAGCCTAATCACATTGGATCAATTCAAAAATACTTACTCTCCACATACGATCCACAGTTCCAAAATCGACCACATACAATATTATTCACATGCAGTCCACACAATTTGGCAATTTGTGAGCTAATCAAGCTTATCAATCATTTTCAAACCTGTCACTTAGGTGTTAATTAAGCTTTTGCGACCTCTTTAATTGCAGACTCTGAATCATATATAGACGAATGCGAGTGGATCAAATGTCCGGAAACGGAAACGGAAGCGACGGAATGTCCAACCGATAGCAGTAGCATCGATTACATCGATATTAAGGAATTCGATGACATCATATTGAATCCATTGGACATTGGAAATGGCCATGACAGCACAAGGGCCAAACGTGATCTCCAGTCGAAATGTTGTGGCATGCCACGTTGCCGCTGCAACAAGTGCCCCAGGCGACCGCAATGCAAGACGGATGAGGTAATCATCGAGCTGAGTCAGGGCAATGGACAGCCGGGCACTTGTTGCACACAGTACAGATGCGGCAAGGAGCCGCAATGCGAGGAGGGGGACAGCGCCCTAATCTATTGGCCCGATAAGTGCACCAAGTGCAACAGCTGCAAGTTGCCGTGCATCGATGTCTGCTATCAGTCGGATCAGAGTTCGCCCAGCAATTGTCTGACGGATGACAGGGAGATTAAGTTGGATGGTGAATCCTGGTTACAGGGACACGGCTGTGTCAAGTGCGTCTGCAGCGAGGGCAACAGCATCTGTCAGGAGTTCTCCTGTAAGCCACCAGAGTGCACGAATCCCATCAAATTGCCCCATGTCTGCTGTCCCGTTTGTCCGGAGCCAGTGTCCAGTTCCACGGCACGCACGACAAGCACAACAGCGAATGCAACCACTGAAGCCGCAGCCATTGAAAGTTCCACGGAGGAACAACCGGCGGAGCAATCCACCTCAACGATCTCTAGCAGCACAAGTGACTTCGTTGAAGAATCCACAGAGGCCACAGAGCAGCCTAAAGTTGAGGAAGCAGCTGAGAAATCAATTGAAATCCCAGAGATCGTCGGCACAGATTTAGATCCCTTCCAGCTGGAAACGGAGACCACAGAGGATCTGCTTGGTTCCAGTTCAGCGCCAGCAACAAGCACAACTCTCCAGGACGCGGACGAAGAGGAAGAGCAAACCACTGACAGCACAGAGGACACAACAGTGACAGCCATGGAAAATCCGGAATTGGACAGCAGTAGCAGCACTTTCACCACTTCCAGCTCCACTTTCTCCACCCCAGCATTCACCACTGAGCGACCGGGAGTGTTGGCCACCTCATCGCCGTCAGCATTGACCCCGGAATCGACCAGCTGGCATCGGGATACGAACATAAAGGATTACGAGTATCATCTGGCTACTGCCAAATCAAATGATGCCAGGCAATCTGATCCAGCTATTCTGACATACATGACGAAAGTGCTCATCGCAGTCATCGGCGGAATTTGCGTGCTGGCCATCATGATCATTGGCATTGTGTGTTGGCAACGCCGTAAAACGATGTACAGTTCGGTGCCTCATTCCGATTGCAATCTGAGCGAGAACACGAATACATCCGATCTTGTGCTGTGCATCGATCATCCCGATGAGGATCACAAGTTGCCACAGAAACCGAAACAGCTGAAAGAGTCTGTGGAATAAATAGTCTGTAATTTATTCTAGTTTTTTGACAACATTTTAAGAGAAACTTTTATTTCAATGATCGACTCTCGCCTAAAGACAATGCTCCAGCAGAATCTATTATTTTGCAATTGATATCATAAACGAAACGAAGAAGATGAAGATGATGAAAAAGAAAACGAAAATATATCTATTAATTATTTATTATTATTTTGTATTATTTAAAGTACTATTTGATTATGCATTGTGATAATATGGCTTCAACTGAGTTAAAAAGAAAAAAACAAAAAACAAAATTAACCAATTAAGTAAAACAATATAGTATTAAGTTGAGTTCAAGAAGTAATTGTTTTCTGTTTACCATGTGTAGATCTCATTAATTCTTCTACACGGCTTTATAAACTTTACTAATTACTTTACTTTACTTGAATTTGGCAATTATGTAAGTCAAGACTTAACATACCATATACATAAATATATACGTACATTTTTAAGTCTCTCACATACACACGCACAACAA
This sequence comes from Drosophila quinaria, assembly GCA_035047525.1. Taxonomy (NCBI): domain Eukaryota; kingdom Metazoa; phylum Arthropoda; class Insecta; order Diptera; family Drosophilidae; genus Drosophila; species Drosophila quinaria. The sequence continues at coordinate 383,589 of JAWNPO010000510.1, read as the reverse complement.
AAACATAAAAACGCTTGTCTCAAAAGAAAGAAAGAAAACGAAGAAAACAAGAAAGGGGAATTACACCGCACTGATTACACATTCCTTTTAAAGCGTTTTTTTTTTTATTTCTACTTTAATTACATATTTACATATACAAAAAAAAAATGAAATGAAATACCAAAGCTCTTAGTAGTATCGTTGCCGCCTGGCCCCATTTTTTGGTTAACTGTAATAAAAGATAACGAAATCTACTGCACAACTTGCGTTTCAAATATACACATATGTATATATAATATATATTATATGCATTATGACTGGGGTGGACTATTTACGCTTAAGCAGGCGTTGGCACTGAATTCGTCGCTAGCGCATCTAAATGTTGCACAATACTTCGCAATACTTGCGACGTACTCGAATCGGGTAGCTCGTTCAACACCGATGCCGTGGTGCCAGCCAATACGCCCACACGCGGATCTATGGGCAATGTGCCCAGATGCGGCACCTGTGCCAGCTGTGCCAACTCCACGCCGCCATTTGAGGAGAATATGTTGGTGCATTCCGTGCAATGTGGACAAACGAAGCTGTAAAACGAAGAAAAATTCGATTAAAATCTAAAGTATGCATTGGATTAATCCACTAGCAAAGTTTAAATGAAAGTGTGACTTGCTTAACGTTTAGATTTACCACAATGACACCAGCTTAACCCATTAAAGGCCGCCTATAGATCGGCTGGTGCGATTTTGACGAAATTTTGAAATATGTGCCTTGAAGACCATAGAATTTTAAAAAACAAAAAAAAAAGGCTTATCTTCAAATTTTATTTTTCCGATTCCCATAAATTTTGCAGCTTTTTTGTCAACATTTTTTATCCAGAAGAAAACCTATATAGTAACCCGTAAAAAACTACAGGTATACCAAGGATAACTAAACTGTTCAATTTTTATACTTATTTATTTATTTATTTATTAACATTGATGGTTAAGCTTAAAATACTAAAACTAACAAGAGGTAAGTATAGCGATAGCTGCATTTTTATTCTTATATTTTTGTTATTTCTACGAAAAAAATTCCTCCTCGATATCTCTCACATTGCCCGTGCTAGAATTTGTATAGTGTCAACACTCTTTGCTAGCAGCTTTTCGCTAATTTGAGACGCTTTAAGAAAGCTTTTTTAAGTTTATATCGATTAGGGCTTTAAGTTATTAGCATTGCCAAGCTTTCAAGTTGATCGGGACATAAGTTTGAAAATACAGTCGAACTTCCCTAACTCGAATCACCATTATCCAAAGAAAAGATTCGAGTTATGGAGATTAAAGAGAGTTAAAGAGTTAAAGAGTTCTTTTTCCTAACTTTATTAATTTTGCTGCCACTCATTTAGTTCGAGTTAGAGAGAATTTCGAGTTATAGAAGTTCGAGTTATGGAAGTTCAACTGTAGTACAATAGTCTATAAACAGTTTTTACACTGTTTAGTTCCTTAGCTAGTGACATTTTTTTCTACCCAGTTAATATGCAATGACATTATCTTGGAGCTGCCCAAAGAAAACAGTTTTAAACAATTTAATGTGCTTGCAAAGCTCTGTCAAAAATATTTGCTTTTTGGTTTTAGCTGTTATTATGGAATTAACCATTGATTCATATGACAATGACTAGGTTATATTTAGACAGGTAGCGGAATATATGTACATGTATATGTATAGTTTAATGAGCTTTCAAAGCTATCTTTTATTCTATTTTTATTTTATTGCCAATCCGTTTAGATTTACCATAATGACACTCGCTTTAAGTGGCGTATTTCACAATGAATTTTTTCCAGAATATATTTTGTTAAATGCGCATTAAAAAATAAAATTGTTTGTTAGTTTTAGCAGTCATTTAAATAGCAACAACTGCAACTCTTATTATTTAATAAAGGGCTCCGCCCCTGCTCTCTTTGCGCGCAGAATGGAAGGGATATTCTTTAATTGTCCGGTTTAACAAATTTATTTATATAATGTAACATTTTATGTATAAAAACGGAATTATTTAACTTTCGTTGTCAGCTGTTTCATGTTTTTTATCTGCAATTGGACTTTAGTCAGATTTAGTGATTTGGCGGGACATAAAATAAGACTTGGCCCAAAAAGCCAGAAAAAATATAAATTTAGCGAAATAGTTTTGTTAGGATTATCTTATACAACAACAGAGTTTTTGATTCTAAAGGTTAATTTGCATCCGATTGTTCCTTTGGCAGCTATATAATATAGTCATCCGACTTCGACCAAATTTGGTCAGAATGTAAGACACAGTACCAAACATACAATCTGTGAGTTTCGTTGAAATATTTTAAGAAACAAAAAAGTTTTTCATACTAAGCATTTCCGTGATCTTTGACCCCGAATTTGACCCACCTACAAATCGAATTTCGCAAAACGCCTTATTGCACTATGAAATTATCTCATCTATGTTGTGTGCAAAATTCAGCTTTCTATCTCTTACCGTTTGGGCTCCACGTTGATGTGTCAGTCAGTCAGTGAGTCAGTAGTCAGTCAGTCAGGACAAAGAGTTTTATGTATATGTATAGAAGATTGAGCTTTGACTCACCCGCTCATATTCTCGACAATGCCCAGCAGCTTGATGCCCGTCTTCTTGCAAAATGTTATCTCTTTGCGCACGTCATCCAAAGCGACACCTTGCGGCGTAGTTACGATAATCGCACCATTGCAGGGAACCTCGCGCATGCATTCCATAACCGTGATGTGCTCATCTGAGGTGCCGGGCGGTGTGTCGATGATTAGATAGTCTAGCTCCTCCCATTTGACGTCCGTCAGAAACTGCCTGATCATCATTGTTTTCTTGGGTCCACGCCAAATCACTGGATCAGTGCGATTCTTAAGCAGAAATCCAATGGACATGACGGCCAACGTTTTGCTCTCATCCGTATAAATGGGCACCCAGCCATCGTCGCACTGGTAAATATCTTTGCCCTCGAGGCCCAGCAAATAGGGTACACTTGGTCCACAGAGATCTATGTCCAACAGGCCAACCTACAAAAAATAACATGTAAATTTGACAACGTGCTGAGTCGACAAATGAACCATTTACCTTGTGGCCTGTTGCACGCAAAGCCAGCGCTAATTGCGTGCTCACTGTTGATTTCCCTACGCCGCCTTTGCCCGAGAGCACCACAATAACATTCTTAACATTGTCCAACATTATTGAAAACAATTTAAAATAATATTTATTGTAATTTCACTACTTTGTACAACAAGTGGAACAGCTGTTGACCAGGGCTGCGCAAAAGGCTAGTATGCTGACGAGTCGCTACTGCTGTTAAAAGCGCTGTTAGCTAAGTATGTTAATTGAACTGCTATATCGAATATTGACGATATTGCATATATTACTCTCCCTCTCTCTCTCTAATTCTCTGAATAAGCGTTGTTTCACTGTTAACTTTCTGCTTACATATAATTACCTTCAATTATTATACCATGTTACCATATTAAACAAGCTGCCTGGCAACGCTGCACATTGTGGCAACCAGTGCTGCGCGTTTAGCCATATTTACCTTGCTAGATCTGTCAACTTTTAAAAAAATTTGCAAATTTTGTGTTTTAAATGCTATGCTAAAAATTCTTTCACTGCGTTGAGCGTAAGCGTATATTGATTCTCTCAGATGAATATAGTAAAGAGCAAATTAAGCAACGCAATGAACCAAAAAACATTGAATGCGATATTGTATATAAGGTTAGTTTTAACCCATTTTCTGCTGCTGTTCGACCAGTCGAACATATCAATTATAATTAATAGAAATACAAATTGAACAAATGAAACTTGAAATATTTGATCAGGTGTGGACTACACAGACACGGAAAATGTTGCCACAATTATGTTTTACCATATGACTTGACTTAAATCACTGGCAATGAAAGTACGCTGATTTAAGTGAAGCTGAAGAGTTAGATGGCATTATAAGTACTCTTAATATTTTTAAGATATGAAATCATGTTCCTTTTTAATTTGCATGTGAAATAGCATTTTTTGTTTAATTTTGGCAATGTTCAAATAATTTTTAGCAATTGTTAGCCATTTTTTCCTCCAAATCTAGCAATTTTCGCTTCGAAGATTCTGGCAGCACTGATGGCAACGCTGTGCCCTCACAACAAATCGTAGTATACATCTCTGTTAACTAACATAATTGCACTCAGCTGTGTCAGTGCTGCCAACATTGCACTGTTAACGCGTACCTGTGCTGGCACTGTTTTGGGCATCTCCTCTGTTATTATGCAAGTAGTAGTGGCCCGATCTGGCAACGACGTTTTTGTGCGCGCCAAATTTGAAGTGAAAATTTGCAATTTTCAAAAATCAATTAAAAATTACAAAAAAACAATTTGAAAAAAAGAAGAAAATCCAAAATTTTGTAAATAATTTACGTTCAATCTAAAATTGGTTTGGTGCCGTTAGCTCTTCGCGTTTCGAAAAAAAAAAAGTAAGAAAATTGTAAATTCTAGAAAAGTCCAACAAAAATTCTGGTGAAGGTTTCAAAACTCTAGCTCAAAAATTGAAAAAGTTGACTTTTTCGGCCACAAAAAATTGTTCTCAAAAATTTCAGAATAATTTGGGTACGTTAGTGCAGCCGACGATCAGCTGATCACAGAAAACGTAACGCTAAGCGGGAGCGAGAGAGCGCGCTTTACAGCACACTGGAGTGAGTGGTGCGGCTAGCTATTTGGTGTTTAATGATGGCCGCCGGGTGTGCGTGCGTTTGTTTTTGTATTGACAATTTGAGTAGAGTTGGGCATTTTAGTTCAATTTGCTGAATAAGTTCAAAAGTGCATTTTTCAGTCGTGATATAAATCAGTCATTTAGTTCAGTTGGTCATTTGGTCAGTTGATGAACTATGAACGATGTTCTATTCAGTTAATGAACTATGAACGAGATGGTTTCTATTCAGTTGGTCATAAACGATGAAAGATGAATAGGTCATTCTGATCAGTTGGTCAGTTGTTTATGAACGATAAACGATGTCAATAGGCTACAACTGTTTCTTGTTAGTGGAATGAAAAATGCGTAAAATGCCAACTAGATTCCGGATTATTTTTTAATTTTTTTGGGTTATACTTAAACCCTGGCTTATTGAAAATGTGAAGCAAGAGTAAATTGGTTTTTTATTTTGGGCTTAAGTAACCTTTTATATTGTCAAAAACTTAAAAATATATGAAATTGAAACAATATTACATGAAAATAAAGAAGAAATTTGATTCAATTGCGGAACTCCATGTATTGTATTTCTCTAAGAAATTAAAAATTTTTTTAAATAAATTATTGACCAACTGCGAAATGACCGATTTAGTTCATGATTGACTGAATAAGTTCATTCGTTCATTTTAATGACCCATTCATTTGAACTTTTTCAGAACGAAACGACGCAACTCTAGTATGTAGTTGCTGCCCGGCAAGTGCGTGTCTGTCAGATTGGCAGGTTTCTTTTTGCTCTCACACACTCTCTCGAAAGCGCCGTGCAGCATGTTGATTAACTAACACAACACAGCAGAACGCAAATTCATCAAATAAAACATTAATCAATTGAATAAAACAATTGATTAATGCATTAAGCGCCACTGCCGGTAAGCTGAGCGTCAAGAAAATCACGACTTGGAGCGCGGAGCATCTTATTAATTGTGGAACGAATGTTGCGCAACCCGCCGCTGCTCGACCCGCGTGCTAGCTCAACAACAATAACACAATCATCAACCCTATCACGCCACTGATAATTATACTAAGAGCACAACAAGAACAACAATCAACTATAATGAAGAAACGAGGCACACCAACGGCGGGAGATGGAGCAAGCTCCAGTGGGGACCAGAGCATAGCATCTGCCAAGTACAAATCCGGTGCATCCAGTGCACCGGCGACACCAACAAAACGCATCGCCCGCAGCCCCGGCGGCAACGGCAACAACAGTGGCAACGGTAATAACACCAACACCAATACCAATGGCAATGGCAACAAGCGTAAGGAGGAAATTGCACAGACCTTTGTCATTGTTAACGAACGGCCGGTGGATGACATTTCCTTGGATTTCTTCTATAAGCCGCATACCATCACCCTTTTGGCCGTCTCCGTGCTGGCGGTCATGTATACGGCATTTGTCAGGTAAGTCTGTCTCATCAGAGATTTTTGGGCGCCACACGACGCTACAATATCGATCTTTCTATTTTTGAACGCATTAACTTGGCCCAAAGACAATGTCAAAGAATGAAAGTGAAACAATTGTTGCGCTTTCCTCGCTCGACATGTGCCAGTCAACCTTGGCTGTCTTTTTAAGCGTTTCAGAGGAAATCAAGAACACAACAAAGTGTCATGATTAGCAGCTAGTGGTGGCAGCGTGTCACGACAAGGCAATTATACAATAGTTGAAAGATAACACATCAGTTCAAATAACTTACTGATAATAGAAAGCTTAAACGTAATTTCCAAATTTCTCTATATAGTGATAGATTGGAAGCTAGAGAGGAACGCGTGATACTCAAAAAGTGAAGTGAAGCAAAATGAGAAATTCGAGTTACAAAAGTTCGAGTTATGGAAGTTCAACTGTATATATCAGGGACTAAAACTGAAGCCGTAACCGAAACAAAACTTTTTAATTATTTGAATGAATTAGGCATAACATTTATTTTTGAACTTAAGGTGTAAATCATCTTTGTTTTTAAATAAATGTAATTTTGATTTCTGCATTAATTTCATTTATATATTGACCTCCATAAAATGATCTACAGTTTTGAAATATTAAAATTTTATTTATTTCAAATTTACATATTTGTAAAATTTTTAATGTTATTTTGTGAACCGAACCATACCGGTATTTAGATATAAAATAAAAAATTTTAGATAAGCCTACAGCCAAAAACCTAAATCGTATGGTAATTTTTAGAGATGAGTGCGTGTCACGACGCTACATTAATATAATTTGTGTGATTTATGAAATTGTAGAATATGAAGCTTACTGGGATAATTGTGTAATTTTAAATTGTGTAATAAATGCTGTTGCTCGAAGTTGCTCCACAAAATAAATATTAGACTCGTGGAATAGACGTCACGACCCGAAACAACAATTATCTCTAAGATAGAGCGAACGCGTGTTGTGCCTTGTGTTGCCAAATGTGTCGTCGGAGGCATTGAGAGGCGCCTCCTCCCCATGGTCCCCGTGGTAACGAAACGAAATCTCGTTTTGTTTTTCATTTGTATCAAGTACGCAACACCCATAATCGTTTCGTGCTCGAATTCGATTTCGATGAAAGGTCAATAACCCCGTGCACGAGCTGTACCAAAGTCCAAATCAGATTAACTTAAGCAAATAAAAAATATTACAATAAGAACAGGAGCACCTTCCATTACAATAAACCAGTCAAGAAGATTCATTGAATTGACAACACAGTACTGTTTTTAATTTTTCTAATTTTTTATCATTTTAGTTACGTTTAATTTTAAATTATTGAATATTACTTAACTTTTACTTTAATTTTTTACATTAATTTTGGTCAACTGTACTTAGTTGACATTAAATAAATTAATCAGGGACCGTAACGATTATAATATTTAAAATATAAATTATTAAATAAAAGTTATTTGCTGATTTTTATCAAAAAAATGTAATGAAAACTCTTACTTTTCGATCTAAATAAAAAAATTATAAAATAATAATTAAATTTCAATTTTTATATAAAAATTATAAGGGTTTATTTTCAATTTTTATTATAAAAATTATAAGGGTTGAAGAAGTAAGTTAATTATAAGGGTTTATTTTCAATTTTTATTATAAAAATTGAAAAATAACTTTTATTTTAAACACAAATTGAGAATAAAAGTTTATACAGTTTCTCATAACTCTTATTTGCGGTCCCTGAAATAAATAAATTTACTATATATTTACAGGAACGAAGCGAACTTGGATGACAACCTTTGGGCGGGACTCTTATGCATTGTATTCTTCTTCCTGATCGTTTCGGTAATTGCATTTCCAAATGGACCATTTACACGGCCACATCCGGCCGTTTGGCGCATCCTCTTTGGCTGTTCCGTATTGTATCTGCTCATGCTGCAGTTTCTCATGTTTCAAAATTATTCAACCATTCGAAATATATTCTATTGGATCGATCCAAAGTTGAAAAACTTTCACATAGACATGGAGAAGGTAATTGATTTTGTATGATAATACTTGATGGAAATCTGTATAAAAGTTCTCTTTGTTTTAGGAATATGGCGTTAATTGCTCGGACATTAGTTGGGATCGTGTCAAGGGTCATTTGGATGTCTTTGCCTGGGGACACTTTCTGGGCTGGGCCTTTAAGGCCATACTCATTCGGCACATGGGCATTTTGTGGGCCATCTCGGTAATGTGGGAAATAACGGAGATAACCTTTGCCCACCTGTTGCCCAATTTCATTGAGTGCTGGTGGGATGCCATAATCCTTGATGTGATCATCTGTAATGGCCTTGGCATCTGGGTGGGCCTCAAGATCTGCAAAATACTCGAAATGCGCGAATACAAATGGGCTAGCATTAAGGATATATCAACGACAACGGGCAAAATCAAACGTGCCATGCTGCAGTTCACACCAGAGAGCTGGTCAGCTATCCGTTGGCTCGATCCCAAGTCGACAGCCATGAGATTCGCTGCTGTCATACAGCTGGTCATATTCTGGCAGGTCACAGAACTGAACACGTTCTTCTTAAAGCACATTTTCGAGATGCCGCCCAGTCACTTTATCGTTATTGGACGTTTAGTATTCATTGGACTGTTTGTTGCGCCTTCCGTTAGGTGAGTGGATAAGCCATAAGTTATTAGTTTGATTAAATATTCAATTTGAATTTGAATTTGCAGGCAATATTACGTATACGTCACCGACACGCGCTGCAAACGCGTCGGCACCCAATGTTGGGTTTACGGCGCCATTATGGTCTCCGAGGCCATTCTTTGCATCAAGAATGGCAAGGAATTGTTTGAGCGCACGCAAGCCATCAACATTGTGATCTGGCTGACCGTGCAGGTGCTGATATCGGTGTCATTTGTCTACGTTGCCGTTTTGTGGCAGGTAAAATATCTTCACCAAATAATATAAGTACTTGACTAACCATTAATTCGATTATCGTTTACAGCAGCGTCAACTGAAAAAGGTTTCAACAACACCCACAAAAAGACAGGGAGACAGTGCTGTGAACTCACCGTCTAAAGGTACAACTAGCCAAATCTAATACATGTTTTAAATGAGAGCTGTCACTTTTTAGTCTCTTATTACCTTATGAATTGGCTCTGCCTGGTCTCTTTCTGTCTAAATCCATTTCACACACTCATTTTGACTGTTTTCTTTCACTCTCTTTGGAATTGCATTCAACGTGTTAAGCACATTTGCCACCAAGTAAATCAATAGAAGGTCCTATCACAGCGCACTACGACATTAAAATTAAAATTGTTTAACTTATGATTTCTCTTATACATTTTGCTTGTTTTGTTTTTCTAGGTAATTTGTCGCCGCCTAAAGTGAAGAAAATCAAATGAGGCCATTTAATCAAACCAAAAAGAAAATAACACTAAACTAGATGAAAAAAACAAAGTAAATAAAAGGCAAATTCGATTACAATGTAAAATGTACATACAATTTATGAAAACTGTACTGATTAAATTAAATTTATATTGTGTATGTATAAATGATATTAAACCAACGACAATTTGTTAATAAGCTGAATGTGTCTAAGACCTAATTACTATATTAATACAAATTTCATATGCTTGTTTTGTTTTGCAAATGTAAGAAAACTTAAGCAAATCATTAATAATACCATATTAGACAGATAGATAATTACAAATTTGGATTAATGAAATGTTGTTCTGGTATATAAACTACACCTCAAAGCATGCGGAGACTGTGTTCCTAACCGCATCTCGTGCATAGGGTATATAGGATAGCGAATACCAGGTCATGGCCAGGGATTGTATGATTATGAATATAAGCGTGAGTCCAGCTTTTTTCAACTACAAATAAAACAAAGAAATATATAAATACACAAAAAGAAGAACCAAAATAAATATGAATTTAATTATATATATACACGAGCAAAAAAACTATGCCTACAACCTTTTTAACTTTAACAGTTTTTGTAAGTCAAGTCTTCATAGTAAAAAAACAAGTGGGAAAGTCTATAGTCGAGATCCTGACTATTGGATACCCGTTACTTATTTTAATGAATTTTGAAATGTTTTTTATTGCACGCTTTTAGGCACTTATATTCTTGTCCAGACGGACATGGTTATATCGACTTGGCTGTAGATGCTGATCAAGAATGTATATACTTTATAAAGTCGGAGATGCTTCCTTCTCCCTTTTACACACATTGCAACGAATACAATATCCCCTTTTACTTATTTTTTAAAAGTAACGGGTATAATAAATTTGGAAAGGTCGTTTAAATTCCGTTTGAATGATGCTAAAATTTCCTTAATCCATTAAGTACACATTGAAAAATTAGAATTTTTGTCAACTTCTCTTTTTCATCTTTTACCCTGGATTACAAAATAAAAAAATATTTTGATGCAAAAAAATTCTTCAAAAAATCCTTAGAGTGACTGCAACAAATTTTATTCAAAAATCTGCTGGCTAGTATTTTTTATGATTTTCTTAAATTGCTAAAAATTACTATTTTAACCCCTTTTTACAAAAAATTATAAAAAATACTATCGAAGAGATTTTTGAAAAGTTTGTTTTGCAGTCACTCTTAGAATTGTTTGAAGATTTTTTTTGCATAAAATTAATTATTTTTTTTTAAATCTAGAGTAAAAGTTGAAAAAGCAGTTCTAAATTTTCAATGGGTACTTAATGGGTTAGGGAAATTTTAACGAGCTTTCCAAATTAATTTTTTTATACCATGAAGTCTAGACTAAAAATAGCTGTTAAATTAAAAGAAAGGTTGTACGATTAGTTTTTCTGGCTAGTGTAAATGTTATACCACAATGGCTGATACGAATGTCATGACAATTGCCACAATAACAATGCTTGTGGCAATCAGACGAGTTTCCGCAAACATCTTCTTGATCTGCTTAAAGGGTCCCATGAGAAAGCACGTGCTGTAAATATGAATGTATGTACAAATTATAAACAATTAGCCGGCACATGTTAAATGCTAAACTGTTGACAACAAACTCACCTGGCCATGGACACCAAATTCCCGATTGTATAGAAAACGGCAAAGACAACAATGCCGCGATGTAGAAACAGCGCTATGGAGCCCAGAAATGATAACAATATACCTAAGACAAAACATATGCAGAAGGCCTTAATGCGTGTGCTCCAGCTTAGCGTTGACATATCATTAATCTGTGTTTTATAAACAATAAAAACAACAAAAACAAAAGAAACCGTTGATAAAATGTTGAGTCACAATTTCAGATCGTGTGATCGATCCGGGGAAATTGGGCGGAGGGGTGTTTTCCCGCATTGACTAAATGACTTGTGCATAGTTTATATTAACAAGTAAATGCATTATATGCAGTGATTAACATGAATGAGCCACAAGTGGATTCATATGGTTTCACCTGAGTGATGATGCTGCTCTCTTCCTCTGGCGTCGGCTCATCGCCACTCAACACACGTCGTAGCTTGTCCATAATAGCTCCAGATGGTATAATGCGCTATTTATAATAATGCTGCTAACAATTTACTACAACAATGACGTTATTTTATTTAATTTAATTTATTTATCAACAGAACACACAACGGGACAAAAAACAAGATCGGAATATTAGAGTTGTATTAGTCTACTAAAAAAAATGTGGCAACCTTATTCACAAGTAATGTGTGGCAGCCTTGAAACCACAGAAAAGGGACGATATTCATATTTAACTCTTTTTTTAAGTGTTCCTTTTTTGGTATGCTTTTTAATTTTGAAGCTAGAATTTTGAAAATTTCACAGAAGTTGTTGTTATATCTTTGTCGAATTTATACTTTTTAATTTAGACTAAATTTGATTAACTTCACTTCCCGAAGGGCCACAAGCACCCAACATACATTAAAATGATCTCCTTTATTTTATCTGATATGTGATTAATTTGGTTTCATTAAATTGTATTTTATTGGTTAATTAATGCAAAATGGACTGAAAAAAGGGTAAACTTTAAATTGCACGCCTCGCCACACGTAACGCAACCTTACATTTGCATTACTTTTTGTTTTATGCAGGGCTGCCACTTAAAAATATCTGATTGAGCCAAAAACAAACAAAAAATGAGCCGAATTGAGCCAAAACTTTTGTTTCAGTTCATGTTATTTTTCCATTTCATTAAAAACAAAATATTTCGTTCACAAACACTTAAAGCAATAACATATATTTCCAAAGTAGTTCACATTTTAATTTTAAGCTAGTGATTATGTTATTAAATAAAAATAAGTATAAACTTCTACCTAAAACTATACAAAATAACTGACTCTGATGGAAAAAGGAGCCAGTTCGAAAAAAAGAGCCAGTTTTGGTTCAAAAACGCCAATTGTGGCAACCGTGGTCTTATGCACACTAGAAACGATTGTCTGGCAACTCTCTGTCAGTCATGTTTTGCTCATGGCTGCTACGTAACATTAGTAAAATTCAGAATACCACACAAATTACAACAAAATGCTATACAATTGGCGAACAACTCCGACATTTGCGTGCTTTGCGAGGTGTACAAAATGAAATCAACGTGCCGGCGCCTGCTGCACAGTCTGATAGGTCATCGGTGCACCGGATGTTGGAGAAGAGGAGCCAAAAAGAGGTTGCACTAGACTTTGGTAACCGGGAGGCGCACGTGCCCACCTTCAATCTTGCTGCCCATGTGAACAGCTCTGCGACGCTGCAGCAGTTGCTCAGCCTGGGCGTCGACCTTCATAGTATTGAACGTCGCAAAGGTCTGGGCGAGTTTGTGCTGCGCTTGGACTTCGAACAGAATGTAAAGCCATATTTGATGTTCCTTGCGGATCAGGGAATATCGGCCGACGACTTTGGCAAGATGATTACAAAGAATCCGCTATTGTTTAAAGAAGATCTGGATGATTTGCAGACACGCACGGAGTACCTGAAAAGCAAACGCTTCTCGGATGAGGCAAGACAACGCATTTTAACACACAATCCGTATTGGCTGATGTTCTCGACGCGTCGCATTGATCGACGCTTGGGTTACTTTCAAAAGGAATTTCACTTAAGCGGTCATGATCTCGCGCCTGCTGGCCACAAAGGAGCCACGCCTAATTACCTACAACATGGAGCATGTACGCAAGTCCGTTTTCACACTGCGCGAAGAAATGGGTTTCAGTTTAAAGGAGCTGCAATCGCTGATTGTGCGGAAGCCACGTCTGATGATGATACGTAAGTGACGTAAGCTAACAATTCAATATAATGTTAAGTCATGTTTATCCTTCTACAGCACCGGACGACATCGTTGAACGCTTTAGCTATGTCCACAATGACATGGGATTGAGTCATAAGCAGATTGTGCAGTGTCCAGAGCTGTTGGCTTCCCGCGAGTTCCGACTGCGAGAGCGGCACGAATTCCTGAAACTGTTGGGTCGAGCTCAATACGATCCGCAAAAGGATTTATACATTTCTCCGAGCGACGTGGTGCAAGGGAATAACTTTTATTTTGTACGTAACGTTGCCAAAAGTGACTTGCAAACATTTGACTTGTTTTTAAAAACACGTTAATAAAGTTTTGGCGCGCTAGCAATAACAGTTCTGCAATCTTATTTATCTGGCAACACTGTCGACCGCTGTTAAGTTTAACATTCGGTTTCGTTATTGTTTTCTTTATGTCGTGTTTTTGTTGTGCTTGCGAACAGTTATCTTCGTGTTTTTCAACGAACCGTTTGTGTTTTCTGCTGCTTCCAGCAGCTTTAAAAGAACTACGCATTAGGTTTTTTGCAGCGTGCGTAAAAGAAAATTGTGTATTATACCACATTTGTACTAAATAAAAGCGCATATCATTAATTAAACTAAAGAGCATATAGCGTACGACTGCTGCTTAACTTGGCCAAAAGCACAACAAATAAAGCAACCAGTGCACAGACGGAACAGGAACTGCAAAAAGTAAAACGCATATTCTCACGCATACACTAAACCGAAACAGACACAACACACACACAGATACACGACGGCATATGTGCAATAAAAGGGCCGCTGTGGCAAAAAGTTTAGTTTAATCTACATAAATTTATTCGTACACCGCAATAACAAAAAAAAACGAGTTATCTTTGGTCGACGTGTTTAGTACAAAAAATCAAGCTATAAAAGAATTTCGACTGTTGTACGAACGGATCGTACCATAATATACACAAACAAAAACACTCACACAGAAAAACAAAAACAAAATGTCTACGACACCAAAATCAGAAGATTTGCTGGGTGGTAAGTTTTGCGATCGTACACTCGCACACATACACTTGAATATGTGAACGTGGCTGTGTGTGTGTGAGTGTGGGTATTTGTCAATAATAATAATAACAATGCACGAGAGAGCTCTGGTGTGACGTGTTGTTATTGTTATTATTGTTTATGTCTAGTTAAAAATAGATGTTGGTTGTGATTTGTTTGTTGTACGTACGTAGTGGTGTGTATGCTTGTAACTGTCCATATCTCCATTGCACTTGCCCATATACGATTTCAAGGCTCCACTTTGTTATTGCCAGTCTTGTTTTGCTTACATTCGTATCTCTCTCTTGCGCAGCAGCCATCAAACCGATGACAGCGGCAACAAAGACCCGCAAGTAACTTCGCCGCAGACAAAGGCGAATATCAAAAAAAAGAGCAAGTCAAAAGGAGAAGTCGCCATTCATACGTGTTCCTCATGTCATTTTTTTTGTTTTTCACTGCACTTGCACTTTAAATTCGTTATTTATCTTATTTTGCCCAATTGACGTCACATCAGCTTATTTTGACTTTACTGTACGTATCCAAAGTGTTTACAAAGTTCATTGAAAGGAAATTGTGGGAGGGCATTTGCCTTTAAGCACTTAGTTGTTCTTGCTTTTTCGCATAGTCCAGAAATTGCGACTTTAGTCTAGCCGCAATTTTTGTTATGACGCTTGGGTTGGGTTCATTATCAAAAACGTGTATGTGTGTATATAATATATTTTTTGTATTCAAATATATGTGTGTGTGTGTGTGTTTGATAAAAGCGAGCAAATCTGAGACCAATACCTATACGAAGTTAACAAAAGGCGGTTCATTGGGCTGAACGCTTGACAGCCTCGGCTCAGGGTTTAACAGCTGCGCATGATGCACACACTCACACACACGCATACACAGATTGACACATGCACAGTTACAAGGAGAAAGAGATACGAGTGAAAGAGAGAGCCCAGGCACCTTTGCCTACGTGCCGTGAGTCAGCAAGGCAAAGTGTTGCCTACCCTTATTATTGTTATTTACTGGGTTTACCGCTTGCAATGGTACCTGTTAATGGGTCATCTTTGTTATTGTTTTGGGTTTGCCTGTACAAACAGCTACCTGTTATATTTTCTTTAGTTTCTCATCTCGTCTGCGAATTTCAGTATAGATTTGTGAGTCAGTTAAATAAGATGATCGGTCTGCCACGTGAGTGATATTTTGCAATCTATGGAGTAATTAATTACATTTTTTTTGTAATAGTTATTAGCGATTATTGATGGTTGTTGTGACATTTGTCATGCAATTTCCACGCTCAACTCTCGTCGCCTGTTTAAGAAGAAAATGAAATTGTTGATAACCATAGACAAAACAAAACATGCATTTCAACTACATATACTAAAACGGAAATTGTATTTTTTGTTTACCTTATCAATGGCGCGCACGCTCTCACGAATGCAAACACACACACACACATATATGTGCATATATAATACAAAAACAAACAATGCGAGACAATGGGGGCGGCATTTTTGTTTGTTATTCTATCAATGCGCAGCTGTTAAGAGTCGGCAACTTGCCGATGTTAAATGCAGATTCAGTGTTGCCCATCAACAAAAGAGAAGGATAGACCAGCGGGAAAAAGCCAAAACAAACTGAAATCAAGAATTCTCAGTCAGGCTGCCGCCAACACATAGGGAACAAATTTGAAAAAAAGAATGTGACATTTGTTTGTTGCCTTGCTGCTTTGTCAACACATTACATATGGACAGTGTTGCCAACATTTGTTTGGTAAAAAAGTTGTTCTTGACGGGAGAATCGATGCAAAAAGCTGAAAAATTAATTAAAAAAAAACATGAAAAAAGCTAGTTTTTCAAATCATTTATGCTGTATTTTTTTTCCGAGAAAAAGTGAGCACACAAAATCAGTGAGCACAATTTGATCAACAGCAGCTCTGCTATTCATTAGATGTGAATAATTTCATCAATGTTATCTTCATTCTCCTGATTTTCATTATCATATAATAATCCCGTTCTTATCATCTATACGAATTTATCGGGAGGCTTATACGTGTGAAATATATTATTTTCAATAGCTAACTATTAAACCAAAAGTACACTGAGTATCAATGGCAACCTTGGCCAGGTCTGCAAAAGTATTGTTGCCCCCAGAATCCTTATAGGAATTGACTTCAATCCAAAATTTTTTAGTTCTGTCATTATTTTGCCGTTTCACGAAGTGAATTTTTTACAAAAAATACTAAAAAAAAGTTTCTTCAAATGAAAAAAAAACCAGAATTCCCTCTGGCCGCTGTTTGCAAATTTTTCTGAAAATGGCCTTTTGAAACAGCCAGATTTGACTGGAAAATAAGCGAATCTGGCATCACTGCATGTGGACATACATAAATGTTTATAAATACAGCTGTTTCGCTGCAAGCTTTGTCTGCATAAAGAACGCGGTACATTTTGGTGATGATGTTAAATAGATGGGCTGTTAAATAGCATTACGCTGTAAAATAGAATTGCCACCACGGTTGCCACAATTGGGCGTGTTTTTGCGCCAAAACTGGCTCTTGTTTTTCCTGTTGGAGTAATGTCACTTATTTTTTCGATCTGGCTCTTTTTTCATCAGTTCAAAATCAGCTATTTTGGAAGAGTTAAGTTGAAGTACATATTTATTTTTATTTGATAACATAACCACTACATTAAGTTGAAAAAGTGAAATACTTTGGAAAAACAGTCGAACTTCCCAAACTCGAATCACCATTATCCAAAGAAAAGGTTCGAGTTAGGGAGATATTCGAGTTATAGAGTTCTTTTTCCTAAGATTATTAATTTCACTGCCACTCATTTAGTTCGAGTTACAGAGAAATTCGAGTTAGAGAAGTTCGAGTTAGGGAAGTTCAACTGTATGTGTTATTGCTTTTAGTGTTTGTGAACGAAATATTTTTTATTTAATTAAATGCAAAAATAACATGACTGCAAAACAATTTGGCTCATTTTTTGTTCGATTTTGGCTCAATCAAATATTTTTAAATGGCAACAGTGATTGCCACTGTTTATTGCAGCGCTGTTAACATTTAAAATTTATTGTTATTTAGCTTTTAATATACGTTTCTTAACCAACACTAGCTAGAACAATTGTTAAAATTTAAAACAAAAATTATTTGTGTTTTTTATTGTTTTTCCAGAATCTTGGATTGAACTAAGCAATACAGCTGCCATGGCTGGCATTAAGAGTCCCGACAGAATCACTCCGTTGCCGTTCAGCAATGGTGAGGAATATTTGCGGCTGTTGCGCGAGGCGCAACGGGAATCAAATCAGTCGAGTCGCGTCGTATCCTTGGCCAGTTCCCGACGTGACACGCCCCGAGACAGCCCGAAGAGTCCACCAAACAGTCCACAATCGGAGCAGTGCCCGGATGATGAGTTGCGGAATGTGTATATTAATTATTGGACTAAGGTAAACATCAAGATAAACGAACTGACCTCGAATTTGGTACTTGAATCAATTATATTAATTATATATGCATTACAAAACAAACAAACAGGCGGGTGATAAACAAAACTCCGATAATGGCGATTGGCTGCAGAACTGGAATCGCACTGGCACTGAGGAGCAGCCACCAAAGTACGCCAATAATATTAAGTAAATGTTAATATTTATTGATTTCACATGTACTTTGTCTTTACAGAGAATGGAAATTCGAGCGATCCAGTGATGGCGATGATGACGAGAAGAAGAAGACTACAGGCTATTCCATACGCTTAAAGCGACTGGGCGCCAATTCGTTGTTCTCCCGCGAAATTCTATACTCGCTGCTCGTTACCAATGTCCTTTCGCTGCTCCTTGGCGCCGGCTTTGGGTACTTATAAACACTGCTAAAAAGTGTAAACAAAATTAAAACAGATGCATTTATTTTGTATTTATAGATTGTGGCTGAGCAAGCGCGGTATACTCCTTACCCGCGTGGTCATTGACTGAAAGACGCCATAAACAATAAACAATATGCACATCAATCCATCAATAAATAAGCAAAAAACAGAAACGTTGAAACGTTCCATATATAGAAGCAGATTGAGAGACACCGAGAAGACAGAGAGGCGCATTGTCAATAACCAGCCAAACGTATTCCAGCTCATCCCATAACAATTTTTAATCTCTCATCAGCCACCATTCAGCAATATCAATATAATACATTAATATTATACATAAGCAGCTAAATGCCTAGGCAAAGGGATTCAACAGAATTTTTTATAAACATATATTTTATACAATTTTTAAATAACGAAAAACAACATCTTCATAAGCAGAACTAAAGTTGAGATCGCACACTTGAAGAAGATCTTTCACTATATCTTGTTTATCCAATCATTCGCCAAAAATTAAATCATTCTTAGATCTTTTGACTCTATTACATATATATAAACATACACATACATAGGCATATTGTAGTTGAATCATATAGATACAATTATATATGAATCTATATATTTTATGCGTCATACATGTTTTGATTTCCTAGCATATAAGAATGAAAACTGAGGATGAGTTTATTAAGGGAATGTACCCTGAGAAAAAATACACACACACACACATTAGTTTTAAGCTACGAATGTAATCATTTTTATATTAAAAATATTTTTCAACATTTAAATGCACAAAGTGTTTGGTTTTTAAAGGTCGAGAGCTTCAGACTGACGTATTTCTACTTGCTTCATTATAAAGTACAATTTGCGGTCAATACATGACTAAGAAATTTGTATTCACACTACTATACGAATTTCTATATGTCTTTGTTGTTAAAAAAAACAACGTCATTTAGTTTATCAGTGGAAATCATACAACGACTTTTGCTTATGATGAAATAATAGGTGGAATTTAATGATAATAAAACACTTGAGCTGTTGCAATTACCTGATAGTACTTCAACATATTGACAATATCAGTGGCAACAAGCTAAATGCATTATAATTTGCAGATATACATATACATACTAACGATCCAATTACGTTATCACTTTTTTGATTTTTGGCGCAAAATGCGAAAGTTGAATGGCCGAAGATTAAACAATCTGGCAGCACCAAGAAAATTTAAAAACATTCGTTAAGTTGCGTACGTTACTTATAAACGGGGATTAAACCCCTTACCGTAACCTTTAACCGGTAAAAACCGATTGAAATTTAAAACCGTAACTGAAACCGTATCAGAAAAAAAGCTCAAAGCCGAAACTCTGTAAACCGAAAAAACCATTTAGTAACCGTTTCATTTATAAGGGCTAATTTCGGTTTTTCATAACTATATTTACATTTCATTTTTTAATTTTAGTTTTTGATATTAATTTTATTTTGTTTAATTTTGAATTTTTATTTGTGAAATTCATGGTCGAAGATTTTGTTTAACTGACAACGTAAATGCGAACGTAACCGAAACCGCAACTAAAACCGATATTCGATTCGGTTTTAATCCCAGCTTATAATTATAAAAAACATGTAAATAAAAAGAAAACATTAAATTTGTTGCATAGCATTTAATTTGTATTAAGTAATTTAAGTAATAGTGACTAAATACTTAGGTGATTAACACAGTTTCAAAACTAATACATATTTATATGGCAACTGATGCCAAAATGGGTTTTTTTTTGGAGGCTGTCGGATATTTTAAATAACGCGGTTTAACTTAAACAATCATTAATCATTGTTTATGTAATTGTTGACATGTGAAATTGAAACGATCGCCAGGTGATCGTTTCATTTCGAGCTTTGATTTCTTGCTATGAGACAGCCATTGAAAGGTGAGTGGATTGAGGCAAACGGTTTGCCAATTTAAGTACAGCACATGATAATATATAACTAGGTTTATATACTTGTATATATAGATGGTTATCCAAAGATCATACATAACTACGTTTGAGCCTGTTTCATAGACATCGAGAGATAGAGTGAAAAACAGTTTTGACTATATGTGTATGTATATGCTAGAGAATTGAGCCTTAGCCTGGGCTATTCCTTGCCAGCATCGGCTGGAGGAGGAGGACTTTGTGCGGTGGGTTTGGCCGCTGCTACATCTGAGGCATCTGCAGGTGGCGGGGGCGTTGGTGTGCGCAAAGCACGCTCAAAATCAGCCACCAGCTCATCATCCTCATGGCACTGCTGCATTTCATCTGGCTGCCAATTGTCCAAGGCCGCGTCCACATCAAACTGTGGTGATTGCAGCGATTCTCCGGTAACATCCACCAGACGCGTACGCAATCTATTCGAGATTTGCTCCAGCTCCGTAAACTTGCGCTTAATGGCCTGGCCCAGCTGCAAGTGCCGGAGTTCCAGGGATTGCTCAAACTGATCAATGGCGCTGTCCACACTGCCCGACGAGGTGGCGCCGCCACCTGGCAGCGCCTGTACATGGATCTCCAAGCCGCCCGTAACACGACCATTGAAGTCAACAATATTGTGCCAGCCGCTGGGAAAGCCGCCAGTGCGACTTCGATTTAGATTCAAGGCGGCAAAACCAATAATGGCATCCTCCAGAGGCGTCGGCTCAGTGCTTGTCCCCGCACTCAGTGCTGTCTTCTTCCAAAGCTTCAGAACGAAAAGCTTTTGTGGCTGCAATAAAATAAAAAGTTCATCAGACGCAGCCAACTTAGCGCAAAAGGAAGCTTGACAGTGTTGCCAGATCAGTCGCCAACGATTTAACTTAGAGCCCTGAATGAGTTCACACTAGAGATCTGAACGGTTGCATTCAAACTTGAGCGTCTCTGAGTTAGTACTCGTGAGTTTAATTCAGTTCAGTGAATTTAATTCAAAGATCGAGTGAATGAGAAACGAATGAAGCAAATATTTTCAGAGTACTCAGAATACAACTTATTTTTTTTGTAATCATTTACACATGTTTTCGTTACTAGATTTTCACTATTTTTTTTCGATTATTTGGACATTCAATTCACTCTGCCTTTTTTGAATGTGAAGATTTCGGTTTCTATTCATTCATTCAATTCATTGAAAGTCGCAGCCGAACTCATTCAATTCAGTTTGACATGAATGTCTCATTTGACGTTTTGAATGCAGCCATGCAGACCACTAATTCATTGAATGTGTGAAACAAGCACAGACATTAGAAAAAATTTCCCTCTGATTGTTTTAATAAAGATGATAATGTAAGTGAAAAGATGTATCAGCTTATTTAGAAAGGGAGTTTTCGCAAGCTAGGAACCTTATTTGCGAAAAAAGAAACTACATTGCTGGAAACGCTGATAAATAAATTAAATACTTAATCACCTCAAAAAACATTCAGTTTATAATCATGATTTTGAATGAGTTGTAAGTCAAAGTGATTGTACAGACAGTGTGAGCATTGATAGTAGTTGTGTGATTCACACGATTCGTTTGAGAGAAATGGGATAATTTTATGTTAAGTGTGCACTCATGCAGAGCTCTAATTTAACTTTAAGTTCGAATTCCAATTCAAATGCTACTCACATTGCTTAGATACTCGGCGGCAACTGCAACCTGGAATTTGCTGTGCCATTGCGGTGTTGTTGAACGCTCCACAATGGGGGTGGCATAGACCAAGCCCTCGTGCGATTTATATGTCTGGGCATTGCAGCTGAGCGCCTGGAAGGTCACATACGTGTTGGGCGGCTCGTTGGGCGGAAAACGTTTGGCAGCCGCCTGACGTTTGGCCTGCTTCTTGCCGGATTTACCGTAGCCCGGATTTAAGGGCAACCCGGCAGCGCCCACAATATGCAAACTAAAGCTAAACTGACTGCCAGTCGAGGAGGATGATGCACCGGGAATCGCCGCTGATGCAGGAGTTGGCACAGACGCTGCAGGGGCACTGAGTGCATTCTGTAGCATGTCCAACAGATCTGTGGTGCGTCTCAGCGGCTGTGGATTGTTGTCCGAGTCGAAGCCGCGCAGCTGTTTCAATTGCGCTATCTGCGACTCACTGCCAATGGCCAGGAGCACCTTAAGCTCGCCCAGCTGCGCCTGCGTCTCGGGATGCACAATGGGCGTCCAGCCATCAATGGAAATGACGGGTAGCTACAAATAAAGAGAGATTGATAGTTTATATGCAGAGATTAAAACGATAACCAAGACCGAAACCTTTAACCGGTGAAAACCGATTGAAATGAAAACCGTAACCGATAAAAAATGTGCATAAACCGAAATAACCGTTTAGTAACCGTTTCATTTATAATAGTTTGTTATTTATGTTTAATTTTGAATTTTTGTTGGATATTCATGATTTGAAATTAAATGTTCATAGCACTGAATAAGCTCAAATGAAATAAATTTGTTAAATGAAATATTCAAATTTTTAAAATGTAACTAAACTACATCAAACTGAATATGTGAAATAAGTGTGTGAATGAAACATTAAGAAAGTAATCTCTTTTTAATTGTTATTATCAGGGATTAAAACCCTAGCCGAAACCGTAACCTTTAACCGGTAAAAACCGATTGGAATTTAAAACCGTAACTGAAACCGTAACCGAAAATCTAAACTCTGTAAACCGAAATAATCCTTTAGTAACCGTTTCATTTATAAGGGTTAATTTCAGATTTTCATACATTTAGAAAAATTATTTTTAATTTTGATTTTAATTTTCTTTTCTTTAATTTGTAATTTTTATTTTTGAGATTCATGATCGAATTTTCATAGCACTGAATAACCGCAAATAAAATAAATTTGTTAAATAAAATATAAAAATTGTTAAAATGTAGCTAAACTATATCACACTGAAGAATATTTGAATTAAATGTGTGAATGAAACATTAAGAAAGTAATGCATTTTAAATTATTATAATTATACTATAAATATAATTATATTTTTGCAAAGACATTTTTTTTGTGAACCGAAACCATACTGGTATTTTAAAACCGAAACATACAAAAACCGGTTCACCGTTACGAAACCTTTATTCAAAGTTTTTGCGTAACCGAAACCCACCTTGCCCTTGCACAGATGATTGGTAATGCTGGCATCCTTGTAGGCAATGTAGAACTGATGCAGCGGCAGCTTCACCTTGCCACCCAGTGGACGCAACTCCAACACCAGATGTTGCCGCTCCACGCTGTGCAGAAACTTCTCATCGTTGATGATGGCGAACTGTTCCTGCAGCTGGAAGTCACCTTGCGGATTCATTTGCACGCTCAGAGGCGGCGCTTGCCAAAAGGGTTGCAGCACCAGCTCCTTGCAGCCATCGGCATCGGCTGGTGACAAGTGACGCGTCTCGCTGGCATAGATATAGCCACGCAGCAGACGCACTTTGGTAGTCTCGGCCATGAAATTGACGCTCTCCAATGAGGCTTTGTTATTGTTGTTGCTGTTGTTCTTCGATGGCGGCGGCAACGTTGGTGACGCTGTTGAATCTTCTTTCGAGTTGTTGCTGTTGTTGTTCTTATTGTTGGCTGCAAAAGAGAAAGCAGGGCAAGATTAGCATCATTCCGAGCAATGAGATTTGCGTACAGACAGCTGCACCTTCAACCCCCAAGTTGGCCACGTAAAATGAATTGAATTGAATCAGCGTCGGGACGGGACGCTTCGTTATCGCCATCGCCAACGACGATGACAGGGAAGGTTAAAGGTGTCTCCACCAAGAGATTGAATCAAGTGAATGGAATCGCGCACAAGCGATTTAACCATGTGCTCATCTCATGTATTGGTAACTGGATTTTTCTGATATTGAACTAAATAAATGCTTGGAATGGGGAAGCGGAATTTTGGACGGGCCAAAAATTAGCAATACCGGTAGGCACAGTGGAATGAAAGCAAAGAAAAAATATATTAACGTTATAGTAACTAAATCCCGTTTAGTGCTTTACTTTATAACATTAAAATTATCAGGTTTGTTTCGGTTTTCACTTTTTACTCTTTAACATTTATTAATATTGTTTAAAAAATTATCGTTTTTCGCTTTATCGGGCTCAAACTCATCAACTCAAAGTGATATCAATCCGCTAAAATGGTATTACAGGTTAAAGAAATACAATTCAGACAAATCCTATCGAAAGTGAAATTCGGAACAGGCCTTTATATGTTATTCGTTAAAATCGAAAGAGCATTTAAGAATATACGGCCAATTTCTACAGCAGACTTACGTGACGTCGACAGTCAAATACAAAAATAGACAAGAATAAAGTCCCATTTTTCAAAAGTTATTTTTATATATTGGGACAATAAAAAAAAAAGATGGAAACAATTGACCTTTTCAAATAAAAGATGTAAGCGAAATTCAGTGCGGAAAACGACTAAATTTTGCAAAATAAGCAAGCGATTTGCAGTACAGTATGGATCGTTTTTTCAATGTACATATTAGTTTTATTTAACATATAAATTCAAATTTGAAATTAATTTCTATACATTTTACGTCAAATTTTCTATTGAATAGTTATTGAACATCCTAATAAGACATTGAAAAAACGGCCCTAAATTTAATAGATCTCAGTCATAATAATTAGTTATTAACATTTATATGTTACTTTAATCATCAGTTAAATCTTAAATTCAGTCCAACCTAAAATCAATGACTAGAATACCTATACAAAAAAATAATGATATTGATTAAATTTGAGCAAAAAAAATAAAACTCACAAATAATCATAATTTATGATTCTTATTTTTCTCAGCTCAAAATAAAACTCAGTTTAAATTTATGACTATTGTGTAGGATATTTACCCAGTATTTTTGCTTATCCCTTTAAAAAGAACCCTGGGGACCTATAAAACGCTAAAACATATCTTTAAAATGAATACGTAATCTTTCTTAAAATTGAGTTTTACTTTGAGGGAAAAAATATAAATCACATATATTGATCACTTGAGTCTTATTGTTTAGCTCAAATTTAATCATTATCATTGAAGAAAATTCTTAAAAATGTTTATATAATAATTGCTATGTAATATTTATAATATAACTCATAATGATTACGATCCCTGCTAATTTCTCTTGAACTTTAGCGACTTTCATTCCACTGTGCGGCAAACTTAAAATTTATCTTTATAAATAAACATAAATGCATATAAATAAATATATGTATAGGCAATAGCTGTTGGCAGAAAGCTAAATGAATAAGTTAAAGGAATAAAATAATATAAAAAAGAAGAGACATTTTGTTTTGTTTTCTTCGTTGTTCCGAATCAAATAAAAATTTTTTATTGAGCTTAACATGATGATGGGCAGCACTTTTATAACGGCAACCAAAATGTGATAAAGACTCGAAAGGAATAGAGTTGTCAACATTATGGTGGCGTCAAAGTGCAAATTGTTGTTGTAGCCGTTGTTGTTGTTGCTGTTGCCGGTGCAGCTGTGGTTGTTGTGTAGTTGTTGTTGTTGTCGTGACTTGTGTTGGAGTTGGAGCTGTGGTTGTTGGTGGAGTTCTTTGCACCCACGCGAATTTAGTCAAATATATTCACCTGCGGCAGCTGCACTGTGGTAGCTATTGTTGTTGTTGTTGCTGCTGCCGTTGTTGTTGTTGGTTTCATTAGCCAAAACCTTGGATAGCATCAACTGCTGATCGGCCCGCAAACTAATCTTGAGATACAAACTGGCCAAGTGGACATCCCGACGTTGGATGGCAATGCATTTGCACTGCTCCAGCAGGGATGCCTGATAGAGCTCGGCGAGATTCAGGCGCCCCATGCCGAGCATCTCGTTGAGACAGGTGCCCGGCTCACGCCACCAGACGGTGAAGTGAATGCTGCCCATCTCCTGATCCATGTCCATGTCCAGCTTGGGCAGACGCACCTCCCGCTGTTGGGTCTGGCCAAAGCGCGTGCATTGGGTGAGACTCTGGAATTTCTCCGATTCGAATTGCATGATGTGGAACATGGGAGCACGTGGCACCGCCTTGATTAGTTCCTTCGATAGCTGACACTCCACGGTGAAAATGGGACGAACTTCGCTCTGAAGCAACTCCATGCGTTTGGTGCCCTCCGCCTGCAGCGTCAGTGCCTCCAAATGTAGCTGCAATGCATTCACCAGATGGAAGAGCTCAGGGGTAGCCTGATCCAGATCCCCATTGGCAGCTAGTGTCAGCTCCTGTTCCGATAGTTCCTGCTCCGGCCACAGTTGCTGGTGCTGCTGCTGCTTCTTCAGCTGATCCATTGCTGGCTTACCAGCAGTGGCAAAAAGTGCCACCAAATCCGCATCCAATTTCTTCATGGCCTCCATTAGCTCGACTTTAGCTGGCGCAGCGACTGCTGATCCGATTGACTTGACTGTACCTGAAATAATTCAACATAATCAAAATCAGTTGCAAATACTTGGAAGGCATGTTTCCAGAAGCTTTACAATTTCTGTTTTTCCGCTGGGCGGTGCGCTTGTCCGATCAGCGCAACGTGGTTTTCTATAATGACACCACAGTCGACACAGTCGTTAGTAAGTTCTCCCACTCCCAATCTCTCTCTGCCTCTCTCTGTGTCTGTCTCTTCTCACTATACCGATTGGATGCCGGCGCCGGCAACAGTCGCCGTTAATCGCAGTTTATGCTTTACTTTGCCATTCCAGCACCCATGCGAACGCTCTCTCGCTCTCGCTCTCGCTCTCCCCCTCTCTCTCCTACTCACACTGTACCTCAAAAAGCCCACCGATGTTGTAATACTCTCTAAAAGCTATCATAATAGAATGCACCCGTGTTATAGGGCAAACGAATTTGGTACTCAGCTTTTTTCTACTTACTCATACATAGTTTAATTTAAATTCATTAAACGTAATTTTTTTAAAGAAAGATTTCGAATATATTGTATACCAAATTGAATTTTGTTTCGAACTCTGATTTTGAGAAATACTAGATCATTCTAAACAATAAATTTTATAACTATACTTGTATTTCATTTATCCAAATTCGGAAAATTAACTGAATTCCTCAATTTATATCTGAGTAGGCTTCAAACATCACTTAGCAGCTAAGCTATCCCAAATTTTAAGTGTATGTCAAGTTTGGCAACCTAATTGAACCCAATAGTAATAGAATTTCGCTTGGCGTTGGAAAACAACAACAGCAAATGGAAATTTTACAGATTTATGTGCATAAACAGATATATACTATTCTATACTCTATAGAGTATCTACGACTGAAAGATCTGTGATGATAGCGCGACAGGCGCAAGTGTAATTTCGTAATTCTGATTATAGATTATGGTATTTCTGAAATATGTATTTTCAAGGCTAGAAATGTTTTTTCCCTCATTTTTTGCCTGGCAACACGTGAAACGTATTATTTGTACGAGATAAGAAAATGTTTCCAGGTTCAATGACATAACTACGGGGAGATTCTACAGCACCAGACATAACCAGTCAACAACAGAGGCCCCTAAATTTACTATAGCAGATTAAAAACCAAAGAATTCCCCTGGTCAGCGAAAGGTAAATGGTAAACGAAAGCTGAAATGCGAGACTTGGGGAGAAGTCGATTACTTATCAAGGCCTAGGCCTACTATTGATTACAGCTCAGTAAGGGTGTTATGTAGTGCTACCTAAAATACCTACATTCAAAACACACTGTCAGATGTTTTTCGTATTCCGTTCTGATATTCTATACGCCGTAAGTGAGTTTACAGCTGGGCTGAAGCGGTATGTGTATCTTAATAAACCATATCGTATGTACCTTAGATAATAAACCAGACTCAATAGCTGTGTATACCACACTGGGCTTTTCCGCATTTGGCCTTCAGAGTCTGACGCAGAATTTATCTATGAGTTGAAATATAAACAAAAAAAAAAAAAAAAAAGCTCAGCCGGCAAACTGTCGTAAAGCTGAGACAACAAAAACAAGCGTGGAATAGAGCATGAAAGCGTAGAACGAGATAAAGTTTCACACTTGGGCATGTGTGTGAGAGAGAGTTTGCTTGTGTTAGACAGGAGCGGACTCAACAGTTGCGGCGGGAATGAATAAACACGTCTTGAATTATATGCTAGACAAACTCAAAAGCCAATTGGACATATAAAATGTATAATATAAGTGTTATCAAATAAGTAATGAATGAATCATGGCAACTATCGCAATACATTCATTTTATATGCCTGAATAAATAAACACAAACAATTCGTATGCAGTTCCCTTGCTTGCGGCCCAACCCCTTGCCATGTTAAGTCCGCTACAAAGCAAGAGTCCGATTAAGCAATATTTATACGTCGCCTCTCAGTCTCTCTTTTAACTTGAAGTATGTTTGTATTGGTGACTGCACGTGTTTGTTATATATCGCACTATTTCTGGGCTTTTGGTGTTTCGTTTTCACTTGCTAATTCGTACTCTCGGCATTTGCTTTGGCAGACGAGCCGCAATGGAAAATTTTGGTGACCGTTAAGTTAGTGTAGAAATCGTCAGCAAAATTTGATGACGCTCAGTAGATAAAAATGAATCGGACGACTATTTAAAGCAATGCAATTGTTGTTAATAAATTAAATTTGGCAAGACATTTAATTGCCAAGGCGAAGGCTAAACAAACAAATAAATGTTACGTAAGAGTCAACAAACTTTTAAGAGCTTGTGCACATAACATAGATACATATGTGCATAGATTCATTTGTATGAGTGTTGGTATAAACATAAATATAAATATCTAAATAAATAACACGAAAATGCCGCACAAAACCAAAATAAACAGACGCAGCGACGGCAACGAACTCGAGAGCGAAAGCGTCGTTGCTGAGAGAGAGAGACTGGGAGACAGTGTTGCTAGGTGTTGAGCGCTCGCATTAGCTAGATTCTGAGTAAAAATAAGCTAAGAATAAAAAAAAAAACCTGAAAAACAAACTAACTCTAAAAAAACACAAAACACAAAAAAAAAATTTTATTTTTTTTTAAAAAAAAAAAAAACCCAAACCAAAACCCCTTTTTTTTTTTTTTTTTTTCCCAAAAAAAAAATTATTTTTTATAAAAATAAAAATCCCTCCCCCATACAAAACAAAAAACAAAAATTATTCCCTTTTAAACCTACCAAAACTCATACTTTAAACTGTTCCCATTTCAGAACACGAATTCTATAAATTTTTGATTTTAAGTCATCAATGAAATCATGGTGACCCCTTTAAAACTTAAAAAATATTTATTTATTGCTATAATATGCTATAAGAACTTTGAAATATGCTAGATTTATGGCTAAAAGCTACTAGATCTAGCCTGAAATAAGCTAATCTGGCCACACTGCTGGGAGAGATGCACGCAATAAGAGAACTCATGAAAGAGAATAAACGCTCTGTCGCTCACCTGAAATGCGCTCGCCCGGCTGCGACTGAGAGCAGTTGTTGTTGTTGTTGTTGATGGTCAACTGACGATCCTGCAGCAGTGCAGCCGGCAGCGGTGGTGGCACTGTCGCAGCTCCAATTCGTACGGTTTTGTTGGCGCTGGCAGCGGCAGCGGCAAAAAGCATTTTGAAGCACAATTGAATTTCACCGACTTTCAGCTGCTGTTGCTGTTGCACTTGACCCGACGTGCCACTAATCTGGACGTGACGATATAAAGCATAAATTTCGGTTTTATACACGAAATTGCAACCGTAGACGTTGTTGTTTGCTGCTCCTCCTCCTCCTCCTGATGCTGCTGTGGGCGTTGATTGTTGATCGTAGGCGTGGTCGTTCTTGCTCTTACGCTTGCTCTTGGTGCTTCTGCTGGTGACAATATCAATGGACGGACACGCGCGTAAATAGTCTAAGAATAGCGCGAGGCTTTTGCTGCGCACACAATAACAAAATTTATTATGATACTTATGATGCTGATGACGATTATTATGATGCTTTTTCTTAAGTTGCTGTTGTTGTTTCTGCTGCCGACTTGGGCTTTGATGTCTGCTAACGAAGAGCTTTTTAATGCCGTTACTTCTGCTGTTGCAGGCGCCACAGCTGATGCTGACGCTTGCTGCTGTTTGACACTTCTCACCCCACCAGATGATTTTCACCCGACCAACACCCGACGCCCTCGCACTCTGGTGTTGTTGGGACAATGACGACGAGGCTTTCGGTTGCCCAGGGCCTTCGTATAGGGACGCCGCTGACGTTTGCGCTTTGATCGATTTATCTGTTATGAAATTAATGCGGCTCACTTCGATTTCTAAGAACGCAAATGTATCGCTGATTTTTTCAGCATCAGCTAATTCATTCGATGTGCAATACGTATTTAAATTCGTTGGTAGTGTATATTCAGCTTTCATAATTATTTATGCACTTGCACTTGCCATTTTTTTGTGTTAGCGCGCCGCATCACACTCACACACACACGAACACACTATAAAGCGCACACATTCACATGCACAAATACCGATTCGTACTGGTATTTAGAATAAAAGATGTAGAGCTCTTTCTTAAATCGAATTTTCAGCCGCTTTTGCAGTGAGAATTTTCCGTGTCGCACAGCTTGCACAGGCTTAAGGTTGAAGGAAAACTGCAAAAGCTTTTGCCGCTAGGAAATAAAAATTACCTCAAAAATGTTTGCAAGTGTTGCCTGCATCTGTCGAAATGTGACATTGTTTTGGTTTTGTTTTAGGGTTGTGCAGATAAAAGCATGATATGGCAGCACTTGACAAGTATTGCATAATGTCGCTGTACGCACGCCAGTGTTGGTAAGTGTACGCAGTAAGCTTAAAAATTAAATGCAACAGATTTAGTTTTTTTTTTTAAATTTAATTTACAATTTATATAGTTTTTTTTAATTATCAGACATTTTATTTAAAGTGATAAACGCACTAAGAATTTCCCATTAACAAAGTTCAGGCAAACAAACGCTGCTCATCGCGCGATTCAATCGTTTTTGGAGGCGACGCCGCCTCGAATTCACCCAATTCGGCGTCATAGTACAAGGCAGCGCGATAGGGTCGCAGCTCCCATGGCACCTGATCCTCCATATTCGTCAGCTGGACGCCCAAATCCTCCAGCGTTGGCACTCCGGGCTGCACCTTATCGGTGATGTACTCCCGCTCAACGCGATCCACAGATAGACCGCCAATGGGTGCTCCAGGACAAATCAAGTTGGTGAACTTGACCTTCCACATAAAGGTGGGGTCATAACGCAAGTCGTAGCGCTGATAGCCCCAGAGTTTTTCATCCTTGCGCATCAGGCGATGGAACCAGTCGACCAACTCACTCAGCTGATAACGTTTGGGACTACAAAATGATTAGACCTATTAGTAATTGTGAGTGGATAAAGAATGCATTAAGCCTACCCCACTGCTTGGTAGATGCGTCCGGCACTGTCCGGATCTTTGGCAGCGTTGACAATAGCCTGTGCCACATCCGAAACAAATACTGGCTGCTTTACGGTGCACTCGCCCTTCCGCCACAGCGGCATGGAGCGGAACTGGCGACGCCAGATGTGTGCATAGTAGCGCAGGAAGCGATCTTCCGAGCCATAGATATCCGCTGGACGGATGATCGTGGCATTGGGGAAGGCATCCCGCACCTGCAATTCACCTTCATATTTGCTCTTGAGCCAGGGACTGCCACCGGAGACGTACACCGGCTCGGGATTGGCTTCGACATTCAGGGAGGAAACATGGATGAAACGCTCCACGCCGACATCACGGCAAATGCTACGAATAATCAGTTTTAGTTTTCAGTTCAGATTCAGACTCCTATTTAAATAAATGCTCACCTGGCCAGACGCGCAGCACCATTCACATGCACATCCTTGAATTTGAAATTCTTCGTCTCGTAGTCGCGTCCCACCAAATTGATGACGACATTCGAGTGCTTGACGGCCTCACGAATGGAACGTGGATCCTCCAGATTGTAGAAGTGGAACAGCACTTGTCCCAAATCACCGCAAACCTTGAGGCGAATCACATCGGAATCATCACCGCGAAAGGGCAAAATCAATTGGGTTCCCTGCTTGCCCAGCTTATTGCACACATAGCGTCCCAAAAAGCCGGTGGCACCGAACACGGTTGCCACAATCCCGTTGAAGCTGCTGCGTCCGCCCGTGCCGCGTTTCATCGCCGACAGATTCGTTGTCTTCAGTGGACGTGGTGCGTCCGCGTCTGGCGGGGCAGCTGCATAGCCGCGCATGCACAGCACACCCACGACACCGCTGCCATGGTGCTCTACAATTCAAAATCACACACAGATCAGCGAAACTGCAACGACCATTACATAATTTCTGCGAGCAACTTTTTGAGCCGCTAGCAACGCCACTTACTTGCCAGCTGCATATTCCTAGTTAGTACTATGGCAGCCATATTGTAGCGCCGCACGACACACTAAGGAAAATTAATTT
Source organism: Drosophila quinaria (assembly GCA_035047525.1). NCBI lineage: Eukaryota > Metazoa > Arthropoda > Insecta > Diptera > Drosophilidae > Drosophila > Drosophila quinaria. The sequence continues at coordinate 351,014 of JAWNPO010000510.1, read as the reverse complement.
ATAATTGCTTTTAATAGTTTTCCACGCAGATTTACGTCTGGTGGTCGCAAAATGAAAACACAGCCTTTTTTTATTAGGGCTGCAAAGTAAAGTTGTCTCGTTCCTTTCACAAGTTCGAATGAACCGGTCATTTGAAGCGAATGAAATCACTCAGTCACTTGTGAACTAAATCGTTCATTTTGTGCAAGTTCATCAACTAAATTTTAATTTCATTCACGAGCAACTTAACAAAAGTGTACACATATTTGTTACGTTTCTAATTATTTTTAGTTGCTAGTGAACCGTTGCTAACTTGTCGCACATATTTAATTAAAGTTACGCGCCAGAATGTTTTGCTTATCGATATATTAGATAAGCAATGCTCAGTGCTACCTGATCACCTAAAAAGGTTCGTAGAATTTAAATTTGGCGCTAAGTGTTAATATTGCTACTGCATGCAGTTATATTGGCAGTGTTTGGCATTCATTTATATTATTTATTTGTCAACACGTTATACTTTTGTGACTACCTGTTTGTTCTATCTAATGAGCGTAAGTAATTCATAATGCCATGCTAAAAATTTACGTTGTCATGGTCTCTGCAAGAAATCTATCATTTCTAGGCCACAACGCACAGTAGGCGACGTGCCGTCGTCGTGTATAAAATAGTGTACTGTAAATGCCGAAAACTGAAATACCCAAAAAACCGCATAACACTGCAAAGTCCGTTCTTTAGAGACACACACTTTTATGTTTATACAAAACAGAAATTAACGAAAACAATGCTCTTATCGACTGTGAAAAGCCGATAAGAAGCAGAGCAAACTAAGCAAGCGAGTATTTGAGGTAAAATATTTCAGCGCCATAAACTAAATGCGCTCCTGACAACAAATAGTGCGTGCGTGCGTTTGGTAGACAAATTGAAATAAGTGATAATAGCTGACGCCACAGTGATTACAAAGAAGATAAGCATATTTTTTATAGTAATGTATAAATACGAGATTCTATTTGCATTTATTTTATCAGCAGCCTAAACATTTAAATTTATAATCATGATAAGCTGCACGCATAAACTCAAACGACGAACTAGACAGCATGCACTCCCCCCTCTCTCTCTCTTTCCCGCTCATCTTTATTGTTCCACCCACTGATAATGGCTGTCTACCTAACGCACGCACTGAGCGCCTTACACCGCCATAAAACGTGTGCTCTCACACTCACACACTCTCTCTCTCTCTCACAGTTACGCTCTCACTTTCAATTGCCTGCCTGGTGTGTATTTATTAACTGTTCATTTGTGCTTTCCATGGCATTATCAGTGTCGTTGTTGTTACGTCTTGATCTGTGCTCGCTTTTGATGCGAACGTTTGTTTCATTCGAGTTTGAGCCGCGCAGCCGTGAACGTCGTCTCAGCGCATTGCAAATATCGGTCGACAGGTGTCGCCGCGTGTGTGTGAAAATTAACGCCCAAAATAAATTTGAATTTGACAAACGAAAATAAATAATTTTGCTAACGGTGCAAAAAAAATTATAAGCCTATCGCAAATTTAAATGCGGTTGCGGTGTTTGGTGTGTGTGTGGTGTGCTACTATAAATAGAAATTAAATATTTGTACGTATCAAATTTATTATTCTTATACCAACAAATTTCAAAAGTTTTCCACACGCGTGTTTCTATTTTTACGTTAAGCATTGTCGCCGCTTTGATTATTTTGTTTAGCGATACTTTTATTTGAGGTCTCCCAAAGAACCAAACGATCGTAAGGAAAGCCCGTCACGTCTGATAAGTCTAGGGGGCTTGTGTATCCCAATAAAATATTTCATTTGGGATGTTACGAATTGCTATCTATGTTATCGAGATCAAGTCAAGTGATCTGTAAGCAGAAAGATTAGTATCATCACTTAGCATGTGATTATTTGGGAGCTTGGTACCAAAAATACCCATTGTCGGGTCGGTACACATATTTTAAATAGAGTTCCCAAAAAGATTAATGCTAATTTCGACAAAGAAAGGCAACGAAAATAACAACAAATTGTATGCAAATTATGAAAACGGGCCTTGAAATAACTCTATTAAGTCAACATTAATTTATTTTTTGTTATTTGTTGTTATTGTTGCATTTATTTTAATTCTCTTTAGGAGAATTGAAAAAAAAAACAAATCTGAAAATTGTATACACAATTTGTATTGAACAATTTGCTGCAAAGTCGCAGCGGCGTCTCATTAAGTGCAATTTTACAGTTAATAGGGTTCCATTATTACAGACGATTCCATTGTAATATTTCAATTACACTATTTTGTCGATTGTGGTTGAATTAATTTTGTATTTTTATTGGAGAAAGTAAGTATTTAAAGGATTTTGTTTTCTTTTTCTTTTATTGATAAAGGCGTAGATAACACGTAAGAATGCAATATAAATGCGTTTTACAGTCTGCCAGGTGTAGTAGTTTTAAGAAAAATGTTTGTCATGTATTATATTACAAGCGCAATCTGGGAAAGTTATTGAAAGAGCTGTCTAAATAAACAGCAGTATTTCAAGCCAACTGGGAGTTTAGAAATTATTTACAGGTGTTCTAAAGAATTTTCATCCGCTTGAGTTTCACGTAAATTTTATTTCTTTGTGACACAGTCAACTCAGTTGAAAATTTTTAAAGGCAAACGATATCATCGATCAATCCACTGGTGTCCGATACCATGACAATAATCCCCGCCCCTTCTGTTTTCCCCCCTTTTTTTTTCGTTGTCTGTTATCACCATTAAAATATAATTATATTTTTTAAATATTAATATTATTATTTTATATTTTTAAAATTTATTTTTTTTTAATTTTATAATTTTATTTTTATAAATATTTTTTTTCATAATTAACCCCCCCATCACCCCCCCCCGGTGTTTCTCCTTTTTTTTTTTTTTCCTCCCCCCCCCCCCCCCCCCTGTTCTATAAACCAACATATTTTACTTTTCTCCTTTTTCTTTTTCCCTTCAATAATATATAAAAAATTAAAAAATTTTTTATATAAAATATATATTTTATCAAATTATTTATTTTTTTTTTTAATTTTCCTTTTTCCTATTGTCATTTCTTTCTTTTCCCCCCTCCCCCCCCGGTTATTTTTTTTTTTTTTTTTTTTTTCCCTCCTCCCCCCCTCCCTCTTTTCCGAATTATTTTTTTGGGTCAAAAAAAATTTTTTTTTTTTTTTTTCTTTTTGAAAACGTTCGGAATTCAGAACAGCCTGAATGTCACATTTTTTGTCCGAATTTTAGAATTTAGAGTTGCCGATTAACTGTTATTGTTTGCAGCGCCAAAGCCTTTTAAATTTTTTTAGGCTATTCAAAATCAATTATTACATAAAAAAATTAAAATATATAAATTAAAAAGGAAATAAAATAAAAATCTCTTATTCTGTAGTAATAAACTTAAAAAATGCTTTAAACAAACCCTTGGAAAATTCAATATAAGAAGGGGCCAGCCCTAGCAGCTAAGTTCGAAAAGGTTGGTGAACATGCTAAAAAAAAAACACTCAAAGTTCTTTGGCACTGTGAAATTTTTCGAGCGGAATTTGCTTTCACTTGTAATTTCTATAGCACACCTGTATTTTTAAAAAATATACTAAATTTATTATTTTAAAACTTTGTCATAAAAAATAAAAAAAGTTATTAATACATTTTAAAATGTTCTCTTAAAAACTTTACTACACTTGGTAATAATTTAAAGAATACTATAATATAAGATTCAGTAATCCACAAACCACGTTTAGTTTATTTAAAGAGGACTTTGGCTTTCTGTAACATGGAGACCAATCGACTTAAATATATATTTATATATAGTACACTTGTATAAATGTAATGGGAAAGGAAAGTAATCAGCTTGAATCATGGGTATAATTTTTATATAGAGAAACCAACTTAGTCAGATTAGGATGAACATTTCATAAATTACAAGTTCGTTGATGCGTAAATTCGAAAATTACCAATTTGTAATTGTGTCTGCCAGAGTTTGGCACTTCACTTGTCAATTGAATCGATAAAATGAGGAGTCAGTGCATCGATCACTTTATAAATTCAACGCATATCATTTTCGGCTCAACGACATTTATTTATTTATTTACATTTTTTTCTGCCGCTTCTGTGTTTGAATATTTGTTTATCTTTTGGGCATCAACTGCAAAGGCAAAGTATTGACTTGCATACAAATTTCATTTTTTATATTGGCAAAAAACCAAAATTACCTATTTGAATTTTATTTGATTTGAAAATTTTGAAATGTCTACGTTAAATTTGGTCCCTGGCCCGTTTGCTTATAAACAGTCAGTTAATTGGTATAAATGACCCTCCCCGTAGAGTGTACGTAGTATCTGTCCGTCTAGTATTTGCATTTTGGCCATTTTGAACACGTCGACAAGGTCGAGCTAAGTCCACGCACCTGGAATTTAAAATGAGGCCTAGACGGGGAAGCATGTCAGAACATGCGTGGACATGTCAGTTCAAGTTTATTGAAGACATGTAAAAGATACTATTTTCTTCACAAAAATATATGTAGTATCTACAAATTCTAGTCAGATACAATTTATTGGTAATATTTATACTATTTTGTCCACGCTTGAAATTAATACTTTTTTTTTATCAATGTTGATCCTAGATTTTTGAGTAGGCCCAAACAGTCTGCTGATAGCAGCTATCGCTATCTCTATCTATATGTATTGTTCTTCAATTGCTACCTCGCTCTCTTACAAATCGTTTATTGTTGCTGGGTCGAGTCAGAAACGTTTATTACGCCCCACTGATTACTAATAACTGTCAGAGACTGAGTGGACATATTATAAAAGAAATTATACATATATGAACAAATAATTAAAATGTATACAAAAAACTATCCAATACATTTTTTTATATTAAAATGATACTCTACAGATTCCGCTTGACTTAAATAAATGAAATATTTTTAAATGAATGAAATTTAAAAATGACTATTTTAACCCATTTTTCCTCCTTTTTACACATACTCCTCCTAGTTTTAAAGAAGTTTTAAAAAAAAATGCTAGTGAAAAGATTTTTGAAATTTTTTTTTTGCAGTCACTGTTAGAATTGTTTGAAGAAATATTTTTAAAGAAATATTTACAAAATATATTTTTGTTTTGTAATTCGAGAAAAAAAAGGTTTCAAAATAGACATTTATAAAAATTCTACATTTTCAATGGGTACTTAATGCGTTGGAAAGTCTTGTATCATTCAAAAGGATTTTAAATGACCTTTCCATTGATGCCAAAATGTACATGAAGTTGGTTCAAATTGTGAGCAGATTTAACTTTAAATGTTGTCAAAATAAATATGCCGACCAGTGTTTTATAAAGAGTTGAGTATCCTTGAAGTGTGACTGAGCTGAAATATTAACATATGAGTATATTTTTTGATTCAGCTTAGGTAAATTAGTTAAACAAATCTTGAAATGAGTTTCTCACGCTATAATAGGAGTCGAATCTCTCCAGATTGAAAATGTCAGTGAACTGAACCTTCAAGAAATTAAATCAAGTCATTCAAGCGTATCAACCAATTTTATAACAAATTAACTTAGCTACTTGTATTACGTCGATGGCAACTGACTAAATGAACTATATGCTCAGCTATAGCTTTTGTTATCGTATCCAACGTTACAGTTTAGCACAATACTCTCCCCCAACTTGCCACCCAGCGTCCCTTGTGTGCTCAACCTGTGCGTAATTCAATGAAAATGAAATCTAATTGAGGAAATGAACGTTTAGCAAGTAGCAAGTGTAGTAGCCAAATACCGAATTGGGGGTACGGGTAGAACACATGTCCACTTGTAACTAGATACCAATTTTATTATCTTACACCTGTTGTTTTTCGGATATTTTATTTTTTGATGAAAAGTGACTACAATGTATCGATTTATTTTCTGTGATAAACTATGATTTTAGCACCCACGTGTTGTAGTTAAAATGCAATGAGCGCCTTTGGCAGTTGCAGCTAATTGTTGGCTGGGAGAGTTTCAGCTGATCTATTGGCCTGACATGGGATTGAATCTGGTGTGCCGTTTAGAATGCCTAATTGAGCAAAGATATAGATCTTTAAACGTCAACTGATGTGGGCTAGTATCAAGATACTTTGATACTGAGATCAGAACTAAAAATATAAAACTTATTTAATGTTGAAGAGTTAAATATCTTAGAATAAATTCTATATTTCGAGGGACCATAATCATTATGAGTTATATTATAAAAATTACATAGTACAGGTTATTTAAAGATTTTTAAGGATTTACTTTAATGATAATGATTAATCTTGAGCGAAAAAATAAAACTCACAAGTAATTATTATTTGTGACTTTTAGTTTTTCGCTCAAAATAAAACTCACTTTTCAAAAAGTTAACGTAATCATTTTAAAAAGTCCCCTGGGTTTCTTTTAAAGGGATATGCAAAAATATTCGGTAAAAAATGTTTACTAAAAATCCTACACAAACGCCATGAATTGAAAGTCAGTTTTATTTTGAGCGAATAAATATTAAAAATCATAAATAATGATTATTTGTGAGTTTTATTTTTTGGCTCAAATTTAACCATTATCATTATTTTTTTGTATGTATATTCTAGTCTTTGGTTTTTTGATGTGGAAAAATTTTGATAATCATTATTTGCGGTCCGTGCTATATTTCCATTAGAAGTATTTTTTCCGAGCGTAAATACTTATAATAATGGTAATTCCCTAACTTATAGTGCAAGTTTACCGAAAGATATCTTGCACTTTGACCTTAGCTTATATGCCTTCAAACATGCCTCGACTCAGTCATTTAACAAAAGATAAATTCTCTAGTGACAAGATAACGAATTCAGTACATTTTTTATATAATTGCCTCATAAATATTTAGGCCTATCATTTGTTTCACGGTTGATTCGATCAATTAAAATCGAGTGTAATTACGTGTCTGTGGGTCCATCTGTAAAAGGGCTAACCTTGATGGCAAACAAAACTGTCCCCATCCAATGGTCACGTAATGTTACGTCAATGTCGGACAACTGACAATCGGTCAGGTAGTTGTAGTCATTGGATTTAACGCTTTAGCATCTTCATTTGCATGCCAGGCAGGCGGAAAGGCCAACCCACCTTTGATGAACAGCTGCTGGGGCGGTAAATCAACCCACCTGATATTACCTGGCCATAAGGCTTATGATTACCATGTGTGTCACTACCTGACCATATCAGGAGATACTCGCACTCAGTTCATTAGACACATTTGAACTTGACACCGTTGGGTTTTTAGGATTGTTGTGGGTTGCTAGAAAAGGCTATAAAATATTTAAGCTACACTGAAAAGAGAAAAGTTTCAAAAATCAAAAATGTCTACTTAAAATGTTTTAAAACTTTAAAAGACAACCTACAATCAAAATATCCTGGTGTGCCACAGAAATCTCTTCCACTTGAATTTCAAGTCAATTTTATTTCTTCGTGACACAGTCAACTCAGCTGAAAATTTTTGAGGTAAACGATATCATCGCTCAATCCATTGGCGTCCGATACCATGAGAATAATGTCAAATTTTTTGTCCGAATTTTAGAATTTAGAGTTGCCGATTAGACTTGTTATTGTTTGTCGCTCCAAAGCCTTTTAAATTTTTTTAGGCTATTCAAAATCAATTATTATATAAATAAATTAAAATATATTAATTAAAAAAGAAATAAAATAAAAACCTTTTATTTTGCAGTAATAAATTCAAACCTAGCAGCTAAGTTCGAAAAGGTTGGTGAACATGCTAAAAATAATAAATCACTCAAAGTTCTGTTGCACTGAGAAATTTTTCAAGCGGAAATGCTTTTCTCTGAATTCGCTTTTACTTGTGATTTTTGTAGCACACATGTTTATATATGTATGTATCCTAATAATTTAAAATATGTAGGTTATCATAAGTTATACCTTTTATGCTTAGACTTATCGCTTCATTAGTTACTAAGTAGAAGCTTAGCGAGATATTTTTCCTGAGTACTTTTATAAGTAAGAATCTGCATGTGTGAGTTTTAATAAATATTTAAAAAAAACAAAAGACTGTATGTCATCTTAAAGGTACATCAATATCTTTAAACAATTACCACATAGATTCATTAACTGATTATATTAAAGTGACCTTACTTTTGAACTTGACACTGTTTTAATTAAAAGTTTCAATAGCATCGTAAATCTAAAAGTAATCAGTGTCAACTGTGAATTGATAGGATCAATAATACGGTCTACAATATTTCCCTGGCTGGCAATTCAATTTCCATGTCACTGTGATACAATTACAGATCGAGTTCCTCCTATGTTTAAACAACTAATTCACAAACTGTCAACAATCTCATTTACATTGCAGGCAATAATAAAGCGGAAACTTTTTCCATCTGGATTCAAGATGCCCATCAAAGGGGTAATACAAAGGGGTCAGCCTATACCACTCTATGTGGTATTGGTATTATCCGTGTTCTACCTGGTGATACAGCTGGTCTTCAGCCATTTGACACATGCCCTGACTCTACTCATGGCCTCCTATCACATGTTGTGCAACATTTTGGCACTGGCCGGTTGCCTACTAACAATTAAGGTAAGTGGACTAATGCCCTTTCCCCTTTTCGCCCAGTTCGGGAAGTAACAAGTTTTTTTTTGTTGCAATTTTCGATGCAGTGCGTTGAACTGAACACAACACATTTATCTGATCACCTTTTTTTAAAACTGGTTTCATTTTGTGCCTGATTTGGTTACATATTTTGATTTACACTTTTGTGAATATTTGAAATTCCTGTAGGCATTTTTAAAGAGCACACAATAAGTGGATACGCTCTTTTAATTCAGTATTTTTTTTTTTTTTCATAAAAAAGAGACTTTAAATTTTCTGTGTTAACTTAAGGCGATTAGTTCGGTAATAAAAAGTTAAGAAAAATATATCTTTATACTGTGATAAATAGTATAGAAATATTACCTTCCAAAACTTAAACTATTCATTAAACTAATCATGTCTGTTATATTTATTTTCCATCCCAGATGCAACCTACTTTCCATATATTATTATTATTATTTTTTTTTTTTCAAGAATATTTTTATCTTATAAAAAAAAACTCTTTACGAGGTAAGGGTCTAGTGACGAAAACATTTTCATGCCCCAAAATTTCTGATATCCAATTTTGTGACGAATAATATTAAGTTTAACATATAAATTATTTAAAAAAAAAATTTGGCAAATAAAATAAAAATCAAAAAGGCTCCAACGGCTCCATTTGCTCCAATAATTAAAATTTTTCCCCTCCCACTAAAACCAGTTTATCTCACGAACCAGGTGAGTTTTCAAAAGTCTTAGTATGCACATTTTTAAGTTAAGCTTATACCTTTCGATCGGTATATAACTCGACCCGATCGGACAGTCATAGCAAATTTTCCATTCTTCCTGTGTATATATGCTAGTCGCCTTCGCACCCTTCGTGCTGCTTTCGTCAAAGGCGCGGACTGCCGTCCGCAGTGATTTATTTACTTATTTCTAAGCATTCCTAACTCTGCAGCATTTCTGCTTTAACATTGACTCTCAAGTCACAAAGTATTTAGTTTAATTTAAACATGGTTTTTATGGCGATTTACAATTAACATTTTGTCAATTATTCAGGGGTGCCACAGAAATCGCTTTCGCTTGAATTTCACTTGAATTTCATACAAATTTAGGTGAAATTCCAGCGAAAGCGATTTCTGTGGCACCTGATTATTTAAATCCGCCCCCTACTCGCTTCGCTCGAAAATTGAAAAAAAGGTCTTTTTTTTTGTCCTGTTTAACAAATTTATATAATATAGCCATTTTTGTAAAAAACGAAAATATTTAACTTTAATGTTTTAATGTTTTTCCCCTATGATTGGGCTTTAGTTAAAATCAGAATTAGCGATTTAGAGGGGAAAAAGCCAAATTTTGCGGGAAAAAGCTAAATTTGGGGGAAATGTCAAAATTTAGCAAGAAGAGTGAATCTGTGCGTTTTGTTAGGATATTTCATACAACAACAGAGATTTTCATACTAAAGGTCAATTTGCATCCGATTGGTCCTATGGCATCTATATGATATAGTCATCCGACTTTGAGCAAATTTGGTCAGAATGTAAGAGACAGTCCGAAACATATAATCTGTGAGTTTAATTGAGATATCTTAAGAAACAAAAAAGTATCTTTATTTTGTTGTAACTATAGTCATCTGACTTTAACTTTATCTAAAATATTCTAAAAATATTGTTATTTATAAAATTTTGGTGTAAGTTAAGAGATACTAAGCCCATCAGAGTTGTCTGCGGTTGAGATTTGTCGTGCCTGTGGGTGGTGACACTCGTTATCTATGGATTGTACTTTAATTAGAGCCTCATAATATCAAAGATAACAGAAATTGTTAACAGCGTGTGCAATAAATTATGAGAGAGACTGACAACATAATTAAGATGTGTGTAATTAAGAAGGGGATTATGACAAGGGAGATCACTGATAAACACTTGTAATTCAAGTTCATTTAAGATCATATATACTTTTTCTCTCCTGACCTAGTTAAGCAATAGCACTCTCTGCTTTTTATAATATTTATAACATAAAGCCAAGGTGAAAACTCTAATAAATATTTATGCAAAATTTATGAATAAATCGCAGCAAATATTCAAAAATTTGGTGGGAATGCAAATTCATGTGATCGGTCTCTATATTTTTGTGAGGGGGATGGATATTGGCAAGCGTGCCAAGCACGTTTCGTGATTGAAATCCGTTGAAACAAAGGCAAAATAATTTAGAGCCTACACACTGTTCGTGGCCAGAAACCACGCAGTGAACCAGATAGACACCACAACAGACAGTTGAGTGAATTGTAAGGTATTATATAATAGAAAGAGGCAAAGACAGATTGACAGACGGTCTGTTGACTGAGTTAAGTGAAGCGTTAAAATAGTTGCCAGCAATTTGGTGACAGGTTTATACTTTTAACAGGTAGCAGCTTGTATAAATGTTGGTGCCGTCACCTTATCAACAGGGAATCAATATTTTGCGACATTATTTTGGCTGGAAAGTTAGAAATACAGTCCAACTTCCCTAACTCGAATCACCATTATTCGAAGAAAAAAGTTCCAGTTATGGAGACTTCGAATTAGGCATTTTTTTTAACTTGTTAAAAGAAACTACAATTTTATTCACTCATAAATACATTTCAGTATTCATTGCTCAGTAAACGCTATTGAGACTCGATTTTGCTCGAGTTAGAGAAAATTCGAGTTAGGAAAGATAGACTGTATTTATAAAATTCCTTATAGTCGAATATTTTAGACCAAAAATTACACCTTGCTTAAAGTTATTCATAGTGTTTAATGCTATGTTATAGCTATAATATTTATTCAATAAGCACAAATACGACTCTTATAATTCTTAGGTGCTTTCTCTTTTCAAGTTTTATTTTTAGAATTAAGCAAAGTAGGTGAAATTCCAAGCTTTCTTCCCAAAGCTTTTAATAAAGCTCTCTCCCATAGACTCTGATACCAAAGCTCTCTCTTTTCGACAACCCTTATCTAATGTTACGCCCCTCCTCCCAAAGCTTTAAATAAAGCTCTCTTGCTCTCTTATACCAAAGCTCTCTCTCTCTTCGACAACCCTTATCTAATGTTGCGCCTCTCTCTTTATTATTCTTTCGAATAGCACGGCAAACAGAATGAAACAGAGAAGGAGAAAACACCTCCGAATTCCACGGCGGACAAGATCGCTGTGGTGCTAACTGTTAGCGAGGTCGAGGAGCAGCAGCAGATGGCAAAGCGGGAGTCGAGGGAGCAAAAGCTGCGCAATACCTTTGGCTGGGCTCGCATTGACATTCTCACCATGCTGATTGTGTTCATCATATTGGCCTCGCTGTCCTTTTCGCTGGTTGTGGAGGCGCTGCAGACGCTTGTCCACATCGATCATCAGGATACGATGCACCTGCCCATACCCGTGATGATTTTGGGCTTCATTGGTCTCATACTAAACGGCCTCACTTATTTGCTGATCGGTGGCTATTCGCTGCATCAGGGCAGCTTTCTCCATCTGACGCCAGCCGGCAATGTTGTCCTGGAACGTTCTGTCTCCAGCCACTCTGATCTGGCCCTCAAGGCCACGGAGCACACGCTAAGCAAATCTCCGAGTGACGATCGTCAACTGCGAGAGTCGCTGGAGGCGGAGGGCGGCAATGTTTACTTTGCGACAAAGCGACAGGGCTCCGTCGAGATACTGCGCGATGTGTCCAGCACTCTGTTTGTCATCGTCTGTGCGGCCCTTGTGTATGTGGCTGAGGATGAGGAGCACATGGCCAAGTTCATAGATCCAGTTTTGTCTATATTCTCTTGTGTTTTGCTGGTGTCTTTGAGTTATCCATACAGTAAGTACAATTTGAGTGTAGTATAACAGTTTATAATATAAGAGATGTATAACAGTTGACAGTTTAAGAGTTGAATAAATGCTAAATAACATGATGCACGACTGTTTAGAGGCTGTATAACAGTTTCGGATTAGGATAACACAATAATAATGAGTGTAGTATAACAGGTTATAATATAAGAGATTTATAACAGTTAACATTATAAGAGTGGTATAAATGCTAAATAACAAGATGCACGCCTGCAATGTTGCTAAGTGTTGAGCTCTCGCATAAGTTAGATTCTGAGTAAAAACAAGCTAAAATAAGCTAAAACTTAAACAAAATATCCTAACAAACAAGCTATATCCAAATTGCAAGGACATTCTAAATCACTACATTTTTATTTAAATTAAATTAGTTAGCACATCATAGAATTCATCATTTTCTTCCACACTTAAATATTTTTTTTTGTTGAATAAAACTAACATCAATTTTTCTGTGGCAAGTTGTAGGTTTAAAGTTAGAAAAAAAATTAAAAAAGAAATAAATATTATTGCAATTTTGTTTTAGCATTTGACGACGGCAATGAGAGCATTTGTCTGACATATAAAGCAAGGGACAGCCGAAAGCCCTAGTAGCTATGGCTGCTTCTCATGTAGCTTTAGTTTTAACTATAAGCATACAGTTCTTTAAATAAATAAATAAATAAAGCAAGGGACTCTAATAGATTATTATTCACTGCGTCTTTATGTGCCAGCATCTCTGACCAAAATCTGAGTGTCATTAATCTGTTCCTATTTTTTTAGATGAATTTGATCAATTTTTGATTTCAAATCAACAATGAAATCATCGTGAAACACTTAAAACTTATAAAATCGCCTATTTATGCTCGAATATGGTAAAACAACTTTAAAATATGCTAGATGTATGGCTATAAGCTATTTGATAATTATATAAGATATTCCATATTCAAAAATGCTAGATCTAGCCTTAAATTAGCTAGCTGTATAACAGTTTAGGACTAGTATAACACATTTATAATGAAAGTATAACCGTTACATTTTTACTTATTTCTATTGCAGTGAAAGAAGCCTGCCTCATTCTGCTGCAAACGATTCCCGGTTCGATTGATTTGGAGATCTTTGAACGGACACTGGTTAGCAAATTTCCGGAAATCATTAGCTATCACGATCTGCACATTTGGCAGCTGGCAGCAAACAGTTATGTGGCCACCATCCACATACAATTCCAGAATCCCAAATTGTATCTGACGATCATTGAGCAGGTGCGTGGCTATTTTCACGAACAGGGCATCACAAAGGTCACCATCCAGCCGGAGTTTTATCCGGCGACCAATAAAAATGCATCCGCATCGTTGGAATGCCTGATGCAGTGCCAGGCAGCGGAGTGCATTGAGAAGGTTTGCTGCCGCGATTCACGCTCTGATCTGCGTGAGGTCAGCGAGAGTCCCATGCCAATGGCAATGCCAACGTCGCCAAGGCCCAAGTCCTGCGCAGAATTAAGCACAATCGTTGTGGATAAACCCAACGAGTTGAGTGTCTCACAGCTCATGAAGAGAGCACAGGATGTCCAGATGAACGAGGATCAGTCGTTACCCGTCTCTCCGTCCAGTATATCTTTACCCGCCACAGCAACAACAACAACAACTGACACCAAATCCTGTTGATTTGCCTATAGCTTTATGGTCATCTACAAAAATTTTAGTATTAAGGGAACAAATTTACGATTTTAACCAGAGTATAAGTTTATTTTAATAATTAATTACTGCATTTATGCTATGCAATTCAGAAAAGGGTTGACAACACTAAGTTGGCTGCTGTCTAAGCAGGATCAGTGATCCTATTGTCTTTTTTCGGATAAATTTGTCTGTATAGATTATCTGCTTCAACCGGGAAAAATCTCGAACATCTTCTATTCGAAAATTTGGCTTTCAATTAAATTGAATCCAAAAAGAAGTCGCTGCTGCCAATTTTGAAACTTTTTGAAAATTTAAACCAGCACTCCAAAATTTACCCATTAAAATGGGAGAATGCTGAAAATACTACAAAATTTTGGTCCAAAGCAAACAAATATCGAGAGTCAGCAAACAATAACCTCCCCCCCCCCCCCCCCCCCCCCCCCCCCCCCCCCCCCCCCCCAAAAAAAAATATTTTTTTATTATTTTTTTTTTTTTTTTTTTTTTATTTTTATAAATTACTAATAATAATTCCCCCCCCTTTCCATTTTTTCCAAAAAAAAAAAAAAAAAAAAAAAAATAAAATAATTTTTTTCCCCCCCCCCCCCCCCCATTTTCAAGACCCTCCCATCTCTAGTCTAGACCGTCTAGAAATAGACAAGTTAAGTGATATTTTGACAATTAGGTAAATGTAACTATTATAAAATTTTTCAATTATATGCATATGTATGAATATTTTATCTTCTGCAGAAAGGGTTTGCGTAGACACAAAACTTGTTGCCATATGAATAAATTGTCTGGCAAATATGTACCTAAAGATGATAGGAACCATGGGTGAAGTTCAATGACAAAGAAAATGACGAAACAAAATTATTTTAGATGCCTTAAAACTTCTAAATTAAAAAAGAATAAAATAAAAAGTTTGGCCTGCTTTTCTGTCTATTTTTTTTCCGGAAAATATTTGGCATCACTGGCAGGATCAGTTAAAATTCCTTTTGGCAAACATGACGGCTTAAACGATCTGGCAATACCTTAACCATAATTATAGCATAAATGCAGTATTTGCCATACAAATTGGGAGTTAACATTTTTAACATGAGACGCTTAAGTAACACTTTAATTGTATAAGCTATATTTAATAAGTTAATCAAATAAATGTTGCATTTAAGTTCATTTAATGTATTTACATTTTAATTTAGCATTTTCTAAATATTCATAAAATACATATTATAAATGTAGAGTTATTTGATTTTAAACGCAACCAGCGTCACCAAGCTCGGTAATTCAATTTATGGTAAATACGTTCCACATAATGTAAAAAACTAAGCAAACAGTTAATTAACGATACCGCGTATCAATCAGGTATTAGACAGGTCAATATGATAAGGCTTCCATTACTTGCCGCCCAGCAGATACTCGAGCGTAAAGAGTCGTATAATCAGCGCTAAATTGTTAGTGGTCGCATAATCGATCACGCTCTCGTTATCGTGCTGTGTGTGCCACACACTGGGAAAGGGCATTGGTATCAGATGCAGGACGGGCACATTTCGACGCAGAAACGGTATGTGATCGTCTTCGACATGGCCGCTCCTCAGCGACTGCGACTGAAAGTAGCGGGAGCTATCGCGCTGGACAACGCCACTGTTCACGTACCGCTCCAGCAGGGATTTCTCCGAGAGACGCTGCTCGAGATCCGCCAATCGCATGTACCACGGCTCCGTGTTGGCGAAGAAGCTATAGAAGGCGGGATCTGGAGCGCCCAACAGATCGAGCAGCACCAGCATATCAATGCGATCCAATTTGCCCTCCTGCTCCCAACGTTTGGCCAAATGCCGGGCACCATAGATGGAATCCTGTGGTCCCCACTCCTCGAATGCCTCCTCGCCATCGAAGAAGAGCAGCATCAGACTCAGCTTGGCCGACTGCAGGGGCTTCAGCTGTTGCTGCAACACCTTGGCCAGGTTTAGGAGCATGGCACAGGGTACCGCCGAGTCGGTGGCACCCACAAATTCCACATCCGGCATATACTTGCTGTCATAGTGACAGGCGAGGACCAGATAACGTTCCGCCTGCGGATTCAGAGTTGCAATAATGTTGTGAAAATGCAAACGTCCCACAATGGGGGCCGTATCATGGAAACTATTTAATTCCACATGCCAGTCCAGATCCCTCAGGCTATCAACGATATATTGCCGCACAATGCTGTGATTTGCCGTGTCAACAACACGGGGTATTAATATATTTTGCACAGCTTCACGTAAATGCTGTTTATCTGATAAATTGCTGTACTCCAGAAACTGTCGTTCCGTAAGCTGACTGGGATTGTAGATGTTCTGAAATTAACAGAGGTTAATGTTATTCTAATTGTTGTTGTTGTTGCTTGCGGATGGTACCTGTTTGCGGCCAACGAAATAATCAGCTGTGGCTTGTCCTTTAGCTGAGCTGGCTATTAAGGCCACCTGCAGACATAAGGGCCACCACAAAAACTGCGGCATTCTCGATAGCATGTTTCTTACTACAACTTGCTGCTGCTGCTACGTGAACAACGTTCTTTGGTTTTCTAATCTTTGTTTGTTTTTACGCTTTTGTTTCGATTATTCACACAGGTGGTTGCAGATGTTGTCGGATTTTCTATGCTGTGCCACGCATACAATGTGTTTATATGTATTATATATATTGCAGAGTGTCGAAGTTGTCGCTTTCAGAATCATATTTATACTAAAACTTATAACATTATTGATAAATAACGCAACTAAAACGGCTAATAAACAAAAAGCAGCTGTGGCAAAACATCTATACCACACACACATAAAGTGACACGCGCAAGCACTATATTTCTCTCTCTCTAACTCATTGTCACGCCACGGGCGCTCTCGCTCACACACAATCCAAAACGTTTTCTGCGTCCATCGCAGTGAGTTTTCTTAATTTTTCTAACTTTGTTAATTTTGAAAATAGAATTTTCAAAATTTTACTAAATGAACTTCATTATTTAACAAAATTTTAAAATTTCTTGTTTTTTTTTAAATTATTTTCAATTATTTTTAATTAATTTCTGAACTTATTTTTTTAAGTTTTCGCGCGCAAGCAAAAGCAGCTGCTGCGTTGCCACACTGTTATTTTTCAGTTAACAGCAGTGGCAAGCTTGATCCACCCTTAACAGAGCTATCTTGCTTAACAGTCTACTGTGTAAATAAATTGCTCATCTTTAACATAAGAGCAAGATGAATTTATGTAAGGTGATGTATTCGCTCTCTCTCGGGGCGCAGCATTCAGGGAGTCTGACGTGAGAGAGACGACAGAGATAGATATATAGAAAAATAGTTTTGTTTGGTTTTCTATACTCTTCACTCAATGGCATGTTTGTCTTATTGTTCCTGTTGCATTATCTACATTTGTCTCTTCTTAATATCTCTGAGAACACAAACCAAACGACTCGAGTTTGAGCGACATATGTATGTATTTTGCACACACGTTTGCTTTAGTAATGACATTTGTGCCCCGAAAAAGAGAGAGCGTCAAACGAATACACCACCTATATATAAATTCATCTTGCTTGAGCGCACTTGCTCTCATTATTTTACAAGAACAAATTCTAATTACAATTTAACTGCCAGTCTGTATTTAAATTAAAATGTACTCAGTTAACAAATTATTGCTGATACAGCTACTCACCACATCTTTTAGCTCAAAGCAAACGCCCAGGTTGTAAATTTGTTGACTTGGCTTTGGTAGAATTTTTCGGATTGCATTCGTCCAATTATAGTTACGCACAATTGTTTTGCCCCAACCGAACAAACGTCGCATATCTCTTTAAATATATATATATTTATATAAATATATATTTAACACACAAAATACCAACAATATGATGATGGATTGACTCCGTTAAAATTACAAGATGTTGCGCGTGTTTTGTTATCGAGAATTATGCAATGAAATGATTACAGTACGGAACACGTACACCGCTTTTTTTTACTGAGTAACTTTCTCCACTCGCTTCGCCACAAGAGTCGATAAAATATTATTGTAGGTAGTTGTAATTATTTTACTTAACGCTAATGTTACTAAGCTTAGAACATATAAACGAAGCGAAAACAAAAACGTTTTAATTGGAAATGGTACATATTTAACAGTCGTAGTCGCAGTTGTTGTTGTAGTTGCTCTATGGCGTTAATCCTGTTTGGACTGTGCATCCTTTTTGTCAGATCCGCCAAAGTAGGCCCGATAGATATACAGGCCCAAGGCAACGTGCAACGCTGCAACCGCGCCCACAGCAGATGCAATATTCACTTTCACATCCGACATGGTAAAGAATTGATCCAGCACAAAGCCTTTGAGTGCAAAGAACGTCACAACGGGCAGGAAAACAATGAGAGAGCAGTAGAACAGCACCACTTTAAAGGAGCTGTAGTCGTGTGAATCCTACAAATTACAAGTGGAAAAGTGCAACGTGTTGGCGTCATTTTGGATTAGTTTAGTAGTAAACACAGCCGGCAAAAGTGGCACAATCATGTTTTTTTATTAACATACCTGAGAGCGCTGCTTAGCCATTTTGCTTTGGCCACCATCACCTCCATTGCCGTTGCCCTTCTTCGTCTTGTTGCTCATGTTTGGCTTAATACTTTCAAAATATCAAAAAATCAGAAAAATATTTTATTTTCTGTTTTTCCTGTTTCTCTTTTGTGTGCCAATCACATGATAGACCGACTAATCGATATCCCAGCCTGCTTTAATCGAGTAAATACTCGATGTGCTGGAGAAACATCGAGTGAAACATCAATGTCGTCGGAACTATCAATATTTGGTAGGCCACTATTGAATGTTTTTACATACAAGAAAAATAAACAATCCTGATAGTTACGGCCCTCTAAAATTTTGGAAGAAAGAATTTCAAAATCTTATGAGAAATATGCTTAGGAAATGAGATTTACAGATTTAAAAGACGTATCCAAAAAATTGTTGTGGTCAGCAAACATCGAAGTATCGGGGACAACACACACCTCTAATAAGTAAATGCATTAATCAGCTGACTGCATTGGCAAAAAAAGATGGGGCAATCTTGGCAACGGTGGCATATTTGACAATTTTCAGAAAAGTAGTTTAAATGGTCGTTTTTATTTTTTCAAAATTCACAGGAGATTTGGTATATTTTTGTCTATTTTATAATTATTTTGTTTTTTTAGAATTAACTTAATTAACTTTATTATTTTAAAAAATGTTATATTTTCTTTGCTTTATTTAATTTGTACTTGATTGAACAAAAATAAATCAATATATTTTTCAAAAATTTAATTAATTTCCATTAGAGATGGCGCGCCATTTAAATAAAATACAGTTTATTTTAAGGCAAATATCTAATTTAACATTTAGACTAGAATTAATAAAATCATGTAAATTAGAAAATTAGAAAACGTAGTGCTTTTCTTTTTTTTGGTCAAGTTTTTTTAAATTTAAATAGTGGACTTAACCCTTAAGAGCGGAATGAACCAACAAAGGCAACTGAGTGACTGAACCAAGAGCTTGCTCATCGAGCATGCTCGTTGTGTATGGGCACCTTTAATGAGTAGTTTAATCGAACTAAAATCTTAACAATTCGATACAACTCTGCATGTATTTATTTTTAACAATTGGCGTCAGCGTCTTGTTTTTGTACATTGTTGTTGTTGTCGTTCACTGTACTGGTTGTGGTGTGAGCGCGCGTATAAATTATATTTATTTAAGCATTTTGTTGCTGTTTTGAAAGTAATTAACTGAAAAGAGCTCGTTGCAGTGGAATATACGCTGCCGGCATCAAACACCGCACGTACAGTCGAAAAGCGAGCGTCGTTCAATACACAACGCGTTTGTTGTCGTTTCGTTTGGTTTTTGAATTCTCGCGTGTTGCTTTTTGTTATACATATACCAAGAGAATACTTGGTAAATTTCCACTGCTCACCGCCAGCAAATATGGTTTTGACAAATTTCGAGTGCTGGGCACATGGCGAGACCGCTGATGTTGTCAATAATTTCGAAACTGGGCGCAATTCGTCTGTTGTGGATCCGTTCAATGCACGTGTTGTTTCTCACATTGCATCCGCCTCGAATGGATATTATGGCTATGCAATTGTAAATAATGAAGCTGCCGCTTCGGACAACAACAACAATAGTTGCAACAACAACAACATGCAGGCCATGCAAGTGGGCGACGTTGACGCTGCGCCGCAAGACGCCGCTGCCGCAGCGCGTTGCAAGAAACGCTGCTTTGGAATGGGACACGAACAGTTGGACATGGAGATGGACAACTTGACGGCCGTCAAGCGTTGCCGTTTTGATGATGCCGACGATCTGGTCGCACAGTATTGTAACGGTAATTATGCGCATAAACTTCAGCATTTAAATTTAATGTGTAATTTTTTTGTATTTTTGTGGTTGGCCTTGACTTTTTCACACCGCACGCACAGCAACAAAATGTACGATTTTTAATTGCCGCGCTAGCGGTGGAAAACATTTCGTAAATATGTTTTTTTTGGCAGTGCTCTCGTTTTCGGTTTTTTTTTGGGGTCATCCTTATCAGAATTTGAAGTAATTTACGGTTATCTGTGTATCAGCAAAAGCAACAAAAAGTTAACGAGACATTTGCAGATACTCTTTCTTATTGGATAGCACAGTAAGCGTGGGTGTAAATGGATGTGTGTTACATTTAACTGTCATACGAGTAGTATAACACTAAAGTAGTACAGTTACATTGCTGCAACGAGTGTTGTAATTAACTTGCGAAATTTATAACGCTTTCTACTGAACATTTGCAAGCCCTTAAACTATATAAATATTGTAATCAGCCAGGGACTAGTTGATAAAATATGGGAAAATACAATCACAAGGCCGGGCAAAATTACATACATAATAATTTGTGTGTGTTTGACAAACTTATAGCAAAAGCAAAATACCTTTAACCCTTGTCGATAAGCGTAGCACAATTGGAGGTATATGTACGTATGCATTTATGTACATATGTATGTAGTTACTAAGCCCGTTGCATTTCCTGTTATCACAGTTGCGATCTATTGACACATCAAAGCTCAGTAGTTCAATCTAATCAAATGGCTCAAACATGATTCTATCTGCAGCTGACAGCAATCAATATATTAACGTATATACTTAATAAATACCAGTAGGTCTTATTATTAATATTACTATAATATCTCGTGCATCGGTAAATTCTCACATGAATGCATATTATTGGTACAGTCGCTTTCATATTTCCCGTTTATCGCTTGCTGACCTCATACAAAACAAGACCGCCTAAACAATGATAGTCGCCCACAAAATACCCTTTAATGTGCTGCTAGGTCTGTTATGCAAAGGCGAATAACAATACCTTATGTATTGCAGTAACTTAACTGTAAAGTTTTTACTGGGTATTATTAATTACATCTTATAATGAATATACCCGTTTTACTCATTTTCTATGTACAGGGTAGTTAGATAAAAGTAAATTGTAACTCATCGCTAGTCACCCAATCCCATTGGCCAGTGATTGATTTCTTACATATTTATCACGTTCCTTTTACATTTTTGATTTATTCAGCTAAAATATTCTCAGCATTTGAATGTTATCGCTGACTGCGGCACCATCACCGATAACCGATGACTGTGCTGTCGCGTCGCCAACATTACCGGCTATTAATAAATTGAACGGTAATTGGGGCACTGCCATCGCTGGCAGAGACGCAACAGAGACGCGGCGCAGACGCTAACTGAAAAGTTGGCGTCAGCATTTGCTTTTGGAATTAACACATATCAAAAACGCAATTTTACAATAATTGACTAAATTTACTGAAAATAATAAGCAAAAATTATCTAATCGAGAGTGAGCGACTGGTAGATATCCTTTAACTAGGTTAGAAGCAGGGATAAAAACTCTAATCGAAACCGTAACCTTTAATAGGTAGAACCAGATTGAAATTTAAAACCATAACTGAAACCGTAATCGAAAAAATTTTCATTTGAACGAAACCTTTAAACCGAAACTCTGTAAACCGAAATAACCGTTTTATTTATAATAGTTAATTTCAGCTTTTCATACGTCAAAAAAATTATTTTTAATTTTGATTTTTGATTTTAATTTTCTCAAAATAACCGAAACCATAACTGAAACCGATATTCGTTTCGGTTTTAATCCCTGGTTAGAAGTATTAAAATTTCCTAATTATATAAGCTACCTTGAGAAGTTATTTTGGGAATAAAGCGAATAGAATATTAGTCATATTCTAATGCCAATTTTAAGTGTAATTTGTATACTAATATGGATTCTCCCATTACAGATTTCTTCTCTCTGCCTGCCACACAAATGATTGGCACACAGGCATGCCTCATGGAACATGATTATGATGTGCAACAACAGCAACAGCAGACGCATCAACATCAGCAACAAGAACAACAACAGCAACAACAACAACAGCAGCAGCATCCACGCATCTTTCAACATTATCAAGGTCATTTGCATCGCGCTAACCGTGATGTGAGTCGTTGCATGATGTCGCATATGATCTAAAAACCTGCATATAACCAAAATGTATTTGTGTATGGGATATATGTATATAGCACACAGAGACACCTACACACACACACACACACACACACACACCATACAACATGCAACAGTTCACCGACACGTCTCTCTTTGTTGTTGTCACAAGACCAAAAACCAAAAAAAGATTTCCATTTGCCGCCGAATTTACAATATATTAAAATGTATATCCAAAAATTTGCATATTACTCACACATAAGATTACACACATGTATATATAGAATTAGGCATACATTTGGACCGTGTGCCAACGTCGCGTATACGTAATGTGTTAAGAAAAAAGCAATAGAAATGAGCCAAAGCAATTGTTATAAATATCTACATTAAAATGGCAAGCGTATCAATTAATCAATCAATAATACATACATATAAAAAAATATATATACAAGCGTATATAATTATATACATATATATTTATAATCATGTGAATTGTTGTATATCGCCGCATTGTACAAAAACAACGAAAATATAGAGTAAAATATTTATAATACAACGTGCAACAAATCGGTTTTGAAACAAATATGTACTTAATATTGGAGCAAAAAATATCAATTAAACAATTAATGCAATTAGTTAAATGTTGCAATCAATCAAGCCAACACTTAAGCAATCTCTAGTTAAGTCTAATATTAATTAACTTACATTAAGCATTACATTGTCCAAATCGGCATTTGGCCTTTCACAAAGTGTTTGCAACTCAAAGCTAACCGAATATAATTGTAATTACAGCAGCAAAAGTTACAAAAAATACTTAACTTTTAGCTTAAATGTTTACACACCATGCTGTATACCCTGTAAATTGAGTATTTGATGTACATTTTCTGTTTTACCTTTCATTTTGTTTCCTAATATGTAACACTAATAATAGTTGTTGTGAAAATTAAATTTATTGATTATAGTCAACAAATGGCTTTATAATTATAAATAGGTGTACATCATTAATAACTTTTTTTTGGCTAACGGATTATGAAACAAAGTGTATGTTTTAATTTTTTCCTTTCTCATACGCCATCTCGAAGAATTTTTCTAGCATTATAGCATGGTTTTTCCAATAAAACGAACTCGAAATTCCATTCATTGATCTTATATATCGAAAAATACATTATTACATATTGCATTGTTGGAATATACTGTACATTTTTAAACAAATTTGTAATCAATTACGGGTTGATAATTACAAAATTAAACTGTTTGAATTAAGATGATAATAATAAATATTATTAGCTGAAGTATAAGCTATCTGTAAATAAATTCAAAACTAATACCGCTATTCGTTGTAAGACACTTTGTGAAAGGCCAATTAAATTCAAATACGTTTTGGATTTTGAAAAATCCGCTGAAAAGAAATAAATATGAAAAATCAAACTGATAGAGAAATCTCTTTGCTCTCTGCTCGTTTACAGACAGCCCACAGCGAGAACAAGAACAACAGCAGCTGAAATTGTCCAAAAATAATATACAACTAGATGATAAATGTGAATCCAATTTGTTGGCTGAGTCAGCCGATTTGTATATTGCCACACATGGCGGTTGTCTGCATCATTACAAGCCGCGGTCGCTCTGTCGATCCCCAGAAACGGAC
The DNA here is from genome assembly GCA_035047525.1 of Drosophila quinaria. Taxonomy (NCBI): domain Eukaryota; kingdom Metazoa; phylum Arthropoda; class Insecta; order Diptera; family Drosophilidae; genus Drosophila; species Drosophila quinaria. Next base: position 326,817 of record JAWNPO010000510.1, on the reverse strand, counting down.
GAACAGTTTGATATCTAACAAGCTATTAATTATTAAAAAATATATATAGACATGTTATAAATTTATATACCTAGCATCTCGTCTAACCATAATGCATTATATAACGTAGTGTAAGTAGTATTTAAGCCTCGGAACTTAACACATATATGGATTTCTATTTGAATCCCAAAAGGTGCTTAAATTTAATTAATAAAGTGTAATAAAAGCTTTAAATCCGAAACCCACAAAATCCCAATATTGTTGTAACTTTGTGATATAAAGTTGTCTTTATTAAGAGGAGTAATAATCCTTCATTTTATATGCTAAGTAAATCGTTTCTAATTTCAGAAAATGTTCATGAAGTTCTTGAAATTTCCTAAAGTTCCTGTTCCAGGATACAGAGCAAGATTAGCTAAGTTTTTCGACCATCTTTTGGATCAGCGGTGGGCACGAAATCTGAATTCGTTAGCAGCCGCTGGCTCCCGGAGCCACAGTGTGCCCACCGCTGCTCTAAATTATAAGCCTAAAATTTTTTTCACTTGAAATGCAAGCAATACTTTCTGTTTTTTTTGAACAAAATGCGTTGTATATTTTCTATATTTGCGTAAAGAGAGAATTGTACATATGTAACTTCCATAAGGTAAAATGCTTTTGCTTAAATGCCATTCGATTCTTTGTGGAATACTAGATGCGGTTTTCCCAGTTGTGCACGGTGCTTAGATACTCTTTCCATTCTCCACATTGATGTAGTTCTCCTGCACATCCTTGACCATGAAATCGACCAAATTGTTCAAATCATATTTATGCTGCCAATTCCAGTCGCGTCTTGCATCGGAATCATCAAACACCTGGGGCCAGGAGTCGGCGATCTCTTGTCGACTATCCGGCTTGTAGACCACATGCAAATGGGGCACATGTTTGCTCAGTTCTTGGACCAACTCATCGGGCGTAAACGACATGGCAGTCACATTGTAGACGCGACGCTTCAACTGCTCGCTGGGTGCGCGCATAAACTCAAACAATGCCCTAAGAATAAGTGAAATCATTTTAAATTTGGTAATTGTTTGATGAGAGACTTGTTCCACTTACCGCAGGCAATCCTCAATGTACATCATGGGCAGGCGTGTGTCGGGTTTCAGGTAACATGTGTGCTTGCCATGACGCAGTGCATCATGGAAAATGGAAACAGCATAGTCTGCAAAAAAAAAAAAAAGTGAGGTTATTTTTAAATAAATGTGAGGTTAGGATGGGTGTAAAGAAGTGGAAACGCTAAATGAAATAAGGCAACAAATTTTTGAGAATATTTCCAGACAGTCTAGAATTGTTAGATTACTAAAAGGAAAGAAAAAAACCTAAATAGGAAAATTTAAATATAAATGGTGAGGTTATGTTCAACTTAATGTGAGGTTAGCTTGAGTTTGGACAAGTGGGAACGTTATATAAAAGAGGGCAACATTTTTCAGGATATTTTTAGATATATATTAGCCAAATATATCATGTAATAAAAATAGAATAACATTTAAATTTGTCAGGGTATGTTTACCGATTATTGAGGTTATGTGTTTAAATTAAATACGATTCAATGTACGTTTAATTCAAATAAATGATTTTCCGGCCAATAAACTAAGAAAATAGCAGCTGTAAGTAGCTAAATCATTTAATCATTGACATGGTTTACTGCGAGTAAAGAGGCAACCAGAAAAAGGTGAGCTAGTTAATTTGTATCTCGACAGATACTCAGATACTTGCAACTGCATTTTCATGCTATCGGTTACAATAAAGTATGCAACAATTGGCTTTGATAAAGCCATTTAAATAATTAGCCAGATGACACAGTTAGTTAGTTAGGTGAAAGTATCTGTAAGAAACTTTTCCATTTCAAAGAAGAAGTTACTTTAAAGAACTGTTTACTGTTTGACAATGTTTTTAATATAACAATAACGAACTGGTTTTTTGTTTTTGTTTTTATTTTCGTTTCGCGAGTTTAACGACTTTATCAAAATCTGCTCGTTAACTACTGAAACTGAAATATCAAAACAGAACAGACTAGTGCTCAAGTCCAAGGTTCGACTATGAAATACCTACACAAAATTATTATCGTATCTAGTGTTTGTATATTTTCATCTTATGCCAACTCCATTACAACATACCCTGCATACAATTAGTAGAGTTATTGTATTCACAAAATAAAATATACATATATTTTTTTAGCATTGTTTCGGATTATCTAAATTTTTTATCTTTCTTTTTACTATGTTTATTAACTTAACAAAAAAAAAAAAAATAATAAAATGCATAGAAGATTTTTAAAAATGATTTTAAAAATTTCTATTTACCTTGCTTTTCAATCAGGTTCGGGTATAATAAAGGGGAATTTTTTATTTGAGATTTAGAATAAAAAAATAATGCGGAATAGCTTAAAATGCGACTTATTGTTTATATACTGCAGAACGAGGGTCGATCAGAATGTTTATAGTAACAGCAGCTATTGAAATACTAGTATGTTTAACATTTGAAAGTATTTTCTTACACTTTTATCTCTTTAAAAAACATTTTTCATATATCGTGATAGGATTTTTATTGGCTCTCCATTTATGCATCAAATGGAACTTTAAATAACTTGCCATTAATAATTATTCTTAATAAATGTAAATTTCAAATTACATATCTATTGAATACATAAAAATATGTTTTTCAATTGTTAATTCATATTAAATATATCAAAATTATTTTATACTTTAAATAAATACATACGTGTATAAATTTTTTTTGATGCGACCCTCGAATTTGTTTAATATCTCGGCAATAAAATGCGTAAAATAACTACATAAATTATCGATAAAAAAGTGTGCAGATTTTTTAATAAAAGGCGAGTGTGTTCGATAAAGAGCATCAGTTCCAAACAAATCCCAAGTCAACAAGCAATATATCTAAAGAAGAACAACTTAAAGATGCGTCTACTAATTGCATTACTCATCGGCATCCTCTGCATCGCCTTTGGCTGTGCTCACCCAGGAGGCTATGGAGGTGGACACGGCGGTGGTCATGGCGGTGGACATGGTGGTGGACACGGTCATTTTGGAGGTGGACATGGTGGACACGGTCATTTTGGAGGTGGACATGGTGGACACGGAGGACATGGAGGAGGATATCATGGTTAAATAGATCATCATTAAACCGGCCATGTCTAATTTTGTATGACAATAATTATTTTAAATCAAACCTTTGTTAATTAATAGACTACTGTAATAAAATTGTTTCACTGCCATTCTTGACATTTAAAATGTGTTTGTGAAAGCCCTCGAATTTAATAAATCTGCCCCGTCAGCGAATGAATAGTCTGGGAACTCAGAAATGACAATTCATTTTACTGAGCCCTTGATAAAAGCAGCTAGCATTGCAATAAATAGTTTCATTAGGAAGAAAATGGTAAAGTTCAGGATGATCAAGTTATTGGCCATTTAAATCTGGCCGATCAGGAATAAGCTCATCAGAATGAGTGCGAAAGAGAGACGCGCCTTTTTTGGCGGTTATTGTAGTCGTTGGGGCTATGGACGTGGTGGTTTTGAATACGTTGGCAGTGTTGACTACTCTTCGGATCGCGAAAAAGCTAAACTAGCCTTTAATAAAAGCTAGAAATAGCCAGAAAATTTTGTTGGTAGCTAAAAAGAAAACGCTAGAGTAGTAACACGATATTTTTATTGATTTAATCCCGTGTTTTTGGTTCCGCACAACAATCTCAAATCGTCAATTGGGTTGACAGATGAATTCGGGGCAATTTATAAGCATTATGCCGCCGCTTTATCGCATGCAACAAATTTTCAAAAATCTCTTCGCTAGTATTTTTTTATGATTTTTGAAAATTGTTTAAAATTACTGTTTTAACCCCTTTTTCCTCTTTTTCATGAAAAAAGTGGCTTCTTGGCTATTTTAAAAAAATCATAAAAAATACTAGGGAAGAGATTTTTAAAATTTTTGTTTTGCAGTCACTCAATTGTTTGAAGCATTTTTTAGCATCAAAATATTTTTTTGTTTGAGACCGAGGAAAAAATTTGAAAAATAGACTTTTACAAAAATTCAAAATTATTCATGGGTACTTAATGGGTTAAAGAAATTTTTGTATCGTTCAAACGGAATTAAAATGAAAAGAAGATGAAATTAAGAAATCTGTATCAAATCTTTTTCATGATACAAAAATTTTCCAAAGTTTGTGGGTATGAACACATTTGTAGACCACTGTATATATTTTAGGTATTTTCACCTTACACTTGCGATCGATTAAAACGATAAAATTTAATGCTCTTTTGGCTTATTGATGTTTTTTTGGCATTCAAAAAATACTACAAAGTATTTAAGTGTGGCATCGTAAAGCATAGAAATACATAAAGTTACCAGATGTTTTTAAAAAGCTAAGATTACGCCAATTTCGCTTGGAAATAGCTATAATAAAATTTTAGACCAATATAAAGAAAAGTGATTCTCAACTCCACGAAATTTAAGTGATAAAAAGAAATGTTTTTAAAAATTAAATCAATCATAAATAAAATTATTTGTAACTCAACAAAATTGAAGTTTCAAAAATAAAGTTTAACATAAAAAAAATATGTTGAACTCCACGAAATTTAAGTGTCAAAAATAACTGATTTATTAAAACTATACCAATATTAAGAATAAAAAACTAAACTTTGACTTACCCGTGGTGCCGCCGCCTGGTGGATCGCTGGAAATGACGCCTGGAAAGCGTAGACATCTGAAATCCAAGCCGAATTTGTGATAATAATATTCTCCAATCAGTTCGGCATGCACCTTGGAAACGCCATAAATAGTGCGGGGCCTTTGTATCTACGAGTATGTGTATATGAAAATGAGACCGCAATTTGCAGAATATCGAGCAAACAACAACTGCTGTGGAAACATACCGTTACGTTCGGTGTGGGATTGCGGGGACTGTCGGGTCCGAAGGCGCCAATTGTGCTGGGCACAAAGATGCGCAGCTTATACTGTTTGGCCAGCTCAATGACATTGTGCACACCTTCAATGTTGACCCTAAAATTTAAAAAATTAGCTATCTAAGCTAAGTGACTCTTCTAATAGAAAAAATCGTTAAAAAACGTTTTCAATTGCTATTTCTTTTTTTTTAAGATACTTTTTAGCTGCCAATTAATAAATAAATACCAAAAACCAGTGAAAGTTCATTTCAATTATAGTTAGTTTGTTAAAACCAGGGCCCGTAACTGTTACAAGTGTTAAAAAAAATTGCAAGTTAACAATTATTTATTTTTAATTTTTTTTTAAAGTTAAGAATAATCATTAAAATTCCATTTTTTATAACAAATTGCGAAATAACACTTATTTCTGATTGTTTTAATATAAATAAAATAACTGTTATTTTTCATTTTTGTTGAAAAAATCAGAAATAAGTGTTATTTCACAACTTATATTAAAAAATTGAATTTTAACGATTATTTTTGCCTTTTTACGTAAAAATTAAAAATAATAATTAAATTTGGTTTATGTTTTAGAAATAGAAAAAAGAAGTTTTTGGCTGATATCGATACGTATAAATCCGACTGAAATAGAAATTTTTGTGTATACCATTTTAATAGAGCACACTATTTCCTTCACATTGATTTTTTTTTAGGTGAAATAAGCATTCATAAGCATTCATTCTTATTTGCAGTCCCTGGTTAAAACAGTTACTTGAGTAACTATAGCTCCCAAATGGGAATTTACCTCACAGCCAGTGGCACATTTTGTTCTCCCACGGCGCTGAGTAGAGCCGAGAAGTGTATGAGCCAATCAATGCGATGATTGACGACAATCTTCTGCAGTCCCTTAAAGTCCAGAATATCCGCAAATATATATGGGCCATTCTCAAGCACCGCCTGACTGGGCTTAATGATATCCGAGAGTATTACGCTATCATTGCCATACTGGGAGCGCAACAGCTTGGCACACTCAATGCCCAGCTGGCCAAGACCACCTGGGAATAAAACACACACCCAGATACACACAACTAAATTAAGTAGGATTCTGGCACGTGACGGAGGAGCTTAACTGACCCGTGATTAGAATCTTAGGGGGTCGATTGGCGTTCACTTGATGATGCAGCAATCGTGACAGGGATTGCATCTGGGGTCGACTGGACACCAGATTGCTCAGGCATTTGCGCAACATAATTTCGTAGTTTCTTCGGAGCAATTTCTTTAGAGGATCGAACACACCGCCACAGCACGAGTTACAGATTTCAACTGATTTCGAAAGTCAGCAAATCATTTTCAACAGCCACGAACTGAACTAACGTTGAATTTATGTATATTCATTATATAGATTCGTATTCACAAATATATCGCGTGAGCATTCGTCACTTGTCGGCACTTGGCAAACTCTCAACAGTCTGTTATTTAATTTTTTCGTTTTTTTTTCTCCTTCTCAATTATGAGAGGTCTTTGCTCGTTGTTGTCGTTGTCACCATGGCCAGACATTTGCTCGATTTTGCCATTTATAAAATAATTCAATAAAAACGAAAGCAGCGGAAAAACTAAACTAAACAACAATGAAATTGCCTAACAACTAGGCGGGTTTCCTTGTGCGGAGCGTGCCCCTCTACACATATATATATATATATATATATGTACATATGAATGTCCACAAAAATATCCATGGCACAGTTATGCAAAAAACACATGGAAGCATATGTATGTATATAGGGTATTTTAATACCCTGGGGTATATTAAGTTTGTTCAAAAGTATGTAACAGGGAGAAGGAATCATCTCCGACTCCATAAAAAATATATTTTCTTGATCAGCATCAACAGCCGAGTCGATATAGTCCTTATAACGGAAAAAATCTCCGAGATGGTAAGAGCTAAGACCACCAAATTTGGAATGAAGACTCCCTATTATGTTAAAATTTTGCCACGTCCACTATAGGGATGTAATTCATCAAAAACTTACATCAGCAACGTGGGCTAAAACATGCTCAGAATCTAATCACCAAGTTTCATTACGATTGGCCCATAAATAGTGAAGATATTAACAATTTTCTCCAAGGTATTTTAATGGCGATTCTATAAATAGAATTGAATTGATGGTCAATTAATTCATTTTACATTTACTCCCCAGAATGTCCATCAAGAATGTATATCGAGTTTGCCAGCGTCAGACGTTGTGCGGAAGTGGCGGAGGTGACAGGTGCTCGGCAAGCGGAACGAGATATCGAGGTTCGAAACTCGGTCCTGTCGGTGCAAATGATTTTTAATTATTTTATATTTTAGGTGTTGTTTATTTCATTATTTTTACTTTTAATTAATTTTTTAAACTTGAATATACACTGGAAATTTTTTCAAATCACCTTTCATATTATATATGTATGTATCTGCCACAAAAACGATAGGTCGATATTTAAGGACAATTATGAATTACATGAGCATCAACTCTTCGGCGTTCGGGGGACTGATCCGCTTGTTTTCTATTGGGCACACGACAGTTTTCTCTACTGAGGAAATTGGAGAGAGAGCTTCAAGCTCATATTAATAAAAAAACAATAAAGATATAAAAAAAATAAATAATATTTCAATCCTTTCTTTATAATCAAAGCCTTCTACAAAAATACTTGGCCATTATAAAAATATTTAAAAAAATATTAATATAATACTAAATACTAATACAAAAATGCATTTTCAAGATATTGTACATTTTTTACTACTATTAAAATTCAAGGTTTTGAGTTTTCTTTGCTCGAATAAAACTATTAAATAATAAACATTCATAAATGAGTTCTATTTAATATTATAAAATTATGTAAAAGTTATAATTTCATTTCATGTGTTATTATAGTAATTTTAGAACTTTTTAATTGTATTAATATTCTTTATTCAGTTCATAATATTTATAAATTTATTTAAAATCTTATTTTCTGAAAATGACAGATTTTTTTCAAATAAATATGTATAGGTAAATAATATATGTATACAGCATGCTTAAATTTTATCAACATTTTATATTCATAATTGACAAAACTGAATTTTAATCAGGGATTAAAAGCCTAACCGAAAACGTAATCTTTAACCGGTAAAAACCAATGAAATTTAAAACCGTAACTGAAACCGTAACCTATGAAAAATTGTATTTGACCGAAACCTATAAACCGAAATAACCGTTTCATTTATAAGGGTTAATTTCGGTTTTTCATACATTTAAGAAAAATTATTTTTAATTTTGATTTTGGATTTTAATTTTCTTATGTAGCATTTTGAATTTTTATTTGTGATTAAATTATCATAGCACTGAGCGCAAATAAAATTAATTTGTTAAATGAAATATTAAAATTGTTTAAATGTAACTAAACTACATCAAACTGACGGATATGTGAAATAGATGTGTGAGTAATACAGAATTATTATATTATTAATATATTTATATTTTTGCAAAGAATTTTTTTTTCTGTGAACCGTTACCATACCAGTATTTCAAAACCAAAACATACAAAAACCAGTGGCGAAAATTACCGAAACCGTAACTGTAACCGATATTAGTTTGGGTTTTGTTCCCTGATTTTAAATAATCAAAATAACTACGCAATTTATCCCTGTAGTTAAACAATAAAAATATCTCGTTTATTTTAGAAAAACAAATACATTACAGAAAAATAAAAACATAGTTTTGAAGTCTAAACTTTAGTCAATTCGCCAACAAACTGAACATAAATTGAATTAACCTTGAAAGTGAAATTGAATTTGCTCTTCAACTACAAAAGCCTAGAATGACATTAATTTAATTAAAACTTTGGGGTAAGGGCCTGTAAATAGCAACCAGACACGTGTTGATCTTCAATTAAAACTGGTTGAAACCGTATGTACTACTAAATACCCTGTAAACATTTTAGATTATTCCCTTTGTTCTGAATAAATAAAATTGTTTCTTCAGTCTAAAAGGTTAGCTAATAAAAATTATAAAATGAAAATGGCCTGCAACAAGGATTTGAACAGGGTATATAAAATATGTGCAATGAAATCAGATAGCGCAATGAACTTGCACTAGTTTCATAATCATCGATGGGGTTATCTGCCTTGTAAACAGGGTGCACTGTCTGATGCTTATTTCAATTGGGACTGGATGTCAGTTCCGTAGCCTTGAATACGTTGACGTCGATGCTCTGAGCTTGGGAGAACCAAGTAAATAAGTAAATAATATGTACAATTTTAAAAATACAACTATGTTAAATAGAAATAGAACAGACAGCTGACATTTTTAAATTATTGTGGTTTTTTTGCATTTCTTGCAAGTCACTTATTTAATGGAAATGCTTATATTTGGGAAGTATTATTTTTACGAGTAGCACCTGTACCAGTCCCATTCCCAGTGCTCAGCCAAGCGATGCCCAAACTGTCGACGTTTTATGTAACAGAAAAAGAGACCAAAATGCTGATGAATAATAGAAAATTGTTTGTTTTTGTTGTAAGTCGCGCGCTTTATGAGGCCTTTAATTTAATTTGGCAAAAGCGAACCGACCATAGAGCGAATTATTGTTAGATGTCTGGCTAGGAAATGAAAGTGAAACAAATAACTTGAAGCTAATATGACAACAAAGCTTAAATACAAATCTAAAAAAGTGTATGGATTTTTCTATATACTTTCGAGTTGTTTCCTTAACTTAAATAGTCCAGAAATAAATCCTAAAAATCAGGGGTGCCACAGAAATCGATTTCGTTTGAATTTCATTTAAATTTGTATGAAATTTAAGTGAGATTCAAGCGAAACCGATTTCTGTAGCACCCCTGTATATGATTCATACCTGTTAAATAATGATTAGTAATAATAAACATTAGTAATTAGATAATTTTTGTTTACCCAAATATTTATTGATTACGATTAGAAAAAATCAAACAAAAATCTAAAATTATTACAATTATTCATTAAAATTCGTAAATAATCAAAAATAATTGATTTTTCAGATTTTTTTTAGATTATTTTTGAATATTTGGTAAAAACCAAATTATTTTAAATTTTCAAAATCAAAGTAATTTGCTCAAAGCCCATGCTTGATTACGTCAGTTTGCTTATGTGGACCTCTTGAGCGCTCCTCTTATCGACCGTTTCCAGAAAAATCGCATTCGCTCTCAAATCGTGGTTGTGACATTTTATCCAAAATTAAAAATGTTATGTTTTTTAACAACAGTTCCGCCATAAATACTTACCAAATATTTTTACACATTTCGATTATTCACAAAATCCGCCAAAATAAAAAAAAAAAAAGAAAAAAAAAAAAATTTCATAATTCCTTAAAAACAAAAAAAAAAAAAAAAAAAAAAAAAACAAAAAAAAAAAAAAAATAAAAAAAAAAGAGAAAATAAAAAAAAATTTAAAAAAAAAATTAAAAATAATAAAAATTTTTCTTAATAATTAAAAAAAATTTTTAAATTTTTTTTTTTTTTTAGTAATAGTAAAAAAAAAAAAAAAAAATAAACACAAAAAGAAAAAAAAAAACAAAAAAAATAAAAAAAAAAAAAAAAAAAAATAATAAGTAATAATAATAAAAAAAAAAAAGAAATAAAATTAAAAATAATAATAAATAGTTTAGTAATAAAAAAAAAATAGTTATAAAAAAATAGTAAAGCATACCGCCCCACGCAAAAAAAAAAAAACAACCACAAACAAAAAAAAAAAAAACACAGCATAAAACTTTGTTTTCATCTTGGTTGCGGGCACCACCCCCAACCCCACCACCAACAAACAAAAATAAACAAACAGCGCCGGCGGGCGGAGGGGGGAGCAGAGCCAGCGCGCACAACAGTGCACATTGCCATTATCGCGGGGAGAGGAAAAAAAAAAAAAAGAACACCAAAAAAAAAAAAAAAAGAAATGTGAAAGCAATGAACAGCCCCCCCCCCACCCCCCCCACCCCCCGCCGTGTTTATTTTTATTTTTTTTCATTATTTGAACATTTAAAAATACGGTGTAAAAAAAACCACATGTTTTTTTGCCCCACACCCCCAAAAAAAAAAAAAACCCCAAATAAAAAAATCGCGTGCTGGAGGCAGGGCGCAGCTCAAATTTTTTAATTTTTTTTTCTTTTTTTTTTTTTTTCTTAGTCTAAACTATTAAATACAACTAAATATGATTTAAGTATTTATTATATTCAACTATGCGAAATACAAATGTGCCAGACTTTGTATGTTTTATTTAAAGTGCTCTTGTCTTCTTTTGGCTTTATAAAATATTTTAATTAATCTGAAAAATTATAAATTTATTCAAATATTACAATAGGGCTTTAAGAAATACGTTAAAATTATGCTACACTGTTTCCCTTTCTTTCAACTTGGCTACTGTTTAATGTCAACTCGCTTTTGGCCTTCGCTTCTGAGCCAACAATTTCCTCACATAATTTGTTAATTTCACTTGCAATTTCAATCTGTTTATTGTACTTAATCTTGGCATAAACAACCTCGCCGCGTCAGCAACATGGCCAAGCAGAGGGCCTAAAACGAACCCTGGAGGCGGCATGGTCACAGTTCAGCTGCCGCATGGGATCCACATGCGATCCACAAGTGCTGCTGGCCAAGACTGAGCTGTCTTGACTTGGCTGGTGAGTGAGTGAGAATCAGCCAAGTGTGGAGCCCACTCAACTTCGGTATTGCACAGGCAGGAAGCATTCGCTTCTTTGCTCTACTCCCCCGCATTCCATTCAGTGTTCCACACTCGAAGCATTCGTAGAAATCTTGAGTAATCTTATGGCTCCACATAACGTTTTCAGAAACAGTTTTAACGCGCATTCCAATCGCGACGGTTCGCAAAGACGGCTCTAAAAGAAACGGCCTAAACGACTGCTTAAAATCGCTTTTACTGCCTATTTTAATTAAATTTCTGTGAAATTAAGCAAGAAAAGCAAAAGTGAGCTTAAAAGTGAAGTGGAAAAGCAAAGAAAATATATATTTTGTGAAATTTACATAAATCAATTGTGCAAATATTTAAAAAAACTCATATATTTTAGAAAATTACACGCTGCTAAATTCAAAAATACTATAGATACGCATTTGGATATTTTGGATACACTACATTTGGAGTAAGCTGGGGGAAAAGGTTTCATAATATCTTAAATACATTTTTAAATAAGTTTTAACTTTAAATAATATGAATAAATACGAAAATATATAGTATAGTTCGTAATGAATTTATTTTCATTTGGGCCCGTTCTGAAACGAGTTAATTGTTGTTGCAATTTCCGAAAATCGACAATAATTGTACTTTTTAAAGCGTGTGCTGTAGAGTCGTCGGATTTGAAAATTAATGTCATTTAAAGCATTAAAATAAATACCTAAAATTATCAAATGAAATTTATAATATTGCTAAACATTTTTAAAATCAATGAACATCACTGCTTCAAGTTTCAACAGTTGAAGTATTTTTTTAAAAAATTTTTTTAAAATCATTTATAAAATATTTTATAAAAAACGAAACCACAGCTGTTCTGAATTCCACTTTAATTTTTGTTTTCGATTATGGTCATTCAAATGAATAACGAAATTCGAACAACGAAGTTTTAGTCTATCTGCTATATTCAACCTGAAATAATTAAAATGCATTTTCGAAACCGATTTTGAAAAGTTAAAACAAGCCCATTTCGATCGGATTTGGGAACAAAAAATAGTAAAACGTTCGTTTTCGTTTAGATTTTTTACTTTTTAAAATTTGTCGTAAAGTCAAAGATAAACTTAAAAAAGGGATACAAAATTTGGAATAATTCAATTATCCATCTCTATATAAGAAATCGAACAAATATCCTCAAATATACTTGTCCTTTCTAGCACAAGATGTCTTTTTTTTCTGTTCCGGCTTAATTAGCTGCACAACCTATAAAAATATTTTGATTATCTCATCTAAAAGATCTTATGTGCTCTTTCTGTTTCTATAAAACCGTTCAAAGAACTAACAGTTATTTAATTAGGAGAGACTTGAAAGAAATCAGAGCGCACTGCAAAAGCATACAAATCATAAGTCAGGCACACTCTAAAATGCTGGTGAAACTGTCGTCAACAAAAGCAACAACATCAAACGGGCAGACCTTCGAGTCTCACTTAGTTGCGGCAGGTGTACTCGTAGATCTATGGACTCAGCTCTCAGATCGGAGTTGTGCCTCTACTGGCTTCCAGCTCAAAGAAATTACAGACAATGATGAAAACGACAATAATTTCAAGGTTCGTTTGATGTAAACTCCGCGCGCATGCGTATAGATATAGATGGAGACTCGACTCTAAAGAGACTCTACGAAAGACCCCGTTTCACTCCCTGCTACAACAATAACAACAACAACAACGTCTGTATATTTTTTACATTTTGTGTTGTTGTTTTATTTTTTTGTTGTTAAATGATTACAAAATTTTGTTGAAAAGCCATGTTACGCTTCTTGGCGCAAAAAGTTTCTTTTTTTTTGGATTAAAGTTGCGCAGCTGCATATACAGATATACAGACTACAGATATGTTTATTCCAATACTGTATGTCTGTGTCTGTTTAAAGCTTTGTTTATTAAGTCTGTCGGTTGTTGCACAAGTCCGAGTACCACTTCCTGTCGTACGCCTCCAAGTGATTGGAGTGCATAAGTATATGCCTCAGAAGTGTTTCAAATAATAGAATAAACACAGCATTAGTAATAAAATATATATTAAAAATGATAGGCAATTTTTTTTTTCAAATTTTTACAAGTTTTCTTTTTTTTTATTTGTTGACCACTTAGGCAATGTTTCATTGAAATTCGTGGCAAACATTTTTGATAAAGCTGTGTGTCGCAAGACCTTCGCTAAATATCGAATTAGATTTTTTTGGAGAGAAGATATCTTAAAGTTTCATAGATAGTTATATAATAAATATGTATTCTTGGTTTTTTCAACAAAAAAAATTGCAAGCTGAGACAATTTGCTAAGTTGAAGAAAATTTTGATATTAAAACAAGTGGGAAAGTATAGCTTTATTTAAATAAATTTAAAATATTTTTTATTGCATGCTTTTAATTATTTAATTACCACCTTTCTATTTGCCCAATCTAGTTACGATTTAATAGAATGATAGGTAATAATAGTAGTTAACGTTAATCAGTATCATACAACAATAAAAAACCATTTTTCATTTTTAATTTTGATTTAAATATTCTTAAGTTTAACTTTGAATTTTAATTTGTGATATTGTGATCGAATTTTTTATAGCACTGAAAAAGTGCAAATAAAATAAATTTGTTAAATGAAATATTAAAATTGTTGAAATATAACTGAACTATATTACTACTGAAAAATATGTGAAATAATTGTGTGAATGAAATATTAAGAAAGTAATGCTTTTTAATTATTATTATTATTATATTATTGCTATATGTAATTTTTTTTGAACCGAAACCATACCGGTTCAAAGATTTTGCGTAACCAATAACCGAAAACTTAAATAAGAATACAGCCGAAACCGTAACTGAAACCGATATTCGTTTCAATTTTAATCCCTGCTTTATAAGGTCGGAGATGCTTCCTTCTCCCTGTCGTAACGAATACAATATTCCCTTTAATATATTTTTTTAAGTAACGGGTATAAAAAGATGAAAGCTTATTTAAACTTTTTTAAGATATGTACAAAAAAGAACAATTTCAAGAAAAACGGCTAATAAGAAATAAATACATGTAGACCACTTATATCAATTAAAGTGCTTTTTACACCTTTAAAAACTGTTTACAACATATACAGGGGTGCCACAGAAAACGATTTCGCTTGAATTCGTCATTAATTTCATACAAATTTATGTCAAATGCAAGTGGATGAGATTTCTGTAGCACACCTGATAATTAAAACTTGTTTAGCAATATACTTAATGCTATAATTAAGCAAATACTTCAAGTATAGATAGCTGCAATCTAATCAACTTTATGGGACTAAAGAGAGAAAATGTTGATAATTCAGCTGGATTAAGATAAGTTTTAGTTGTAGATAGTTGAAAATGCAGTTTATTTACAAATTAATTAACGACGTTCGTATTTGTTAATTCTCTCGATAACCAAATCATTGATCAATTCCTTCATGTTGTTGGCCACAATGAAGTCCAAATGATTGAAGCTTTCCCAAGGGACACGATGATCTTCCTCCAGGTGGATGAACTTCGAAACGAGAGTATCGACATCCTCTGGACCACAAAGGGCATCATTCTGGCTGGAATACGAATGTGTTTTGGCCTTAATCAGACTCAGATCATAGTCTGGTGGTGAACTCTGGCCGTAAAGCTCCTGATTCTTCTTAGCGCCCCAGTCGTATTTACGGAAGAAATGAGAAGCCCACAGCTGCAGGTAGTGAATGCCCTGGTTGCTGGAGGATCCACCCGGGTGGGTTTCAATCATCTGTTGCATGGCGGTCTAAAAGGAGACAAGTTGAAAGGGAAATTAATTGTGCTTGAGTTTGTTGGAGATTGTGAACAAGTAGCAGAGGCGACAGTCGAGTGAGCCAGACCGTACGAGACTCTGCACTTATTCTTAAAAAACATAAGCTGCGTTAAATCTTTGCATTTAGATTTTCGGTTACGCAAAATCTTTGAATAAAGGTTTACAAAAAAAATTATCTTTGCAAAACTATAATTATATTAATAATATAATACAATAATATGTCGAGTGAACTCGACAGTAATATATCCTGGGCCTACTTATCCTTAAATATCGTCCTATCGATTTTGTGGCAGCTTCATACATTTATAATGTAAATGAGTGATTAACAAAATAACAAAAAAGTTGATTGACCAAAACAGGATTCGCATTTGACTAAAAAATCCAAAAAAAAACGAAAATTCTTTAATAATTACAAATCATCTCCATCGACCGGACCGAGATTTGAACCACGATCTCCCGTTTCTCTTGCCGAGCACTTATCACTTCCGCAACTCCACCTCTTGGACTCACTCTGAGAAATTCCATATACATTTATATTTAAAATTTTAACTTAAAACTCTAAATTAAAGGTTATGTAAGTTTTTGATGAAAAGTTCAACATAAACTGATATTGCCTGATATAATAAGGAGTCTTCATTCCAAATTTGGTGGTCCTAGATATTGCCATCTCTGAGATCCGATAGTTCATCCGGACAGACGGACATGGCTATATCGACTCGGCTGTTGATGCTGATCAAGAATATATATACTTTATGGGGTCGGAGATGATTCCTTCTCCCGGTTACTTTGGACAAACTTAATATACCCTCCCAGGGTATACAAACATTACTTTCTTAGTGTTTCATTCACACATTCATTTCAAATATTCTTCAGTTTGATGTAGTTTAGTTATATTTCAACAATTTTAATATTTCATTTAACAAATTCATTTTTTTGCGCTTATTCAGTGCTGTGAAAATTCGATAATGAATATCACTAATAAAAATTCAAAGTGAAACGTAAGAAAATCAAAAGTTTCAAAATTTTTCGTTTGAAATTATTTTTAACTTGTTTTGAATGTATGAAAAACCGAAATTGACCCTTATAAATGAAACGGTTACTAAACGGTTATTTCGGTTTACAGAGTTTCGGTTTTAAGGTTTCGGTCAAATGAACTTTTTACGGTTACGGTTTCAGTTACGGCCTTAAATTTCAATCGGCTAAATAGTTTTTTTAAGCACTCGCTGGGATCTTGTTTGATAGTTAATGAAAATTAAAAATAATTATTATATTCTAACTTTTTGAAATAATTAATAAATTGATCAAATTAAAATGATTACAGTCCCTGCTTTAAGCAAACTTAAAGTGCAGGGTCTATGGATAAGATTGTGGATTACTTACGAGATTGATATTCTGATAGCCGCCATTGGCGAACATGAGGAATCCGTTCTTGCAGATGGAGTCGTAGGGGCTGCCAGTGCCGCAGCTGTTGTCGATCAGACGATTGACCAGATTGTTGTACGGTATCAGTTCCATGTCCACCATCAGCTGATTCCACATGCCACCCGGAGTGCCCACCAATGGGCCGAGCCAACGGAAAATTGCCGATCTGCCGTGCTCGAAGAAGGCACAGGGAGCCAACAGATGACCCGACATGATCTTTTTATTGTACTCCGGACGCTCGGAGAGCAACACCAAGTAGACAGTTGTGCCCTGGGAGTGGCCCGCATAGTGCAGCTGGGAATATCCTGTCTCGCCCAATATATAATCGATCATAGTGGCAATGTCGATGGTGCCAATCTCGTGCCAATCAAAGTGCCAGAAGCGAGGACTGTTCACGGAGATTTGACTATTGGCCCGAGAATAGATGTTACCACGGGCATTGCCCAGCCAGACATCATAGCCAGCATCGGCCAGCAGATAGGCCAAGGAGTTCTCCGGTCCAGAGGTTAGCCAACAATCCGAGTTGCTGAACAAGCCATGTTGCAACAGAACCGGAGGACGCTTCGCATTCTGATTGTTCAAATTGTGGGAATACGGAATACGGAAGAGGGTCAACACATAGCCATCTTCCGTTTCCACCTCATGGGTCTCTGCCGGATAGCCATGGGACTGCAATGCGCTCATCCGACCTCATCATCTCGTGCAGAGTGATCTTGGGATCAGCCAATGTCGATCCTAGAGCCATCGATAGCCCCAGAACGTAGAGAAAGACGCGCATTGTGAACACTTGAAAGTAACACTTGTGTCTGATAACAACAGCTCTCCAGGTGTCTTATATATGTATAGGGACTCTCTCGCTCTCTCTCACTGGGTCTCACCTGTTCCACAACTTATCAACTGATTTATTCCAGGCCTGATAATTCTCTGTCTGTCGATAGTCTTACCATTAATTTAGTGCTCTACTCAAAAGAGAACTTTATATTTATAGTAGAAATTAAAAATAAATTTCGCAGGGGTCGAAAATTTAAAACTTACTTAGATACTCTGCAAGAGGGAATATTGGTAATGCTATGATATGATCTTCTGAAATGTTATACACATAATATATATTTAATTAATTTCTGACCAATACAAGTCTATTATTTTTATATTGTAAAAGATATTTATCTAAATACTTGTAGCTACATTGCGATGATTTTTTGATTTGATTGCGATTTTTTTTGTTATTTTTATTTTTTTTTATATTTACAAATAATGTTTATTTGAATAATTATTGTCGCTACAATTGACAAGATTTATTTAACCTTCTAGATATACAGGCTTTACTTATACATTTAAAATTCATTACAGTTGTTCTTATTTTATTTTATTTATATTATTTGTAGGGTTTTTAAAGGGTCGGCATGTTAGCCACATTTGTCCAGATATGCAGATAGTATATTTATTATACTTTCCAACAGATATATGACTTTAGCTACAGTGAAAAGTCAGGCAACGATTGATGTCAGAACATAATTGTTATGATCATATTTTTATACCCTGTGCTCATTGAAAATGGTCAAAAAGGGTATATTTGATTTGTGGGATGTATGTAACAGGCAGAAGGAAGCATCTCCGATCATATATATTTGATATAGCTGCCATAGGAACTATTAGACGAAAATCAAGTCTTAGTATAAACAACTTTTTTGTTGTTTGAGATATCTCAATCAAACTCACAGAATATGCATATGGGATGTATGTATGACCAAATTTGGTTAAAATCTGACTACTATATCATACAGCGAATTCGAGCTGCGTTAAACAATTATGATTTATATGCATAAATACACTAATTCTAATTTAACCAATATTGTATATTATGGAGACTGACACAGGGTATCTAACAGTCGAACAAGCTCGACTGCAGCCTTGATTTATTTTTAGAATAGATTAATGGGATATTTCGGACTGCAAAATCTATAAATTATTATTATTATTTTAACGTGTCATCAAAACAAAGAGAGTATCATAATGATATTTATAATACATTCCTAGCATGATTGCAATAATCAATAATGACGACAGAGGATATATCATCAGATTATCTGAAAAGTGACATTATTCATGGAATTAACATTTTTATATTTTTCTTATTGGTTTCTGCTCTCATATATAAAACTAATGTAATACCTAGGTCTCTAATATATTTAATTTTTAGGCCAAAATATCTGGAAAATATAAACAAAATTGTGATTGAAAGACTTTGAATTTTTGATTTGTATCATAAAATAAAACTACTTTGAATATAAAAGTGAAATCAAACATTTTTAATATCAATAAAAAATCATAACTTTAACTGAAAGTGACTTTTTCGTATCTTTCAGCTATGTACCCTTCTGGGTAGAGTTTCTGCATGAAGTAAGCAACCCTCAAGATGCTATATCGATCGATCTGGTTGCTATATGTCGCTTGGATAGCGCTAGTTCGAGCAGACAGTTGTCCCCCCTCTGAGGCGATTTTGCCGTGTCGCTGTTCGCTGCGTGGCAAGGAGATACAGATATGGTGAGAGTCCCTGAAAATTGAGAAGTAACACTAAAATAACCAGGGACTGCAAATAAGAGTTATGGATGCTAATTTGAACTAGAGATGGGCACGGGCCTCATTTTTTAGGCCCGGCCCGACCCGAGCCCGAAATTGCTAATGGAAAAAAGGCCCAAGCCCGCCCGATATTTTTGCTGTGATGCCCGAACCCGCCCGGCCCGGCCCGAAAAATTAAAAAAAAAAAAAATAAATTTTAGTTTATCTAAATTTTTTATTTAAAAACAAAATTGCATCCTAATTTGAGCTTACCAAGCTAATTTTCTTTTAGTTTATTTCGAATTTTTATTTAAAAACAAAATTTTATCCAAATTTGAGCTTAACAGTCTAAATAATGCAAAATAATGCAATAGATTTGGAGTGTTCCGGGCTTTCGGGCTTTGCAGTTAGACCCGAGCCCGGCCCGACCCGACCCGAAATGACATTTTTCGGCCCGAACCCGAAAATTTGGTAAAAGGCCCATGGGACCCGAAGCCCGACCCGGCCCGTGCCCATCTCTAGTCGGAACTATCGATACCAAAAACTTACATTTTTAATTTATAAGATATAAATCAAATTTATTTCTTATTTTTGAAATTTACTTAAGAAGGAAAATTTTTTTTTCTTAAATCCCAAATAAAAGTTTTTTGGCTTTTTCAGAGATCTTTTTTTCAAACATTTGTTTAAACAAAAACGCATAACCTTATATGTGATTTTTTTAGTTAAAATTTTGATCAATAACAGTTATTTTCAGTCCCTGAATAATAGTTAAAATTCAATTTTTTAATCAATAAAAATAAAAAATAAACGTTGTTTTTGATTTAATATATCTTAAAAGTTAAAAGGTATTTTTGATTTTTATTGTAAAATTTACAAATAAAAGTTATTTCGTAATTTGTATTTTAAAAATAAAAGTTAAAGTGATACTAATATTTTGTATTTTTATGATTTTTAGTTTTTTTTTTTGGTAGTTTTTTTGTCAATTGCTATTTTGTTTGCCAATAATTTCTTCATACATATGTTTATAACTGCAACAAAATATACAATAGAAGTAAAAATTAAATAAGTATAGTAGAAAAAGTCGAATCCTTAATTTCGTTCTTAAAGGAATAAGAATAATTTTAGATTTTTATAATACACCACTTGGTTCAAAAGATATTTAATTTAACTTTTACTTTTCGATTTATTGAGTTACGGAATAACTCTTATTTGCAACTTTTAAAATAAAAATCAAAATTAACTCTTATTTTTTACTTTTATGGAAAAAATCTAAAATAAGTGTTATTTCACAACTTTTAATTAAAAACGGAATTTTAATGATTATTTTTGACTTTTTAAATAAAAATTAAAAATAATGGTTGTTTCGTAACTTTAAAATATAATTTTGAAAATAATTGTTAATTTGCAATTTTTATTTTAAAACTTGTAACAGTTACGGTCCCTGAAAAGAACAAGTCTCATTTTTCCAGGTGCTCCCACAGCAATCTGCCACAGATTATGGATGGCCTGAAGTCCGTGGAGCGCAATATTAAGACCCAAATCGATGAGTTGGTGCTGGAGAACAATCAGTTGCCAGCGCTGCCGGGTCGCTTCTTTGGGAATCTGCAGATTGTCCGACTGATGCTGAGATACAACAGCATCGAGCGTGTGTCCAACGGTTGGCTGAATGAGTTGGAGAACAGTCTGGTGGAGATATTCATAGTGGAGCCGCAGCTGAGGAGTATTCCCTTCGAGAGCTTGAACGGCATGATCAATATGCTGGCCATCACCATCCAGAGTGATGAGCTCAAGCATTTGCCGGACTTTTCGGGTCTCCTCAGTCTCACCTATCTGAGTGTCCAGAGTGCATCTCTGACGGAGCTACAGGCGCACAGTTTTCGGCATTTGCCCAAACTGCAGCACATTCACATAACAGGCGGATCGGGATTAACCCGACTGGAGGCGGGTCTCTTTGACGGACTGATCTCGCTGAAGAATCTCGACTTGAGTCGGAATGGTCTCAACTGGATTCACCTGCGTGCCATGACCAGGCTGCCCAACTTGGTGAGTCTCAAGCTCTCCCACAACCAGATCAGCGACGTGGGGATGATCGGACGTATTGTCAAGGACCTGGAGCACCTGAAGAAGCTGCGCTTGGATCACAACATCATCAATGTGGTCGAGGATGGTTCCTTTGTGGATCTGCCCAATCTGTCGGAGCTGCATCTGAACGATAATCGCATCACGGAACTGCAATACGGCGCCTTTCTCCGCACTCCGCAATTGAAGACCATCTATCTGCACAACAATCTCATCCGACGCATTCATCCCGAGTCCCTGCTCCAGGCATCCGGCAGTGGCGTGGAGGCGGTCCACATCTACAACAACGAGATTGGACATGTGGAGACACTGCGCGCCTTGTTGGATGCACTGCCAACCTTAAAATTCCTCGACATGAGCAACAACCAGCTGAGCGAGCTGCCCTACGGAGCACTACGTGGCCACGGCACCCTGGAGCAACTGCATCTGAACAACAATCAGCTGCGCGTGATCGAACGGGATGCTCTGATGGCCATGCCCGCGCTCCGGGAGCTGCGCATGCGCAACAACAGCCTCAGCTCGGAGTTGCCGCTGCCCTTCTGGAATCTGCCGGGTCTGAAGGGCCTGGATCTGGCCCAGAATCAAATTGCACGCGTGGATGCACAGCTCCTGGCGGGTTTGCCCTCGCTGCGCCGGCTCGATCTCAGCGAGAACGGACTCACCGAGCTGGCGGTGAACAGTTTCCGCCACAACAGTCTCCTGGAGACCCTCAACATATCCTCCAATGAGCTGAGTCACCTGCAACCGGGCACCCTGATGCATCTGGAGCGCCTCTTCGAGGTGGACGCGAGCTTCAATCAGCTGGCCACGATGATTGCCGGTCTGCCCCAGATTGTGGAGCGCGTCTCGCTGCGTGGCAATTGGATTGGATCGTTACCCGCCTCGGGCAGCAAATCGCTGCAGTTGCCCAATCTGCGCATGCTCGATCTCAGCCAGAATCGCATCGAGCAGCTGTCGCGTCATGGCTTCCAGTCCGCTCCGGAGTTGCGTGTGCTGAGCCTGGCCCAGAATCAGCTGCGTCAGCTGGCGGACACCTCGTTCATTGGCATCCAGCGGCTGGAGCTGCTCCATCTGCAGGACAACCAGCTCGGGGAGGCGGATGAACGTGCTCTGTTGCCCCTGGCCGAGCTGCGCAATCTGAATCTGCAGTCCAACAAACTGGAGTCCATCACGGACAACTTCTTCTCGAACAACAGTCGCTTGGAGCAGCTGGATCTGTCCCGCAATCTCATCCGCAGCATCTCCCCGACCGCCTTCGACAACCAACGGTCTTTGGAGTACCTGGATCTGTCGGGGAATGCACTGCTCGACATCTCGGTGGGATTGGGCAACCTGCACAGTCTGCGGGACGTCGATCTCAGCTACAATCAG
This sequence comes from Drosophila quinaria, assembly GCA_035047525.1. NCBI lineage: Eukaryota > Metazoa > Arthropoda > Insecta > Diptera > Drosophilidae > Drosophila > Drosophila quinaria. The sequence continues at coordinate 303,996 of JAWNPO010000510.1, read as the reverse complement.
ATCACCCGTGTCCACGCCGATGTGGTCAACGCCTGGCGCAATGTCGTCGAGATGCGACTGTCCAACAATCTGATTGTGGAACTGCAACAAGGAACCTTCCGCAATCTGCCCAAACTGCAATATCTCGATCTGAGCAGCAATGAGATCGCCAGCGTCCAACCAGGCGCCCTCAAGGCTCTTCCCGAGCTGCAGGAGTTCGTCCTGGCGGACAATAAGCTGGTCGAGCTCAAGGATCATGTTTTTGAGGAGCTTCCCTCGCTGCTCGCCTCTCACTTTCAGTACAACAAGCTGCGCTACATTTCCCCAGAGAGTTTCCATCACGCCAACTCGCTGGTCTTCCTCAACCTGTCCAACAATCACTTCCGCAACATGGAGAACATTGGTCTGAGGAGCATGCGCAACCTTGAGGTCCTCGATCTGTCTACCAACGGAGTTAAGCTCGTCTCGACCATGCCGCTCAAGGCCCTCAACTGGCTTGTGGAGCTCAAGATGGACAACAATCAGATATGCCGCATACAGGTGAGAGTTCCATCAATCTACACCAGCGGTAGGCACCAAATCTGAATTCGTTGGCAGCTGCTGTCTCCCGAAGCCATTGCGTGCCCACCGCTGATCTACACTCATAATAAAGATCGACAGCTCAGATTTTTGTTTGTAAAACACTGCGGACGACAGTCCCTGACACCTCGGTCATCAAGATGCGACCACTGGTTCAACACATAATTAATTTTGAAATTTTTAGTGGCCTTCCGAAAATTAGATGAAAATTCAGTCTGTCTGTTTGTTTGTATCAAAGCGTTGATAAAGCTTAAAATAGTAAATGAGGACTTGTGCCCGATGAAAAATCTAGAAACTTTTGTTCTACGACTTTTTCAAAAAATCGCTAGTTTAGCGGGAAATCGATAAAAACCCGCTTAAATTTAAACCCCCACAGAATCCAAACGGATAGGGGTTTTAACTGATTTAACACAGCTATAATGTAAAATTTCTGATACCTTATAAAAAACAAGTGCGCGGCTACAGTCGAGTTGGCTGGACTGTTGGATACCCTGTGCCAGTCTCCATAAATTATAATATTGGTTATTAAAGAATTAGTAATATGTATTTAAACATATAAAACATAAATATTTAACGCCGCTCGAATTTGCTTCTGATATAGTGGTCCGATTTTAACCAAGTTTGGTCAGGATGTATGGGACCATCTCCTATGCAAATAGTGTCAGCTTGGCTCAGATATTTCAAACAAAAAATTAGCTTGTCATACTAAAACATGATTTTCGACTGATCGTTCCTATGGCAGCTATATGATTTAGTGGTCCGATTCAAATTTAAAAAAAAATTTGATCTGCGTCCGGTATCCAGCTACCTACATACCAAATTTGAAGTCTTTAGTTATTATAGTCTCCGAGATCGACGCGTTCAAACAGACGGACATGGCTCAATCAACTCGGCTGTTGGTGCTGATCAAGAATATATACTTTATTGGGTCGGAGATTCTTACTTCTGCCTGTTACATACATCACAACAATCTAATATTCCCTTTTGACCATTTTCAATGGGCACAGGGGATAGAATTTATTTAAAAGTGCATTTCGCACTACGACTGTGACAAACTTAATAGACCATTGTACTTTTTTATTACAGAGACCAATTATAAGTTTCATACATTGATTTTAAACAGATTTGGGACGTATGAGCATCTTGACCTTTTTAAGGGCCACATAATAAGCCCAGTAAACGGTTTGACCACCCCTCCTGGGAACGTCCGAGTATTTGCCATTCAAATTGCTGCGTAAGAAATGATTAGTTAATTTATATAAATATGATTTAAATGATAATTCTTCTACCTTGATGCACAATTCTTGTACCACCAGCCCCCATGAGACTCATATGCGCAGTTGCCATCAGTCCAAACATCATTTTCGCGATCAAACGTTGTGAATTTCTGGTTTTCGTGCCATCTCAACATATCGTCTAATGACTCACTGCCGGAGAACTCACCTAAGCTGGTCAGCTCGTAGTCTTCATATTTACTGCCCACTTTAAAGTCATTATAGCGAGCATAGTTGATGCTACCATCAAAGCTTTCCATGTGGATATAGAGCTCGTAACGACGAGTCCTCGTTAGTTGATGGATCTTCTCTAATCCTAGAAAGAAGTCACCATCCATTGTTCCAAAGCCGTTAGAATATGTCTCCCAATCTCTAAAGAAATCCTCCCCGCCATTGATTCTCTGCTGGATTACTGTCCAGCCAGGTCCGACTGTCTCGCTGTCACACAACACTTTGAAAGATTCGATACCCGGCACTTTGATCTCATGTACACCCGGATCTTCTTCAAAGGGAATGCAACTAGTGTGCACACAGATTTTTATTATAATCATTAAACTTTTTGTGGGAGCTTCACAGCAACTCTAAAAAGAAAAAAAATATTAATTGAATTACATTTTTAGCAGGGATTGCAAATAAGAGTTATGAGGCGGAAAAAATCAAGCCCGAAAAAAGTGCCATGGACAACGAAAGAATTCCACATACCTTCTGTATAAAAAGTACACGGAATTGTTAAAAAAAAAAACAGAATTTTTTATTTATTTATGAAAATATATTTTGTCGCCTTCAAAGCAATTCCCATTGTTTGCAATGCACATGTGAAAACGACGAAACCAATCTTCCATGCACTTCTGGTATGGCCTTTAGGACGCGCTGCGAATTCCGTTTGATGTCATCATACGATGAAAAACGAGTGCCACGGAGTGGCAATTTCAGCTTCGGGAAGAGAAAAAAGTCGCACGGTGCCAAATCAGGCGAATACGGTGGATGGTCGACAGTATTGATGAAGTTTTTGGTTTTGTAATCGGCTATAATCGTGGCTCTGTGCTCCCGCGCATTGTCATCGTGTAAAATCCACGAATCGGGCCTTAAATAATACTCTTTTTTGACTGGCCCTTCAAAGTGAACGACACCGCGGCAATCGAAGAACACAGTCAGCCAAACCTTCAATTTCGAGCGGCTTTTCGCGCTCTTTTGGGAATTGGCTCATTTTCCATGCGCCATTCCCTCTAATGCTGGCTTGTTAAGGTGTCGAACTCATAGACCCATGTCTCATCACCAGTTATGATGCGATTCAAGAAGTCTGGGCCACGCGAAATCATGTCTTCGGCCACCTGTTTGCCATACTCTTTTTGGAACAAATTCGGGTAAAATTCGCAGAGCAACACTGAGATAGACTTGATTGGACAGCTGCCATAAACAAGATAGTTGACAGATCGAGCTTAAACTCCGGTTGGTAATTAAGGAAGGTTGTGCCAACCTACAAAAAACAAAAAATTACCGAAACTCTTTTGCGGAAAATTTAAGTGACAATTTCCCGGTACTTTTTATACAGAAGGTATGCTATTTTTGGAAGGTCTATCCAGCAAGCGGATAAGCTTTTATTTCTAATTTTATATTTAAAATTATTTTTAACTCTTATTTTCAATTTTTATGATACAAATTATACATAAGAGTTATTTTTCAATTTTTATTTAAAAGTTGAAAAATAAGTGCTATTTTCAATTTTTAAGATAAAAATCAAAAATTAAAGTTATTTTCAACTTTTGTCATAAAAATCAAAAATAAAATTTAAATTGAAATATCTTTTGATCCGAAGGGTCCATTTCATGAATAGAGTTATGATCATTTTATGGGCCATGATAGATAGGTAATGAAGTGTACCTAAAAAATATAGGCTGTTTAATGAAATGTGCGCTCCCGATCAAAAGATATTTCAATTCAACTTTTATTTTTAATTTTTATTATAAAAATTGAAAATAACTTTTATTTATAAAAATTTAAAATAGCTCATATTTTTCAACTTTAAAATAAAAATGGAAAAATAATTCTTATTTCATAACTTTTATCCAAAAACTTATAAGAGTTACGATCCCTGATTTCACTAGTTTACAAAATCAAAAAAAAATTTTGACTTTCATGTCTGAGTGCACTTTTCTTATGGATTTTGGCCCACTAAACACGAAAATCGCACTTAAAATTTTTTTTATGGTAGCGTTTTCGAAATATTCATGTTTTTCCAAATTTTCGAAGTTCCTCTCACATTTTAGAGTATACCACGAGATCCAATTAACCGATGTGGTCAAAAGAGTACTCAAATTAAAGGCATTATTGCATACTTTTAATGATTGTAAAGTTTTTTATGGTATACTTTTTGGCGTCAAAAAAATTGTGACTCCTTCTAAGCCTTTAGTTGCTTAATTTGACATTTAATGACAATGCACTTCTTATCCAAACTTCAAAATCTATCTTCTGGAAATTTGTAAAATTTTGTGAAATGAGCAAACGAAATAGAGAGATTAAGTGCATAAATAACCCAAACGATTTCTGCCAAAAAGTATGCCATAAAAAACTTTACAATCATTAAAAGTACATTAAAATCATTAACCAAATCTATCACTATAAAGCGTGTTACTCCGCGATTTATCCATAGATTCTCAAAAGCAATAGCCTATTTTCTTCGTAACAGTGTCGGCTATACGTTAAACTCTTAAAAATAATTTTACCTTGGCGATATCTATTTTTTCTAGGGCAATTTGTGAGCTGTGGAGACCCAAAATTCACAAAAAAACCGGATTTTGAAACATTTAAAAGTCGCTAGCTTCTGAACTACTAAGCCGATCTCAAAGCTATATGAGAGAGAGTTATAAGGAGATTAGTTGCCTTTAATTTGAGTACTCTTTTGACCACATCGGTTAATTGGATCTCGTGGTATACTCTAAAATGTGAGAGGAACTTCGAAAATTTGGAAAAACATGAATATTTCGAAAACGCTACCATAAAAAAAATTTTAAGTGCGATTTTCGTGTTTAGTGGGCCAAAATCCATAAGAAAAGTGCACTCAGACATGAAAGTCAAAATGGCTGTAAACTAGTGTTTTTAGCACACTTTTTTTTTTAATTTACCACATCGGCAATGGAAGAAGCTAAACTGGATTGCCATGATACCAGCAGTAGGCAAGTTAATAGGAATAGATTCCGTACACTTATTAATAACTTTATGTCGACCGAATTAAGAGAATATTGAAATCAATCTGATGTCGATCACAATTTCGCGTAACATTTATAGGACCCCATGGAACTGATAAATTGATTCAAGAAATTCCCATCTTCTGTCTTACTCCAAAGTCTAAGATAGAAATAAACTTTTTGCGCCGAGTATGGATTTTCAAGAATTTCATTTACGTAATTCTCCAATGCATTGGGCATTGAATGTCCTACACTTTCAAAGTGAAATAAAACATATTTGGCATTTCCACGGAAATGTCAACTAAGGTCAAAAACGTTAAATTGATTAAAAATCCATTTGTTGTGAAATTTTGGCTTGGTTTTTTGAAATTATTTTGAAAACGAATAATTGCCCAAAATCAACCTTAGCAATAATAATAGTGATAATCAAGACCTATAAGTTTCTTCTTTTGTCACAATAAAATAATGTTTTGAGAGACAGAGCGAGAGAGTGAGAGAGAGAGAGATTATTTAAATAAATAACTTGAAAACATTTTTGGAAGAAAATTTCCCAAGATGTGATGTTTTGATAAATTTTAGGTTTTTGGACTTTGTTGACATTTCTGTTGAAATGCCCTTATATCTACATATCTATCTATGTATATATTTACTTAAACACACTTATAATTTTGTTAATTTTGTCAGTAACTGAATCCAAACTCCTTCACAGGGTTCCCCTTTTGAGACTATGCCCAGACTACGTGTTTTATCCATGCGAAATAATCAGCTGAGAACCATCAAGGAACGCACGTTTAGGAATCTAAGAGGCAATATTGCCATACTCGATGTGGATGGTAAGTAAAAGAATGAAATAAAAATCCCTCTTTAGAGCATATAATCGAGTTAGTAAAGTAAGAATAGATGCTGAAACATTTAGAAATAAATGTTATTATTGTTATGTATTGCGTCCAATTCGTTCTAATTACTCGAAGTTTGCCTTAATTTGTGCATATTAATTTTAAGTTGAACTCAAAATAGCTCATATTTAATTTAAAAAAAAAAAATTTTTAAACCTTCTTTGTATTTTATTTGATGTATTTGAGTGTATAAGAAAATATTCAGAATTCTTTGGATTGAAAATATATACATATCTTATAGAAAAAACCTCTTTACGAGGTAAAAGTCTAGTGACGAAAACATACGGCATGAATATACGCCTTTAAATTTCTGATATCCAATTTTGCGACGAATAACATTAAGTTTTACATATAAACTATTTAAAAAAAAAATTTTGATTACAAACTACAACATATTGAAAATTAAAAAAAATGGTTTGCGGCGTTTTCTCAAAAACCGCTAAAATGTTGGAAAATGTACCTTATTTCACCTGTAACTGTTTACCTATTTAACAACTTAAAAAAAACTTTGAAGGTATGCCTAAGAGCCCTTCAAAATACCTTTTCAACGATATATAGATCATCGTTTGGATACTTTGAGGGTTTAAATTTTAGCGGGTTTTTTAGACAATTCCCGCTAATCTAGCGATTTTTAGAAAAAAGTCGTAGAACAAAAGTTTCTAGATTTTTAATCGGAACTTTTCATCTCATTTTCGGAATTCCACTAAAAATTAAAAAAAAAGGTATCTTTTGAACCAGTAGTCCGATATTGATGATCGAGGTGTCATTCGACTCGTAGTTTTCATACGAATAGTAACAAAATGTCTAAATTCTCCCCATTTGATCCAAACGTTTAAATCAGCGGTGGGCACGAAATCTGAATTCGTTAGCAGAGTCTTTGTATGCACGTTTGTTAGTTAGAACTATTTCTGTCGATGGGTATAGAACTCAAACTGATCGGCCAGTCATAGCAAATTTTCCATTCTTCCTGTATATATTGCTAGTCGCCTTTCGCACCCTTCGTGCTGCTTTCGTCACTAGCGCGGACTACCGTTCGCAGTGATATCAGAATTAGGGATTGGAAATATCACTGCGGACGGCAGTCCGCGCTAGTGACGAAGAGCAGAAGGGTGGAGGACTAGCAAACACGGAAGAATGGAAAATTTGTATGACTGTCCGATCGGGTCGAGTTATGTACCGATCGAAAGGTATCAATTTTACTTACAAATGTGCATACTAAGACTTTTGGAAACTTACCTGGTTCGTGAGATAAACAGGTGTTAGTGGGAGGGGAAAATTTTAAATTATTGGAGCAAATGGGGCCGTTGGAGCCTTTTTGATTTTATTTTTAATTTTTTACAATTCTAATCAAAAATACGCGTCGAATGACATTTTTTATATTAAAGAACATAGAATTACATGCTCGTTCCCTCCTATTCTCAATTTTTATACTCATACTTAATTTTATATCATATTAACTTGTTTAATAACTTTAACTTTCAGGTAATCCCATCGACTGCAATTGTGAGATGCAGTGGCTCTCTGTCTGGCTGCAGGAGACGAATTTCCCCTATCCAGGACCCAAATGCCAGGACGGACGCCTGCTGAGAGCCGCGAGAATGGAGCGCAGTCTGTGCGCGGGTCTGGAGCTGTTCAACGGAGGCGACATCAACAATGAGCGAACCGAGGGGAATCACCTGCCACTGCTGAACGAGCATGGGGATGTCTTCCATCGTGATCTGCCCGAGGATTTCAGCGATGAGTGCGAGGCGAATGGGGAGCGACCGATGGTGGGTGAGAGTGAGTACTTCTATGATCAGTATGTGGACTCCACGGATGTGCCAGATGCCAGCAATGCGGTGGTCAGCAGCTCCCAGCGTCCCAAGCCAGCGGCGGCTACCAGTGGCACCATTGATCTGAACAACACGCTGCTCCACACCAAGTACTTCAATAGGCGACCACAGCCGGCTCCTGGGGCTGGTTCTCCCTTCACCTTCTTTGGCTATCCCATTCCCAGTCTGAGTCTGGGGCGGTTCTTTGGCTTCGGCGATCGGGGTCGCAAACAGCGTACAGATCAGGATGATCAGATGCCCGCCACGCATCGGATGGCGCACATTAATCTCCCCACTGGACGTGGCAAGACGCGGATGTATCAACCGAATAGCGCCGAGTTCGAAAAGTATCTGCGGGAGCAGGAGCAACAGCAGCAGCAGCAACAGCAACAGAATCCTCCCAGCATACGCAATCGCTACATGGAGACGGAAGCCACCACAAACTCGGGAGAGGAGGCATTAAGCAATGAGAGTGGAGCAGCCACAACGATGGGCGTCTTTCGCACCACATTCCGAGAACCGGCGAGCATTGAGCGTGGCGGATTTCGACCCATTGTGCCCGTCCATGTCGGTGGCTTTATGCCTGTCCATGATCCACAGCAGCGACGTGGTCTGGTTGAGCCCGTCAATGTCACCAGCAAGCCACACCCGGAGCGTCACTTTGTGCCCATTGCGGTGCGTCAGGAGCAGATACAGGCACGTCCCAAGCCCACCAGCAGCAGCTCCGAGAGCAGCGAATCCGCCACCTACGACGTCACCGAAACGACACCCGATGTGACCACGCAGACACCGTATATACTGAGCACCAGGCCTCTGACGACAGCACGCTCCACCACAACGACAACAACAACCACAACCACAACGAGATCCACGACGACAACAGAAGCCACCACGACTAGCGCAGAGAATTCACAGTACGAGGAGGATGAGGATCTAGAGGCGCAGTCCGTAACACTGTTGCGTCCGCCGCCGCAAGTTTTGGCAACAACCACCGCCGAGACCATATTGTTGATACCGCCACCAGAGGAGCACGAGGCCCAGATCAAGAGCCACTTCTGGCGAACGAGCACCACAACAGATGCACCTGGCGATTACCAGGCTACGCCCAGTGGAAGAGCTGCAGTCCGTCCGCCTGGTGGTCGCTCGACCATCACCAAGGTGTTTACATCGCATCAGCAGCAGCTGTCCCAGCCCACGGCCGAGGAATATCAACGCACCACGCCAAGTGCGGACAATGAGAGCTTCGCCAGCGAGCAACAGTTGACGGCGAGGCAGGCACAGAAGCGCACGGACACGTTGCCCGATCTGCCGCCGCTGCCAGTGGAGCGTGCCGAGCGCAAGGATGGCATGGACTGGTACTACGAGAGCTTCAAGAAGAAACGCGATTTCACAGCTCGAACGGCGGCCAACAAGGAGCTGGCCTATGGCAATGTGGCCAGAGAGTTCAATGGTGGCCACAGCTGGAGTCATGCCGGCAAAGGGGGCATCATCTGCCAGCTCCTCTTCTTGTTGCTGTGGAATTGTTGAGAATCCGAGTTGTTGCGAGTGTTAAACAGTTGTTTAAGTTGTTTCTAAGTTTATTTGTATACATGTATTAATAAAATATACTCTTCTATTAAATAATTTACACAAGTTCCACAAAAGCGCCTGAAAATAAACAAAAAATAAATTAGTTTCTTTCTTTTTTAATGGAAAATGGGTTTTATATAGGGACAGAATCAGATGGTGATGCATGTTAAATAGTTTTCAACATAATTTCTCTGAATTTGGAATGAGTTTATCATCATTAAATATATATATGTTATATGGGTCAATATAATTTTTAATGAAAACTTACCAAAGACCAACTTGGGTTAAACTGAACATAGTTTCCTTTTTTAGAATAACATCCAAAGAATATCTAAGAAAACAAAGATATATTTTAGATAATGCTTCAAATAAATTACACATCTAGTTTTTATTATGAAATCAGATGGTGATGCATGTTAAATAGATTTCAACATAATTTCTCTGAGTTTGGTATGAGTTTATCATCATTAATATTATGTATCAATATAATTTTTAATGAAAACTTACCAAAGTCCAACTTGGGTTTAACTGAACATAGTTTCCTTTTTTAGAATAACATCCAAAGAATATCTAAGAAAAATAGATATATTTTAGATAATGCTTCTAATAAATTACACATCAAGTTTTTTTAAGAAATCAGATGGTGATGCATGTTAAATAGATTTCAACATAATTTCTCAGAGTAGGGTATGAGAATATCATCATAAAAATGATATATCGATTAAGTTCTTAATAAAAACTTACCTCCAACTTGACTGTTATTCCATTTCCTTGCATTCTTTATGTACTATTCCATCCAAAATATCTGGAAATTTAAATAAAAATTAGATTATGTTGTTTACAAACAAAATTCTAGTTAATTAATTAAATCAGATGGTGATGCATGTTAAACAAAAAAAAAAAAAAAAAAAAAAACCCAACCTTTAAAAAAAAAACCCGCAAACAGAAAAACAAAAAAAAATAAAAACCATACACAAACATTTATAATTTTTATTAATAAATTATAATTTATAAAACTCGTTGTCAGATGGTGATGCATGTTAAATTAAATTTCAACATAATTGCTTTGATTTTGTATGAAGCTATCATCATTAGAGTTGTTATTTGCAGTTAAGACCATAGTTAAAAAACTTACCTTTTATTAGCGTGCTGCTTCGTCACTAGCGCGGACTGCTATCCGCAATGATAAGAACATTTTCGGCATTTCAACAACCACGTGGTTCAACTGAGACTGAGACTCAATCGCCAACGCCAATAAATACCAGATTCATAAACGTGCTGCCAAAAGCAGTAGTTAACCACATTAACATGGCTTTATGCTAATATATATATTAATTGGATGTGAATTTAATCAAATCTTCTAATTTTGTTTAATAATTTAAAGTAAGTTAGTTGAACGAACATGCAACATGTACACGGTTTGAAGGCAGCGAAAGAAAAGACAAATGCTGCCGGATAGTTTTGGAATAGGCTGCTGCAGGCTTGCTATATCGATAATTTGTTTCTGTGGCGGCAGCTCTGCAGTAGAGGTGGAGAACTATCGATAGTCGGCACCATCGATGGTCAACGATATTATTTTTCAAACCATCGATAACTATCGATAGTTTTCGATAGTGTGTTATATTATAAATTTTTATACAAAATTCCAAATAAAAATTTGAAATTGGCATTAATTTAGGTATTATAAAAGTAAAAATAAATACAATTCGTTGTCAACAATAATATTTCTCTATTAGCTATTGTAGTAGCCAAAGTTCCACAATCTAAAACTTTTTGTTCAGTCTACTGATCATGCGCTCGGACTCGACTAAAATGGCGGGCACACATAAATAAATATTAAAACATAAAAATTTGTATTTATTTTAGTTCCGTTTCGTTCTTCTTATCCATATCATGAAAGTATATATTTATTAAACACAAAACTTAAATGCAGATGCCAAAGGAGGGCTTTTCTGTGACGAATTGAGGGTCATAAAAAACTATCGACCACTATCGATAGTGTACGTCTGCTATCGATGGCGCCTCGATAGTGCTTCACCATCGATAGTGCCGATAGTGCCATCGATAGTTCTCCACCTCTACTCTGCAGGTATTTGGTAGCCCTGTCTGAGCTTGCCATATTTGCAATGAGTGGCATAGACAGTGCTGTCAGGCTTAGCTTATTTCAGGCTAGATAGAGATCTAGCCATTTCAAATGATCTCATTGCCAATTTCAATTCAAATTTGAATAGATAAAGACATTATTGCCCTTATTGGTTGAAGACCTTTAAAATTATTCCTCATCCGATACTAAATATAGCTATAACTGAACAAAAAATTAATAAATAAAATTGTTATGTTAAAAAAAAAATATTATAAAAGTAATATCTTTGTGTAAAAAGGTAATAAATATATTTCTACTAAACTGATAAATTGACATGTATTTTATACTAAACTGATAATTTGACATGTATTTGAAAATTAAATTCCAGGTGATGATATAGTTGTCCAATCCATACCAAAATTTGTATATATGTGCATATATATTTCTTAAGTATTACAAAACAAAAAATAGAAAAATTGCTAAAGAAATGCCTTAGATTGGGCGAAACTGGACAGATTTCAAGTAGAGCAGTTTTAGACAAACTTTATAAAAATAAAATCAAGACACTATTAAAAACAAAAATCTGTATAAGTTTTGATTTGTGGTATATTCACATACAAAACAAAATTATTCGTACAAAAATAGCATAATAGCACCGTTTCTCTCACAGTGTGAAGTGGAGTCTTATAGCTGGCGTCACACGAGCACTTTTTCACCGACACTTTTCGTCAAAAAGCTGTCCTTGTCGTATAACCACACAAAATTTCAAGGCTTCGGTGAAAAACTGACGCTCAATAGAACGTGTTCTATTTCCATCGGTAAGCGATGGTGAGCCATCATCGGTGAAAAATTGCTCGTGTGAAGCCAGCTTATTAAAAATAAAATAAATATCTCAGTAAAGAAGAAAATTATTAAATTGATGATGTTAGATAATTTAATTTAATTAAAAGCCTTAAGATTTTTGTATTGCATTTGGATATATTTTATTTTTTATTTTAGCTTACCTTAAAACTAAAAATAAACATTTTTACTCAGAATCTAGCTTATGCGGGCGCTCAACACCTGGCAGCACTGGGCACAAGTGACGTCACCATGGAGTGCAGCCGCATATGCATAAAAGGGACTCAAACGAGCGTTCACTTTGGTAAGTAGTTCAATTGAACTTGTGTAGAACGATTCGATACAACTCTAATGAATTGGCGCAATTTTGGCAAACAAAACTAAACAAAATAAAAATAGTCGAGGAACGAGCAAGGTAAACGATCGAGTCAAGTACAAGCGGAAGTAAAAACAACAAAGGTCTTTCATCCAATAAAATCTATGCATGATTAGCAAAGCGGTATGCGTTAATTTTGCGTTTGTCTCTTGCAGCTACTCAGGCTACAAGAATGACGACAACGACGCCTACACTGCAGACGCGCATGGCGCTGGCTGAAATACCGGATCGCCTGGAGGCGCTCCGTGTGGCGAATACACCAACAAATGCCAATCGTCGAACGCCCGACGAGCCCACGCCGGCAGCCACCGCCAACACGCCGAATAATGGTGGCAACGGCAACGGCGGCCTGGGATTACGTGAGGTTAACGACTTGAATGTGGCGCAGGCACAGGACTTTAGTTTCTCGCCACTGCCCTCGCCAGATGAGCTGATCATACGGCAACGCGGACGTCGTCGTTTAACCACGACCTTCTCGCCAGACAAAGTCAATGGCGGCGTCGGCGGCAGCGGCAATGCAATGCGCAGTCCGTTTCAGCGTACGCCGACGAAAAATCTGCAATTAACCAGCGGCATGATATTGCGCAGTTCACCACGTAAACGGCTAACTATGGGCAGCACACCGCCCGAGCCGACGCCCATGGAAATCTATTCACCCATTAAGTTAACTAGCACAAAGCAGCAACTTTGGCCAGGCACGCCGATAGTGAAGAAGCTGAAAATGGACGATCGTCCTGTGGCACAGACAAACAGTGATGTGCCGCTGCCAGCGTTGCTGCAGGGTCTCTCACAGCAACAACTCATTGATTTGATAATGTGCAATATAAAGCAGGAGACGCCGACAACAACACAATGCGCCGAGGATCAGATACGTGCCCAACTGCCCACGCCAGACATAAGGTAAGTCATTTACCATTGACCATATGGGCATTTCCAGAAAAAGGTTCACCTCGCCCAAAAACGTAAAATTTATCAAAAACTAATATCTTGTGAAATTGACTCCCAAAAATGTATTCAAGTTATTTATTTAACAATATACGCTAGAAGAAATTCAATAGGATGAACATTAGAGTGCATCGTTTTTTTTTCGCAAAAAATGGCAACCCATTTTCGTAATCTGTGCTAAATTCTGAGATGTTTTCACCAAGAAACCATTGTTCTAAAATGAATTCCTGGTCCGCTCTTTTTCAGTTGAAAAATTTATTTCTTTACGAAAATTTATATCTTGGGTGTTTATGGTCCGATCCTGATGTCAATACTCTTGGTGTCAATACTCTTGTTAGGACCATTTCTTTTAAAATTCCATAGGACCAAATGAAGAAATGTCCCTTAAACATAATTTTCATCCTTGGAACGACGATTTTGCGATTCGTTTCTATCTTAAAAAATTAGAAAGAATTATAAACATGAATCTATATTTCAGTTTGCTGGAGCAGGAGCTGCATTATGCCAAGCGGCTCATATTCAAGTCTCTGCCCACATCGAGGCTATGCAAGAAAACGGATGCCGCTGCCTACTCCAAGGCGGCTATACATCTGAACGAGTTTAAGCGGGTGCTGCAAACGCAGGCAAAGCGTCTGCACGATTCCACACACTGGGATGCACTGGTCGACTATGTCAGCATGGCCTGGCAGTGTGTGGCCAGTACACCCAACTGGGAAAGCAATTCACACAATGCCGTTCGAAGGCAATGCTTCAAGCTGCTGGCATGCTCCTGTTATGCGGCCATCAAGCACGGTGGCATGCGACTGGGCCAGACACGGCTGGAGACATTGGAACGGAATTTGCGTGAATGGTCGAAGGACTACGAGGATGTGCTATCCTGTGTGAATGCATTACAGCGCACGCTTAACAGCCGAACCAGCTTATAAAGCCAACAGAGAGAGAGGCGGGAGACTACATTATAGACTTAAGGCCGACTTGCTGAACTCGAGGTTTAGTGGACCGTTTTAGATTTAAGCATGCAACACCTATAATTAGAATTTAAGCAACAACGATTTGCCATTTTTATATAGGCATAATTAAGCAACTTAAAAATTTTTTAAATTTGTTTACATATTGTATTGTTTATTATTGTTTTGTATTATGTGCATGCCACATCGGATTATGATAGCAGTCGATAGAGCTGCAGTTAGTTAAGTGAAATATATAAAAATATAAATAATCATAATATGTAAACTACAAGCTATATGCATAGGAGTCGATAAGCTATATCATCCAACTCCGTCAACTCAATATAGTTATACAAATTTATATTATATTTATTAACGCTTAAATAAATACATTTAATAATTAATATACGTACACTTATTTATAGTTTTGATCTGCATTGGACACATTGAACTAAGTACACTTATTAATGGCTAAATAATGCATCGCTCGGTACCTATGTTACATGACTATGACTATGTTTTACTAGATTGTATGTCATTTAACCCCCGATCCCGTTCCCCTATATTTCAACTTTAACAAAGGTAACGCCTTCTGCGGCGCCAATGGAGTAGACTTAATAACGCCAGTAGACAGCTCAAGAAGATCTTTGGTGTGCTCAATGAAGCGCCAGAAATGTGCCGCCCTGCAAAAACGAAAAATATGTTAATTAAAAAATGGAAAAATTGTTAAAAAAAAAAAAAAAATTAAATTAATCTTATCATTGAAAATAATTAATACAAAACTGTAAAAATCATATATTGATGAATTACTCAATGATACTAGCTGCAAATCAAAGGGGAATCCCATAAACTTGTCTTGTATAAGATATTTTCATCAAGATTTTTTTTTTCAAAGCTACCACAGACAATCAAAGCACGTTTAAGCCTTAACAAAACGCATAAAAGCTTAAATAAAGCTCATTAAAGCTTTAAGGACTAAATTAAAGCTTTAAGAAAGCACATTTAAGTATTTTTTAGTAATTAAATTAAATTGATTTTTGAGAGTTCTAATGTTACAGCAAATGTCATTAGATGATAAATATGTAGTTTACATTAAAGCGTAGAACGTGCTAATATACGAATTTGATATCATGGCTAAGATCTATGCCAAATTAATGAGCAGCTGTAAAAGTTTCGCATGTGCTTTCAAATAGTTCAATTATTCAGCAGCTTTACTCATATTTATTTATGAGCGTTTCAAAGTGCTATGTTTATTGACCTGGCCGAGAGGCTGTTCAAATGAATTTTGAGAAAGAATAATATACACCCAGATCGCTGTTAATTTTGTTAACAGTTTATGATTTAAAGCAATACGAATTCGACGGTGGGCTGTCTAACAAAATAAAAAAAAGAGCTTGTGAGTAATTTCAATTAGCGTTATAAACTAAATCTAATTATCATGATTCGTTTTTGGGATGCGTGTGGAATGATGAAAATGATGATCTTGTAGCCTTGTATATATACATTTGTTTACGTTATAAAATTAGCAACGCATTGTTAATCTGAATATGGGTGTGTGCAAGTGTGTGAATGCGTGTGTGTTGGGTGGAATCATCATTGAGCATTGACTTCTGTATATCTACCAACTGAAACTGGTCCATTAAGAGATCCCAAACAAATGCGCTTACATTCTCTGACCAATATGGGCGCACAGCAACATTCCTTGACCTCCTCGAAAAAGAAACAGGAGCCCACAGATGGTTTATATACCTTTTCTCCCACATAACATACATGCGGCACATATGGAAGTCCCTCTGCAAATAAAATAAAAAATAATAAAAATATATAGTATAGACGAGTAAGTACTTGTAAATCTAAAAAACACATGGCTATCTATAAATCGATTAACAAAGCTCACATACACTAGAGGGCATATTTATTTTGACAGCATTTAAAGATAAATCTACGCAGAAAGGCACTTTTTGTATGAAAAGGAGGAAAAATCTGTTAAAATAGTAATATTTTGCAGTTTTCAAAAAATTATAAAAAATACTACTATAACTAAACATTTTTTTTTTTAATCTAGGAAAAGAGTTTCAAAAAAGGTTAAGGAAAGTTTTGTATCATTCAAACGAAATTGAAATTACCTTTCTATTGATGCCAAAATGTACATGAAGTAGGTTCAAATTATGAATAGATTTTATTTTAAATGTTGTCAAAATAAATATGCCTTCTAGTGTATACTCTTTTTCATATTCTTTAATATTCATTTGATTGACAGTTGCATTTTTTCAGCTGCAAAAATTCCATATTTGTGTATTATGTGTAGTCAAGATTTATATAAGAAATACTTTCTTAAAACATATTGAAGCAGTTAAATTTTGTGACTTATTATAGTATAATAATAAAATAAAATTGATATCAATGTGGATTGTTTTAGCCACTGGGATACCAAAAAAAAAAATTAATAAAATCGACAACAAACTGTATATGAAATATATGATTTTTCAAACAAACACACTTCAATACTAAAAGTCAGAAAATCATCAAGAAAATCGAATAAAATTGTGCAATTTTCTCAACCAATATCTGGGAAACAAGTTCTTTGGACTTTAGTTTTTATAGTTGACGCAAATCTAGGGATTCCAGACTGACAAAATGGAAATAAACATGAATCTATATGATCAGCTGTCGCTGTCAATCATAAAATATTAATTGCAAACTGCAAAATACCAAAGTAGGTGTTTTTCTCGGGGCCTTGACATGATGATGTTCCATAAACTGATTTTAGCTTTTTAGAAATAAAAAACAAAGTGAGAGCACTTAAATTTTGAACATTAGATAGTTTCAGTTTCGAATAAGTTTCTATAAGTTTAAGTAGAAACGGAAATCAATAAAATAGAATATGTTTATTGAGAGCAGCGCCAACATCAACAAATAATTTAGGCAAACAATACAAAATGACTAAATATGTTATTGTTGTCGAACTAGGGAAATTGTTTACACATTTGTTTATAAAAACGATGTGCGTTGATTTTATTAAAGTTTCATATCCCAAAATTGGATGAGAACTCATTGTTCCGTTGTTGCGGCTGCTGCGTGTCACAAATTTTTATCCAATTATGTAATTATTTTAAATTTAATGCTAATCGACATGAGTCGCGCTATACTCAATAATGTTAGATCAATTTACTGATCGCAATTGTGTTATTAATCTTTTCAGACAGCTGACACAGAGCGAGGACATGACAACAACAATATAAATTTATGTAAATCGACAGATCACAAAAAAAATTATATTTTAAACATTGTGAAATAAATATGTTATGATTGACAGTTTTATGTGGTATCATTTTTAAATATAAAATATTTTATTAATATTATATTAACTAAACACGAACGATAAGATTTTAAATTTAAGTCCGATCTTTGGGTAAAGTTTATAAAATATAAATAACTGCATTTAGAATAACTGAAATAATTGAAATAAATTATAGGCAATATAATAATGAAACGTATAGCTCGAAAAATATTTGCCAAAACTTATTTCAATCAAATTTGAAAAAAATAATATCTTGCAACTTTAAATCACGAAAACTTCCTCAATTTAAATGCACAAAATTTTGTGATTCATCAAATGTCGGCAAATTCACAAAGCTGACGCCACGATAATCATATTGGATATAATAACAATATGTATATGCAAATTCATGGCAATATTCAACAAAATTTTAATTGGCCAAAAATTATAGGAATAATCAAATGGCGTTACAACCACGGCAAAAAGACGTTACACTACTATTGGTCTGGCCAGAAGACCATAACCACCCACAAAGTGGTTAAGTAGAAAGAAAAACAAACACTTTTCATTCATACATAGAACAGGTTGCAGCAATGAGGCAGGTGTTTGTTGCATTAGTAATAGAAGCACGTAAACAAAATAAATGTTGTTTTTGTCATCGCTTTAGGCGTTGCATATTAAATAATAAATAAAAACAAAAGCCAGTAGCAAAATATTTCAACTGTCAATCTCAAATAATTATTTATATACTCGATTATACTCGATTTATACAGTACAGTCGATCGTCTTGTTGGGCAAATAGCAGCCAGATTTATAGATAAGCACGCAAATGTTTTAGATGCCTGATAAGGAGACATTTAGAGAACAACATGGGGTTGTAGTTCACTCAGTATAACTGCAAAACTAAATTCAAAAAGAAAAAAACAAATGCTTTATTTTTAATGTGTATTAAGAACTAACACAGAAATTTCCTAATATGTTTAAAAATACAGTTTAAATTATATTTGCATATATAAATTGGAATGAAATACTAAAATCTTGATGCAAACTTTCATAAATATAATAGTTTCTAAGAGTTGAATTAAGTTTTAGCATTTCAGTTTAACAGTGCATTACTGTTGATTGGCAATAGATAAGAGAAATGCATTCACAAATATGTATGTAAGTATCAGAGGAAAACGGAAATAAGTTCTTGAAAATATCTATCAAGCCCTACAAAGTTGATTAGATATAGAGCTTTATATAACGATGTTGATGACAACATTTATTAGATTATTGATATATAAGTTACAATATAAGTTCGAGTATAAATGAAGACTTTGTTGGCACTATCCCCAATTACAGACGACCTCCGTTAAGTGGCCATAAACACCAGCCCCCAAACGAGTCCATAAAATACAAATACAAAAAAAAAAAACAAAGAAAAATAACAACTACGGAAAATTAAATTTAATGCGCGCATTTAGTAGTTGAACTCAGAGAACAATTTGAATTTCGAGTGCATTTGGAAAATGCGAAACGGAAAATTGTGTGCACGCCTTGAAGAAAATCATTCAAGTGTACAAAATACCAAATGCCGAACCCAACAGACGCCCATGCACAACAATTCAAACAACAAAACATAATAAAATAGAAAGAGAACAAAACAAATCAAGGAGAATTATAAACTGACGCTTGGACACTTGGAATGTCAGTTGCAACCACAGTGAGGCCTTGCTATGAAAGGCAATTTAAAATGGCTTAAAAAGTTGTATTTTAGCCTTGAAAATCAAAATCAAGGTATACATACATAAGAAGCCTAAGTTAAATTTATTTTCGATTTAAGTGAAAGCTACTTTCAAGTTCTTTAAATCGATTGTTTTTAATTAAATTGATTTTTATGAATGATTTTCATTAAACTAGAGGTGTACTAAAGAAATCTCTTCAACTTGAATTTCAAGTCAATTTCATTTCTCCGTTTCACAGTCAACTCATCTGAAAATTTTTTGAGGGAAACGAAATCATCGTCATGAGAATAATGTCACATTTTTTGTCCGAATTTTAGAATTTAGAGTTGTCGAGTAACTTCTATTGTTTGTCGAGCCAATAACTTTAAAAATTTTTTAAGCTATACAATATCAATTATTATATAAATAAATTAAATTATATAAACTAAAAAAAAATATAAATAAAATAAAAGACTATTATTCTGCAATGATAAACTTAAAAAAGTTGCTAAACAAACCCTTGGGAAATTTAATCGCAGGGGGTTTAACCCTAGTAGCTAACATGAGTTCAAAAAGGTTGGTGAGCATGCTAAAAAAAAAAAAGAAAAAAAAAAAAAAACAAAACAGAACTTAATCATAAATGCAAATTTAAAAAATCTAAATATAAATCACTCAAAGTTCTGTTCTGCTCTGTTCTGTTGTGTGTTCTAAAAATATTATAGTCCTCCCCCTTTCCCATTCAACCAAACAAAACCCCTTTTCTTTTTTTTATAAGTAACGGGTATAAAAATAAATCACTCAAAGTTCTGTAATTGTTTGATGAATTTGTCTGCATAAAAAATGTTTTTTACAAAAAATCGAGGAAAAATGTTGAAAAAGTAGACGTTTACAAAAATTTGAATTTTGCAATGGGTACTTAATGTGCTAAGCAAATTTTTGCATCATTCTAACGGAATTTTAACGATCTTTCCAATTATATATAATAAGCTATTATTTTCTTATTTAAAGTCAAAATATTACATTTTTTAGGGTGTCTAAAATGTGTTTCTTGACAAACTGTATATAATTGCTTAACCTTCAATTTTAGCCTGCACCCTGCTGGATATATCGATATTATTTGCCGATTGATCGACAACTCAGTTCTTTTTTTCTTGATTTTTCTTAGCTCGATTGGATTTACAACACTACACGAAACCTATAGATGTCTTTGTAGCGTGTGATAACTGTAGCGGTATGTAAATCAATGCAATGGAGCGTAGCTGCGGTTTAGTCATGTGGACCACAACATTTAACCACTTCCGCAAAGGCCAAGTGCTAATGAAGAGACAAACAGAGAGACAGAAAGGGACAGAGAGAGGCACCCACCCAATTATGAGACAGTTTAGTTGATTCACCTAAATTGCAACATCTTAAAACTGCGTTCATTGCGTGCCTGCAGCTCATTAGCCAATCCAATTGTTGGCTGTAATGGGTTAATGAAGCTTTACTTAGGCTTGGCTAGCAAAGCTCCCCCAAGTGGGTTAGTGGCACTCGCCAACGTTTTCATTTTCATTTGTCCAACAATTTTCCACAATTTTCCATCCGTTTGTTTACCTCTGTGAGAATTCTGGGCGTTGTTTGCATTTGTTTGTTATTGTTATTGTTAAGCGCCATGTGTGCTGTGGCTTCGACTCATAAATATCCTAAGTAATATCATTATCATTATCGTCTGAGATTCTCTCTACTCTACTCACCATCTCGATGCTGCATCTCGCACCAGCAATGATCGTTGAGGAACTGTGGACCCACACAATATTTCATCACTGTCGGCGTGCACTTCATCGTGTTGCAAGAGTTCTGTGTGGGATGAGCTGCAAAGAGATAGAGAGAAAGACAGTAGGAGAGAGCTCCTTAAAATATTCTTAAGAATCTCTTTTATTTACATCTTAATTTACGATTTACATATCTTTTATCAGAGATCATTTTGAAATTTTGAAATAATAATTATATTCAAGTTTTATAGATTTGTTCACAAAATAATGATTAATTTTAAGTTATACTTTATTTCTCAACCAATTATCATTATTTTTGAGCAAAAAAAAATAAAACTTATGGAATAATCATTGTTTCATGAGTTTTATTTTTTGCTAAAAATAGAACTCAAGCTGTAGTTTCATTACTTTAAATTCGAGCGTCAAATGCAACTGCTTGAACAATATAAAAAATTATCTTTTTAGTTATCAATATATAATTTTTGGTTTATATAACAAGTTAAAAACAAAAAACAAGTAATGAGGTCTATATGGGTATGACCCAATCAAGAACGCGACTTTTGTACGTCTTTAAAAAAAAAACGGCCAAAGTTGACATTTTAAAAAATGTTTTATTACGTGTTTAATGCATTTTATCAACACTATTTTTATTATAAAAGACAAGCTTTGAAGACTTGTCGTTTTCGAATTATTTATAGAAAACAATGCATCGCGAACGCGACGATAAATGGAAGTCATGTTTGACCTCATCTTAACAAATGCGAAAGTCTGCGAAATGTCGCAAGTAATTTGGAAGAAAATAGTCTTAAACCATAATAAAATAATGAAGCTTTCCATTTTAGAAATAATTTTGATATGTTACTATCATTTTATTTATTTTACAAGTTTTATTAGGAAACGTGACAAGATTTTCACTTAGCTTGTTTCAAGAATTTGCTCATCAAATTTTATTCGATATATCGAAAACAGCTTGCAAAACTTGTTTTAATTGAAACTTTCAATATATTTCTATGTATTTAAATGGTTTGTGCTACAATATTACTATCTTAATTAGTGTAATCGTTAGAGTACAAACGGTCCATTTTGGATTCACTTTTTAAGAAAATGATCAGAATTATCAAAAAGTGAATTTATTCGAATATAGGATCTATATGTTCATCCTATTGAGTTTCTTCTAGTGTACATTGCTTAAATAAATAACTTGAAATACATAAATTTTGGAAGACATTTCACAAGATGTGAGTTTTTAAATTTGTGACTTACTCTCATTATACTTGCGCAGTGCCTGAATTGCATCTTGACGCGTCACCTGATGATCGAATGTCAACTCCTCGTAGCTGTCGCTTATTATCGGTCCCTTCGCTAGCAGATCGTCCTTATTACAAAGAATGCAGGAGATTTGTGGTGCCGCCAAAGTTGAACTGAATCCAAGCAACAGCAGCAGCAGAAGCAGCAGGCAGGAATGCGGATGTGTGGAACTTACGGCGCAATTATTGGATCGCAGATTGTGCCCAATACGTAATCTTTGGCAGGAACTACAGTCATCACTCGACATGATGAGTTCGCTATTATATTCTCTAGTATTCACATTAATTAGTTTACTTATTATTCATTCCATATCGAGGGGTTTGAGTGGATTTTGTTGTCGCTCGTCTTGGTAATTTGATATGCTTCCTAAGTGAAGTGTTAAGTGAGGAGAGATGTGTCATATTAGTAAGTATGCTTGAAATGTTTGCATAACGAGAAGTACATTAGGATTGCACAAAAGTACTATGATATATCAAGTTCTATATGAATAGTACTTTTACAGCTGATTGGTTTCTTGTTATTTGTGGATCAGTTGGAAAAATGCTTTGACAGTTTCATGGATTGAATTGCCTGCTTTTTGTATAATTTTAAAACGAGAAAACTTTTCTGCATCTATAGTTTTTAAGATAGAATATCTTTTCCATTGAATTATAACGATTGTTAAGTGAGTTTCTATTTTATTTTCCTTTTATTTTTTGTTTAGATTTTATTTTTATAACTTTTAACTTTTTTTTATTAATATAATTTGTATTTATCAGTTATTAAAATTTGGACACATATTTTTTTAATACTCGATAAAAATTTAACACTTAAAAATGTCGCATTTAAAATAAATTGTATATCTTTTTAAAACATTTGTAATAAGTACTAATATTTTTTTACATTTACAAATTTTTTAAATTGCCATTTTATTATTTAATGTTTACTGCATTTCAATGTTATTTATTTGTCGAAAAACAATTTCAACATTTTAATGTTCATCTTTCATCCATTTAGTTTCTGATAAATTATTTGGTATTTTCATGTGAAATAGAAATATTTTCGGTATTTGGCGCTTAATTTATTATCCAGCGATTCGGCAACGCACTCGGCGCGTTTTCCATTCATAAATTAAAGTTACACAAAACGAAACGAAAATCAGTTTGACTAGAATAAAACTAAGAAAATCATTTTTCAAAAGTGATCACAACAACAAGAGTATGAAGATGAAGAGAAATGCGTCGCGTCGTTTATTCGCAGTAAGGGAAAACATCTAAAAGAGACGAAACGTCGACTTTGCGCGTCGACTTCGACGTCCGTTGCGCTGCCTATGCAAATTCACTCTGAGCGATGCGCAGCAACGTCCAAAGCAAACAATCGACTCGAGACGTTGACGTCGATGTCGACGTCGACTTCGTCGTTGGCGTCGGCGTCGAGAGATGGCGCTGCTGTTTAGGGCAGCGAATTGTTCTCTCACGACTGAGCGTCAACGTCGCCGTTGTGGCTGCCTTTAAAGTTGGAATTCGTCAGTGTCTCGCTTTACCCAAAAGTAACCCCAGTCGAAGATAACTGGCTTATCAATATTTGTAAAAGCAGTTGAGAGAGCGTGCTCGACTAGAAGATACTCTCTTAAAAACTATTAGATTAGTGCACAGTCTTTCCTCTGCGTTTTTGGGTTATTTATGCACTTAATTTCTCTATTTCGTTTGCTCATTTCACAAAATTTTACAAATTTCCAGAAGGTAGACTTTGAAGTTTAGATAAGAAGTGCATTATTATTAAATGTCAAATTAAGCAACTAAAGGCAAAGAAGGAGTCACAATTTTTTTGACGACAAAAAGTATGCCTTAAAAACCTTTACAATCATTAAAAGTATGCAATAAAAAAACATTAAAATCGTTAACCAAATCTATCACTATAAAGCGTATTACTCCGCGATTTATCCATAGATTCTCAAAAGCAATGGCCTATTTTCTTCGTAACAGTGTCGGCTATACGTTAAACTCTTAAAATTAATTTTACCTTGGCGATATCTATTTTTTCTAAGGCTATTTGTGAGCTGTCGAGACCCAAAATTCACAAAAAACCCGGATTTTGGAACTTTTTAAAGTCGCTAGCTTCTAAACTACTAACCCGATCTCAAAGCTATATGAGAGAAAGTTGTAAAGAGATAAGTTTCCTTTAGTTTGAGTGCCTTTTTGACCACATCGGTAAATTAGATCCCGTGGTATACTTTAAAATGTGAGAGCAACTTCGAAAAATTGGAAAAACATGAATATTTCGAAAACGTTTCCATAAAAAAATTTTTAAGTGCGATTTTCGTGTTTAGTGGGCCAAAATCCATAAGAAAAGTGCACTCAGACATGAAAGTCAAAATGGCTGTAAACTAGTGTAATTGAAAAGGAATTCTTTCTGAATGTTTCATTCACACATTTTATTATGAAAATGAAAAGCAATTTCCCTTATAAATGAAACAGTTACTAAACTGTTATTTCGGTTTAAAGAGTTTCGGTTTTATGGTTTCGGTAAAATGAACCATTCTTTTTTGGTTTGGTTGCGGTTTCAGTTACGGTTTTAAATTTAAATCGGTTTTTACCGTTAAAAGTTTACGGTTTCGGCTGGGGTTTTAATTCCTGATTAAAATAAATTTACAGAACAAGATAATCCAATATCAATAATTTATATCGTCGCAGTTAATCTTCATCTGCTTGTTACAAGCATTATCACAAAGTCATGATACCAATCCTGCAAATATTTTAAACAAAAACATTGTTATATCAATTAATCAATGTGTACTTTGCAATTTTGAACTGCAATTGCAGTAAAATATAATGATAAGGAATTTATTTGCAGTTTTACAGTTATGTACACTTTCAAAACTTCTCTTTGAAGTGAATCACACCGGAAATTTGGTATTAAATTCGAATGAATTGCCCTAGATTGTTAATAAACTGATACTAAATTTTCTAAGAATTTTAAATCTCGTATATACGTAGAGAAACAAGCGATAAATGATTATATACAAGGGCAAAGCCTGTATTACGCAAAGGGAATTAATATTTTTCTAAGCATTTATTCGCATTTTCAATATTATCAATTATCAATAATATAAGTTATTATCTTTATGGATAGTTTCAAAACTCATCTAAACTAATGTTATCCTGGTCAGTTTTTTTTCCGGAGGCTAGCATTCTGTTTTCCTCTTTAATGATTTCCATTAAAAACCTCTTTTGCGGTTTTTAAAAATGGTATATATACGTATTCATCAATTATACTCATTAATCATTGTGTACATCACACTTGAAGTTCAGTTCAGTTATTCCCCGAATTCTCACTGATTAGAAGAAGCTATCAACAGTCGTTTAATCAGTGCAACCGAAGCAATTGAGTGGAAAAACCAATGGATGGTCCATTAATAAGATGACACTTAATAAGCTCTGGTAATTTGTTGAAAATGAAGCAGAACACATAGTACAACATTCCTGGGCTGCCTGGGCATACAATATTTGACACACATTAAAATATTTTTATAATTTATGCTCACCTAGCAGCCCAAAGGCACATCCCTATCTGGGGACTGCCCAACTCAACAAACTCAACGGTATAAGTTGTTCTATATTCATCTCATAATTTCAGACTCTGTATGTTTTTTTTAAAAATAACATAAAATTCACTTCAACGATGTGCGATGTGTAAGTTCTTGATCCAAGACTGGGGGCTCCACATGTTGTCGTGATCATTTGTTTATTGTTGAGATGCGTTGCCCGCTGCAGCAACCTGTTGTGACTCCCCTCGTTCCTCCTTCCTCACTCTATGCCACATCGTAAATCTTGACGAGCCTCTGCACTTTTCTCATACTCTTCCCTTAAGGAAAATGCTGAGCAAATGTTTAAATCAGTGAGGCTGAGTTTTAAATAAATCTCTTTATCTAAACTTATACAAAATCCTAAAATCTTACAAAAGGTAATAAAAAAACTATTACCCCCCCCCCCCATCCAAAAAAAAAAAATATAAAAAAAAAAACCCTTTAACCCAAATATCTCCCTAACTCAAACCTTTTCTTTGGATAATGGTGATTCGAGTTAGGGAAGTTCGACTGTATTATATAATTTAGAGAAGAATAAAAATCTAAGTTTTTAAAGAAAATATAGATTGTCTATTTATCGGAGAACAGACAACAGGGTAATTCCTAGTCAACTATAGCGTACTCGCTGCTTGTATCATAAAAACGAATTTTATGGACTCTACTATCTAGTATTACAGAAAGTCTATTAAATATTCTGGCCCACAAATTGTGGGCGGTTATTGTTTTCTTTTGAGATTCAAGAAAGCGTCTATATATATACATGTTTAAATATCTGACAATATGACGAAATCGAGAATAAGATATTTTGTCTTAAATACAAATGCAATGTTGCTCAACAAAAAGGATATTGTTGCCAGGGGAGAAATTTGTGTCAAGGTCAAGGGAGAGTCAACAAATCTCTTGGGAATAATTTCTCTAGGTAAGTGAAGTGTTACTGAAATACTGCTCAAATATCCAGTTAAAAGAGCCTTTAATGTGTTTATGGCACGAAAACTTCAATTAGATTAGCCAAATTTCCATATATGTATGTATGTATGTTAAATGTTTATTTTACATAGCAGTAATGTTTTTGGCATCTCAGCCTAGTGAAAAAGTCAAGCACTTAAACCCGCAATTGGGTTGACGAAGCATGAAAACGCGCGCGATATTGTTTTAAAAACGCTAACAAAACGAGCGTAAGTTTTAGATTTTTACAGATAATGCTGACTAGGGAAACAATTTATGCATTTAATTAGTGATTCATTTCCTAAGTCATTTATATTTCCATTTACATATTTGTTTTCGTAATTTCAATTTCAAAATGAAAACGCGCGCGTTTTTAATATTGCCGCAGCATTAAGCAGTTTGACAAGCACTGTAACAGCTGTAACTTGAACAGCTGACACTAAAAATTTGTTGTTTTAATACAATCGGCGTATTCAAAAACGCGCGCGACTTTAACAGCAAGGTCGCTGCACTTAAACAGTTTGACAAGCACTGACGCAGCACCCAAAGCAGCTGGCTGTATGAATTTCAATTTACGAGCGTCATGGCAACTTTAAAGACGAGACACACACACACACACGCACACAGAGAGTGTGTAAAATTTATGAACATTTTCACACTGAACAATCAATCAGCAAATTGGCCAAGTTATAAAAATTATATCATAACAAAAAGCAAACTATTTTTAATACCGGCCAAAAAAAATCTCAACTCGCTGGCAAACTGACTTAATACATTGAAATGCTCTTTACACTGTAAATATATTTGAAATATTTATGTTGTTGATTTTGTTGTTTTTTATTTGCCTAGGCACATAGAGATTTTAATCGCGCTGCTTTCAGAAATTTGTCAATATTCACAAAAAAAAAAAAACTAAAAAATTCTAAATAGATGGCGACAAATGAT
Source organism: Drosophila quinaria (assembly GCA_035047525.1). NCBI lineage: Eukaryota > Metazoa > Arthropoda > Insecta > Diptera > Drosophilidae > Drosophila > Drosophila quinaria. Next base: position 276,012 of record JAWNPO010000510.1, on the reverse strand, counting down.
TTTTAGCCTTTTTTTGTTACAAAATTAGCGACAGTTCAAGTTCGTTTGGCTTTTAAATAGTTGAGTGTTGTTATTGTTGTAGTTACCACGCTTTTTAAATTAAATAAACAATTTCTGTTTCAGTTGTTTTTTTTTCTGCTTGTTTTTGTTTCTGGGATTTTCGAAGCGTAATAAACGAGACTCAAAGGGCGACTGAAAGCGTAACGTCGACATTGCGGCGCCGACAGCTTGCGGCTATGGCAACAACAACAACAACAGCAACAACAACAACAACAACAGTAGCTAACATCCTTTGTCCTTTGCACCCTGGAAGCCCAAAAGTAAAAGCAACCCCTGCAATTTCACAAGCTGCTGGCAATGCCCCCAAAGAGACCACAAATAAACATAGACAGAGCGAGAGAGACTCTGAAAGGTAGAGAGAGATAGGTAGACAGACAGTAAGAGAGCGAGATGGGAAGAGAGTGAGCTAACGGTTGTGTCCGTCTGTCTGTAATATAATATCTCCAACACATGCAACAGGCTACCCACATCAAACCCAAACAAACCTGCGCAGCGTCGCAAACAAATTCGAGTATCCTTCGCCAAGGACAACAAAGTCGTAGAAGTCGGAGCCAAAGGAGAGCCCAAATTTGAGACGTAGTTAAAAGAGTCGCGCAAAAAAGTTTGCTTAGGCTAATGGACAACAGTTAAGGGTATGTTGGAATGTCATTATTAAGGGAAGTTCTAGCTATAAATAGGAGAATATATTTGATTAATGTGACATGAGGCAGGTGAGCGAAAAGTTCATAAGGGAAACAATCGAGAAGATCTGAAACCCTTGCAAAAAAGTTAGCTATTAAATTTCCGAAATCAATGAATTTTCTTAAAATAGTTGTATTTCCTCACTAATTACTGTTCGAACCCATTTTTCATCCTTTTCTTATAAAAAAAAAATTTTGCAGTCACTCTTAAAATTTTTTTGTTTGAGGAAAAAAGTAAAAAAAAAAAAATCACAAAACTTCTAAATTATCCATTTTTGTATCTAAAACTAATTATTTAATATTAATTAATTTATTTTAAGAAAAGTTTATCACAGAAATATGACTATGGCTCTAGCTCGGCCTATAGAGTTGGGATAGGGCAGTTTTCGGCCAGACACTTGACAAATGGGACATTCGCATTGTGCCAGGTGTTTGGCAATCTCGAGAATAGCAACTGTTCCATAGCCATAAATTACTCGTTTGTCCGAATCGATTTATGTCTGCGGCGCGCTACTAAAAATACTAGCCAAAAAAGAATAAATAAATACCAGACTCACGGGGCGTATGAGCGACGGATGAACTGAAGCGGTTAAGTATTAATGATTAGCTCCCAGACAATGTCCCCAGCTGCTGCTGCTGGCGACGAGCTAATGATGAACTGACACAAGTGGCCATTGGCAAGAAGCCAATTCAATGCTTGACATTTATTATGATTGGCTTATTAGGGCACAACAGGGCAAAATCGGAGGGAGGATGGAGGGGGCGGATGAGGGGCATCGACGAGCAGCCATTGTCGCATTGATGGCACATGCCAAAAGTGCCATTAACAATCTGTTCGACTATAAAGATGGAAAAGAAATGGAAACTATAGAAACTACTTTAAAATGTACTTAAGCAATCTTTGCTCAGTGAAAAAGAGTGTTCTTACAGAGAATGATTAACTAAAAGATACCCCGTAGACAGTATTGATAATCGACATCTCATAATAAATTTTAATGTATAGAGTCGAAAATATTTATCTACAAAGAAAAACTGATAATGAATACTATGTTTATTTGGAACTGATTTTTAAATAATTTAACGAAAATCATTTTATTAGGAATTCATAGCTTTAAAATATAATCAAACTATATTTTGGTTACTTCTTAAAATGCAGTAAAGCATCTTAAGAAATGTTATTTGTATAAAAACATTTTTAGATTTAGAAAAATTATGGACTTAACGCAAGTAAAGATGTCCTTAATTAGCTAAAAAAAAATCTAGTATCATATACCTTTAGATATTAGAAAGGTACAAATTCAACCTGATGTACAAAATAAGTATATAATTCGGTCTCTAAAAGATAAACTATTATAAAAAAAAGTTACAATACAAAGATATACTCGAAAGAAAATGGTTTATTAACGTTATCATGTGATGTTACTTGAAGCTTTAACTTGAAGCTCGAGTGATAAACAATAACGAAAACATATTGTCAGCTGTAAAAAACCAGTTTAAACTATAAAAGTGGATATTATAAGATATTACTTATAGAGCAACTTCTACGTATCGTTATGAATTTAAAATATGCAAAAGTTTTGGGGGCTCGCAACGTAATCCAGTTCAAATCGTGTTGAAAACCAGCGCGTGGCACATTTCTATACCCTGTGGCCATGGAAAATTAGCTAAATAGGGTTATAATGGATTTGTGTAATGAAATGTAACACTTATTAAAAGCGATTTCGCTCTGCTTATCTGTCTGTATCTATGAAAGACTCAATCGCTAAGTATTATAGAGCTAGATACTCCAAATGTTTGTTCCTGAATACCATTAACAGGTTAAGCTTATTGTAAATTTTTAAAAAATTAAAATAAAAAAGGGACAACTGTACGTAAAAATTTAAAGCTCGGAATAAATACTTTAATATCATAATATTTATAACAGGATAATTTTTGTATTACATTTGTAATAAATATTAAAAAACACACTTAAGATGTCCTATACATTTTTAAACGTTTGTTCTCTAATGTGTTTCCGCATTTAAGCAGGGTATTTCTTTGCCGTGCACTCTTGGCTAAAGCATTTTGACTTTTATTCGTTGCATGTTCCAAAAAACTTGTTGGATTCATGAATATTTAAATCGCCAACCGGCAAAATGTTATAAAAATAACCAAGAAACAATTCCATATCAGAGAGTTATGTACAGTAAATGAAATTAATAGAGCAAATAAAAAGACAGATATAATATACCCATTCAGTTGCCATGCTAAAATAAAAGAGATTAGTTTATAAACAAATACAAATTGCATTGATTAAATGGCAACAGGTAACGCCACCTGTTCTAGTAAACAAATTTTGCAAATTTCTATTTAAATATGCGAATATCTAAAACAATAATAACAAGAAAAGCAACACGCTCTTGAAATACACGTAAACAAAATACTAGTTTGACATATATTTAAATGAGTTATCAATAGGTACAAGATCTCAATCAGATCTGGAACTGAATTGGGGAGTATAAAAGGCGTGATTTCAGCATGGCTTAGCCATAGTCAACTTGTGAAGATCGTCTGAAGATCAACGGAACATTTATAAAACGCGTGTGAGGAGAGTTTTGAATAAATTGAGTCTGAGTGATAATGGTAATAAAATAAAAAAAATATTATTGGAATAATCGTTAAAGTGCGCAAAAGTAGTGAGAAAATAAATAATAAAAATATGTAGAATCTAGAAAAACTATAAAAATAGATGAAACTTTAAAGATGTGATTAAAATTTGAGGTTATGTTGGCTTATACCCAGAAATTACTTTTTGTAAGGTTATGTTTGCTCATTTCAATATTTGATAGTGAGATTTACAAGAGGTTTTTGAGATTAAGTTTGGTTATCTGAAGATTCCATAACGATAACTTAATGTATAATATTATGTTTTCTAATCTAAAGACTTTATAGTGATATTTGCTAAGTTTTGTAAGGTTACGTTTGCTTATCTAAAGATTCTATTGATGGAAAATTATACACGTAAAGTTAGCATAAAGTTGTTGCAACATATTTAATGAAAACTATTTTTCCTTATTTTCTTTTAGACAAGCTATACTGACAAAGGATCCAAAGTAAGTTCATATACATAAGTATGCGATTCTTGGAATGGAAATTTATTACATTTATTTTTGAATTTCAATAGCCAGAAGCCGGCAAATTTTTAAGCTTTGATCATCTAACGTTTTACGTTGGTAACGCCAAGCAGGCGGCCAGTTACTATACAACCCGTTTGGGCTTTGAACCACTTGGATATCAGGGATTGGAGACGGGAGAGCGACGCTACGCGAAGCATGCGGTGCGACAGAATAAGATTGTCTTTGTGTTTGTCTCGGCGTACACGACCGACGACAAGGAGCATGGAATGCACCTGATGCAGCACGGCGATGGTGTCAAGGATGTGGCCTTCGAAGTGGAGGACTTAGATGCAATCTTTAATCTGGCAGTGGCACGTGGTGCCGAAGTCGTACGCGATATCTGGGAGGAGAATGACGCATATGGCTTTGTGAGATTTGCCAAGATCAAGACGGTAAGTGAAAGATTTAAGCTAGCTTAGGCCAATAAATAAGATGTTACATATTTTCCAATTTGTAAAAAATAAAACTTTTGAATAATGTAATTAAAAATTGCTAAATACTAAAATTCAATTATTATTTAAGTTACTGGCTCACTGTGAATAAACGTGTAGCCCAAATGGTAAAAGATAGAAAGCTGAAATTTTCACACAACATACAGTGGCTCACAGCTTAAAGTAAGCACCCTTATTTTTGCTTTAACTGCTATGTTAGTCAAGTTATTACAGTAAAAAAAATATATTTGGAAAGGTCGTTTAAATTCCGTTTGAATGACGCAAAACTTTCCTTAACCCATTGAGTACCCTTCGAAAATTTCGAATTTATGTAAAAGTCACTTTTCAAAACTTTTTTCCTCGATTTTTGACAAAAAATATTTTGATGCAGAAAAATTCTTGGAACAATTCGAAAAGTAACTGCAAAAGAAAATTTTCAAAAATATTTTTGCTGGTATTTTTTATAATTTTTTGAAAATACTGAAAATGACCATTTTAACCCATTTTTCCTCATTTTCAGGCAAAAAGTGCCTTTTTCGCAGTTTTCAAAAAACTCTAAAAAACACTAGCAAAAATATTTTTGAAAATTTTCTTTTGCAGTTACTTTTCGAATTGTTCCAAGAATTTTCCTGCATCAAAATATTTTTTGTGAAAAATCGAGGAAAAAAGTTTTGAAAAGTGACTTTTACATAAATTCGAAATTTTCGAAGGGTACTCAATGGGTTAAGGAAAGTTTTGCGTCATACAAACAGAATTTAAACGACCTTTCCAAATATATTTTTTTTACTGTGATAACTTGACTAACATAGCAGTTAAAGCAAAAATAAGGGTTCATACTTTAAGTTGTGAGCCACTGTAGATGAGATAATTTCATCGTGCAATAAGACGGCGTTAGTATGAAAAACTTTTTTGTTTCATAAGATATCTTAACCAAACTCATAGATTGTATGTTTGGGATTGTCTCTTACATTCTGACCAAATTTGATCAAAGTTGCATGATTATATCATATAGCTGCCATAGGAACAATCGGATGAAAATAACCTTTAGTATGAGAAACTTTTTTATTTCTTAAGATATCTCAACCAAACTTACAAATATGTTTGGGACTGTCTCTTGCATTCTGACCAAATTGGATCAAAGTTGCATGATTATATCATATAGCTGTCATAGGAACAATTTACCTTTAGAATCAAAAGCTCTGTTGTTGTATGAGATATCATAACAAAACTCACAGATTAACTCATCTTGCTAAAATTTGACTATTTCGCCAAATTTAGCTTTGTTCCCGCCAAATCTGGATTTTCCCGCCAAATCACTAAATCTGACTTTTAACCAAAGTTCCATTGCAAGGAAGAAACGTTAAAACCGCCGACAGCGGAAGTTAAATATTTCCGGTTTTTTTACATTATATAAATTTGTTAAACCGGACAACTAAAGACCTTCTTTTCAATTTTGCTAGCGAAGCGAGCTGGTGGTTGGCGAGCGAAGCGAGGGGGCCGAACCCCCTTGTATTTGAATAAATTTCTAAAAATAGCACTTATTTTTACTATACAAAATAGTAGATTATTTAAATTTAAAAAAAATGCGCTATTTAAATTAAAAATTTTAAGTGTTTATTTAACATTTGAGAAGTTAGTCCGTAACTTGACAAAAATACATATTAAATAAATCATAAATACAAGCTTTTCGATTTGGATGTAAATACCCATTAATTATCTTAACAAACTACTCTATTCTTTCAGTACGGAGACACTACGCACACTTTTGTGGAGCGTACGGGCTATAAGGGTGACTTCCTACCTGGCTATCAGCGTAGTGCTGAGGACGTGCTGCTGAAGAATTTGCCGCCAGCCAAGTTGAACTTCATTGATCATTGTGTTGGCAATCAGCCGGATTTGCAAATGGAAAGTGTGGCCGCTTGGTATGAGCGTATTTTGCAATTCCATCGCTTTTGGTCTGTCGATGATTCGCAGATCCATACAGAGTACTCGGCATTGCGTTCAATTGTAATGGCCAACTACGAGGAGACGGTTAAGATGCCCATCAATGAGCCGGCTAATGGCAAAAAGAAGTCACAGATTCAAGAATATGTCGACTACTATGGCGGAGCTGGTGTTCAGCATATTGCTCTTAATACTGATGATATTATTGGCGCTGTCAGCAACTTGAGGGCACGTGGCACAGAATTCCTGACCATTCCATCATCGTACTACGATATTCTGCAGGAACAATTGTCGCATAGCCGCACTAAAATCAAGGAAGACATGGAAATTTTAAAGAAACTCAACATTCTGGTTGATTTCGATGAGAATGGTTACCTGTTGCAGATCTTTACGAAGAACTGTCAGGACAGGCCGACGCTCTTCTTGGAGGTCATTCAGCGTTTCAATCATAATGTAAGTTTGACATCATCTTATTTTAGTATTTTTGGCTTAAAGTATTTATTCAATTTTCAGGGATTTGGCGCTGGCAACTTCAAGTCGCTCTTCACAGCCATTGAGATCGAGCAGGCAAAACGCGGCAATTTGTAAATTACAAATGTTGTACAAATACGGGCATTTAGAATAAAATGCGAGCAAATTATTAAACATAAATTATTTATTTCTTTCGCTTATTAACTAAGCGTAGATCCACATGAACCTTGCTGCGTGGATCGTCTTCTGCAAATGAAACTAAATGGGGATTCCAAAAGCCCTCGGGCGTATTGTTTTCCAACTCGCGTTGATCAATATGCCTGCAGCGACACAGATATTCGCGTATCTGAACATCAGTCATATTTGCGCCCATGAAATTTATAAACTGCAAAAGAATGAGTTTGATTATAGAATGAACATAATGAGTCTGATTGCGAATTCACCTTTTTGCAGTCTACGCAATTGATATTGTGGAGTTCCTTTATTGTCGGTTCATGTTCCTGCTTAATTACAATAGGACGCGGAACACCGTCTTCCTCTTCGTCTTCTTCATCTTCGTCAATGTCAAAGTCTTCAGGCAGCTTGGTTGATTCATTGCCCATCGCGCTTGGTTGCTCTGTCAATTGCTCAACTTTTACATTTATTGGCGCTGTAGGTTTTCCTCTGGCGGCTGCCATTTTTTGTTCCCTAATTAAATTTGCTTCGTATTCCTGTAGCTTTGTCATCGAGACCTTGTCGTCCTCCTTAATGGCCTCCGCCATAAAGTCCAAAGTGTTTAAAGGCTGATTGGTATCCTCAATGCTGTCGTCGATGAACACAATGTCCTGTGTGCCAGGCGTAAGCATCACAACGTTGGACGTATCTGAAACGCCGCTTAAAGGGGGAAAGCCGCCAGTTAATGACTTTGGCAGTGTCGGATCTGGGCATAGGTCAAAGAACGAATCGTCATCGTCCATTTCGAAAACGGGCTGATTATTGTTAATGTTCCTGTTCGTGGAAGTGCTTGCGGTGGAGTTGACGCCTACGACGCTGCTGCTGCCTGGTCTGCAAACTTATCATTGATTAATTAATATTACCAGGGACCGTAATGATTATTATTTTTTAAATATATTGTAAATTATAAAATCAAAGTTATTTGTTGATTTTTGTCACAAAAAAATTAAATGGAAAATCTTATTTTTTGATCTAAATAAAAAAATTATTAAAATAATAATTAAATTTAGATTTTTATTTAAAAGTTATAATTTAACTCTTATTTTTTTCATTTTGACAAATAATTGACAAATAATTTTTATTTTCAATATTTAAAAATAAATTTAAAGAAATTTTAATAAAAATTGAAAAATAATTTTTATTTTCAGTTTTTATAATAGAAATTTAAAAATAACTTTTATTTTCAATTGCTAAAATAAAAATTCAAAAATAATTTTTATATAATATAATAAAAATTATTTTTCAATTTTTATTTTAGCAATTGAAAATAAAAGTTATTTTTAAATTTTTATTATAAAAACTAAAAATAAAAATTATTCTTTAGTTTTGAAAAATAACTTTTACTTTCAATTTTAACTTATAATTAAAATTGAAAAATAATTTTTATTTTCAATTTTTATTATAAACATTGAAAAATAACTTTTATTTTTAATTTTTATAATAACAATTGAAAAATAACTTTAATTCTATAATTTTTAAATAAAAATTGAAAATAAAAGTTTATGCAGTTTCTCATAGCTCTTATTTGCGGTCCCTAAATATGTTTATCTAAAAAGCCTTAAATAAAACCAGTTCGACTGCCTACCTTTGTAAAAGTGAACGAGAGTGCTTGGCATGTTTTAGTGTGGAATACAAATTGGGACTGGACTCGATAACCTCCTTATCGCTGCCATCATTGTGGGCCTTGCTGGCATCAAAATGCAAGCGCGTTTGTTTCAGTCTGGGCGAATTGCTGCGCAATGTTAGCGACATTTTGGTCTTGTCTTTAGGCACTTTGCACAGCCAATCATTCTTTTTATCAGTCTTTATTGTGCTATCTGGTCGCTCATTCTCACAATTTATCTTGTTCAATTTCTGCCGTGCGAGCAATGGCTTGTAGGGACTGATTGGTGGCACCGTTTCCGTAATAGTTTCCTCCTCATCATCATCCGGTTGCAGAGCTATGTTCAGGTTCAACGAGCTCTGACTTTCAGGCAATTTTGGGGATTCAGTCAGTGGCAAACTACTAGAGCGTTGTTGTTGTTGTTTTTGTTGCGACTTTTTGGGCGAGAATCTGCGACGCTTGGGGCTTGATTTATAGCGCTGCTCCTGCTTTTGTTGCAACAGGTCGATGGCGTTGTGCAGCTTCTCATTATGCTGCTTTAATAAGCTAATTGTGTTGGCATTTTCCAAACACAAACTCTGCATCACTAAAAATAAACAAAAGAGGATCAATTGTCTACGGATCTCGAAAATTATAAAGTCGGACTTACTCAGAAAGTGAGTTTTTATGGTGTCTAAAGCACTTAACACACATTTAGACGATTCCTCGGAATTGGCCCTACACGTAGCACAGTTCATTTTTGACTATTTCATTAAATATCAATTCAATTCTACGTCAATTCCCTACTTTGCGTGCTCCTCCAATCAGTCAGTAGAGCTGTGTCGCTTCGTTCTAAACAAGGTTCGAATGAACGGGTTACTTAATGAACGAATGAACATATTCAGTCAATCATGAACTAGATCGTTCATTTCGCAGTTGGTCAATTTAAAATTTCTTAGAGAAATACAAATATTTAAATAATGTAAATTAGTTTTCCGCGATTGTATTAAATTTTTTTTTACTTGAAAACTTTCTCGTAAAATTTATCTATAATCTACATCTTTGTCTGGTTTTGTAGGGAATTTCGCAAGGATCGCAAGGTATCTTATTCCCCTTCTGCGTTGCTGCAAGATCATTGAATTTTATTGGTTTTTTGAATTTGTGAGTACAAATTTTTAATTAGTTTTTAGAAAATAATTAAATTGCATTGGAGAAACTATCCTTATCGATAGTTTATGAGAGAGTCAACAAAATGAAGAGAAGATATTCGATATTGTTACTATGTGGCAGCTCTGACATATTATTGAATTCTAGCAGTGTTGATAAACGTCTGCTGCAAATCTATTTCTCTCGTGTTAATTTAAATTGTAATAAATTGCAATTAATTAATAAAACTGCAGATGGCACACCTGCGCGAGAGCTCGGACAAGGCATTGAAGCTATTGCGCACCTTGCCACGCGTACAAATTGGTAACCTGCGGCCAAATCCCAACTCTAAACAGAACGTAAGTGGCCCGTTTGTCGGCCGGTTAAATAACATCATGCTGTGAACATTTATTGAGACTGCAACTGAATTCCAGGATAAACGCGGGCGAGCACAACATGGTGGCGATAAGCACGGTGCCGGAAATAAGGGCTCTGGCCAGCGTCAGAATTTCATGCGTTTGGGTTACGAAACGGGAAATCAGCCTTTCTACATGAGATTCCCCTACGAGCCCTACTACAAGGGGCATCACATGCGTCGTGAATATCCTCCGATCTCGTTGCTGCAGCTGCAGGTGCTGATCGACACGAATCGCATTGATATCAGCCAGCCGGTTGACATCACCACGCTGTGCAACTCGGGACTGTTGTCGCTAAAGCCGGCGGAAATGCAGTATGGCTTTCAGTTGACGGATGATGGCCTAGATAATTTCAAAGCCAAGATTAACATTGAAGTGCAGCACGCAAGCGAGGCAGTCATAGCCGCTGTCGAGCGTAATGGTGGCGTCATCCGCACCGCCTACTACGATCCACGCAGCCTGCATATTGTGGCCAATCCTAAAAAGTGGTTTGAGAAGGGCGTGCCCATTCCTCAGCGCATGCTGCCGCCACAAGATGCTGTCGAATACTACACAGATGCCAAGAACCGCGGCTATCTGGCCAATCCCGAGGAGATAAGCAAGGAGCGTCTGGTGTTGGCACAAAAATACGGCTACGAGTTGCCCCGCATTGAGGATGATGCTGACTATAAAATGCTGACAGCTGCCAAGGATGCACGGCAACTGTTCCATGGCCTAGAGCCAGGCTGGTTAGTCAACCTGGTAGATAAAACAATAGTTAAGCTAAAGAAAACATAATCAAATTCAATTCTATGTTTGTTACTACGCTTTGTTAAATAAAGAAATGTATTGTAAATGGTACTATGATTACACAGAATATTAGGACACCGGTTAATCAGTTAAATTCCTTGTCATTTGTCTTTTATATAAACACCTGTTTGGCGGACAGGTTCTCCATGAATGGTTTGACCACGGCGCTGGTGGCAAAGCAAAATATCAGGCCAAAGGTAATTGAAATTGGCAGAGCTGGCAAGGCCTTGCGCCAAATGGCCAAGAGCAGCAGCGTCAGGCATAGACCAATGAGTATGGCCACAAAGCAGGCAATTGTTGTCGTCCAGTCGCCATAACTGGAGGCCTTCCCCACCAGCACAGAGTAGAATATGAAATCGCCGAGACCAAGTTTAATACCACCTAAAAAAAAAGGGAAAATGTTTTAAGAATTAAGTGAGAATTGTTGTTGCTGGTACTTACGTTCCTCTTGCGCCTCCATCTGGGGCTGATTTGGCGCAGGGACCGTTCGATATTCATTGGAGTGCCGTCCATTGCCGCTCTGCGTGCTCTGCACCTCAATTTGGCGACGCGCCACGCGATCGCTGAGATTCGCAGACCATTCCTGTGTGAAACCAGCGGCCTCTGCTGAAAGCAAGTGGGCAATGAAAGTGTTTAATTCAAATATATTTTGGATTACGCATGGAACAGAGTACTAGCAGCGTCTTACACCATAAAAACAGCTAAACAAGAACAAAAAAAAAGACAACACAGATAGCCAAGAGAAGCGCTTCTATATACGAATGTCGAAAAATATTTCTCAGAATACGAAAATTCGGAAAAAAAAATTAGGAGTCCAAAATTAGGAATCAAATAATTGGGAATCCAAAATTACGAATCCGAAATTGGGTATACAATCATTAGGAATCAAAAATTAGGAAGACAAAAATTGGGAAAGGAAAAATCAGGAAAACAAAAATTGGAAAAACAAAAATTTGGAAAAGCCGAAATCAAAAATATATAAATCGTGCAATTTTTAATAAAATATTTTTGATTTCGTCTTTTCTATTAGCAAAAAGACACTATTTCTCGAACCATTTATTTCAAACTCAGAACTTCGATTGCCAGCGCATGTGATATTTATTCAAACCATTTATTTCAAATTGACCACTTTATATTGAGTGCCACCTTATATAAAAAATCAACAATTTCTATCTTTGTCTTGGTCGTATGTTTTGAGTAGCGATTTAAGATGGTTGTACAACCTTTCATATTTTTATTGTTTTTTTGGGCCTATCTTTAGCGTTAATTTGAATAATCTTAATGTCTTGTTCAACATGCGCTTTCATTAGGTATTTTAAAAAGTTTAATATTACTATTCGAAAGAATTTAACAAATGGCAGAAAAATTAATTATTTTTCCTAATATTTGTACTCTGAATATTTTTCTTAGTTGAAATTCCTATTTTATGATTCCTAATTTTTTCTTCCCAATTTTGGATTCCTAAAATTTTATACTTGGTTTTTTTCTTCTTTTTAAAATGTCTTAAAAAAGTTCGGGATTCGTATGAGGTACCAAGAGAAGCAGTACAAGTGATTAAGCAAAATAAATCATAAAAAATTAAATGCATATGTACCGTGTCCGTGCAAATTGCTTTTAAATGTCACAAGTGGCATACCTTCAGCAGCCGACTGATTCTCCTGCTGATGCTCATTGTTGCCACGCGTATTACCTGAACCTGATCCTGAACGTGAGCTGCTGCTGGCACCTGTAGTCGGATCCGGCGAGGCTAAGGAGTTTTGTGTAACTCGCGTGGTCGTTGTGGAGTTAGTTGATGACGGCGAGGATGTGGCTGTTGGCAGTGACTGTTGCGGCGTATAGTGTGTGCCCATAAACGTATAAATGACGGTAGCTGCATATTGATAGCTATTAGACTTGTTTAAGACTCGTTCAAGTCAAGGCTCACTTACAGGAATATATTAAAGCGGGAAAGATTTGCTCGTTGCGCTCCTGTGCAGTTTCCACCAAAATACGCAGCGGTCCTCGTGGCGACAGCACGGCAATAAGATCTACAAATATAACATAAGTTACAACCCATTCATAATTCCCTTATGGCATTCAATACCCCAAATAGAGATGGCTGCCAATACGGCCCAGGCTGTCCATTCCGGCAGATACTTGATAAACACAAGGGCCATCAAGGCGGCCACAAATATCAGATAGCCCTGCTGCAAACGCAATGGACCCAGCCAGTGTATGGAAATCATGCCGGCCACACCAAAGTTCCACATGATGAAGACAGCCGTTGGATAGTCCATAGGAATGTTATACGCCCGCAGCAGCTCCTCCAAGTACAAGTACGTAAAGATGAACAAAAGCATAAAGGAGGAGAGTATAAGCCAGCCATGGATGATGCGATAGCAGCGTTTCTTGTACAGCACAATCAGCAGAATGGTCATTAGGACAACCACGCTCATTAGGATCAATGAGTTGGCCAAAGCATTCCAAAACTTGACGCTCGGCTCCGGCGATAGCTCATGGAAAGGCGTATACAGTCTGTGAATTACATAATTATTTGAGAATTTGAAAAGTATTTCAATAACATTTAAATCACTCACAGATAGACATCCGTGCTGTTGTAGAAACTAATTGAGTTAATGGTGGCCACAACGACCAGCATGCAAAGCGAAACGGGCACAAATAATTTAATGACATGCTGGGCACCATATTTCAGGCCCTGCTCCTCCTCGATTTCACGTTGCGAAGGTCCAGGATCACCACCACCATCAGCGCCACCTCCACCTGCACCTCCGCTCAGTCTAGAAGGCCGAGAGCTTGAGTCACGTATGACGACACTGGGCACGGTCAGCACAGCCTGCAAATACATACATATATGTTGATGACAAGTTACACAGTTCAGCACTTTAAATGCTTACCCCATCTGCCTGATCTGTATTGTTGCTTCCATAATTAGTCCGCTGTTGTTGTTGTTGTCGTTGTTGCCGCCTTGGAGGACGTTCCAAACGCTCTGTTGTGCCGCTCAGGCTACTATCCTCACCCGCCGCCGGCACCGTCACATCAGCTGACGGTGACGCAGCATTGAAGCATACGTCCATGAGCGGTGTGCGTTCGTTAGGCGCCGCCTCCTCAGCGTTTGATGACGCGCACTTCGATGCCGTAGTTGTGGATAAGAAACTTTAAAAGTTCGCAATATGTAGACCGTAAGTATTGATGATGATTGAAGTGATGAAATGAGTTCAAGTATTCGTATAGTGGACTACGTACAATTACTGAAGGTAAATAAATTATTATGTCGCTTCCCAGCAAAAAAAATAACTTTCTTTTGTTTGCGGTTCGCGAACGACTCATAGACATAGAGATGAGCGCTCGATGCACCAACCATGATGGAATAACATAAGGTGGTCTCGTCGGCTGCAGAATCGTTCGGTTTTTCTCCCTTAATTCTTCAGTGCGGTGCAATTCGGTGCTCTCTATCCCTTTCCCTCGCATTGATTATCAGATAGTCAAGGGATAGCTTTTTGCCGACGAGACCACCTTATGTTATTCCATCATGGCACCAACCAGTGTTGTCCACTTTTGTTTGACGGGAGGAACGATGCAAAAACGATAAAAACAAAAAGTTGTGTTGTTTTATGCAAACGCTGCCAACTTGGTTTCTTGTAAATTTATTTAACTCAAAATGGTAGAAATACATAAATGGAAATTTCTCAATAACGCACATAGAAATGCTTGTAAAATTAGCGCCAATTGCCCCATATACCGTGCATTTGAACACAGTACATTAATCTTTAATTAAAAAACTAGCAACGATTTTTTGTTGTTGTGTTGTTTTATACAAGCCATGCCAACTTGGTTTTTTGTAGTTCAGTTCACGTTGGAGCTACAGTTCGATAAGACTTGCTCATGAACTTTTTGGGGGTTGAATTAAAAGTAATTTAATTTCTAAAAAACTGTCTGAAAACTTTCTCCAAACTAAATTGAAAAAGCATCCCCAAGCTTGTAGCTTTAAATTGATATGTGCCGCGTTTTGGCACAGGTTTCCTGAGATAGGCTATTATGGTTTGAAAACAAGGTGTATATTTTGGCGGTCATTTTGTATGGGACTTTTGCTGAGGTAGCTTCGCTCATTTCAAAATATCTGAACAACAATCTGAAAACTTTTTTTGAAAATGGTACCATTAGAATGGTAAAACTGCACGCTATAATCATGCATTGGCGGTTTTCGGGCACAGTTTTCCTGACCTTAGCTTTTTAATGTTCTCTATTCCACTTTCTTTATTCACTTGTTGCGCCCATTTTAAAAGCTGAAATGGCCAAGATATTGTTTTAAACTATAGATAAATAAATTTTCTACGACTCTGCATTATTACTTTATTGATTTGAGGTCGGGAAACGTTTAAATTCTTGCAGGCCGCGTCCATAAATTGTTATTTTAAATTTTTTTCCAGAAATTTCATCCCGAAATTCTACACAAAATAAAACAAAAACAGACGAGCATTCAAGTTAAACAGAACGAAATGAGGAGGTGGAATGGGAGTAATAATGAGAATGAATAAATAGTACGCCAATACATCCATAAATACAGTAAGAACACAAACTTTGTAAATTTCCATAATATTTCATAATTTTATATTATTTTCAGAGTTAAAAGCTTAAGTTTAATAAATAAAGCATGCCTGGCAATGGAGCCGCCTATTACTATTGTATTATTTAAATAGAATATTTTCTCCGTGCTTACCAGCTATTAAACGCTATTATTATTTTATTCACCTACTTATAAATTTCTCGCGACACTTAAATCGGCGCAAATATATCGTCATAATGACAAATCCTTGCATCCTGCAAAGTGGGATTTTTAAAATATTATCAAAAACTGACGACATGGTGATCCTCGAATGTAACTTCTGCGAGCGTGAGTTTCGAGGAACCATTCGAAGCACAGAGAAACTTCATCAGGCATGTCACTGTAAGAAGGCCACCGCGGCCATTACAATTTTTAAATTTTAACAATTTAAAATGAAAAACGTAAACTTTCCAGATTTGGCATCCCCACCTTTTGCAAAAGATCAAAGAAAAGAAACTCAAGCGATCCCACCAGTTTTGCGTAAAGAGAGGATCTTCAATAAGAGAATCTGACGATCTTTAAAGAATGGGTGTGTTGCAGTGGAGGAGGAGGTGAAGGAAGAGGAGGAGGTGAAGGAGGAGAGGGTGGAGGAGTTTATTATTACTCCATCTCCATCGTCTGACCACACCTTCGCCAAAAGTAAAGTAACACAACGTTTGTCAATTTTCATAAATATTTCTTTATCATAATTCAATATTATTTCCAGAGTTAAACGTTTAAGTTTAAATGCTGCCCCACTATTATTATTTCCACATAGTTAAAAACTTAAAAATATATGAAGTTGAAACATTTAAGAAATTTAAAAAATGTTTGAAGAAATTACTGACCAACTGGGAAATGAACGATTTAGTTCATGATTCACTGAATAAGTTTATTCGTTCATATTAATGACCCGTTCATTTGAACTTTTTCAGAACGACACAACTCTAGTAAATAGCACTCACTTTGCTTAGCGAAAAAGTCGCTGCGCGTTTTTTTCTTGTTTTTGATTGTTTATATTAAAAGATATATATTTTTGATATTCATAAACGTAATTAATATATTGTGCTAGTATTGATATTGAGGTGTAATATTAATTCATAACTAATATTCCATATTTGAAAGGTGAGTTCTGCAGTCTGAATGTATTTACGAATGTATGTGTATGTGTGTGCGTACTCCTTTATTGCAAATAGCCAAAGGTTTATAAAAGTTTTAAACAATTTGCTTATCTGCAAGCTGGAGCCGCGCCACTCCCAAAAAAAATTTCTGGCAAACAAGTATTGGGCGCATGTTAAAAAAATGCCGGCCGCAGCCAGCATCTATGATTGTGTTGGTGTGTGTGATTCATGCGTCTGGGTCTCTGCTGCCGTTGCGTGCCATGCATTTCTTTATCAGGCTGTCTAAGCAGCGTCATCGACGCGAACATATTGTACATAAGTATTTCCTTGAACAATCCCCCACCCGTTGAAATTCATCACACTTTGACTTGGGGGTCGTACATGTTTTTTTTTTGTGTGCCGCTTTTGCTATACTCCTCTCTCACTCTCTCGTTCACTCCTGCTTGTTTGGATTTCGTATTTGAATTTGTTTTTTTTTTGATGATTGGATTGCTACAAAATGAACATGTGTACATACATATTGTTGTATATACATGTGTACATACATATGTACCTATTGCGGTAGCCTTTTGACCTGTTCATTTCGCATTCACACTTAATTCATTTTCGTTTTGTAATTCAATTCAAATACAATAGCAAAATGGAATGTGTGCTACCAATCATGAATTTGAAAAGCAAAAGTGTGTTCTCAGAAAACGATTCCTTTTTTTTTTTGCTCTCTGCTGAGTTATAATAAGAAGAAAATCTCAAGCAAAAATATACAAAACTGTATAAAAATACATTTATATTATCTCGTTTGTCGCTGACCATGCGTCACAATAACAATTACAGCTCCAGCAAAAAGTCAACAACTACGAGTATATTTAAATTAGTACGTTATGGGTTTTAGGAACCCATTTTAAGTTAAAACTGGAAAACAAATTGTAATGGAAATGGAATGAAATTATCGCTTCACAAACACACACTCACACACATTGGAAATGGGCATAAAGCCAGCGACGTGTATTTAGATAATGAAAAGCAAAACCAATAACAATCTCAGATAATGAATAAAAAAAAAAAAACTAAATAATAAAGTAAAGAACAATGAAACCCTGCTAAGTTTGTGTGTTGTGTGTGAGTTGCTTGTGTTAGTGCTCAACCCATTCTGGTCAATATTATTCAATGCCGGTCTGACCCGTTCCACCCAACACCACTGTCTATCGGTCTATCGCTCAAAACGTCTATCTGTGTGTGAGTGTGAGTGTGAGTGTATGTATGTGTGTGTGAGTGTGTGTGTGTGTGAGTGCCTGCCTGCCTTAGCCTTATCTGTCCATGTGGGTCCGCATTTGGTTGGTCTTTTATATGTAGTTGTAGTCGTAGACATATACTAATGCTGTAAATGATTGTCCAGCTCTGTCTGTCTATACCTCTCTCTGCTGCTCTCAAGTAGCGTTCATTTATGCGTTAATAATTGGAATATAATCAATAATATTAAACTGGAAAAACAAGCAGCAGGACAGTGTTTGAAGCATATTATAACAGTGATGTTACAATCAATCTCTCTTGTGGTATAAAAGGATCATTACACTACTGATTTATATAGTTTCTTAGAATCACACAGATTTAAAATGTTGTTTACTATGCTACAACAGGTGCGAATAAAAAACATTTCGCAAAAAAATAATAAACTTGGACCCCATGTGTGTATTATAAAAAATGTTATTTTGTTGCTTAGTGCTTTTTATCGCATATTAATAAAAAATCCATTGCATATTTCGAAATAAGCCCATATCGCCCACATACTGTGCAATGATATTACGTAGTATACTAAAAATATGCCCATAAACCACTTGTTGCAGTCGCTGAACTGCTCAACTTGCTGTAAATAGGTTTGAGTAATAAGTTCTTTATTTATATGATAAACAATAAATCAGGAGTTGCAAATCTTTAATATATTTCTCACAGTTAAAGTGCCATGGCTGAAACAGAGACGAAACATGCTGAGCCACATCATGATGAGGATGTACATGATTCCAACTACCAAGCACCACCGGAGAAGACCATCGAAGAGATAATGGCCGCCGATCAGGAGGATGAGAGCTTGAGACGTTATAAGGAGGCATTACTTGGTGCCGCACAAGCTGAAAAGATTATTGTTGGTAAGTGTAGGAGATATACTAGTGTATGATTGTCGCATATATTAAGACCATTATAATATTCTCATATAGATCCTAATGATACGCGCAAGGTGATTGTCAAGAAACTGGCTCTAGTCGTCGAAGGACGTGATGATATGGAATTGGATTTAAGCGGCGATATTAGTCAACTTAAAAAGCAGGCAAGTTTTTAATGTGCTTTCCTATCGAAATGTTGCCTAACTAATTTGCACTTTTTCGCAGCTCTTTGTGATCAAGGAAGGTGTTCAATACAAAGTGCGCATTGATTTTATTGTGCAACGTGAAATTGTGCATGGCCTTAAGTATGTGCAAAAGACCTACCGAATGGGTGTGCCAGGTAAGCAAATCATTCACAAAGTTACTCACGAAATGGGGTATATTAGTGCATAGAAGAATTGCTATTAAATTATTGCTGAGAAGATACTTTTAGCTATTGAGGTACTCAGATAAAGGAATGATGCAGTGATTAGAGGGCTGTTTAAAATTCCAATATTTCTATAGCACTTTAGCTTTTCACTATGTAAATGATATCGATTTGGGCTCACTTGACCAGTCTGATTTGTCATTGTCACGGCTGCACTTTTAGGGCTTTATCTTATAAGAAAAACACTTGGGTTTTTACTATTCCATTTCAGTAGGTGTTACACTGTCAACATTATCAGATCACAGACTTTTAAAATGGGATCCAGCAGCTTTGATGGCACAGCTCTGTTGTGCGGAATATTTAGTGTGGCTTACATAGTTGTTATCACATTTGCAATATTTACCATAATCATGTGCTGAGACATTCTTATTCTTATTTGTTCAAATGCTTAACATTTTCTGGATAATTTAATTTCTATTGCTTTAAGTTGTGGGTAAGCCTTTGCTTAAATTACTTTATTAAAAATTGATTGCTATAGATACTCATCGAATTTTCTGTTTATCGCAGTGGACAAGATGACGCATATGGTTGGATCTTATCCCCCTAAGAAGGAAATACAATTCTATTTGACGCCAGCTGAGGAGGCGCCTTCGGGCATGGTATCGCGTGGCACATACTCTGTATCATCTGTGTTCACGGATGATGATAAGCACATACATTTGAAGTGGGATTGGACCTTTGAGATCAAGAAGGACTGGGCATAAGATACAGCACCTACACCTTCATACAGACACTCAAACTCAAACACACACACACCCAAACATAATAACACAAATATTGTTTTACCAAATTTATGTAAATTACATTTGCAAAATTGTTTGTAAATGTTGTCCAAAATTTCCATTTGTCAAGTATTTTCGTTAACGGTATTAATCAAAATATTTTTGTATTTTAAAATTTGTAAATGAAACAATGGAAAGTATTTTTGATACTATTTAGCTTCAGTG
This sequence comes from Drosophila quinaria, assembly GCA_035047525.1. Lineage (NCBI taxonomy): Eukaryota > Metazoa > Arthropoda > Insecta > Diptera > Drosophilidae > Drosophila > Drosophila quinaria. Next base: position 255,892 of record JAWNPO010000510.1, on the reverse strand, counting down.
TGTGCTGATGAAAAGTTATTTCTCCTATATTTCTATATGTAAGTCAACCAGTCAAATCAGTCAGTCAGTCTAATCAGTCAATCAATCGATCAGTTAGTCATTCAGTTGTACCACTTAACTCAGTCACTTCTAAATGCCATTGGATATGTATAACATAAATTTGCAAACTGATTTAATGATATATAATGATGATAAACTTTAAGAAAGTTTTGTGCATTTTTGCCTTGTATTTAACATAATAGAAGTCCCTTTTTGATTGTATTTGTATGTAAGAATTCAATTTAAATTTAATACCAATGCCCAAAGATGTATTCATTGCAGACGCATCTTTACAAATAAATGTACTGCAAGTGTAATTGTTTAATGCATTTGATTTAATTAATGAATAATGTAATACTTACAATATAATGAAAGTGCTACACTCTGTACTCTATTCTAATTATCTGTCTGTGTAATTTGTGTACAATTTAAGCGAATGAAGAAAACGCAACTGAAAAGCAATGAGAATAAAATTTATTTAAATATATGTTGTTGCTGGATTCAAGTCTAGGCTATGGTATGGGTTTGGTTAACATTTTTTAAATGTTTATTTTACTGTTGAAAATATGTTAATAGCGTTTAAGGTAGACACAGTAAGAAATTCGATTTCATCAAATACTATTTATATTTATTTATAGATTTGTGTAATTGAGCAGTAACCAAAAGTGTATTTCATTTAAAAGTTACTCATACGCCCTGTGGCAAATATAACAACCATTTTTGTTGGGTGTATGGAATTTGCATGTGTGAGTGTGTCGTCTCAGTGTGTGAGAGAGTGTCCGAGCAGTTGTTTAGTCTTGTTTACCTTTGTTGCGTTCATTATCAACATGTTGCCAGGTGAGAACACAATCTCAAATGCACACAAAAATAACAAATGAATTATTTAAATGGGCATTTGCTTTAAATACAAGCACAATTGCATGAATTAATACGTTGGGCCGTTACGAATTCCGGGTATGCCTGAGGAAATTGTGCAAAATACAAAGCAAAAATCGTGTAATGGAAAATCAACAAACAAACGCAGGAGGCCTTTGGCCATTTCCGAAAACACTTAAAAACGTAAATTTTCTTGTTATGTGATTTTTTGCTCTTTCGAACAATAAAGCAGTCGAGAAAATCAGATAAATACATTACATTAAATAAAAGGACTTTAACTACAATTTTCTGATTTTCCAAGTAATGAAATTCTTGTTGAGCTGTTTTGTCTGCCTTTCAAATAACAATAATGTTTCAATATGCAGCTGCAATTGCATTCCAGCATCTGTGCCTTATTGTCTATAAGCAATGAATATGGCTGAGGGGCATTTGAGGCGTTGCATGTTGAAATGCCAAAGAACACAATGGCAATTTCAATGCTCGACTAGGAAGAAACCTGTAAAAACTTGATACGAAAACTTTTGAAAACATGGAAAAATGTGAATTTTAATAACATTTGTCTTAACATTTTTTCAAGTATCTACATTCTTAGAGCAAGAGTTGTCTTATTACAAATTTATGTTAGGCAACATTCTTTTTTAGAAACAGATTTTTTTATTGACGCATATAACAGATTTTTCAATCAAGTTCGCTTTTCTTTCAAAAGGAAACAGTTTTATTTGTGCAGGGTATAAGGAACTCATAGCACAATAAGCTCTACTCACAAACGCACGCACACACATACACAGAAACTACGATGCAAGTGTCGGCCATTTTGTCGTCGTGTAGGCGCACTTATAAATGCAGCTGTTGCAAATGGCGCCTGGCAGCTTGCATCGATGTTTATGGCCCTATAAATTTTATAGTGCCACAGGTAGGTAATTTAATTTCTTATTTTTGCACTACAGTTTGCACTAACAGTATGCTCATGCAATTCAATATTATTTTCCCCAAAAATGAAATATTTTTTTAAACATAAAGCCTCTTTGTCTTAAATTAAGGCTTTTGTCCCTTTTTTGGGCGGTACATCTGCGAAATGTGTCTATTAAAACTTAATTGAATATGCCGAAGATTTGTGCAACTTCCTGTTGTTGTTTTTATGCGACTCGGCTCATTTTGTATGCGAAGGCGCAAGGCGAACGTGCAAAAGTTTTTGGTCGATTGCCAGCAGGGACTACGTGGCGTATGATGAATTTAATTTAGCGCTTGCTGCTTTATTGACGTCTATGTAAGTAAGCTTATGGGTAGTTTCAAAAGTCGGCTTATTGTCTTAAATTATACCCTGTACTCCAATGAGTACAGTAGGCTAATCGAAAAAATTACCAAATTGACACTTATATTTGAGTCAAAATATATATGATTAATATTATACCAATTCAACAAAAATGTTTGGTTTGGTTCCGATTAGTTTATAATACCCATCAACAAATTCTATATTTTGCAGCTAACTCTTGACAAGATTATGCTTGATTTTGTAATTAGATTTTCGTTTATATGCTAAGGCAATAGGTTTAATCCAGCGGTGGGCACGCAATGGCTTCGGGAGATTTCGGAGCACACTGCTGATTTAATCTAATGTTTTCGTTTGTCGTATTAAGGGACATATTTAAGGCTTTTAGGTACCTCGACCTGATAGATTTATAGCATTTAAAGAAATTTTTAAGTATTGTTTACGGCTTTAAATATAAGATACCCTTAAAAAGGTTGAGTTTCTCAAAGCATCAAAAATATCACTCAAATGTCCGCTGAAGCCTTAAAGCTCTCAATGGAATATGCCTTAAAGGCACTTTAAAGATATTGACATGGGGATGACAACAAAAGGGACGAAGTGCTGTGACATGTCCATACTGTGGCTGGTCAAAAGCAGCCAGACAGAGGGACTGACATCGTAAAAACAGGACGCACATTATTTTTTTTTCAAAAGGTAGTCAAAGTTTCTGATAACTGACAAACACTGAGAGAGAGAGAGGAGAAAGGGAAGAGTGAAGTATGCATTTTCTTTCTTTTTCCCACTGGACAGCAAAATAATTTGCGTTTATATTAAATTTCTTTCATTTTTTCTTGCTTACGATTGAAAAATTGCGTGATTTGTGAATATATTTATTCAAATGTGGTCTGTGGTCTTGCTCTCTGTCTTTATCACTCTCACTCTCACTCTCTCCCTCTGCCATTTGCTTTGTCTCTTATCCACATTGATTTTCAGATATTGGCATGTGTATATTTAGAGTTTTCTTTGCTGATTGGGCAATGGAAATAATATTATTCTGTTTTTCAAATTATTTGGCCAAGAATATAAAGCTATTCAGGTAAAAAACGTATCAGAATTTATAAAAAGAAGCTGAAATTTAATAAATTGTTAGCCAATTTTGACTAAAATATATATTACTTATTTTTCACTCTGAAAAAATCTAAAACTATCCTGCTCTTTTAAATGTGTAAAAATTAGAATATTATTATGTTATTACATTATTAATTGCAATTAACTAGTTGAAGTATTTGGTATTATATTGTGTCAAAAAGAGTTTTTATTTAAAGTTGTGGCATTTAAATTATAAAATATTTCAAACTTTTATTTAAATTTAAATAAAACTTTTATGTGTGAATAAATAAAGCTAAAGCACACTTTTGGGCGTTGCAAATGGCAAATAGGACAAGCTGTTGTCACACACACACACATGCACACAAATACGTACACAGTCACACGCACATCCTCTCACACACACACACACGCATGCTGATACTGTTAATTGTCTGACACGCTGTGCGCTTCGTTGTTTTTGTCGTCGTCTTTGTTTGCTGTACAATTTTCCTGTTTTGTAATTAAGTCGAGCGCACTAATCAAAGCACATTCCATAATTAGGTTTTACGCTGTGCTCAACTGATGCCCCTCTAGGCTCTCCAACTGTCCATAGTTTCAACTACAATTTCCCCATTTATTTTTTATACCCTGGGGGTAAGTTAAGTTTTTTCAAAAGTAAGTCAGGGAAAAGGAAGCATCTCCGACCCCATAAAGTATATATTCTTGATCAACATCAACAGCCGAGTCGATATCAGAGATGGTAAGAGAGATGGTAAGAGGACCACCAAATTTGAACCTATTACGTCAGGCAGAACAAGTTTATGTTAAAATTTTGTCACGCCCACTGTAGAGGGCGTAATTCATCAAAAACTTACATCACCTTTAATTAAGGGCTTTAAGTTAAAATTTTAAATGTTTTTTGCACCAACGTGTTTACAAACATGCTCAGAATCGAATCACCAAGTTTCATTACGATTAGGCCAAAAATAGTGAAGATATTAACAATTTTCTCTAACGTATTCGGATTGCAATTCTATAAATAGAATAGAATTAAAGGTAAATTAATTCATTTTACATTTATTCCGCCAGAATGTCCATCGAGAATGTATATGGAGTTTGCCAGCATATGTCAAAGTGGGGGAGTGGCGGAAGTGATAGATGCTCGGCAAACAGAACGGGAGATCGAGGTTCGAATCTCGGTCCTGTCGATGCAAATGATTTTGAATTATTTTATATTTTAAGGGGTCGTGGGTTCGATTCCTGGTTTTATAAAATTTTTTTTTTTTACTTTTAATAAATTTATCTGCCACAAAAACGATAGGTCGATATTTAAGGATAAGTACATATATGAATTACATGGGCATCAAATCTTCGGAGTGCCGGGGACTAGGCCCAGGGTACATTACTGTCGAGTGCACTCGACTGATCCGCTTGTTTTTACTTATTTACCCAAATGCAACGAAAAAGTTGTTGAATTTTTGCCACAATTGATTTTTGCTGTCGTGCGGTTCGGATAAAGTAAAGTTCAAGGGTCAGCACATTCATTAGGAATGCAAGAGCCTTAATGCTAACACGTCACCATTGACAAGTCTCCGTCATATATAGTAATAGCAGGACATTCAATGTCCATTTTCATATTTTCCCTAATGGCAAGGACACAAAAAATACACAGTGATTAAAGTTAATCCGATTGCACTTTCATTCATTGAGTTTATTTGTATTGCTAATGTAAAAGTTTGACCTACTCAAGTCATTTGCATTCGATCGATTCCTTATTTATCCCACACTCTGTCTGAGCAAACAGATCCATTTACTGTCCCTCATCAAAGGTCAAAGTAAACTTGAGCTTTTTATAAATTCAAGACCAAGTTGCACGTTAATACTTGTGAAAGGCTCTCACGCTTGCCAGCGAGTCCTTCCCAAGTTTCAAATCCAAGAACGTAAACATGTTTTGATTTCGATAAGTCCATGTTTTATGCATAACAAAAAACATTTTCATATTGACAAGGGGATTTGATGGTTGAAAGTGTCCATTGTTTGGGGAAATTTATGCAAAATCCATTTGTGACTTCAATTAGTTAATTTTTGTTTGTTTGCCAAAGTTGGCGAAACTTATATAGCAAATCTTAGGGGATTTACACATTTTAAATTAGTTCCTAAGGCGCTAGGTCAACAGTTTGAATATTTTCTGAGTTACCAGTTTATAATTTATGCAAATGTCTAAGGTCTCCCTTAAGTAGGTGTTTGTGTGTGTTGTCATTCTGCCTGCAAAAGTATTGTACATAATTTATGCATTCATTATAAATTGCAATAGGAGCTTAACAAAAACATAATTCACTATTATAAATATAAACGAAAATTTCTGTAAGTAATCCTTAAATATATTCTGTTGTTTACGCTGAAGATTTCTGCTGAACTTTAACAAGAAATGCTCGAGTCGGAAAGACGCAAAGCTTATTACGTATACGCCCCATATTGTCAGACGGAAATTGCACAAGTCAGCAAACAAAATGCACCGCTCAGTCACATGTGTGTGTGTGTTCTGTTTGTAAGTGTGTTTGTGTTGTTTTGTTGTTTCTGTGCGTTTAGATTTCTTGCCTTTCGATACTCTCTTAGACTCAGCCGGAAAGAAACGTTGTCAATATCCTGCTTATCTGAAATTAACTAGTTGGCAAGGGATTCCAATCGAAGGGAACTTCTAGTTGCATTGTCAAATTCAATTTAAATCCACCACTGACAGCATGGGAAATTGAGGTTGAAGTGCAGGCGGCAATTGCATTAAATGTACGAGTACGAGTACTTCAAGTATCATTGAAATTGACGATGTCAAGTGCTAAAAAAAAGAAAAAAAATAAAAAGACATGGAAATCAATAAAACCAATTAAATCTATAACTTGTGGTGTGCTTACCCAATAAATAATAGATGGAAAATATTAATACTTAGGTGTTCTTGGGTACCTCTTTAAGTAAAATACAGTTTGGTATTTCAAACTCTTTACTGATCATATAATTAAAATTCTAGTTTGATTAATTTTACAACTTTTTAATTAAAGAATTTTAAAGAAACGTACTTTCCATTTCCTCTATATTTGAGGTTACTTTGAGAACACTCCAAGTTATAAGTGTATTGAAATACTTAGAAATTAAAATTGCAATCAGTAAATAAGTATAGTGACTTATTTTAAGTTGATATTATTTTCTTCTTTTTATTGGCTTCATAAAATGCTGAATCAATTTTATATTGATTGATTAATCGATTAAGTGGCAAGAGGCAGACCATGAGTAAGTACGTGAAAAGTGTCACTTGATTAGAAGCTACTTAAAGAAACACCATATCAAATATTAAGCATACGCCACGTTTGACATATCAACAAATGTCTGAGTGTCAACTTGTACAGATGTTTGCGTGTGTGCGTCTTTTTCATTGAGTAAAGTGAGCTTGTTTATATATTTGAGTGTGTGTGTGTGTGTAATATGCCGGCACTCGTGCTAAAAACCAAAACAGAGCAACAGACTGTCAACACTCTCAGTTCCATTACTCTCATTGGCTCTCACACTCTCTCGCTGTGCTCGCTCAGCAACATTTTGCGGCAAGGTCGGCAACATTTTGCTGTGCTTGTTGCTCTGTTCTAGGCGGTTTCATAAAGAGAGCACTCATTGTGCTTTGTTTGTATTGGTGCAGCGCATTTTGCACTCAGCGAAAAAGGAGAAAGTTGTGTGAAATTTATTATATTTTTTTTGCTGTTTATTTTATTTTTCGAATTTATAATATTACAATTGTTTTCGTTGTAGTCAATTTGTAGGTTTTAAATTTTGTATGATATTGCTTACATTTTTAAATTTTTTGTTTTATTAAGAGTCTTTTTTCTTATTAATTGTTATTTAAAATCGCTGTAGTAAATGTTGTACTACATGCTTAACTCTTTAACTTTTTCTTGTAATTTATGTCTTAAATTTTAAATTAAAAATATACCATTTTAATTTTAAGGGTATTATTTTTTTTGGCCACATCTTTAAATAAAAAATAAAAACTTTTTTATCGAACTTTAGGTTTTGATCCTATGTACTTATTTTTAAATTTAGATAATAATAATTATATCTAAAATCAAAATTGAAAATTTTAATTATACAGGGGTGCCACAGAAATCGCTTTCGCTTGAATTTCACTTAAATTTCAGAAAAATTTCTGTGGCACTCCTTTATAATAAATCATGAAAAATAGTATTATTTTTCTCAGTGCATCACCATAAAAAATTCATAAAAGAGCCGCATGACTTCGGCAAGCATGCGATAGACGCTCGTTAGTCACTCGGCTTGCGTGCATGTGTGCATGTGTGTGTGTGTATGTGAGCTGGTGTAAACACCCGACAACTCTGCCTGCTCTATTTGACAGCCTCAGCCTGTTGGACGTCGGTCGCTCTGTTCTGATTAGAATGAGCGCTCCGTTCAGTTCTGATTAGACCGTGCGGGCGTGCGGTTCGCAGCTGTTTTTCCCGTTGATCACATTTCCTATTTTCATTGCGATACGTTTTCAATTTGGCGCGTTTCGCGCTGCGCGCGTGTTTGTGTTCGAGGTGTGTGATTGTGTGAGTGTCTGTGAATTTATTTAACAGCGCGCGCTATTCAGCATAATATATAAAAATACGTATATACGTATATAAATATTGATACAAATAATTAAGCTATATATTCAAAATACTCATGTGAAAATTGTTTTAATTGCCAACTACAACAACAGCAACGATACCAACAACAACAACAACATCAAAAACTGTGTAGCAACAGGAGCCTACAATAATTAAGGTAGTGTATCTGTAATTCACACAATGAGATATTTTAATTAACGCAAAGCAAATAGCAAAACAACAAACAAAATGTGAGCAACCGGCAAAATGAGCGCACATTATTTACAGCCTCTCCCACCCAGCTAATTGTTAGGTTCAATAGCAACTAACACCAACTTAAGCTATAAATAAAATACAAAACAAAAAACCTAAAACCATAACAAAACCAATTGCTAAAATCGACAAAAAAAAATCAAATATTGTAAAAAGGCCTTTGGCGAATGCGATAAGCGCTAATCGACTTTGATTTCTGATTTCTATAATTAATTTTATGAACTTGGGCAAACTGATCTTTTACTTAATTCAATTTTATTTTGTCTTTTTCTTAATTATCTTATATACTAAGAGAGCAGCTAATGAATTCGACGAATTCTGCAAATTGCTATATTCGATAAAAATATAGTCAATAAATAAATAAAAAAAATAAAAATGATATTGCTCTCGAATTGTCAGCTGTTGGCGACACATTGCGTCAGTTTCGTGTTGCTTCTGTTTTCAATACTCTCACAGAGGGCATTAAGACTTTGTCTAGAATTTGGCAATGCATTGAAAAAAGTCACTTTTTTCCAAAAAGTAATTTACATATTGTGTCAGTATTTCAAATTTATCTCTTTACATTTATAAAACGAAACATTTGTTTTGTCTATTAAAAATTACAGGAAACTCATATCTGATCAAAATTCCAATACTCATTAAATAGCTCTAATTTTTAAGAGCATTTAATATTCGCCAATTTGAAGATATTTTTTTCCGATTTTTTTTTTAAATTTTTTTTTGCAATTTTGACGGCCGGACGCGACGCTGTGCTGTGTGTGCGTTTGTGTGTGTGTGTTTGTGATGAAAGAAATGATACAAAAAGCGGCACAAATAAATTTAGTTAGCGACTACAGATATATGCCGGGTATATGCATAACTATTTGAAGCAATTGTGGGTGGCATTGACTTTGCCATTATTATTATTATTATTTTTATTTTTTTTATTATCATCAATTTTCAACTCAATAACTTGTAGTAAGTTTTTTATTTTAATAATTTTCAAAGGTCAAAAGATTTTTTAAGTTTGTTTGAGACCTCAATATTTAATTCAATTTGATTGTAAATGGAATAGAATCTGTTGAAAATTTCTTCATTCCCTTAGCTCAGGTATAAAAATAATCATTTACTTAGTGGCGAAATCATTTGCCAAATGTTGTCTTTAAATAAATCAAGTTATAAAAATGCTCGCGCTGATTTTGTTTTGGCTCATGGCTCAGCGTTAATAAATAACCGCCTACACTTGGTGTTTTTTTTTTTTTTATATATTTAACAGTTTATTTTTTATCTTTATGGCAAGCTAACGTTAAATTTCTATGAGAACGCTTTCATATACATATATGAGTATATATGTATATATATATATATATAATAAAAATCAACGCAACTCGGGAAATTACTAAGTATGTTTATCTGATTACCGAATGACTGCACGTTTCATAGTTCAAATTATTATTATTTTTTTTTTTTTTGGTTTGGTCTATTATCAAAGTCAAAGTCTCCCGCTGCCGATAGCGTCGATAAAATAGTTTATTGAAGAACCAATAAGCTCAACGAGACAAATTATATTTCACTTTTAAGTTTAAATAATCATTTTTCGAATAGCACATTTAAAAAAAAGAAGCAAAAAAACGTATCACTCTTGGTTGATTGTGCTGTCGAAAATTTAATTAAGTGATACCTATATACCTCATATACTCATAACTGGTATTTTAGGCGCACTCTTTAATATGAGTCACTACAATTTTTTGTATAATTTGTTATAAATTTTACTATATAACCAACTAAGTATTAGGATGATTCACGTCATAATGAAACTGTAACAAAATGCTTCTTATCAGTTTCTCTATGATTGTTATTCACTTTGAGTTCGTTTCGAAAATATGAGAAATATATTTTACATAGTCTTTTACATAGTTATCTTAGTATGATAGTACATTAATGTGCACTTACATTATGATTTCATCAGTAGATCAACATCATAAATGGAATCATATGATAGGATCTTATAGCCCTGCATGAGTTCCATTTCCATATTACTGTCAGCTCTTTCACAAGTAATGAATATAAACGAACTGAATATAAATAACTTTGCTTTTCATAAATGACACAATTCCCTATATAAATACATATATACAAAACTTATGAGATAATAATCCGCAGATTTCCAAGTACAGAACATGTGACATAGGTATTTGAGACTTTGTACAAGTGATTTTCAATTTGATTTGAGTTTTTGGTTAATGTAGTGCAACAACCAACAACATACTAATAATTTGATTTGGCACTAGTAAACATAGAAAAAGTTATAAGCATTTTTCTGAAGACTGATAAACGGAATTTTTATTTATATCTTTATTTCTTAACTTTTTTTTTATATATTTTTGTATCCCCACAAATTGATTGTACTATGAATGCTCATGAAAGCTTTTCTAAAAATATTTGAAACTCGGACAACATAAATTAAAAGTGTTATTAATTATATTTTTTGAATTCTCTTTGGTTTCGAAGCGACTTGACTTTGTCAAGTTTAAATTTTTGTTGTTTCGGCGAATAATATTTGAATGTTCGGGTAGTCTCTGTTTTATTTGTGCGTATGTAGTTCGGTTTGTTAAGCAAATTGCATTGTTGTTGTTCACAGCTTCTTAAATTCACAAGACACCCCACACGATGTATTCTATATAGCACATATAGACGAGGCAAAGCGCTTTATATTTATTTCTCGTTTGAATTTAATTAAATTTGCACATTTGTGTAAAATTTCATATACATGTGTCGCCGCACGGGGCGTGTCTTTGTCTGATTTTGTATCTGTATCTCGTGTTTGCAGCTGTAGCTGTAGCTGTATCTGTGACAGTGACTAGCATATGTATCTGTATCTAAGTGCCCCCCATGTGTCAGCCTAGACGCCTAATCAAACAACAACAACAACAACATTGATGAGATGGTACGACGACAGCCAAAATTCAAAAACCCTAAGAGCAAAAAATATAATATATAATATAATAAACATGTGTAATGACGGCGAACGAGAATCCGCAACCACAGCAACAACAAAAAAAAAAAAACAGCAATAATACGATCAACAACAACAAAGACAAGTTTAGCAAATAAAATAGAATAGAATAAAATAAAATACACTGCTCGGGGGTTATTGAAAAAGTCCCACTAAATTATTTTTATGTGACCGCCAATTGCCAAAAAAATGAGAATCGTTGCAATTTGCATGAGTTATATCTAATACCCTTACCATGATAAATATATACAAGACTTAATGAAGAGAATTCACTTGAACTGTTTAGCAATTAGACTACAAACAAAAAGAGCAGAGAAAGAAATGAAAAATATTTAAAAATTATTTGCTGAATTTCCCTAATTTGTTGAATTGTGATGCAATATACATATGTATGTATGTGGGCGCACTAAAAACGCAAGAAACATAATCGTTTTTTTAATTGTTTTTAATTAAGCGTAATTATAGGACTAATTTGCTTTATAGTTTTCACAATTACACAGGGAGAAAATGTCGAATAGATCATTTTGTATTGTCACTATTACAAATAATAAACATTAGATAAATTGTACAATGTGAAACTGTTGCAATCGAAAAGTATCTTTACAACAGTTTGAATACAATTGAAACTTAAAGGGAACAAAGTGTTATCTGTAAATATTGACACGTCTGTGTGCTGATATATTTTTTTTTGCTTAGCTAAAAATAAATGTTATGCCAAAGCATTTGTATTGTGTGTGTGTTTCCAGTAAAACTCATTTGGAATATTACATGTCTAATAATATGTGACAACAAATAGTGTAAATAAGATAAATACACGTCATTTCTGGTGTACAAAGCGAGCTCTTATATAAGAAAAAAAGAGAGCATGGATATTTATATGATAAACAGATATTTATGATCTGTTAATTAAATGACTTATTTAAATTTTGTTATTAGGGTTTTAATCTGGTGTGACGGTTTTAGTCTTCTAAATTAAATTAAATTTTATAATTAATTATTAAAATTAAAATAAAACTTTTCTTAAAAGATAAATTATTTATAAATTTAGACATTTATTTCAATCGAGTTTAGGAAATAATAACCAATTTCAACAGGGTATCTTACTGTTGAGCTGTGACAATTAGAAGCTTCTATGAAAATGTTGTGCTAATTAATTTCAACAAATCGCCCAACTGTCTATATGCTTTGCTCCCTATGTTACTGTTGTTGTTGTCAATCGTCAGAGATTTGTTTTAGCACTTTTTCACACTTGCAATGCGTTAAACTGTCAAAAATAGCTTACAACATTTATCACAGTTTGGTAGAATTGATTTATTTGCTCATAATATTTGTGCCCATAATTCAAAGATTGCCAGCACCCAAACTAAAAAAGTTGCAAAACTGAATGCAAGTTGACATCGTCATCAACATCATCATCGTCATAGTCATCATCGCCATCATCATCATTGGCAAATCGCACGCAATTTGCACAAATCTTTGGGCTGTTTGGTTAGTTCACTGGTCATTGGTCCATTGGGTGACTGGTTGACTGACGACGACCAAATGGGCGAGAAATTTCAATTTATGGCAAATCATGTTTGTCTCGCACATTGCACAAATCCGTATTTAAAATAAAGAAATTAAAATGAATTTAATTAAATGCGCTGGAAAATTACAAACGAATGGGCATTTGGAATTTGGCTTTTGAGGGCCTTTTCATTTCTTTCACTTGGGATTATGTTTATTTCTTTTGTTAATTACCTTTTTGGTGCTGTTGCTCGACTTTGGTTTGGTTTTTATTAGCCTGCAATTATTTTTAGACTTTTGATGCCGGTCGTTTTATGAACGGGGGCAGCTAATAAAATCGCTTAGCACATGTTTGAAAACATTTTCTCAGCGCCATAAATATACAATTTACAATGTACGGAATGCCAACACTCAAATTGCAGCTGTAGCTTTGCCAGGAGTCAAGGTCGTCCCCGGAAATGGATGACCTTAACAAGGGATATACATTTGGGCAAGAAGCAAATACATGTAGAGCACAAATAAAAATAAGACAAGGTTGAGAAACAACTTTATTCTCAACTAGCTTAAGCAGAGTCATACCAAATAATGGCTCTTTATCTTAATGATTAAGTTTGTTTCTCTGTGATAACATTAAGAAAGCAATTTGATTGAATTGTGTTTCAACTAAATGCAATTTATCTTACTAACTAAATTAAAGCAAAGCGAAAGTCACGCTTCTGGCGTTAATTTCTCTTGCTCATATGCGCCCAATTTCAATTTCAGACTCTGCCTCTGGCTTTCGGCACAAGAGCTACGATTACGTGCCGTGGTGGCAATACTGCAACGAAGGCCAAACCACAGAACCACAATCCGCAATCCACCGTGGCCATGGCCATGCCCAAGCCCAAGCCCATTCTAAAAGGTGGTTACACTAATGCGCATTTAAATAGCTTACCCTCTCTCTGCTTTTCGGACGTGTGTGTGTTGCCTGAGTTCTCCTAATGAATCAGCATTCATGGGCACGGAGCTGTAAGCCCCAAAAAAGAAAAGAATAAATATAGAAAAAACTGCAACCACAAAAACTAAAAGCAAACCAGCCCGCAACCATTAACGCCCATGTCCACATATTGCACTGATTTTGGTTTTGGAAACAAAAACAACAGCAACAAATTAGCTGGCCATTCACCATGCTGTGTTGCCTGTGAGGTAGCTAGGCGTACGCTGCGTATACGCAATGCCTTGGCAAACTCTTGAAACTGGCAACTTTCGTTTGCTGGCTGCTTGAAAATTCGTGTAAAAGTTCGAGCTCGACTTTGAGTATTGCACTTAATTAAATTGCATGAAAAATTCATTAAATCGTGATATGCTTTTAGGGCCACAAAGTTATTCGGCTGTCAATTAAAAAAGTTATCGGAGGCCCATCTTTACTTTTAATTCTGACTTTTGTCTTGCGCCTGGTATCTTCAATAGCAAGTTAATTAAATTTTTCTTCTTGTTTACTAGACAAACTTTCTGGATACGGCGTGAGTCCAACTGGGAGCTGCCTTACATTTCCATTGGCAACTACTTAAAGTTTTCTTAGCCGTAGGACTAAGCTTTTGGGTTTTCCAGCACAACATAGAAAACAATTGACCATTTTAATTAAGTTGTCAGACCTCTTAAGCTAAATCTCTTGACAATAAGCATTTTCCGGCAGGCATTCAAGTTAGGTATTTACATTTCATAATGATTTCACTTCTGTTATGGTAAGTATAAAAGATATAAATGTTTATCAGAATTAGATTTATCATTTGTTGCGCCTTGAACATTACATACACATGGAAAAAGTACCTCAAGATAATATTTATTACCAATTTCAGTGCATCATCTATCATTATCCGTTGATCAACTGTTAACAGTGCATACTAATGCTAATATCATCGACTGCAATCAATAACAGCGGAGTATAAACCAATATCTTTAACATGACATAGATATGTCCTACCACCAATGTTAATAACAGAAGTCACTTTCCTGTCAGACTGTGCCATAAATTTAATTACAAACAGATATCTGATAGCACATTCAAAAATGTTGTAAATTTTACTTAACCATTTGGGCTGTCAACTACTTGCAATAAAGCAAATGTTTGAGCCATTTGCGTGTGTGCTTCAATTGAAATATGACAGGTTCGTATGCAGGAAACCCCCGAGAGCGATAAAAACTGTAATATCTTACAGCGCATGTAGTAGCAGAGGCAATAAACACGGGCGTAATCATTAATCATGAGCGATCAAAGTCAAAGATACAGTAAGAGAAACGCTGAGACACATTGCAAGTTATACTCAAGTACACACACACACACATACAGTTCACACACGCACCAACACACTGACATACTGGCACACTCAATCATGTGTGTACGAGTGTTTAGGGAACATGCCTCGGGTCGTTGGCTGGGGTCTGCTTTAATCAATTTCCAACAACAAACACTTGGAAAACGACGCGCTGAGCTAAAAGAATGCAAGGTTATTAAAGCAAATATATATGTATGTACATATGTATGTATATTTTGAATGGATTGTATAAAATGTTTATTGAAGGAAATGCTTTGCGTAGCAATGAGAAAGTGTGTGCGAGTGCAAAAGAAAAATGAATACCAAGATAGATGCATATAATCGTGTGTGAGTGTATGACAAATGAGTGCGGCAAGAAAACAAACGACTTCACATTTTGGTGACTTTAAGGGCTAAAGAATGTGTGGGGCATATATAGAGCATATGTATCTGGAACTTTACAATTGCAATAACAGTGAACAATTTATGACTTGCCATTTAACAAGCTTCTATTTGCTGTGCGCCAGCGCCTAATGATAATGTCGATAATAACTTGGATGCAAATTAATGATAATTGACAAACGTTTCGCTTTTCGCCTATTTTTTTTATTTCCCCTTTTTTTTTCTACTTAACTCTATCAGTACATTGCCATCAAGCATATGCGCGACGTATACGTAATATGAATTGAAGATTACGTATACGCTATGCTATTGGCGTCATTAATATGACCCGCAAATATTAAAGTTCAAGTTCTAGGCAATTGCATATGATAACTGAACGAATCACTTTTAAACGGAATGGAATTTAAATGAAAATTTAAAAAAAAAAATTAATTGATGTGCGAATTTCTTAGTTTTAGCTGAAAGTAGTCAAAATATTAATCACCAAGTACTTTGAAATTGAAACCGCCAGCTGCATTTGCTGGCCATTAAAGTAATTTGTTTTTATTTCACTCCAGATGCATCAGCTTGAGTAAACTACATAGGTAAATGCATCTGAACTACCGGCGATTTTGCGGTGTAAACAAAAAAATATACTTTTGTATATGTGTAGATATATAAATAAGAGAAAAAAAATACATGCGCCAGCGAGCAAAGCCAGGCAAAACAAAAGAGAACAAAACAGAGAAAGAGATGGAAAAACAATGCCTGCTTGTATATACGAGAATTTGTATATTTATTTATGAGTAGTTTTTCAAAAGTTGTTTTTTTGTTGCTGTTGTTATGAGTGCGGGTCAAACGCGTGGCCGCCTTTTGCTCGCTTGCTGCTTAAAAATGCGAAAATCTACAAGTGGTTGGCGAACAAAGCAACAACAACAAAAGGCAACAAAAGCAAAACTCAAGTGAAAATACCACTGAAACGGCTTTGAATTATGGTACAAGTATGCTCTGATTATAGGACAAATATCAAAAGGCTCTTTAGCTTTAATAAAGATGAGAATAAGGTGTCATATAATGTATGAACTGCAAATATAACAATTAAACTTAAATACAAAATTTAAATTATTTATTTGTAACAAGAAAAGCATAAATTAAATTAATTAATGTGCATAAAGTCTTCGTTTGAATCAAGTTTTTCAATTGCGTTATTGTTTTTCTTTTTGTTGAACATGCACAAAACTCGCTACATTAGCGTTTTAATGAATTGCACTCAAATAACGTATACGACTCGTTGCACACATTCATGTGAGGTGCTAAACTGTTTGAGGCCAGTGGCGTCAATTTATATTATTATTTGTTATTAAGCACGCAAAAGTTAGGCGCAAGCAATCAGCACATTTCAATGCATAAATATTAAGTTATTAATGAGCTGTTTCTATTCATTTCATTTATTAGTTTCTCTTTTATTGTAACAGACACAATTCTTTGGAATGTAACTTAAAGATGCAACAAAGGAAACCTGTTTGAAGATTATTAATTGAATTAAATTATTATATTTTGTGCACACTAAGGAAGGGATTAAAGGCACAGATGCAAACCTATAATTATATTTTGAACAATTTACACAGTTTAATGTCTGCTTTGAAAATACACCAAGCTTGAAAAGATAAATTATTAACTGATCTAATTTTAGAAACATTAATTTTATAAATTTTACTGTTTTCTTTCATTAACTAGGCTGTAAGCAGATTTATTTCGGCACAATGCTTATGTCCTTTTGCCAAAAGAACACTCAAATCACGTTTTAAAAGAACAACTGAAAGCAGAGACGTAGTAAATACGTGTCGTATTTATTTACCGTCAAAATCCTTGCGAGCTTTTGTTGAGCAAGTAGAATTTTAATTTAAAAAATTTCTTACATTTTTTGCAACCTTTGAAATGTTGACGCCATAAAAAGAAGAAAATAGAGAATGTGTAAGACTTTCAGCTCAAGCAATCTTCAGTTGCAGAAATTTGTCGCATATCCTTTGACAGCATAGAAATGTCTTTTGTGTACTTCGTGTGCTCTCTTACCCCTTTGCCTCCCTTCCTCTCCTTCTATGCAAGAGCGCTTCTGCGTTAAACTGAAACTTTTCTAATTGAGGCAAGGAGATTGTCAAGTGTTGCTCCCAGTACACACATACATATATAATACAACTGTGTGATTTATTTATGCTTGCGAATGTATGTGTGAGTGTTTATTTTACAGTTAATTTAAACTAACGGACGTAACAAGGCGACAGTTGAAACTTTGCACAGATTTCACTCTCTTTAATTTTGGTACTCGATGGCACAGTTTTTGTGTGTTGCCTTTGGAAATTGTTACAATTTGACAATATTTTGTATAAGAGTTCCTCTTGGATTTAAACAACTTTTTGCTTCTGAAAAGGCAGATGTAAGTCAGGAACATTTTAAATATACTAAAACAAACATCTAAATTGGAAGACAGAATGGAATGTTGTCATACTCAACTTTCAAATATTATCTATTCTTTTTTAAATTAAATTTTTTATGTTATCTTTACGTTATTCAATTTTTTTTCTGTAAATAAAGTAAGGTTTCGTCCTATGAGTTGACATATGTAAACCGAATATAATTCAATTTGGGTTGCACCTATTTGTACACTTAGTTGCACGTGATTTTACCTGAAGGAACTCAATTTTCATGCTTTCTCTCTTGCATCTCGCTCAATTTCCTTTTCAGGTGACAAGTGGAGGCAACAAGTGAAGCGTTTCGCCTGCATTGGGCAGGTAATCTTATCGTGCAGCTGGCGGCTGTGAGCTTTCCCTTTTGGGTTGTCTCGCTATCCTCTTTTTGCCATGGTAAACTACAATGCGAAAATTGTGAAAACGGAAAATGGCACGAACGCGTCCATTATTGTAACAGACAGCGGAAATGCAACGCAACCTATGAAGACAACGACAGAAATGACGACCATGGCGACGGCTTTGTCGACATCCCTGGGCGACTTGAGCGACCAGGAAAATGGCACAACGGGTAAGTGTGAAAAGCTGTTTTCCCTTTACATCTCTAGTGTCTCTTCAATTTAATCCTCGATAAGTCAAGCAAAAGGCGAAGCAAAAAGCTACTGCTTTTCAAATCAAATTAGTTTCATAAAGGATTCCTACTCAATTTTTGCAATATTTGCGAGTTGATACTTTAACCAAGTTGTGCGCAAATATACCCTATAGTTGCAGGTTCTAAAGGGTTTTCCCTTGAATTAAATGAATAACATGGCTTGCAGAATAGTTGAGTTAAATTTTAAATAATTAATATTTATTATTATTTTAAATATGTTATTAATTTTATTTTATTTATATCCCAAAATAATTTGTTTTGAATTAACTGTCATTCGAATGATAAAATGTTTACATATTTATATTGCCAAGCACCGGTGAAATTCTTATAGTTTTCTGAGCTATCAACCCTATCCACCATAATTTTTCCATCAGTTAGTTACCCTGTGTCCTTGGCTTACGCATTGTCCGCAGGTTTCCATCCCAACTACTTTGGGCTGATGTAATCCCAGTGCGACTTTATTTCGGCTTGTCACGATAACATCCGACCACGCCCCTTTTGAACTGCCCACGCCTATTTATTTTGCGCAGTTTCTTTGACAGTGCTTCGTAAATTAATTAAATTCGCTAGAGTTAAAATAATTATAATGCTAGTTATGTTTTGATCTACCTACGCTGGCTGCGACCAAACAGCGACATTAATATTAAACATAATTAAAAGAGTTGCTTTTGAGTTCTACTTTGATTTTCCATTAACTATTTAATTGAAAATTAATTGCAAATGAATTTAATTATATTTCTTTCTATTAAACTACAAATATGTATATGTATTGTATATATTAAATGTTTTAAACAAGAAAATAAATAATTGTTGAGTTAAAATTTAGTGTCAGTTCTTTGGGCAACCTGTTGAGCTGGCAATTCCTTCCATTATTGATTGAAGCGTGAGGGCAAAAGCGAAAATTTTATGAATGAACAGGCGACACAGACTTCGGGACTTTGCAGCGGCTTGTTTATTGATTGAAAATTCGTTGGCTTTAAATAGTCGACCCAAAAAATAAAACACGACCTTAGCGAATAATTTGTGTGGGTGTCAGAGTGTGTGTGTGATGTTCATGACACTTTTTAAGGAGCTCGTTAAACCACATAAAAAAGTTGTTGAATAAGCCAGAAAGTGTATTGACATCATTTGGCATCTCGTTAATTGCTTCAATTGATTTCGGAAAAAAATAAATTAAAAAGAGAAAAATTCCAAACAAAAGTTTTTGGGTTGCAATTGACAAATTCCAAAAGAGTAATATTAAAATAAAATAAGCAGTAAACATTTTAATTTGAACAAAGGAAATAGTGCTTTGGGCCAATTACAAGCGAAGCATCCACCCATAAAAATGTAAAAATGCCCAACAATGCGACAAGTCAACAAATTGATGTCTGAACAAGGCAACGGTCAATTGGGTATTATGGAAAATAAACAAATACCCAAGAGCATAGTTATTGATTAACATTTTTGGACCATAAACAATGAACCCAAAATAACAAATCTTTGTGTCTCTAGACTAAAGGATTTTCTGTATATAATCTGTGAGATGTTTTATTTATTATTTTGATTATTTACGCTCTCCTTTATCTGTTCCATATAATAGGAGATAGCAATATAAATAGAATATAGCGAAAGACCTATAAAAATATAATTAAACTATAATTAGTGTATATATATAAATTAATTTAACTTACAACAGGAAAATGCCACAACTAGCCAATATGAAATGCACGCAAATATATTTATATTCGCAATACCGTTGATATGTTTTACGCAAGTAATAATGCTATACACTAATATACAAAATTCTTGTACTGTGGAAAGGAAAACGTAAATAAGCACAGAATAAGACTTTTTCTGAAATTAAATAAACTGTAATTGGCTCAGAATGTTGCAATGCGTTTGATTGATTTACCGTCAAAGTGCCGACTATTAAAATTATTGAGGCTACTAGCATTAGAGATTCAGATGTAAACAGAAATGCCGTGTGCTTAGCCTGATTAACAGGTATACTGTTAATTTCTAAAATCGTTAATAGATTCCATATGTTGCACCCAGACCATAATATGCCAACAATTCCAATGATTACGCTTCCAATTTTTAAGGACAGGCAACAACAGCATTTTTTGACCAGACACATATCACCTTAATTTTGAAATTTTAAATTTAAATAGAGAATTTTGATACAAATGTGAATGAAAATACTAAGGGAACCAATAATTGAGAATAAAGTTAATATTGTCATATTTCTTATCTACATATTAGGAGCATCCACAGGCATGTCAACGTGTTGATAACCAAATTTCACAGTCATTGCCCCTGTTGCCTATTACCCACTCCCTTTCTCTGTGTATTGAGGGTGTTAATATTGTTGACTCAATTTTCATTTTAATTCCATTAGCATCTTGATGAGGAACTCAAAGTTGCGCCACATGCCACACGCACACACACACATAATGCTAATGAGGCTATAATATAAATTGCTTAAATTGAGAATAATGCAAAAAGTTAATATTTAAGCTGACGGCACAATAACAACCAGCACCAAACCCACCGCCAGCCATATGGGAAACGTTGCGCATACGCCGCGTATCCGCATAGGATTCGTGCTGCTTTTAACAGCAAATTGCTTAAATTGCATATCAACAGCTGAGCAAGCAATAAAACATTTAGTCTTCCTGTATTTGGACGAGAGTGTGGGTTTTGCGTCAAGTATATAAATTATGTATACGCCATGTAAAAGACAAGGGAAGAAATTTGCAGACATAATAAAATATGTATAATATGCTATCTCAACTGTCCGTGCTGTCATTACGAGTGTAAACAAACATAGTCTGAGCAAAAATGAGTAGATTTATTATGTGTGCTTTCACATAAGTCGTTGATCTATAATCATCCCTGATGCATAATTTAATTTAAATTTAAATTAAGCAATTTATCTTTGGGGCCAAATCACGTTACACATTTTAAATGCACTGTTAAAAAAAACTGCTTAACTTTGTGAAACCGCAAAACTATGAAAATGCAAGGCCGTTGGAGTTACTTTTCTCTTGCCCAGCAACTTGGCCGTAAAGTTGCCTGCTTAACTTTGCTGTGCTGCGAAAAGTTCCACAAAGTCCAAGTTCTAGCCACCACTTGCAGTTTGCCTTTAGGGCTTTTGGTCGGCTTCGTTGTTACTTTTTTTATTGTTTTAATTGAAGGCAGCTGCTCGGTTGTCGCCTTTGGTGGTTTTACAAATTATGTGCGCAATCAATTGAAATAAAGTATATTATCTTTGGTTAATAGACGGCAAATCAGATAGAATAGCTAGATAGAAAAGCTATAAGTTGAATGAATTTGTAAAGATGACCTTTAAAAAAGGTTAACAGCTGTTGCTGTTCGTTTGTTAGTTAACATTTCACTTAACAGCGTAACTGAATAACAGAAAAAAAGGTACCTACTGTTTTATAGCTGCAGCTGTAAGCGACAAAGATCTCTATGCTAGTTAACAATGAAAATAACAGATGCTTATGCTTACATTTCAATAAACAGATTATCTACATAAAACCAGTAATGTTAGTTTTCAGAGACTTTTGCGCTCATTAAAAGTGTCTTACTTTTCTATTAGCCTCATTTATGTGGCATTTGAAAGACAGTCCAGTTGGCTAGCGAATTAATGTCCTATCGTAATTACTGCACGCGCACTCCATATTCCGACTTTCATGATTGATTGCAGTATCACTTTATTTGCCATCAATACTCAAACCTCAAATTGAGTAAGCAAAGTGTTGATGAGCCATTAAAAACCAGACAAAATAAAGGTGAAAAAAGGAATCCCTAGCGACAGAAAAAGAATGGCTGGCCACATATAGATATCCGTATGGATGACGCCAGTAGCTCATCTATCATCGTTCGATGGCTCCGTTGTATCCACGAATGCTTTTACAGTTTGCACTTTTTCTCTATAGACACATACGGAGAGATGCTCATACCCAACGTACAATATTTATAGCATCTTAATTGAATTTCAATTTTCAATTTCGCCTTTTAATTGAATTCAATGAAAAAGTGTCGATGAAATGGTATTCAGTGCTTTGTGCGATGCTCCCCTCTCTGTCTGTCACTCCGTTGATGCCCACATCGTTGTCGCTGTTGCTGTTATTGCTGTTTATTCAGCTGTTGCTGCCATTGGGAGCCCTATCACCAGTGAAGCCTCGACTGGCGCCAGAGATGGACCCCATTCCCCGCAGTTACCCTAACATGGGACCCACAATTGGCTTGGTCTGATTGCGCTCATCATTTTTTTCACTGGGATTGGTTTGTGATTGACTGAAAAGTTGTAAATTGATTGGTCTGTAAATATGGGTGCACCGAGATAAACAAACCATTTGCCCAGCATAATGGGTAAAGTGTTTGCAATTGAGCTCTATTTAATAATTATCAATGATTTTCCCACCATTTAAAATTAAACGAGTATCTGTATTGATTTTCAGCCGTGATTCATTTTTTACAAACAGCTGAAACTATGTATAAAAGCTTTATGAATTTATGAGTAACTCTTCAACATGCTTTTGGTTTTCATTTGAGATTATTCATTTATATTTTAAAGTGTTGGGATTATTGTGTAATATTTGTAAATGTGAAAATATTATCGCCGGTAGCACAAAACGGCGTAATAGAAATTTAAATGAATGCAAAATGCATGCGAAATAAGTATTCAATTTGTATTCTGTCTGTTTAATAGAACACAAGAAAGTCTGAATTTATTATAGGGACTTACGGAGAAACGCCTTTATATAAGAATCTGGGATATCTTTTCACAGTATTGTCATGTATGTTTTTTTTTGCTCTACACTTTTTAAAAATCGGTCAACTGGTCCTCTGTGCTCTTTAATTTATAATACGAGATAGCAATATAAATAAAATATAGCGAAATACCTATAATTACAGTATTAAATAATTGTAAATATATATGTATAAAAAAATTCAATTAATTTACCACTGGAAAATGCTACCCATAGCCAATATCCAATGCAGGCACTCCAACTATAATTTGCAATAATATTCATGTTCATTACGCAAGTAGTTATGCTGAAAGTTAATAAGTAGAGAGTTTGCACAACGGCTAAGACCACATAGATAATCACTAAAAACGACAGTTTCTAAAATAAAAGGAAGAAAGTAATTTACAAATGTCATTTTATGTACAAGCTTACCACAAACGTGGAGATTAACAGTATTATTGAGGCAAGCATCATGAGAAATTCAGCCGCAAGTTGTAATCCTGCTATTGGATCATCTATAGGTCACAGAAATTATGAACCTTTATTTCGAACTGTAAAAAACATGAATTACCTGTAAATGCATATGTAAGCTGACGCATATGTGTATCTAAGAAATGGAACAATTTGAAAACAATTTTGTTGCATAAAATGAGAAAGCATGTTACTATTTAAGATCGATATTATGAAATCAATGTTTAACCCAGAGCATAATATTCCGAATACCGCTATAAAAATGCATCCCGTTCTTAAAGACACACAAAAACAACACTTTGAAGCTGGGAACATCTTTCCAATGTTAAACATCTTTTGTATTTTAATTTAATTCAAAATTTTGATTTGATTTGAAAGAAAATGCTCAGGTAGTCAATAATTAACAGCGTCTATCAATCAATCAAATGAAGCTTAAATTATCATATTGCCATCACTTATTTTCATGTGAGGTTACTATAAGTTTATTTATTTAAAATCAGATACAATTACACATTTTGTGTGAAAATTGTCACGGGTAGAAAAAATAAGCTCAATAGAAATTCAAATGCATGAAATTTGCATGCGAAATGAGTATTTTATTTATATCTCTCGATATCGACATATATCTATAACTGTGTCTACCATATATCTGCATAAAAATCCATGACTATGGCAGCCATTGCCGAATTCCATATCCACTCAACTGCACCCTTGTTTGCATTCATGATGCATGCTCGTGAAGTGCGGGCTTATATGTACGAGATATGTCGCACTCAACGATGGAAATATCAAACAATACTGCCGGATTTGCATGACGGGTATTAGGCGACATTGCCTACGGATAGAACGAAACAAGCAATAGTGCTCTAGTGAACAATACACGACTAGCAGATACGCTTTACTCAGAGCAAATAAAATATGAAATGTATAATGCTACAACGGTATTTTTATACAAGATAACAGAATGTTAATGTCGACTGTAAGTGAGCGAGTCAACAGAAGAGAGTGCAGAAAAGAGAAACGGAACTGATGAAAGCCGTTAACAGTGCGACTGATTCTTAACACTTCACCTTAACAGCCTGTTAGAATGTTTTAACAGCACGGCTTTCAATTGACGTTTGATCTGATCTGTTAACGCATACATGCTGTTATTGCATCAATCCAACTGCAACACCCACTGATTGCTTTCTCAAGAACTAATAGCCTTTTAGCGCTTACCATGGTTACAGGGTATAAAAAGAAATATATGTCTACACAGATATAAATATGTAAATTGCTTTGCCAGTGTAAATACGGGCTGAGCTGAGGCATTGTTGAGATTTCTTTTATTACTCAAAAAAAATATGCATATTACTTACAATTTGAGGTTGACGATGATCTGAGATTCTGCTTGTTATGCTCACATTTAAATGCGTACAAGGCATGCCTTTTGATTGCGGCATCTGATTGGAACAGCTTAGGCCAAAAAAAAAAATGTATTTCTATAGATCAAGTCTTATATTGCTATTTGTATTGCAAATCGTTTTGTTGCTCGCGGCAAATTCAATTTGCATTGTCACTGATTTTTCTTATTAAATTCACATTTGTCACAAATGGCGCATCGTTTATCCTTGTGAGAGAAAAGCGTTAGGACGCAAGGCTATCGATGACAGTAGAGTGTAAATGCCATGCAGCTGCGACTCTTTCTTTCTCTCTCTCTCTCTCTCTCTCTCTCTCTCTCTCTCTCTCTCTCTCTCTCTCTAGCCACTTCTGCTCTATGTCCATCTCTGTTGTACACATTGCTGTGTTCTCTGTGCACTTACCGTTTTCATGTTCACTTTGCATATTGTGAGAGATTTAAGTTATAAACGCCTAAAAGTGGCTACCGTAATGGACTGTTATGGAAATAGCTGTTGAGTAAGTGCATCTGAGTGTGGGGCTTTCAAATTAAAATTTGCTTCAAATTTAATAAATACCAAAGACTTTAATAGAATTTCGGCACTGCAGCTTACAAGCTACCATCGATTCTCTTTAAGTTTTCATCTAAAAAATAGTTATTCAGCTATTTTGGGACACCTGTCAACTATTTGCAATTTTCTTAATAGAAAGCTCAGACGTTTTGGCTGATTGACTTCTCACACGCCCCGGCAATGAATAAAGGTAACAAATATGAAGTGACTAAAGTAAATTGGAAAAAACAGTGCGTGGCAGTGAAATGTCAACGGATGCTCACTGGGTTTTATCTTGGGTGGCCATTATTTAAACGGAGCCACGCACAGCAATAGCAAGAACAAAAGAGGCCCGTTTCCTGCCCTAAAGAAATTGCAAAATGGTCGCACATTGTACGAGAGAGAAATAAGCGAACTACGTGCGCTGAGTGTCGACAGGCTGGCACAGTGGGCAAAATAGAAGATTTTTCTGGTTAAACACAGAAAAGAACTGAAGTACATCTAATAAATATCTTGCCTTTTGTGCTTTATATAGAATGTGTTTTAAGTTTATCCTATGTAACAAGTAGTTTTGTTGGTCAGTTATTAGATTTAATTTTTTCTTACATATAAATTCATATATATTTAAAGTGATACTTATTTTTGTGTTCTTTTAAATCACATTAGAATTCTTGTGGCATTAAAAAATCATCTGATGCATAAATATATCTATTTTGTTATATACTTGTTTTTGCAACAATTACATTTATAAAGCTAACACTTCCACAGTGCGTAGCTGTGGAGTTTCCGTTTAACAATGTGATGTTAACACTTGCCATGGCCAAAAGGCTTCGACTGCACCTTGATTAATGCGATGGCATGACATCCTCTTACTCTTCACTCTCCACTCACCTACCATTAGCTGATTCTGTGTAACACCATTTTCTTTTATTGTTTCGAGCTGTTGTGTCCCCAATTTGTGGGCCACTTGGTGATTCTTGGCTTTCGGCCAGCATGCGCATTATTTATTTGGGACAAGGTGTTGATTACTTTTGTCTTAACTGTTTGAGCAGTTGATTTATTTTGTGGCCGACAGTTAAATCCTAAACGAGTTGGCTGCCAATTAAATCAGTTTGCTTAACAACATCAACAACCGGAAATGTCCTGTAATAATCTGAGAAAGAACAAAAATTCGTTTTCAAAAAGTTTTTTCATTTTGTAAATTGTTCATTTTACTTTAAATTAATATTTTCAATAAATTTAAATAGAGTGGGAAGTTTTGGTGGTAAAGACATTATTTAAAGATATTATTTTAGTTTACAAAATGTACACTGTAAAATTTGCTTTAATTTAATTTAAAAATTTGCAATAAATTTAAAGACATGATTTAAATAGAGTGGGAAGTTTTGGTGGTAAAGACATTATTTAAAGATATTATTTTAGTTTACAAAATGTACACTGTAAAATTTGCTTTAATTTAATTTAAAAATTTGCAATAAATTTAAAGACATGATTTAAATATATTATTTCAGTTAGCAAAATGCACATTGCACAATTTACTTTAATTTAATTTAAAATTTGCAATAAATTTAAATCGTGTGCGGAGTTTTGCTGGAAATCCACTGCAATATTAGCCAGGTTAAGTCGAGGCGACTCAAACGTGTTGCCAGACCATTTTGTTGGCCTTGTCATGCGGCACACGAAGCCACGTAAAGCTTGTAATACTTGCCCCGTCTTGAAGCACGTAATTTACAATGTTGCAGCAGGTGGCTGTTTGCGTGGGCAGAACAGAGCCACAGCAACAGCCCGAACCAGAGCCAGGACCTTAACCAGTACATGCACCAACAGTTACTGTTGTCCTTGAAGAAGTTTTTTCTCGCATATTGTTGCATTTTATGTTGCAGCCAGTGTTAGCCATGGCGTATGTGTAATATTAGCATTTTGCCATTTTAAAATGGCGTCTGATAAAAAAGCGTAGCATACTTTCGCGCGCACACCGTTGAAATTTATTGCAAATGATACACAAAAAAAAGAATAGAATTAGTTGACATCCATCATTATGGTTGCCTCAAATGTATATTCGAAAAAGCTGACGCGTTGTCATCCATCTTTGGCAAACGGGACACTTGCAAGTGGTGCGCAGTGCGGTTTTTATGCAACTGCTGCAAAACACATGACCACATGTGGTTGACGCTGGCTTCCGTTGGCGCACACAATTCCAGCACACGGGGCATCTGTAGGGTTCTGTATTGGATCCAGCAACGGGAACCGAATTGGACTCCAACTGTCTTCTCACCTCCTGCTGAAAAGTACGACTCTCAGATGGCACTGGAGGAACCACTTCAGTGGTGCTATTTCTAACCAGTTCAACAATCGTTGACATTTGGTAGCTGGAAGGGATCTCAGTCATGGTACCACTACTATGACATCGCAGCCTCAGATCGGTAGACGGTGTTGTTGTGGGAGAATTCAAGCTCAATCCAGAACCTGCGGGCGGAACATGAACCGTCGAAATGGCAGAGCCCACCAGATTTAAGCCATGGCCGGAGTCATCTGGGACTTTCGCGCTATTATCTATAAATTGAAAGCAGTAATAATCAACTTGCTCAACCAATCGAACTTACCATTTCGGGCAGTTATTCCAACCCTCGCCAGATTATTCTCAATGGCCTCACAGTCGCGTTGTACTACAATCGAAATAACTAATATTTATATCATATATTTAAATTATTTTATATTTACTGCACGCTAAATCAGCATCCATTTGTCTATAGTCGATAAGACTTGATCTCCACGCCTTGTTGTTTTCATTTCCTTGCAAGTCCAACGTACTTCGATTAGCGTTGAAATGATCTGTGCTGCCGAAATTGTTGATTCGTTGGGTAATCCCATGATTACAGTTGTCGTAGGCCTTGTACAATAAATTGAAGTAGCGATCGTCTCTCATACATTGCTCTTCGAGTGTGGAAGAGTTTTCCAAGAATAACTATAAATAATGGTGGGAGTTTAATTTAAATTCAAGCAGCAGATAAGACTTACCTGTGGTGGCTGCGGCCCGTAGGTACGGCGAATTGAGTGTGACATATTATTGTTTGAATCTCCGTTCGTTCTATACATGGTAATTACCGGAATTTATTACCAAAAAAAAAATAGTTTAGAGAATTTAAAGTTGTCCACTGCCACTTACATAAAAAAATACAGTACTGCTATGACAGGAAAATCATTCGGCCAAGAAACATATTTAAATTTACAAAGTTTTTATGCTTAATGTTAATTTAATTAAACAGACGAGCGCGCTGTTATTGAACATTCTTCAATTCAACTTCACGAACCAACTTAAAGTCTTGTATGATAACAGCCCACTGTTATGCTTTAAGCTCAACAGCGCTTTCTGAGAAAAATGTTGAAAGTCTGCTAAAGTAACGACAATTTCGACGCGAAATACTTATTTGATTTGAGGTACTTTGTTTGACACTCAAACTTCAATTTAGTTTGATTTAAGAGTACCATTCACAAGCACAAGGGACGACAGCTTAACCCCACATGTTGTCAATCCGAATACGAGTATAGCGCATTAAATATTTGTTGGATGGCATTGCACGGAGATCCCCTGGCGTGTCGTGCTCTGTCTGTGCAAGCTTTGTCATGTGTCTGCACGTACTTAATCACATGGAATTTTATCAAAAGCCGTTGCGGCTTTCCATTCACCATTCACCGCATCGTCGTAGAAAATCTATGCCAAAAGCCTGGCAAGTCAACATCATTCTGTTGTCAGCCAAAGTCTTCAACTGTTTCGCTTTAGACGCCTTACTTTTTATGACCTACAGCGTAGCAATGCTGTAGACATATGAGGGAGCATCTGTCATCCTTTCACACACACAAACACACACACACACACATCTACTGCAAGTGTAGGTGTATGTGTGTGAGTTCAAGCAACGCTTTCAGTTGATGTCAAAAGAATTTCTGTTTGATTGCAGAGAATAAACAAGTGAAGGCAGCCATAACGCTCGACGTAGTCTATTTGCGAGGGTTGCTTATTAAATGCTTAGGTCCTTCATTTACCAAAATAAAGCAAATGATTTTTACAGACGCTAAATATTTTTTCATTTAACTGTAAACTCATTAAAAAAATATTATGCCGACAATGCAATAAAATATAATAAATATGTAAATTTCTATGAAATTGTTATCATTAATTTTAAAAACTCTATGTACTCTAGATTCACACCTCGTTTTTGAGCAATTCTGTTGATTTAGGTTATGGTCTTTATTTTGTTTGCAGCACATGTAAAATTTTAAGCTCATTCGGTTCTTGGCAAGGGATTCTTATCCTTAATGCGCGCCTCAAGTTTGCGGTTAACTGCGTTTTATTTTTTGCGTAATGTACCAATAAAAATTGTGAAATGTCGCATTTATTAATAATAATGCACTTGAAATCATATTATATTGTTGGTCTTGATCTTGTCGAGAGGCTATTAATGTGAAGTATCTTAGGCTCTTTTGATTTATTGCAGACACTGAGTTGACGAGAGTTACAAATGGTTTTGTTTTATTTTTCTGTTCTCTTTTGTGTGTACCTAATTTACCAGATTTCAGTTTCATTAATTAGCTAGACCGGTGTGTGTGTGTGTGTGTGTGTGTGTGTCAACAACAGAAGGCAGTCGACAGCCAGCAGCCAGACACACTTGACTCTTTAAGTCTATTTGGTCATTCGCCTTTAATAGCCCCAAACACGCACTTCTATCGATTCTGTTTCATTTAAATATACTCGCAAATGTTTGAAAAAAAAATCAATGCATAAACGAAAATTTAAGCACCTGGTTCGGGTATGAGTAACTCTATAAATAACTATAACTCATCATACACCTTGCGAGGCCGATATATCGAACACTGTCCAACAATGTTTTTTGTGCCATAAATAAATCAAAGACTTTAAATGCCGCCAATTAGCAGGCCACATGGTTACTATCCATATCGATTTACACACACTCACGCTAAAAACTAAACACAAAACCGAAAAAATATGTTAGTTTTGACGTGTTTGGCAGTCGTAAGTGCGTGTTGACCTTTTGATGTTGACGTCTGCAGCGATTATGGGATAAATCAGTGTGAGTGGGTGTGTGTAAGGGAGATTATTATTAAAGCTGGCTTCACACGAGCACTTTTTCACTGACCCTTTTCGTCACAAAGCTATCCTTTTCGTGTAACCACACCAAAATTCAAAGCTTCGGTGAAAAACTTACGCTCACCGATGGAAGTAGAACACGGACAGCTTTTTGACGAAAAGTGTTGGTGAAAAAGTGCCCGTGTGAAACCAGCTTAAATATTGTATAAGTAACAACTGACTTAAATTGTTGAATTTATACAATTTGCGATAAAAAAAATGTTTTTTCCATTACTAAATAATAATATGTGGAATGTCAAGAAATAGCTAAGGAATAAATATGATTTTGAATTGAACACTTTTTACAAAATTTAATACCTAATTCCAAATGAATTACAAATCTCCAACATTTTAATAAATAAGAGAGAAACACAATAAAAACTTTCCTATGTGGACTCAATAATCCCTGATTATTTATTTATGTTATTTCGCTTATATTTCTGTACAATTTACCAAATCCAATAATATTATGAAAAACGAGAAATTTTACAAGCAACAACATATTTAAAATTTAAACAACAGTCTGTTGAGAAGTTTATAGCTTGGCTTGAATTTGAGACTCATATACATTTTATTTCGTACTCCAGTTAATGATGCTTTTTATTAATTCAGATTTATTGATGGCAAATGAAACCACGTTCCTTTTGTTTAGCGAAGTGAACGACTTTCATTTGTTATGGTGCCATTTTATTAAACAGATTTTGTTCTGCAATTAAAGTCAATTGTGGAGAACGAATTACAGAGCGTTAGCTTCAGGTGTGTTCAGTGTGGAAAAAAATAAATGCCATAGTGCAGAGAGCTTTTAAGCGAAAGTAACAAGTGTATAGTACTTGTACTTGAAACTGAAATTGCCCATTTAATGCTGCCCACTAATGGCTGAAACACTTGACTTTTCTGTACTTTGCAGCTGAGGATATCCACCTAAACGATTTATATACACGCTATCGTCAGAGGCTGCGCAAGTCGCTGTTCAGATCGGGACTGCTGACATCGCTGGTGGCATGCGTAGTATCCATAATAATTGGTATCGTTTACGAGCAGGTAAGTGCACCAGACACTTTGTTCCTACCCGGCTCTCTGTTAATTTCTGTATATTGTGTGTGGTTGGGCGGGGATTATAGCACTTGGTGCAGACACTTTTGCTCGTATTGGCGGCCCTAATCTCTGGCTCAATACTGACGGCTCTGCAGTCTCCGGCGGTGCTCAGTTCGCCAGCAGCTGCTCTGGCTTTTGCCATTGTTACCACCTTCTCGCTGGGCACCATTGCGGCCATCACCGGCAGCGAACTGGCTCCTCTGCCCATGTACGCCCTGTTTCTGGTAAGCAACGCATTCTGAATGAATTGCTGGGCAAGGATTTGTTGGACTTATAACATTGTTTTGCTTCAGGGCATTCATACCATGCTGCCCATCTCCTGGCCCGTCTCTGTGGTGCTGGCCCTATTTATGACTGCCATTCATATCGTTTATAGAATCGGCACCAGTCCGGATTATGCACCCAATTTACCCATGGTAAGTTTTCCCATGCGCAATTTACACTGCAGCGCGGCAACCATTGGGATTACAATTAGTTACCACTTGGTGTTCAGTTTTTTATGCATTAATAGTAACAGTAGAAATGTATGTCTATTAAATTTAAAATAAAAATTAAACATTTTTCCCTTAAATATATATTAAAAACATTCGATTTTTTTAATTGCACTTTAACTTTACACACATTTAATTAATTTAAATGCAAAATTTGTAGAAAACAAAAAAGTTTTTTACTCGAAGTTTTAGTTTTTTAATATATTTCAATTAAATTGAATTTTTTTAATTTTCATTTAAGTCAAACTGTTAAAGTAATTTCTGGTGTTGACTAAATTCATTTACAATAAATAAACTAAGTTCATAAACTTTCTGTCCATTTTCATGTCAAGCGTTGCAAAAACTGTTTGTAAACTACAAGTACATTCCATTTTTAATACGTGTTTTAATTAGTTTTCCGTTTAAACCATAATTGCGAAATGTGTTAATTATCTAAATATGTTTGTTGCCCAATTGAATAGCCTGGCATTTCAATAGCTCTGGCAAATTACAGACATGTTTTATTTGGTTTTCATAAATTTTCCGCTGGTTGATTTTCCCAACACCAACAACAAAAAAATGTTGTGTGTGAGTGTGTGTGTGTTCGTTTGTGGCCCATTCTGAATGCCAATTGTGTGGCCTGAAAACGTTAATTAGCTGCCGCACACACATACAGTTTGTACTTTGGGAATTTCGATGACAGGCCTGTGGTCTGAATGATCTAACTGGTGTGTGTGTTGGTTTTTGCTGGTTGCCGCCTGCCAATTGACTCTATTATTCATTGCCCTCTTTCACTATATGGTATGTGACCCCGTTTTATTGCTCTGTCAGCTCTTTGGCGAAATTGTGATGCTGGCCAGCGCATCCGTTTCCGGCCTGTACTATCGCATCATGTCGGATGCGGCACATAATCGCACTGTGGATGGCACACGCACCGGCATCGAGCAGCGTGTGAAACTTGAGTGCGAAAGGGAGCAACAGGAGCAGCTCCTGCTGAGCGTCATTCCCGCCTACATAGCAGCCGAGGTGAGTTCTGGAATAATAAATAGTCTTTACAATGTGCAAACGTCATATGCTACACAATTATGCTTGATACTTTATCATTATCAATCAACCTACTTAATCGCATCAAAGTCACTTAAATATAAAGGTCACTGATAAAAAAAAAGGATCTAGAGTTAAGATTTTGGTCTCAGAACTAAGAACTTTGGTTTAAAAAATGCGTCGAGAACTTGAAAATTTTGAATTAAAAAACACATCTTGTCTAAGAACATTTCAATTAAGACCAAGTTCTTATTTATAAGATTATAAATTTTTATATTTTTAAGTCCACAAATCTTAGTATAAGAATAAAACTTATTATTTTTTTAAGATTATATATTCTTATTTATGGACCAAAAAGTTTTGAATAAGAAGAATGAAGTAATTTTAGTTAACTTGAGATCTAGTAATGTCAATATGACACAAAACAACAAACAACAACACAAAAACACTTGCAGAACGCAAGGAGCATGGCTCGGTATACAGCTGTTTCAAGAGATACCAATCTCTATCATCAGTACCGTTGTGCTGACTAGACTAGACCATCTTTGAGACCCAGAAGCAGTTGTGAATTTTAGGTCGCAAAAAGTGGCAAAATTTTAAGATTTTTGTTCTTATTTTAAGAGAAAAAGACCTAAGATCTAAGATTTTTATTCTTATTTTAAGAACTTAAGATTTTTTAGAATAATATTCTTAGTTTTAGTAATTTGGTCTTAAAATGGTCTTATATTAAGAACAAAATATTAAAATTTGAGAATTTTATTCTTATATTAAGAACTTACGAGTTTTAAGATTAATATTCTTAGTTTTAGTAATTTGGTCTTAAAATATTCTTATTTCAAGAACAAAATATTTAAGATGAATGTTCTTGATTTTAGAAAGTGGTCTTTTTTTTCAGTGTTGTTTATTGCATTTTTTTCTCTGTTCCTTAGGTCAAACGCAGCATAATGCTGAAAATGGCGGATGCATGTCAGCGGGCTGGCGGTCAGGCCTCGACATCGGCCACTCGCTTCCATGAGCTGCATGTCCAGCGGCACACAAATGTCACAATACTGTTTGCGGACATTGTCAACTTTACGCCCTTGTCATCGTCATTGACGGCCAGCGATTTGGTCAAGACACTCAACGATCTCTTTGGCCGCTTCGATCAAATCGCACAGGTGAGTGAATAAATTGTCTGTCATAAGTTAAACATATTTTAATTTCTTTTCCCGAGCAGGAGAATCAATGCTTGCGTATTAAGATTCTGGGCGATTGCTATTACTGTGTGTCGGGGCTGCCAATTTCACGACCTCAACATGCCACCAATTGCGTTAACATGGGCCTGCAAATGATCGATGCCATCAGGTGAGTTTCTTTTTGACTCGCTTTCTTCCTTTATAAAGTCAACATTGTCACACGTTGCGTATACGACATGTTTGCCCTTGGCAATCCCTTTTGACACTCAATGTTTGGTATGTGGTTTGTCTGTGTGGGAGTGAGTGTCGCTGTAGTTGCTGTCAGCACTTGTATAAACATTTGTTTTACTTTCAGCACTTTGATAGTTTCTCTACAGCGACGGGTTATAGGGGGATAAGTACATACACACAAGTGTAAACACAATTGTATCAATTTTTACATAGTCGCTGACGCATGCAACAATAAATTGAAAATTGCATTGACATGGCTCTCGGCTTTAATGTGGATTTAAATAGATGTCAGCATATCGTTTTATTTCCCCTGCTCTTTGTATTATCATGTCACATTTAATTGCCTGCAGATAGATACGAGCACATACAGGCTACGGCTTTATGGCGCCTATTAAAAGCGTATTATGCTATAAAAAAGCCTACCAAAAATAAAAAAAGTAGGTAGGAGCGAACAAAAAAGAAATAGCATAAAATACAATACACAATATCGACACAAAAGCAATTTTATTACATGTAAGAATTTATGCTCAGGCAGAAAGCACATAATGCCTCCAGAAGATTTTCAATTCTATAGCGTATATACCCTAAAACTGAGAGTACCGAGGCAAATTAAAACTTATATAGAAAGTGTAGCTATTTATATTAAAATCAATTAACTAAAAGCATTTTCCGCAATCAATAATTACTTTAAAAATAATTTCCATTGTCCGAGTAGAGTATAGAATTATCGTTGTGTTTTAGTTATTTGTATTGTTCTGTTTTTTATTTGATACTGCACAGCCATTTCTATTGTATTTGTTACTTTGTTCTGGCTCAGGCGCTTTCTTTATTTCTTTTCTTTTCATTTCATTTCATTTTCCTTTTATTTTATTTCTTTTGTCTTTGGCCCGAAAGGCATTTGGTTTTTCAATCTCTGGGCGACTGTTGCTTTGCGCTTTGGCTTTGTTTACGCCATGCAGCCTTGCAGCCCATTGAGCTGAAGCCGAGTTTGAAAACGTAAGTTTTCCACTTGGCCGTTGGTTTAATCGTCAGGCTCCTTATGGAAATGACAACTTTTTGCTTGCCACTTGTGTTTCTTTGTGTGCGTCTGTGTGTGCATCAGAACAAGGTGAAAGTTTAATTGTGCAACACAGCAGCAGACGCGCTTTTGTATTTCATTTTGCATATCCTTTTGTCGCTGAGTGCAGAGCAATGCGGCAGCGTTAAGTACAAGCAACCATTGCCCGCAAAAGTAGGCAACCATTTTTTCATTCAGCTGAGCAGTCTTTAATATTGCGAAAATGTTATTTAAATAAGGCAGTGCAATAAATAATAAATTAAAATTTAACTTTAGACACTTTGAAGATTAAAAAATTAAAGAGATAATCAAAAATAGTTTCAGAAATGTAACTAAGATATAGTTTTTAAATTTATTGTCTGAAATTAAATCTTTTAAGTATTATTATTATATTTGGAATATTTGACAAGTATATGACCCTCATTTAAACATTAGAAATGAGTAGAAATATTTTTAAAGTCTGTCTTGAACTTTACACATACTAATACACTCTTCTGCGATTCCGTCTAATTAAAAGAAATTTGCCAAAGTTTTTTCAAATTAAAAGGGCACATTTTGAAGATGAACCTGGCACTTAAGCAATCTCAGATTACTCGTATATTCCAGCATAATCAACAGCCACATCCGTATGCTGTTTTTGCTGCTTTTGTTGTTAGAGTGTCTAAGTATTACACTCGTAAAACAAACAGAACCCAATGACCCACAGAAGAACAAAAGCAAATAAACCGAAAGGGCTCCCAAGTGATTTGTTTTCTAAGGCGATTTGTTGCCCTTGCTACGGCTCATTTAGCCCAGAAAACAAACACACACTATACTACAGAAAAGACTATTTAATGTTAATAACTCAAGGACTTGTTGGACAAACTAGTGACTGTTTGTGCTTTAACCTGGTCCAGGCGCGTGTCATTTACGAGTAAGGGCCTTAAAACACTGGACGTGACAAGTTGTTTTGTTTTATGCCTGATGAAATTGTGCTCGTTATATAAACTACACAACGAGTTGGTAAATAGACCTACCTACATAGAATATAAGAGTGGGCAACTGTGTGGCTTTCATTGTTTATTCCATGTTCCTTATGTTATTTTTTATATTTTTTTATATATATGTATTTTCCGGCAGACACGTGCGTGAGGCGACCGGCATAAATGTTGACATGCGAATTGGAATACACACGGGCAACGTGCTCTGCGGTGTCCTTGGCCTACGCAAGTGGCAATTTGATGTTTGGAGCGATGATGTTACCCTGGCCAACCACATGGAGAGCGGCGGCGTTGCGGGGTAAGTTTCCCTTTCACAATTCACATTTTTACAACACGTTGATGACACACTTCCAACTTACGAGAAAGAAACGTGAAGGGTTGTACAGGTGCCAAGGTAGACTTTATAATGGCAATTTAAACGAACCTCCATCAGCGTCGCAATTAAAACGTCTCTGGCTTCAGGCCTTGCCTTTAACTAGTAGTCAGAACTAAAGGTCAAGTTAAGTGGCAAGTGCAAGTGAGTAACGCCCGCTTTAATAATAGCTAATAATAAGCTGAGACAACTGACAAGTGTCTGGCATTATATCGTTGGCAAGGGCTGCTATCGGAATATGGTTCATGAGGATCGCAATCAGAAGTGCAAACTGTGCTACATAATTAAAGGGATTTCTTTTGAATTTTCTATAGATTTATTTAATTCAGTAAGTTGACGTTTTTTGCTTTAGAAACTTGAAATACTATAGAGCAGAGGTGCCCAAAGCTGCCTTATGGATGTGCACGGACCAATACAAATATAACGAAAATATTTTAAATTTCAATGTGTACACAGACAAAAAAAATATTGTAAAATAATTTTTTATATTAAATTGTTATTTATTAGGTTTAAATTACAATTTTACAATTTTCAAATAAATAAAAGTTTCTTTAAAATTAAAAAATCTAACAGTTGTAACACTTGGATCTTTTTTCGTCAATTTGCTAATTCCATGGATTGCCATACAATTTTTTGAGCTTAAATTGAAACAAACAAGAGAAAAGACAACAAAACGTCGGTTTCTATTCAATTGACATGTATCCTGAGTATCACGTGGATTACAATTATTCGAAATTGAATTGAAATGTTGCTCAATGAGCTGAATAAAAGTTAGGGGCACATTTTGCGTGTTACGCACGAATTAACAAAATGCGTAACAAAGGCATAAATAAAATTACAATCAAGAAACGGAAGTGGTGAGAGAAACAGGGGAATAATGACGGAGAGAGAGAGAGAGAGAGAGAGAGAGAGAGAGAGGAAGAAATAAGAAGTCCATAAAAATAAATATATTCATATATCACTCATACGCACTGTTGTTTGCAGTCGCGTGCACATTACAAAGCAAACTTTGGACTTTCTGGGCGACAAATTCGAGGTGGAGCAGGGAGAGGGAGGTGGTCGCGATGCATATCTGGCGGACCATAAAATCGAAACCTATCTCATTGTGCCGCCCAAGGTAAGTGTAGTGTTTTGTCTCCAATCGATGGGATTTCTAACCAACCTGTCCGCCCAATACGCCTGACAGCCCGCCTACATGCACAGTGTGCCGCGCGTTGTCGAGTGCATCGAGCAAACGGAGCCGACAGTGGAGCTGGCGACACCGGTGAGGGAGGATGGCGATGTCAACGAGAAGCTACTGCCCGCCGAGTCGCAGTCTCCGGTGTCAGTTGCCGTTGATGGCGCTGAGAAACTTTCACCCACCTCGGTTCACAGTCAGGACTTAGCATTGCATGCACCGTTGACCTCTGCCGCCTCCATGTCCATCAAGGAGCTGTCCGAAGAGGAGGAGGACGCAGCTGCCACCGACCCGCTGGTTAACAAACACTTGGAGCAGGACATCAACAATGACTCCATCCCAACCATTGTGCATCGTGGCAGCGCCGACTCGGCTGCCTCGGAATCAGCCCCAAAATCTGCCGCATTATCGCTGCCTGCCGAGGATCTGCTGAGCATGAGCGGCAGCGAGAGTGGCATCTCCAATGGCGGTACTCCAGTAACATCGGCATCCAATGCGGCCAACGTCACGCCCACAACAACCACGCCAGCTGCAACCACCGGCGGCACCAATAGCTTAACAGTAGCCGACGCTCCAGAGCGCTCCCGTCGCAAGCTCTCGGTTCAAGGTAAGGCAATACATATACATATGATAGATATCGATACATATACATACATACATACATACATATATTGTATGTAATTGAGTAAATAATTCATTTTTTAAAATATAATAATTTTTAGCTATTCTAAAAGTTTATAGTCCCTGAATTTAATGTAAATTTCTTTAAATTAGCTTAAAAAAATTAAGGTACATATAGACCGCTTATCAACAGGTGTTAGGATTGGAGATTTTTCCATTTTCCTATAACATTGAGAAAAGTGCACTCTACAATTATCGCAATAATTTAAATTTAAAATATGCACAAAAAAATTGCACTTAGATTGGAAAGTTTACCCTACACATATTAAAAGAATTTCTTATATTTCAACTTAGAATTTAGAAAATTCTCTTATAATTTTAGAAAATTTAATCCAAGCTAGTACAAAAATGAATCCATAGTTAATCATTAATGTCCATTAGGAAGAACTTTTTAAATCTGATAGTTTAGGACCCAGTTATCTTCTTGACAGATATTTTGACATATAATTAATGTCACTTTCAGAAAAGTTCGTTGTTAAAAAATAAAAAATACCAGCTAGGTAAATAAAAACTTAAATGCGCGTTTATTTAATATACACAGATTTTCAGTTTATAATAAAATATAGAGATGTAAAACATGACTTTTAATATATTCATAATTTATTCTCAAATATAAGCACGATATAAGTTTCGAAACGAAAGTTTAGTAAAAGTTAGAGCATTTAACTTGTTGAATTTCTTATTGCCATTTTCCATCTGCATCTTTCTTGCAGGTCTAATGTCCTTTGCCGACAGGCGTCGCTCCTCCGGCGCCTTCATCGAGGGACGCAAGCTGTCCATACACAGCGGTGAAAGTTTTCGCAGTCATGCGGGTAAGTCGACTACTTCCTTCCTTCAGTGTTGTGTGTGTGAGTGTGCGGTTGGCTGTGATTGTGGTTGTGGTTGTGGGTGAGTGCGGTTGCCCATAAAACGCAACAGTTGAAAATCACTTTCGCAAATGAGCTACGGCTTATGCATAATTTTATCGCTTTCTGTCGCAACTTTTCCATCATAAATTTGATGTGCCTGCAGTTCCATTTTGTTTTTTACAAGCTGGGGGTATATTAAGTTTGTTCAAAAGTATGCAACACGGAGAGTATATTTATTCTTGATCAACATCAACAGCCGAGTCGATATAGCCTTGTTCGTCTGTCAGTATGAACGATCGGATCTCAGGGATGCTAAATGCTAGAACCCCCAAATATGGAATGAAAACTCCTTATTATGTCAGGCAATATCAGTTTATGTTAAAATTTTTCCACGCCCAAGTTAAAAGTTAAAATTTTAATTTTTTTTTGCACCAACGTGTGTACAAACATGCTCAGAATCGAATCACCAAGTTTCATTACGATTAGGCCGTAAATAGTGAAGATATTAAAAATTTTCTCTAACAATTCTCTCTTGCAATTCTATAAATTTATTTAAAGATAAGTATAAGAATTGCATGGGTATCAAATCTTCGGCGTGCCGGGAACTAGACCCAGGGTGCATTACTGTCGAGTGCACTCGACTGATCCGCTTGTTTTTACACGGATTGGCCTCTGTTGACCGTGGTCCACACAGTCTGGAAAACACAGCTCTCTGGCTTTTCACAGCCAGCTCAGCTTTGTCCCGATTTCAGCAGCTGCGGTTTTATGCTGGTTTATGTCTGCTTTAATCATGCCAAGGACATCAGGTGCGTCACATCTTCAGCTGTAAAAAGGCCAGTTTAATGGCATTTTGGATGTGAATCTGTCGTTTACATACTTAATGAATGAAGGTGTTGAAATGTGGTGCTAAAAATAAGAAAATGAATTAACAATTGACTTTAATGTTCGTCATTCAAGTTGGATACATACCTATGATATATTATAAAAATAATTTCTATAAATTGAACTAAATTTTTTTGATCAATGATTTAAATGAGTTAAATTTGATGGAATATCTATTACTTTACTGTAAATTTTAATATATTAAATGACCCTTTATTCGAATATTTTTCAATATAATCAAATATAATAGCAATTTGCAAGTTCATTCGTTCTATTCGTTCTGTTTTATTTAGCTCTAAATTTAATTCAATTATAGTTTCAATTTGTTTTGCTTTGTGGGTTAAGTGCATTCAATAATCAAATTGTTTATTTTATGATTGCAGGTCATGTCACACGCAATCGCCCCTCATCGAAGATGACCAAATATGTGGAATGCTGGGGAGCCGATCGACCCTTTGCCAATATTGCCGAGTCCAAGCTGGTGAAGAACATTGGCCTGGCGGTGAGTGGCTTTTGGCTGGTGCCAGGGGTCATGAGGTCAGCAACAGCAGCAGCAGCAGCTGTGCACAAAACTAAAATCAAATTTGAAATATATTCAATTGTCAGGAAATGTCGCACAACTGGCTGACAAAATTGTTTATACGAATTTGACCAAGTTTTGTAGCTTTGGGCAAATTGGTTTGCCCCAATAAATAAAACAATCAAGAGTGTTGATTTTAAGCCCATTGTGTGCCAGCTGCTGTTGTTGCTCCATCTCCTCTCCCCTTCCCAACCTCTTCTTATGGTTGCTTGGAATAAACTCTATTATCCCTTGGCCTCGTTTGCAGAGCATTGCCATGATTGAATCAAATCTGTTGCCGCCGGAACGCAAATGTCTAAATTTTAATTTCTTGGGGCCGCCCACGGAGCTGAAGCCATTGACCATGTGGTACCGCAATACGCCCCGGGAGGCCATGTACCGTGAGCAGCCGGATACGCACTTCCGCTACGACCTGATATGCGCCTTTGTCCTCTTCCTGTCGCTCGCCTTCGTCCAGTTGACTGTAATTGAATTGTAGGTGAGATCTAATCATGTCCACGATTTGTTTGTAACTCGGTTTTGTATGCAACTCAACAGGAATCTGGCGTTACTGGGCTCTCTGTTGGCCAGCTTTATATCGTTGGCTCTGTTCCTCTATTTGAGCAACATGTCCGTGCCGGATATGCACGCCTCGAACACCGAGCGCAATGGTCCCGGCCAGGTTGTGGCCAGCAGTCGCTTTCTTCGCTTGGCCATGTTCATCATTGTCAATATGCTCATCTCATCCTGTGCCGTATTCAGCGTGGTAAGTTCAAGCAAATAAAAAAAATATAGATACAGGGGTGGTGAACACTATTTACACAACACTTAAAGTTAATGGTACTCGTAATTTGAACTTACTTCATATAAAGTTTGGTATCAATGGAAAGGTCTTTTGAATTCCTTCCAAATGATACAAAAATTTCCTTAACCCATTAAGTACCCATTAAGTTTTTGTAAAAGTAAATTTTTTTTTACTTTTTTTCTGGGTCTCGAACAAAAAATGTTTTTTGTTTTGTCAAAAAGTTTCTTCAAACAATTAAAATAGTGACTGCCAAAAAAAATTTTTCAAAAATCTCTTCGCTAGTATTTTTTATAATTTTTTGAAAACTGCAATTAAGCCACTTTTTGCAAAAACTCAAAATTATCAATGGGTATTTAATGGGTTAAGGAAATTTTTCTATCATTTGAAAGGAATTCAAAAGACGTTTCTATTGATACCAAACTTTACGAGTAGATTTCACTTTCTATGTTGTGCAACTTGACGTGTTGTGACTACCCATGTATATCTATTAAAACAATGGAATTCTAAGAATCTCACTTAAAATACTTTTGTACTGTTTTCAAATTAAGTTCAAACTCTTAGATTGTAATTAAATCATCAATTTAATTTAGATAAATTCTATTTTTTTTGATCCGAGTCATTATTTTAATAAAGAATTTCAGTGTTGCAATGGTTTGATTAATTGAAATATAATTTATATACAGATCAACTATACGCTGCCCGATGAGCCACCGTCCAGCAATGGCACGAATATCACCAGCAATAACAGCATGATCATGGAGGATATGCAACCACTGGACATTTCCTATGCCATACCCAAAGCTCCCATTTTCCTCTTCTGCTGCGCCGTCAGCTTGGCTGCCATTTCCGCTTTCCTGCGATCTGGATTTATACTCAAACTCATAACCATGTTGCTCACGGTGATCGGACAGATGATTGTGCTGCACTACAGCGATCTCTATGTCCAGTACAATCTGGTCCACTACGACAATGGGTATGTGCTGGCGAAACCACCTGAAATCTTTATTATTTATAATTTTTGCTTATTCCTTTCCAGTCTGCCGCTAGAGCTGAAGGGCTTTTTGTTGCTGCTACTTGTGATTGCCGTGTTGCATACGCTGGATCGTCAGGGTGAATATGTGGCACGTACCGACTTTCTGTGGAAGGCCAAGTTGAAGGTCGAACAGGAGGAGGTGGAAACAATGCGAGGCATCAATAAGGTAGAAAATAATCGAACCCATTTGCCACATTCAATGCTCATCTAATTATTGCTGCTATAGATTCTTTTGGAGAACATTCTGCCAGCTCACGTGGCCACACACTTTCTGCATCTGGAACGCTCCACGGAACTGTATCACGAGAGTTATTCCTGTGTCGCGGTCATGTTTGCCTCCATACCCAACTATAAGGAGTTCTACGACGAGACGGATGTCAACAAGCAGGGCTTGGAGTGTTTGCGTCTCTTGAATGAAATCATTTGTGATTTCGATAAGGTAAAATTAACTCCATTTCTCAAATAGATTCTTGACTTATCAGGCATATTATTTAGTTACTTCTGAAACCCAAATTCAGTGGCATCGAAAAGATAAAAACTATTGCCAGCACCTATATGTGTGCGTCGGGTCTGAGACCTGGAAAGGAGGATGGCGCCACGGTAAGTTGCAACTGCTCTATTCAACTCTCTGTCCTCATTTCTAACCTGTATTAATCAATGTTTCTTCAATGCTTTTTACTAATCCTGTAAATATACATTATTCGCATCTCTGGCATTCTCAAAATAGTCGCGTAGCTTTGCGGTAAGTTGACTTTACAAAATATCCTACATCTAATAGGGATAAGACGAAGTGTCTTCCTTTTTTGGGTATTTGGGAGATTATTACAATTTATTTATTTTTTTATTAAAAGTTTGAAAAACAATTTGAAAGTCTCCAGTTTAGAAACTAATATTATTGCTGCATTTTAATTATCTCGGATATTGTTCAGATTCTATTACTTAAAATATTTTTTTACTAGTGATAGATGAATATGTATATGTTTACAAATTTCTTTAACACTTCAAAAATGTTTTACCTTTTTCCTTATATTGTTTAAATAAAATAGTTTGCTTTGTTGCAATATTATTATTGTGGATATATAGATATTTAAAAATGTCTTTTATAATGTGTTAACCGGATTTGATTTGATAATAATTTAAATATCTTTTGCCATTAATTTATATATTTTTAAAGTAAAAAACTATTCAGATTTTATCAATTCATCTTTAATTTTATTATTTCCCATATCTAAAAATATAAATGCTTTAAAATATCAGTTTAGCTTATCGAACAATACAAATCACTGGCATTACGGCAACACATTGCAATAAATGGCCAATTTCAATGGCCAGAATGCTATTTACTGTTTAAATGCCTTTTAATCGCTGCTTAGAAGTTTAATTAAACTTTTGGTCCACGCACACATAGAGTAAAAAAGAAAACGACTCATAGAAGATGGAAGCGAAAGGGAGGAATGAGAAAGGTAGTTAACCCAGCAGTTAAATCAAACAATGACCCTTCATACA
Source organism: Drosophila quinaria (assembly GCA_035047525.1). Classification (NCBI taxonomy): domain Eukaryota; kingdom Metazoa; phylum Arthropoda; class Insecta; order Diptera; family Drosophilidae; genus Drosophila; species Drosophila quinaria. The sequence continues at coordinate 211,245 of JAWNPO010000510.1, read as the reverse complement.
AAAGAATTAGGAGATGAAGAGCAAAAAAACGAAGTAAAAGGGCTTTAAATGAGGGTTGCCATTGGGCAGGGATTAGCCAAAGTTTAGGCTGCACACGCTCAATTGGCTTTCACTTTGGCTGACCGGGCCAACTAAAGGCGAATGCGAGCATAATAGAATGCCTAAAAGCCAACAAAATGTAACTTTTGTTCCCTTCTCTTCTATTTTTTTATATATATTTTTTTCTGGTTTCATTTTATTGGCACAGGATGAGAAACGCACCGAGGAGCACAACGTGGTTATATTGGTTGAGTTTGCGATTGCTTTGATGTCCATATTGGATTCAATTAATCGCGAATCATTCCAACGTTTTCGCCTGCGCATCGGTCTGAATCACGGTCCGGTAATTGCGGGTGTAATTGGAGCCCAGAAGCCACAATATGATATCTGGAGCAATACCGTCAATGTGGCATCCCGCATGGACTCATGCGGCGTCATGGGACGACTCCAGGTAAGCCACAAAGAGTTGAAAATATTCTAAAAGACAACTGGTCATCTTTTAATCTTTCTTTTGTTCCTCCACAGACTACGGAGAATACAGCCAAGATATTAATGGGCGCCGGTTACGAGTGCGAATGCCGGGGCCTCACCTATGTCAAGGGCAAAGGGAATCTAGTCACATATTTTGTAAAGACACCATTCGATGGTAAATTGTAATTGAATGCGGCCAGTTGGTAGCACAATTTGTTGTTAATAATGCTATTTATCATATGTATATCTAGACAATTTATGTTAAGGCATGTTGTTATTTATTTTGAAATAATTTTAAGAACTTTTAAGCATTTAAATCTAAGTTGCAAGTTAGAAATTATTTTAAGTATTTGTTTTAATTAGTATTTAAATGTTGACAATTGAATTCAGTTATGTATCAGAAGAGTAGCTCACTTAAACAGCGAATAATTATATGAATATGTAGAAAACACCGACGACTACTCAAACATACTTTTTATATAGATTAATACTATAATATATGTAATTGTGCAAATTTAAATTACCCACCCCAAAAGAAGAATAATCAACATTAATAATATTATCACTGCGGACGGCAGTCCGCGCTAGTGACGAAAGCAGCACGAAGGGTGCGAAGGCGACTAGCATATATACACAGGAAGAATGGAAAATTTGCTATGACTGTCCGATCAAGTCGAGTTATATACCGATCGCAAGGTATTAACTTAACTTACAAATGTGCATACTAAGACTTTTAGAAACTCACCTGGTTCGTGAGATAAACAGGTGTAAGTGGGAGGGGAAAAATTTAAATTATTGGAGCTAATGGGGCCGTTGGAGCCTTTTTGATTTTTATTTTAATTTTTTACTATTCTAATCAAAAATACGCGTCGAATGACACCTTGATCATCAAAATCCGATCACTGGTTCAGAAGATAATTAATTTTGAAATTTTTGGTGCCCCTTTCAAAACGAGATGAAAAGTCAGTCTGTTTGTTTGTTTGTTTGTTTGTTTGTCTGTTTGTCTGTTTGTCTGTTTGTTTGGATCAAATCGTAAATTTAGCTTAAAAGTTTGAATGAGGACTTGTTCCCGATCAAAAATCTAGAAACGTTTGTTCTACGACTTTTTCGAAAAAAAGCTAGTTTAGCGGGAAATCGCTAAAAACCGTTAAAATTAAAACCGCTATAGCATCCAAACGATATGAGCTACAGACGTGATCTATGTATCGTTGGAAAGGTATTTTGAAGGACTTTTATGCAAGCCTTCAAACTTTTTTCTAAAGTGCATAGGTAAAAATCAACAGGTGAAATAAGATATTTTGTCCCAGATTTTGGCGGTTTTTGAGAAAACGCTGCCTACGATTTTTTTTAATTTGCAATATGTTTGAGCTTGTAAAATTTCGCGTTTTTTGATATATCATTCATAAATTTATGTTGATTGGTTTGGAAGATATAACCTATTAACTGAATATATACGTTTTACTTTGAATTGAAATAGGACAGCAGCAGCAATTACATTTGACTAACAGTCCAGTAACAATGAAATCTATAATTAGACAGGCGTCCTTAATGATCGCCAGTGGCGCAAAGTGTAGAGCGTCCGATTTTTTCATGAATTCTCAGCTCGGGTTTCGGGTTCAAATCCTGGCACGGACAAAACTTTTTTTTTTTTAATGCTTAAATGCAATTAATTTGAAACGTTTGTTCTACGACTTTTTCGAAAAAAAGCTAGTTTAGCGGGAAATCGCTAAAAACCGTTAAAATATAGCATCCAAACGATATGAGCTACAGACGTGATCTATGCATCGTTGGAAAGGTATTTTGAAGGGCTTTTAGGCAAACCTTCTAACTTTGTTCTAAAGTGCATAGGTAAAAATCAATAGGTCAAATAAGATATTTTGTCCCAGATTTTGGCGGTTTTTGAGAAAACGACGCTAACGATTTTTTTTAGCTTTCAATATGTCGTAGTGTGTAAAATTTCCCGTTTTTTGATATATGACACAAAATTTTACCGATGGGTTTGGAAGATATTACTTATTAACTGAATATACCTTTTACCTTTACACTACTACATGTACATATGCAGTAGCATGCATACAGCATCAGCAAAGTGTCATAGCAGCCAGAGTTTGAGAGTGCTACTAGCTTTTGCGCTTGGCATGTGTGTTTTAAGGGAACCAGTGTTGGCAGACAGTTTGTTTTAGCTTGTACAAAAAATAATTAAAGTTGATAGAATGAAATTTCAAAATTTCTGATATCTTATTCAAAAATTTCTGATATCTTATAAAAAAAACCTCTTTACGAGGTAAAAGTCTAGTGACGAAAACAGTTATATGCCCCAAAATTTCTGATATCCAATTTTGTGACGAATAATATTAAGTTTGACATAAAAATTATTTTAAAAAAAATTTTTGCATTCGGCACTGCGCAAAACATTGAGTTTTATTTGGTATGAAGAATTGAGACATTTTGGCGCAATGTGCCGAGTGCCAAAATTTTTTTTAAAATAATTTTTATGTCAAACTTAATATTATTCGTCACAAAATTGGATATCAGAAATTTTGGGGCATATAACTGTTTTCGTCACTAGACTTTTACCTCGTAAAGAGGTTTTTTTTATAAGATTGTATAACACATAGAATTTAACCATATTTATTGTACCATATGTTCCAATAGATTTTTTTTCGACTATTTGATATTATTTGAAATTCGCATCTCTATCGAAGTCTATTGGAACAGCGCTTAAATTTACAGAATTGTTAACTAAACTATGTGCCATCAAAGGTCGAACACAACTTGGCTAATATAATTTTAACGACCTTAAGCGAAATTCTATGATATTGTATATTTTATATAAATTTTCTACTGTCACACTTCAATATACTATATGGATCTGCTGAAAGTTATTTGAATATGAAACTCTTCGAATATCTATTTCTTTTTCTTTTTCAGCAGAAACAATTCTTAATTGAACACTGAACATATCCCAACAAATATGGTATACCTCCGACTCTAGCTTATGGAAATTGTACTCTATGCATATCTTTGTAATTGCTATGTAAAATTTACAAATAATCCTCATATAATCGAAATAATTACGAATATATTTAAAACAAATTAATTTAAATATGAAAATAAAAATATTTTATTTGCTAACAGTGTTTTTTTGACATACCCTGTACTCATCTTAGGGTAAAGTAATAAGAACGTATTTGTATGTTTTTTTTAAACACCTGAATAAGATGTTGACAGTAAGCCTGTATTTTTATTACAGCCCTCGCGGTTAAGGGTAGTCATGACCAAAATTAAAATTCTCTTGAAAAAAGAATTGGCTGCTCATCTTACAACATATTGCTCACACATGTAGTTAAATCTTAACCCATTCTTATATATACAAAAAACAGTGTGTAGGTCTAAGAAAAACTCTCCCGCCATGAATTTCCTAGCCTGAATCGGGTATAAAAATTCAGCGAGACGTCGACAAATGCGTCGTTCAATTACAATACTGTTGTTGTAAATAAACCTCTGTCCTCCGTCCACTTGGTTCATGTACTAATTGCGACAAAGCATCTGGATTCAGTTTCACAAAACTTACTTAATAATAAGAATAACATTTAGGTTCTTTAAGCGAAATAATTACAATTATTTTAATCTTTTATTTATTTCCTTTGTTTTAATTAAATTAAAAAATGAAATTAAAAAATGTTTAGAGGTTCAAAAGAGTTTTAATTATTGGTTTAAAATCGACAAAGTTGTTTAGAACCCTTTAAATAATATTTTCTTTTTATTTTATTGCACTTTGCACAAATACAAATCCTATTTTTTCTGCGGTTCACTTGAAAATGCTCAAATTAAAACTATGACTGCGATGATTTGTAAATATTCGTTTTGATTGCGCAGTTAAACTGTTTCTGAATATTTAGCAGACTTTATTCTGTCCGATCACAAGCTTTGTCTGCTGAGCAATACATTTTCGAAGCTCGAAATTACTGAAGCCTTGTGATTTCATAATCGAATACTGTAGTAGGCTGATTATCATTTATTTGTGTAAAGCACAAATGCAACTGCGTCATCAAGTGGTTTCCAATTGCGATCGCCTTCCATCAGCAAAATTTCGAATGACAACGTGGCAGGGTCTCTTAACAAAGTCAGCGAATATTCCCACAGATCGGATTTCTGAAACTGTATCAGAACTCAAGTGGAGCTCTTAAAAATGTTTATACAACGCAGACGCAGACTGGAGTTAGTTGTCTTCAAGGCGTTCAAGTTGTAGGTACTATATAAACCTTCGATTACAAAGAATATTAAATAAAAATACTTTTAGTTATATGTGAGTAAATTTGAATGATTGATAGTAGGAATATTCTTTAAATCATCAGTATAAAATCTATTCAAAAGAATAAAAGTTTCAAATACAAAGTGAATACGTTTAGGTCTAAGGAGATTTCTATAGTTGCTTCGAGACGGTTTTGTAGTGTTCATGGGGCTTAAATGTTACAAAAATATATATAAACAAAAAAACATACATATAACAAATCACAGGAGAAAACTGCAAACAAATTGAACTTAACGAGCTAATATTCTTACGCATCTATATACACACAATTCCAAAGTCAAGGTGCACGCTTTAAAAGTGCGGCAAGCACACTTTGCCTGCAAATAATTCGGATACAACTGTTATCCACAGTGCCAGCACAAACATTATATAGGATATGCCGATTTTAAATGTGTTAGGCAACTGATACGCCTGTCCGCCAATCTCCTCGATGTGAAAGCCGAGTGGAAAGACAACAGCTGCCATGCAGAACAGAACCATTGCCGCAAATCCCACCCAGCGGGCATATGGAATAACGTTGCGGTCCCAAGTGCTGGACGCCAGCAATATTACGGTCGTCGTGATGCAAATGCAGCCAATGAAAATGCAGACCAGCGCTATTAGCCACTCTGGTTGCAGGTCCGGTGTATAGCACACCTGCGGACGATTGTACAGCGTCATGCAAGTCCACATTAATCCGAGACGTATATCACCTGCAATGCACAATAAATGCACAACATTTTGTTATTGTCTGACACTTTTGTGTTTGTTCGTTAACAACAAATACCAGCTTCCTCCGTAATGATCCAATCGGGCAGCGCCAGACTCACAATGGCAAACACATCGGCAGCCATGAACAACGTGGCACTTATTGTTGTTAATTTATCCATAATTATTCACAATTTTGCAGTTTTTAAGCAAATCCAAGTTTATTTTCTTTTTATTTTCTATGTGCAAGCTAGAGCTGGGATAAAATCGATTCTAGAATCGATACTATCGATTCTTTTTTTTCGTTCAAACATCGATTCTGTTTTGGTAGAATCGATGCATCGTGAAGCTATATTCCATCAGCTAAATTCCATTACTGTGAATAAGGAGAGAACAAAACGTGCGAATAAGGGTAATTTAATAAAAAAAATTGTGCTTTTAACTGATTAAATAGATCTATATAATTGTTTTTATATTTCCTTAGGATCGTTGTGTATTGGTGAATCAAAGAATCGGAAGCAATCGTAAATTCGGTTTTTTTCGTTTAAATCGATTTATTCGTTTATTTAAAATTTTGCCGAACAATGTTGGTGCTAGAGGTGGAGAACTATCGTTAGTCGGCACCATCGATAGTCAACGATATTATTTTTCAAACCATCGATAACTATCGATAGTTTTCGATAGTGTGTTATATTATAAATTTTTATACAAAATTCCAAATAAAAATTTGAAATTGGCATTAATTTAGGTATTATAAAAGTAAAAATAAATACAATTCGTTGTCAACAATAATATTTCTCTATTAGCTATTGTAATAGCCAAAGTTCCACAATCTAAAACTTTTTGTTCAGTCTACTGATCATGCGCTCGGACTCGACTAAAATGGCGGGCACACATAAATAAATATTAAAACATACAAATTTGTATTTATTTTAGTTCCGTTTCGTTCTTCTTATCCATACCATGAAAATATATATTTATTAAACACAAAACTTAAATGCAGATGCCAAAGGAGGGCCTTTCTGTGACGAATTGAGCGTCATAAAAAACTATCGACCACTATCGATAGTGTACGTCTGCTATCGATGGCGCCTCGATAGTGCTTCACCATCGATAGTGCCGATAGTGCCATCGATAGTTCTCCACCTCTAGTTGGTGCTGCCAACTTACTAAGAAATGATATCGGCTTATCGATAAATTGTATGTATAATGTATGTTACTTTTATGCCGCGCAAATTTAAAATAAACTCGCCCGTTGCTTTTAATTTGTTTAGTGGACTTAATTGAACAATAAATATTAATAAATAAAGGAGACAAAAGATATTCTACATCAAATTCACAAAATGATAATTTGGCAACCTGTTGGTCACTCGAAAATAAATTCAACAAGCTAATAATTGAGTAGTTGAGTTCAAAGACATTAAAAAAAAACAATTACCGCTTGAAGCGCAATCAATTGCAAAGGAATTAATAGTGGTCAGACCTATTACGATTGCGACCGATGGCGGTCAATGGACACGAACTGCGCTGACGTGTCCCTAACGGTGCCACTAGCGCTGTTTGTCCACCTTGTGCTGTTATACGTGTACAATTCTATAATTATTATCAACTTATTTTTGTACTATCTAACGGATATCTTAAATTAGTTATTCCTTTTTTAGAAATTCTATGCGCCATAATTGTTCGGTCTACGGATAGAGGTGAAGTAGTAGTCGTATATGCATTCATATATAATACTATATTATATTATTAATCCATTTCCGTTGCACTCATTCAGTTTTCGGCTTCGTAACGCGACGCTTGTTTATTGCTAGCTTCGGCTAAAATTTCGTCAAGACCCGAGAACCAAAACACAAATCAAGGAACCTCTTTTCAAAACGGGAAAAAGTTCTTTTGTTTGTTTATTATTGTTGCGCGCTTCGAAGCGTCGAGACGTGATTGGAAATAAACACAATTATGCTTGTCCAAACAAATTTGCTTAATTTAAGACAAGTGCGAAAGTAAGAAGAAAATGTATTAAATAGGTTATAAATAATGTCACTATTATAAAAATTAAATGCTTAATATTAAACAAAAAAATATACGTTTTACTAATAGTTTCAAAGAGTTTGAAGGGTATGTAAAATTCCCTGCGACCAGTATAGAAAATACATAGAGATCAACTTCTGTAAATGCTGACGTGGGCAAAACTTTGGGACTCGAGGTATAAGTGTGTAAAGCGAAACTGTAAAATTCCAGCTAAGTTATAGCATAAAAAATTTCAAATTTGAATATGTGCTTTACCATCAGCAAATGTACACTGATAAAAAATGTTTAGATTCCCAAAATAAGAGTAATCTCAATAATTTTAAAATGTATGTATATTTAATACTAATTAACTAATGTTATCACATTTAAAAACAAACATTTAAGGCAATATTCTAGATTTTTAAAGCAATTTTTTTTTAAAGTGTATACAAAAGATGAATTTAAAGATTGGTCTGCTTATATTTGATTACAGCACGAACGATTGGCCGCAACGGTTGACATTTGAAGGACCGCTTTGAATGGCGAATATTACGAAAGCAATATTGAATTTCAAAGCTCAAAAGTCACACAATTGAATGTGAGTTTTATTGTAAACATTGATGTATAGTAGACGTGGTCAGTTCGCTATAAAAGACGAAAGCATGGATACCACTGAGTGCAGTTGTCAACTCGATATGAAGGCGTTTGAATCCCACTCTGAGTCTGAACTTGAGTCCGATTCTACTCAGGAAATAAATGGCGGAGAACTGTCAAGCGATGAGTGTGTAAATATTATTCAATTATGTTATTCATAAACTTAATAATTATTGGTAATTGCACAGCAATCTTAAGGAATCTAAACTAAATCAGGATAAGAATACTTGTAAATTAAATACTGAAAGGCAGTCATATAAGCAAGAGAATAAATATGAAGAAAACTCACATGTTTTAGAAGGAATTCTTTTGCCATCTATGTAAGTTCTTTAAGGTAATGTGATTAAATAATATGTATAATTATAATTAATCTTTTTTTCGGTTACACAGAGTCCAGGCAGATCATGCATCGAACAAGGATAAGAGTGATGAGAAGGAGCGTGAAGAAAGCTCACTTATTATCGAGGAAATAAATTCGCTTTCCATGTGAGTTTTCACAAATAAAATCCATAGAAATTGTAAAATTAAATTTTGACTATTTCTTTCTAGAGTGTCTGAAATGCAGGCATCAAATCATAAGGAAGAAAGTCTATTGAAGGAAAAAAAGAAAAGTCCACATGTTTCTAGGCAAATAAACTCACTTCCTATGTAAGCTACATCTAAAAGTGAAAAATACGTAACAAGAAAAATTATAATTGCTTTATTTTATGGTTCCCAGAATTGAGGACAGTCACACATCGGAGAAGAACAAAGAGAGTCGATTAGAAGAGCGGGACAAAAGTCCAATTATTCTGGAAGAAACGCATTCGCTTGCTCTGTAAGATTTAAATCCACAACTTTAGCTTAAGAGTAAAATAGCTAATAATTTCACTTTCCCAATCCCAGAATCAGCGAAGATCAGACGTCGAAGAAGAAGGAAGAAAGTCGCTTGAGGGAACGCGAAGACAGACCGCTTGTTTTAGAAGAAAGACACTCGCTTTCGATGTAAGTCCTTTCAGATATATTATTTAAATTAAAATTCAATATTTCGCCTAGCAGAGCCGAGACAAAGAAGCGACGTGCCAGTGTCTACTGTGACGGGAATCTGTTTATACCCAAGGAACTGGCTCGGAGTGAGCTGCATCAGCGCAGATATTCCTCAGCAGTGAATACCCTGGACCAAATTAGCAGAAACCGGAACTACTGCATACGAATGCTAAAGTTTCCCGTAGGATTGGGTCGAGCTCGACATGTGGCCCAACAGCTGAGGAGGAAAAAGTCAAAGGATCGAAAAATGAGAAGCGAATCGGAACATGGAGGGAACGTGGAGTCAACAATTAAAGAAGAACCTCTCAGCATGTCCCAATCCGAACACGGAGCAAGCGGATAACAATCAGCTGTACAGTGACGACGAGTGTTGCATTGTCCTGGAGGAAATAGTCGATGCGAACGGGACAGAGACTGAGGACGATGGCACCGATGAGTTGATTGAACGAGTGTCCAAACGGCAGCTGAAGAGAGCCTCTAGCTTGGAGTTAAGGTTAGTAAAATACACATAATTAATATATATGAGAATACTTTAAAGTGATTACGATTTATTACAGATGTAATAAGGACAATGAATTGGTAGTGGAAATACAGGATCAGCAACATTTGCCCGTATTTCGCTGGCATATTCCAGACTGCAACGAAAGCAGCATTAAGATGGGTCTTATGGAAGATCTCAGCAATATGAATGCTGAAGTTCAAGTGGGTTTCAGTGAGGTAGATGCCACGGCAACTGTTGCAGATGTTGAGCAACAAGTGACAGTGGAAGAGTTGAGAGAAGAAGCTCCCGAAGTTGAGCAACAATCAATGCAGCCGCCCAGATTTGCAGCAATAGAACAAGAGCATCAGAATTTTCAAGTCGAACACACTGTGAATAATCGACAGCAACTGCAGCAGCAGCAGCTGCAACATCAGCCAAGTCAAAGCCAGCAACATGTTGCTGCTGTCCCCAGTTACTCGAATGCAATTGAGTCACAAGTCGAAAACACGCCACTGCGGCAACATTTAATGCATCGCATTATCTTGCCACGCGTTCACAGCGATGAGTTGCCGCCACCAAACAGAGTAAACAACAATGCTGTAAATCTGTTGAGCCAAAATCTGCAGCAACATTATAAAGAATCGATAGTGCCAAGCGAACAGCTGCAGCAATGGTCGCAGCAGCAATATGGCAAATATGCATTCGTACAGACAGCACCACAAGAGCAACAGTTGTCACATGCTTTGCAGCAGCAACAGTCAGAGTATTTGTGGCAGCAACAGCAATATCAGAGCTCCTACCAAGAGCAACAGCATTTGAAAGCTAGACGTGAGGAGTTGCAGCAACTAAGCGAACATTATCAGCGTCTAAAGAGTCAAGAGGATGAGAAGCTGAGAAGCATAAACAAATCGCTCAAGGATGTCTATGCTGATCGATTGATCAGCGAGCGACAACATGCCGATTATCACCGAATGTTCATGCACAAAATGGACGAGAGTAAAAAGCTGGAGGCAAGTTTGCAGGCGCAGAAGGAGCACATAATGAGGCAGTTAATGGCTGAGCTCGGCAATTTGGAGCAACATATTGCTGAAAAGCGACGACAGTTGCAGGAGCGCAACAGGACATGGCAATGGCAACAGCAGCAAGCAGCAACACCATGAGTTGCAGCAGCAGCAACATCAGCTTGCACTCGAACAGCAACAACAGCAGCAGCAATATTTTCTGCGTCAGCTGCAACCTCCGGCGTATCAGTCAAGTTTGCAAAGTTTTCAGGATGTCTATACGCATTACACTGAAACACCGACCACACACACTGATCCCTCTGTAGGAATGCACAGTGGTCTAATGGCACCGCCTTTGCCAGCACCACCGCCACCGCCACCGCCAGTGGCACTTGAGTCGAGTGCTCGTGGTGAACGTCGCATAATGCGACGCCGTCATAGCCTCCGATCACAGAGTGAATAAAATGATCATGTATGCTCATCCAACGGGGTCACTTCAGTCTGCACCGCAGCAACCAAGGTACAGTTCTCGCAGGGCACAAGCAACATCAACACATGCCAAGAATCATCCTCCTGCCCAACATCATCTTGCACCGCCCGAGACGACGAGGATCTCAAATGACGCAAGGACCCAAGTGAATCAAGCAATTGAACAAACTGCAATAACGTCCATCATAAGCAATTATGTAACAAATTATTTAAATGATATGGAATCCAGAAATCCATAAACAAATTGGTCAGTGTGCAGAAAAATCTATTAAGTATGCTTCATGTGATTATATATTTTATAAGTGCCCTTATTAAAGTTAATTAAAATTTTCTATAAAAGACGCGAAAAGAAAATGGAAATTTAAAATTTCATTTAAATGTACTTTTCAAAGTTAGCTAATTATGGGAGATAGTTATATGTAATACCCTCACCCAATGTGTTATTATACCTAATACCCTATTTGCGAGAGGAGTGTATATACAAAATAAGATAAAGGTGCTAAAAATGCAAATACGACAAAAGTACAAGGTATTTTGTGATCGTAAACTCCCGACTGCAGTGTCCTTAAATATGTTGAATATTACTATTTATATTAAAAATTATCCAACTTTATAAATAAAATTAATTCACCTAATTGTTTATGCCTTTATTGTGTCCATTTTAATTCCATTTCTGGAAATTCAGTTCTATTGTTATGGTTTTAAATACTATTATAGTCGCTGATTCCTTGATGGATGGCAGCAGCAATGAGAGCAACATGGACACTGCCAACCTTGGGTCATAAAGTTCCATTGCCAGTTCCATTGCCATTTCCATTATAGTTTCCATTGTAATTTGCATTGATATTCCTATTGCGTTCATTAGAGCATTGAGAACCCATATTGTTGCGAGGAGCAGACTTCTTGTTGGCCAGAATTGGCTTTTTGGGCATCGTGCAGGGAATCTTGCACGACGGCAATGGCGTTGGACACTCGGAAGATGTTGGTGTTGCAGCGGATGGAGTTGGTGGAGAAATAAGAGGCATAGATATGACACCGGGCAATGACAGGAGCTGAAGGGCAAAAGGCGGTTGTGGCTGTGACTGTGACTGATCCGGGCAGGACTGTGGCGATCTGAATCCCGTGAGTACGCAGGGCAATTCGAAGCGCAGCAATGGCTGAGAATAAGCAGCAAATGTAGGCGGATGTTGCTGTTGCGGGTATTGCTGCTGATACTGTTGGGGATGCTGCTGTTGTTGCTGTTGCTGAAACTGTTGTGGCTGCTGCTGCTGTTGCTGAAACTGTTGCTGCTGCTGCAGTGGCACACAACTGTGAACTTTAATCATACAGCATGACGGCGGCGATTGCAAGTTGTGATAGGGTGCTGATGTTGTTGCTGCTGCTGCCGCCTGCATAGGAGCAATCACGCCACTTAAGTACGCCAGCAACTGGTTATCCGGCATAACATTCACTGGAGGTGTTACATTCATGTGTGAGCTCAAACCCGTCGAAGGCTGATAAGCTGTTGGATACAAATTACTATCCGCGTTTGCTGATTGTTGCTGTTGTTGCGATCTTTTACGGCTTTGCTCCAATTTGGGTTGCTTGCCGGACTTTAGCAATTGCTCAGCTGAAGTTGACTTTGGCTGTGGCATGCAACATGACATGCAGTCATTCTGTGGCATGAATGATAGCATCTGTGATGCCCATTTGTACTCATCCAAATCAAAAGATCTCGGAATGGGCACATTACAGTCAACGCTGTGATTAAGACAAGTTCAATTAAGTTGCTCACGTCTAACTATTATGCAGTTACCTCAAACCCTCTGGAACCTCGGTTACAAAGCACATTCCAATCCGCACGGGCTTCGAATCACAATTTTGCCACCCTGGTGGCATTGAACCATAACACATGTTGCACCACGGTTGTTGTGCTACAAATTGCTGCTGCTGCTGTTGTTGCTGCCGTTGCTGATGCAATTGCTGTTGCCCCATCCCAGCTGATTCCTGCTGCACCTGAGCAGACGACTTTTGTGAGTCCAAAATGCGACCAGATGAGGTCGCATTAATACAGTGCTCACAACTGTCAGTGCAGAACATTTTAGCGAGCTCTTCTTTATTTAAGCTCAATTTCGCGAACGTTGCCCCACTGTAGTTGCGGCCTGTGTCTGCCGGGCAGCAAGAATTTTCAACTTCTATAACACATCTATTTAATTTAGCTAATTTTAAGACTACTACTATCGCCTACTTAAATGTATCGTTAATAAAAAGCATCACACTACAAAATACCCGGTAGCACACAGAAATCTAAATAAATAATTAAAGACTTCGGGTTAAAATAAATTAGAAAAGACGTAAGAGTTCGGTGATATTGGATTTTCTTTTCAACTCTTAAAATATTAATTCCAGCTCGTTTTGTCCTGCTTCAGACTGAATTTAATCTTGAATTTCCGAAAATTTAAACCGAACTATTCTTTAATCAACCCGAAAAATGTTCTTTCTTTTTATTTGAACTTAAAATGATCAAATAAAACGAGCATGTATCTAAATTAAGTAACGAGTATCTCATAGTCGGGCATCCGACTATAGCGTACTTACTAGTCATATACAGGGGTGCCATCAATTTTTATGAAATTTATGTCGAATTCAAGCGAAAGCGATTCCTGTGGCATCCCTGATGTAGTCATGCATTTTTTTTTTATAAATTTGAATCAAAGTTGCTAAGTCAAATAACTTCTCGTTATGCTATGTAAGTAGTCCGATTTTCATTCTCATCCGGATTTTTATCAAATTTCTGGTTTGGAAAAAAAAAAAAAAATTTTTTTTCGGATCATAAGAAAAATTAAAAAAAAAATGGCAGACGGAGAAATACATTTGGTGTCCAAGGACGCTGTCAAGTTCTGTGATATTAATGGAATGGATCAGCGCAATGGGAATCGCAGCTTTATAATCACAGTGGACGATAATGGGAAGGTCGAAGTCAATCCCAAAGATCAAGCACTGAAGGAGAACTGCGACTGCCAGAAAAGCCAGAGAAATCTCAAGATGAAGAAGGGAAAACAGCGGATACGGATAGCCCTGATCGAGGAGGAAGCAGACAGCTCAGAGGAGGATCAGGACATAGCTGAGGATCAGAACGATGTGGTGAGCATTGATGCGCAGTCCTTTGAGGCAATGCAGGATCGGTTTATTAAGATCTACAATAAGAATCTTCGCGGCAAGCCGAGCTTTGTGGTGCTGGAGGATGCTCTGGTGCGAAAGCGCATCGAGGATACGCTGCAGGATCACTACAATCGCACCACCTGCCATTGCCATGCCCAGCAACAGACGTCGCCCTGCGACATTGGCGCCCACACGGGATCCCAGACCGATGAGTTCCTGCTGCAATACGCTCTCCGCTCTCAGATAAAGGCGCACAGCAGAGGCTGCCAGGCCACCGATGTCAGCATTGAGAGACCCCAGACCAGCCACATCTCATCCACCTCCAAGAGGAACCTTCACGTACCCTCCCTGCGTCGACTGAATCAATTGCACCTCGGCAATCAATCGGATGCAACAGCAACATCCAACGGAGCACCTTCAGTAACCATTAGCTTTGCACCACCGTCTGCAGCAACCATGTCTGCTGTTGTCCAACCACAGCAACAGCCACTGCAACAGCAACTGTTGCTGCCGACAGCCACTCATAGTCATGTCCATTGTTGCACTAGCAACTGTGCCTGTGGCAACTGCAACAATTGCTGTCTGCAATTGCCAGCAACAGCAAACAGTAATTACTGTCTGCCAGCAACTAACAGCAATTGCTCCGCCTGCTATGTCAAGCAGCAGGAGCAGCACCAACAGCATCAGCAACACCAATATCACCAGGAACAACAACATCCCGGCATGGCAACAACTTGTGCAAATTGTCACGGTAGTTGTTGCTTGTTGAGACCAACACTCGGATATTGCATGCCCAGCTGTTGCAGCCAGCACATGTTGCCAATACCGGAAGCATCGACTCAGCAGCAACATCAAAGCTATTGGACTCCGCAATCCCCTAATCAGTGTCCCAATTTGGCTGCATTCGGACTGCCACATTGTGCCAGTTGCCACATGGCGCAAGAGCAGCAGCAAAATATCAATTTAACTGACAGCAGCTGCATGAATAATAACTATTCATCCGTGCAACCCACAAATGCGACCATATCGGAAGCACAATTCAAATCGGAAATCGAGAAGTTACAGCAATCAATGGAGCTTGACAACAGCGCTTCTCAGTTAACATCATCATCGAAATCCGCTGGGACTTGTTTTAATGAGAGAATTGATAAGAAAGCGCGTCACAAGACGCCTTCATCTAAGCTCTACATGGCACGCTTCGGACGCACCTGCCTGATACTGAAACCCACCGTCGACTCTATGCCACCCCGTCCGCCCACAAAGCCCCTCAGTCGCACCACCTCTAAAGTGACCTTGCCAGAGAAATAACACCAATTGTAACTATTACTTTCTATAATAAACATCTATAAGATCCGAAATGAAGTATCTGTGGCAGAAAATAGTTTGAGCACGATAGCTTGCAAAGGACTCGCCAGAGATCCTTTTGTAATATCTGTTACGAATCTGACATATGCAAACCGCTCGACAGTCTCCGAAAACGATCAGAAATAGTGTCCGTCTCTCAGCTTCGCTTATGATCTGCTTTTTGCCATATTTATGCTCACTAACGAGTACTAGGTGGAGGGAAGAGTAACCTCCTTGACCAGAAAAATGTTCTGCAATCGCAAAAAATTTTATGTTGCCTTCTAATCCAGACATGTTAAATTTTAACGCCATATTTGTATTTTTTTGAGAGCCGATTTCCGGAAGTTCTGAAACATACCAAAATTCCTCCTCCTTTTCGCGAGCTGATTTTTTATTGATGAACAATCTTTTAAGGTTTGGGAACAGATAATAGTCTAAAGGAAGCCAAATTGGGCGAATAAGGTGGATGGGAAATCAATTGGCATATGCTAGCTAGCACACCTTCACCTTTTTGACATTTTCCTGAGTAAGCCCAGCGGAGAACCTATAATATTTATACAACTTTTCTTTTGATTCCTTCGGATTGGACTAGAAGGCACCATAAGCTTTTTTGCGATTGCAGAGAATTTTCCTGGTCAAGGAGGTTGCTTTTCACGGATTGCTCATTTTGGGCTCACTATTTTGTCCACTCGAAAGAATGGATCCTCTTAATTAAAAGATTTTGTGAATAATTTCCGAGCTTAAGTACTCAATTTTAAGGAATGGAGGGTATCTAAATTATACCAGCATTCGTAAAGAAATAAATGTATAATCGAAATTTGTTTATTCTCAAGTCAAGGGAAATGTTTTCTAATTTGAGGAGTTGACTTCTATTGTGGCTGTTGCTGCTGGTGTTGCTGTTGCTTACCGTACGCACATGGACAACATGTGCAACATGGAACACAACAAACAGTTTGAGGAATATAATCCTCAGTTAAACGTTGTATGCCATATTTCTGCAAGGTTTGCTGATAAAAACTGGAACGTATATCGCTTAGATCAGGTTCACGGGTTATATTGCAATAACACCACGGAAAGTAAGGGAATTGTTGTTGTTGTTGTTGTGTGCCATTAGTAGTGTTGAACAATGCTTCAGTTTGCCTTTTATTCTCTGGAAACTTTATCATCCGTGATTGTTGGGGTTGTTGAGAATTCTGCCAATAATTGGTAAAAGAATTCTTCTCTTCTTGCTGCTGCATCTGTTGCTGAGGAAAATGCGTAGATGACTGGTTGTCTAATAAGTTACCATGTTGCTGTTGCTGTTGGCTGTATTGTTGCTTCTGTGTCTGCTGTTTAATATATTTCTGCTGCTCCATCTGTTCCTGCTGTTGAATATATTGGTTCTGATGCATCCCATGCTGCTGAATATTCGGAACTGCCCGCTTTCTCATTAACTGAGCATGTTGCTGTTGCTGAGGTGTCCACTGTTGCTGACTTAAGTTCTCTGAGCAACTACAACAACAACAGTATTCCTGATCTTGCTGCCTCTGTTGCTGCTGTATTTGTTGCTGCCTCTGTATCACTTGCTTTTCCATTAACTGAGCATGTTGCTGTTGCTCTGGTGTCCATTGTTGCTTGCTTAAGTTCTCAGAGCAACTGCAACAACAACAGTGTTCCTTCTTTTGCTGCTGTATTTGTGGCTGCCTCTGTTGTTGCTGTTGAATCTCTTGCTGTTGTATCTGCTGCTTTTGAATATATTGCTGCTGCTGTATTTGTGGCTGCCTCTGTTGTTGCTGTTGAATCTCTTGCTGTTGTATCTGCTGCTTTTGAATATATTGCTGCTGCTGTATTTGTTGCTGCTGCTCTTGCCTCTGTTGCCTCTGCTGTTGTCTTTGCTGTAGCTGTTGCTGAGAATACCCATAGCAGCAGATAAGCTCCGCCTCTTCCCGCCTTGTTTTACCATACTGCTTCCCCCTATATTCCTCCAATTGTTGCTGTTGACGTCTGTCGAATGCACAATTTTCCTGTTGCAGCTCTTGGAGCAACTGCATCTGCTGTTGCCGGTGAAGGTCCCGTGTCATGTTGGTACTGCAATTGCAGTACTCTACACAGCTTTCGGATTGCTGTGTGTATGCTTCTTTCCCTCTCAAATCTGCCATTTGATCTCGTCCAATCAGCAGAACTGACGATGGTTCCTCCGCTTCATTTTCTGAGAATTCTTCCTGTTGCCTTAGATCTTTGCTCCCGCGGCGAAACAGACGTGGTCTCAGTTGCGTCACAATATCATGGTGTGCTGCAGATATTCGAACATTATCAGATGATTGATAAAATGGAGCTTCCTGTTGATTATTTCTTTCCGATGCATTCGATTGCTCGTCAGTTTGAGAATTGTTGGAAGTATCATTCGATCTTAGAGATACTCCCAGCTGAGATTCGACCTTAGGTTGTGACTTGGAACGGATTGGCGAGACGTTCCCCCTGGGAAATTCGGCTTTAGGACGATACGATCTCTCTGGTTTGGGAGATTCTGAACGGTTTCGTTCTCTAGGAGATACCTGGCGCTCGGCTTTTGGACGATAGGATCTCTCTGGTACTTTAGATTCATTACGATTGTCGGACTTTCTTCTTTCAACTTGGGGAGAACGTGTCGTTGGAGATTTAGAACGGTTTGCACGATATGATCTAATTGATTGTTCAGATTGAAGACCCTTTTTCTGTTTTTTTCTTCCATCTTGAGTAGAATATGGGCATGATTCATCATAACCTCTAGAAGAGACCTTAGATTTCAAATTAGGACAATAAAAGCTGTCAAGTTTTTCAAATTGAATAAACGGGTTTCTTTTATCAACTTGGGCAGAATGTGACTTTAGAGATTCAGAACAATTTGACACAATATTTTCCGTAGGAGATACCTGGCACTCACTTTTAGGATGATTTAATCTTACGGATTGTTCGGAAGTACGATCGTCGTATCGTCTATCTTTAGCTTGGGAAGATTGTGGCTTAGATAACTGAGAAGTTGCCTTGGCTTCTGCGTTAGCGTCAAATTTTCTTTCTGAAATTTTACATTGAGGACGTTTGCGATTTGTTCTAGGCGATTGTCGCATTTCAGTCCGAGAAGATTCTGAATTGGGGAATTTAGAGCGATTTGATATGCGTTTTTTTCTTAGGTATTCGAATAACTTTGATTTATCTTTAAGAGAACTGCAGCAGGTGCATACATTTGATTTACCCTGAGAACCTGAAGGAGCGATATTTGATCCCTTAGAGTATTTAGTTCCTATGCTCTGGCCACATTTATATCCTCTTAAATTGGACTCGGAGTCTGGACGCTGATTATTTCTATTTTTTGAGGATTTTGTCCTTGGAAACTTCAGCTCTTTCCTACATATGGCTGATTAGCTTGTGATTAAATATAACTTTTTGTACCTACCATTCATCTGGCTTGCACATGCCCATCATTTGTCCATTGTCTTCGCTGTCTGGTCGAAAGGGCACCAGGACTACAGGCTTTTGTAGCATATCATTGTATCTAAAGAAGTCATTAAACAATTTTGTTTATTCCCATTCAAATTATATATCTTAAAGCCCACACTTACTTGGCATTGTTTTTCTGGCAAAACCGTTTCAGGTCACTCCAAATGGATTCAACATTATCCTCATTTATTGCATGCAGTCTTTCCATATCTCTGTTTTTGCCTTTACAATTTAATTTCGATTCGGCGCCTCCCTTTTGTAAAGGATGCGAACTGAGGCTACGAGTAAATGCAGCCACATTGTACTCCTCCAAAACTGGAGGCGAATCGTCGGTCTTCTGTCTTAGAAGACATATCTTAAAGTCCTTAACATTCGAAATATAATTATCCTCCTTCTTATCACACTCGTTATTTTTACTACAATGGCGACGTTTGTTTTTTTCATCGTTCTTTGCAGCTTCGGCATGATCACTGTTCGGCAAATTACTCTGATCAAAAGCTTTCTCCTGACCCGAAGATAGTTTAAGATCACGAATAATTGTCGGAAATTTATCATGGTCAAGCTGTTTTTCATTGGGGGGCAATGATGATACATGGTCATCTATATGATGACCTTTTGACGGCGGCAACAGACTTGAAACAAGCTGAAATAATTGCGATTTATTCTCGATCAGCCATTGAAGTTTCTTATCTTTAATTAAATCTGAAGTTCTCTGACATTCTAAAATACTCTTTTTGAAATTATCATTATTTTCTTGCTTTAACAATTCACTAAGACGATTTTTACTATGTGGTGGCATGGCAGAGATAATACTCTGAAGAGTCTCGGATTCTACAGATCTTCCTTGGTATTCCTTAAATTTTGTTGCCTTGGTGGGCTGTGTAGACGATCCATATTTGGGATGTTTTGTTTTATTTTTGTCGATGGTCCTCACATAGGTGGACTTATCGACGAGGTGCTTAGTTGACTCCGTGCAGTTTTCGGTGTGCTCGGAAAACAATTTGAAAAAGTGCTCTAAAACATTCCCACCCATTTCTGATTTATTTCGACCTCCAGAATTTCGATCTTCGTCTGCCGCTTTTATTAATTTCAAAACCGCTACTGATTCATTTGAGGAATTCATGAATTCCGTGGTTTTACGAGAAAATAGCGATTTGTTAGAGTTATATGCTCGAATGCTGTTTCCACTCGATCCACCAGACTCGAATGACTTATCTGAGAGACGCCTGGACTTGGCATTATTTGAATTACTCGAAGAATCCGTCAGGTTGTTGACTTTCTTGCTAACAATGGATATATCGGAGACACTCCTTTTACTCGTTCTATATGGCATGCTCGATTCATCCAAATTCTTCTTTGCTTTTGCACTTTTTGAATCAGTGAGTACAGAAGGATTGTCGACAATTGAAATTCTATTTGATTGTTTGGAATTCAAAGATGTATGTGACATAGCCCTTGGTATAATCGACATTGCAGAAAGGACTTTCGTAATTGAGTACTCTGACATTTCGACACTCGTTCTTCGTCGGGATGGGTACACATTTTCTACATAGGTTCCGGGTTTTTGCCTAACCGGAGACTCACTGGACCTAGTCCGCTCCGTTGGTTCGTTAAATGGGACATCTGGAACTCTCTTTTTTGGTTCTTTATTCCTGGACCTAGTTGGTGATGTAGGACCCTTTGGAGTTGGAACTGGATCTTTAATTAATGGTTCACTTTCGGATTCTTTTTGAGAAACTATATAACCGGATCCCTTTCGAGAATCCTTGTTTTCCCCATCAATCAACTTAAGCGATTTGGGCGACGGCTCTCGATTTTTCTTCCTATTGCATTGATATCCCTTGGGTTCATATATATCCTTGGATCCTCTTCGTGACCCTTGATTTTCCCCAGTGCAATTACAAGTCTTGGAATTGTCTTCCCCATCATCTGGATTTCTTGTTTCATTGCATTGACAACTCCTGGGACTAGATATATCATCGGATCCCTTTCGAAAATCCTGGATTTTATTATCAATCGGCTTTCTCGACTCTAGAGTCGGTTTTCGATTTTTCATCACATTGATATCATTGAATTTCTTCCGAGAATCTATAATTTCCCCATCAATTGATGTTCGCGACTCGAGAGACGGCTTTCGATTTTTCCTAACATTGCATTGACAACTCTTGGGACTAGCTATATCTTTGGAGCCTCTTTGAGAACCCTTGTTTTCCCAATCACCTGGACTGCAATAGCAGTACTTGTTGTCGCCCTCATCTGGATTTTGAGCCGTACCGCAGGGACAGCTCCTGCGACTAGTTATATAGTCAATTAACTGATGATTTTCGGACGCTCTTCGAGAAGTTAAATTCCAAATATCTTTATCGATATCTTCACGTATTGAATTAAGTTTGAGCCCTTTTCGAGAATCATTGTTTTTACTATCAATCGACTTTTGCAACTCGTACGACTGATCTTTATTATTTGTCATAAAGCCATGAGAGCTGGGGGAATCAGCCATATATTCCCATAATGGATCAGTTTTGGACCATCTATGAGGAGTAAAGTCCCCGTCAGTGCACAACTTATGACACTGCTCTTGATCATTGATTATACTGAAACGACATCTCTTGGGCTGAGCCGTGTCATCTTTTATTGAATAATCTTCAGACCCTTTTCGAGAACTGTAGTCCCTTGGTTTACTATTGCTTATATCTTCCCTTTTTGAATTATCTTCGAACCTTTTATGATCGCTATTTAATGAATAATCTTTTCGGGAAGCATAATCCTCGTTTTCTCTGTCAATCGATTTTAGCAACTCAAGGCACTGCTCTCGATTACAGATCATACAACAATGACAGCTCCTAAGATTGCCCATATCTTCACATATCGAACTATTTTCAGTCCCTTTTCGATAAGCCAAATCCCTTGGCTTGGTGTTTTCTTGATCTCCACTTATGGAATGGTCTTTGAATCCTTTTCTTGGCTTAACATTGTCCATATCGCCACTAAACCAATAATTTTTAGATTCTTTTCGAAAGGTGTAATCCCCGTTATCTCTATCTATCGACTTGCGCCGCTTAAGAGACTGCTCTCGAATATTGTTCCTATATCTATCTTGACTTATTGAACTAGTTTCAGTATAATCCCTTGGCTTAGTATTGGTCATATCTCCACTTATGGAAATGTTCTTGGACCCTTTTCGAGAGGTATAATCCCTAAGCTTTAATTTGTCCTAAAAAATTAAAAAGTCGAATTATATTAAAAATATATTTTGATGAGTATTTTTCCAACCTTTTTCTTTAAATTTATCATCTTCTTCTTCTTTGGTAATCTTGGTTCTACAGCAGGCGGTTTCTCAATTTCTCCTTCTTCAATAGACTGAGGCACACTCGGCCCATAGTCCATGGGATAAACTGTAATGCAAAATTTACGTGACCTATTCTCTAATATTTCAGGTGTCTTTGGTGATTTGGCCAATGTCTTGTTGTTGCTGCCAGGAGCTGGCAATGCCTTAAGCTTGTTATTATTGGTCTGTAATATATTTGGAATAGATGACAAAATGTCCCAAGGAGCTCCCAAGCATATTGCCGTTGGTATACTAACACGCATTGGCACATTGCAGTCAAACCTGTGATGAGGATGTTGATTTATGTATCACCTCCTAATGCGATAATAATGATCATCACTTACCACAGATCATTGCCTTCATCGGTTTTGGGTGCAGGCTGGCTTACTATAATTTTCCGTTTAACCTTTTTCTTGGGCTTGGACTTTGACTTAACCATCTCTAAAGCTTTCTCAGTTTTAGGGGGTTCCTGTTTGTGTCGCTGTTTTGATTGCATGGTTCTCAAGTAACTGAGAGATCGTTGTCTTCTTTCGTTCGGATGAAGTTCAGAGCGAATTATTTTAGTATCCGTTTTATTTGGAGTGTCTTTTTGCTGATCGGTTAATCCTTTGCAACAGCAATTGCAGCAGTACTGTAAAAAATAGTAAAATCCAGAGATTAAAGCCCAAACGAATATCGGTTTCGGTTATGTTCGCATTTAGGTTTTAGGTTATCGGTTACGCAAAATCTTTAAATAAAGGTGCACAAAAAAATTTTTTTTTGCAAAAATATAATTATATTATTAATAAATATAATAATAATAATAATAACTAAAAAGGCATTACTTTGTTAATGTTTCAATCACAAATCAATTTCAAATATTCTTTAGTTTGATGTAGTTTGGTTCCATTTTATCAATTTTAATATTTCATTTGACAAATTTATTTTATTTGCGCCCATTCCCACAAATAAAAATTCAAAATTAAACATAACAAAATTAAAATTAAAATTAAAAATAATTTTTTTTTATGTATGAAAAACCGAAATATAAATGAAACGGTTACTAAACTGTTATTTCGGTTTACAGAGTTTCGGTTTTAAGGTTTCAGTTACGGTTTTGAATTTCAATCGATTTTTACCGATTAACTGTTACAGTTTCGGTTAGACTTTTAATCCCTATTAAAAACAATTGGTAATCTTTAATTTTTTATTATAGTTATCGGATGAAACAGCTTATTGGCATGGAGAATTCGAAGGAAGCAACTCACCATACGTTTTTTTTGCAGCCAGTCTTTTTGGTAAGCTTGATTGGGATATCGATTAACTAATAAGTTATTATCCCCCTGCACAACTGTTGAATTTATGGGCCTCTGATTGGAACGCTGAGTCTCATTCTCTTTCCTGGACAATGCATGTGTACTTGGATCCTGTGTAGTTAATGTGGGTCCTATTCTGATGGATTTTATTGGATATTCGACAAATGGAACTTTAGTCGAGTTTGATCCATTTGCAGAGGTTTTTGTTTTTGTTTCAGTTGAAAGCTCTTTCAGAGTGGATCCTGGCGCCTTAGATTTTATTGAATTAACAGTGGATTCTATTCGGGATGGTGCCTTAGAAGATGTAATTAAAGTTTTAGCCGGAAGTTCATTTAGAGTGGATCCTATTTGGGATGCAGGTGAAGTGGATTCCAATGGGGATGGCGATTTCATTGAAGTTGCATTGGATTCCATTCGAACTGACGCCTTCGAGGATCTTGATGTCCGCGTATTTGTCGAGTTGCCTTCGATGTCCACAGTCGCAGACGACCTCGAGCTTGAGAGCGACAAAATAATTTCATTAGACACTGGATTAATCGTTATTTCACTGGATGGCGTCACGATCCGTGAATCATTCAATAGCCTTGGACCACTTTTATCCACATCCGTGTATTTTCTGCAACATTTGCAACAGTTAGCGTCTTGGCAGAATCTTTTACAATGGCAGCATATTGCATTGAAATTACACATTTTTTATTAAAATAAAAATACGATTACGAATTCGAATTCGGGTTGTTTGTTTCAATGAAGAATCTGTAATTTAAACGGAATATGTTGTCAATCTCATTCAGCTGGCGGCAATTCTTTTGGCAGTCCAAAAAAGAAAACTTTAAAATTTTGTCACCAAAGTCTACAAAAATTATTATTTGTACGATTGACAACAATTTCAAGCAGGGATTAAAACCCTAACCGAAACCGTAATCCTTAACCGGTAAAAACAGATTGAAAATTTAAACCATAACTGAAACCGTAACCAAAAAAAAAATATTTTTATTTGACCGAAACCTTTAAACCGAAATCCTGTAGTAACCTTTTCTTTCTAGTAACCGTTTAATTCAGGGGTGCCCATCGTCTATGCACACAATGCACATTTGTTTTTGAAATGCACATGGGATATGGGAAGTAAAACAGAATACACATAGGTTTGAAATTCTTGCACATTGAATTTTACACAAACAACTTGCAGAAAAACAAGAACAACTTTTTCCTTGTTGCTTCCCATCCATTTTCGGTGCAGGCAAAACAAAAACAATTGCATTGCGTCGGTTATCTTTTGCTAATCCGAATGTAATTTGTTGTTGTCTTATAGTTTTGTGAACACTGGAAAAGAAAAACTTGACTTCGCTTTCAAACGTGTGATGCGTGTGACTTTTTGAAGAAACATGTTTCTATTTTTTTTTTCTGTGTTCACATTGAAATAAAAAAAAAAGTTCGTTACAAGTATGCGTGTGATTTCTTGTATTTGTATTAGTGCGTGCACATCCATAAGGCAGCTTTGGGCACCCCTGGTTTAATTTATAAGGGTTTTTTTTTTTGAAACAGTAAGAAAGTAATGCATTTTAAACTATTAATATTATATTATTAATACAATTATATTTTTTAAAAGAATATTTTTTTTTGTGAACCGAAGCCATACCGGTATTTAAAAACCGAAACATACAATAACCGGTTCTCCGTTACGAAATCTTTATTCAAAGAATAATATTATTAGAATAAGAAAAAACTGAATAAGAAAAAACTGACTATAATTGGAAACCTTTCAATAAGTTTATTTGGATTAAGAATGTATCTTCGAGTTTATTCAAGTTGCAAGTTGTGGCGGAAGAATTGTCCCAAATTGAAATTCTTCAAAAGTGTGCCGAGTTTGTAATGTACCGTACTTTGTACATGTGATTTGTACATGGTACGTTACCTTACGAACTCTCTCTCTATCTCCCTTTGTGTCCTCTCTGTTTTTTTTCTCTGTGTCCTGAAAAAAAGTTCTAATGCCGCTGCCAGCAACGTGGCATCATGAAACGCATCTGGGCATAACGCTGCCGGCAACAGGGATTAAAGAAATGATTGCCAGGACACTGTGAAGAAAGCATGACGGGTGGTTGCTGAAATTGCTGTTGTTGAGGCTGCTTGAATTGCTGCTGTTGCTGCGGTGCAAAGATCATTTGATTCGGTGGCGCAGTTGCTCCGCTCACTTCGGATTGTGGAACCATGGGACAGAAGCGCAAGGCCAACAGTGTCGGCGGAGATGCTGCCGACGTTGATGCGACATTCCCACATTGTGGCTGGCAAACGGACGGTGGCTGTGGGCAGAATGTTACATTGGGGTTTTCAGCACAAGGACACGGTTTAGGCTGCGATTCGAGCTGCAGTTCTATGGACTCCTCAGCTCTGTCATTGAGCTGCTCTTGACTTGAGGTGCAGGAGTCAGCGACATCCAGTGTTTGCGGTTGTTCATTGCACACTTTTAGGCCACTACAAACGCTGAGCAATTGCATTTGCACCTGTGCAATTTGTGCCTGAGCCTGCTGCATCTGTTGCTGCAGTTGTTGGGCCAACAGGTCCGTGAGACCAAATTGTTGCTGTGGTAACTGTTGCTGCTGTAATTGTTGCTGCTGTTGCTTTTGTTGCTGCTGCGAATTGAACATACAGCAGCAAGAATTGCGCTGCAGCTGTGGATTGCCATAATTCTGTTGCTGCTGTTGCTGATGTTGCTGTTGTTGCTGATGCTGCTGATGTTGCTGATGTTGCTGCTGTCGGCAATTTGGCCTTTGATTGTGGCCAAAGCTGCGTCCATTGCGACTCATCCATGTCGGCACTGGCTGCGTCTGCGTCATTGCTTGTGAATATACATTGGGATATTGTATGTTGGAATGCCAACTGTTCTGAGATTGTCCAATGCTGCCCGGATACATGTAATGTGAGATGCCAAATTGAGGCATTGTATTCCAGCAATTATCCGAAGTCGGCTGCAGCTCTGTGTCCGCATCAAAGCTAAGGATTAAAGGAATAACTAATTATTTATTACTTAGGATGACAACATCATTACAATCAAACATATAATAACTATTAAGAAGTTATCGTTTATTCGACAGAATTAATTCTGTTTGGCTTTGCAAGCTAACACACATTATATAAACATATTATAGAGTCGAAGGTCTGGTCATTAGCAAGTTTCCCCTAATTATCTTAGATTTAATATTATATTTTTTGTCTAATTTTTGTAAATAAATTAAATTCTCTTTGTCATCTGAAAAGAATAATTTTTACCATATTTCAATAGCAAATTTACAATTATTGATAAAAGTTTACCCTAAAAAAGTTTTTCTCCATGAAACAAAGTATGAAAATTTAAA
Source organism: Drosophila quinaria (assembly GCA_035047525.1). Lineage (NCBI taxonomy): Eukaryota > Metazoa > Arthropoda > Insecta > Diptera > Drosophilidae > Drosophila > Drosophila quinaria. The sequence continues at coordinate 184,161 of JAWNPO010000510.1, read as the reverse complement.
GATGTTTCTTCAAAAATCTCAACTAAAATTTTTAATTGCATAGCACTATGGTAAATAAGTCCGATATTTTGGCATAAACTCAAATTGTATTTTGTTCAGTATCTTAAAAATTTTTTTATTTTCCAAATCTAAAAAGTCCAAAGCAACCAAAAACGATTTTTAAAGATTTTTCGGGACTACCCTTAGTGTTTTATGCGCGCTCAAAGTCAGCTGATTGAGCGTTGCCACATGAACTAAAAAAGCGCGGGAAAAATAATTGCAACTTTGAGAGCCAATTGTGTTTATTTCGGAAGCATATTACAAATTGCTAAATATGGATAAAGTTGATAAAGGTATTTAAAAAACGATAGTAGTAGTGATTTTTAGTATTTGTGTTTTATTGTGCAACTGTCCAATGTGTTGTTTATGTGTATTTTTAGCTAAAAACTAACAAATGTGTTCCTGTTCCGATAAGCTCTACATTAGTACATCACAAAACAGTACGAGAGTTTTGAGTAAAGGTTATTAACTAAACCATCTAGAATCAGATGTTAATAATCCCGTTTGTTCGATTTTGTTCCTTTTCGTGAAAAATGACATGTTGTAGGTGTGAATTTTGGCTGAAAATTCGGATTTTTCTTAGATTCACATGGGGAGCGAGGTGAAAACGTTGTCAAATTAAAAAACAAACAAAATTGTAAATTCTACTTTAGTCTAATAAGCAAACATTCAAAGTTTAAAATAAATTGCTTTATATTTAAGTTTAAAAAATTTTTTTTTAGTTTTTTTCTTAGTCGGGGAGGAAGGGAGGATGAAGACAAGGTCCAATTGAATAACAACTAAAATTATTTATTTTTGAATAATACAAGTAAGCTTCGTGTTAAATTTCAAGCCTTTAGCTATATATTTAGATATTTTATCAATTTGATTTCACTTTTTCGCATAGTCGTATGGGGAGGGGGAGGTGAAGGCGTGGTCCAAGTTAAAAAAAAAAAAATCCAAAATTCTAAATTAGTTTAACTAAAGTACATGCAAAATTTCAAGTGTCTATCTTTATATTTAGAGTTTATGCCAAAATATCGAGTTTTTTTACCATAGTGCATAGGTTGATTTTAAACAGATAGTTTCTAGGACAATTATATGAGTATAACCAAAATTTGTGCAAAATGTGTAAAACTATACCAAAAGCCCTAATCTATTTCTAAAATTGTTTGTTCAGAATCTACCAGACATTACCAAACACAAAAAAATCAAAGTTTTTCATATTATAGGTAGTTTGTTTCTGCAGTAAATATATAATATTATGATGTACCATGAAGTTATCTGAAGATGGCATCAAGAATGTTAATATGTACTAGAAATCTGCACGGCTGCATTCAAACGAGTACTTGTGAGTTTCATTCAGTTTTCTGAGTGTAAAAAATTCAACGACCCGGTTCTCATCGAATTGAATACCCATTTTGTACATTAATTTGAGTACTCAAATGAACGGCATCGAGTAAATGAGAATGTAATAATTTATATGTTACAGTTAATATTGTTCGTCACAAAATTGGATATCAGAAATTTTGTGGCATAGACATGTTTTCTTGACTTGATTTTTACAATTAATAAAAAGAAACAAAACACTCTACCTTTTTTGAATGTGAAGTTTTCGGTTTCAATTCATTCATTTAAGTTTATTGGAAGAAGCAGCCGAACTCATTCAATTCAGTTGGGCCTGATTGTCTCAATTGACGTTTTGAATGCAGTTAAGCAGACCTCTAATATAATGAACAATGTTAAAGTGAGCTTACCTTAAGAAATGCTCCTCAGTTACCGAGCAGGCGGTGACCAAATTGTTTCCGTTAATAAGGTTGTTGTTGTTGCCATTGCACTCATCGCACTCATTACAAGGACTACGTGGTGGACATTCATTGGGATAGCATTGGAATTCATTTATATCCGGGCATTCCATGTTCATATCTGCATCTACATCTACATCTACATCGGGTGCTTCCTCTTCAGTCTCGGAGGCTCTCAGAACATTTTCAGAACCGAACTGGTTAATTGCAGGTGCGCCAGCTGTAGCTCTATCTGAGTGCACATCTGAGGCAACATCTGATGGAGCTGAAGCTAGAGAAGCTGTCGCTTCTGTTACGTCCTCCTGCTGCACTTGCTCCTTTGACGGCTCGACAATCTCCGCTTCTTGTGGTGTCGAATTTTTGCTAGCTCTCGACAATTTACGCATCTGACTTGGCACACTAGCTGTTGATATACGCTCCTTTTGAACACCATGGATTTTCTGCACTGGAGGCCGTGACTTTGCACTGGGCTCAACCACAATAAGTTGCACAATATTTGATGATATCCGAGACGCCTTTGTGCCCACAGCAACCACTTCCACTTTGTTCTCATTGTCCTCGTCGGATTCGACGATTGACATGGAATTCGTTGTCTTTAAGTCTTCAAAATTAGAGCGACTTACCAAGGGATTTGTGGCTATATGGAGCGGTATTTGTACGATTCCCCTGGTGTTATGTTTTCTCGTTGCCACGATTTCCCTTTGGAAGGGATTGCGTAAACTGTTTCGCTTGGGGGATGCACTTCTGTTGGGTACCCGGAACAAACCACCTGCAGATTGTGTTGTCGGCGCAGCGATTCCTCTTGCCCCATTCGTTGGGGATTTGCTTCGTTTACGGTTTCTAGTTTGACCATACCTGTAGGAATCTGCACCAAATCTAGACGTCTGTGCTGGATTAATGGGGGATTTATTTCTACTCGGCGGAGACGTAAATGAACTGTCACCAAATCTAGAGTTTGGAACCACAGAGCCCTGTTTCGGACTCAATACGTTGCCACGCCCATAGAACCTCATGCGTCTGTTGAACTCAGCCTGCTCCTCATCAATGGGCGTCGTCAGTCGATCCGCATTCCGCTTCTTTTGTGAATAGTCCGCTGCCGCTGTGTACCACATGGGAAGGTCACCCCTCTCCCTGATTGATCTGACATTTTTGCGCATTTTGCTGACCGCATGCAACCAATTCAACAATACTTGCGTTCAAATTTGTTTGTCGACATGTTCCGAAATTTCTATAAACATCTGTCAACAAACTTGATTATCGGAAAAAGTTTCAGAGGGGAATTCAAAATTAATTAAAATTCGGTAATTATTGCTTACAATAATGAATTTAACATATTAAATTGATCAAGTTTGGCTAAATGAAGTTTAAGAATCCAACACAAAAGAAGAAAGGGGTAACAACAAAAGATCTTTAAGCTTAATTGTTAAAAAAAATCACTAATGAATTTTAGCCTTATCCTAAGGAAAATTTAGTGATATTCTTAACTTGAGAAAGGAGTAGTAAAAACTAACTTATAAATAACAAAATTTTTTGTTTTAATTTCTATTTAAATTGTAAAAAAAAGATGTGTCGATTAGATTTTAAAAACTTGTCAGAAATATTGAAATTTATAAAAATGACTTCGAATATTTTAAATATTTAATCAATACAAGGTATTCAGGACTGTAACGAATTTCACTTTCGATAAGATTTGTCGGATTTGAATTTATTTAACCTGCTCTAATACCATTTCGGCTATATACAGCGCATTGATATCTCTTTGAGTTGATGAATTTAAATCCGATAAAGCGAAAAACGATCATTTAAACACTTAATCTGAATTTAAAGTGAATAAATGCATATCACTAAATGTTAAAAAGTAAAAAGTGATAACCGAAAGAGGCCTGATGATTTCAGTTTTCGAGTAAAACACAATAATCATTATGGCTCCCCGTAGACTTAAACATCACATATTTGTTTTAATAATTGATCAAATTTTCTGTTAATTATTTCGCGATGAAATTTTAAGTGGACAAATCGATTTTAAAATGTTTGACTGTTGTACGAATAAGTAAGTTCAATTTTGCCGACTGATCCATCAAATTAATAACCAATGTCGTCATTCCCTAAAGTCGTTGCGACTGTGGCCCATCTTACAATGGATGGTAACTGTATTTACTATATAGCACTATAAACTTCTAGACTAATGTACTCTTAATTTAGCCCTCCGACGAATTCTTGTTGTAGACGTTCACGTTCCACGGAGTTTCCAAAACAAAGGGGACCCTTTGTTGAGCCGAAATTCTCCAAATACGATCCGCCTAGTTTTCTGCGCAATACTGATCCTCCAAAACAGCGGTGGGCACGCAATGGCTCCGGGAGCCAGCGGCTGCTAACAAATTCAGATTTCGTGCCCACCGCTGCTAAAAAACCACGAGTCAAAACTAGATCTTGCAGTTGTTCCATTCAATATCCAAAGGTTTCGATCCATTGTAAATGCAAAGCCAAAGGAATTACGGATTGTCGAAAAATTGGCAAGGATGGCAAAAGAGTCTGCGATAAATCATGCGGAGTCAATGACAAAAATGCCTCTGACAATGAATCACCTGAAGGAATGTCTGGCAATGGTCCTGAAGCAAATACTCCAGGCACGATGGAATCCGAAAGAATAGCTGGCATTGGTCCTGGTGCCAGAGCCGCTGGAATGAATGCAGATCATCCCCCAGGAATGTTGGGAAATGGGCCTGCAAATGCCATTTGGCAAGGACCAGATGGCTCCTCTATAACCCTCGAGAATGGCCTTAATCCTGGAATACCTGTACACGATTTAATGGGACCAGCAAATCCAATGCACCACAATCAAATGCCACCACAGACTTCCGAGATACCAGCCGCAGGTCTTCCCACTCGCCAGATTCCAGCTTTCGATCCCTGTACAGGCAGGGAATGTATTGCACCTGGTCCAGTAGCACCATATGGACAGCCTGGACAAAGTGGAGCATTTGGAATGCCAATGACCTGTATGTATCCCTGCTATTGTCCAATTCAGTGTTGTCCCTGTCCCCCAGCTACGAACTTCTGTCCGCCAATGCAACAAGGATTCGGACAACCAACCAACACAATGCAAACAAACAACTTCAATGATAAGGAAACGAACAAGGACAAAGGGGAGAGGGTCGATAAAACAAATTCTAGGAGTACCTCAAGGGATAGATCGGAAAGATCAAGGGATGAGCGGTAAGTTCGAAGAGATAATGAGTTTTAATTGAGGCGACTTTTCAGAAAACATTTACAACAATAAAGACCAGCGTTAAGTTCCCTTAGAAATGTCGCCTTCTAGTCTTTAATTTCCTAAGCAACGTTCCCATTTAGTGAAAAATCCTCGGCCAGAGAGAGGGAAGTCGCCAAGGCGAGTAGACCAAATAGGAAGGATTATCAGGAGACGGAAATTATCAATTGCGGCACTGCCAGTCCGGAACTTATCAGGCGGTGAGTTCAATGTCAGATCGGAACTCAGATCGTAAAAAAGCAAAACACACAACACGTGACATGTCGAAACACATATACACTATAATGAAATAGCACCGTGTCCGGGATCGTCATATGTTGGCTCATGTAGGCTTTTTGTCTTGGCAGCATTTGTGATTCGCTGCAGGGTCCACGTCCGCCGGACAGTTGCTACATCGTGTTGCCCATAACAATGTCGTCCAAGTCCACGGCCAAGGATGATCAGTCAGAGAAGAAAGCTAAGAAAAAAATCGGAGGATGCTATAGTTCCAGCTGAAGAGGAGCCCCAAAAAAAAGAAAATCTTTCGCCTGCTCCTCCGGTGTCTAAGCCAACCCGTAACTGTGGCTGCAATACGCTTATCAGTGGAAAGTAAGTTCCCCTCCCATTGGTAGCCACTTCACCATAACAATCCATTTAATCTCTTGCAGATTTGGGGAGAAGTCTGAAAAGCCGGAAGATTCTGCTTGCTGCAGTTCCGGCTGCTGCTATAGACCCTGTTGTACGTACTGTTATAATCCCTGCACGGGCTGCTTCTATTGGCGCAAGAAGTGTTGTTGCTGCAGCTGCAGCAATGGTTGCTGCAACAGCAATGGAGGCTCCTGTCCTATACCGAAACCATCCTCGAATGTTGCCCCTCCCTCGGGATCAAATACACCAGTGGGATCACCGCCTGCCAAAAAGAGACTTTCAGCAGACATGAGTCCAGCGAGCGCGGCTAGTGATCAACGTTTTCCGGCGGGTGCCATGTCGGCATTTCAGCCCGGAGTCCAGGAGCTGTACGATCAGTGGGTGGGATTCCAACAGCATGCCGTATTCCCGCCCATGATGCCCCCAAGGCAACAGCCACCTTTTGTAAGCTCCGGTCCAATTTACTATCGTTTCACACGGATTTATCCATTGCCGTTCCAGGTGAACAGAAGCTTAAGACCGCAGTCATCACGGGACCGGGATGAGCCAAAATATCGATCGCCGGACTTTGATTGGACCCCACAATAGGAATAACACCAAGCTACAAAAATTAAAATTTATAAACTTATTGACAAATTTGAAAGTGAAAATGTTTAAGATGTGCTAAACTTGATAGAGCTTAACGACTATCGATAGTTTCGATATTACATGATACACTTATCGTTACTATCGATAGTAGAATTAACTCGTAGATTAAATTTCAAATAAAATATTTTAATTGTACTATTTCAATAAAGCCATTCGATCGAAACTGTTAATTAAAAAGATTACACTATATGTATTTTGTAGTATTTTTTATTAGTTTTTAATTTGAATTTGTTTACTTTATTTTATACACTTTCGTATGTGTTTTGTTGTTGTTTGCATATCATATACATTTTTATATATATATATATATATATATATTTATTTATAAGTATAGATCTTTTTTATTAAATTTGTGGGCTTTTTGTAGAAAAACTTAAGCTTGTTTAAAATTAATAATTTGTTTGTTTCTATCGAGAAACCTAACTAAAAACTATGAACATAGCACATTTATATCATTTCTTTGTGTATAGTGCAGCCATAAATATGCGTGTTCTAAATATAAAGTAATACCAAGATGAATTTTAAAATGGAAATGGAAAAGGATATTGATTAAACTCGGCCTGCACCTCTGTGTGTACACATGATTTTTAAACATACTCGTATTTTAAACTGAGTTTGGCTTGCAAATTGCCCCATAAACATTATCTGTATCATTTGTGTATCATTTACATATCATAATAATAATAATAATAATATATTTCTATATATATTTGTTGTGTATATACGTTTAGCTTAATTACTATATGGGCGTCGAGCAGGCGGTTTTTCATAGGCATTAACAAAAATTATAAAAGATAAACAAAAACTACGTACATATTTCAAACTATTTACATTGGACAATTGTCAGTTTGGTGTTTTGTTTAAAATTAAAACATTGCTCAAGGTTAAATGATATTATTAAATATGTGTATGTCTATGTATGTGTATGTAGTTCTGCTTTAATCACATGTTTTACGACTCAACTCAACTTATCAGGGATTGAAAAATAACTTAAGGAATTGTCGACAATTGATGCTGCTTCATCTTTCTCCTCTCTCTCTCTCTCTCTCTAGGCATTCTCATCGGTTACATAGATATATCCATGCTGTTGCAATATGCTCAAACGTTTCTCCACTGCATCACGATCTGCAAAATATAGATAGTGGACAGTTAATAGGGGAATATATACAAGTACTTGGCTTCCATTTACATTTATTCAACAGCAATTTGTCCTGTGGATGATTGCATTTCTGCACCAAAGAGTGAAGGAGAATGTGTGCGGTGTTGTAGCGTTCAAAGCAATTCTTTGTGTTCTTGAGCAGCTCATCCAGCGCAGCTGCCTGGCACTGAAAGACAACATTGATCAAAATCGAGTATCGTTATTTGTTGTTATAACTTACCATATCCAGCGCATAGTCGTAGAGTATCTTATCCGCGGTTATGTTAAATGCATTCGCCTTTTGGAGCAGCCCACTGCCATTAAGGCGCTTCGACTCGAACAAAATGCTCCGATATTTGGCGTTCATGGTGAGCAGCGCTGAAATAATAAAGAATGCTCCATAAGTAAGAGAACATTTTAAATGTAAGACTGCAAAAGGCCTTTGTTTAAATTAAGTGTATCATGAATTTTGTATTATTTAATAGCAGCAAGTAGCTCAGTTTGCTCACAAAACTTAAATGTTCAATTGGTGTAACAATGTCGCCTTTTTTAGGGCTCATCTACACTAGCTGACAACCTGACCAATTTCATTTTAGTAGGCTGAACATTTTGATGGCAACTTAGTCAACTCTAGTGTAAATGGTGATCAACTCTAAGCAAAAGTATGTGGACTTGGTAACAAGCACAGCCTTCTGAGATGAAATTGACAAGCTTGTCAACTAGTGTAAATGCACCCTTATCGCACAATAAGGTCGTGGTTTATAACCCTTGCCAAATCAAGAAACACAGCAATTTCGCTGCTTTTAGTTGATGCGCTGAACACAATTAACAAGTGAATTACTAAATTACTTTACTGAAGTCGGAATATTTACCATTTTTAACGTTCGACGATGGCTTCAATTGGCCATTGCGCAGCTGCTGTGAGGCCAAATTGAGGCCGGACGATAGCAGCTGGAGGGCGCGCACGAGAAGCACCAGACGCTCCGCCCGCTTGCAGTGCTCCGGGGCGTGGGGTGGAATCTGGTGCTGCTCGGCCGCCGTCTGGCTGCCGGCAACCATGAGCGTGGAAAGCGGCGCACAGCGTGAATCGGCCACCTCCTGGATGCAGTCGGTCAAGGCCAGCACAAAGTTGAGTTTGGAAAGGGTCTCGTTGTGCTCGCGATCCATGAGGGTCTCCTCCGACAATTCGGGCGCCTGGAATGCATGCGGCTCACTGCCGGGTCCGCCGGCACCAACAGCCGTGTCCAACAGACTCTGCAGTCCGCCCGTGGCACCCAATTCGGGCAAAGTGAATGCACGTGGCCCCAACATGTGATGCTGATTGTTATTCTCCGATCCGCTGCCCGCCGAGCCAATGGAGCCCAGCGAACCGGGCGCCACGAGCAACGTTGGACTGCCCAGAGTTGGCAACTTGGTCAGCGCCGCGGACGGAAGCACCGGCGAACTGTTGCCACTTCTGCGCAACGGCGACTGCGAGTGTCCGGGCGACACCTGCCAGGTGCTAGGCGCATGCGGCGGCGGCGTCTCCGACAGCGAGCCACCAGACGCGGATCGCACCCGTGTCGGTGGCGTGCCAATGGCAAACTGCACCGCTGGCGGTGAGATCGAGTTGATGTCGCTGCTCACGCTGCTCTTGCGCTGATCCGCCCGAGGCTGCTTCACGCTAATGGGCTGCGAGCGTGGGATTTGATGTCCACCTGCCGCCAGAGTGGCCACTGTCAGCGGCACACCGCTCTGTCTGCCCGGTGATCCGGCTCCAGCTCCGGCATTTGCCAGATGTCGTCGCGCCGGTGCCGGCACTGGCTTTGGCTCCGAGATGGGCAAGCTACTGGGACGTGGCGGACTGGATTGGTTCTGTGCGGGCTGCTGTTGCTGGCGCGCTTGGGCAGCCTGTCCCTGGGCCTGACGCTGATCCTCGGGCAGATTCTTGGGCACCAGTACAAAGTCATCCGAATCCTCATGGGAGCTGCAGGAGGCGCTGTTGTTCTCACTATCACAGAGCACACCCACGTTGGTGATCGTGGCACAGATGGCCGGATTAGCCACCACAGAAACTGTAAGAATAAGTTGTAAGGCTTTAGTTAAGGGGACACAACTACAAGATACCCTGCAAACGGATAACCTAACACTCCATCATCAAATATACCCTATAATAATATATTCATTGGTATACAAAAAGTTTCGGTCTTTTTATTTATTTTAGATATTCATAGAAAATATTTAATTAACCAAATCGTGAAGTGCAGTCATTCATATAAGTAATACTATATAAATAATGGATAAGATTTTAAATATTTGTAATATGGATACGTTTCGTCTGATTTTTAGATAACAGATTATTACAAAATTATTGTCACTGTTAAATAAATAAAAGGTTCGTTTTAAACTCAATTGAATTAAAATATAATTTTAAACTTTACCAGACATTAAAGTTAGCATTTTAAAGAGCTGATTTCCTTTTATTAATGTAACCTTATATTTATTGTCTGCCAATGGATTAATCCTATTGTTCAATCTTGATTCAAAAACAAAAAGTGTTAACACAACTCTATAGTATAGTCTATACTATAATATTCACATCATTTTTTGCTCATGCAGAGAAGCTACACACCCAATTTAGTGCTTCTAGCTCTTACGATCTCTGAGATCTTCTGCCTGTTGCATAAATTTGCACAAACATATTAAGCCTTGTTGAGCTTAAAGTTTACAATGAGTATTTACCGGTATTTTCCTCTTCCTGTGCCGCCTCCTGTTCCTCGCGCTCCTTCTGCTGCTGCTCGGCCAGCTTGACCAGCTGCAATTCCTGCTCCATCTGCTGTTGCAATGGACTCTTGGCCTTAACAGGCGGCGTGCCGCTCGACAACGGTGGCATGTCAACTACAAGCGACATTGTAAGTTACAGATCTTCAGAGACTTCGCGACAACTTACCCGGCGACACGGCCGCCTTCTTGCCCTGCAGAAATGGATGCACAAAGAAGCTCTCATAGGAAATGCGATCCTTGGAATTGCGACGCAATAGGCACAGCAACAAATCACGTAAATCCGGCGAAACACCATGCGGTATTCTAAAACCAATCAGAGTTGTAAATAAAAATGTTCAACATTTTTTAATAGACTTTTTTCGACTTACTTGGGTGCCAAATTGGCATTCTGCTCGTAGTAGAACTTCAGCTCGTTGGGCGTTTGTGCATAGAATGGCGCCTTGCCCGTTAGACATTGATAGACAATGGTTCCCAGCGACCAGAGATCGGCCTTGGCATCATACTGCAACGACATGATGACTTCCGGGGCCTGTCAAACAAATTGTGTCAAGATTAATAAATATAAATCAAGTCCAACAACTCCTGTTCCTTACCATATACATGGGAGAACCGCACAAAGTGGCCGCCATGACGCCTTCATTGAGGAAACGCGCAAAGCCAAAGTCAGCTGCAAGGATAGGAAAAAAGGAAAAGGATATCTTAGATATTTATTTATAAAAAAATAAAAATGTACAATTAAAAGAAAAATAAATAAAAAATATATAATATACTACAGATTAATAAACTAAATATAAAAAAACTATGAATATAAAATAAACAATAAAAGTTACAATTCAATAAAAATAAAAACAAGTTATAAATATTACACATATACATATTTTATAGCTATGTAAATACTACACTTGCTTAAATCTTTTTTATACGTGCAAACCCTATATATTTATAAATTTAATAAATATTTAATAATCATTTAGCTTATGTACTTACCAATTTTAAGCGTTATTTTTGATGGAGCTGGCAGAGTTTTGCCATAGTTGTGCGAAAGAAGAATGTTTTGTGGCTTGAGATCACGGTGCACAATTCCTTTGGTATAAAGTGCTTTCATGGCACCAGCTACAATTTAAATAAATTCAACAATTAGATAAGTATTTTAATGATCAATTATTTATTTGATTAACTTACCTAGTTGAATGAGAAACAGCCTGACAGTATCCTCGCTGAGTGTGCCTTTAACGCTCAGATAATCCGCCAAATCGCCGCCATTGCAATACTGCAAAAAAAGAAAAGAGAAGACAGCGTTAAAGAGAGTTGTAAATAAACAGTAAAAGCTTCCCCTATTGCAACTTGAGAGAGTAGCTAAACTTTATCAGCGAGCTTATAAATAAGGTTACCACTTATTTAAAATGGTACATGTTATTTTTTTAATTGTAGCACGAATATGGCAACGGAGATAAGTATTAAAAATACATTATTTTACAATTTTTAAATCAAGACAATTTAAATATAGAAGGAATAAGAAATGATTCAATTGACATTCCGATTGAACTTTCATACATTTATGCGAATTTGAAGCTATGGTACAAATGTACAATGGTACGAAAACTGCTAAATTTGTACATTTGAAATACAGTTGAACTTCCATAGCCCGAACTTCTATAACTCGAATTTCTCTCTAACTCGAGGTAAATGAGTGGCAGTAAAATTAATAAACTTAAGAAAAAGAACTCTATACGGTGAATATTTCCATAACTCGAACCTTTTCTTTGGCTAATGGTGATTCCAGTTATAGAAATTCAACTGCATAAAAAATAAATGAACATTTCGGATATTAATCGTATTAAATATTTTCAATCTTAAACGATTACGCCGTTTAAAATACCTTATAAAATGCATCTATGACACTTATGTGCATGTATCTGTATCTGCAAGAGCTTTAAGAATCTGCCTATTGTTAATCTCAGCGAATTGCGGTGACGAATTTGAGCCCGATTGTTGGTCATTTCAGCAAACTGCACAGTTGGCACAAAAAAGTATTTGGCGGCACGCAAGGCTCAAATGCAATTAGCCAAATGTCGGACTTGTTCAGACGGTATAAAATACGCCGTATGTCGGATAGATAGACCATAAGGTAAAAGTTCGGACTGCGGTTCGTAGAGACGTAGAAATGGTGGACGCCGCGGGGCCGCTGTGCAATGCCAGCGAGACTCCACTGCTGAGGCCGGAGGCGCGAGTCTCGGGCAACGGGGAGCTGCAGTTTCTGGGCTGGAATGTGCCACCGGATCAGATACAATACATACCGGAGCATTGGCTGACACAGTTGGAGCCACCTGCATCGATGCATTACATGCTGGCCGTCTTCTATATCTTTCTGTTCTGCGCCTCGACCGTGGGCAATGGAATGGTCATCTGGATTTTCAGTACATCGAAATCGTTGCGCACACCATCGAATATGTTTGTGCTGAATTTGGCGGTATTCGATTTGATAATGTGCCTCAAGGCGCCCATCTTCATCTACAATAGTTTCCATCGCGGATTCGCCTTGGGCAACACGGGATGCCAACTGTTTGCGGCCATCGGTTCGTATTCTGGAATCGGAGCAGGAATGACGAATGCGGCGATTGGTTACGATCGCTTCAATGTCATAACGAAGCCAATGAATCGTAACATGACCTTCACCAAGGCCATCGTCATGAACGTCATCATATGGCTTTACTGTACTCCATGGGTTGTTTTACCGCTAACGCAGTTCTGGGATCGCTTTGTGCCCGAAGGATATCTAACATCGTGCACATTCGATTATCTGACGGACGACTTTGATACCCATCTCTTTGTGGGCACCATATTCTTCTTCAGCTTTGTCTGCCCCACCCTAATGATAATCTACTATTACAGTCAGATTGTGGGACATGTTTTCAGCCACGAGAAGGCACTACGGGAGCAGGCCAAGAAGATGAATGTGGAATCACTGCGATCCAATGTGGACAAGAGCAAGGAAACCGCTGAGATACGAGTGGCCAAGACAGCAATCACCATCTGTTTTCTATTCTTTGTCTCGTGGACACCCTACGGCGTCATGTCCCTAATCGGAGCATTTGGGGACAAAAGTTTGCTGACACCTGGAGCTACAATGATACCGGCCTGCACCTGCAAACTGGTGGCCTGCATAGATCCCTTTGTGTACGCCATCAGTCACCCCAGGTACCGCTTGGAGCTGCAGAGACGTTGCCCCTGGTTGGCCATCGATGAGAAGGCTCCCGAGGCCGCCTCAGCGGCCTCCACAACCACCCAGGAACAACAACAAACAACCGCAGCATAAACTAAAGACAATGGACTATCGACTTTTGACCACGTTGAAACCAGTAAACTACCCTGAAACGACTTTAAACTGAACAACTCTCTGAATAAGTAATATTTATGCAATGTCTTATTATAACACATCATTTAATTATCTTATTTTGTATAAGTTGTAGAAAAACTAAATACTGTAGTGATTTATTGCAAGTTGTCAAAGAAAAAATCAAAAAAAAAATTAAATAAATGAAAGCATATGAATATGAAGATAAACAATATCTTCTAAAAGCAAATCGCGTACTATGCGAATGAATTAAGCTCAATCAACAGATGCCCAGAGATGCGATTGTATTTCCAGTTTTCTTTGCGTACAGCAGTTCAACGAGGTCTGTTTTTTGTTCCGCCAGTCAATTATGGAATACACATTGTTTTTCGGTTTCTCTGATGTTGTCGCAAGGTCAAAGTGAAATGATTTCTGAATATGATCATTTCTATGTACGAAATGCAGAAATTTAATGGGCTTCCATCTTTATTTTTATGGTTGACTCTTATAAGGGTTGATGGTACAGTTACACATTTGTATTTAACCCCTGTCAAATGCTTAAAGTTTTTAAAAGCAGCTGTCAACAGTTTCAGCTTTCGACACTTTAAAAGTTCTTTAGTGTTCTCATCTTGTTAGATATTAATATTAAGCCAAAAGTAGATTCTTTGGAAAAAATCATTAAAGATTAAATTAAATTAAATTGGGAACAAAATCTAATAAAAATTTCTAAATTCTTATAAATGCTTTCGTTAAACCAAGAATCATTTTAGCAACCCTCGGCATATCACATGGTTTTTTATGCATGGATAAAAAACTTTTCAAAGGTAAGAGGCAGAAATGAGTTGTTTGCCAAAAAGGATTTGCGGTTGACCTTCAAATTTGCGGACAGATTGCGGCAAAGCAAGCCGAAAGAGAGAGGGAGAAATGTTTGCTTTGTGGGCAGAAGAGCTTTTCATGCACAATAAGCACAGAAAAATGTTCATAAATATGAATGACCAAATGGTTGGGCTACTTACATTGTAATGAACAAACAATGCGCTAATAGTAATAATAATAATAGCACACACAACAACTGCAACAATATTAGGCAATTAAAATGACAAAAGATTCTACTTTGGATTGCGGGCAAAAGAAACACACCAAAAAACAAAAACAAAAATGAACAAAATTAAACAGATACAAAAAAGTCATTGACATGTAAAGCGCACAGCAACAATAAAAATAAAAAAGACAATTGCAGTTGAGAGAGAAAGAGAGACATTTTGATAATCAATAAAACGGACCATAAACAAAACGAATAATGCAACAACTGCGCATGAGTCAGCGCATTATCAAAAAATCCAATTGCCAAATTCAAATGCAAGACATCTAAAGAGAGAACGACAGAGAGGAAGAGAGTGCTGACTAAAAAGCTTGGACTCTCTTAAGTTAAAACAAAGTTAGCGTCGCCATCGACTTCGCAAGCGCACTCTGCTCAGTTTATCAGGGACACTCGCGGCATTCGTTCGTCTCGCGCAGTAACTGTATATTAATCAAGCATGCCAACAAGCAAATAAAATGTTCAAAGCTCGCGCAATTTATAAACTTCAAACATCAAGCGCCTTAAAAAAACACTGTGACTAGGGTAATTCGTACTGGAAGCAACTCAATACGACAGCCCGACTAAAGGTCAACATTTTTCTATCGGCTGTGAAGCGATAAAAGCTACATATGTTTTTACATACATACATATGTACTACTCGCATACTTCTCAATCTCTAACTGGGAATTTATTCAAAGAAAGCAACTAAAACAAGTTGACAGAGTAACATTAGTGATTACAAAATGGAATTAATTACATATACGTACTAATTAAGAGAAATAGCCAACAATTAAATGTCGGCACGAAAAAATACACATACGAAATAATTGGTCAACAGTAGGAACATTTTGGTTCTATTTAATGAAAGCACAACAAACCAATTTGATAAGATTAAGTGATTAAACATTCAAATAATCGTGTCTAACAGTGATTATGCAAAGATCGTGTAAAAGTAAAAGGCGTAAGGGAGGGGGAGGCAAACAAAAATGCAAATCAAATATTGGCAGATGAGAAATGACGTGCAAAGTGTGCCGACACGAAACGTCACAGAAGCGCAGTCGTGAGAAACTCACTCTCACTCTTTACTCTCACGTTCTCGCTCGCTCTCTGCTTTCATACTCAAAGACACCTGCTGCTCAGCGCGAAAGACATAAAAGCAAAAGTTCATTCTCTCTCTCCTACTGGTGCTACTGCCGCCTTTGGTAGCTTTTGAATTCGCTCAGTCATAAGTTGACCGTGTACGCGTTAAGTCCAAGTGGTATTCAAGTTTCGCGACTTGTGTGACGAAAGCTTCAATATTGTTATTGCTTTTTGAGCACATCATAATATATGTATGCAAGAGTATATACATACAAATATTTGGCAAGGTTTTTGTATTTCGAAAAAGTAAACAGAAAGTGTTGCTCGGTGTATCAGAATCAAAAACTTAACGAAAGTGTAAAACTGAGCTATTTAACGAAATGTATTATATATAAGCATATGTACATATAACGTATGTTACACAGTCTATCTATCTCTGTCTTAATGCAGTAATCTGTGTTGTGAGTCTGTGTGCCTCTCCCTCAGAAATCTTTACTGTTTCAGTTCATCACTCATCATGATAAGTCTTCCTGTGAAGAGACTAAGCTCTAGAATTCCCCATAGTACTTGCTGACAATTCAAAAGATTTAATGAAATTCGTAAAATCTGTGTGATATATTAAAACTGTGCGCATAATTTTAAGTGGTTCGCTTGGTTTAATTGTTTTATTATATAATCAACATTTCTGCAACTTTATTCAACAGCATGAACAGTGAATCAACAATTTCGACAATGACATGAGTTTATGTTACCTTGCATAAGAAAAGTAATAATAAAAGAAATAATTTAAGAAAATAAACAAAAACAACAAAATGCACGTGTATTACAAATTTGGATTACTTTTAATATTTCTGCTGAGCGTAAGGTAAATAAATAAAGTAATTTAAGACATAACAATTTGAATATCTTGGTTTTTTCCGCTGCCAATTGTTTAGCCAATAAATATATGCAACACTTTAAGCCGATTTTCTGACTTTTAATTCAATTTAACGAAACTTTGACATGGGCAAATTTATTCGTAAGATTCTCCGTGACAAATTGATAAACCTTTCGCATTGCTAATGGAATGAGAGTGTGATGGTTTATTTATAGACACCGATTGAGGGGCAATTACAGCAAAAGCAACACAAAAGTACAAAGTTCTACATTGGGTAAAATTCACGCAACGAAATCATATGGGAACCTGTTGAAAAACGAGTACTCCCGGACCTTGAACCGACATTATATCAAAAATTAATTCTTTTAACATTTTTTTTTTTTTTTTTTTTTATAAACACCATTTAACGACCGACACGGTAACAAAAGTTCCACTCGTAATTAATGTTATTATACTTGTGTGTGTTTGTATGGGGACACTTGCCTAATCGAAGAGTTGATAAGGCAAACAGTTGCAACGATAATGTGCATATATAACTGTTTATATATGTAGGTATTTTTGGACGAACTTATCGATATGTTTACCGAATGCGGCAAGCATTCAAAGCACTCAAGAAAGCATTTTATGACTCACATGTGGACTCTCTATGCTTACAGACAACTGGCGCTAGTCAGAAGCTTACTTATATTGATTTATTCCGTTCTACTCTAAAGTCTCAGAGTTGGGGGTATAACAGTCTCAAGGGTCGGTTGCTTTAATCTATTTACTGCAGTTCTAAATGAAATACTCGTATGTCGTCATCCTTGGCACACATGATAGTCGATTAAGCCATAAAAAAAAGGCAAACTAAACAATTGGTAGATTAGTTACAGTCTTTAAATGATAATATTTACAAGCGGAAGAAATACGATTGGGTACGGCATTTATTGTATGTATTTAGTAAAGCTCAGATCTATAATCTGTTACTTCTCCCTTTCATTCTATGAACTTTGAGCTCAGACACTGTTTAATATAAATAGTATGTATTCCATTACATTCCGTTGAATCAAAAGTCACGCAATTTAGACAAGTTGTATGTCGCGATTATACGTAAGACGTACTTGAACTGACGCCACAGTAAATCACCTCGTAACATTTTAGCAAATAAAGCTGAATGAATAAAACCTCAACTAAATCGCT
The DNA here is from genome assembly GCA_035047525.1 of Drosophila quinaria. Taxonomy (NCBI): domain Eukaryota; kingdom Metazoa; phylum Arthropoda; class Insecta; order Diptera; family Drosophilidae; genus Drosophila; species Drosophila quinaria. The sequence goes on along the minus strand of JAWNPO010000510.1, from coordinate 166,343 downwards.
GCCTAATGAAGGATTCAACTTGGCCAAAATCTCTACAAGTCAAGTCAAACAAAAACGAAAGTGAGAGTGAGAATAAAAAAGAGACAGACAGACAAAAAGAAACAAGCCTCTTACCAAGTTGTCGTTTTTTAGCCATGACGTAAACAGGTTTCCCGCCCGTTTTCATTCATGCGGCTCCAATAACAAACAAAAGCGAATAATGATAAAGAGTGAAACTTAAAATAATAAAAAAAATGCGAGAATAAAGCGTTCTTAAGCTGCTCTACTTTAAAATACCTCGTAATTCACATTAGATAACAAATATGTATAGAATACATTCCTTAAATAATTCCTTATAAGAATTTACTGAAATTAATTGATCGTTACTCTCAGCCCATCATAGCTTACTTCAGCTGTTCACTACAGGGTATTACTGTATTTAAATAGGTCAAGAGCGGTTTTAGGACACAATGTTAGGTGTGTTTCATAATATAAACTTACGTTACTTAAAAATTGGCAAAACATTTGCTGCCAATTTAAGAGATTTTGGCTAAACAACTTGGCAAAAACAGTTGCTAATCAACTGCGGCCTAGCCCAGTTAATTACCCAATATGTGCTATGAGTTCTCATTCTCCAAATATTTTTCTGAATTTTCAATAGTATTAGCTATACGGCGCCAGTGGAGAACAGCGAAAATGGCAGCAACAACAACAACAGCTTCAATGATGATTACGAATATAAAGATGATGATGATTATTATGACGAGGATAAAAATCCAGAGATAGCCGCCAATCGACAATTGGACATAACATCATCGACAACAACAACTACATATCGACCTATTTTTAGTAAGTTTTATAAATGAACTATTCTTATCTCAAATTATCTCACTAGCTACAAATTATCATAACCAAAGTTTACCGCTCTTTCAAGTTCATAAATTGATCAATTTGGCTTGTGTATTTTTGCTAGGTATTCCACGCCGCAGCAGCCATGTGTTAGAGCCAAGTTGTCCCCGCAGCTGCCACTGCATGGAGGACTACAAGTTTGTCCAGTGCACACATGCTCATCTGACCCATGTGCCACTGGATTTGCCCAAAATGGCAGCAATTATTGATTTGAGTCACAATGACATTGATCAGCTGCGTGCCGAGGATTTTGCCAATTTATCCAAAGTGGTGGAAATCAATTTAAGCTACAATTTGCTTAAGCAAGTTGACAAAGAGGTAAATCAATTAATCAATTTTAAATTACTTCGCTAATTAACTATTTTGTTTTTAGGCATTTAATGGCTTGGAGCGTTTGCGTCGTCTGCGTTTGGCCAACAATCAATTGACCAAAATCGAACCCGACACTTTTGCGGGTGCCACAGACTTGGAGTTATTGGATCTGAGCAATAATTCTATTGTACAGCGCACAGACGGCTCATTTGTGAATCAACCGAGTTTAACTGAATTCAGATGTTCCAACTGCAGCTGGACGGCATTGCCAGAGCAGATATTCATGAATATGAGTGGCTTGAATGTGTTGCGCTTGGATCAAAACGAATTCAAACGAGTAAGTTGCGCGCCAATTACTAAAGTTATCGATAGTCGATGTCAGCTGGATAACAAGTTGGCAGCACTACGCACATGCTGCTGACATTTGTCTGCCTGAATAGTTGTCTCGCTCTAGCTGCCGCATGCGCACTTTACAACAAATACTGATGCTTGCTCTTCTTCTTGTTTGACAGCCAATCAATACGAGAGCTTTTACACCGATAAAGAAGAGTATAATTAAACTGGAACTACCCGAATTGGATCAAGCCAACATTGAGGAGCTCTGCAAATTACTCGATTCAATTGATACTATAAGCTTTAAACACTTTGATGTCAGCTGCTTTGAGCTCGTTGTTGGCAAAACGTTCAACGAGAGCCTCATTCAGGCGACAGACCCGCCATTTAAGCGTGTGACGGCGTTGGCCAGCACTCCAAAGCCAGCAACGCCCTTGCCGCCGCGCACAGGTGACAAACAATAAACAATAACTCTCAATTTTGAAATGGAAAAAACTCATGCAAATATTGTTTCAGCAGCCAATCGCAATCGCAACAACAACAACAGACACCAACAAATGGCCAACAACGAGACATCGGTGAGTGTGGCCAAAGCGGGCATTCTGACTGAAGCAGATGTGAAATCCACTACTGACAAAGAGGAGCCCTACCAGGTGCCCATCTCACAGGAGACCATCAACACACTGCTCATCTGTAAGTGCTTTTCATATTTATACATATAGATAAATCGATTAACTGAATTACATTTGCTTGCAGGCATTATGGTACTCGCCATTATTGGCATCATTGTCGGGTTAATTTGCCGCAAAGATGTCGGCGGCATCAAGACGAAATGTTGCCGTACCAGCAAACCAAAGGAGCCAAAGGATCAGGTGCATCCCACTGAGGAGATACCGCTAAATAAGTTAGCCTAAGACGCACGCTCGCTGCCTTAAATTAATTACCTTCAATTTACAATTCACAATTAACGATTCCAACAAATTCCATTTGTTAAATGAACATTTGCAGCATTTGCCAAACGTTACGAGACTTGCACTCTGTTTGCATATTGTAGTTTGATCCATAAAAAACGAATTGTAGATGGGATTATAGTCTTAGTCGCTTAGTTTAAGTCGCCTAGTCGCTTAGCCCTTTGTTATATAGAACATCCTCCTCCTCACACCTCGTTTTTGGTAACAAGAAAATAATGTAACACATCATATCGATAATATTGAAATAATTGTTAGTTCTTAGACTCTGTCGTACTCTTAATATAGACACTTTTGCCAATTTATACAATAAACAAGAATTATTGTAAATAGTATAAACAGAATAATAGCTTTCATTTCAATCAAAATCGTTTTTGAAAATGATTTGACAATTTGGAATAGGGCAATAAATTATCAGGGATGCCACAGAAGAAATCGGAAGAGATTTCTGTAGCACACCTGTATATTTTCAATTCCACAGCTTTATCAAGTCTTTCTACCAACAACGTCTGGTTATCACATCTATATAGCTGGCTGATAAAAAGACTCGCACCACACGCCAGACAAGTGGGCAAAACTGCAAGTGTAATACATATAAAAATTTGTTTGTATTTCAGGCAAGGGGAACGCGTGCAATTAAATCAATAAATTACACGAGTATGAACTGATTACATTAGAAATTAGAATATAGGGGCAGGAGTTGGAGGGTACAGAGCAGAATAAATACACGGAATAGGGTCAAAGTCAAACAAATCACACAAAACTAATCGCATGTTAATTTCTATTTAGCAAAAAATACAATTGGGAAACCCAATTAAATTACAGCACAGACTTGCATACATATATGCATATTAGAAAGTTTTTTTCAGGACACTCCATTTCACAACAAGGTAAATGGTATATTACCAAACTATAATGCCCGTGTATTGATAACAAAGACAATCTTATCAAGGCAAATAACTAATGCGTCGCCCAAGACTTTGACCTATTTTCGAAATGCCTTTCATTAAATCACCGAACATTACGCGCTAAAAGTATGCAAACACCTGTGGAACAAAATGGAAGAAAATTCATTGGGATGAGACTCAAGGAAGTAAACAAGCCAATACGTTAATCAATAAGCAAGTAGGTCAACAAATTTCAGTTGAAGGCGGCAAATTTACAAATCATGTTGTGAAATAACAAATACCCTACGAAGATGGATCGTTCAGATAGGTATTTTCAATTGCACATTCTTCCCATTCTTAAAGAAAGAATTGAAGAGAGTAAGAGTAAGTAAGACAAAAAACGAAAAGTATCTATTAAAATTTGGATCAAAAGATAAATTATTTAAAACAACATAATAAAATAAAGTTAATTATAATTTTCAAATCGACAAGATATCGATAAAAGACGATATTTCTAGTTTTGCAAAGTGATCGAATTCGGATAAATAATTTTAAAAACTTCTAACATTGATAGTTAAATCTATAATTATATTGAAATATAAGTTTGTATTTAAAAGTTCAGATTTACAGGGTATGCTCTAAATGGGTAAGTCTGGGAATGACGTTTCGGTATATTTATTTTGTTTTCGTGTAGACTTTGCAACTTCCGCAATTAATTGCGTAGCGTTTTAGCTGAAAGTTTAATGTCGAGGGGAGAACGAGGCGCGTTTTCATGACGCTCAGTTCATTTTGCCTACGTGCACTTTGGGTGCACTGAATAACGACAGCAACAAAAGAACTGAGTCATACGATTGGGCCGTATATCATTAATATTTATATATAATATATGTTAAAAAGGTTCTATTATACGTTCTGTTGTTAAACAACTGTAACGCCAAAGACATAAACAATGATATAGCAAATATTTGCCAGGCCGTTGATAACGTGTGTTAAATACTGTACTCACCTCCATAACCAGATTGACACAATCCTGGGACTCTTTGCAATCCAAGAGAGCAACAACATTCTCATGATGTAGCTCCGTTAATTCCTTGAGAATTTTAATCTCCTTGCCGAGTAAATTCTGCGTCTTGATGAGTCCCTTCTTGGTAATGCACTTGATGGCCACCGGCATGTGTTTCTGAAATGATCAATCAAACAAACACAGTGTTAATTAGCATTCATTAGTGTTGGTTAACGAACTAAAGCCATTGAACCTGTTTGTTTAAAAAGTTCAACTCATTGAAGTATCTGATTTATTTCAACCTTCAACAAAATATTGAATCATACACTGCGTTTCATATGAATAGCACACTTAATTTGTTCATTATTACTTGCTCATATTTAAGTATTCGCTTGATATTAATTGTTGATTGTTGTTGTATTTTTTTTGTCACCTTATTTATCTTCTTTCAACAAAATTTAGTCACCTAGAAATGTACCGTTATATTTTTGCTCTAATTTCTTCTGAATTCGCTTTAATAACTAGCACATTCATTGTTTCACTTGAATAGCACATTTTAGACTTAATTTCACTTGATCTGCCAAGATCATTAAAATATAAACTTTTTTGAATTGATTTGTGTATTTTATATATAATTTGATCATTTTATGTCATTATGGACCATGGATCAGTACTAAGTAACAGAGAACAGGTCCACATAGAAAGCTACATTGATTGTGACCTTTCTGTGACCGAAATATCGAAAAAAATAGGAAAAAGCAGAAAAGTTATATACAATTTTATTAAAAATTATCCAAACTATGGATAAAATATGAACGGACGCACAAATAGTGCTCTTAGCGATGCAGATAAGCGGGCGATTCTGCGTGAAGCTTCAAAATCTCATGGTTCTGTGAACAAGATCAGGTAAAAAGCAGGTGTTAACGCTAGCAAAACTACCGTAATGAGGGTTATTTTGAAACGGAACACCTTTAACGTTTGAAATTTAATAAGAAACCACCACTCAACCCCACACGTAAAAAAGCTCGATTGACATTTTGTCGAAGAAATATGTAATGGACCAAGGAGTGGTATATTGTAGGTTTTTCTGATAAAATATCGTTTAATTTGGAAGGACCAGACGACTACAACTATTTTTTACAAGTTTGAAGGAATGAGACTCATCAGTTGGAGCGTTTGGACCGCCGAGTGGGGGCGGTTTTACTTTGGGGAGCCATATATTATTATGGTGCTTGTGAACTCCAATTCCTAAGTTCAAATATGAATGCAAAGTTGTACCAAGGAGTTTTGGAAAAAGCTTTTTCACATTGGGAAATTTGTTTAATCATGGGCCATAAACTTTCGAGCACGACAATGCCCTATAGCATACTGCCAGTGTGGTAAAGTCCTTCATTGAAGCTAGAAATGTTACCATTCTGAACTGGCCACCATACTCGCCGGATCAGAATATAATAGAAAATGTTTGGGGATGGCTAGCCAGAAACGTTTATAGGTCTGGAAAACAATTTTCAACCAAAAGTGAATTAATTGAAGCCATTCAGAGGGCGTGAGCTACAAATTCCCTTGATTACATAAAAAGATTGGGTGATTCACTTCCCAATAGGGTCTACGAGGTTTTATTGAACAAGGGAGCCTCAACACATGACAAAACTAATAGATATTTGCAGATAAACCTTTAATAAATAAATAAAAAAAATAATCTTAATGTTTAAAGCTGTTAAATTTATTTAATAAAAAAAATGTGCTATTCAAGTGAAACAGAAATTTTGAGTTATTTTTACACTTTTTCGGCTTTTTAGTTGATCTAATATTTATTGTCGAATTTATTTAGGTTTTTTCATTTTTATAATAAAGAATATTAATCACACTATAAATAGAAACTTTAAAACATTCGTGTTTTTTAATTTGGTTCAAAGATTTCGACAAAAGAAATTGAGTGTATGGAGTGTGCTATTCAAGTGAAACGCAGTGTATATGAGTATATATGCGAAAGAGATTATTTCCACGTAACCACAAATTAAATGCTGATCGCAAAGTTAACACAATTTTTAATGACTCACGTGTCAATTACCGTAAATCCGATTGACAATGCAACAATGTAGTATTTTAGACACACTTACAAAGTGCAGTCATAGCCAGATTTGGAGTTTACAGTTTGTTTTGAAGTGATTTCATAGTGTTGATATTGGTATTCTCAATAAATTTTTTATTATTGAAATTATTATTGCAATCATTTTACAAATTTGCATAAATAATTGATAATTACTCAATATAATCAGAATGAGAATTATAAATTTCAATTAATTATTCAGTATAATTTATGTTAACATTTGAGAATCAACTACTACATATTAAATTATATTATAATTAATTTAATTGAATTTGTTCATCATTCATTAATTATTACATTGTGCAAGTTTTCTAAAAGGGCAACTGCGAGTGTTTTGCAACACTGAACTATTGCAAAGCTATTTTAAGCACCAACTGCCGGCACACGCAACTCACACAATTATTGCAACTGTTGCCATAAATATACGCATAAATAATTAACAGCAAGTGCCGCTTGCAACTCAAATGCAAAATGCAAATTGCAACTTGTTCCTTATTACTTATATAGATACGCAAACACCCATTCAGTCGTTGCGGAGCCTCAGACTTGGTTAAGTTCCTAACTTTACCGTTTAACTTGGCATTAGTTTGTCTTTTAGCGATAAGGAAAGACAGAGTCAGAGACACTGTTTGCCTGGCACTTAACAAGCGACAATGACTCTTCGTCTGTGTTTACCTGTCCAACAACAGAGGAAAGTGTAAATTTGTGTAACTACCTTCAATTTCGCACTTGTGCTAAATAGCTTAACATATTCGATATGAGATCCCCAAATTGGGTTTCATATAGTAAATTCCACTTTTTACCACCTGTCGATAACATTTCAACAACAAAAAACCATCAAATGTTCGAGCAAATATAAAAAATAAATGTATTTGAGTGCATACAGAACTCATTTTTATTATCTCTGTTTTCCAGTTGCATCTACAAATGTATTTATATTTAAAAATAATTGATTGTTTTACTCCACTTTATTTTTAAAGATGTTTACAATCAATAAATACTTGCTACTTGACCGATAACACAAATCATTTGTTTAAGGCATCTTTTTGTTTGTTGAAAGTCTATAAATATGTATAGAAAGGAACATTGCTACTGTTACTACCGCTTTTCGATTAAAAATGTTTAATTAACGTTGGGTCGTAAGCTTCAGCTCCATATTGAGATACGATGTTTTATTAAACTGATTACAGACTTTCTGCCCTATGTCAAAGTCATGAAATGGCAAAAAAATAACAATAGCTTACAATAATAAACAGAGATTAAATTCTTTATTCTGTCAGCAAACGAAGAAAAGAAAAAGAAATTTTGAGAGAAAGTTTTAGAAAGGTAGTCATAGTAAGTACTGTTCATGTTATTATAGATAGCTTTGCATTATATTATTTAATTATTATTTTTTTCATTATTATAATGAAAATGTGTTTATTTTTTGTCATTATTTTATTGCATATTTTTGTTTACGTTTTTTGCAAACGGAAGCTGCAACTGCTTTCGTAATAAAGTCCAGAAAACAAACACTCATTAGAATAAACTTAATGTGCCTTTCGTTAATTAACAACAAAACAAAACCTATCGTATTTCAGTCATGTCTCAGCGCTTACACGTGCAGACTAGATTTGAAAATATGCGCATAAATTGTTCGTTATTGATACAAATGTGGGCACATTTCAGAATCAAGAATCAGCGTAGACGTATCAAAAGAAATATCATAATTCTCACGCCAAACTGGTTTCACGAGCATTTCAGACTAGTTCCAGTTCGCTGAAGTTCTATAGATTCGCATTACGGCATTCATAATACAATATGCTGCAGAGTCAGGTTATTATAATACCCCTTATTCTAAATTGTAGTGACATGTCTAATGATCTGTGTGCAGGGGATATTGTAGTCGTATATATGTATTCAACTCTTGTATGCTTTGTCTGTCTTTTCATATCCAGTCAATCACGCGTTGTGCGAAATTGAAAACCTGCGACGCAGTTTGGCCAAAAGAGTTTTCCGCCTGGCGTTTCGAGTTGGTTTCCCAGCTACATTTTCACCAGCCAAACCAGTTAATACAATATCTTCCTTTGCATGAGTTTGTATGAGTGTATCTATCAGATACTTTGTGCTGCTGTTTTGTTTTGTTTCTCGCATTTTCTGCGCAATTATTTTTTCGCTATTTCTGTTCAAAATTTTGTTGTTGTTTTCCTCTTTTAGTTGGCGGCCGTTGCACTGTGCCATAGTCATTTCTTTCATTTCTTTTGCTTTTAGCCTGCCCCTTTTGGCCTTATCACACACACACACAAAAACAATACAAAATAAAAATAAAGTCATACAGTGCATTGAACTCCACTGAACCCAAATTTCCATTTGTCATATGTGCAAACTAATTTCCCTCGTCACACAATTGCGCAAATTGATTGAGTTCCGGGGCGAGGGGAGAGTTGAGGATCGTGGGGTGAAGTTTTTTCAGCTTCCGCTTGGCCTCCAAGCACAGCGTTGAGTCGACTCGTTAACTTTCACATTCGCTTCGACACAATTTGTGGCTTCCACCATTTGTGCCAATTATACAATTTTTCTGCATATGCTTTAGATTCTCTCTTTATACTGTTTGTTAAATGGGTGATTGGGTCAAGAACTTTGTTATCTTTTTGTGGGTAAATAAACTTTTGGGATGGCATTGAAATTAATCAATTGAATTGACTGGGAATTTAATCTACACATAACTATACATCTACTCTTAGCCGTTTTATTTTATTAATAAGTTATTCTAATCAAGAAAATACAGTTTTTATTCGCCCATTGAATATTAAAACTTATGGGCTGATTTTTAACTGTAATATATGACAATACTTTATCAAAAGATAATTATGTAGTCTAAAAATTAATCAATACAATCAATATAATTTAATAACTAATACATTCTATTTTAACTTTATTAAACTTATATTAAAATAGTGACTTTTGGTGCACTTCATACGATTAACATAATCACTAACAAAAAATTCAATTGACTAAAAGTCCTACAAAATCTTATTGAATTCACTTCTTGTATTAATAATTACTTTGGTATATTATTTTTCAAAAAAACTATACCGAAAATTTGTATAAATCTGAGAATAATTTAACAACTTGACACTAATTCAACAAATCTACAACTGATTTAACCCTTTTAAGTGAAATGCAATAAGTCGATGAGGTTTATGAAAACTGTTGAATAATTCTGATTTGATTAAGCACACGAGTCCCGCCATCTGATAATATTACAAAACGCATTTAATGCGATTGAATAATGCACAATGACTGCAATAAAAAATATAATAACAATAATATGAGCAAACGTCGACAAAATCAAAAAAAATGCAATTGCAAACAATTATGAGAAGTAAATATGTTTAAAATTATACAACAACGCGAAGGGAAACGCGTGCAGTCACAACAGTCAGACAGATAGGAGGGGAGAAGGTCTAACGGGTATTAAAAAACCTTGCCACAATATTTGATGAAGATAACTGCGAGGGCAGTTGCAATTCATTGCAAAACTAGAAGAAATCATCAATTTCACTTTAAATACTATCACTTTTGAATTCGAAAAACAATCGATAGTATTTTAAAAATTCATCTAGGTACTGCAGTTTAACTTCCAATAAAAGTAAATTTATAAAGATTAATAATATTAAATGATTAAATTTTAATATACATAAGTATTTAGTAAATACCTATTCATTTGGCATTGGATTAGATTTATAACTGCCCTCGTCTATTCACATACTACTCGTACTATCAGAATATAGTGACATTTTGCATGATTCTTACTCAATATGTGTGGGGTTGTGCCTTATGCAATGCCCGCGAGCACAAAGAAGATCGAATGGAAAGTATATAGAATAAATAGGAACAAAGCGATGTAAATGTTGGAACACGTGTCATGAGAGAAACAAATTGCACATGTGTGTGTGTGTGTGTGTGGTTGTGTGTCTGTGTATATTTGGACGTGCATTAATTTTCATTCATTCATTTTGTTTTCCACAGTTGAGCTGTAGATAGGTCTATGGATCTGTAGATTTGTGTTTATTTTGGGTAACAAGTCTCGCATTGTCTGTTTACAGGGCTGCACTCTGCTGTTGGCAATGTATCTAAAGCCAATGTATCTCTAGCCATCGTATCTGTATCTTTTGTTGTCTGATATCTGGCTGCACATGTTCCACGCGGTCGACTATTTTTAGAAACCTAGCAGGCGGACCTTTGTGCATCTGCCTGGCGACAAATGTCAAAAATTAACGAGTTCTTGGTTTTCTTTTGCTAGATCAGCAGAAAGAAAAAAACTGTCTAAAAGTTAATCATTCAAAGGAAAACAAGATGTATAAAGTCAAAACGATGCAAGCAGAAAAAAACAATTTACTCGTATTTTTTAACAAATCAAAAAAAATAAACCATACTGCATTTTAAATAAAACTGCATAAACTATAAAACTGTATTACAGATTGTATTTATAATTAACTCCAGCTTAAAAAATTAAACAACTTAAAATGAATTAAGGCATGCTTAACACACACATGAATACCTTAGTATAGTTTTCAAATTAAAACTAAAAATTCAACTTTATCTTTATAATACAAAAGTCACGTAAAAATCAAAGCAAAATTGAAAACAACACATCAACAAACAACAAACAAGAAATGCAAAGCAAATCCGAAAAAGCGAATAAAAATGAAAACTTTTGCGGCAACAGCTGCCCATTATTGCATCAGCTGTTTTCTGTATCTGTATCCATAAGATACGCATCTTCGTATATAAACATCTCTACCTTATATAAACATACATACATATATACATATACATACACATATAACGATTATATAGTGAAACCAATTTGTGTGACGCTCTAAATTTAATTTGTTTAAAGAAAAGTACTGTGCAAAAGAAAAAAACAATGACAGTGCTTATCAACTGTAATTTGTTTTGCTTTTCTGTTTTGATTTTGTTTCTACCTTTTTTGAACAGTTGCTCAAGTTCATTTTGTACTCTTAATTACAATGCAATCACAACAACAAGCACCTTTAACACCTACAGCAACAACGAAAGCAGTGTGTCCCATTTCTTTCACAGCGACTATCATTTATTTCTCTTTCAATACTGCCAGTATTGCCATCTCTTTTCATTTGATTTGGTCTCCCCATGGATTTTTTAATCGCTTTTTCATTGTATTTTTGAAAGAGCTGTAACTTTTAATTTTATTTCGATTTCTTTACATTGCATTTGTTAATTTTGGAGACCTGTTTTGTAATTTTCGTTTATTATTAGGCTCTAAAGCAAAGAAAAATACAAAGAGAACAATAATTAAAGAAACTAACGTAATGGAGTAACTTTAATTCACAACTAATATTAACAGCTTACTCAGTGCGGTTCTCACATTATACATACTACTTAATTAATCAAAACTCTTTATATTATAAAAACAAAACGCTACTATTATTCATTTTTATCATTGTGCATTGTTTTTATTTTATTTTGTAGATAAAGTTGTCTAAATCGAACTCAAACGTCACATTCTATTTTGGTATGTAAAAAGTGTGTACCTACGCTAAAAACATACGCCTACAAACAAAAATGAAGCGAAGCACATGTAGAATAATTGTATGGTGTGACCCTGAAATGGTTCAAAACACTATTGAAAACATACACACACACACCCATATTTGACAATAATCGTAAAAAGGCCTCAGAGAAGCGTCGCAAAAGGAAAAAGAGCTGACCAAAAACTAAGAAACGCACGTGTTTGAGTTTAAATCAACTGAATTCTGTTGAAATATACATTCAAAAACAAAACTAATGAGAGATAAGGAGCGTCAAGCAGAGAAATGAAAACATAAACAAAACAGCAAGGCCAAAATGAGAGTGAAAGAGAGAGTCTGATAGAAAGGAATTCGCAATAGTGAAGCAATAAACACAAACAACAACAAAGAGCAACGCGCTGCCTGTCATCGATGTTGTTGTTGCTGTTGCTGTTGCCGTTGCGACGCATCAGCTGACGTCCCTCTGTAGCTGCGCTGTCACTTTTTAGGCTGCCTTTGACATTTGCCAAAACCAAGTGAAAAATGTACCACTATTTAGTGTTGGTGTGGGTACACTTTTTTGTTTTAATTGCGTTTTATGCGAATTTTGCTTGGCGCATTGGCCTCTGTGCTTATATTTACTTTGACAATGGCGCATTGTTAATAACTTTGTTGTTATTTTTACAAATTCGAGCCAAGCCCACACATTCAAAACAACAATAATAAAATGAAAAAAAAAGCAGTTCATGCTTATGTATTGTATTTGGTATACCAGATAAACAAGTTAGTAGACGCATTTCATGACGAGAATGACGTTTGCTTACCTTGCGATGACGTCCTTTGTAGACCACAGCGAAGGCGCCATGGCCAAGCATATCCTTGGAACTGTATTCATATTCCCCGACTATATTCATTGCATGCGCCGGCAGCGACGCTCGTCTGATTTCTTAGTTGGATTCTTCCTTTTCACTTGCAGCAGCAGCAGCAATAATCACTCTCACATACACAGACACACACGTGCACTCACACACCGACAGAGTTGATTGGGGGTGTTGTTGGGTGAGGGTTTCCTTTTCAGCTACTGTTTTTGCTGGCTTTTTCAGTTGCAATCGTTGTGGAAAATCAATTTTTCCGCATAACTCACAGCCGCTGGCAGGGTTTTTGTGAATTTTATAAAGGCTGCTGCTTAGTGGCCAGCTGGTTTCCAACCAGCACTTGCTGTAAACAATTATCGACTACACACACGCACACACCTGCCTTTGCTTATATTTTTTTCTTGTAATTAAATTAAACTCTGTGCAGCTTTGTGTGCTAGTACTGCTGTGTGTGTATTTTATTTTATTCAGTTTGCCCACACACACACACTCACACTGACACACGCGCACACAAGAATGATTATTAGCTCACTCCCGGTCGATTGTTTCTGATTAATTAAACCTTTTTTTCTTTAAATTTCGATTTTTTCTTCTCTTCTTTCTTCTCTCCTTTGTGTATGTCTTTTCACTTCGCGATTGGCAAATGTTATGATATACATTTTCTCCTCTTCTTTTAGGAAATCTTAGCAAATGCTAGTGTTAACTCACTGCTATACTCGATAAGTACTGTTAATTAGCAACACTCAGAGTTGTCATCGTTGTCGATCGACTATCGATTGACAACTCAAAAGTATAAAAATAGGGCCCAATTGCACAAAGTGCCGAAAGACAGCCAGAAAAGGAAATTTATTAACGTATTAAACGAAAGTTAACTAATCAAATATATTTTTAATGAATATTCGCAGATTTCCAATGTAAGCAAATACCGCTGTCACAGTTTTCACTTGAAAAAAAAACTACAACGCTTTCCGAAATACCATTAATATCGAATATGCTGGTAACTTTGCGATAGTTCTGTTTGATATGTATCACAGCTCGTATTCGCCCAGAATATCGATAAGTTTGTCGGGGTGAGCAATATAATAATTCGGGTTGTTGATAATTTTAAATATATCAAAATCGTGTATATTTCGATTTGAAAAAAATATCCTTTTGTCTTGATATTTTTGACCAAAAAAAATCGATAATATCGATGATATAAATATCTGGGCGCGAGCTTAAATAAACAGTGTTTCCACCCCAAATTAGTTATGTTACCACACTAATGTTTACTATTTTATTGCAAATTTGGCACTTGGATGTAGTGTAGTTTATTATATCCGAATCAATTTTTGATTCGTCGTTTCCTGAAAAAAAAGTGGCGACAAAAGTAAAAATAGCCCACGATAATATCGTACAATTATATCGATATTGATACAATCGTTTTAAAAAAATATCACTTAAAAATATATCATCACCAAAAATTAAATATCGATGTATCGATATTTTGATGTTAAATCAACAACTCTTTTAATAATGAATTTATTATAGTTTCTTTACAAAATTATAGCTAAAATTTATGAGAAAGTCCTTTAATCTGACTATCGTTTTTTTTCTGTGGTCACAGACTCACGTTCGATGTTTCCCTCTTTGCAAGCATCGATGACATCGATGTTTCACTCGATGTTTCTCAACCTCTATTAATATGTATACGTCTCTAGAAAAACGCATGAAAATTGTTAAAAGAAATAAACACAGTGTACACAAAAAATAGTGAAAATTCGTAAATTGTACGCACAGTTCAAAAACTAAAAGCAAGGCAAGTAAATTGTATGAAAACCGCATTGTTTATCATCGATCTGAATTCATATTTTGTTTTCGTGTACCTTATTCACATATGTACATACATACGTATACATATACCACTGTGCATTGATAAGAAAAACGCAACAGCATAAAAACGTAGCAATAATTGGTGTTCTTTGTTTTTTGCAGTATTTTTATTAATAAATACACTGCGTTCTTGGACAGCATGAGCGCTTCGAGTGAGGGTGGAGCGGGCGGTGCGGTGGGTGGAGGTGCTGGTGGTACAGCTACGACAACGGTGCCTGGTATGTATTTCGATATCTACTTAGTATATATGTACATATGTACATGTTTGTGTGTACATGGTAGATATAAATTATATGTGTTGGCATTAGTATGTATACATAACATTTTTCTGCTTTCCGATTGCACGTGTAGGTGTGTGTGTGTGTGTGTGTGCTTCTTGTTAGTTCTCGTTTGTGCTCGCATACGCGCGAAGTGTTTGTTACAAATTTCTTTTACGTCTCGCATTCGTAGCATATGGCTGCGTGTATACATGGTTAGTGTGTGTGTGTGTCCGTCTGCGTGTGTGTATATGTTTGTTTTGTTGTTACTGTGAATTCGTTATAGTGATGCCAGTAAACCCGTAGTAATCGTGGCGTTGCCAATAAGCTCAAATTAGAAAAGTGTTGCTCCTGCATTTTTTATTTTCTCAACACACAGCAACCTTAAAAGCCGTTAAGATTCGAACTCATCCACATCCACATTCAAATACAAAGCACTTGATAACAACCCATACAACAACAGTCACAACAATAACAACGGCAACAAATGTCATGGCATCACCCACATACTCGCACGTGCAATTTCGTGGCGCAATAAACAGATACTCATTACCCCATTTGCCACCCTTAGGGCATTCCACAGTTGCCGCCAAAATAACACACGTGAAGGCAGACGGTGGTATTTCCATAACCGGCACGCCCATCATAAGCGGTGGCACAATTAAAGTGGCCACCGCCGGCAATTCAGTCCAAACGTCGCTCAGCGGCACACCCATATCCCTGAGCACGGGGCAAACAACGACAGCAGCCTCGATACGCGCCATTGGAGCGGGCGGTCAGTCCACGCAGGTGCGAGTCGTGATGCCGATGATCAAGCAACTGGAGAACGTCACCGCCACGGGTCGCACCCAGATCACAGCCATACCAGCGGCACCGGCACGCAGTGTCTCGAATGCATCGATTACAGTGACCAGGCCGGTGACACAGGCCACCTACTTGCCACGGGCCAGTGTCACGGCCACACAGATGGGCGGAGTGGGTGTGGCGGGGGCACAACGTCTGGTCACTCCATTGCGTGCCACATCCTCGGCTAGTGTCAGTCCGGCACCTGCGGGAAGCTTTGTTCGCACCTCGCAACCATCGACGGTTATTTCGTCGGCCAACAGCGCCGCTGCCGCCGCCTGGATGCAGAGTCCCACCGGTCAGGTGCAGTTAATACGCGCCATTCATCAGCCGAGGCAAAGGATCATCACCACATCGGCTGGCGTGAGCAGCGCCAGCGTTTCCACCACAGCCACGCCTGTCCAGACGCCCACAGGTGAGTTAACATCACTACAAAAGTTGCCCAAACTCAATTGAATCTTGTCCTGCTTTATATTACAGCTTTGTCCGTTTCCGCTGCACAGCCGTTGCCCCCACAGCAATCGGGACCGGGCGTTCCTCAGGCTTTTGTGGCCGCCGTGCTGCCTCCACGGCAGCATCAGGCGACGCTTGTCTACTCTTCAAATGTATCAGCTGCCGGATCGCCCAACACTAATCCCAATGCTGGCCCCCAGTTTAATCCGCGCTTTGCCGTTGCCACGCCCCTGGGAGGAGGAGCAAATGCCGGTGGCGTCGCAACCACGACTCCTGGTGGCACCACCGTTACGCCCCGTCAGGTGCGCCCCATACCGCTTGGCAAGAGTTTCCCAGCCGCCAAACTGAACACCACCAGCATCAGCATTCGTGCTCCCAGCATACCGCAACTCAACTCGAGTGTGGCCCCACCCACACCAGTGAGTGTCTCCGGTGGCGTCACAGTCGCTGGTCGGGGTCCTGTCGGTGCCGGTGGCTCATGCAACGTGGCTCCCGTTGCCCTCACCGCCAATCTGCCCACCACTCGCATCATCCAACTGCAACAGCCGGCAACTGGCGGTGCCCAGCAAATCATTGGCTCCGCTGCCCGTTTGGCTGGCAATGTCATGCTCCAGCCCTTCCTCATGAGCACCAGTGCTGCTGCCAAAATGGGTGAGTTCATTCGATTACAACTACAGTCATGGGCATTCAAGTATAATTAATAAATTAAACATTAAAACGATTACATATATGGAGGAAAAAAACTGAGATGTCCCTTTTTGAGCGAGTCCTTTAATTATATATTTTTGTGGAAGGACTGTATTCTTCACAACATACCCTTAAAAAGGTTTTATATTTATTTGCTAAAATTTTATTTTTTTAATTTAATTTATTATTACTAAAAATCCATCTTTTTTTTATTCTTAAAATTTAAATATTCTAAATTGTTAACACATTTAAAAGTTTTATTGGAACATAGACAAACTTGTCTATCCTGATCTAATTATAAATTCACACGTTTTTATAGGCATTATAATTTGCATTTTTAGAAATGTAAATTAAGATAAATAAATTCTTTTTAACTAATAGAACTACATATTTAAAATGGCTATTAACAGTCAAGTAAAAAATTATACAGAGAACTGACAACTTTTTAAAAAATCAATAAATATTACTCTTAATTGATTTCTCTCCGGTTTCTCTTACTTTTTGGGCAATAAATTTATTAAAATTTATGTTATAATCAATTAAACAAGAGTTTTGAAAAGTTCATCTTATAGTTTCGAATATAATTCATAAAGCTTAAATAAATTCTGGATAGACATTTTCCTGCTTAAGTTAAATATAAATTTCTCTAATTTTATTAACATGATTAACTTTTTCAAAAACTGCTTTTTCACAAATTTACATTTCATTCACTTTCGAGTAGTTTATTTATCTTATAAAAAAAACCTCTTTACGAGGTAAAAGTCTAGTGACGAAAACAGTTATATGCCCCAAAATTTCTGATATCCAATTTTGTGACGAATAACATTAAGTTTGACATATAAATTATTTTATTTCTAATAGTCATTTATGTTTAGATTTTTATACCCGTTACTTATAAAAATAAGTAAAAGGGGATATTGTATTCGTTGCAATGTATGTAACAGGGAGAAGGAAGCATCTCCGACCCTATAAAGTATATATATTCTTGATCAGCATCAACTAGAGATGGGCACGGGCCGGGTTGGGCCTCGGGTCCCATGGGCCTTTTACAAAATTTTCGGGTTCGGGCCGAAAAATGTCATTTCGGGTCGGGTCGGGCCGGGCTCGGGCCTAACTTCAAAGCCCGAAAGCCCGGAGTACGCCAAATCTATTGCAATATTTTGCTACCCGAATTTGGTCACACTACAAAAAATTCCGTTATATCCGTGAGTTATTTTATTTAATTTCTGAACAAGCTCGTAAGCTCATTTCGCTTATGAACACCCAGTCAACTGAGCGAAATGAACAATAATGTTCACAAATGACCTAATATTCGTTCAATTTATTTTTTTATTTTGATTTTTCGGGCCGGGCCGGGCGGGTTCGGGCCCATAGCCGAGTCGATATAGCCATGTCCGTCTGTCTGTCTGTCCGTCCGTGTGAGCGCCTAGATCTCAGAGACTATAAGAGCTAGAGCAACCAAATTTGGCACACAGACTTCTATAGACCCCACGCAGGTCAAGTTTGTTTCAAATTTTTGCCACGCCTTTTTCCGCCTCTGTAAATCGCAAAAAACCACCACACGCACAGTTTTCAAAATATTAAAATTTTTTTACTAATTATCGTTAACTACTATTATTACCTATCATCCTACTAAATCCTAACAAGAGCGGACAAATAGAAAGGTCGTAATGGCTAATTAAAGTTTTTAAAAAATATAAGTGCCTAAAAGCATGCAATAAAAAATATTAAAAAATTCATTAAAATAAGTAACGGGTATCTTAGAGTCGGGATCTGGACTATAGCCTTTCCCTCTTGTTAGATTTCTTTTCAAGCTTATCGTGAACTTCATCGTGTAAACTTGATACGAGCATTTCATGGTATAATTTATACTGAGGCTTCAGTTGACAGCTCATCGGAAGCATGTGTGTGTGCGTCTGAAAATGCCACTAGAAATCTTAGAATTTAGAATTTTCATTTAAGACAGTTGCGAATTGATTTGAAATCTTGCTGATTCATCCGCAGGAATACGACCACCGGTGACGATGACGGCAAAGGTGCAACCCTCGTTGACCATCACGCAACTGAATCCCATTGGCAAACTGTCGTCGGCTGGCGGAGCAGGCGGACCAACGATGACGTCACAGGGCGTGGCCAGCATACAGGCGGTGCCGAGTGTTACGGCCAGTGTGACGAGTAGCTCGGTGCCCACTGGTGGCACAACAGGAGCAGGATCTGCGGCTGGAGGCGCCACGGTGCTGCCATTGACCCTTGGAGCACGTGGTGGACCTGGCAGCAGCATCTTGACGGGCACACTGACACCCATCAAGAATGCCAGCGGCATAACTGTGGGCAAAATGATGATGACGCAATCATCGGGCGTCGACACGGGATCAAGTGGTGGCTTAACGCCCACTGGCACGCCCACCAATGTATTTATACAGCAGCGTGGTGGGAGCGGTGGTGGCGTTAGTGTCTCGGCAGCTGCAGCCACATCTGTGGCTACATCCTCAGCGGGAGCATCCTTCCTGCCAGCGGGCAGCTCAGCCATCTACTACGAATCGATGCCGGCCTCAACGGGCGTCCTCTCGCTGACCACGACAACGGTGACGCAGAGCACGCATAGTCATGGACAGGCACAGACACAGGCCCAGGTGCAGGCCCAAGCCCAGGCCCAATTGGTGAGCAGCGGTGGCAGCAGCCTCTCCGTCTCCTCGCTGCCCTTTGCCAGCCATGCGCAGGGAGTGGGAGGAGGCGGTGGCGGTTCGACGGCCACTTTCACCGTGCTGCCATCGTCAATGGGAGCAGGTGGTAGTCGCACCATTGGCCATCAGCAGCTCATCATACCAGCGGGAACGGCTCATGGGGGCGGCGCACCGCCTCAGCACATGGTCATACCACTGCACACGTCCGTCAAGGTGACAACGGGCGCTGCACCGACAACAACAGGCGGAGGCGCCACGGTCAGTGCATTGCCCATGTCGGTGCCAGTGCCGGTGGCGGCCAACACTCTGGTGTCCAGTTTTATGCGCAAACGCGATGCGGAAGGATCCCCCATACGCGGTGTCAAGAACCTGGCGCCCACTCTGCTCTCCATGAGCAGCAACAGCAACTCCACGCCAACGGGTGCGAGTGTGACAGCCGTTAATCTTGCTGGCGGCTCTGCCTTCAATTTACAGCCGGTTTCTGTGGCACCAGTTGCACTACAACCACAAGCGTCCACCACGACGGTTAGCTCGGCCCTGACCGTGGAGGCATTGGCCAAAAAGGAACGAGAACGTGCCAGTTCAGCCATTGCGGTGGGTGCAACAGCTGGCGCATCCTCTGCGTCCACAGCCTCGGCATCGACAACGGCGGGCAGCATTGTCAGCACACGAAACATGCGCGCCGAATCGCCGGCTTCCTCGGATGGATCCACCACAGTGTCGGCCAACTCGTCGCCTGGCGTGGATCAACAGATCCAGGACAGCAATATGAGCATTAATCGCATTGGAGATGAGCCAATTGGCGCAATTGCACGCGATAATGCCACACACTTTAATCCCATCAATGAGGTAAGACTCAAATCCGCGTTAAAAGTAGTAAAGTAAAAATGCACAAAAAAAACCGATAACTCGATTTTAACAAAAAGCGATATTTAGGTACTTTGTCTCTATATTTTTTTCGACTATCAATCGAGCTAATTAATCGATGTAATGTAAAGCGATATTTAAGTACTTTGTCTCTATATTTTTTTCGACTCTCATTCGAGCTAATTAATCGATGTAATGTAAAACTCGATTTTCACGAAAAAGCGATATTTAAGTACTTTGTCTCTATATTTTTTTCGACTATCAATCAAGCTAATTAATCGAACTTGTGAAAATGCCCAAAAAAGTGATAACTCGATTTTCAAGAAAAAGTGATATTTAGATACTTTGTCCCTATTTTTTTTCGACTATCAATCGAGCTAATTAATCTATGTAATGTAAAACTCGATTTTCACGAAAAAGCGATATTTAATTACTTTGTCTCTATATTTTTTTCGACTAGCAATCGAGCTAATTAAATCGATTTTCATGAACAATTTTAAAGTTCATTTGCAAAAGTAAGTTCAGTTAATTATGGTATTTGTGAAAACTTTAGTTTTAAATTTTTCGAAAAAGTTAAGGATCCCCTTATATCGATTATCT
This sequence comes from Drosophila quinaria, assembly GCA_035047525.1. NCBI lineage: Eukaryota > Metazoa > Arthropoda > Insecta > Diptera > Drosophilidae > Drosophila > Drosophila quinaria. The sequence goes on along the minus strand of JAWNPO010000510.1, from coordinate 145,170 downwards.
TGAGGCAAACGAATAATTGAATTTAATGAATTTAATTTAGACGCTAAACCAATTGACATTCCCCTTGAAAATCTATTTAGTTCTTGCAAAGTTATGAAAGTTTGAAATTGGTTTGATTGATTTTTAGTCAATTTTTTTTTAACTGTTTGGACTTAAATATATCTATAAATTCAGTAGAGGGTATTTCATAGTTGGGTATTCAATCGTAGCGTTCTTAAGATGTTGTTTTAAATTCTGTGTTTGTTTTTTATTCAGCTGTACGCATCGCATCCATCCACGCTGACGCAGAACGTGACGCATGCCACACTGGGAGCACGTGTTGGCAGCGCATTTGTGGATGTATCACAGCAAGCGGGGGCACATCATGTGGCAACACCCGGACAGCTGCCGCAGACGCGCATGAACGGCACAAGCGGCAGCAGCAGCGGCTACGATGGCTTGGCACGCAAGAAGCCACGACGGTCCACGTAAGTTGGGAAATATTTGGCAAATATCTATATACAAGTTTTAAAATTGATTTTCGCTCTGTTTCAACAGCAACGACAGTCAACACTCGAATCAGAGTCAGGCATCGATATCGCTGTCGCTGCCACCGCCAACGGGCAGCGTGAGCAGCCACAGCAGCAGCACAACCACACAGGACACGGCAACGATTTTCCTGCAACAACAGCAACAACAACATCAGCAGCAGCAGCTGCCACATCAGCCACCAGTTAACAATGGTGGACTGCTGCTCACCGCAGCGGGCAGCGTGCCCGTTGGCACAGTCAGCGCCACTGGCGAGGTCAACAATCACCGTCTGCCTGGCAGCGGTGCTCCTGCCGTGGCCGGCAACAAGGAGAATGCCAATCCCGTCGACTTTGTGCTCCGACGTCCACGCAATTGTGCGCTGCTCAATGTGAGTTTATAGCGAAAATTAAATCAAATTTAAATTAACTTGATTGTCAATTTTCTAGACATATAAGCCAACTCACAAGCTGGCCAACAATCATTTCCATCGCTATACGGATGTAAAGCCGCGCGAGGAGCGACGTGCTACAGTCATTGATCTGGCCAATCAACCCAATGTCCAGGGAAAAATCAGCGGCTGGAAGCTACATCATTTACGCTCACAAATGGAAGATTTGGTGAGATGAATTAAACAATTCTTATGGGATCTTCACTAATATTTAAACCCTTTCAGAATGATTCGGAAATGGTAAGTTTGGGTCAACTGGAAACCATGTTAAAGGAGCTCGAAAAGGACAAGGAAGCCCATGGCGATATAGAGCGTGTCAGTGAGCTACTAAAGGTAAGTTAATTTCACTTCAATGAAAATATTCAAATAATCAATCATTTTCATTACAGGGTAACATTCAACGCAGCAAGATTATCACCGATGGCATCAACGAGGCGCAGAATCAATTGATGAAGATCTTTGACCATAAGCCCCACGTCTCTGACATTATCAATCGATTGCAATCGAAGCGTAATTTTAAGAAACGTGAAAAACTATAAACAGAAAATGGAAAAAACCATGAAGAAAATGTGTAAAATGTAAAGCAAATCGAAGCATACAACGACACGTTGAGCCTTTAGGTATATAGACATAATGTATTTGATAGGGAATTGTATATTGCTTAACCTTAACTAAATGTATATGATTAGTTTAATATTAGTCTAATAATTATACCATTTGTAAGATACAAATTTACAAAAACCAAACAAAAAAAAAAAAACAAATCAGATGAAAAAAATACACAAATACACACTACATGCAATATTTTTTCAAGTTCTTAAGCAAAAAAATACAAATATACTGAGATTTATATATGGAGCTGTTTTTAATGGGAATTTGGAATGTATTTGAGGAGTGATCCCCCTAATTATTAGCTAGTCTTTAATCTTCTACTCTTCCCATTTCCTCCCGAGTTAAAATCACTTTTAATATTGTTAGAAATTTATTACTATTAGAAAAGTTGTTTACATATGCGTGACTACATTGGAGGTGGCGGCGGTACACCGTTGAACATGGGATGCATGGCCGGACGTGGTGGTCCAGGCATTGGAAAGCCGGCAGGTGGCCCCAGAGCCCGATGCAGATTCGGTGGCGGTGGTGGTAATATTTTGGGCTCAAATTTGAATGCAAACTGCAAGAAGAATTGTTTGGTATCTCGATTCCAATGCGTCCAGAACTTGCCCTCTGTTTTCTCCACTTCACGGGACGGCACCTTAAAGCCAATCGTCTCATACGGCTCGGCAGCGAAGAGCAGATACTGCCACTTGCGATCTGGGGGCTCAATCTTTTGCTCATATGCGGACATGAAGCGATGCCGTGGCACAATTCCCTCGCTTATTTCGGGATAGTCGATCTGGAAGAGCAGTGATTGCTGGCCGTTGGAGGGCTCACGTTGCTTGGTCACTCGATAACCGGGACGACCGATTTTCACAAACTTCTTGGGCTCCACACGCGGCTTCTCTGGCGCCAGCAGCGATGAGGGCGCTTCCTTGGCCTCTTTAGCTGCACGCCGCGCCAAATTCTCTTGATGCTTCTTGCCCTGAGTGTGCGCCAAGTAGCTGCCCTCGTTGTTGTGCAGTGTCAGACAAAGTTTGCACTCGTAGGAGCCAAGATGATTTTTCATAAAATAGGGATCCTTGTTCAGATCAATGGTCTCAAGCGCCAACTGCCTCAGACGCTCCTTACGCTCCCGGTTTGTCTCCGACCATGAGGCGACGCCTCCGCTACCGGTCTTGCCACCGGCGCGATTTTGGAAATCCATGCTTTCAGTTAGTTTTTAATAAAATACACTTTTTACAAAAAAAGTAGACGATGCTTCGCAAAACAGAGCAGGGTTGTCAGGCTGCGTTAAAAATCGATATGTAATCAGCCCCGATACTTTTCAATGCGATACTTTTGTATAAATTAAAATAATTATATATTCTGTTATTAGCTAATAGATATTTAAATAGTAACTTTAATTTAATTTATAGCAGTCAACAATTTTAAAAAACATGTGCTGGAAGCATTCATTCATGGATGGTTATCGATTGTCAGTGTTACTCGATTGGGCTTGAGGTTGCCACTAGAGGTGGAGAACTATCGATGGCACTATCGGCACTATCGATGGTCAAGCACTATCGAGGCGCCATCGATAGCAGACGTGCACTATCGATAGTGGTCGATAGTTTTTTATGACGCTTAACTCCTCACAGAAAGGCTCTCATTTGGCATCTGCATTTAAGTTTTGTGTTTAATAAATATATATTTTCATGACATGGATAAGAAGAACGAAACGGAACTAAAATTAATACAAATTTTTTTGTTTTAACATTTATTTAAGTGTGCTCGCCTTTTCAGTCATGTCCGAGCGCATGATCAGTAGACAGAACAAAAAGTTTTAGATCGTGGAACTTTGCCATTTTCAAATTTTTCTTGGAATTTTGTATAAAATTTTATAATTTAACACACTATAGAAAACTATCGATAGTTATCGATGGTTTGAAAAATAATATCGTTGACTATCTATGGCGCCGTATATCGATAGTTCTCCACCTCTAGTTGCCACAAAGTTTTGGGAATGCCACCCTTTTCGAAAAAAATATTTAAAACAGCTGGCAACTATCGTTGCACATGCTTCAGTCTTTTTTTGTATTTTTTGTGCAAATGATTTACAAATTTAAAAGTTTTATTAATTACAGACTTCACACAAGTGAGAGTGGAAAGTTATTTTAAAAAAAGTGTAGAATCATTTCGGTAGTGGCGATCTAAAACGTGGCGGCAGCCTGGAATTCCTAATAGCCAACAAATAATGTTAATGTAAATTGTAATGCAATGACATTTTAACATTTTGCTGCGTAATTGGCTTGACATCAAATTAAATTGATAAAATGGATAAAGATTGCTTTAAAACACCACCAAATATGGTTAATTCAAATCCCGCTAAACAGGGCCAGCCCAAAAACAACACCAAAGAGATTCTGATGTCTTCGCCAACGCAGCTGCCGTCGCTGTCGCCGTCGCCGTCACAGAGCGCAGCAACAGCGCCCAAACGGATTATAAATAAAATACCATTGGATTTTAACAAATTAAAACAGGCTGGCTTAGACAGGAAACTGGCGGAAGTATTAAGCAAGCAAAATTTGTCTGCGACAAAGAAAATTGCATCAGCAACAACAACAACGTCGACGTCAAGTTCTGCTTCTGCTTCCTCCGCTGCCTGTGCCGCTGCAAAAGTGTCAACTGAGACAGCATCCCTAACACAAGTGCAACAACAACGTGAACGTCAGACGGGTAATTAAATAAAATTATTGTGATATTTGTCATAGCTATAAACATGAAAATTGGGCAAGATTTTTTATAAAATTGTCTTTAGCAATTGTGTTCTTATGACTCTGTTTTGGCTGCTTAATACAGCGATTGCTCGGTGGCGGTGCTCACTGAGCTCGCGCACGTTTTTTGACGATGATGTTTGGTTAGGACCACCGGGTTCGAGTCGGGACAACCCCTAATTAAAGTGGAACTTATAAAATAAACATTTTTCAGAAAAAACAATTATTTAAAAAAAATGTCGCTAGTTTCTTTTGTTAAATTACTATAGACATTATTTCATACAAATCTCAGCATTTACGTCATTCCTGTTTAAAAAAATTAAAATATTTGTCAGAGTATTCAGTTTTTAAATTTCGGTTTCTTGAATATTTTGATAATATATATGATATATTAATTTAAATTGATATATCAATAGGTATATAAAATATTTTTTTTTTAAACATACATAGCTAGAACTAAAAAATAGCTATTTACCAGTTTTTTTCAAAAATAAATCCATTAATGGTTATTTAATATTAGCGCATAACCTTATGTGGCATATTAATTTTTTTTTGAACTCAATAATCGTTTAATGGGTTCAAGTGCCACATTCGACATGATGTTGTGGCCTCTTTCAATGGTGTAGCGTGATAATGTGCAGGGTAGGATGCTTCATTTTTTAAGACTAGACCGTTGGCCAGGGTTCAATTCTCAGTGTTGATTAGGTCACATTTGAAGTGAGTTCTATAAATCAACACTTTAGTTAAAAAAGGGTTTGAAATTAAAAATCAAGTTTTAATGGCTTAAAAACTAATTTATTAAATTATAAATAATATAAAGTTTCTTTTTAAAATACAAATTTATTTTAAATATGTTTCTGTGTTAATGAAATTACAGCTGCTTTGCCTGCCAGAAAAAAGACAGCCCCCAATTTGGTTACTGTGGATGAACAATCGCTGCACGTTAAATCGCTAATTAAAAATAAAATACTTAATAAATTGGCAAATGCTCCCGGGACGACAGCAGCAACAACGACAGCGACAAGAACAACGGCACCGGAAGTCCGCTCTTCACCAACTAACAGCTATACGGCGCCCATAGCCAAAGCGGATTTATCAGCGCGTCCGAAACTGTTGCTCAATCTGGTCAACCAATTGCCCAAACATCGTGCAATGTGTGCCGTCAAAACTTCACCGGCAAGGGCAAGACAACAGGAGCCAACACAGCAACCAAGAGTGCGTCAGCAGCCATCAACATCATCATCATCATCAGCACAGCAAAAGTTACAACGTCAGCAACAATCTCAACGCGTGGATGCTCCAAATCCAAAGCCCTTGATTGTGCTGGAAAACAAGGTGTTGGCGCCCAATGAAAAGATCGATTTAAGCGCTTTGCGTCTCACAACTGAAGTGTCGTCCATTGCGATGCCTGATCCGGCAAAACTAAACGAAATGCCGGAAAAACGCAATGTTAAAGACAAGAGTGCACCCTGCATGTTGCATGTGGCGAGCACAGCTCCTGGTTCGGGTGCCAAGAAGTTCATACTGAATGCCAATAAGCTGAAGGTGCCACGCGAGCAGATCGCTCAAATGGCCAGGGACATTAGCAAACAGTCTAATCAGCGAGGGCAACAGTCTGTTTCAAAACCTATGTGTGATGTCAATGAAATTTCCAGTAACATTACTGAATTATCTTCCACAACAAGCATTGAATCATCTTTGATAACTTTGGATCCCAAGACGACAAATATCCAAGCATCTTTGATAACTCCAGTCGCAGCTGAAGTTTTACCAAATCCTAATTATTCTTTAGATCCACCTTCACCTGCTGCTTCCGATCTTCCAAATAATGTAATCTCCGCTGTGGATTTTATAGCACAGCTCAAGGCCAGCAATTCCATGGATCTTAGCAACTATACGAATCTATCCGCCGAGGAGATGAGCATGAATGCGTTATTTAGTGGTTGTCAATCTGCTCTGCCAACTCCAGAAGAAAACAAAGCTGAGGAGGAGGAGTTGCCCATTGGCAAAATATTGAAAATGGAAGACATGGATATACTGCATGCTACTATGAATGTGGATGAGAATGAATCGAACGTCTTGTGCATCAGTCCAAATGCCATTAAACTGCAGAAAAGCATAAAGATTGAAGAACCGCCTGTGACCAAAGAAACTGCATCATTGGAGGCAGAGTCTTCCTTTCTACAGGAAGCATTGGAGCCGCTGAGCACAAACGGCAATCTCAACTTGATGACAGCTCCAGCAGTGGTGGTAACAGCACCTCAAGAGGAGACTAAGATGCCCGAGGAGCCAGTGAATGAAGTGCATTTAGCCAAGTTGGAGCCTTTAGCCACCCGGTTGCCATCCTTTAGGCCCAAAAGGGGTAGGATCAACTTGGTGCAGCGCAATAAGAAAGCCAGAGTTGAAAAACCCAAGAGCTTTGTAGAAACTGTCAATAAAATAGATATGGAAATTGATGACAACGGCAGCGAAGCGTATATTCCAGAAGAGGTAGAAGCTCAGGAAAATTTAAATATAAAACACAATACAAAATTTGGTCATAACGAGGAAAATGTACAGGAAAAACTTGAAACTAATTTAGATACAGCTAGCGAAAACGTGATAAATGTAGAAATTTCAACTAATGTAAGCATTAAAGAGAATATTTCCAAACGGGCAGATGCTCAGCAAAATATATATTCAGGACACAGTAAAAAATCAATTGATAATCAGGAATCGCTCAAAAGTGAAGAAAACCTACAGAATACAGATAATATGAGTGATGAAAACGTAAAAATTGAAATGAAAACTAATTTAAATAAAATTTTTGAAAGCGAAATAAGCACAAATAAAATAGATGACATTAGAAAGGAAAGTATCCCAAGTGCGGTAGAAGTTCCAGAAAAACTAGATATCGAACTTAATAAATCGGTTAGCAAAAAAAAAAATTCAAATATTGTAAAAATAGAAATGACAACTAATTTAGATAGAACTATTGATAATCAGGTAAATGCTGTTTTAAATGCTGAAATTAAATATCTAGAAGAAATGAATATAGAACACAATAAATCTATTGAAATTGAAGAAATTTTAAGGAACAATAGTAAAAATAACAGAAATATAGATAAAGATATCGAGGTAAATCTAGATAATTCATTAGAGATAGCTACAACTAAAGAAAATAATTTAAACAATCAAGAATTAGTGGCGAATAAAAATGTGATCCCATCAAAGAAAGAAACTGTCTTGGAATTCAGAGCTTCTAAAAGAACCGCAGTTGAAACACAGTCCGTTGAAGTGCCTTTAAATATCGCAAAGGAAAGAGACCTAACACAACTCTATCATCCTCCGAAAATGCCCAAGCTCAAAAAAAAGATGAACAATAATAATGAAGAGATCAGCAGCAGAGATGACACAGCTGACGCACAGCCGACCATATCGCTGTTGGAGGTTCTCTCACAGGAGCAACTGATTCCACAAGGTGAAGCTCAATTGCCATTTCGTCAAGATCCGAAGCAGACAATTTCCGCGGAGAAATGCTCAACGGAAGTAACAGGAATTCAAAATTTGTTAAACAAGCTGGCAGCCGAAAATGTGATGCCGCCGAGCAAGGAGATCAAAGAGATCAAGACAGAGGAACCTGTTAAAGCGCCCCGCAAGAAACTGGTGAAAACAAGACCTGTTCTGAATGCAAAGCGAGCCTCGAAGGTGGCTCCACCAAAGACGGAGGCATTGCATCCACGGAAACGAGCTCTGCTGGCGGAGAGTAAGGCAAATGGAGCACATCGAGTACCAACATCGAGTACAAGTGATGATGATGGCGACGTGTTTCATGGCTTCGATAACGAAGCCTCCAGCAGTAAAAGGGTTACGAATTTAAAGAATATGGAAACAGACATTAGTGATGATGCCACGCCCGATTACGATGAGACTGAGGAGGATCCTCAGCCCGCGGAAATATCGTTGACCAAGAAACCAAAGACTGAATCGGCTTCAACAGAGCAAAAGCTGGACACAATCTCAGAGCAGATTGACAATGAAAAAGAGGATAAACCAGAGCCAGAAGAAGCAAGGAACGAAATCGCAGATAATCAAAATCCGGAGTCGAAAGAAGCAAGGAAAGAAACTACAGATAATCAGGATAATCCTCCGCAGGTGGAATTGGTAGCTAAGAAAAAGCGGGGACGTCCTTTTAAGAAAGCCAATAAAGAACCGGAAGAAACGAGGACCGTGGATAAGACTGAAGAAGCTGCAACTCCGTTACCAAGGAAGCGCAAGCGCCAGAATAAAAATGTTAGTACGGATCTCACAAAGTCCGAGTCCACGGGAGATTTGCCAGTAGCTCAGCAGGATTCATTGAGTGTGGCTGAGGACACGCCTGTGGCAAAGCGACCACGTAAAAGTCGCACAAAAATGAATGCAACGAAATCTACACCTGCTGAGCTGGACAAAACGACGGAACCAGAGACAAAGACTGTAAAACGACGTGGACGCAAACCAAAGATTAGCCAAGCAGATGCTGTCGTCAAATCTACACCAGATGCTATGATCACATCCACACCGGATGCCATGATTACATCCACACCAGATCCTATGATCGCATCCACAGCAGGGGACATGATCACGCCCAAGAAACGAGGTCGCAAGCCAAAATTCTTTGATCTGTTGTCAAAGAAGGCAACAGCCGAGGGTACAATTGAAAGTGCAGGTGAATCAGGGACACCTGATGGTCCAACTAACTGGCCTCAAACACCGGACTTTGATCTGCGTCTGCTGCTGATTCGTAGTCGCGAACAGTTGGAGAGCGGAGAGGAGCTGCGCGGGGATGGTCAAGGCAAGGGATCAGAACAGTGTGGATTGTGCTTGGTGCGCTGCAATAAGAACGATTGGGTGACGCATATCAGCGAGCACTACGGCATTGGCTGGACAACGGACAAGGCTCCCGAGGTGAGTAACAACAGTTGGCAATAGTCTACAGCATCATCGATAATAAATCTTTCTTTTTAGGTCATTACGAGAGGTGTATTGATTACCATGCTGAACAACTATGTCAAGGGAGGCAATCGCTTCACTTGTCGTATCTGCGATCGATCGCTGGTATCAGGCCTGGGTATGATAATGCATCTGGAGAACTGTGGCAAGCAACAGGAGCGCGTTGAGTGCGACGCATGCAAGAATAGCTACACCAAGATGTCCTTCCCGCAACATTATCGCACTTGCGCCCAACGTTACCAGCCTATGGACGCCAGCATTGCGGCAACAGCTGATGAGAGTGCCAACACAATAGTCTACAGCAATGCGGGTCGCGCCAAGCGCAGGTCCACCATTAAGTAAGTACATAATGAGTATGTTTAATGATCGTGATAATCTCAATTCTTTTTTTGGCAGAGCTGAATCGAAACTCCACAAGATTGCGGCACAACTAAAGAAACCAGACGAGCCGGATAACAAAGATTTTGATGCTGATTCATCGGATTACGATAATGCCGCCGATAAGGAATCATCTGAGGAATACGATTCCGAAGGCGTAGACTCCAATGAGGATGCTGATCAGACCAAAGATAATAATAAAAGACCCAGATCAAGAGCTAGTTCAACATCGTCCAGGCCTTGTGAGATATATTTTAAAAAGCGCAAATTATTTAAATAAATATTAATTACATTAACTTTTGCAGCATTGACGAGAATTATAAAATCGGGGGATTCGTCTGAAGACCGTTGGAAGTATTTGTAAGTTTTCAAATCAATGAAATAACTTAAAATAATTAAAATTAGACAATCAGACCAGTTTATATTTTACTATGTACAATTTTTTGAAATCTTTATTTTAAAGCACTTCAGAAATAATTATTAAATTATTATCTTCAGTTTAATTACTTGCATAGTTGTCTTCATGTTTAATATACTTTATATGCATAAAATATTAGGAAATATTAGAAAACAATTAAGAGAATAACATAATTATTTGTAAAAAAAATTGATAAAGATTATTTGCTTAACGATGTCAAATATTTTAAATTGTATATTTAAAATCTAATATCGTTTTCCAAATAGCATACAAACCAGCTATGCGAAGGATATGCTTTATCCCCATCTGTTGCCACGCTATGAGCTGCTGTTGCCTGCTGATGCCATAAGGTTGCTGCCCTCCAGGGAGTCCACCTCAATGCGATACGCGTATGAAAACGAGAAGGACAACGCCTGGATACAGCTGGCGCCAATGGAGACTCTCAGTACAAATTGTAAGAAATTGATTTCATCACTTGAACACTTGAGTAATTTGTTGTATGTTAACTTCAGCTGAACATCTTTGCCATTTGGGTAGGCCCGTTAAGGAGGTGGCCTGGGTTCCGTTACCCTCGACTGTGGATACACAATACCTGCTGTGCTCGCAGCGTCCCAAGATGCACGGATTTACACGACAGATGAAGGACAAACAGGAAGATGATCTACTGCTACTCCTGGAGTGTACAATGTCGTCAGCTAGAAAGGACGACACATGGCCACTGCAGACGCGTCTTCATTACGGCATACGTGTGTCCCTGGGAACAGTTAATACTTTGGCATTTATGCCCAGTGGTGGCTATGATAAGTCTGCCAATCGCCTGGCCCTTCTAGCCGTGGGCAGCACATTAGGTGCGGTGATTTATTCGCTGCCATTGGAGCTGGCCAAGATAGATGAGAATGTGCAGCATAAAGATGCAGTTATTGTATTGGAACCAGTGCTTACACTCACCCTCGATGTAGATAACCCTGTGCGGGATCCGTGTACTAAAATATGTTGGTCTCAGGTAAGAGGCATTATTCTTGAAAGATTGAATGCGATTAAAACTAATCGAATCTCATTTGTTTTCAGGCCTCTGGTCACAATCTGATTGTGACTGGCTATGCCAGTGGAAACATTGCCTTCTGGGACATTGCGGATGAGGATGGATTCAATTGCTTTCAGCAAAATAGTCATCGTCACTTTCTGCCATCCAGTTTCTTTTACTTCGGCGAACGGAACATACAATGTAAGTGAATGTTGTAATACATTCATTTTAGAAATATTTTTTTTTACCCAATTTTACTTTACCTTACACATATATGTTTTACAGCTTTGGAACTGCATTATGATAGCAATGGAGCACATTGGCTGGCCGTTGGCGCTGCGGTGCGTAAATTCTGGGTCTACGACATTTCCAATTGGTCGCAACCATTGTCTATTGTTGGAGATTTGATTAAGTATTTGTATTTGGGCTGCATTAGCTGGTCTCCTTTGTGGGAGTCTTTTATTATTGGATGCTCTGAGATAATCAGACCTCGTAAGTTCATGCTCTATTCGAGCTGCCAGTATTTATAATAATGGGTTCTCTATTTTTAGAATTTACACGCACGATATCCGTCAGCCCTGTGGATATTTCAGCCAGTTCAGTTACACTGGGCGTAATGCTTAACAGCATTCGTGATTCGCATTTTAACTGCGATCAAAATGCGATCGCTTCAATCGCTGACAATGGGGATGTGTCGTTTTTAAAAAGCAGTGAACAATTTTCGCATTCTGCGATAAGGAGGAAAAGAGACATTTATATGTTAAGCATGACTGAGGCGTGTCATTTAAGCGAAGTTTCCGAGCAAGAATTACTAACCCCAGAAGTGTTTCAGCGAGATTATGGCCTGCTCCTGAGACCACTCCGAATCGAACAGAAGAAGGTAAAAGCCTCAATTTACAAAAACCCAAAGCGACAGCCCAGCTTCATTGTGCGGAGCATGATGCGTCTTAATTGTGTGCGCTGGAATTGGAATGCTCCATCGAGTAGCTGGGTAGCTATCGGAGCTGAGCATGGACTGCTACGGATCATGAATTACGATTACGAATCATGAATTACATACAATCTTAGAACATAAAAAATTATGAGATTTTATTTATAACAACGTTGATTGCTTTCTAAGGTCATAACTGAAATCATTTGCATAATATGAAATACTTTAAGTACTCGTTATATAATAATAGATATATAATATTGTATATTAAATATAATATATATGTGTATATTAAATAGTGTACAAAATATATTGAAGTACTGCAAGTATGAAATATATTTAAAAATAAAAATATTTATTACATTTATACAAAAAATTCGAATGAAAATATAGCAATTGTAGACAATTGAATTTTTAATGGGATTCACACTATTAGCAATATATGAATATTTAGTTAATTAAACATTCAAATTTCCAATTTAGTTGGGTACATTTTTCTTTTTTTTAAGAATTTTTTTTATTATTTTTAAGAAATTCTTATTGGTTTTAGAAAAAATGTTTCAATCGCATAAGCTTAGTTAAATACAGCATGCTGATATGTTAGGAAATTTTTTGAGTGTTAACTTATTGAAGTTCGGGATCAACCTATTCCGAATAACTCAAAATTTAAAAATTCGCACTTTATGCGACATTTGTTTTTAACGATATTTAATTATGGATGCGAATCAACCAGGTCCTCTAAGTGGCGATGTGATTACTTTGAACGAGTATCATAAGCGCTTGTCGAATTTACTGGATCGTATGGAGAGACTGGAAGAATCTCTGAAAGCTATTCCGTTAGTGCGTCCTCGTTACACAAATGCTATAGAAGATGATGAAGAAATGGAAGTGAGGTCTATAGAATATCATGAGCTCAAAGAAGTAGATGACGATGTCGTATCACTGGGAAAGTTGGAAACCGACGAGGAAGATCAGAAAGATAAGGCTAAAGAGGAACTTGAGGAGGGATTAAACGAGTCAGCTGATTAAAGATGATGTTGCCCTTTTGTATCCTTCTGGTAATAAAAAAGACATCTGAAATTTATTTACAACATACATATATTTAATATATTTCTCACTACATACGTACATATTTATCTGCATCGTGTATACATATACATATTTTTATAGATAGAATTTACATCAATATTTTGAAAATGGATGCAGATATTCCAACGGTGATATAACGCTTTAACTTTTGATCTGTGATACTCGTGAGCAGCGATCGCAATCGCGATTGAATATGTTAATATTGTGTTGTGTGTTGCTTACAAAATTATAAAAATCGTTTAGTAAATAAATATGTGTGTCTTAAAATTAAACAGGCTAAAAATGCTTAATAACAAAATTCTGAATGTTTTGAATTACACACAACAGACAGTTATCAATGTACATATATAAATACACACAAAGTTTTCGAATAAATTGCTATAAATACCAAGAACAGATTTGAGTATGTGTGTATATTTATAGCGCTTACTGTTACAATCTATTGTCTTTTCTATGGCCGCGTGAAGTAAGCAGAAAAAAACATACAGTCAGTCAAGTATTTTTAAAAAAACAGTTAAATTTCAATCTCACATCTTTTTTTGACTTGTTGCAAAATAAAATGTGTGAATTATTTTACTTGACTAACTGTTTAATGGCGATAACTTAACAGAGCCCTAACATATATAAATATATATATATATCTGTCTATTATGCACTTGACCTTCAGTCTTCATTCTTGCAAACTCTCCCTCTCTGTCTTTCCTGCTGTGCATACACATACATACATAGATTAAATTCTTTTGCAAACGGAACTTGACCTGCACTTAACATAACATACAATGTAAAAATAATGTAATTTAACAGAGCTCTGGTTTTGTTTACTTCTTTGCACCATTGCTTGCCGGCTGCAAACTGGAGGCATTCTGATTACCACCCGCCAGCTCCTGCTGGATCTCGTTCAGACTCTTGCCCTTCGTCTCGGGCACCACAAAGAAGACAAAGAAGACGCCGACTACGGTCAGGCCAGAGAACAGCCAGAAGGTGGGGCCACTGCCCAAACCTTCGGTCAGATTCTTAAATGTTTTCGTTATTATAAAGGCCAACAACCAGTTGGTAGTACCGGCAATCGAGCCGGCAAATCCTTTGATATCGGTGGCAAACAATTCGCCCATCATCAGCCATGGAACCGGACCATAGCCAATGGAGAACATGATGATGAATACACACAAACTGGCCACAGGCAGCCAGCCCAGATTCTCCACGCTCTTCTCGTCCTGATCGCTCATATAGAAGTACACACCGATTGCGGTTGTTGACAGTGCCATAACAATTCCAGAGGCGAGCAGGAGAAGACGGCGTCCCAGCTTATCCACGACAATTGTGGAAGCTAGCGTGGCCACCACTTGCATGACTCCAATCAAAATTGTCGACAGACTGGTGTCGATTCCAGTTTTGGCCGCCTGAAAGTTAAAAAAAAAAAATAATTATGCCTGAATTTCATCAGCCTTAAGCCTTAATACTCACTTTAAAGATGCTCTCGGAGTAGAAGATGACAGCGTTAATACCGCTCACTTGCTGGAAAAACATGAGGCCCAAACTGATGCTCATAGCCTTAATGGTAACGGGTCGGGTGAGAGCGGCCCAGATATTAACGTCTTGTTCACGAATCTCGCGATCGTTCTGATGCAGTTCCTCCAATTCAGGTGCATAATCGTATTCCTTGCCACGCAGCCATTGAATCGATTGTACAGCCGACTCCGAGCGACCCTTGGAAACCTATTTGAATTCGATAAAAAAAATGAAAAATTAATTTTTGGATGTAGATTCAGATAACCGAAATCTGAAGAAAAAATACAATTTTTGTTAAGTTTTTTATGTCGAAAGTTACACTATGAAAACTTAGGTTATCTTATTTGAATCCGAAGAAAAAAAATTAGTAATATTTAAAAAAAGGGATTAACACCAAAACAAATATTGGCCTCGTTAAAACAGTTTTCAAAATTAACAAATATTCAAAAATATAAAAATACAAGTTTTTTGTAATCATGTCTATTCCGATCTTCACTTATTACTTTTTAGCAATTAGTGATATGCATTAATTTTCTTTGAATTTAGACAATTCACTATGGTAAATAAGTCCGATATTTTGGCATAAACTCAAATTGTATTTTGTTCAGTATCTTAAAAATTTTTTTATTTTCCAAATCTAAAAAGTCCAAAGCAACCAAAAACGATTTTTAAAGATTTTTCGGGACTACCCTTAGTGTTTTATGCGTGCTCAAAGTCAGCTGATTGAGCGTTGCCACATGAACTGAAAAAGCGCGGGAAAAATAATTGCAACTTTGAGAGCCAATTGTGTTTTTTTTTCGGAAGCATATTACAAATTGCTAAATATGGATAAAGTTGATGAAGGTATTTAAAAAACGATAGTAGTAGTGATTTTTAGTAATTGTGTTTTATTGTGCAACTGTCCAATGTGTTGTTTATGTGTATTTTTAGCTAAAAACTAACAAATGTGTTCCTGTTCCGTTAAGCTTTACATTAGAACGTCACAAATTAGTACGAGAGTTTTGAGTAAAGGTTATTAACTAAACCATCCAGAATCAGATGTTAATAATCCCGTTTGTTCGATTTTGTTCCTTTTCGTGAAAAATGACATGTTGTAGGTGTGAATTTTGGCTGAAAATTCGTATTTTTCTTAGATTCATATGGGGAGCGAGGTGAAAACGTTGTCAAATTAAAAAACAAACAAAATTGTAAATTCTACTTTAGTCTTATTAGCAACCATGCAAAGTTTAAAATAAATTGCTTTATATTTAAGCTTAAAAATTTTTTTTTTACTTTTTTGCTTTGTCGGAGAGGAAGGGGGGACGAAGAGAAGGTCCAATTGAATAACAACGAAAATTATATATTTTGGAATATTATAACTAAGCTTCGTGTCAAATTTCAAGCCTCTAGCTATATATTTAGATTTTTTATAAATTTTTTTTAGCTTTTTCGCATAGTCGTATGGGGAGGGGGAGGTGAAGGCGTGGTCCAAATTAAAAAAAAAAAAATCCAAAATTCTAAATTAGTTTAACTAAAGTACATGCAAAATTTCAAGTGTCTATCTTTATATTTAGAGTTTATGCCAAAATATCGGGTTTTTTTACCATAGTGCAATTGTTTGAAAATGATCGTTTTTCGCTTTATCGGACTTAAACTCAAATGTTATTAGAGTAGGTTAAAGAAATTCAATTCCGACAAATCTTAATTTTGAACAGGCCTGAATATAAAGTATTTTTTAAAAAATGGATCAAAACTGTCCATTAGTACTTACCAAGTAGGTGGGTGATTCCGGCATAAAGAAGAAAATGACACCGAAGACAATTGGTATAAGGCCGCAAACGATGCTAAGCCAGAAGACATTGAGACCGGCACCAAGACCATAAACAAACAGGATACCAATGGTGATCATCAGCTGGAAGAAGCTTCCAAGGGTGCCACGAATATCCTTCTGGGCTATCTCGCCCGTATACATGGGAGCCGTCACACAGAAGGCGCCGCCAGCGATACCCAGAATGAAACGTGCCACATACATCATGACCACATTCTGTGCCCAAATCAACAGTGCCCAGCCCACGATGAAGGGCAGCACCAGCAGCAGCATTGTCCATTTGCGTCCAATCTGATTGATGAGGAATCCAATTGGTATGCACACACAGGCGGCACCCAGAGTCATGAATGCGCCGACCCAAGAGAATTGCTCCTTACTGACATCGAAATTATAGTTGGCGCTGCCTTCGACGATTGGCGTCTCGGCCGGCGAGGTCCAGCCGAGGAGTGTACCGGCTGCGAAGGCGCCGCCAGCTGCTGCCAAGGCAGCAACATATTGTGGCAAGGTCCTCGACTTATTCTCCGTCGACGTGTGCACCATGTTGCCAAGCAGATTCTCCTGATCCTGTGAACGAGAACGAAAAACGCAAAACGAGACGCGTTAAGCAATTGCAACTTCAACTCTTCAACTACTCGGTATTTGTTATGTGAATCGTTGAACGAACTATTTTGGACTGTTGTCCACAATGCGTACTATCAAATCAATCGAATCGCCACGGAAATAAGCCATGATAATGCCTCTCACCCGGCGATTAGAAGCTTTATAGCGATACGAAATTGTTCCCTTTCCTTGTTTGAGACAAAATTTTCCATATACCCACAGTTGTCAAGCTTTAAATTCGCATTTTAATCAAAGGACAGACCCATGTTATTTAAGTCCCTGACTTATTGATAAAAAAAAAAAAAACAAATAGTTAAAGGGAAAGCGTTTGCAAGCATTTAACCGGCTTTACGAATATTCTGACACCTCTGATAACCAACAATTAGAAATTTCCTTATTTAACCGACTGCAACAGCTTGAAATTAATGATGTGCTAGTAAATTTGTCGCTATTAAGCAATAATTATATTGATAACCTTTAAAAGACCCCAAAAGGTGCCAAAAATATGGGGCAATGGCATGTTTAAGATTAGTTTCAACCAAGCAATTGAGAAATGTATTTATATTGTATGTATTTAAGATAGTCTAATCATACTTTAACAACGTGCACTCTAAATAATCCATTGATATTGAACTGATGTATGATTAAACGTATGTGGTATATTATTAGAAATCAACTTTTGAGAACTTTGTTCCGAAATATCTATTTACAGGACTGTTAACATACTGTTAAAAACTATTCACAGGACTGTTAATAGACTGCTAAAAGCTATTTACAGCAATGTTAAGAGACTGTTAAAAACTATTTACAGCAGCGGTGGGCACGAAATCTGAATTCGGGAGCACTCCAAAAAAAACTACAACAACAAAAAACCCTACTAACTATAATCTACCTACTATGCTCGCAAGTCTTTTGTGCGAATTCACGGCGCCGAATGGGCAGATATAAAGTTCGGAGCAGCCGCTAGCTCCCGGAGCTTATGAGTGCCCACCGCTGATTTACAGGACTGGTAAAAGGCTGTTTATGTTTATTCACAGAACTGTGTACAGTCTGACCAGTCTGTAACTATTACCTTAACATTAACAGAGTCACTTTGAATATCGTAAGAGAAACACTGAATAATTTTATTGTAGACAACATTTGCCAGTTGCTTTCGTTGATAAACTAACTGCACTAAACTTAATTAAATTAGAGGGCCCCTCAAAATAATATATATGTTAATTCAAACATTAATTTTTTAATTGGTATTATATACGACATACGGGGGCTTTTGGGCACTGAAGCGACGCCAATTAAACATTTGCTGACTTAGCCATGGCACAGTTCTTGTTCATAAATTATCTATCAATGCTTAATCAAAATGCCTAGAATACCTTTATAGTATTTGAGGTACCTGGAATGGCCATAATTCTACAAATTAATAACCGATATCAATGAACTTTTAGTGAATGAAAGCTTTCCAAAAAGCTTTTTGTATAATCAACTAGGGATCTGAATAAGATAAGGTAAACATTAAAAAATGTTTTTTTGTAGAAAGATGTAGTAATAATATACATACTGATAATATCATTATTACGAGCATAGCCCTTAAATCTCTTAATTTTCCTTCCATTTGCCATATCCCATTTCATATTTTCCGCATACAGTAAACGCATTTATATCGCTAAGTATCTGATTGCACTCTTTTTTCTCTCCTGTTGTCTT
The DNA here is from genome assembly GCA_035047525.1 of Drosophila quinaria. Classification (NCBI taxonomy): domain Eukaryota; kingdom Metazoa; phylum Arthropoda; class Insecta; order Diptera; family Drosophilidae; genus Drosophila; species Drosophila quinaria. The sequence goes on along the minus strand of JAWNPO010000510.1, from coordinate 126,431 downwards.
TTCCCTAAAGCCATTTACTTAATCTCTCTTGCCGCCCACTGTGAGTATGTGGTTAAATCGCAGCTCCAATCCCATAAATTTACTATATATTTATATCCAATCAAATCCCACGTCTGGGTAAAACGCAATATCCATTTCCGCATATGGCAAATGCTGGCAGAGAATGGCAACCGCAAAGAGACGCGCCCACGCCCGCTGCAGTTGCTGTCGCTGTTAACGTGGCCGCGGACCAGTGTTGCCAAATTTTATTCGGAGAAAAAAGCTGGGTAATTGTTTACTCTTCGCGGATAATTTTTAAATCAAAAAAAAAAAATACTAATAAAAAGAGGGCAATTTATGATGAATTTAGGTGAAAAAATTTTTAGGGGGTCTCTTCTACTTTTTTTTTAAATGAATTTTGAAATTTTAATAAAACATGAATTTTTTTCATGTTTGTTTTGTGTTTTACACGGTTGCTTTGGGCTTTTCAGGGTTGCTTTCAATAAATTGGAACGTTTTCCAACACTGTATTTTCTCTCACTTGTTAGTTTTTGGCCGTTTTCCAACACTGTTTTTAACGGGGTCCGTACAAAAATTTGTATTTGCGCTAAATTGTGTAAAAATGTCGTGAACAGGTTGTGCGGTGACCACTATTTAGTTTGACAAATTAACTGAAAGTGAATTGGTAGACTTCTTACGCGATCACAACATTTTTAAACGTGAACTGTCTGTTGTGAAATGTGTAACAAAAGGCCGCAGGCGAAAATTTTTTAAAAAAAAAATCGCGCGCGCGATTTTTTTTTAAAAAAATTTTCGCCTGGGGCGCTTTTATTGCACATCCCGCAAGAACAGTTAATACTCCGATTCCCACAAATCTATGTTGGAAGACTCCATAAATACTGATATGCCGGTTCTTTTAAGGACCACCAAATTTTGTTAAAAGAGATTGCTCATTTTAGATAAGCTTTTTTTATATACACATTTTTCAAAGGTAACTGATTATATACAGTGTTGGAAAACGCTCAAAAGATTAACGTGGGGAAGAGTGAGAGCAATTGCAGTGTTGGAAAACGTTCGAAACCAGTCAACATGCACACAGCAACCATGAAAAAAGTTAATGTTTTATTAAAATTTTAAAATTCAATTAAAAAAAAAGTAGAAGAGACCCCCTAAAAATTTTTTCACCTAAATTCATCATAAATTGCCCTCTTTTTGTTAGTATTTTTTTTTTTTTTTTAAAAAATTATCCGCGAAGAGTAAACAATTACCAAAAGCTGTATTTGACGGGAGGAACGATGCAAAAAAGCGGAAAAATTAATTTTAAAAAGCCATAAAAAAGCTAGTTTTTCAATTCATTCATTCCTGTATTTTCTCCCAACAGGGGAAAAGTGAGCGCGCATAATTTGTTGCTTAGAAAGAAACTGAAAAATTTGAGCAGCAGCAGCTCGTAAGATATAAATAATTTCATCAATGTTTTCTCCTGATTTTCGTTAAGCACACTGTTAAGTATCAATGGCAACCTTAGCCAGGTCTGAAAAAGTATTGCTGCCCCCAGAATCCTTATAGGAATTGACTTCAATCTAAAATTTTGTAGAGCTGTCATTATTTTCCCATTTTACAAAATTAATTTTTTTATATACCTATTAACTTTTAATTTTCCCTATATTTTGAAAAAAGCTTTTTAACAAAAAAAAAAAAAAAGCCAGATTTCCCGCTGCCCGCTGTTTGCAAATTTTTCTAGCAAATGGCCTGTGAAAAAAGCCAGATTTGACGGGAAAAAAGCGAACGTGGCACCACTGCCGGGGACACACCTCCAGCTTGGCTGTAACTAAGTCTTCGCCTGAAATCGATATTCTGCCATGCTGTTGGCATATGTGGTCAATTGCGACTGCTGTCAGAGTGCTCTTAACTATATTTAGATTAACGTTAACCGGCCCAATAACTTGTTGGCCGCCTACGCTAATACGCCTAAGTACACTGAGCCGGGTCACAGTAATGGCCAAATGTCATTGCCACTGTTAGTCCTAGACGCAAGTTCATTTCAATGTCATTTAAGGCAAAATCAACATAACTTTAAGTGCACTTTAATTCCAAGAGACAAACTTTTTCCGGTTTTCAAGAGAACTATATTTAAATAAGCACTTAAATTCACAGCTACTGTCATTTAAAAATACCTGAATAATTTAATAAACATAAAATTTTATATTAAATGCAAAACAGGTTTATATTTAGTATGGTTTAAATTCGTCGCGTTTTTTCTGGATATTTTTGAAATGCAAATATTGCAGTTACGCTTTTAGAACGGGTTATACAGGGTGTCTTTTTCTACGCACTCGAATTTCCAGCTATGCTAAGACAGAAAAATACACGCCATGCATTGGGAAATTCTTAAAAAAATACAATAATCTATTTTTATTCATATTGAAATAGATGTATATATGTATGTATTAATTATTTATGTTTTGCTAGTAAATCTTTATGTATTCCGAAGTTTGTTCTATACTTAGATAGCTTAACTCATGAGTCTACAAAGTGTCGCAAATGTTTTCGGCTAATTATGTATTCAATCAATGGAATTATTTAAATAACTTATCATTATAAGTATATAAGATCAACTGATTTTTTTAATCTGTCGTTAACTTTACAAAACGCTTATAACGGCCCCTATATCATTAGCGTCAATTTGTTAATGATATTTAGTTTTGGCCCTGCTGACTTCTTTGTAAACATGTCAGCATTTTCTATTCATATCTACCTTTTGGGCTTATCAGTTAATTGTTTTGGGCCACAAGTATACCAAAATACTTTCTATTTGTGTTTAGTTTTTTATGTTGAACAAGGTCGCAAGACGCAAGCAAAGACATGACAAACAAAATCATTCAATAATAATAAAAAAAACTGTTTCCAAAAGCGATTCTGCTGAAACCTCAACCGATAAAAGTTCTTATCTTAAGAGCTAGCCCAAATGGGGGGCGTACAGATCACAAACATTTGACTCATTAACAAAGAAAATAACAATATTTGGATTGGTGATTTTACAATAATAACCTTACAACAACAAAACACAAAAATGATTAATTAAGTTTATTAAAACTCGTTCCGCGCAGTGACAGTTTAAATTTTGGTGTTTTGTTTTGATTAATTTTCAAACATATCCGTAAAGCGGATGCATGTGCATGTACATTTGAAATTCCTTATAATAATTTGAAAGTTATATAAACGAAAGAAAATAGATGTGTTATTAAACCAACAGATTAGTCGACTTTCTTAGATACATCTCAAAAGATTTTAGTAACAAAAAATAAAATTAAAAAAATCCAGAAATAAGTACATAAACGTATCGGTAAAAAAGTGAAAGGTTTAAATGTTTTTTAAGAATATTGCGTCATATAAAAAAAACCTTCTCCTCTCGGCCCCCCCCCCTTTTTTTTTTTTTTTTTTATTTTAGGTACACCCCCCAGCCCCCCACCCCATGCTGCCGTATTTGTGCCCCTCCTACCACTAATATTTTCCCTTTTTTTCCTTTTTCTTTATTTTGTTTAGTGGAATTTCCTTTTTTATTCAATTCCCCTGTTGGATTATTAATATTTTCCTTCCTCCCCCCCCTCGTGATCCACCCCCCCCCCCCCACCCGGCGTTGTGTGGTCCCCACTTTACACGTTTTCCCCCCCCCCCGAAACCATTATACTCCCCCCACTCCCCTCCCCTCTCTCCACGAAATAACACCCTCCCCACCCCCCTTCTCTTGTGGGGGGGGCGTTTTTTTGTTTCGTTTTCACACCCCCCTGGCGATCCTCACCTTCCTTTCCCCTCCCCCCCCGCCCCGCCCCCCCGGGCTTTTTTTAAATATTTTTTTGCATAATATTCCCACAAATTTTGGGGAATTTTTCCCCTTTCCCCCAGGTTTTTTTTATAAGATTATAAGAAACTACTAACATTAAAGTTCAACAGTTTGGCTGTTAAAAAACCGTACCAAAAGTCTGAGATAAGCTACTAAGTAAATATTAAAGATTTGTATTTCCGGTAAAGCAAATGATCTGAGGTTCACTTCACAAAGCGCTAATTGTGTGCATTGGGTAAACTCCATTTTTTTCTTCACATTTTCTTTGTCAAGGTCAAACATAGACAAACTCGTAGATAGAGATATATATAGATTGTGATAAATGTAGCTTAAGTTAGTTTTTGGGTTTTAGTACCAGCACCAGTTAGCAAATATTTGTATATGATTTGGATCTTTACTTGGAGACTGGCATTGGCACTTTCATTGGCATTAGCTTTGACTATTTTTACCGCTTGCCGGGAACCATATTTGGCACCATTCTCGGTGGCCTCCAGCAGGTGGGAGCTCTCCTCATTCTGGGCATCGGGCTTTTTATTGGGCTCATCGCCGCTGGAATTGCTATAGGATGCCGTTGACATATTGCCGGATATGTATTTATTTAACTGCGATACACACTAATTATTTAAACAAATTTAATGCCCTGTGTTATTTTAAATTTCTTTCTTTTGATGTGATGATGATTATGTCACTTGCGGATATGTTTTAGTATTCAACGCGTTGCTTCGTTTTAGTTATTTATATTTAAATGATGAAATAAGTGATTATAGTTGTTTTTTCTTTCGCAATGTCAAAATTGTTGAATAATAGGCGAGGAGTTTGAATGTCCTTTAACAGTGCCCGACAGACGTTTGTCCTTTAAATGCGTTGCCCACCCACGTAGCACGTAGGTCGTGTAGACTTTTAGGCGCATGCGCAGTGTGTGGCAAACATGTTGCTGTCCATTAACTGCATTTGGTTGGCCAAGACCCACACGCAGCTTATAAGCAACGCAACACACACACACGAAATTTGTACAGCGAATGTATCTCAAATGTCAAAAGTATCTGAGTATCTTTTTTAACCGCACGCAGCGACTGTTGGCTAGCAAATGACGCGCCAAATCATTAAAACCAGCAACGCCGGGCTCTGCACTGGATATCGACTCTCTCTTCCTCTCGCAGGCGGACTCTCTCTCACTCTGTGTGTGTGTCTGTCTGAACTGGTCTCTCTCTCTCTCTCTCTCTCTGAGGTAGGGTGGCCACTGACGCTGCTCCGAGGCTATTGACTTGCCACAGCGGCAACAGAAACTGGAAATTGTAACCGCCTTTGATTTTCTGTTGTTTTTTTTTTTGCTCCATTCCCCTTTTTATTTTGTTCTGCTTGAAAGTGCTTACTTATTTTTGCATCAACAAGAACAACAACAACAACAAGTGAGTTGTGCAGAGTGCAGTTTGCATTCTCTTCAAGTTTCAAGGGAAGCTACGACTTTGCTATAAGGCTAACGATCCTCACTTCTGTTCACATCCAAGTGACCTCAATTGGCTTACAACGTATGTAAATGCATTCAAAAAGGAAAAGAAAACCAAAAACACTGCAAAACGGCAAGTAAATATAAACTGGAATCAATGTAGGTTACATAAATCAATTTCTTTAAATGATCTTTAATTCAGAAACTTGAATAACTTTAGCTTAAGTTACTGAAGTAAATATCATTGAATTCTGCAAGAGGAAACTTTGAGTATAAGCCTTCACAAACATAAACGTATTATTAAGACTTCCATTTGCCATAAGTTACAGTCGTATATACCCCACCAATGCAATTTGCACAGCTTAAAAATATCACAAAGGGCATTGTAGGGTTAATAAACTATTTTATTTTTATTTAATGAAAACCATTGTTCGATTACATGTACTAATTACTGTATTTACTGATTTATTTACTCATTAAATTTGGTCACTGATGGTTGTTCCAGATTCTTTAAGTTCGCTTACAATTTTCATCTCAAGAAATAAGAAATTTAAAATTACCCATAATTCATTTCACTTGTGGATAGATATAGATAGATATATACTTTTGTATACGAATGTAGAGACAGTGTAAATATACTCGCACATGCATTTTCATACACAAACACATACACACATACGTGCACACACATTTCCAGCTATTTACATTGTTTGCATACGATACGAAAATGTATACGAGTTCGAGAATGAGAATAACAATTTTCTTTTATGTACTCTTCGATAAAGGCATTCATTCTGTCAGTCTTAAAGTAATATCTTTCAGTCTCTTTATGCACCGTTGCATGTGTTCAATGGATCACGTTTGTCTTCCTGATACACTACGAGAAAACCTAACATAAAAAAAGATACTTTATGATGAAAATGCGGCATTGAATCAATGAGTGCATCTAAGCATATTTCTTTAGCTGAATGTGAGTGTTTGAATATGCAGCTGTAAATAAAAGTGTAATATATTCAAATGATACGTTTTTCTGTAGTCAACATTAAGGAGAATCTCGTATACCGACTAGTAGATATCCTGTATTGCAGAAATAATTGGATTTTCTTGTAGATTCGTTTTTGTTTTCTTTGCCATCCGAATAAAATATATTTTTCAAAATACATTCATTTCACATATTCAGTCTACCCGATAATAATAGGCAAATGAATAAACATGAAAATGGTATAAACGTATACTGTGGGTTAGATAATGAGCTCATTATACATGCATATCAAAAAAATGGGAGACAAACAACAAAAAACTATAAAACAAACACTTTCATTTGTACAACAAAATAGTGTGTTAACCATAGATATGTAGATAATCGATTTGTTTTGGATCATAGTAAACTTTAAACTTGTTGTTTTCAATCAGTAGATTCATTAATTGGCAGTTTAAACTATAGAATTTCAAATTCCTGTATTAAATTAATTATAAATATCTACTTATTGCAAAAATAAAGTTTTCCGAATGTGCTAATAATACTGTCACACATGCATATAAGTAACATATTTACAATAGAAAAACTTATTTTTTCCATAAAAATTTATTTTAAAATGAATGTATTTTTAAGCCAAAAATTACATATGTATATCGAGCTAATTTTCGTTGGTTATAGCTGTGCTTCACTGTACAAGCTTTAATATTGTTGTTTAATTTGTTCCCTTTAAAATTCGTATTTTAAATGTCGCAGTTAATGCATGCGCAGTAAAAGTGAGTGCCCCTTGTATCTTGTATCTACATCTGGCGAGAACATTGCCAAGTTGCGTGGCAAGCTGAGAATGAAATACAACCAAACATTTGGCACGCTCCAAGCTTGGGCCAGGCGCACAGAGCGCCTAAAAGCATGCTGGCATTCCAAGCAAATATCTAGAATGTATCTGTATCTGTATCTGCTGGTATGTACCTATGGGGCATGACCAGAGCACGCAATGTTGCACTGTTGTGTATGTATACTAATTACGGAGCACAGACAAACAGTCAAAGGCGAAACTCTAGACTCTAGTTACGTAAAAAGCTCATTAGGTTGAAAGAGACTCAGATTTGAATGTGTAAGCGAACGGTTCAAACGGCCAGCACTCTGAAAACTACGTCAATAGCAACGTTGCGACGTCATGCGAAATGTATCTCACAAATACATTAACATATTTTTTGATGTGTTTCGGTTAGCTGTGCGTGTGACGTCACAAACAGCCAAGCCCCAAAACGCTTGGCCAATCGGCAAACGGCGGCGAACGTGCCCCTCAACACATACACATACATATATACTAAATGTGTATGCATTTACATACAAGTATTTCAAAATTTGAGCTAAATTTTCAGTGCCGCCTATTTAGTTGCTGTTGCCCCACACAAATCACGCGATTTTCTGGCGGTTCAAGTGCAACTATGAGATTTCTGCTGATTTGTCGCTATTTTATTTAGTTTGACCTACATTTGAACTTGCGATAAATTTTATTCACTTTTTTTTCGGTCGTCGGCTTAAGTTAAAAATCAATAAGCCGCCCTCGCCAGGCTGAAGGTCAATGTATCTACGTGCAACATCGGCTGATGTGTCCTTCAGTATGGAAATGAAATAAATGCGGCTGGCAAAAACTGTTGAAATTATTTCAAGTGCCTTCATTTTTTTTAAAACTTTATAGACCATGGATACGAAAAGTTCATTAATTTCTGATGTCATTTAAATTCTTTTAACTTGTAAAATTACATTTATTTTAATAATATAAATATCATTTATACAAAAAAATATACAGTCGAACTTCCCTAACTCGAATCACCATTATCCAAAGAAAAAGTTCGAGTTAGGGAGATATTCGAGTTATAGAGTTCTTTTTCCTAAGTTTATTAATTTTACTGCCACCCATTTAGTTCGAGTTACAGAGAAATTCGAGTTATAGAAGTTCGAGTTAGGGAAGTTCAACTGTATATATATTTGTAAGCCGAAACATAAAATATTTACCTTGGATTTAAATAATAATTAGAACAGTAGTTTGTGTTTCTCAGTTTCTGAAATTAACAAAAATAAAAAATAATAAGTTTTTTTTAGTTTTATTTATTTATTTAGTTTAAAGCGATTTATTTATTTGACATTTTCATGTCTCTAGTCCATTCAATTTGTAACGGCTAAAAGCACTCGCTGCTCAAAAAGCTCCTAAAACAAGTTCTTATACAGTTTGAGAGCCATACTCAACAACAGCTTGTGCACTACAGCTCAAACTGTGCACGGCAGCAAGAAAAAGATAGACTGTCAAACTGTAATAGATAAGCAATTGTCATAAAACGTAATTGTAAAAACATTTTTTTTGGAGCGCTTTTTGTGAAGTCGCTTTAATTAATGAAAAACATATGTTTTGAGTTTTTTTTAACAGTTAACAGGTGCAAAGAAATGTAGCTATATAACTGTTACTCTTGTCATGCATATATAATTTTTAAAATTGTATATTTCAGAGAATATCGACAGTCATAAAACTTGTGTTATAATTTATAGATGTCAAGTGTCCTAAACAAATTCTAAGTCCAAATGCTCAAAAAAATATTAAACACTTGAGAACTCAATAATGCAGACTATAATCTTGACTATGTTTATCAGCATAACCTAAACCTTATCGGCTGTTTATAATACAATTGCAATACACAATACTATGTATCTGTGTGTTTATATAGAATTATTGGCCAAATATATTGCACCGAGCATTGCATGATATATGGCTTATATTCTATGGCTTATCATATTATGTCATATGGATGTTATACCCTAAATCGCTTTACAAGCCCATCCAATCTATTTGATATTATTCAGATATAGTGCGGTTGTTTTCGGATATTTATTGACTGTATTGTTTATCAACATACTAAAAGTACTCGTTCTTTTTTTTTTATTGACAGCCGGCAATAAAAAACGTTACATTATTTAATTCAGTGAGTTATATATACCCAACGTTGCCCTACGCGTCTGTTAACAAGTAATTTCCTGATTAAATTCACAAAAAAAAAATCAAGATGTGAATAGAAATTGCTTACAAAGTAACAATTGTAGAGCGTTTACCTCTAGAATTTAACAGAGTTTATTAGTGCCAATTGAGCGGAACTTTGTTTCATTAAAAGAAATCTTTATGACACTTGAGCTGAGATAAGAAAATCCACAATGACAACAACAGATACCAATGATATCACACTTGTCTATTATCTACCTGTTGCATTCGACATAGCACAGAAACTCATAAATATAAACCAATTACATACTTATTTTAAGTACAGCTACGTTTATTGTTTCTTTAACTTGTAACGGTTTTATTTAAAATATCAGGGTTATATAAAGTAATTAAATGGACTTGTGGTTATCGATCAGCATCAGGGTTACGCTCTTGAACCGAACCTATGTATAACTTTTTATGTCATCAATCAGTCAACCATGAGAGTTACTTGGTACTTTGTATTTCTTAAGTAACTCCCTAAGGCAATCAAGTTCAAAGACTCTGTCTCTGGGGTTATAGACTTGCGATTAGACACACAATGAAATCGAACAAATTATTATTTTTCTTGTTTATATATTTAATCTCAAGTCAAGTGCTGAAATAGCTTTTATAAGTACAGTCAACCTTGCCTATAATAACAGAAAAATTATTAAATTTAATTTTATTATGGAATTTCTCTGGAATTTTATAATTTTTTATATTGACTCTCAGACTTATGGAATTTTCTCTTAATTAATATATAATTGAGTTCATTGTATACGTTTGTTATTGTGTGTTTAATTTAATTGTTGCATCCTCGCGATGAGGACGAGCCCCAAAGCGTTTATCAATTAGCAACATTGCGATTATCAGAGCAAGCCGTAAGTCTATCTCAGGAGGTGAGTGGGCGACTTTCACAGCGATCGCTTGACATTGGACAACATGACAATAATGAAAACGACAACAGACGTCGGGCGACAACAAAAGATCACGGCGGGTTATCAACTCCCGGACCAGAGGCCCGTCGGCTGGAATCTCAATTAAATCAAGTATGTACTTGGGTGATTTTTATTTGCCGCTTTCCTTTTGCTCGTTACAAATGCTGGGCCCCTATTGCTCGGAAAATGTTGTAAAGTCTATCGATCGGGATCTGTGAACAAAGTACACCCAAGTGCATTGTGATAAGACCGAACAGTAGCTGCCGCTGCTGCTGCTGATAAGAATAAGTCTTTTCCAAGTAACTAATTAAGCCTTATACTATATGTAGACACATGTATTTTATTAGTTTTCCCTTGATATGCAGTCATAACAAGGGTCTTCCCATTATAGCTGAGGGTTATAAGAGTACCAATAATTACATCAAGTGTGTACTATAGTCTCATTATGTGACACTTCATTTGATGGTTTCCTTTATCAGCTTGATATTCATTTGCAATCAAACAGTTACTGTTTAAATATCTTCTTTTTTTTTAAATTAAAAAAAATAACATTTCCATTTACTTTTATCGACAGAAACCCTTTTTGCCACTTGTCATGTTATTGATGCCCCAATTATATGTATTTATAGAGTGATTCTTATCTGAGTTATCACTAAATAGCATGTTCCAATAAACGGTTGTTAACCTGTTGTTGAAATATCTTATTAAGACTTACTTAAATAAATTAAATGTCGAAATTTATCAATACTTTAGTCACATGTCAGGAGAAAATCGTAAATTTCAACACGTTTCCGGTTTGAAGCCCTTTTAAAACTAGCTTAGTTAGGTAATATTTTGTGTTTTTCCAATTTTTTTTTATAATTCTATTCAAGTTTGATGATTATTACTCTGTCGCAGTTGTTGACACGGCTTAACAGATAATAATAATTATTTTTACACACAACTGTTACAAAAATAATGCTGACTTATTGCGTGTTTTGAAAGCAAGTTATTCAGACAGATTTTGCTTAATGTACTTGGTTTGTTATTTAAGTAAATTTAGATTTTAATTTCTGTCTCCCAATCTTTAGAAATCAGTTTCAGCAAGTAATAAGCTCGAGCTTTGTTGAGAATTTAAATTATATTGTTATTATAAACAGGCATGTTTTTTTTGATTTAACATTTACTCCCTGTTATGAAATGTATTCAAAAAAATTCGACTATCATTAATCAAAGCAAAAATTTAAATTAAGAAATTGAAAGAGTGCTTTCAATATATTATTCTCAATAAAAGTATACAAAATGAAATGAAAAACAGGTTTAGTCTCAGATGTTATCGGTCGATCAGTTAAGTTCTTAGCCCTAAAATTAACTTTCCCAAAACAAAAACAGTTGTAAATATAAACCTTAATGAATGTCGTATATTATATATCTTTATTATTGTATGGTTGTTTTTTTTTGTGAGTATTTTTTGTTGCGTTGTTACATTGCAACACAAAAGAAATTAAATTACCAATTATTTAAAATTAAAGTATGATAATAATAAACATCTTTTGTTTTAAAAATCGCATTGAAGCCTATATACCTATAATTATCCGTTTATTATTGTCAAATGCAAACAAGTTATTGACATTTGACTGACGATTAACATTTCAAAGATGTATATAATATCAAGTAAAACTTTCGATTTCCTGCTTAAATGTAATTAAATACAGCCTGTTAATACTAGTAAAACTATAACAACAAAAACTGTATCTGTAGCTGTATAAATTGAGTGCGACAAATATATCTTATGTTTATTTAACAAACATTAATACTTCTGGCATTCAATTAGCACAAATTTATAATTTCAAGTAGTGCTAAGAAATAGAAAGAATAAGCTAAAAGAAATATCTGATAATGTATATACATTTTTTTCTCAGTTTTAAATTTGACACAGGGAACTATAGAAATATTTCTGGTAGAAATTGGAAACTAAAAAACGTTCTTTTCTTTACTTTAATGAATAAATACAAATAATATTTGAATAATTGCTATAAGAACAAACTGCAAGATTTTGATGTTTTTGCTAGTTTTAAAAGATATGCTTAACAGTTCAAGCTCTATAAGAGTAAAGAGATATGTAGATAATACAGAAATACGACGTTGACGCGTGACATTTGAACAGTTTCAATTTAATAATAATATCAGACGATTCGCTTTGGGTTTGGTTAAGACTTTGTTTGCATTCACCGTAGCATTTAAAATGCAAATTTAAACAAATAAACAAAATTCTTGAAATAAGTGAATGCAAAAACCATATCAATAATATTTAGGAAATTAGTGAAGCTTTCGAATTAACAATATTATGCAAGCTCCAAAGATAGACTCGCTCTCTTCTACGCATTCATTCAGCTATTGGATTATTTTGTCAAGAATTTTTTCATACTTATAGTATATAACTTATTTTAATTTAAAGCATTTTTGTGGGCGTTTTCGACGTGATACGCCATCTAGTTTTTCATGTGGACGTCATAGAAATATTTGTTGACCATTTCTTATGCCGCTGTTTAAATGTGTATACATATATTTTCACCATAGTATTCAAACATTTTTGAACTTGAGTTTTCGCTAATAAACAGAATTTTCCGATTTAATTTCCCCTAAATAACTTCTGTTTATATGTTTTAGTTTAAATTTCCGCTTTGCCTCGCCTCCATTGACTGAAATGAAATCAGTATTTGTCAATTAGCCAGGTTGAAAGTGAGTCAACATGGCTAACTGTAACTGTAGCTGGTGCAACTTGTTTACAAATTGTACGGGAAAAGACACAATGCCCTGACGTCATCTCGTTGCAATTGAACTGCTACTGCCACGCCCTCTGACGCCTCAAACACCCACCTGTCATTTGCATAGTGCACACGTGATGTTAGGATGTAAGTTTTAGCTGTTACAGGTTTTCCGATATTTTCCCGCGATAATAATTCCAGCAATTTGTCAGTCTTCACAAATGCTAATTATCACACAACGTATGAAAATTCCAGGTAACATCATTAGAAAATCTATCATATTTCCTATATGAAAAATTACCCTATTGTGGACGCATCGTAATTCGTAATTATTGATTTAAGTTTATTGCGGTGTTAATTAACATTTGTGCTATTTCACAGTTTTACCTGTACTCTCCTCTACTGTAAGTTATCATCAGCATCACAATATTTTATTTATTTAAATATGTATCCCTAGTAAGGGCATTTATACTTGTTTCAATTGCGTAGTTGTATAAAATTTAATCTTGGTCTATGAATATGTTGTATGGTGAATGATTCTGTCGGTTTATTTCAATTTCCATTAAGTATAATTTTTTCCACATACATAAGTTCTATGTAAAAAGTCGCCCGAAAAATCATTGTCAATGCGATTAAATGTCTATCGGCAAATTATATTTTTTTTTTGGAAACTATTTAATCTTTATAATAGCATTAATAAAATTTCTAAACCTTATCAGTCGGTATCAGAATGAAATCGAAACCACTAAATGCTGTGCCATGCACACAAAAACCTTAAGTACGTGATTCTTTTACAATATCAAAAAGTCAAATATTTCAGATTAAAATACAATAAAAAGAACTAAAGTTTGCATCATGTGTCAGGCATACTTTAATTTAAGTATATATCTACTTAATTACAATTAGCTCTAAACAGGGGAATTTTTTTGGTTTGAATGGGAAATGTTTCAATTTAAGTGCCTACCAGAAGAATACGAATATGAGTCAGGGGAATTCATTTTATCTATTCGTGTGAGAAATCAATGCTTACTATTAGGGAATTCTCGGGGCAACATTTGTTTACATATTTTATGCTTTTTGCAGGTATGAATCAATTTGATTTTCATAACGTTGACAACTGGCACGTTCCATTGTTCGGCGAATTTAAAGCTGAAATCAGCAATCTTTTAAACTTGGACCAGTAATGTAACACGCCACAATTTAGTAATGCTCAGCTCTAGAGTACATGTTCTAGAGTACACTTTTTATTACTATACTGAAGTTAATATAAATTAAGATTATAATAAGAAGTTTAATTGATTTTCTAAGCAATTCATTTTAATTCGTGGTCACAACTCCAACAATAAATTATTAATGCTATTTACTATTTTAACTTTTTATATTAATTTATATTGACTTATGTGATTCATATCAGTTGAAATAAACTAATGAATATATTTTGCGGTATGTAATTAGCTTATTAAAAATATATATCGTTTCAATAATATTCATCCTTGTTTATTGATTGTTTAAATGATTCTTAAATTCTTTTGACAGAATTTATACTTTTAAGAAGTATTCCCATTAACTTAAATCATTGTTTGCATTGTTGTAATATTTTACGAAAGTATCTACTTTTCAGAGCTTTTATTTCACACCTCCAATCGTGCTCCCAACTGAATTTATCAACGCACTTTTGCTATTTCCATTTTGCACCCATTATACTCATTATTATCTCTATCCTTTGCACAAACAGAAAACAGATGCCTAAACAATGTCCGTTATAATTTAGGCAATGCTCGTAAAACTGTACAAAGACCGGCAAAAACTTACCCAGAGACTCCAATAACAACAATCACGTGTTTTGTGTGTTTGCTTTTAGCTTTCGAAGATTTTTCGGTCTCAGCAGCTTCCAGCACTCACTTTGAACTTGAATTGTCCTTTATGGTGGAATAGGTAGGAAGTTGTGGCTGTGCTTTCGATGTTAGCGTAAAAGAAAGCGCGCGTAATTATATTAAAATATACGAAATTATAAGTAACCAACAGAGGCACAGAAGAAATTACAGTTCAGTTCACTTTTTACAGAAATTTTTGGTTTTCTCGAGAGAGCACAAGTACATTTAAATTATGGACATGGACATGTGAAAAACGAAATCTTTTCAGTTCGTCGCTCTTAACCGCGCGCGACGAATTCGCTAAAGCAACTGATATCGTTGATATGACGGGCCTCCGTTGTTGGGTAAGTAGCTCGACAGAATTTCACGCAGAGCCGACAGCGCACAGTGGTCGAAGTACCACAGAAAGCACATTGATTCTTATATGTAAGGTATTTTTTAATGTCTGTTTAAAAGGACTAAAAGATATTGTGAAATTATAAAAATATATATAAATTTGAAAATAAATACATATTAGATAAAATATAGAAATGAATGAAAAAACGGCCCTTTAGGATGCTTTGTAATATTAATTATTAAATAAATAGAATGATATTTTATTATATATGTACATTTAAATTAAAATTTTGTTTTAAATGTCATGCGACCCACTGCACCCGGCTAGGATTCTGTTTGAAAATGTTATACTTAGGTAATAGTCTAGTAGCAGTAGTCAGCATGAAAAACAAAACAAATAAAAAAAAACACAAGCAGAAAGAGGGCGATTTCTGATGAATTTAGGTGAAAAAATTTTTAGGTGGTCTCCACTAGTTTTTTTTTATTGAATATTGAAATTTTAATGAAAAATTAACATATTACAGAAGTAAGTTTTAGTTAACTTAAGGTCTAGTATGTCTATAAGACAACCAACAAACAACAACACACAAAACACTTGCAGAATGCAAGGAGCATTAACATATTACAATATGCACAAAACAACGATGCAAAAGCTCATTTTGCATTGAAAATATTGAAATTTAACAATTCTATAAAAAAAACCTAGTGGAGACCCCCCAAAAATTTTTTCACCTAAATTCATCACAAATCGCCCTCTTTCTGTGTGTTTTTTTTTTTTATTTTCATGCTGGCTACTGCTACTAGACTGTTACCTTATACATACTTATTTATTTTTATAGTTAACCTACATAATTGCAATAGTATAATGCTTGAATTTCTTATAAGAAAATTAAGAAGTAATCTTAAAATGCGTTGTTAAAAATTCTTTTAATAATTATGCAGTTTTTATATATTTATTACAACACCACAACACACTGTGCGACGCAGCGAAGCAGACAGAGATGCTGCGTCAAAGTGGGAAATTTATACTGCCTTTGCTAACTGTTGTTATTGTTGTTACAATTTAATTTTAATGCACGACTCTAACTAATCGAATAAACGCTGAGGTTTAAAAAAAACACAGCTCTGACGTCAAACGTGGGATGGTGTTGGAATTTGAGTTGCATGAATTTCGTCATCTCAGCGCACAGGATGTGTGTGCATAGGTGTGAGTGTAAATACATACATACATATCTATGTATGGCTGGGTGTGTGCGTATGGGATGCTGGGAAGAATGTTTTAGTCTGAAATTGTGCTTGGCATTGTCCTTGGCAAAGGACGCTCGCTCTGAATTGCGTTGGAGCTTACGTAAAAAACGTAGTGGTCTGTGAAACTTTTGATTGTACAAGCTATGCGTGAACTTAAAAACAAAATCATTTACGAGGGCAGTTCTACAAGTCCTTACAGAACATTTTTTTGTTTATTTTAAACACTTTGCAATTAAAGTTCTGTGAAATAATATGTTTTGGTATATAGATACCAGAGTTGTGCCTATAAGCATTACCATTACTATTTAATTAGCATTGAAAAAAGTAGTGCTAGTGAAATGTCATTTCAGTAGGCATTGAAAAAAGTAGTGCTAATGAAATTTCATTTAACTAGCATTGAAAAAAGTAGTGCTAGTGAAATTTCATTTAACTAGCATTGAAAAAAGTAGTGCTAGTGAAAAATTTTAATTACTTTTCATTTTCAATGCCAATTAAAATTTTTTAATTAGCATTTAGTAATTATAGGAAAAAAATATTTTAAATAAAATTAATAATCATTTTTTTGGAAAAATTGAAAAAAATTTGAAAAATTTAGAAAAATGGAAAAAAATTGTAGAAAAATGTGGAAAATTGTTTTTCCAATAGTTTTCCAGATATACGATATTTATACGATAGTTTTATACGATAGTTTAAACATTTTTTCGTCGGTTTTTTTTCAATGATAGGCTCTTTCAGGCTTCCAATATATTGGCAATAATCATTAATAATAAATAAACAAAAGTGATTTTCGATATGCATTCAGAAAACTGCACTATTAATAAGCGATTAAATTAAGGTTTGGTCTTCTAACTGTCGTGTTACATTATATTCATATCACTTTGCATTAGGTATGGTTAAGTGTGCTAGCAAAAAATAATTTGTGTAATATTCGCTATCAGAGCTCGCTTTTTGTGGATCATGAATTTTTAGATTTTTATAAGAGCCTGAAAGTAGGCAATAGATATTATATCTGCATTGCGGGTTCGCGAATTTTTAGCGTGGAAAGTCTGTCTGTGTTTTTATTGGAAAAGAAATCAATTGCGGCGCACAGTGGTTTCTCCCATAGGCCAAAAATAAAAAAGTCCAAGTTAATATTTGGACTTTAAATGTGTCAACACTGTTTTAGAGTTGGTCTAGCTATTAAACTGTATTCTTGTTTTTGTTTTGCTCTAGCTGTCCTCTTCAAAAATAGCATCAAAAGAGACAACATAAATTATATTGGTATTGCAGCGTGAGCAACTTGCAAGTAGAGCTGTGAATAAAAAAATTAAGAACCCATTAAAAACAAAGTTATTGTGCGATGGAAGGGTTTAATTTTATAAATAAAGGTATTATCTATATTTATACAACAAAAAGTATATGTACTTCCTGCTGTGTTTTGTGTAAATCTGTATTGTGTTAAGTACATTATTTTAGACGTTCTGTGTTTGTCTTTGCTGTGTTTCGTTCGAGTTTTCGTTATGAAGGTAAAATCAGGAATCAAAAAATCTTTTTGTATATTATGAAATAACATTTGAAGATTATGTGATATTAATTTCAAGTGCCAATAGGCGCCTAGGCTTTTGCTATATACAAAAATGTAACCTAACCTCAACTTTAAAAAAGCACATGTATTTTGCGAGGACCCTTTCATTACGGGTCAAAGAAAACTTCAATGCAAATCAAAGTCGATGCTATTAAAATCAGCTATTGATTTACTGGAACAATCCATATAAATTACTTATTATTTTCCATTTTACATATATTTGTTGAATTTTTTCCATTATATTTGTTTTCATTTTAAATTATAATTAAAACGTGTACATATAAACGGTAAAAAAATATCTTTAATTATTTTATTGTTACATTTTTGCGGTTTGTCGTTGAAAAAATGATTTTTTTCAACAAAAACTCGATTTTAGACTGATTGTTCGTATGGCGGCTATATGATATAGCAGTCCGATTTCAACCAATTTGTTCAGGATGTATTGGACCATCCCAAATGCAAATTCTGTAAGTTTGGCTCAACAAAAAAGTTGTTCATACGAACACCTGATTTCAGACCGATAGTTCATATGACAGCTATATGATATGGTGGTCCGATCCGGCCGATTTTTATACATAATCTTACTATAAATTTATAAAAATTTTGTGTTAAGTTTCAAGCCTCTACCTCAACTAGAAGTATTTTTTGGCCGCCCTCCCCATACAACAGGAACCAGTGTGCGGCGCCGAAAAGATGCGTTTTTTTTCCTTTCTTTAAAAGAATTTTTTTTTCATCCCGAAATATGCAACAATTTTTTCATCGCTTTACAGTGGGTTTAACATTTATGTTAGCCGTTAACATTCTGTTTACATTTTTATGCAGCACAAATTTTTTACATTCCAGCCAAAAAGTATGCCGCAAAAATTGAAAAATCGGTCAAATTTGATCTAAAAATTTCAAAAATTTCAAAAATCAATTAAAATTAAATAAATTAAATTAAAAAAAAAAACCAAAACTCAAAATTTTGGAAAATTAATTAAATTAATCTAAAATTGGTTTGGTGCACTTCGCTCTTCGGGTGGCGAAAAAAGTGCAAGAAAATGTAAAAAATACAAAATATAAGAAAATTGTAAATTCGAAAAAAACGCAACAAAAATTCTGGTGCAATTTTCAAAATTCTAGCTCCAAAATTGAAAAAGTTAATTTTTCCACTCGCAAATTTTTCTGTCAAAAATTTGACAAATAATTATTCTCAACACTGTAAGTGTAACCAACCGTGTGCCGAGATTGATTACTCTAGCTCTTATATCCTCTGAGATAGTGAGTTAGAGGAGAGAGGGTAGAGTTGTAATGTCGACACAGAAACATGCATATGCAATTCAATTCAGTTGTACGAGAAACTCTGAGTTGAACGGACGCATTAACGAAATGACTAACAACGACGAGTCAACAAGAAAAATGCTGCCTGCAATTCTCGAATGCGTACTTTTTAAAGTTTCAGGACTCCGTACGGAGACAACAGATTGATTGTAGAATGCTTGATCTGCATTCCGAAGCGTGTGTATCGAGTGCAAACTCACCAGACAGGCAACTTGCTCAGGCATGTCAAGGTACGAAAGGGGGAAGGGAGGGGGTTGCAAGCCGCGTCCATAACTATTTTTATGTTTCTTTCCCCCCCAGACATGTCATAAACACCTTAAATACAAAATCGACCTAAAAAAATTGGAGCAAGCCAACATTCGTCGTCAAGAGCGAAATTTGAAGAAGAGTATCGCCAAATCAGAAAGAAATAAGAAGAACAAGAACAAGGTGGAGGTAGAGATGGAGGAATAATTATTCTCAACACTGTAAGTGTAACCAACCGTGTGCCGAGATTGATTACTCTAGCTCTTATATCCTCTGAGATAGTGAGTTAGAGGAGAGAGGGTAGAGTTTTAATGTCAACACAGAAACATGCATATGCAATTCAATTCAGTTGTACGAGAAACGCTGAGTTGAACGGACGCATTAACGAAATGACTAACAACGACGAGTCAACAAGAAAAATGCTGCCTGCAATTCTCGAATGCGTACTTTTTAAAGTTTCAGGACTCCGTACGGAGACAACAGATTGATTGTAGAATTCTTGATCTGCATTCCGAAGCGTGTGTATCGAGTGCAAACTCACCAGACAGGCAACTTGCTCAGGCATGTCAAGGTACGAAAGGGGGAAGGGAGGGGGTTGCAAGCCGCGTCCATAACTATTTTTATGTTTCTTTCCCCCCCCAGACATGTCATAAACACCTTAAATACAAAATCGACCTAAAAAAATTGGAGCAAGCCAACATTCGTCGTCAAGAGCGAAATTTGAAGAAGAGTATCGCCAAATCAGAAAGAAATAAGAAGAACAAGAACAAGGTGGAGGTAGAGATGGAGGAATAATTATTCTCAACACTGTAAGTGTAACCAACCGTGTGCCGAGATTGATTACTCTAGCTCTTATATCCTCTGAGATAGTGAGTTAGAGGAGAGAGGGTAGAGTTTTAATGTCGACACAGAAACATGCATATGCAATTCAATTCAGTTGTACGAGAAACGCTGAGTTGAACGGACGCATTAACGAAATGACTAACAACGACGAGTCAACAAGAAAAATGCTGCCTGCAATTCTCGAATGCGGACTTTTTAAAGTTTCAGGACTCCGTACGGAGACAACAGATTGATTGTAGAATGCTTGATCTGCATTCCGAAGCGTGTGTATCGAGTGCAAACTCACCAGACAGGCAACTTGCTCAGGCATGTCAAGGTACGAAAGGGGGAAGGGAGGGGGTTGCAAGCCGCGTCCATAACTATTTTTATGTTTCTTTCCCCCCCAGACATGTCATAAACACCTTAAATACAAAATCGACCTAAAAAAATTGGAGCAAGCCAACATTCGTCGTCAAGAGCGAAATTTGAAGAAGAGTATCGCCAAATCAGAAAGAAATAAGAAGAACAAGAACAAGGTGGAGGTAGAGATGGAGGAATAATTATTCTCAACACTGTAAGTGTAACCAACCGTGTGCCGAGATTGATTACTCTAGCTCTTATATCCTCTGAGATAGTGTTCATAAATGAACATACTTTTTGATCACCCCTCGGAATGCGCCACGACATGTGCAACGCTCAAGTGACACAAAAGGGTCACGACGGCATGAAATTACCACACGGGTCGAAATCTCAGTTCTCAGCAATACTAAAGATCGAATTGACATAAGCGAGCCTGCATGTATGTGGGGGTAGATAAGAACATAGAGCACAATGAGTAAAGAAATGTAGAGCAGATTAGAATGTGGAGCACAGGGGGGTCAAATAACTAATACATAAGATAAGATCAGACTAAACAATGAGTAAAAGAGAACCAAACATAATGTAAGTCAACTGTCGACTCTATCTAATAATTACATAAGACAATACAATAAGTAGGAAGAAGTCAGAAATATATGAATACTATATCTAACTCTGTCTATTAGTACATAAGAAAACCTTTAAAAACGCATACAATTCAATAAACGATGTCAGTTCATAATTATAACTCGAGAGTGTTTTACTTAGGGATTGGCCTGCGTGCAGAAACATTGAGATCTGAGTCACAAGTAACTTGCGACAAGAATTAATACATTTGCATGCATTTGGTCCTTCGAGCAATTTAGCTCTGTGACTGCCAACTGTAGCAATACTTTAATCGGTATCGCACAGACAATCCATTGATAGCACCTGTCGTGCATCGTGGCAAAGTTAGGGATAATAAAAACTAAAAATAAAAATATCCTGTGTCTACGAGTGACTGCAGCGTGGGATTGGACGAACGGCGGTGGAGCAACAAAACAAGCGGCGCTGGAATTTGAGCGGCGAGGGAGTCAGCAACGAAGCGTTAAAAGAGCGGCGCGGGATCGGAGTTGACGAAATTTTTTAAACGGCAAGGATCAGCGACTGGACGACGCAGAAAAAGTGCTGCGCGGAATCAGTGCTGATCAACAACTTAGCGACGTGGGAATCGACTGAACTGGACGACACAGGAAAAGTGCTGCGCGGGTCAGGGTCAGAATCCCAAGGTAAACGGGCGCATCAATTAAAAAAAAAAAAACGGTGAAAATCAGCGACTGGACGACGCAGGAAAAGTGCTACGCGGGATCAGAGCTGATAACCAAAAAGTAAGCGACGTGGGAACATCTACTGGACGAAGCAGTAAAGAACTGCTCGAAATCAGAGTTGGGAGCCCTGGATAAACGGCGCAACAAAAAAAAAAAGAAGCGCTACGCTGGAAAGTGGTAAACGGAACCCACAGCAGCGCAACATTGTAACGTGCGGCGACACGAGAGAAAAAAAAACCCTTAAAAAGTGGCTCTGTATAACCACAGAGGGAAACAAATAGTAACAAGTGTTGCTAAAAATAAATCAAAAACAGCAAAGCAACCAGATTGTAGCAACATCTGGACGTGGAGGAAGAAAGCGACGTGGGAACCAGGAACTGGACGATGCAGAAAACGATCTGTTCGGGTCAGAATTGGCAACCCAAAATATCGGCGCAAGAAACAAAAATAGTTCTGTAGAAGTGGTAAACATAACCAACAGAAGCGCCAAATCAGAAAGAAATAAGAAGAATAAGAACAAGGTGGAGGTAGAGATGGAGGAATAATTATTCTCAACACTGTAAGTGTAACCAACCGTGTGCCGAGATTGATTACTCTAGCTCTTATATCCTCTGAGATAGTGAGTTAGAGGAGAGAGGGTAGAGTTTTAATGTCGACACAGAAACATGCATATGCAATTCAATTCAGTTGTACGAGAAACGCTGAGTTGAACGGACGCATTAACGAAATGACTAACAACGACGAGTCAACAAGAAAAATGCTGCCTGCAATTCTCGAATGCGGACTTTTTAAAGTTTCAGGACTCCGTACGGAGACAACAGATTGATTGTAGAATGCTTGATCTGCATTCCGAAGAGTGTGTATCGAGTGCAAACTCACCAGACAGGCAACTTGCTCAGGCATGTCAAGGTACGAAAGGGGGAAGGGAGGGGGTTGCAAGCCGCGTCCATAACTATTTTTATGTTTCTTTCCCCCCCAGACATGTCATAAACACCTTAAATACAAAATCGACCTAAAAAAATTGGAGCAAGCCAACATTCGTCGTCAAGAGCGAAATTTGAAGAAGAGTATCGCCAAATCAGAAAGAAATAAGAAGAACAAGAACAAGGTGGAGGTAGAGATGGAGGAATAATTATTCTCAACACTGTAAGTGTAACCAACCGTGTGCCGAGATTGATTACTCTAGCTCTTATATCCTCTGAGATAGTGAGTTAGAGGAGAGAGGGTAGAGTTTTAATGTCAACACAGAAACATGCATATGCAATTCAATTCAGTTGTACGAGAAACGCTGAGTTGAACGGACGCATTAACGAAATGACTAACAACGACGAGTCAACAAGAAAAATGCTGCCTGCAATTCTCGAATGCGGACTTTTTAAAGTTTCAGGACTCCGTACGGAGACAACAGATTGATTGTAGAATGCTTGATCTGCATTCCGAAGCGTGTGTATCGAGTGCAAACTCACCAGACAGGCAACTTGCTCAGGCATGTCAAGGTACGAAAGGGGGAAGGGAGGGGGTTGCAAGCCGCGTCCATAACTATTTTTATGTTTCTTTCCCCCCCAAGACATGTCATAAACACCTTAAATACAAAATCGACCTAAAAAAATTGGAGCAAGCCAACATTCGTCGTCAAGAGCGAAATTTGAAGAAGAGTATCGCCAAATCAGAAAGAAATAAGAAGAACAAGAACAAGGTGGAGGTAGAGATGGAGGAATAATTATTCTCAACACTGTAAGTGTAACCAACCGTGTGCCGAGATTGATTACTCTAGCTCTTATATCCTCTGAGATAGTGATTTAGAGGAGAGAGGGTAGAGTTTTAATGTCAACACAGAAACATGCATATGCAATTCAATTCAGTTGTACGAGAAACGCTGAGTTGAACGGACGCATTAACGAAATGACTAACAACGACGAGTCAACAAGAAAAATGCTGCCTGCAATTCTCGAATGCGGACTTTTTAAAGTTTCAGGACTCCGTACGGAGACAACAGATTGATTGTAGAATGCTTGATCTGCATTCCGAAGCGTGTGTATCGAGTGCAAACTCACCAGACAGGCAACTTGCTCAGGCATGTCAAGGTACGAAAGGGGGAAGGGAGGGGGTTGCAAGCCGCGTCCATAACTATTTTTATGTTTCTTTCCCCCCCAAGACATGTCATAAACACCTTAAATACAACAAGAAAAATGCTGCCTGCAATTCTCGAATGCGGACTTTTTAAAGTTTCAGGACTCCGTACGGAGACAACAGATTGATTGTAGAATGCTTGATCTGCATTCCGAAGCGTGTGTATCGAGTGCAAACTCACCAGACAGGCAACTTGCTCAGGCATGTCAAGTTACGAAAGGGGGAAGGGAGGGGGTTGCAAGCCGCGTCCATAACTATTTTTATGTTTTTTTCCCCCCCCCCCCCCCCAGACATGTCATAAACACCTTAAATACAAAATCGACCTAAAAAAATTGGAGCAAGCCAACATTCGTCGTCAAGAGCGAAATTTGAAGAAGAGTATCGCCAAATCAGAAAGAAATAAGAAGAACAAGAACAAGGTGGAGGTAGAGATGGAGGAATAATTATTCTCAACACTGTAAGTGTAACCAACCGTGTGCCGAGATTGATTACTCTAGCTCTTATATCCTCTGAGATAGTGAGTTAGAGGAGAGAGGGTAGAGTTTTAATGTCGACACAGAAACATGCATATGCAATTCAATTCAGTTGTACGAGAAACGCTGAGTTGAACGGACGCATTAACGAAATGACTAACAACGACGAGTCAACAAGAAAAATGCTGCCTGCAATTCTCGAATGCGGACTTTTTAAAGTTTCAGGACTCCGTACGGAGACAACAGATTGATTGTAGAATGCTTGATCTGCATTCCGAAGAGTGTGTATCGAGTGCAAACTCACCAGACAGGCAACTTGCTCAGGCATGTCAAGGTACGAAAGGGGGAAGGGAGGGGGTTGCAAGCCGCGTCCATAACTATTTTTATGTTTCTTTCCCCCCCCAGACATGTCATAAACACCTTAAATACAAAATCGACCTAAAAAAATTGGAGCAAGCCAACATTCGTCGTCAAGAGCGAAATTTGAAGAAGAGTATCGCCAAATCAGAAAGAAATAAGAAGAACAAGAACAAGGTGGAGGTAGAGATGGAGGAATAATTATTCTCAACACTGTAAGTGTAACCAACCGTGTGCCGAGATTGATTACTCTAGCTCTTATATCCTCTGAGATAGTGAGTTAGAGGAGAGAGGGTAGAGTTTTAATGTCAACACAGAAACATGCATATGCAATTCAATTCAGTTGTACGAGAAACGCTGAGTTGAACGGACGCATTAACGAAATGACTAACAACGACGAGTCAACAAGAAAAATGCTGCCTGCAATTCTCGAATGCGGACTTTTTAAAGTTTCAGGACTCCGTACGGAGACAACAGATTGATTGTAGAATGCTTGATCTGCATTCCGAAGCGTGTGTATCGAGTGCAAACTCACCAGACAGGCAACTTGCTCAGGCATGTCAAGGTACGAAAGGGGGAAGGGAGGGGGTTGCAAGCCGCGTCCATAACTATTTTTATGTTTCTTTCCCCCCAAGACATGTCATAAACACCTTAAATACAAAATCGACCTAAAAAAATTGGAGCAAGCCAACATTCGTCGTCAAGAGCGAAATTTGAAGAAGAGTATCGCCAAATCAGAAAGAAATAAGAAGAACAAGAACAAGGTGGAGGTAGAGATGGAGGAATAATTATTCTCAACACTGTAAGTGTAACCAACCGTGTGCCGAGATTGATTACTCTAGCTCTTATATCCTCTGAGATAGTGAGTTAGAGGAGAGAGGGTAGAGTTTTAATGTCAACACAGAAACATGCATATGCAATTCAATTCAGTTGTACGAGAAACGCTGAGTTGAACGGACGCATTAACGAAATGACTAACAACGACGAGTCAACAAGAAAAATGCTGCCTGCAATTCTCGAATGCGGACTTTTTAAAGTTTCAGGACTCCGTACGGAGACAACAGATTGATTGTAGAATGCTTGATCTGCATTCCGAAGCGTGTGTATCGAGTGCAAACTCACCAGACAGGCAACTTGCTCAGGCATGTCAAGTTACGAAAGGGGGAAGGGAGGGGGTTGCAAGCCGCGTCCATAACTATTTTTATGTTTCTTTCCCCCCCCAGACATGTCATAAACACCTTAAATACAAAATCGACCTAAAAAAATTGGAGCAAGCCAACATTCGTCGTCAAGAGCGAAATTTGAAGAAGAGTATCGCCAAATCAGAAAGAAATAAGAAGAACAAGAACAAGGTGGAGGTAGAGATGGAGGAATAATTATTCTCAACACTGTAAGTGTAACCAACCGTGTGCCGAGATTGATTACTCTAGCTCTTATATCCTCTGAGATAGTGAGTTAGAGGAGAGAGGGTAGAGTTTTAATGTCGACACAGAAACATGCATATGCAATTCAATTCAGTTGTACGAGAAACGCTGAGTTGAACGGACGCATTAACGAAATGACTAACAACGACGAGTCAACAAGAAAAATGCTGCCTGCAATTCTCGAATGCGGACTTTTTAAAGTTTCAGGACTCCGTACGGAGACAACAGATTGATTGTAGAATGCTTGATCTGCATTCCGAAGCGTGTGTATCGAGTGCAAACTCACCAGACAGGCAACTTGCTCAGGCATGTCAAGGTACGAAAGGGGGGAGGGAGGGGGTTGCAAGCCGCGTCCATAACTATTTTTATGTTTCTTTCCCCCCCCCCTGACATGTCATAAACACCTTAAATACAAAATCGACCTAAAAAAATTGGAGCAAGCCAACATTCGTCGTCAAGAGCGAAATTTGAAGAAGAGTATCGCCAAATCAGAAAGAAATAAGAAGAACAAGAACAAGGTGGAGGTAGAGATGGAGGAATAATTATTCTCAACACTGTAAGTGTAACCAACCGTGTGCCGAGATTGATTACTCTAGCTCTTATATCCTCTGAGATAGTGAGTTAGAGGAGAGAGGGTAGAGTTTTAATGTCGACACAGAAACATGCATATGCAATTCAATTCAGTTGTATGAGAAACGCTGAGTTGAACGGACGCATTAACGAAATGACTAACAACGACGAGTCAACAAGAAAAATGCTGCCTGCAATTCTCGAATGCGGACTTTTTAAAGTTTCAGGACTCCGTACGGAGACAACAGATTGATTGTAGAATGCTTGATCTGCATTCCGAAGCGTGTGTATCGAGTGCAAACTCACCAGACAGGCAACTTGCTCAGGCATGTCAAGGTACGAAAGGGGGGAGGGAGGGGGTTGCAAGCCGCGTCCATAACTATTTTTATGTTTCTTTCCCCCCCCCCAGACATGTCATAAACACCTTAAATACAAAATCGACCTAAAAAAATTGGAGCAAGCCAACATTCGTCGTCAAGAGCGAAATTTGAAGAAGAGTATCGCCAAATTAGAAAGAAATAAGAAGAACAAGAACAAGGTGGAGGTAGAGATGGAGGAATAATTATTCTCAACACTGTGAAGCAGCATTCTGCTGCCCACAATAATTTTTACTTTGTTTATATTCCAATGAGCGAGCCATTGGATCGCACTCGCTCATTTTGACTTTTTTATTCTTTTGAACATCGCACGGAGCGAACAATGTTCAGTTCTCACGAAGAACCAGCGCACGGAATAAGTCGCGATCATTTCACTCGATATTTCGTTCTCGTGAACGACCCACCGAAGCAAGCTCACTCATTTAGTTCCCGATATGAACTACCAGGAAAACATGGTGGAATTTCCGCCACGCCGGCAAGCGTCACTTTTCTGACGAGCTCGTAAAGAACGGACGTGTTTTCTGAACCTCGGAGAATTCTCGGCAACGACCATCGCAACGACCACAGCAACCAGCGCAGCACGCGTTCGGCGATTTCGGCCACCAGCAACAATATAAGTGTGTGTGTGCAAAAGTGCAGGAGTACCTAAAACAAGCAACGGCACAGACAATCCGGCAAAGTGCGAAACAATTGGCCACCAACAACAGCCCAAGTGTGTGTGTGTGCAAAAGCGCACGTGTGTCTGCATAAATTGCAACAACAACAAGTACAGTAAAAACACAGCGCAGCGTAGCGCCACCTGCCGCATAATATTTGTGTGTG
This sequence comes from Drosophila quinaria, assembly GCA_035047525.1. NCBI lineage: Eukaryota > Metazoa > Arthropoda > Insecta > Diptera > Drosophilidae > Drosophila > Drosophila quinaria. The sequence goes on along the minus strand of JAWNPO010000510.1, from coordinate 98,260 downwards.
TGCGTGCACGTGTCTGCATAAATTGCAACAACAACAACTACAGCAAGAACCACAGCGCCGCGCAGCGCTATAAGTGGCAGCCCGAGTGTGTGTGTGTGCGCGGGCTTTTCAGCCGCCACGGTTGTGTGTGTGTGCGCGGGCTTTTTAGCCACCAGCAGCACCACCAGCAACAAGCACAGCGCAGCGCAGCGCGACCAGCTGCAACACCTCGGGCGTGTGTTATCCCGCGTGAAGGGCAAGCCCTCCGCCTTCACCCACGGCTAGCAGCCGGCAGCGGAGAAGACCACACGTGAAGTGTGTGTTCGGACGAGAACGCAAGGAGCCACTTGCGGAGCAAGCAAGTAGAGTGAAGCCTCGAACAAGCGATCAGCAGCGGGTAAGCCGGCCAACGAACTATTGCCTTCGATTTTCTCGGCTCCGCCTATGGAGCAGCTGCCAGTTTCTTCCGGCCGTGCGGCGCCGACTAAATGATATAAATTTTGTTGAAGAAAACCCAATAAAGGCGGGTAAATTATTGCAATGATAGTGGCGAGTGTTTTTAATCCCTAGTGAGGCGTTTCATTTCTTTTCAGTAAATTTCAGGAAGCCGGATGCGGGCCATTGGAGACGGGCGTATGATCGAGCCGCCCGACCGGACCTGGTGCTTCGGAGATGGTCCAGGAATAGAAATCCGGTCCGTTCCCATTTCTATTCTTGGATCCTCACCGGGGATCAGGCCTGGAAACACCTGGCTCCGGTCCGTGGACGGAATATCGGTCTGTTCCGTTTTCTGTCTACGGATTTGACCAGGCGGTCGGGTTCGAGCGACGTTGGGGCACCCTCTGGAATGAGATCCTGGTCGGATCCGCATCTCATTCCTGGGTGTATAATCCAGCGCCGCCGAAAGGGGAGATCTTATGCTCGGAACCGTTGACCCGCGTCACGGTTGGCGGGCCCTAGGAGGAGGACGCAGGATCGTGCCGACCGGCCGGACCTGGTGTTCCGGAGATGGTCCGGGAATAGAAATTCGGTCCGTTCCCATTTCTATTCTTGGATCCTCATCGGGGACCAGGCCTGGGAAACACCTGGCTCCGGTCCGGGGGCAGAATATCGGTCTGTTTCGTTTTCTGTCCGCGGATCTGACCAGGCGGCCGGGTCTGAGCGACGTTGGGACACCCCTCTGGGATGAGATCCTGGTCAGATCCGCATCTCGTTCCTGGGTGTATCACCCAGCGCCGCCGGAAGGGGCATCCTGTGTCCGAATCCGAACCGAGGGGCTCAGGAGGTACGATGAGGATGACGCAACGGGCCTCGGGAGTCCCTTCATCGTCCTCCTGGGTCACTCTTGGGCCCACCACATGGTCGTTTCAGCCGATCTTCGAGCGAGAGCGTCCGCATATTTTCTGACGCTTCCGTCGCTCATTCCAGCCGTCCCAGACGATTACAAATTTTGCTGTAACAAACCCTGGCCGGACTGAGACGCCGACCCCGGCTGGAAAAGCTTCGTTACAGATGGCGCCCGAGCAGGGACGTCTGGAACAAAATTCTCATTAGGCAATTTTGTTTTTTTGTAACATCTCGAGCATCGATATCGGCCGACCATTTTTCCCCCCTCATTGAAAAAAAAAAAAAGAAACACGCCACTCATCATTGCAAAAAAGCAGGGTATCATAGGGTCACTATAGTTTTTTTTTATTTTTTTTTATCAAAGTACTAAGAAAATCTGCGAGCTCGTCAGAAAAGTCGCATTTTTCCCCCCACGTGGTATTTTTATTTTTATTTATCCCTCGCCTGACCTGCAAAATTTCCCTTGCCCAGAATCTTTTGTTTTTTTCACTCGCCCGGGCGAACGCCTGACGTTTAGAAAATACCCTGTAAATCAGGCGTATTGATTTTAGGGTATTTCAATCTTTTTTCCTTTTTTTCTTTTCCCTTTCCCTCTCGGGGGCCCACATGTAAAATTTTTTTTGAAGGGGCAATTATATTTTTGAAGGGGCCATTTTGTTGAGAGTCTTTTCTTTATCTCTTCGATGACAAGTAGCAGCGGTCCGTCGCACAGCGGGAGATTTTTGGGTTTGCTGTTTCCAGATCGCGAAGGACCGGAGGAGAGAAGCGCGGGTCGCGACGCTGACACTGCCGCCATGGATCGTCGCTACCTACCATTCCCTTGGCGCTATTACGGAGCACCGGCGCTGGAGATCTCAATGGAGCCTACCGGCCGTTCCGGCGTGGAACCGCCACCGAATAGCCTCAAGGGCTCAAACGAGAGTCGCTCCACCGAGCCCAACCCCATGGTATGGGGACCCGCGCCACCACTGAGCCCGGTGCGAGAGGTCGCTTGAGGAGCCGGAGCCGCGAGAGCAGCCGTTGGTTGGGGCCAACCCAACTGGGTGGGTCGTCCTAATGCCCCCCGAGTAGCATTTTTGGGCAATAAAGAAAGTTTGTTTTGAAAAAAAAAAATTCCGAGTTTTGGCGCCAAAAGCGCATTGCGGCAAGCAGAATGGGAAAACGCAACGCAAGCAGAGCTGCAGCGCGGCGGAAATCACCACGCCGGCAGAGTCATCGCGCGCGACTACAAAGCTACAGGCTAGCGCTGTCGCCACAATGGCGGGCAGAACTGCAGGCGAGCCCTGGCACCACGAGCGCGGGTAGACCAACACCGCCGTCTACGCCTCGTGTGTGCGCAGTCGCTACGAGCCAGTTCCTGCGCCATAGGTGCGAGCAGCACCGCTACAGTCAAGTTTTGTCGCGACGCATCCGCAAGCAGCGCTACAAGCTGGCTCTGTCGCCACGAGCGCGGGCAGAATTCCAAGCGAGCGAATTCTGCGCCTCGTGTGCGAGCAGCGGCCACAGGCGAGCTTTGCCGCCACAAGGGCGAGCAGAGAGCGGAGCAACATTTTTGTCGCGACGCACCCGCGAGCAACACGACATCACGACCTCTGCCGACGTCGACTGCGATCGCCACAGGTTTCATGGCTCGAGCCGAAGCAGCAGAACGGGAGTCAGTCAAGAACCGTCACCGCGAACAGTCGAGCTCAAGTCCAACGAATAAAACCCAGAACGGGAGTCAGTCAAGAACCGTCATCGCGAACAGTCGAGCTCAAGTCCAACGAATAAAACCCAGAACGGGAGTCAGTCAAGAACCGTCACCGCGAACAGTCGAGCTCAAGCCCAACGAATAAAACCCAGAACGAGAGTCAGTCAAGAAACGTCACCGCGAACAGTCGAGCTCAAGTCCAACGAATAAAACCCAGAACGGGAGTCAGTCAAGAACCTTCAACGCGAGCAGTCGACATCAATAAGCAAAGCAAAGCAAACCAACGCGATTAAAAAAAAATCTTTTAGCAAAGCAAAGTAAACCAACGCGATTAAAAAAAAAAAAAAATCATTTAGCAAAGCAAAGTATACCAACGCGATTAAAATCATTTAAAGCCAAGCAATTAAATCAACGCGACCGAATTAAATAATCCAGCCGCGACTGGTTGCCTTCGGGAAAAATCTAGCATCCAACCACGTGCGCCTAACCTAAAGAAACCTTTTCTGTTCATCATGACTGAACAAAACACGTGCGCCAGTCAACATGGTCAGCGTCAGTTGGGTCTACTTCCGACGCCGGGACCAACTCATAGCGATCGCAGCGGAGTTTGGCCTCGATCCTGAGGGAACCGTGGCGGACCTCCGTGCCCGGGTTGCGGAATTCGTTTCCATAAGCAGCCATGCAGATCACGTCACCCAACGCTTGACGGAACTGGAGCAGCAGTATCGGGATGCCTCGGGATCCGACCACAGCGATTCCAAGAGTCGGTCCCGCAGCGTGTCCCCTGTTCCCAGAGATCAAGTGGTGCCGCAAGTGATCGTGACTGCGCCGGGGAGTCAACCACCGGAGACACGAACGAGCAGTCGGCTCGTCCGCGGGAATCGTAGCCATTCTCCCACCACGCAGAACACGGGTCGCACGGAGGCACCCTATCGCACAATAGCGGAGAAAGTGCATCGATGGGGAATCCACTTCGATGGGCAGTCGGATCCACTAAGCTTCATTGAACGTGTGGAGGAGCGCGCCGCAGCCCATCTGATCGACCTGACCCACCTTTCACAAGCTATTCCAGAATTGCTCACTGGAAATGCGAGTGACTGGTTCCGCGTCAGTCGGTTGCAGGGAGCGTCATGGGCCAGGTTCAAGCAGGATTTTCTAGATTTTTTCTTGCCCCCTCGTTACTTTCAGCGCCTGAAGGACCAGATAAGAGCAAGGCAACAGAGGCTGGGAGAACCCTTCAAGGCGTACATCGTGGAGTTGAGATTGCTCATGAAGCGAGCAAGCTACTCTGGAGTACAGGAGCTGGATCGGGCCTACGAAAACTTGTTGCCGGATTACCAACTGTACATTCGGCGACACGAGGCGCACTCGCTGGCCCAGCTGACGCAGTTGGCCACCGATTTCGAGTTCGTGCGGGACCGTGAGCGACAGAGCCGGGGACCGACACAACTGGGCCTAGCCATAGCCCCCAACCGGGATGAGCCAGTTGCCGCGACCAGGCATCGGAATCCCTTCCGGGACAATCAGTCTAGCCCCCAATTGTCAGGAGGAGAATCCGCCGTCAGCAGGATGATGCAAGAGTCAGGACCGGCCATCGACGTGCAGCGGGCTTGCAGACGCTGCGGGGAAATCGGCCACCAGGCTCGAGAATGTCGCAACCGGCAGCTCTACTACTGCTGGCGCTGCGGCAAACGAGGCATCAGGACTACGGAGTGCTGTGGCTTGTTTTCGGGAAACGGACCGCGGCCTTACCTGCCCCAGGACCAGGTGAGGGCGGCCGCCAACCCGTCCCGGGAATAGACCCGATCATGCGAGTGGAGAAGGCGCGCATCGTGGCACACGCCAAGATCGAGGGTCAGGTGAGGCAAGCCACTATCGACACCGGAGCCACTAGAAGCTTCATCAGCGAGGGTGCAGTTGGCCAACTCGGCCCCAGTCGACTACGAGACGTACGAGCCAAAGTCAGCCTGGCAGATGGGAGCCGCGCCACCGTGTGCAAGGCACTCGTCGCTACGGTGCAGCTCGGCGAGAAGTGTGCTTGCATACCCTTTCTGGTGTTGCCAACCGTCGTGGACGACGTGATCTTGGGCATAGACTTCTTGTGTGCCATCCGCGCCTCGCTGCATTGTGGACCTGTGCAATTGCAGTTGACCCCAACGTGCTTGCAGACCCCCACAGGACGTCGTACCACCATCCGCGCCACCACGGCGAGCCAGGATCCCCTTCCCGGGTGGGAAACGACGTCGGGCGGAACCATCGAGGCACTCATCACTCATACTCAGACCACGAGCGAAGACAACCCCTTCGGGGGAACCACAGCCGGACCAGGCGATCTGTCCGCACCAGCAACGAGCCATCATCGACGAACCACAGCCGGACCAGGCGACCTGTCCGCACCAACACAGACGCATCACGAAGACCCCTTCGGGGGAACCACAGCCGGACCAGGCGATCTGTCCGCACCAGCAACGAGCCATCATCGACGAACCACAGCCGGACCAGGCGATCTGTCCGCACCAACACAGACGCATCACGAAGACCCCTTCGGGGGAACCACAGCCGGACCAGGCGATCTGTCCGCACCAGCAACGAGCCATCATCGACGAACCACAGCCGGACCAGGCGACCTGTCCGCACCAACACAAGCAAAGCCTCACGAAGACCCCTTCGGGGGAACCACAGCCGGACCAGGCGATCTGTCCGCACCAGCAACGAGCCATCATCGACGAACCACAGCCGGACCAGGCGATCTGTCCGCACCAACACAGACGCATCACGAAGACCCCTTCGGGGGAACCACAGCCGGACCAGACGATCTGTCCGCACCAGCAACGAGTCATCACGAAGCACGAACCACAGCCGGACTAGGCGATTTGTCCGCACCAGCCACGAGCCATCACGAAGCACGAACCCCAGCCGGACCAGGCGATCTGTCCGCACCAGCAACGAGCCATCACGAAGACCCCTGCGGGGGAACCACAACAGGGAGACGCTGCCCTAGCCTGGCGAGCCAAAAGCTAGTACACAAAGACCCAAAGGCGGGCACACCACGTAATGATTATCAAGACCCCTCCGGGGGCAATCCCACGCAGGCACCGAAAGACCCAAAGGCGGGCACACCACGTAATGATTTTCAAGACCCCTCCGGGGGCAATCCCACGCAGGCACCGAAAGACCCAAAGGCGGGCACACCACGTAATGATTTTCAAGACCCCTCCGGGGGCAATCCCACGCAGGCACCGAAAGACCCAAAGGCGGGCGCACCACGTAATGATTTTCAAGACCCCTCCGGAGGCACCAGCAAGCGAGGACCGAATCCACAAAGCAGAAACGACGCCCCAACAACGCTAGCTCCGGAAGACATAGGCAACCAGGAGGCGAAGATGACTGAGGAAATCCGTTCCACCGGGTCAAGTTCATGGGGACCACTTGAAGATGGCGAGCCATCTCAACGTCCTCACCCCTTCGGGGAAACCACGACCGAGGTTTGCGCCATAGCAATACCCCCGGAACCGGATCCTCACGTCAACGAGGCAAACGACGATGACCCCAGCGAGACACCACCAAGTCAAGAAGCGGAGCCCGATCTAGAGCCATGGGTGCGAGATTTCCTGGAACTAGAACTAGCGCAGTTTGAGACACTGACTGGAGTCACACACATCGCAGAGCACGTGATCACTATGAAGGATGACCGCCCGATCAAGCAGCGCTACTATCCAAAGAATCCAGCCATGCAGCGCATCATCGACGAGCAAGCCAGACGATTTCATTTAATTCTTCGAAACACTACGTCTTTACATTTAATTCTTCGAAACACTACGTCTTTACATAATTCTTCGAAACCCTACGTATTTACCTAATTCTTCGAAACACTACGTCTTTGCATAACCCTCCGAACCCTTACTACGTCTCGAACTAACCCAGGACTAGAGCGGAAACCCGTAGCTAACTGTTCCCGTTCTTTCCCACAGTGCATGTCCAGTCGACCCAGCAAGCCAGTCGGAGACATGGAGGCAGCCCACGGGGCGAACGCAGACAAGGGAGTCGACGAGGAGAGCCGTCCCCAAAAGCTACCGGATTCGGCGGACGTCGGCGAAATCTTCGCCGCGGAGGTGAACCAGCAGGGCGCAGCCAACCTCGAGTTGCCAATCTTGGGAGACGACGAGTATCTCGACGTGCTCGCCGCAGTCGGGGACGTGGAGGTCGCCCAGGACTTGCCGTGGGAGGAGATCGACTGGGTCGAAGTACCCGCCGGATGGCGCACCTTCGGCCCCCCCGAAGTAAGAAGGGGGTGTGAAGCAGCATTCTGCTGCCCACAATAATTTTTACTTTGTTTATATTCCAATGAGCGAGCCATTGGATCGCACTCGCTTATTTTGACTTTTTTATTCTTTTGAACATCGCACGGAGCGAACAATGTTCAGTTCTCACGAAGAACCAGCGCACGGAATAAGTCGCGATCATTTCACTCGATATTTCGTTCTCGTGAACGACCCACCGAAGCAAGCTCACTCATTTAGTTCCCGATATGAACTACCAGGAAAACATGGTGGAATTTCCGCCACGCCGGCAAGCGTCACTTTTCTGACGAGCTCGTAAAGAACGGACGTGTTTTCTGAACCTCGGAGAATTCTCGGCAACGACCATCGCAACGACCACAGCAACCAGCGCAGCACGCGTTCGGCGATTTCGGCCACCAGCAACAATATAAGTGTGTGTGTGCAAAAGTGCAGGAGTACCTAAAACAAGCAACGGCACAGACAATCCGGCAAAGTGCGAAACAATTGGCCACCAACAACAGCCCAAGTGTGTGTGTGTGCAAAAGCGCACGTGTGTCTGCATAAATTGCAACAACAACAAGTACAGTAAAAACACAGCGCAGCGTAGCGCCACCTGCCGCATAATATTTGTGTGTGTGCGTGCACGTGTCTGCATAAATTGCAACAACAACAACTACAGCAAGAACCACAGCGCCGCGCAGCGCTATAAGTGGCAGCCCGAGTGTGTGTGTGTGCGCGGGCTTTTCAGCCGCCACGGTTGTGTGTGTGTGTGCGCGGGCTTTTTAGCCACCAGCAGCACCACCAGCAACAAGCACAGCGCAGCGCAGCGCGACCAGCTGCAACACCTCGGGCGTGTGTTATCCCGCGTGAAGGGCAAGCCCTCCGCCTTCACCCACGGCTAGCAGCCGGCAGCGGAGAAGACCACACGTGAAGTGTGTGTTCGGACGAGAACGCAAGGAGCCACTTGCGGAGCAAGCAAGTAGAGTGAAGCCTCGAACAAGCGATCAGCAGCGGGTAAGCCGGCCAACGAACTATTGCCTTCGATTTTCTCGGCTCCGCCTATGGAGCAGCTGCCAGTTTCTTCCGGCCGTGCGGCGCCGACTAAATGATATAAATTTTGTTGAAGAAAACCCAATAAAGGCGGGTAAATTATTGCAATGATAGTGGCGAGTGTTTTTAATCCCTAGTGAGGCGTTTCATTTCTTTTCAGTAAATTTCAGGAAGCCGGATGCGGGCCATTGGAGACGGGCGTATGATCGAGCCGCCCGACCGGACCTGGTGCTTCGGAGATGGTCCAGGAATAGAAATCCGGTCCGTTCCCATTTCTATTCTTGGATCCTCACCGGGGATCAGGCCTGGAAACACCTGGCTCCGGTCCGTGGACGGAATATCGGTCTGTTCCGTTTTCTGTCTACGGATTTGACCAGGCGGTCGGGTTCGAGCGACGTTGGGGCACCCCTCTGGAATGAGATCCTGGTCGGATCCGCATCTCATTCCTGGGTGTATAATCCAGCGCCGCCGAAAGGGGAGATCTTATGCTCGGAACCGTTGACCCGCGTCACGGTTGGCGGGCCCTAGGAGGAGGACGCAGGATCGTGCCGACCGGCCGGACCTGGTGTTCCGGAGATGGTCCGGGAATAGAAATTCGGTCCGTTCCCATTTCTATTCTTGGATCCTCACCGGGGACCAGGCCTGGGAAACACCTGGCTCCGGTCCGGGGGCAGAATATCGGTCTGTTCCGTTTTCTGTCCGCGGATCTGACCAGGCGGCCGGGTCTGAGCGACGTTGGGACACCCCTCTGGGATGAGATCCTGGTCAGATCCGCATCTCGTTCCTGGGTGTATCACCCAGCGCCGCCGGAAGGGGCATCCTGTGTCCGAATCCGAACCGAGGGGCTCAGGAGGTACGATGAGGATGACGCAACGGGCCTCGGGAGTCCCTTCATCGTCCTCCTGGGTCACTCTTGGGCCCACCACATGGTCGTTTCAGCCGATCTTCGAGCGAGAGCGTCCGCATATTTTCTGACGCTTCCGTCGCTCATTCCAGCCGTCCCAGACGATTACAAATTTTGCTGTAACAAACCCTGGCCGGACTGAGACGCCGACCCCGGCTGGAAAAGCTTCGTTACAACACTGTAAGTGTAACCAACCGTGTGCCGAGATTGATTACTCTAGCTCTTATATCCTCTGAGATAGTGAGTTAGAGGAGAGAGGGTAGAGTTTTAATGTCAACACAGAAACATGCATATGCAATTCAATTCAGTTGTACGAGAAACGCTGAGTTGAACGGACGCATTAACGAAATGACTAACAACGACGAGTCAACAAGAAAAATGCTGCCTGCAATTCTCCAATGCGGACTTTTTAAAGTTTCAGGACTCCGTACGGAGACAACAGATTGATTGTAGAATGCTTGATCTGCATTCCGAAGCGTGTGTATCGAGTGCAAACTCACCAGACAGGCAACTTGCTCAGGCATGTCAAGGTACGAAAGGGTGGGGGGGGGGGTGGTGGGGTTCAAGCCGCGTCCATAACTATTTTTATGTTTCTTTCCCCCCCCTGACATTTCATAAACACCTTAAATACAAAATCGACCTAAAAAAATTGGAGCAAGCCAACATTCGTCGTCAAGAGCGAAATTTGAAGAAGAGTATCGCCAAATCAGAAAGAAATAAGAAGAACAAGAACAAGGTGGAGGTAGAGATGGAGGAATAATTATTCTCAACACTGTAAGTGTAACCAACCGTGTGCCGAGATTGATTACTCTAGCTCTTATATCCTCTGAGATAGTGAGTTAGAGGAGAGAGGGTAGAGTTTTAATGTCGACACAGAAACATGCATATGCAATTCAATTCAGTTGTATGAGAAACGCTGAGTTGAACGGACGCATTAACGAAATGACTAACAACGACGAGTCAACAAGAAAAATGCTGCCTGCAATTCTCGAATGCGGACTTTTTAAAGTTTCAGGACTCCGTACGGAGACAACAGATTGATTGTAGAATGCTTGATCTGCATTCCGAAGCGTGTGTATCGAGTGCAAACTCACCAGACAGGCAACTTGCTCAGGCATGTCAAGGTACGAAAGGGGGGAGGGAGGGGGTTGCAAGCCGCGTCCATAACTATTTTTATGTTTCTTTCCCCCCCCCCAGACATGTCATAAACACCTTAAATACAAAATCGACCTAAAAAAATTGGAGCAAGCCAACATTCGTCGTCAAGAGCGAAATTTGAAGAAGAGTATCGCCAAATCAAAAAGAAATAAGAAGAACAAGAACAAGGTGGAGGTAGAGATGGAGGAATAATTATTCTCAACACTGTAAGTGTAACCAACCGTGTGCCGAGATTGATTACTCTAGCTCTTATATCCTCTGAGATCTAGACGCTTTCACGGAAGGACAGACAGACAGACATGGATATATCGACTCGGCTGTTGATGCTGAATAAGAATGTATATATGTACTTTATACACAAATTTCAACGAACACAATATACTCTTTTTATTTATTTTTTAAGTAATGAGTATAAAAATTAGAGTATAACAAAATTCACATATTAAACTTAATGTGTTTAGGTTACGCAACAACTTCTTACATAATCAGGTGAATCTATGTCGAATTCTATAACAGTTCTAAGGTATATTATAAAAATATATTAATAAAGCCGATTTCTAGCTTCAGTTCTGCAAAATGCATTGGGCTTTACAAGCGGCTTTAATTGGATCCTTTCTGGTTGCCGCCAGCGGCCAGTGTGTGGTAATTAGCGAGTTTCCTTTGACAATTATTATTGACTCTACTGACTGATACTTATAGCATTTAGAAACGAAGATACAGCAAGATCTAGCACTGATCAACAAGCTACAAGATCAATTAACTGATCTTCAATGGAAACTGGCTGAGAATGTATTCAAGGACGATTTGATAGCGTCATTAAGGAAATCCAAGTTGCCCCAGTAAAGAGTCTGAAATGGAAAAGGTTGAAAACGTACATACTGAAAACAGCTGTAAGGATGCAACCAAACCTCTTTAAACTAAAATTAATGAGTGCGAGGCTAAAGTGCGCAAATTCGAAAAGGACAATTTAAAACAAAAAACTACTGCTACTACCACTATTACTACTATACGTACTACTACTACTACGAAACCCCCCACCCAAAACAACGATTAATCCAAACCTCGACTTTGAGGAAGAAAAGGAAACAACAAAGCCCCCCCAAAAAAAAGAAAACTATCAAGAAACCAATCCCCGAAATATCAGAAACTTCCGAAACCACAGAGGAGGAAGAGGGCATTAAAGAGGAAGAGAAACCTCCTAAAAAAGGAAGTAATAAGAGTTGTGTGTCTTATGGCTATTCTTCAAAAATTCGTTCCATTCAAATTCCCGGTGGAAAACCATTTGCTGCTCTATGCGATGGTAATACATTTGGACCCGGATGGACTGTTATTCAGAATGGATTCAATGGTAATGTCGATTTTTATAGAGGTTGCAAGGAGTACAAACATGGTTTTGGCAGCCTGAAGAACGAATTCTTTCTCGGTCTGGAGCATATTTATCGCATGACTAATTATGAGCTTTATGTACATCTAGACAGCACCAAGGGTGGATTTATTTATGCGCGTTATGATGATTTTCAAATTGGAGGCGAAGGTGCAAGATATGTTCTAAGAAAGGTGGGTGCAATGACAGGAACTACCGAAGACAGGTTGACAGGTTGTGGGTCACATGTTCTCGACATACGATCAGGGGGATATTATGCTGTTAAATATCATGGTGGCTGGTGGCATGTGAAAACTACACTTGGAATAAGGTAATCTCAAATGCAAATTAATTAATAACTTATTAATGATTCACACTTTATTTTTAGTAATCTTAATGGGAGATATTATCAAACTAATGCCGATGCATGGGACGGAATGCATTGGGAATCTAATTATTCGCACAAGATTGTGAAAATGATGATACGCCCATGCCGTGTCTAAATGATATTGCCAAGACTATATTTCAGTCATTACAGTATTGCGTATTATGTCTTTATTCCGCAGATCGCAATTTCTTTTATCACAATACAAATCTAAAACAACATATTTCGTTTATCTGGTAAATTTAGCATAAAATTTAATTTATTGGTTCATTATTGATTCATTAAAAGCCATTTTTGCAACATTTTTTTTTGGTGTCTTTCCATTTTCTATGTATATTTGTATATACATTCAATTTGCTTACATTGTACGTTTTAATTGATTAAGTAATTGAAACGGTAGTTATTTCTCTATGTGTGAGTGTGTTTGTGTAAAGTACTTGCACTTAAAAAACTGGTCTCATTTATGTGATTGCATCAAACACATTTTTGGTTAACATGTCACTGGGCCACTTACCACTACGCATACAATAAACGTAACTTAATTAAAGCATTTAATTGTTCTTGTTGTTGTTAACACTTGGCTTTTAGTACGATTGAACCTCGGTTGAATTGGCATCCAAAGATTCATCGGTAAAACCACAGAAACTCCATTTGGACTTCTCAGACTTGAAGAGATTTGTATATTTAGTTAAAACATTAGCGAGTTCATCGTTGCTCATTGGCTCCAGAGATTTTTGGAGCATGCCACGCAGGTAACTGGCAATGCTGCCAATGTCCACTCCACGTGGATGCAACACCAGATAGGCAGAGGTTAACGCTATAATCTTTGCCTCGGCAAGTGCCAGTGATTTGAAGTTACTCTGTAAGAAAGTTAATAAAAATATATTTACATCTCATCTCTCAATTTTAATATATGGCGTACCTCTTGTGTGGCCGATGCTGCAAGTGTTTCCAGACTTGGCTGATCTGTGGCTCGACTTGATTCTTCAACAACAACTTGTTTTGCATTTGAATTGGCTTCCAGCTTCTCATCATCCTCGATCTCATGGATCTCGACGACGCCGCTTTGATGCTCGATAATGCGCACATCGTCGTCCACTTTATCAATGTCGATTATTTCTAGCTCTGGCGCTGATTCCTTTGGCCTGGCATCATCCTCATTGCGGCTGCCGTCGCTGCTGTAGTCGGCATTGGAAGCAGTCGAGACGCTGGCACTGTTCGCATCTCTGTCTTTTAGCTTATCTGCAGTCTCTTTGATTTTAGTTTTGAGCAGCAACTGCTTGACACCGGCCTCCTTGAGATTTCTCTCCAGTTGCTCAATGGTCTTGATATCTTTCTGTTCGCGTAGCTTCGTCTGCAACAACTGTGTCTGCATGTTTCGTATTGTTTCCTGCAACACCTTGATTTGCTTTTCCCGCTGCAGGCAATCGCTACGCTCCACAGACATCTCATTGCGTATGGCTTCCAGTTGACAGCGCAAGGAATCGTTTTCATCCTGCAAGAGATAGAGAATGAATATTATATAAAGATCATTTCAAGAGTATAAAGTGATGGAAATTTACCTTTAGACCATCGCTGTCGTAGCGAGTGCGTTTCGTACGTTTCTCGTAGTCGCGCTCGTCATCAGAGATTTCCATTTCATCATCGTCGATCTGGACCGTTCGCAGTTCCTGCATGGCATTCCAAAATATTGCAATTTCGTTAAATAATTGTTATATACAAGCAATGGCATTGCTTATGATCGTACATAATATTCTATAACCTAATTATTATTGTAAATTATATATTTCTTATATTGGAAAATGCATCATCAAATTCTCATTTGTCTCTCGGTACTATTAGTCGATCCGTTTACTTACCTCTCCACATTTTTTATAAACTGTTGTAATTTGTTTTTGTTGCAGTTTCGCATAGTTTTTTTTTAAATCATTATATGTATTTTTAGTTGTTTTTTTTTACAGTTTACCAACTCAAATTGCACAGCCAATCAAAAGGAGTGTAACTTGCAAAATGTTTTTTTTTGCTATTTATGGAATCTATTAATTTGTTTTTGTTTTATTACATGTTTTTTTTTTTTGCCAAGTTCTTGGGCATTCGTCTAAGAGTTACATTTAGTTAAAAGTTGAAATTGAAAGCTTATCGAAAGTTTTATGCAAACGTTTAGTTAAGTTGCAAAAAGTTGATAAATAATTATACAAAAATTGTCGCTAATATATGTAAAGCATATGAGAGTTATAATCTAAACCTGTAATGAATAAGAAAACTGTTCCAGAAGTCTCAAGTGGTAAAGAAGGTTTGAAGTGTTATCGAACAATGGAACAGTTTTCTTTAATTAACAACAATTAAATTTAATGATACCAAAAATAAATATGACAAGCGTGACGACAATACAGATGTTAATATTGATAATGGAACTCGGGAGTACAAATCAAATATGAGTCGAAGTGTTATATACTGTGCAAATTAATTGTTGCAAATAATAATTAATTAATCAATAAAGACAACAAATGAATACATATAGTAGATATTGTAAAGGGTGTAGAGATTTCGACATGCAGACAGATATATTGTACAGTACAGTGATAATAGGCAATACCAATACTAATTAAAATGTTTTACATTTTAGACTCGCAATACTGGATAATAGAATAGGATCAGGCACGATAACCACAGTTGGACATGGTATTATATGGATATAGGTTTATATAAGTAAGTTTAATAGGATTACTTCAGCAGCACAACTTGTTGTAATTCATTCTCTGAACATATTTGTACGTACCGTGGCCAATTTCTTCCATTGATCGATGTTTTTTCTTTGGGCTTTGGTGAAATGGTCCCAAACCTTCTTGTGACTAGCGGCATTGAACACTTTTTCAATCTGAGTGACTGAACAATAATGCAATAATATATAATAATATTAAGGGAGGACAGAGGGTAGATATTTTTGTTTGTTTTGTTTTTGTTTTCAATCGCTGACGCTTTAGCTACATTTTTCTTTTTCTTTTTCTTTTTTTTTTTAATAAAATCAGTGAGAAATGTGTGTGATAAGTAGAATAAAACTACTTGAGTTACCCTCATATAGTTCAAGTACAGTACATAATACAGTCTAAAGAGAGTTAGAGAGATTATACAACAGCTTATTACCTACATACATATGGGTATTTCCAGGATCGAGAACGCGACATTTGTACGTCTTTAAATAAAAAAACAAATGACAAAAGTTGACATTTTCAAAAATGTTTTCTCACGTGTTTAATGCATTTTATCAACACTATTTTTATTATAAAGGACATGCTTCGGAGACTTGTCGTTTTCGAATTATTTATAGAAAACAATGCATCGCGAACGCGACGAAATATGGAAGTCATGTTTAACTTTATCTTGACAAATGCAAAAGACTGCGAATGGTTGCGAGTAAATTTGGAAGAAAACACTCTTCAACCATAATAAAATAATGTAGCTTTCCATTTTAGAAATAATTTTTGTATGTTATTATCATTTTATTTATTTTTCAAATTTTATAAGTAAATTGTAACGCGACATCGCGAACGTGACAAGATTTTCACCTAATTTTTTCCAACAATTTGTTCATCAAATTCTATTGTTTATATCGAAAACCGGGTGTAAAACTCGTTTTAAATTAAACTTTCATTATATTTCTATGAATTAAAATGGTTCATGTTACAATTTTTCTGTCCTACTAAGTGTAATCCTTAGAATACAAACGGTCCATTTTGGAAATCAATTTTCAAGAAAATGGGCAAAAATATAGAAAAAGTGAATTTATTCCAATATAGGATCTATATGTTCAACCTATTGAGTTTCTTTTAGTGCATATTCCTTAAATAAATAACTTGAATACATTTTTGGAAGAAAATTTCACAAGATGTGAGTTTTTGATCAATTTTACGTTTTTGAGCGAGGTGGACCTTTTTCTGGAAATGCCCATATTGTTTATGTACTTTAAGGACTTCAATTGCAGTTAGTTGTTGTTGTTCTTGTTGTTGATCATGTTGTTAGTTGTTCTTTACAATTGTTGTTCTTTTCTACAGACAGCCAGAGAGGCGGTTGGTGTCTGGTCCGAGAGCTACGTTGAGTTTATAAATAGTATACGACTATCTGAGCTTGGTTTACAAACCTTTTGCCTGGACTTACACTTAACACATACATATGTGTATGTCTTCACATAGAATGCCATCGGTTTTAGATTCGTACAGTCGAGCACAGAGAAATAAGTGACCGCACAGTGGCAAAAAACTTTGATATTGCGTTAAATAATGGACTACAGTAAACTTTTAGTGAAGCTATCTGTTAAAACAATTATGACCGATAACAACAATTATAATGAAAAGTGAAGTTTGTCTTACATTAACCATATTTTTAATTAATTATCTTCATTAGCAATAAATTTTTTTGTTAAACAATATTATCTAATTATCAAATAAGTTCTCTTTTTATATTCTGAAAGTCTGAAATTTTTATTGACAAAAAGTATGATTTGAATTAGCTTGAATATTATTCAATATTTGAGTACATCTTGCTTGAACTTTGTATTTACATAAATTAAAACTCAAATGTTATTTGATATTAAAATGTGAGCTAGTTAGATATTTGAATTTATTTTTAAAATTGAAGTGAAATGAGTTTGTTAAATTCTGTTTGAGCAGCAGATCGGCTTTGCTATGGAAATATTGACTTGAAGTCTAACTAAATACAGTCGAACTTCCCTAACTCGAATCACCATTATCCAAAGAAAAAGTTCGAGTTAGGGAGATATTCGAGTTATAGAGTTCTTTTTCCTAAGATTATTAATTTCACTGCCACTCATTTAGTTCGAGTTACAGAGAAATTCGAGTTAGAGAAGTTCGAGTTAGGAAAGTTCAACTGTATATATTAATTTGATCGCATTATCATAGAGTTTTAACCAGTGTGCAGCACTTATGAGGCTGGACTTTTACCTGCGGCTGTTGCATCATTTGCTCCTTCGCCTTGCATTTTGTCTTGTATATTCAGAGCAAATTTTAGACAGTGAATTCTTGTATTGTGGAATTGGTATTTGTTTTTGGCTTTTCGTAGCACGATGACTAAATTGCTAGTGTATTCTATGTTTTTGTGTGTGTGTTTATGTAAGCGCGCGTGTGTGTGTGTGTGTATTTGTAGAGATTGTTCATGGAACAGACGCTAGACGCTAACCGGGGCGCAACAAAAACAGAAAAATAGTTGAAGAGGGATCGCACCTAAAACCCATCTAGGACTACAAACTAGGATTGCACAAATGATCGCACTTACATTGTGTGGACATGGTGCCCATCTGTTTGCGATAGGACTCTCTCGCCTTCCGCAGATCCTCCTCCACTTGCTGTTTGTCCGCATGCAGCCGCCTGACATGCGCATGCGTGCTCTGGATCATCGAGTAAAATACATTTGCATTCCGTTTGGTGCAATCGCCGCGCTCAAGCCAGGTAGTTATCGTTTGTATGGCCTTCACAAATGTCTCGTTATTGCGCAGATGCTCCGCCACAGCGGTCGCCTCATGATCTGTATAATGGGGTATGGGAGGCGGCGACTGCGATCGCATTCGATCCAGCGACATGCGCTCCCGATGACGCGCCTCCCGTTGCAGCTGACGCTGCTTGCACTCGTAGTCATACTGATCGTCCCGTGCCTGAGCATAGTCCACATGCAATCGTCCAAAGTTGGGCGGCTCATTTAGGCTGGAGATGCGTAGTCGGTAGCCGGATAGGTAAATGGCGCGATCGATGGCCGTCTCATGACGGTAGCGGATGTGACAAAAGTTCTTCTTGGACATGCGCAGTGTGGTTATCTCTCCGCATGACTCAAATATCTCCCGTATAACTTCCTCCGTAATGTTCTCCGGCAGGCCACCCACAAACACCGTCCGACAGCCGGGTGGACGTTCCCGAATGGTAGGCGGTGGTGCGTTTGGATTGGGTGGAAACAATATGCAGTTTTTGGTCTTGATCACCTCCTTCAGTCCAGCCGTAGGACCATCTGTAAAATTAAAGTTTATTACAATATGGTAACGAATAGTGTATGTTATGGGGATGATTCCCATTACCTGTAGTTAAGCTGGCATCTGTTGCATCTGTGGGCATTCCAGCGGCTGCTGCTGCAGCCGCATATCCAGCAGCTGCATAATTTTGCTGCATTTGCTGCATGGCAGCCGCCATCATTGCCGTGGGATCCATCAGCATTTGCGCATTTGCATTGGCTGCGTTTGCCGCCGATCCTGTGGTGCCACTGGGCGTAGCCACTGCTGCTGCTGCCACCGCTGCTGCGTTCTGTGCAGCAGGAAAGTACAAGTAACCGGGTGGCGTGTGCATCAGGCCATTTAAATAAAGCTGCTGGGCATCGGGAAGAGTTAAAGCTGTGCCTGGTAGCTTATCCGCTGGCTTGACAACATCCGATTCATTCAGATCGTTGTCATTTTCCAAATCCATTGGAGCACTGCCCTGCGCGTTGTGAGGCTTCAGTTTGTTGACCGCGGTCTTGCTTGGCGTTGGCGCATTTGTTTGGCCTGCGGAGTTGCTGCTATTTGTCGCTGTGGGAGTGGCAACGCCCACCGTGGCGGTCGTAATGGCAGCCGCCAATTGATTAATGAAATTCGGGTGATTTGGCAAGCTGACGCCATTTGACATGTTCCCAAAAACTGGCACTGCAAACAGGAAAAGATAAAATCGATAAGTAAGGCCGGCAATGCAAATAAAAACAAATAAAAATCAGCTGTTCATCACGCAGCGAAACAAACAGCAAAGCGCACTACGCAATGTCTGAGCGCACAAAGCGTAATACAATTGGACGATTGGTATTTTTTTTCATTTGTTTGATATGGGAAATGGTGTCTATTTACTTTACTTGTAACCATTAATGAACCACATGCTACTGCTAATTTGCAAGCTCTTTATCTGAAGCACACTCCGTTTATATTTAAGCAATTACTTACACATATTATCGGCCAAATTTGCATAATTGAACGCCATTCGGAAATTTTATCATACAAACTACTCGAAAAATACCATTTTTGGTATAAAAATAGACAAGTCAGTTACGCTGCATTAAAGACGCGCACAGTTTTCACTTTCTGCGTGCACTACAAAGAAACTTATTACTTCTTCGATCATTTTGCAAGTATTTCACTAAATTCTTACTACAAAGAAAGTAGTATTGTTTTATTTTTAATATTTTATCCTTCGTTTTTTACTGTCCCTGCAACAAACACACCATCCGCGACACACGCATGGACCAGAGTTGTGTCGAATGAATACCGCAGCGAAAGACAGGGTCGGTCGCAAACCTTGGTTCCGATAAAAAGCGTGACAGCCCTGTAACTACGAAAGAAGGGCGACAATGTCCCGCAAATAGAGTTATTTTCAAAAACAGAAAAGGCGACGCACAGGTGCAATCGTCAGTTTTGACGGTTGACACATAATATTTAGTCACATCGTGTTTAGTCAGAAAACTCTAAATTTAAAACTAAGCAGTTGCTTAAATTTAAAGTGCGCGCCAAAGCTCTGCGTTTCAGTGCTGCAGTAAATAATGCAATAGCCACTATGTGGTATTTTTTAGGCATTCCATTGCTGTGTCGAAGCAGATGTGTACACACTGTTTATGATTCATCAGCTGTCGTCAATTCGAGAAAGTTTAGAACGAAAACAACACGTAAAAGCAACGTAATTCACAAAAAGTCAAGGAAATCTTTGTTTATATTAATTCGCAAACTTTTCGGGATGTCGGTAAACACGGCGCACGCCAATAATGGCGTTCTCATACACGCAGGCGAATAGTAAGTATAAGTATTTTGTTGTGGCTGTTTAGACAGAGGATGTGACGTCATTAAAATCCGTCCGGTATTTCAATATTAAGTTTAATTGCTGCAATCATAATATACATATATAGACGTGTGTGATTGCATATATTACTCAAGCTAAGCAGCAAAACCGACAAAAGGAACAGGCTTGACGTGTTCCCAGCAATGAATGTGAAAGCAAACAGCTGCCGTAAATTGGCGATAAGATGTGGAGAAAAACAAAGTCAATAATGTACTATATATTTATTATCGTCTATTTCACAGCATTCTACTGCACAGCGATAGCGTTAGCATGGAGTTTTCTGGACAGGACAATCATCTGTTCAATGGCTCGAAGCAGGGACGCGTTTATTTGACCTCACATCGAATGATATTCAACAGCAAAAAATCGGGGGATGTGATGCAATCCTTCAGTGCACCCTTTGTGGCACTATCTGATGTAATTACTTGCACATTTTAATATTGTCATCGTGCTTATCACTGTATGTTTTCAGGTGGAAATCGAACAGCCTGTTTTTGGGGCCAATTACATTAAGGGCAAGGTTCGCGCCCAGCCCAATGGCAACTATGTGGGCGAGGTCAAGTTCAAGCTGTACTTCAAGGCAGGCGGTGCCATCGAGTACGGCCAGGCATTGCTGCGTGCTGCCAAGACCGCACAGGGCAACTTCCATCGCGGCGGCCTGGCTGGCGATGATCCACCGCCATATGCGCCAGCTGGTGCCTGGCATGAGGCTCCGCCACCGGCCTACCAGCCACCACCAGGCTACTACGGCTGGCTGCCACAGCACGATGCGTTCAGCGGTCCGGCACCGAACACGGTGTTTGTCAGCGACAACCCGCCGCCGTATCCGGGCATGAGTAAGTTGTCTTTGAAGTCAATCAATACTCGGCTTTTGTTATTGTACAGTGATTTAAATTGAAAACGTCAAGAAATGTGCTTAGCAAATCATTCCAGACTCACGCTTTCTCTAACTTTAACGCGCCATCGCACATCCCACTTCCTTTTTGTCTTTCTTTTTAGCACCACCAAATAATCAACCACAGGCACCACAGTCGTATAATCAGCAGGCACCACAATCGTATAATCAGCAGCAGCACAGTGATGAGACTTGGTATGGCTTTTCAGCACCACCAGATCAGCCGCCACAACAGCAGCCCGGCTATGGAGGCCAAGCCTGGAACGGTGGTTATGCTCAACCGCCGCCGTATGCATCGTGTGCTCCAGCATGTCCTCCTGGTGCGCCTTATGGTGGATATCCCGCACAGGGATATGGCGCGCCTGCACCTGCACCTGGTGCCTATAATCCAAACATCCCTGGTGGTTTCATGCAGCCCGGCTTGCAGCAGCCACAACAACCGAATGGCTATCCAGGAGGCTCTGCTCCACCACAAGCCCAGTATCCGAATGGTGGTTATCCTGGAGGCTCTGCTCCACCACAGCAGCCACCAGTTGGTCCCGGTGCTGCTGCCAATGCTGCAGGCAGTGCAGCTGCCGCCAACTTTATGGGCTTCAGCTTGCCACCAGGAAGTGAGTATAAATCATAATGATCTCACCGTGTTAACCCCTCATTCCACTTCATTTATTGTATAGACTAAATGTTCAACTCAAGCAAGAAAAGAATCAAATACGAAACAACTTAAAAGGAAGATAATTATTTATTAGTTTTCTTAACATTTAATTATGTAATTGAATATTATAGTTTTCAAATTTTCGCATAGAAAGGATCATTAAGCATTTACCTTATGCTCCCCTAATCCCTTTCATTTTAATGTTGTGGCTAATTTATCCAATGAAATCTAACAAGTTACTAAACTCAATTTATAATCAACGTATTTGGAATCTGAAACAAAATTTTCCTTTTTAACTATTTCACAGTGTAAACTGCAAAAATAACTGTACGGCAAAACCAACAAGTAAGCTTCTAAGATATTTAGTATAAGGTTCAATTTTATAACAAAAGCCGAGCCAATCAGTTTTTGCGATTTTGGTTAGTTAGTTAGTAACTTGCATAACGATATCTTTCTTTCTTTCATTTTTTTCCCCATGCAAACTTTGCAGGAACCAGCAGCACGCAATATTATTATTATCCTAATTGTTATCCAGTTGCAAGAACTTTATGTTTTATACCAATACCAGTTATATTTCCATAAAAAGGACCTGTAAGACATTGTACTTCCAATGCACATCTGTTTTAAATTTCAACGCATTTTCAACTATAATAAAAATTTATTGATGTTTTCTGACAAATCTAATAGATTCCAAAGAAGCCGAAGCTGCGGCCAGCGCCTATAATACACCATATAATCAACGCGGACCCAATGCACCTGGACCCAGTGATATGCCGCCGTCATACAATGTATGTAGCTCTTAATGGGCTCTACAAATAATTTTAATATTAATATATCTTACACATTTTTTCAGAATTTGCCACCCAGCTATAATGATGCATCAAAGAAACATCAATAGATACAACTTGTTAACCATTTAAAAATTGTATCTTAATTAAACGAAATTAACGGCTCATTCCACTTGTTGCAATCCTTTAATAGTGTGAGGACTTGCGTATAATTATTTTGGATCGCTTTAAAAACGCTGATAATTGTTTATAAAATACTGCTTTTAATTAGCTTTGTTAAATCTGGCATAGAGTCAACTATTGTTATTGTATTAATCAATTGACATTCAAGTCGCATCTCAAAAACTTTTCGAAGAAAAAACGCGAATGGCAAGGACATAAATTAGTTGTTGCATCATAATGCTTGTTTATTAAATACATTTTATATATTATCTGTCACAATTTAAAACATGCTTTGGAAGTAACTATTTTTATGTTTATTTTACAATTATTATTAACTATTATACAAATAAAAGCGAATAAGATCTGTTGCAAATTAAACTTATTGATAAACTCGACAGAAGTGTGTAGCATATTTTTTTTAGATATATAATATGCTGAAATTTAATCTATTCCGGATTGTACATGAAATATAAGTTTGTGTATGTGTCTATCACATAAGTAAATGCATTTTAATTGGTTGCAAGATGTGTATGCTGCATGCACTTTGGGGTGACCTTCGAATGGCTGCAAGGGATGACTGCGCACGCACTTTTCCAGCAAACTAAAGTACATAAAACCATTAAAGATTAAATAATATGCCAATATCTTACTTTACCAGTTAATGGGCCCATTCCAGTAGAATCATCTTCGTTGTTGTAATTGAACTTTTTGCTTGTTTAGGAAACAGAATTCCGCAACATTAACGATGACTTGCACGATAGCCAGCTTCGAGTGCGGGATATCGTTTAAGTTGCAAATTTCTGTGCCATATTTTTAAATTAAGTACACATTCACAGAATTTTCAGCTCCAGTAGATTTATAAAATATTGGCAGGACATCGCGACGTGTCCATTGCTTTGGGTAATGCAACAGAATACGAGCTGGACTCAGACACTCGAGTGTCTGTCTCAATTTGTCTATTTCACCATTCAGAGCAATGATAACTACGTAGGGATATCCCACTTTCTCAAAATATAATTTGTATTAATAGTAATTTATTATTTTTAATAATTATTAATTAACATTTAAAATTTATTATTTATTAATAAATTATTTATATCTAATAATTCAGTAATTATTAATAATTATTTTTGTAACGTACTTTCTCTTTCCCTGACTAAAAATTCACCTGTTGGAAAAGTGTGTGCATTTAAGGAAAATATTTGCTTTATGCTGAAAACTCATACACACTATATTATATGTACATGTATGAACAAAGTGGAAATGATTTGAAAAATCTAAGAATGAAATGTTTGGAAGATTTTCCATATACCTAAAAATTAACCGGAAACTAAGTTTAGTATCTATAGTATGTATTTGGTATACACAAAATAATTTATGTCTTTGTACTAGTCGAAAATAGGAAGACAGGTCGATAAGGAATTAAAATTTATTGTATGTCTCTAAAGATATTAAAAAGTGAGCGAAAATTGGAGTGAGTGCACGGATCTAATCACTCACCTGTTGGAGAAGGGTGTTTATCTAGGCATGTATGTGAGATATATATGAATCTATATATTTTGTTGCAATCTTTGGCAGAAATGTATATACTCGAGTGAAAATGTATACAGATATATACACAATATAGACAGGTGTGAAAACTGCATTGCAGGCAGATTTTTGTAGATTGGAAATTAAAAAAAAAATGTAGTACCTGATATAAGAAATATACCTTCTTTTTAAGCGATTGAAACCCTTTCCTTACCTGTGAAAGAAAAAAATTTCAAGTAAAATATTTTATATTTGTATATAATTTGTTGTTAAAAAAAAACAACAGTGTTTTTTTTAAAGAAAAAATATATTTTAAATAGTAATATTAGTGAATATTTATATAAAAAAGGTAGGTGTAACAATTAATTTTTTTTTTACTTACATATTTTAACAGGTAATTTTCGCAGATAGTGAAAATGATGTCCACCAGTCAGCTTGGGGTCCAGAAGGATAATGACGTGTCTAGCGTAACGAGCGGAAAAATTATGACTCGTCTGGCGAATGCAATGAAAAATCAATCATACGCCGCATGCGCAGTTCGCAGTGTGGTGAGATTGAGACAAGTACTTGAGTGGAGATTTGTTGGCAAAGGATGACAATTTTTAGTTGTGCATGTCCTGTGTGTTCAGGCAGCATGTTTAACTAAAACTAAACAACATAAAATACAAATGGAATGCCAGAGCAAACAAGTGAAAAATATTGTTGTTAATAAATGTGCAAATAAATACGAAAATAAAACATAAAATTTGAAATTAATGTTCTCTGATTTGATTTGCATTCGATTAATGCAGTATTGAAACAACATTTGGCGACTGTTGTTTATCGATTTGTGTGCATGCCACAAATAGCAACAGAGACGACACCCTGTATTTTTTTGTCTGTGCATGAGACACAAACATATAACGTTAGTTATTCAGTCGATTTCAATGCATTAATTATGCAAAATATAAGTGAATTGTGCGTTGACTAAATTCATAAAAGTATTTAAAAAGCAGACAATAACAACAACAATAACAATAACAAGTACAACATAATGGATGTGGGTGCACAGGAAACCACATACGAACCACTCGAGGGTCGCGGCGGACATCGGACATCGGGCGGTGGCGTGCGGCATCCGACGAGCATTGATAATAGTCCCGAGTTCGACACACGCGCCCCCAAGGACCAAAGACACGCCGTCTACTTGGCACTCCTTGCAGCGGGCATTGGATTTGTGCTGCCCTACAATAGGTGAGCATCGCTCGAACTTCTTCTAACTGAGACACTCTGTATGCAAACGAATGAATGAATGTGCCTCTATTCTCTGATTATGATTTATTTGCTGTAGAGTACTCGCAAACTCGTTTTATACCCTGTAAAAAAGATTCTAAATTGCAAATAATATTTTTAGGCAACTCAAATTTTTTACGTTTGAAAAAGTAATTTATATGCAGCGGTTTTAATATTCCTATTCAGACGTTTGTTGCGCAAAACGTGAGTTGTTAGACCCTATAAAATAAAAAGTAACTTAAACCATAAAATATTTTAATTGACTTGACAAAAAACGAAATATGATATTTTTTTTGTTTCTTGAGATACTTAAATTAATAAATAAATCTGATTGTTTACCAAAAAAAAAAAAAAAAAAATTGAGATACTTCAAGCAAATTCGAAAATAATGAGTTTGGTGTTTCCTTAGATATTTTAACTAATGTAACTCTGATATTGTGTTTGATAGGATCTAATAGATTCTAAATTTTGTTTCTTTAAAATCGGACTACCATCAAAATTAAAACATTATATTATAAAAATGTATACGCGTACTCCTTAATGCCTCTGCAGCTAGCGCTATACTTACCCCTTGTTAGTATTCGTTTTTAAGCTTAACTATCAATGTTAATAAATAAAATAAATAAATATTATAAATAAATTTGGTATCTTTAGATACCATAAAAATTATAAATTATCTGTGGAATATTTAATACAGTGCTATGCAAGGGTAGCAAATCTACTTTCTTTTAGTTTAATTAATTCAAACTTTTCACTTTAAAATTTTACAACTAGAACTGTTCTCAATTGTTACTCAATTTCAAACTTATCTTCCCTGCAGCTTCATTATTGCCGCGGACTATTGGCAAGGACGCTTTCCGGGTCGTCCCGTGGCCTTGGACATGTCCATGACATATATTTTCGTGGCCTTCTGTACGGTGCTGTTCAACAACATTGTGCTCTCGCTGGCGCCATTCCAGACCCGTGTGCTCTTCGGCTACATCGTGTCCTTTACCACATTGATCTTTGTGGCCGTCTGCGAGGTAGCTTGGCACGCCTTTGCCACGAACACCGCGTATGTGGTGAACATGTCGGCGGTGGCACTGACCGCCATCGGCTGTACGGTGCAACAGTCGAGCTTCTATGGATTCGCCTCGATGCTGCCCAAACAGTATACCCAGGCGGTGATGGCCGGCGAGAGTATTGCCGGCTTCCTGGTGTCTTCCAATCGTGTGGTTACCAAGCTGCTGATCAACAATGATCGCGTCTCGACTGTCATCTTCTTTCTCACCTCCACGCTGTATATTCTCTTCAGTTATCTGCTGCATCTGGCCACGATTAATTCGCCCTTTGTTCGTTATCATGTGGAGGCGTGTTCCAAGATTGTTCTTCGACCGGATGAGGTGAGTTAGCCAATAAAGTTAGCTATTGATTAAAGGAAGAGATAAAAAGAAAGCAAGGATTTCTGCATGGCTTTATTCAAAACGACAAATAAGACATTCATGCCCAACTGAATTAAATGAGTTCGGCTGCGTCTTCCAATATGTTGAATGAATGTATTGAAACTGAAAACTTCACATTCAAAAAAGGCAAACTGAATTGAATGACGAAATAATTGAAAAAAAAAACGAGTGAGGGTTTCTTTTAATTTAAAGTAACTAAAAAAAAATCACGAAAACATTTTCATGCCCCAAAATTTCTGATATCCAAACAGTATTAACTGTAACATATAAATTATTAATTATTACTCTGAAAGTCTTTGCTTCATTCATTTCATTCGTTTCTCATTCACTCGATGCTGTTCATATGAGTACTTAAATAAATGTCAGAAATGAGTATTCAATCGATGAGAACCGGATCTTTGAATTTATTCCACTTGGGGAACTGAATTAAACTCATGAGTACTGAGAGACTCTCAAGTTTTCAGTATATTAAGTGCGCTGATAAGATCTGGCTGATAAGATCTGGCAGACTGATTAGACTCTTTAAGCAATGTAGCTGCCTAAAAGTATGCAATGAAAAATAGTTTATGTATATTTATATAAGTAACGGGTATCCTATAGGGAACACGACTAAAGCCTTTCCCGCTTGTTAGATTTCGGCGTTAAGCTCAGATTTCTTTACTATTTATCTAATGTGGCACTCGTCTCTGTTTTCCCTATTTTGATTTTGCAGCAAGAAATTGACGGCGCTACAAGCAGTACGAAGTACGGAGTCCTCTCCATGGATGGCACGACGACAACGACAACAGCTGGACCACATCATTCCAGTGCCAGTGCCACGAACACGCTGAGCTTCAGCAATCCAGTCTATGAGCTGTCCAATCCGACGGCTGGTGAGAGCATCATTGAGGGACTTGGCCAATTGCCCGAGTTGCCGGAAACGCCACATGAACCGGCCACGCCCACAACGGTGGCCTTCAAGGTGGAGCATGTGATAACGCCACGTCGCTGTCGGCCCAGCAAATTGGGGGACATCCGCGAGGGATTCGTGACACGCTGGCGAGTGGCCCAAGTGATCTATCCGTATATGGTGTGCATTGCATTGGCCTACTGTGTGACCCTCTCACTTTATCCGGGCATCGAGGTGGAGGTCAACTCGTGTGCCCTGCGCTCGTGGATGCCCGTGCTCCTGATGTTCTGCTTCAATACGTCGGATGTGGTGGGCAAAATCCTGGCAGCCAGTCCATATCCCTGGTCACGCCGTCAGCTGGTGCTTCTATCCGGACTGCGTATCGTTCTCGTGCCAATGTTTCTGCTCTGCTGTGCGCCGCGTCATCGTCCGGTCATCTCGGGCGAGACGGCGCCCTTTCTCTTCACCATTGCGCTGGGCATCAGCAACGGCTTGGCTGGCAGTCTGCCCATGATGCTGGCGCCGGCTAAGGTGCCCGGGACTCTGAAAGAGGTCACGGGCAACATCATGACGTTGTCGTATAACATTGGTCTCACGGCCGGATCACTCATTGGCTACGTGTTCGAGGGCATGCTGGGACCCCAGCTGGACAATCCCTGTCCCTTGTATCCGTATGCGCCCGCCTCCTTGGATCACTATCACGGCCATGTGCAGCCGCTGTTAACCACGACAAGTGCGACAATGGGCGACATCAACACGACGCTGGCTCCGCTCCTGCTCAACACCACAATCTCCAGCATGTCCAGCACTGAGAGCAGCTCCACGAGCATGGTGCCCGTTCCGGCCTTGGCCACGGTTATCACCACCACGGCATTGGCCTTGTTTAGCACCGTTGCCAGCACCAGCACGGAGTTGATTAACGCCACGGTGACCACGATGCTGTCGGCGGTTTCATCATCGGTCGGCGATATCAGCGGTGAGCTGGGGGGCAGCACCACGGATCCTCAAACGCCTGATGCCCTGATGCAGGATATCTAAATCAAATTGTTTGATTGATTGATTGGACTGATTTGTGAGGCAGGCAGGTAAACAATGCTCAATGAAAAGTATCTCAAAGATACATTTAGAAGCATCTTATTTGGCAAAGTGTTTGCGTGTCAATTCCTTAGCACAGAGGAGCACACTGAGATACTCTCTCCAAGCTGTCTCTCCTTTGTATAGCACAACTTTTTGATTGGAAGCCCTAACTATATGTGTATCTAAATACTCTATCTAAACAAATCTATTCAACTATATAGAAAACTTATCTCTTCTTTGGATTATCGATGATAATATGATAATAATAAATATTAACATGATCATGGGATAGACAGAACTTATATTTATGTCAACATTTGTATACTCAAATTAAGTGCTAAGATATCCACTGTAACTTGTTGACTTCGAGTTGTGTAAAAAATCAAATTATATAAGAGAATTCTACATATAAAGTGTCCGTATGTTTCCGAGTATAAGTAAGTAATTAGGCTACGGATTAAAATAGGCTGGTTGAATGTTGAAAGTAAACACATTGTTGGTTACAGAGCAGGAATATTTTTATAAGATTTGGGAAATAATTAGATTCAATATTGATCTGAATGGGGCTCAACTAATCAATTTTATTTTTAAAGGCAACTTTGTTAAGTTTGTTATTATGTTAGGCGTGTTCTTAGCTTGCAAACTTTATATTACTTTATAAACAATTTTTCTTTGAAGCACGTAAAGCAAAACTCCGTTCCAAAATATTAACAAACTGCATATAATCTTATATATTAATATGTAATAAAGCAAATAAAAATGTTTTTGTGTACATATATTTAATAAAAATGTAATAAGCAATTATTTAAATGCTCTAATTAGCCTTGTTATGCTCTTCTTCATTTTGCCAGTCAAATTTTATTATTTTTAGACAAATATTTAGCAATAATATGTTACTTGGTTATTGCAATGAAATATGCTGAGTATTGTAACAATGATGTTTAAATAAACAAAAAAAAAATATTAAGATCAAACAAAAATCAAGAGATGTACGTAAATTTATCTTAAAAACGGTTTAAGTAAAATTCAGTGAGACAAATTTATATTGTTAGATTTTACTATTCGCCATCTTTTGAGATTTTGACTGTACATTAAAACAATGAGCTTTTTGTCACCTAAAGTGGGCGCCATCTATGGACATTTCTGTAAACAGTGCCAAGACTATGAGCTTATTGTCATCTTTAGTGAGAAACCAAAGGATTTTTGATAGGAAATATCCCTATAAATTCGTGTACTAAATCCTTTCTAGAAGGATATTTCTACCGCCATAAATTAAGTACCCTGAATATGAACCAAATTTTTAAGGATTTTTTCGACAAGATGTAACCCATTATAATCATGTAAAATATAATATATTTGTGTCATTTAAAATCTCATTTGAATGTTTTCTTATAATTACTAAACTAAAATTATAAACTCTAAGCAAACTAACGCAGAAAGTTCAAATATGGCATCCATTTTAGTTGACAAAAAGCTTATTGTTGTGCAAAGTTTTATGGTTAATTTTATGGCAAGTGAATATTTAGTTATAGCAAATGTAAGCTATGGTTAAATCCGAAAAATAAAATCTGTACAAGATAACTTTAATCTACAATAGATGGCGAATCATCAACTTGACGAAATGGCCAAAGAGATACAAATTTTCCTTTACTTTATGGATAAGAATAACGGTCCTTTTGAACATTTTTACAGGTTTGCTCAGTTCTCATTTATGTAAGTACTTGGAAAATTTACTAATAATTCTAGTTGTCCTCAATTTTCCTGTTATTTTAATTGTCGCGTATTTTGAATTGAAACCAGTTCTTGTGGCAATTTTCAACTAGTGATTAGAGAGAATTCAACAGACGTTTTGATTTGTATTTTATTAATTTTTTTGGTTAAATATTAAATTACATAGGTAAATTTTTTCAATGGCACAGAAATTATTGATGGACATAGAAAAGCGGCCCTCAGCATGTTTTAGTTCCATAAAAAAAGATAATAAATTATGGCAAAATATGTCATTACAAGGTCAAATAGATTATTTATAATATTTCCTAGGTTAATATAAATTGGTTTTCATTGTTTTTATTTGTTATTATTTTGTTATCCTTTAAATATTGCATAGGACTATTTTAACATATTTTCTTCCTTTTTTCTTTGAATAAAATATTTTCATTTAGCTAATAGCATTTCGTATTAATTACTGGAATTTGCAATTTATAATAGGTTTGTATATGTAATATGAATAATTCGTTGGCTTTGCTGATTGCCCAAATAAATACAAATGAAATCGAATACGGAATATCCACCTTGAATCTTAGCCAAATCAGATGCGAAGAGAAACGCCAACTTAGCCTGAATGTAAACTCAAGTATATATTTGTATGTAATTTGAATTTTTATTTTGGTACTTCAGCCCAATGCAAAATCAATGCGTAGAAATTTCCATATTTTTTTTTAAAGTTTTTTTTTTTAAACGTGAGCGGCAAACAGATAAAAAATATGCAAAATATGCTGTTTAAGTCGCGTACTCGTATTTCGCAACAAAATAGACAATTATAATTTCTCTTCTCTTTTTTGGAAAGGAAGTGCAGCAAAGCAAAGTTAATTTGCATTGCTATCCAGGCTGAACACCCACAATCGCTTTAAATCCACTCGTGCGGGGAGAACGAACTAACTACGACCTCGAAGTCTGCGGAAGTTGCATATGTAGTGAATTTTATCGATTGAATAAAGTTCGCACATTGCCTACTTTTAGGCGACGTCGACGCCAACGTCGCTGTCGGCGTCGCTGTCGGTTATAGGCACAACCCTTCCAAAGGTGTTCTGTTTATCGCCTGTTTGTGTCATTGCCCCCGAGCAGGACTAAGCGGACTGTGCTCCTTAGACACCATCGATTTGTAGAGTACTTTGATTGCTGGCCAAACAAAAGCAAGCGAGATTAATTTAAATTAATACATCAAGTATAACAATAAATCCTTCTATACTCTGTAACTAACCAAATTGGTTAGTGTTTCTGACTAGCAACCTATTCAATACAAATAACTACATATGTTTCTAATCGATATTTTTAGAAATACCCGGAATTCGTTTTTGGTTTCCTTGCTGCCTCTATTTCTAATCGATATTTATAGTGTATACATTTGAAATTGTATGATTGTTTGAATTTATTCGGATTCATTTCCATTGCTTTCCTCGCTGCTCGTCAGCTCCAAGTCCGCCCAGAGCGTTGAATCGTTAGGAGCAACTTCACTTTTAGCTTCAGTTTCTGTTTCAACTCCTGCCTCAGCTGCTAGCTCAACTCCTGGCTCAATTCCTGCCTTAGCTTCTGCCTCAGCTTCTACTTTAGCTTCTTCTTCAGCTTTTCCCTTAGCTTCTTCTTCAGCTTCTTCTTCAGCTTTTTCCTTAACTTCTTCTTCAGCTACTGCCTCAGCTTCTATGTCAGCTTCTTCATCAGCTACTGGCTCAGCTTCTTCCTCAGCTTCTACCTCAGCTTCTACCTCAGCTTCTATGTCAGCTTCTTCTTCAGCTACTGCCTCAGCTTCTTCCTCAGCTTCTACCTCAGCTTCTATGTCAGCTTCATCCTCAAATTCTTCCTCAGCTTCTACCTCAGATTCTTCTTCAGCTTCATTCTCAGCTTCATCCTCAGCTTCTTCCTCTGCTTCTTCCACAGCTTCATCCTCAGCTTCATCCTCAACTTCTTCCCCACTTTCTTCCCCAGTTTCCTCCTCAGCTTCTTCCTCACCTTCAGTGGAAGTTGAGAAAGCATTCTCATCATTCTCACCGTCGATGCGAGCTTTCTTCAGTTCTGGGGAGTACAAATGAGAATCTTCCATTTGAATATCGTTCTCTTCTTCTGCTTGGGGCATTTCGCTGTCTTCATATTCCTGTGATTCGCTGTCCTCATCGTCTTCAGAGGATTGCTGTGCATACAGGTAGATGTTCCCAGTTTCGGGGTTGTCGCAGTTATCGACATCAACTTCATCTTCGCTCATTTGCGATGTTCCCCCGAATTCATTCTTTATCTTAAGTGTCAGTCTGTTGGATGCTGCAATTAAGTCTTCGATGTGATTCCTGGCGACATCTTCGTTTTCGCTGGTATATGACTTTATACAATAGTCCACGTAGCTCTCTGCCCTTTTGAGTGCAAAGAGCACCTCGCTGATATCCTCATCTAGGCTTTTGTAGTGCGTTTCAGACTCTTCGGACATTTCCGGATCCCTGGACCAGAGACAGTTTTCATATAGAGGAAGTTTTCCGTTCTCGCAGATCCTATGAAAAAACGCAAAGAGCTTCTTTACCTGATTGTCGAATCTCTTAAAAATGTAATTCACTTCAAAGCGAAACTCCTCGAGGGTCCTGAAGTAATATTTATCAATTAGCTGGCACAACGCTTCCCACTCGACATGGAAGAATTTGCAAATGCTTTTCTCGTTCTCCCTTAAGATGGACATTTGCAGTTTTCTCATCTGCTCCCTGCACTGACGCTGGACAGAGGAGGAGGTTTTCTCAAAACTTTGCCTGCCCGGTGCCCGAGGATCCTTTGTGCTGACCTTCTCCTCGCCCTCGGGCATCTTGTTGAGCACTCTGTGAAAGAATCTCTCCAATTTCTGGCAATTACGATATACCACTTCGCCCGGTCGATTAAACTTGAAACAGTTACTAATCACCAATCTAAAGTCATTTATCAGCTGATCCACACGATGATAGTATCGATTCTGCACACGCTTGATGATCGTGCCCACATCCATCGGCCTCCTTATGATGGTATAGTAATTGGGCACTTGCAGTGCCGCCGTATCCACCGGCTCCATAAAGTCCATGGCGAACTTCTTAGAGATCAGCTCGTCCAGCAGATACTTCCTCAAATAGTGCATCTTGTTTGTGTAGACACCCGTCTCCCCCGAGGGCAGCATTACTTCCGGTTGTATGCGAGTCGGAAGTCGGATTTTCATTTTCAACGGTTGGTGGGAAGGCTGAAAATGTTCAAAATACAGCCAAAGAGTTAACAAATCATGAGAATACACTAAATTACCATAACTATTAGAATCGTACTTTCAATTCAAGTAGAACTAAATACTATTAAATCTGTTGATTGTCATCTGACAAATCATACAATGAATATCCGATGATTGCGATTAGTGCGATTTGTGATTACTGAGTGCAGCTTGCACCAATTGCCAATATATCGATAACAAAATGCAAGTGTTGCATTTATTAGCTATTGCATTATTTATTCTATCGCTTTTCGTGTAAATTAAATTCTGCGGAAACATTTTTGTGGAGATCAACAAATAAACTTGTGAACGTCTTTCATCAAAATTCGCATTATTATCGTCGCGCTTTTATGAAAAATTTAATAGCATCGCAAAAATTAGCCAACAGTTTTTCATATTATATTTTGGATGTTAAATTTGAAGTTTATCGCAAGGCCTGTTATTTGATGCTGTTAATATTTGATGTTAATAGCAAACAAATAACAAAAGACTACTTTCTGCTTTTATTTAAAGTTTCATAGTTATATAAAATGGGGCATATTAATGAAAAATAAATATATATTTTTTAATTATTAGCTCGCTTAAATTAATAAATGTGGGAATTCTGGGTATCTGCTAGTACTCTTAACATGTTTTTGATATATCCGTTACTTAAAAAATAAGTAACTAAAAGGGGATATTCTATTCGTTGCAATGTGTGTAATGAATGAATGTAGGAAGGAAGCATCTCTGACCCTATAAAGTATGTATATTCTACATCCGCAACAACAGCCGAGTCGATATATATATGTATGTTTAAAATTTTTGCCACTCTCCTTTCCGCCTCCGTACATCGAGCTAAGCCACCACATGCACAGTTTTCAATATATTAGGATTTTTTTACTAACTAACGTTAGCTACTATGACTGCCTTTCATTCTACTAAATTGTAACAAGATTGGACAAATAGAAAGGTGGTAATGACTGATTAAAGTTTTTAAGCAATATGAATGCCTGAAAGCATGCAATAAAAAATATTTTAAATTTATTTAAATAAGTAATAGTCGGGAGATCGACTGTAGCCTTTCCCACTTGTTGTATAAATAAAATAGGCAATTTTCTGTAAAGTAAAAAAATAAATATTAGCATAATCTGTTAGACGATTTTTATTTATGAACACAATAAGCACATATGCGTACTGGAAGTATCTTTAAGTACTTTATGCAAACTGTTGGCCAAGACTTGAAGCTGGAAAGAGCAACCTTCAGTTCAGTTCAGTTCAGCTCAGTAAAGTTCTAATAACAGCACTAAATACATACACTCAAGAGTGCAGATTGTTGTGTTCTGTTGCTGTGCAATTACATGACAGCAACAAGAACAACAACAACAACAAAAGCAACAACAACAACAACAGCAGCAGCAACATTACGAATTACGATAATAATTTCCATTTCTAATTTCCTCACCAAGCCGAAGGACTTTTCAGTAGCAAGCAAACAGGCTTCTCCCCCTCCATACTTCCGGTAACAGCAACAACAACAACAACAACAACAGCAGCAACAACAACAACAACAAAAACAAAAACAACAACAACAACAACAACAATAACAGCAGCAGCAACAACATTTAAGGACGCGCCAAACGTTTGGTATAATTCCAATGCAGAAATCTAACAAAATGCAAATGCAATCATTGATTTTTCAGCTTATAACGAAATAAGCATCGTTTGTAGTACATGTGTGTGTACTTGGGTGTGTGCGCGTGTGTGTGTGTGTGTGGAGGACATTGCTCCATTTGCAAGGAATTGTAAGTGGAATATTTAAAATGTGGATGCATAATACTCGCTGTGATGCCAGAAATTGGAACTGATTTGCTAGCTTAAATAAAAATATAGTAAAATAATGTTAAACGCATTCAAAAGCCAATAAAAATATTCTACCCAAAAGAGCTTGACTATTAGATACCCTGCGAATTTATTATTAAGTACGCTTAAGGCCTGTGCTATTTTTATATTAAAGAATGTCTGATTTTACTAAACTAAGTTATAAAATTTCTAAGATATAGAGACGATTCGGGATAAGAGAGTGAAGATTATACATAAAATGTTTATATAAATAAAATGTTTATAATATAAAATACTAAAATTAGTAATTATTATACGCACGATGAAAATGTAATAAACGTAGAAATTTTCCAATTATAGTATTTAATATCAATAATCAAATATAATGAATTAGTGATATCTATTGGCACGATTCTTATAAAATCGATCATACCTTTCATACCTAAAAAGTATTGGGTACTTATTTTGGCAATGATTTTTAGTTTCGTTTTATTTAAACTTTCGCTTGACAATTTGTGCGCTTTGAACTCTCAATCCCAGCAAGGACTGCACGGACAAGGGAAGGAAGAGTGAGTGAATAAGGGTGGCAACGTTTGTGTAACGGGACTCAGCAGGGATACTTTGGGTTAACTGTGCGCTTTAAATGAGGTGTGCGACGTGTTTCTCAATTCCCATTGATGTTGGCTTTTGTGAAGAACTTAACCGCAGGTTTGAGACGAAGGATAAACATATTCTTGTCCTTTTTTATGCTTGCTCTTGTGGCTGCACATTATGCAGACACGCCCACTAGCCTAACACGCCCACACGCCTACACTGCTACTGTTCTTGCTGTTGTTGTTGCTGTTGTTGATGCTGTTGTTGTTCTTGTAATTTGATAATGCATTTGATTAAGGAAATGAAATTTTTATTAAGGCTGTTTGCTTATTCGCTCGCTGCCAGCCCGTGTTTGCTTTTATGTTTATCCTGCTGGGGTGTGAGTGTATGTGTGTGTGCGAGTGTGCGTGTGTGTGAGTGTGGGTGTAGCCATTTTGTTGCCTGCTCTGTTTTGTTTGCCATATTCCACGCTGTTCTCTTTCTCTGAGCCAGCTTTTTTCCCCCAAGTGCTGCATTTTTGTTTTCGCATAATTTCTTTGAGTGCGGTTGGATCTCTGCGATTTTACGATGCGTCCACCGCCAAAAGGTGGGCAAACCTCGACTCACTGTAAATGGGTTTGAAAAACGCGCGTGTGTGTGTGTGTGTGTGTGAGTGTGAATGTGAGTGTGGATGTCTGTTTTTGTGTTAGTTCGTAACTGTTACTTGATTTTCCCCGGGCTTTTTTTTATATTGTTGTATGCTTTCTACATCAGACTTCTAGTATTCACACAACTGTTGTTTTCACAAGCGAAGAGTTTTTCTACCCTGTTATTATATAATGCCTAAAGTGGGTATCCATCTCAGTGGTTTAGCAATGTAAGAGACAGAAAAGTTAAAAAATCGACAACACTTATAATGTTTCTTTTATTTTCATTCATGCCAAAATTAATAAACTTGTGCTTGCACTGGGTATCTGCCAGTTGATCACTCTTCTTTCTACTTGCTTTTCCACTTTTATTCAAATTTGCGTTGACTATACGTAAATAAATAATTTAATTTTTCTTACTGTTGCAATATGCAAATTGTGCTTTAAAAATCGACAACTGGGGAACTGACAACTTAAAAGATGGTTCTACAATTAATTTAAGTATTTTTTTAAATACAAATATTTACAGACTAAGAATATTCTAAAGCACATATTTAGAATAATCATTAGTATTGATTTTTTTTGTATAAATTTATCTTCGCATTGCGTTAGTTATGAAATTGTTTTGAATTCAGCTTTTAATATAAAATGTTATTTAATTATATTTAATGCTTAATTTGATTATACATATATCCCTTTTTATTTTTACTTTTTAAATTATTACTTTTTAAATAATGGATAAACAAAGTCAAATTATTTTTTCAATCCAATAAGTATTTAATCTATAGAAATTCTTTAATCGTATAAAATCGTGTTTTTTAACTAGGGCTGTATCAAATGACATTACAAATTCAATTTGCATACTAAATTGAATCAAAGCTTATTTTCTGCTCTGCGGAATTGCGCTCACTTAACATTGCTCATTTCTCATTTCACATTTCGCATTGTTTGGCAACTTGTTAACGCGCCTATGGAACAACGGAATTTATTTTCAACACCATGGAGAAAAAAAGAAGGAGAAAAACAACAATACGAACTAACTGTAACCCTTCGTACACTAACTAAGTGAGCTCATTCAACTCCAAAACAAACTTTTGCTATTGTTATTACATTTTTTTTTAAGCTTGCCGGTCATTGACTTAATCTCAACTTTCCGCTTGACATTTAACGAGCAGCATAAGCAACTAAAGACAACAACGACAGACATACACACATAGAAGAGAGAGAGAGAGAAAAAAAATAATAATAACAGCAGCGAATGTAATTTAACATGTCAAGTGTTAAAGTGAAGCCTACTTTGGAGCACTCGCCACAGCCTCCAGCATCCCCCGCAACTCCACAGAACTCCCTCAGCAGCAAGAGATGTTTAAGTTTCTGTTGCTGTTGCTGTTGCCAGCATTGTTTTTGTTGTGCCCGCCTCAGACATTGTCCCCGGACAACAAAAGCCGTGTTGATGTTGTTGATTTTCTGCCAAGACCCAGACCTCAGTTTACAACCTCTTTGCCTTCCCGCCTCAAAACACAGCGCGGTTGCAACACTTAAAGCTATTTTAACAGAAATCTGTTAAAGCACGTGCCTTGTTAAGTGTGAAAGTGAACAGGCGACCAATAATAGCCTCATATATGTATGAATGTGGGTCATCTGTATAAATTTGCACTTATTGATCAGTCATAAAAGCAGCTTAGCTTAAGTTGCAAATTAATGCGACCATCGAAAGGATTATCGTCATCAGCTGGTCAGCACCGTAGACCACTTTCACTTTTATTGCAATTTAATAGTATAGCATACTTTGCTGCAGCCTAAGGTTAAAGGTATCTTAAAGGATATCTCAAGTCTTCATATGTTACATTCTCTATAGAGGATCTGAATAAATGTTTCCATTCTTGATTATTTTATATGTGTATTTAAAGACTCTTATAAATTTCTGTTATTCCAAAACACTAAAGAAAGCATATTTGCTGAAGCATAATAGCTAAGAAGCAAACCTCAACTGCTAATTTCCCTAGTATATTAGTATACTATATACTAATATGCAAACTTATAATCTAGGATAAAAAGTAAGTACCACATATTTCCCAATATATTGTCTACTACAACAGAGTATAAGCGAACATCGAACTTGTTGCAGCCCCTTTTTAGTAGCTGTTAAAGAGCTTCCCCTTTTCTGTCACCCCTGCAACTTGTGCATTCAACTCGTTGCTCTCTCAAACATGTTATCCACGCAAACTCAAACTTGTTATCCTTACGCTCTCAATCGCGTATGATCCTTACGCTCTCAAACTTGGGCGCTCTCAAACATGTCGAGATGTCAAATGTTATGTTCGAATCCTCGATTTTTTGTCGGCTTTCTTTAAAAGACGAAAAATCAAAAAAAAAAAAAAATGGCGATGGTAAAACATGGAAATTGTAAAATGTAATAGCAAGGTCCTTAGAGACAGACATGCAGCCATTTGGCCTGGATGCGGAGACCTGTGGACCTACCTCAAAGTCACTCATTTGGAATAGACAATAACCCGCAATTACAGACACGCTGCTGCGTTGTCTCTGTGTGTGAGAGAGAGTGTGTGTGTGTTGAGCCGGCTCAAAGTTGTTTGATTTTGTTTACGAGGAAAAGGCAACTCTATGCGTGTGTGTCTCTCTCTTTCCCTGTGTTTATTGCGGTGCGGTTTGCGCTAGCCTGGACAACGGAAACCGGAAGTGGCGCTGCATGCCAAGCGGATATTGCAAATTATTAACCTTTTCGCTACAATTTCGCTTTTGCGTTTGTATCTGTTCTCTGCTGGCATTTGCAAATTTTCAACCGGATGTACGCGTGCTACACCCGTAAAGCTATCCTCTGTCTATGCTAGGTATCAATCGTCCCTTGCGTTTGCATGGGGAAACACCTGGAGAAGCATCTGCCAGCAAAGTGATTTATAAACGATTTGCCAAAACTTCCAGTCGCTGTGACCCAAAGTCCTTGGTCCTTAGTGCTTATCATCAGTCTAAAAGCCGCCGTCGTTTTCGTCCAAAACTTTTGTGGTCGAGTGTTAAGTGAATTTGCTGTAGTCCTTATTGTTGTTGTTGTGAGACAAATATTTGCTAATGAGTTTTGCTAGCCATTTACATTCGACAGCCTCAAATTTCGTGGCCCTTTTCAAAAAATGAAAACCCATAGAGTATATACACACACGCATACATACATACATACATGTATTTATTTATGCAAATGGTTAGTAGAGTTATGTGGCGGGCTTTTATTGATATAGATCGTTCTGTTCCTCGAGTTCTTCCGCCAAACTGAATGTCAAACAAAAAGTATAGTAAACTTTTTATGCCCAACTCAAACTGATGTACGAGGCATTGTTTAGCTTTCGGCTAATCCCAAAACTATGTTGTACAAACAGCATAAATATTTGAATTGATTTCATAATAAAATGTTCAATGTGATAGATAACGTAATTTAAAAGCTTGTAAACCATTTTAGCCCAAAAGCAAATATTTCTAAACTTATAAACAAACTGTGTGATTTATTTGTCTGCCTTTTAAGAATTTCTCTGTATATTTAATGGTAGCTTAAATATTGAGCTACGAGCTACTCTAAATTGGAAATATAAGTAGATAAATATACAAATTTATAAATATTTGCAAAGCCTTTAAAGTTTTATGTGGGTTGTTAACTAAATTCCCCTTGAATTTAATTACTCGATGAGAAATGTGCATGTAAATCTGTTTGCCAATTATTTGTGTTTTTTTTTAACTAGTTGCGCATATTATTTTATTTAATTTCAAATATGCAAATTAGTTACATGAGCCGTCAAAACAAGTAAACTTAATTAGCCATTGTAAAAGCTATAAAGAATGGAAAGGCGTAACCAGTTGAAATCAAAATTAAATTTTAAATGGAAATAATAATAATAATAATGATAATGGAAAATGTAAAGTGATTTAAATTAATTACGCAACCTGCTATTAAATGCGTATAAATGGAATCTGTGCCGACTGTAATCGATATAAATTTATGTATGTATGTATCTTATAAAAAAAACCTCTTTACGAGGTAAAAGTCTAGTGACGAAAACAGTTATATGCCCCAAAATTTCTGATATCCAATTTTGTGACGAATAATATTAAGTTTTACATATAAATTATTTTAAAAAGAATTTTAGCGGTTTTTAGCGATTTCCCGCTAAACTAGCGTTTTTTCGAAAAAGTCGTAGAACAAACGTTTCTAGATTTTTTATCGGGAATAAGTCCTCATTCAAACTTTTAAGCTAAATCAACGATTTGATCCAAACAAACAAACAAACAAACAAACAAACAAACAAACAAACAAACAGACAAACAGACAGACTGACTTTTCATCTCGTTTTGAGAAGGGCACCAAAAATTTCAAAATTAATTATCTTTTGAACCAGTGATCGGATTTTGATGATCGAGGTGGCATTCGACGCGTATTTTTGATAAGAATGATAAAAAATTAAAATAAATTTCGAAAAGGCTCCAACGGCTCCATTTGCTCCAATAATTTATATTTTTCCCCTCCCACTAACACCTGTTTATCTCACGAACCAGGTGAGTTTCTAAAAGTCTTAGTATGCACATTTGTAAGTTAAGTTAATACCTTTCGATCGGTATATAACTCGACCTGATCGGACAGTCATAGCAAATTTTCCATTCTTCCTGTGTATATATGCTAGTCGCCTTCGCACCCTTCGTGCTGCTTTCGTCACTAGCGCGGACTGCCGTCCGCAGTGATGTGGTTGTAAATTTTGCGAAGCGTTGACGGAAATTGATAGCCACAAGCCACGAGCGGAGCCACCAGCTGAACCACAAACACACCAAAAGACGAAAGCCAAATGGCCATTCCCCCCAAAAACACACCAAACACCAGTCAACAACTCCTCCCCCTCTCTCTCACCCTCCACTAACTCCCCCTTTGTACTCGTCATTTTGCTGCCCCGCATCGTAAATTGTGGAATGCGAGCTTGTGGCAATGTGGTGGACTGGACACCGTGGCGTATGGACAATGCAAATTGAATTCCAATGACGAGATATCATTGATGCGTGCCTGAAATTTGCAATTCGTGTTTTGTCGCTCGAGCGGAAACAATCACAAAACACAAAAAAATAAACGTGAGGCAATGAAACATTGACGCATTGACGAGTCAGACACTCCAGCAAGAGTGAGAGAGAGAGAGAGAGAGAGAGAGAGAGGAATATCAACAATTACATTGGCAATTTGCTGCCCCAAAACGACCAACGCACTTGAACGCACTTCACTTCTCCCTCTCTGTCTCTCTCACATTCAGTAAATGCCACAAATTGTTGTACAAGCCGCAGTTGCAGCATCGAGACAAAAACAAGCAATAAAACGAATCAACATCATAATTTTTTTACCTCCCAATCGAAAGATATTTCAATTCAACTTTTATTTTTGATTCTTATGATTAGAGTTGAAAATAACTTTTATTTTTGATTTTTATTTTAAAAATTGAAAATAACTCTTACTTTTCAACTTTTAAATACAAATTTAAAAATAACTCTTATTTATAATTTTTGTCATAAAAATTTAAAATAACAGTTAAAAATAGTTTTAAAAATAAAAATTGGAAATAAAAGTTTATCCGGTTGCTGGATAGACCTTCCAAAAATGCCATAAGTGGAATTTTTTCTGTCCCTTGCATTTTTTTGGGTTTGATTTTTTTCTGCCTCATAACTCTTACATGCAATCCCTGGTATTGATAGTAGCTAATAAATGGAATTGTTTTAAGATTGAAATAGATGCTGAAGTAAATACTGTGCTAGATTCTAAAGTGTTTAGAATATATTTCTATTATTCTTATTTATAACTGTTTAATATTTAGTTACTATATATAATATGCGAGTATATAGCATAATTTTAATCCTTCCCTTTCTTGATAGCTTTTGATAATTATTATACATAGCTTAGACTGCAATCTCTATACTTTTATTTATTTTATATTCCTATCTACTTTATGCAATAAGCTACTATAAATAAATTCAACTTTTAACTCATATTTCTCATCACTTTTTATGATCAACTTAATACTGCTTTGCCTGATAATCTTAAAGATACTTATTTAAAGATAAAACTTGTAGAATATTGCATACTATATATAAGGCTGATTGCAGCTGTGAACACTTGAATTTGCAATGAAATGAATTTAATTTGCTTTTGAGACGAAATTAGAACATTTTGTGGGTTTTTGTTGAAAATCGAAAGCTCATTTCATGCAGTAATTACAATATAATAAATATATTTCTAACTAGGATTAATGTTTGTGCTTTTCACACATTTTGTCTGGGCTTTTGCTGAATGCTCGTTCTATTGTTTTTATTTCTTTCGCATTTGTTTTGTTGTTGATGTTGTTGTTGCTGTTGCTGTTGTTTGTTGTATTTCAAGAGGATTTATCGCACTTGGACTGCGGGCGCTTTGTTTGCGGGCACAACTCGGGGACTGACAGGAAAATCCGAGCGACGCCAACGTACCAACAACTGCAGCCACATCGGTCAGACAGCCGCATTTTCTTTTTTTTTTTTGTAGTGCCTTTTAGGAAGGGAATGGGAGAGGAACGGGAGTGTTGACTGGATTGGGTAACTGGGGCTAACTTTCGGTATTGTGGAGCTGCTAATGCTGGGCCACACAGCTTTGTGACCGTCTGCTGAATGTTTTGGCGCCAGTTTTGTAAGTCCTTTTAATGCGCCATTCTTTTTTTGGCCTCAGGGTCTCGTCCTTTTTTCCAACCCATCCAACTGCGAGTGTAGATTGTGCTGTGGAGGTGTTAGTTTTAATTGCATTCTTCTATGTGAGTGTTAGTTCT
Source organism: Drosophila quinaria (assembly GCA_035047525.1). Taxonomy (NCBI): domain Eukaryota; kingdom Metazoa; phylum Arthropoda; class Insecta; order Diptera; family Drosophilidae; genus Drosophila; species Drosophila quinaria. The sequence goes on along the minus strand of JAWNPO010000510.1, from coordinate 54,704 downwards.
CTTGTGTTTGGGAAAATTGCATGTCATTTGTCACGAAGCCCATTTGCATTTGCGTAAGCTATATTAATGTATGACTGCGGGTTGAGTTGCGGCTTCAAATCCCATTTCGGTGGGTCATCATCATCATTGTGCCGATCACTGGGGAGATTGTATGGTGCAGGATAGATTAGTGGTTCCTTTTTTTCCAAATATGAATATGAAATTCGTCTGAATTGTCGATTCGATTGCCGTCATGTTAAATTAAAACTCATTTAAATACATAGCATCAACACTTTAAACTTTTTATTTACTCGTAGTTCTTGCTGCAGTAATTAAAAATCTGCATAGCAACAAAACTCGTATTAAACTTTCAGGCGAAAGGACTTCAACGACAGCAACAGGACAACATTTTAATTTTGTGTCAGAGCTGCAAGCGAATTGTTGGCTTGACTTTCACGTTGAAAGTTGAGGACAGGGCTGAGGTTGCATGCAACAAAGCGTGACAGCAAAAGGTGGTGCAAATCACACACAAAGCCTTCAGCCACAATTGCACTGGACGGGGAACGCCCTTCAAGTGCCAATTAATCAGTTTCTTCAAGTGGAGGACTCTTTAAAAAGAAACGATACAAATTTGTATGACTTTCTTTTTAACTCCGTGGTTATTCTGCTTTTTTTTTATTATTAGTAATTCGGTCCATGCGGGCTCATTTATAAGGCTTCGATTTTTATGGCTCCATCTCTGTTGTAAGTTCACATAGTTTATGACTCTCATTTTTTTTTTTTTAGCACCCAACACACTTACATAGTTTTATGGTACCAGTAAAATGTATAAACTTATTTCTGGCCATAAATATGGCTTCGAGATTGGCCTAATTGAGTGTAATACATGTCGGCCAACACCAAATTCAGATCCATACTATGCTCTACACTCCTCTTCAAAAATACCCCCATTGCCTGATTTTTATATCATTTTCATTGCAGCGATTTGTAAAACACATAAAAATATCTTGTACTGCAATTTGTTCAAAGTTTTCGCACCCAGCCAGAAGTTGATGGGTTTTCACTGGGAAACTGCTTCTCTTACGTAATATGTGTATCTTAGATGTGTACAATTTGTTATTGAAACCCGTTTTTTTATTGGACATTTCGAACAAATCGAAATGTTGAAACCACTGTGGTCAATTACAGTGCCCTCTATCGGTTTACTCAAATAAATAAATATGTTTATATGTCATTCTTTTAAATTAATGGCTTAAATTAAAACCAAATTCTTAAAGAAAATCCTACGCACTCTGGACATTTCTGTGAGCACTCTTCGTTTATTTATTTTCTTTTGCTGTTGAACAATCAATGCTGATTGAATGACTTTTAAAAGAGATTAGAAAAACGTAAGAAAAATTCTTATCCAAATATTTACAATTTATTTGGATTGTAAAGTGTGTGTGTTTTCTTTTATGATATACGTGGATTATAAGAACGCAACCTTGAAATAAATCATTTTATTTCTGTTCTTTTTAAGTTAGGAAACTTGTGGCGTATTCATGAGTATTGACCAAATGCCACTGTCATTTGGTGTGGAGTAGGTTACTTGCCAAACTTTTGGGCCAACAATGACAACTAATAAATGAATATTGACAGGTCGAGCAGAACGGTGTGTCAGATTGCCGGTCAGCCGGTCAGTCGGCCAGTCAGTGTGTTTGGCCAGTCATGCAGTTAGAGAAGTCGGGCCTATCGACATAAGAACTTGGCTAATCGCACAGTTATCGACTTAATGGCTGCCTCTTTCCTCCACAGAAACAGGGGAAACAATATTTATTGAAAGGCACTTTGACATGCACGATACACACACACATGCACATATATAAGTTGGTCATTTGACAGGGCAGAGCGAACACTTTGCCGCCGTTGACCTCGAACGACTCAGGAGCAACCATAGTCCCAGTCCCAGTCCTAGTTGAGGAGTCCTTTGAACTGCAAGTCAAGTCAAATGAAAAACGCACCAATGGCAACTCAAACAAAAATGGCAAATGGTTTTGCTTTTGCTTTTTTGTTGGGTCCTGAGAGTTGAGAGCTTGAGAAGAAGGAACTGAACCTGAACCTGGCCGCATGTCGTTTTAAGGGCGTGGATAGACTATAAATAAAAGGTTGACCTTTATTGATTTCATACTCGTAGCATACAGAAGAAAGAGCTGAGCAAAAAGAAAGGGAAACTCGTGAGTGTTTATCTTCAGTTTGTTTGCCTTTTTCTTCCTTTTGTACAGTCCCATTCCGTTTCTTGTTTCGTTTCTTGTTGTACTTTGTCTCATTGTCACAGTGCCTACAAATCTCACTGCCACTCACTCACTCTCTCTCTTTCTGTCAGGCCTACGTCTAATGAAGAGAAATTGCATTTTAATGAGTCGACAGCTTTATCATTCTTCAGGTATTTTTCTTGGTTTTAGTTTATGCTTTATTCTGTCGTCTTTGATAGCGTTATGACTGTGTTATGATCTTTTAAATTATTGTCAATTATGTGCAATTATTTTGAATCATTGGACTCTCTTTATTTTCTATTTAGTTATTTTAATTTGATTTATTTGAAAATAATTGCGTATATTGGACGACAGTCAAGCTGACAAATTGACAGAATGTCTGAATGACACAATGACAGGCACAACATAAAATTGCAGAAGCCCCTCGCTAATGACAATTGATTGTTCCTCTTGCCTCATATTCTTCGACATGTCTATTTGTTTGATTTAAAAATTTATATATTTTTTTTGTTTTTGTTGAAATATTTGTAATTTTATTAAACAGATTTAAAAATATTAAGTATCTTTTTTAAATTTAATTTGAATCACTGTCGCACGCGACATTTTGTTCCACTCAATATTCATATTGTTTCTGTCTCTTTTTTTTTTAAATATATTTTGAAACACCTCAAAAAATTTATTTTATATTAAACTTTCAATATATTTCTATGTATTAAAATGGTTTATGCTGCAATCTTACTATCTACCTTAGTGTGATCGATAGAGTACAAACGGTCCACTTTGGAGATCCATTTTTAAGAAAATGGGCAAAAATATAGAAAACCTAAATTTATTCCAATGTAGAATCTATATGTTCATCCTATTGAATTTCTTGTAGCGTATACTGCTTAAATAAATAACAATTTTGGAAGAAAATTTCACAAGATGTGAGTTTTTGATGCAATGCCCATATCATATCTTCTAAAAAAACATCTTTGCCCAAACTCTTGTGATTTCCCCCTTATCTCACGAGCTAGGTGAGCCACAAAAAGTCTTAGTATGCATTTTAGTTAGCTGCCATGGGGACACTCGATCGATTCTTTTCTCGGTTGTATTTTTTGATATTATTATGTATAATATTTTTGTTAAATTTTCATCACAGTATCTTTTATTAATTCCATTTTTATTTAATTCCACAATGATTTGTAAAGAAAATTTACAATAGTTCTTTTTTTTATTAATTGATACTTTTTGCCTAAAGTAAAGTTACTTATTGCTTATAAAGTGGGTTAGTTTTTACATAATTTTCTGGTTTGTTGATTAACCTTACCAATGCTAGTGAAGAGGAATTTGCTTCACTACATTAAAATCTACTAAACTCTTCGTTTTGGGGGGATTCCCCAAATTTGCCATCTCGGTTTCCCCTGAAATTTCTTGCATTTTGGTAGTCTGATGTTGGACGCACATTCCGCAGCTTGCTCGTAAATATGCGTGAATATGCATGATGAATAGTAACAACAGAAACAACAACAACAACTACTACTACTACAACAACAACAACAACAATGTGGCTAACACACACAACAGAGCAATGGAACACGGTTACGGCCTATAGTTCGTTTGCTTTACGACTCCATTTGTGCGCTTTCCATTTTCATTTTCATTTAAATTTTTTTTTTAGCTTTTTTTGTTGTGTTTTTTCAGCCGCTTTTCCACGGTAAATTCAGCATTTGGTATCCTCTCTGTGCTGCCCCACTTCAATTTGCTTTACTTTGCTTTGCCAGTTTTGAGCGATTTATGGGGGTAGCTGGTACTAAAAAGTAAAAGAAAACAAAGGAAAGAAAAAAGAGAAGAAAGGCCATCAATACATAGATAAAAACCCGTGCCCTGCCAGGCAACAAATTGATATTGTTGTCTTCCCAATTTCTTCGCCTACTCTTGTATTGATTTTAATGGTTTCATTTCTGATCATTTTCAAGGTCGATATTTAAGTAATCGAAATCTTTTTATTTATGGTAGGATTCCTAATAATATTTTTCTAATATATTTTTCTTTATTTATTTTTATTGATAGTTATCAATTACATATTTTAAATTTACAATTATATATAGCCTGTCCAATAATTGAATTCTTTTTTAAAAGCCAAAATTCAGCTGTCTATCCAGTCGTTATCATTACCGCTAAATATTGATTGATTTCAATCTTAGGAATCTGCCAAAATCAGTCAAATAATTGAATTCACATTCAGCGAACAGGTGAATTTGGGTATCTATTTCAATAAGTACGCTGATTGTAATGCTCAGCTGCAGAGTTAACTACTTGAGAAGTTAAACCTTATTATCAAGGGACAGATACGGGTATCCAAATAGAAGCACATACATATATATGTATTTACATAATCGTTGGCTCAGCAGCGTGCTGGCAAAGTTGAAAGTTCATTAGTAAGCCATAAAGTAGACTATAAATTCATGCATATACAACATATGTATATGTACCACACACACTTGCACACACACACACAAATACACATGGTGAATGGCTCATTATCAACACCCACGCAGCTGGCAGCGAATCCGTTAAGCAACAACAACAACAGCAACAACAAAAACAGAAAGCAGCTGAGGATGTGGCTACGACGCAGTTCAAATGGTTTTTCCTTTTGCCTTATGTGTGTATGTTTGTGTGTGTGTTAGGCATATCTTTAGGCGCCATCCAACCACATATCTACATTTAAATTATGCAAGTTGTTGTCTAGGCCCCACCGTCTATTTCTCTCTCATTCCGCCAGTCTATCTGACTGTTTGTCTGTCTGTTCCACTCCCACTCTCCCTCTCTCTCTCTCTCTCTTTTCGTCTATCTTTTTATCTGTCTGTCTGTTTGTTTGCTTGCCCTGCCGCCCGTGTCTTTGACCCAGAAGCACACATTTAGGCTTTACATACAAACACATCTAAATAAATCTGTATTTGGTGTGTGTGTGTGTGTGCATGAGTGTGTATGAGTGTAGAGTAAACTTTTAGGCCAGCTCACGGTTTCTATATTAGCACATGTTTGTCAGCCTCCAGCAATTTGGCTATATACATACATATACTACCCACCTTTGTAGGCTTATTTTTATTTGTGCCTTATGCCGTTTATTTGTTTAAATTTAATGCAGTCCCCGTTGTCGCCTCCTCTTTGTCATATTGTTTTTGCCTTTTCTTTTATATCTATTTATAAATATTTCTCATACAAAGTCAGTTAGTTATATTATGTGGGCGTTGCTCCAAATTATTCATCTTTTTGCCTCATATTCCTCTTGTTTGCTTTCCTTTTTTTTTGTTACTAATTAAGCAAATAAGTAAATATGATAGAAAAAGTGTTCAATAGTTATAAAATAAAAAGTATAATTCATTACATTCAAATAGTTTTTGGTTTTTGAAATAATTGCAATTGCCATATTGTTGAATTTATACTATTTTGTGATATTTTATTAATTAAGTCATTTATAAATAAGTCTTTAATTATATTTGATACTTGTATATGAATGCGCAAAATAAACTAATTGCTTGGTAACTAATTAAAAATGATGAATGAAATTTAATAATGGAATAAATTTTCATTCCTCGTAGCAACAATTTAGTAATTATTTCAGTTAGCAAACTAATAAAATAAGTGCTTATTAAATTTTTAAATTTTAATATATGCTTTACATTATTCATATGGTAGAAATACGTTAATTTGAATTTTTAAATATTTTATTATATAGAAGTAAGTTTTAGTTAACTTGAGGTCTAGTATGTCTATAAGACAACCAACAAACAACAACACACAAAACACTTGCAGAATGCAAACAGCTGTATACCGAGCCATGCTCCTTGCATTCTGCAAGTGTTTTGTGTGTTGTTGTTTGTTGGTTGTCTTATAGACATACTAGACCTCAAGTTAACTAAAACTTACTTCTACAAATTAGAAAGGTCACTAAAAATAAAAACAAACAAACTTTTTATTTTATTATATTAATTTTTGTTATTTAATTTAATTTTCTATTATTTTCAATCAAAGGTCAACAAACCATTTTGATCAATTCTTTTTATTTATCTTTTATTCCCATAATGTTTTTTGTTTGTTTTTCGCTTTTTTCCTTTACTTTTCTGACCAGTTTCGGTTCATTTGTTTGCATCAGTCGAGACATTATTTGGCTCTCGGTCGTCGTTTCGTATCGTTTTCACATTGCTTGAATTTTCTTTTATTTATATTTCGTTCATTGCGCGCTTCGTTTTCCATTTTCATTCCACAATATTTATTTTTTTTGTGTTCCGTTCTAGCTATTTTTTATTTTTTATATATTTTTTGTTTTCTGGGGTGAACGGTGTCTAACCCGTGGGCTACGTTGCGTGAAATCGCATCAGTTGTACAAACTTTAGGCGCGTTATTTAATTTGCCATTGAGGCAGTGCGCTCCATTTATTCAGTCCACGTTCAGGTCCAGCCCAGTCCAGTTCTGTCCAGTTGCCCAGGAGCAATGAAAAAGTCCGCTCAGCATTTTTTGCATTGTGTGTCTGTGTGTGTTTGCAGGAAAAACTTTTAGCATTCCAACAATTCTACAAGCTTATTTTTAGGATTGATCAAATTTAATTACAGCAAGGGGAAGCAAGCCAAATGCTCAAAAGAAAGTAACTTGGAAAAATTAGCACCGTTGCCATTACTTTTACCGTTCGAGGCGAGAAAATCAATGTGACCTTGGCAATATTAAGTCAATCAGTGTGGGGCCACTCGAGTCATTGAACATGACCCAGTTCGATACTTGCTAAATAATTGATCAGTTGCTTTGGTTATTTGTACAGGAAATACTCGTACAGCAGTTTGGATCTGAGTAATTGTAGGAGAGAGACTTCCTCCCATCACCTCTTCTCCGCTCCAGATTGTTATTAGCCATTGTTCGACACGTGCGCTATTATTTGGCCTCATTGAAGGCCCTTAAAGCCCTTCGTATCCGTGTCTAATTCTAGCTTCCGTCGCTGGCTCAGCTTGAGTTTAATCTTGTAATTTGACGCTATTCTTAATTTGCAAATAAATTCAAAGAATATTTGGCAGATTACCTTTTGCTAATAGCATTCCATTGAATTGGTTTCCCCGTAATACGAATTAAATTTGCATAACTTTTTAAGGATTAAGCACATTTCTGTTTTTGACCTTTTCTGCTTGGAACTACAACTTGGCCCTTGAACGATTAAAAGTCTAATTAATAAGTTGAGTTATGCAACCGAAAAGCAGAAAACTTTTTATCAAGTACTGTCTTGGACATTCCCCAACTGTATTTAGTTTAAGAATTTGACTTTATACAAGAGCGTATGAGCACATTAAAGTTGTTTATACTTTAGACTCACACAAGCAACCCTAATGATATTTAAATTTTACTGGCCAACAAACTTTTCACATTTGCCCAAGGCCAAACTTCGAGACAGGGAAATACTATCCTTATTAAGTTGCTTCTTGTTTATCTATTTTCTTTCGTATTTAAGGTTGGACTAGGCTTGACTGTGACTTAAAGTGGCTCAAATATTTAATGAGCATCTTTTGCCGCCTTATTAGGGCAATTCTTCCAGTTGTGTTTGCCCCTCGTAAATTACGCATACGCAGTGTGGCTCCTCATCAAAGTCCATGCAGTTGGTTGAAGCTGGACACTCATTCAGTTTGATTCATAATTACATACTTATTTCCAGTTAATGGGCACATACTCAGTTAATGCTCTTGCGGTCGTATTGTGGATGCCTTTTGCCTTTTTTTCATTTATTCCATTTTCTTCTTTTCTTTGCTTAGATAAGCACTTTAGTTATCTGTTGCTTGTGGTCTAAACAGCGCCTCTCAAATGCTCCATGGGGTAGTATTTAATAAAAGGAACTCTATCTAGCTTATATGATTGGTAAGGTTACATTAAATACTAGCATTTTTAACATATTCAATTAAATAAATAGTTACAGATACAATATTCTTCAGCTAATCAGCTATTTGGTTTCTGAGGATGAGTATAAATTTCAACTTTGGCAATTATTGTTATCATAATATTGATCGCGTTTGTTTTTCGTCCTTAACCCAAATCAAATTTGAACGCAGGGTGGGTTAAGAACTTTTTAGGAACTACATGAATAACTTATACACTACCGTGTTTAACTAAAACTTTTTGAGCCCCCTATTAGTTCGAAGTTCCCTCCTGCAGTGTTGGGACTCATAAATTATGTCAATGATGTCAAATTGTTATCGGAGCACTTGACACATGTGAAACTAACCGAACCTTGTAAATAATTAATACCAAAAGCCACATATTGGAGCGAAGTAAAGAAAGTTCAAGGTTAACTAATAGGATTACGAATGGCAGCAGGAGATTGCTTGAACAGGATACTTGAAGGATGCGAAAATTGATCGAAATGCAAAATGAGTTGTAGAGTTTTTCATATGCTGATTCAAACTCAAAAGCGTGTGTGCAATTTGTGACAGTATGTATGTGTGTGCCACGAAAATATGATGAGGGAAAAGAAAAGCATTCACACGCATACGCAAACGCAGATAAACACATACAGATGTGAACAACGACAATGGTAAACAAGCAAGAAACAACTTTTGTATAGCATACTTTTTAGCGAAATTATTTACATACAAATGCTGATGATGTTGATGAAAGTGGAAAGACGACGACGACGACGAAGACAGCGACAATGACAGCGACACAGGCAATGCTAACTAGATGGATAGATGGATGGAGGAGACTCAGCGGGACGAGCAGACAAATAGACGCGCGCCCAAACAAGGACGTCGTCACGCCGTCGGGGCTTTCCAAGGATCCCAGTGCACAGGCACTTGAAACTATTGCGAGAGCGGCTAAAATGCCTTTCTGCTAGTTTTCTGTTGCAAATACTTTTTCGGCATTCTTTTACCGTAAAGCAACAGACAACGAGATGGGAAAAGTTACTGACTGCCTCTGTCTGTCTCCCTCTCTGTCCGTCTCTCTCTCTCTATCTCTCTGTCTTCCATTTTCTCTAGCAGCGTGTGTGAAATGAACAAATTTTTGAGCGCGTGAAATTTCACTTGCTGCCATTTGACTAAGTGAAGTGCGTGTGTGCACCACCAACACAACCGCCCTCAGCCACCCTCACCCACCCGCCATTTTACTTACCATTCAAATTAAATTACTGGCTTACAATGTCCGCATGCCATTTTGTATTGGCCTTGCTTGTAATGGAAAACACTGTAAAATATATAATTTTACTCGAATATCTGCACTGAATTACATCAATAATATTATTTATTTCACAAGATAGAAGTCAAATAATTTTTATCATAATACATATAATACTGTATTTTACCAAAAATACCCTTACTTGGCTTAAAATTTTTTTTATAGTTGCTTATGGTTTTTAAAAGATATTATAATGAAACAAAATTTTATAACTATAAAAAACACAAAAAAAACACAAAATGATTAAAAAATTGGTTTTAATTTACACAAATCAAATAAATTCAATAAATCAAATACATTTATTTTTTGTTATTTTTATATATAATTTTTTGATAAAAACATAGCTCTAAGAGATAAATTTCAATAGCACGGGAATACGAAAACAATTTGTCTTAAAATTAATCTATGAATTTTGTCCAAAAAGTACCAAATATTTATTTATATCTTTGCAATTATTTTTATTTTAGATGAACGATACTAAAATTAAAATTCTAAAATCTATGAAAATGAGTTGAAAAGCAAAAATATATTTTTACCGGTCCCTTATATTTATTTGAGAGCACTAGTAGACTCTGCTTAAGTAGTAGATACTTTAAGAGTTATTCAAAATTCGAAATTTTCTTTGTTAAATTTTTGGCTTTCTTCTTTGGGTCAGTTAACCAAGTTGACAATGAGCGCAATCTGTGCGCTGACACACAGTGTCCTTCAGCATGGAATCTACAAGTGCAGCACACGTTACACATCGACAACAGCCAAGTTTGTGCCATTTGCTCGTGTGGAGAGGCTTAAACCCACAGATACTAACAATTTGGAGTCGGCATTTAATCTAGACTCGAATCCCAATAAACTTAATCTTTGTGGCGATTTCTATCGCAATGCTGATGGCGAGCCCTATGTGTTTCAGGCTGTTCGCAAAGCCAAAGTTTCAGTAGTTTGCGATGATACGTTGTCCCACGAGCCACAGTTGCCACTGGGCAATCCCGAGTTCAATCGGGCTGCCAATGAACTAATCCTTAATAAAGCAGCTCCCGCTTTAACACAGAATCGTGTAAGTAATAGAAAGTACGCTTATTCTATAACAAAATAAATTCTAGATTCCCATACCTATTCTCCCTTTTAGGTGACGGGCATACAGACGCGTTCCAGCTTGGATGCACTGCGTCTGGCCGCACAATTTCTTCGGGACAAGATGAGATGCAGTGTCTGCCTGCTGGCACGTCCCTGCTCTGAGCAGTACGAGGGGATATTTAAGCGAGCCGGATTTATCTGCAACACCTATCAGTATTACAATGCGGATAAGTGTGAGCTGAATATCTATGGATTGGTCGCTGACTTGATGACCGCACCGGAAGGGGCCGTTGTGCTCATGGATGCCTGTGCCCAGAATCCCACCAGCTTAAATCTCACCATCGATGAGTGGAAACTGATTGCCCACATCGTCAAGTGCAAGAGAATGATTCCCATTTTCCATTTGGAGTTCCATGGTTTGGCCAGTGGAGATCCTACCCAGGATACTTGGCCCGTTCGTTACTTTGCCGACTCTGGCTTTGATTTGTTATGTGTTCAGTCCTTTGTCCAAAACTTTGGTCTATACGGTGAGTCTGTTGTATTGACAACTTTGTTAAATTTTGTCAAGCCGTGTCTTTTGCAGATGATACTCTGGGCCATCTTATGGTCGTCGTCAGCAATACCACACACTTGGAGACGGTGCGAGATCAGTTTGAGGCCACGTTAGTCGAGAGCAATGCAGAGTGTTCCTCAGTCTTTGCCAGCCGTGTTGTGGCCAAGATTCTTAATAACGTTACATTGCGAAATGATTGGTAAGACGATAAGATCATATTATCCCTCACATTGATTAATACGCTATAAAGCATAGAAAACAAACTTGACTCCTTATAAAATATCTATCAGTCTTTTTGGGTTCTTTCAATCGAAATCTGAAATCTCTTTTTTCATTAAACAAAAAAAAAAAAAAAAAAAAAAAAAAAAAAAAAAAAAAAAAAAAAAAAAAAAAAAAAAAAAAAAAAAAAAAAAAAAACAACACAAACAAAAAAACAAAAGATAATTTTTTTATTTTTTTTTAAATAAAAAAAAAAAAGGAAAAAAAAAAAAATTTTCAAACCCCACAAAAAAAAAAAAAAACCTAAAAAAAAAAATTCCGGTGCTGGAGACAGGCCTTAACAAAAAATGTATTTATTTATTCAAGAACTGTAAACTCTTAAATATATTAATATGTTTTAAATTTTAAACTGAAAAAATAAGTCTTAAATCCTTCATTTTTAAATTGAAACTAATTACACCAGTTTACAAAACTAAAAAATTTGTTTGCAAAGTGAATTTAAGTACTTTTTCCTTATGGACTTTGGCCCGCGAAACACGAAAATGGCACTTACATTTTTTTTTGTGGAAGCGTTTTTGAAATATTAAAAATTGTTGAATTTTTGAAGTTATTCCAACACTTTTCATTTCTACTTATCCAACTTAAATTAAAGATAAGTTAAATCTCTTCAACTTTCTTCCGTACCGTATAAAGATCGGTTTAGCAGTTCAGGTGCTAACGATTTTAATAAGTTCGAAAGGTTTAAGTTAAAGGTTTAGCGTAAAGATAATTCAAAGAAAAAAAGGTATTGTTCATGCAAATCCATGGATAAATGGAGTAATACGCTTTTCTGTGATACAATTTAAATCATATTTTTAACGATTTTCAAGTATGTTTCGTATGACACCTATATGATTTAGTGGTCGCATCGGATAAGTAGAAATGGAAATATATATATGGAAATTCTAAAAAATTCATTACAAAATATAACACTTTTTAAAATAACACTAATATCAGAGTTTCTGAATACTCTAATTAATTTTTACAAACTGTTTCAAACAGGTGTCAGGCCCTCAAGGAGATTCATCAGAGTATGCGTCAAATGCGTTTGGCGTTAAGCAATAAGCTGGCGATCCTGAAAACGCCTGGCAACTGGGGCCAACTGAAGGACCAACAGGGTCCTCATCTCTACACGAATCTCAAGTTGGCGCAACTGAATCAGCTGCGTAGTCGGCACATCTATGTGCCAAATTCCGGACGCATCAATGTGGGGGCCCTAAAGCCGAACAATGTGGACTATGTGGCTGGCGCCATCAATGATGTGATGATCTCGACGAAAGCTGACACTGCCAAGGACAAGGACTCAAATTCCAATCCCTTAAAGTGCATGCAACCTTGACAAAATAGCATCCAAATTTAAAGCAACTTGCAAAATATTTTAAATAAAAGCTAAAATAAATGTTAAGTATATTTTGTTTTTTAGCAATAAGTAATGAAACCCACGCTCCTCTTAGTAAATTCTTGTTAAATTTATGCAATAAACTGATGTTTCACAATTTCAGAGGAAAGTTTGTTGTTTGTTTTTCTTTTCTTGGCCCCGTTGGCAGAATGATGAAAAATGCACTTTGTAATTCTCGTCATCGTAGCACATGACGGCTCACAGCACTTATAAACGTCACATTAGAGTCAGTTGTTACTGCCAGAGATATAATGCGTTTTGGGGAAAAACAGAGGGACGGGAAGGAAGCGGCGGAGGAGGTGCATCAGGAGGAGAAGGTTATGGCAACAGCTCGTTAAACTACAGTTTAAAGGATCTGACGTTGAGTACACTTCTACACTTGTGTGTTTGACACGCACTTGCTGGTTTATAAATTTATGCTCTGACCCGCATACGAGTACGAGTATGTATAAACTTAACTTCTTAAAGGCAGTTGAACATTTCATTTTATGGTGTAAGCTTTAAAAATAATAAACATAGTTATATGGAATCGTATAAAATAAAGGGTTTTCTTTTATGAAATGCCAAGTTAACACTGGGGATATCTTTGAATTTAACATCTATTAAGAAATTGTGCACACTTAGCTGGCTTTATTGAGTGACTTGAAGTTTAATTTAAGATTTGGAAATAAAGTTATCACATGTATTTCATGGCATAAACGTAGCTGTTTATCTTAAACGTGTTCCATGAACATTAAATGAAGTGGGTTGGGCATCAGTTTAGAAGTTATAGGTAGGTAGGTTCTAGTCAGAAACTTGTTGCTTCCCAAATTTATTCACAGGAATCGAACCCTTTTTATGTATATATATATTTGACTGCAATGCCCCCGTTGGCGTATTTAACCGCAGAGGCCATAAATCTTCAACAGGAGCAGCTACAGACACTAGAAAATAGATTGAAATACATTTTTTATAGCAATCCGCGTATTTGCTTTACTTTTTTATTTTTTGTTTTTTGTTTTTTTTTTTTTGTGTTTTTGCAATGTCCCTTGAATTCTCTGGGGCATTCGCTGGTTCTGCAATTTGTCAGCACTTCGGGGAGAGGGTAGTCACTGTCAGGGTCAACTGAATGCCTTAAAGCGTTCTAATGAACGCCATTGAGTGAGTAACTTGACTGCCCTTTCAAATCGACAGCGATCCGATGTTCTCAATTCCCTTTTTCTAAGCTTTTCAATTCAATTCAATTGATTTGACAGTATCAAAAGCAATAAAACTAACAAGTAAGTATGTGAGAAAATGTACGTATAGTATGTTTGTGTCAAACATTTCGTATTTTGAAGTGTGCGTGCGGTTTTATCATTGATTGAACTTGTTTAGACGCCTCGAAGAACTCAAATTTACACTTGAAGTGTTCCAGACGACAGATGACCCAGTTCAGGTCACAGACCCAAGGGGGTGTGATGGGTGTGTCCACATTTCAAAGCACCTCTGACTTCTCAGCTCACGATTTGCTGAAGTGTAAAATGAAATTCTATTACGGAATTTGACAAAATAAAAAAAAAATGCCACATAATATTAAATGCCCCCATTGAATTGGATTTAATGAAGGAACAATTATCTAATCAATTGAGCTTAAAGCTTAAAGAAAATGAAAGTCGATTGACTTATAATACAACAATTAACCATACATTATAGTTGCCAGTGGTTAAGCCGTAAAATTTGTCAAAACTCAAAAGATTCGCTTAATGATAAATATAAAGATAGAAACTTTTCAAAGACAAGACGAGGATATATCACAGCTGTTGTGTCATATCCTTTGCAACGTGTACTACAGTTTCTTTTGCATTTCGCCCTCTGATGTCTTCTACTATTGCTACATATTCCCGCACACATTTTTGGTAATCGTTTTACCGCGTTTTTGTGGTTTCACATGCATTTCTCAGCAGCCACCAACGATACGACCGCAGCGACATGCCAATTGTGGCAAGTGTTGTGTGGATTTGTGGTGTTGTTGCTACAACTGCTGGCTTTGCCTCTGCCTCTGCCTCCACCTCCACCTCTGCCTCCACCTTCTCTTTCTGCGACTCAAGGGAAACATGCAGGAAAAGCGCCAAAAAGCGCTGCGCAAATTGCAGTAAGAGAGAACGAACTCGTGATATTCGTACTCATGCTGAAGTTGACAGACGCTTTTACAGTGCTGCTAAAAAACAACGTATACTTACTATTTTTTACCTATTGTACACGTGTGTTTAAGTAGGTTTATCTTGTTAGTATATGTTTATATGCTATCTTTCTCAATAGCAGTCACTCGAAAAATCCCGCTTATCTCAGTCGCCAAAGTTTACGACTCGCTTTTTCCCACGCGACTTTTGATTACCTGTCATATATTTTTTTATGCTCATTTTTCTTTTTTTCTCAACAAATTTATGTTTTGCTTAGCATGCAATATTCTTTTCTTTTTATTGCAGTTGCTCCTTTTGTTTTAGTAGCAATTTAATTTAAACATTTCGTCCGACAGTTTCTTCTCAAATTCTCGGGCTTTTGGTTGTAAACTAGTTTATTTCTTAGCACCAAGTGAAGCGAAGAAAATTAGGCAATAGTTTTTACGAGCTGAGAATTCTGTTATTGCTTTATTATTAGAAGTAATACTGAAAATGTTCTTTCGCTTTGAGTTTAGAGCTAGAGAGCCTACAATAATTATAAAAATCCCCAACTCATTATTAATAATTTCCAAAGTGATATTTCAAGAACAATTTATTTAAAAGTTTTTCACTGTAGCAATACAGATTAACGTATCAAAATATATTAAAATTGTTTAAAACTCAAAACACATTCAATAAAGCATTTTATTGTTTAGAACACAAATCAATAAAACTTTCACAACATTTTATGGAAATTATAATTCAAATTTAGGCCAAATGGTGCTCTAGTTAAAGTTGTCAACGTTAAGGGCTTTAAGTGGTAACAACCTTTATGGCCTCCACCTCCTTTTTGGGGGTAATTCATTCCACCTGAGGGGTAATTTGAAACAGGAACAGGATGGGTGAATAAATTGGTTTCTGTCGCATAAAGCCATTACTTGGCAGCCAGCACAAAGGGGTAGGTACAGTAGGTATGAATTTTAATATTTGCAAATATTTATATACATACATGTATATATAAAATACTTTCCAAGCTGCAAAAGAGCCAAGGACAAAACAACAACATCAACAGAAAGGATAACGCTACTGCTGCCGAGTTCAGATGAGATCAAAGGGTTTGACTTTTGTCCTTGCCGTCGACACCGTTGCTTGAAAATTCGTGTACAACTTTTGATTTTAAAAATGCGGCAGGTTAGTAGAGACCCTCATGCAAACGAATTCACTTTCCTTTTGGGGTCAATGATTTTGCTTCTATTATTCTCAAACGAATAATATGTTAATTGATTTCCTGCCTCTTTCATTTATTGCCCCTGAATATGTAACAGGAAGGCCGAGGTAGAATCTCTAATTGAGTAACTCAACGGTTAACCGAAGAAGAGTGTCTGGGCTCATAAATATGGTTTGATCACATAAAAATTATCTTTACAACAAAAATTGCACTCTTTTTGGTACTATTTATATTTGGTGTAGATTTGGTCTACGCTATTGGTGAATCTATAATTTTTCCAAAAATCAAAAAGTTACAAAAAATTTAAATATATAAATACATAATTCAATGTTGGAATCTTGATTGAATGCTTAATAAAATCCTTTTGAGAGAATTTATTTTAAATTGATACATCCGAGTCAAAAAATCGATAAAATTCATTTCGAATTGTTACAATATAATAAATTATTGGTATACTTTATACAATATTTGATTATTAAAAATTGTTTAATTTCATTTAGTTCAATATTTTAATGTGAAAAAATCATGATTGTAAACTTAATAATCATGTATTATAGTAATAAATAAAATTTAGTTAAACTATGTTTTGCAATCATCTGTAAAAATTGGTTTTTTTAAAAAGCTCAAGAGGGAATTATGAAAGCTAATTACTCGTCATATTTTCGGAGTTCACCACCAAATTTAATGTTACACGATGAGAGATAGAAAGAAAGAGTGAACAGCTAAGTACAATAGAGGAGCATGCAGAGATTTGTATTTAGTTTTAACCTGTTTTGCAGTCATTTCAACCATTAACATCTTTTTGCCTAAAACTTGACCATTCAATATCCCTAAGGTGATTGCAGCATTTCAGCCCCCAGCATCAAACAGAGTTGCAAGTTGCAAGTTTAGAATTAAGTTTCGCAATAGAACAACCTCATTAGGATTGCGAGTGCATTTACTGTCCTTCGGCTGAAACTGAAGGCGACCAATTGCCAGTCAGTTGCAAGTCGCAAATGTGAGGAAAGAAGCACAGCTAGACACTCGAAGCCAAAGCTATAGACTTTGTTAGCCATAAATTCGCATTTGGCCAACACAATAAGGATATTAGATGTCACTGTCGTCCTGTTTTCCTTATTCATTCTACAACGAGTCCTTACACTTTTGTCATTGCAATTTCAATTGCAATGCAAGTAAAACGAAACGCCAATTTCTTGGCCATTTTCATATTGTATTCAAAGGGTCCTTTTCTCTGTCTCTGTGTGTGTGTGTAAGTGTGTGTGTGTTGTAGATTGTTCATTGTGTGCACGTACTTTATGCATACTTTGTCCTTGTTGTTCT
Organism: Drosophila quinaria; assembly: GCA_035047525.1. Classification (NCBI taxonomy): domain Eukaryota; kingdom Metazoa; phylum Arthropoda; class Insecta; order Diptera; family Drosophilidae; genus Drosophila; species Drosophila quinaria. The sequence goes on along the minus strand of JAWNPO010000510.1, from coordinate 37,336 downwards.
CGGTTTGCCTCCTTCGAATTGAATTAAGCTCAACTTATGTGGAATTAACTAAATTGTTGTAAAGTGCAGCAAGCTTTATCCTAGATCTGCTCGACCGAGTCACCCATTGAATATCGATTAAAGACATGAATACAGTTATGAATAAACCTCAATTTTCCATTATAAATCATGCCTCTTACATGCGTGCTTCCTGTTGTGCCCTGGTTGTCCCCAATTGACACCTCCACCCACTCTCCTTACCGCCCCTCAATACACAGGTAAATATCGTGTATGTGCATGTATATATAATATATACTTTTTGTCTTTTGGGAAAGCTACGCACAGTTAACAAAATATTTCAACTTGGCTGCCTTTTGCATGCAATCCAAAGGACTTTACTCATATGTGAATGCATGTGTGTGTGAGTGTGTGTATACATGGCTTCCGAGTCCCAATTCGAGCTGTAGTCCTTGTAGGCGCACGGTTCAACGGAAGGAAGTAAGGCGCACAGAGAACACAGAGAGTTGGGCACAGGAAATTATTTATATTATATTTTTATGCATCAATTTGTATTTAATCCATTTCATTTTTATTGTTTTTGCTGGTTTTGCTTGCCAAGATTTAATATGCATTTTAATCAAAATATCGAGAGAGAGAAAAAAAATGTTACCAAAATGTGGCAATATTAAAAAGTATATCGAGATCAGGCCGCACTAACAATGCCGTGCGGCGAGTACAGAATATAAATAATAATTTCCGCTGACGACCACAGGCAGGACACAACATATCCTTCTTCTCCCCAACAACAACAACAACAACAACAAACCAGACAACAGCTGCGCGAAGTGCGTTCAATTATTATTTTTTGCTGCTCGCTTTCGGTTCCTTCCGCGGGTTTTTCCCCTCCAACTCCTCGTTCACATAAAGTTTCATCAAGTTTACAAGTGATACAAAAAAGCAACATTTTTTTAGCGAAATATTATTGCCAGAAAAACGAAAGTCACCAGAGTAGTCGGTGCCAAAGTCACGTCGTAGAACCTCACGACCCAGAAACAAAATACAATTTCTTCATTGTTTCAATCTTTCAACATTGTTTTGAATTCAATTGTAAGGAGATTGCGAATTGAAGTCAATTGCTTGAGGCTATTTTAAAAACAGTGAATCTTTCAAAGTTTAAATGATAATTGTCGAACAAATATCTTTCTGAATGAAGATGGAATAATATGCATCGATCAAAGTAATGAAGCTTTCAAAAATAAATGAAGCAATATGAAATACTTCAAAATTATAATATAATATATGTGTTACGATATGAAATGATGTGTGATTTACGAAGGAAATTAAATTTAGGCCAAAACCCCTTTCACTGGTTTAATGATCTTTAATGACGCTCCGCAAACAGTTAATTGAGTTAATATATGTATGTATGAATAACCATAAACGTATCATACCAGCCATGTGTATACCCTATTATTAACGCTCGTGTGATTTTGACACCATAAAATTGGGTCGTCGTCTGTGGTCTAGACTCCCCTGCTCTGCCCGCGTTATGATGTTGCCTTGTTAGCTTGAAGAAATGAAATAGGTCTGTATTACCTACCCACATAACACAATTTGTTCCGCAACATTGATTTAATCCTTTTTTCTCTCCCAACATCCTTTTTCTTCACTCAGTCACACACATAAAAAAAAATGAGGAAAGTATAAGTGCCTTTGCGTAGTCGTCTGGCACAATTTCTTAAATTTTTCGCTGGCTTTGTTGCCGTTTTCCGTTTTCCGGCATTTGCGTCCTTGAATTTCTTTTCTTTTCTTTCGCTCTTTCTTGCGTTTTACGCATTACCATAAATTTTTGTTTTGCTTTCGCCTTTGGTCCCATTTGAGCTTTCAATACATTTACATTTGCATTTACTGATTTGAAAACGTTGAAACGTACTTCCAACTGCTTTCCGCACGTTTAAAGTCCTTGCTGTTGCGTCCATCCGGAAAGGAAGTTCCGTAGTTGGGGAACAATATTATATATATATTTTTTTATTTTTATGTTAGCCAACGGTAAACAATATATGCGTAAGTAATCGCTGTTGACTTAAGAACCTTGAGAATAAATACAACAAAAAAAGAAAAGAACTTTTTTTTCGGTATTTGTTAAAGGAAATTAATAAAAGAATAACAAGTAAAAATTTCCATTTTCTTGATTTCAACGAATTTCTTTGTTAACTTGTGATTAATATGCAGATATTCAAATTTTCTAAAATACTTTGGAAAGAATTGTATATATAAAACCTTTTCGTCGAAAGAATTGACTGATAATTGATTTAATTATAAATAAATATTTTACTTTGTACTTATGGCTAAATATAAACAAATAAATTATTTAGAGAAAATTATTTACTTAAATAGAACTTACACTAGGGAAGAATTAAATGTTCTCCATATGAAATAGTTTCTTAGAATTCCTTGAAATACTTTACAGTACGTTGAAAAGTTTTTCGAGCCTTCACCCACCTCTATGAAAGCAGCTCGTGCACCTCTTGCAGTTGTGGTGGCAGATGCCCCACCACACTGGCCACATCTGCAACGGTGCAGGCGTAGAGATACCCCTTTTTGAGATTTTCATGCTGCAGCCAGCGGAGCCAGGGCAAAAGATGTGGCTGCAACGGGTCACAAATCATATATGACTCCCGGATCTGGGAGAGCGTGGCATGGGGATTATTGACACCTATGAGGGCCAAGCCACGCCAGGGTCTATCATTGTCGATGAGCAGACGATAGTAGAGACGAGGAACGCGGAGGACAGCATTGTTACTGGCATCCGTGGCCAGATGGAAGCTGGTGTGGCCAGCGTCTGGTAAGGGCATAACGCCATAGGTGCCAGTATAAACGCTCACCGAGAGCCCAGATCGGGCAACAAAATGTCGACTTTCGTCCTCGACAATTGACCAGTGGCCACCATTGAAGCTCTGCCACTGGGGCGCCACATTCAGATAGTTAAAGCTGCTCTGCTGTTGGCTGGCATAGATCAGATCCGCCCTGGCGGCCAGATGTCCACGTGCCAGAAAGAGACCCCCCTTCTTATCGAACAAACTGCCCACGTCCATGTCCATGTCCATTTGCGTCTGGTGCAGCAGCTGCACCGCCCGCTGTTCCTGATGGGCCTGCGAATAGAGGCGCTGCATGTCGTAGCCACTAAAGTGGCCGGCGGTGCTGAACTTGACGCGCTTCACGTGTCGCTGAAAGTGCTCGTTTGCCGGCAGCAACTGGTACAGTGCATACTCTGTCTGCAGTCTCTCCGCATCGTGGCACAGCTCCAGGGTGCGCACAAATCTGCCCCCTCCCAAGTCGTATCCCACTCGGTAAATACGTGCCGCTGATGCCCCATCCCCGTCCCCGCACGGTTGCTCCAAACGCTCCACGGCATACTTCAGCTTTTGGGTGCAGTAGAAATTCCGGAGCTCCCGCTTCCCGCCTGCCCACTCAAAGGTTGTGTCATGCAGACACCGAGCGTGTATGGAACTCAGCTCGGTTGCCACACGGTCATCCTCGGTGGCATTCGCAAAGAAGGAACTGCAGTAGAGCTCGATGCTGGCCCCGCGTGGCACCACCAACTGACCCTCTGCATTGGGCAGCCAATAGGTGTCCGTGTGGGGACGCAGGTAAAGCGGCTGCGCCCGATTGGAGTACGGCAAATCCTCTTGAATGTCCAGCACGCAGGGTGCACCTATATTGAAAATAAGTATACATTTCTTGTGATTAAAGCGTTAAATTGTCGAACTAATTAACGTAGTCAAGTTACTTTTTAGTTAAACTTTTAAGCAATCAACATATGCAATTCTATCTACAAACATCCTGTTAATGTAGCATAAATTTAAACAATTTAAATTTTTTTTGTCAATTTTATTGTAGCCCCATTCTAAGCTTAACTAAATTAATATTTTTTTTTTGCAATTCTTCTGCCTCTTTGCTTTGATTTTACATGCCTCAAAAGAGCTGCAAACAAAGAAGACATTTGTTTTTTATCACATTCAACGAAATAAAATTATTAATTGAGAAAAAGTTACTTTTTTTTCGTAAAAAATAATGAAATGTTGCTCACATTTAATTATTTATTGGTATATTAGCATATAAAAGAAGACAATTATTCCCTTAAGTTTTCTGTTTACATTTTGAAAATCAGCACGTATTTGATGTGCCAACTAATCGAGGTCAAAGTAAATGATTGTTTTTGTAAAATTTCAAAACTTATTTTATAATTTAATTTAATTTATAATTTTACATACAAATACACCAGTATACCTAAAAAGATAGCAATTCCTATTTAATCTTAGACAGTTTTTTTTTTTGTAATAATATACTAATATTAATAATATATTGCTATTAATTAATATATTAATAACAAAACTTTCGCAGAAAGAAAGTTATATTAAGAATGGCATTTATTAAAATAAGTCGGCAGGTATCAACTGAACTTACCTCGCTGATTTGTCTCATTCATGTGCACCTCCTCAAAATCTTTGATTATTTGACCCACTTCGGCTTCTGGCCTAATTGCTTCGCGCGCTCGAATCTCAGTCGCCGTTACGATCCACAACAATGTGAACAAAAACTTGTTCATGATCGACAGTGTACTAAAGTGTCAAACACGATGTCTGACAGCTGACTGAATAAACTGCACGTTCTACAGATGTTTTTATGTTAACATTTCACTTGTTCTCTTTCTCCGTCTCTCTCTCTCTCTCTCTCTCTCTGTCTGCATCGCTCTTTCTGTGTTTTAGCCCCCAGCCGGTTTTGTAATGCATTCGAACTGAAGAGAGAGGAGGAGAGAGAGAGAGAGAGACAGAGAGAAAGAGAGCTAAATATTTTATTGTTTATTTACTTAAAACCATTTGCGTGCTGTGCTTATTGTATAAAATTATAAAAGGTTTGATTGCCTTGCAATTAATTAAGATATTATTTTATACGTTATTTTGAACTCACAAATATTCTTACTAAATTTAATATTCATTTTACGTCAATCGTAATTTTCTGCTACCCATGACATTTGTCATTCATCATTAAATGCATTAAATAATAAAGTTCATTGTACATAGGTCACAAATAACTTCTCATATGTCAAGAATGATTAGTAAAACCTTTAAGAAAATATTATATATCATTTAATTCTGCTGATCTTAGATATTTTCAGTTTACGCCATTTTAAAATTTCCTTTTTTATTCATTTAATTAGTTTGTTATATATTAAAATACATATTGAATTAGAATTTAAAAGGATTATCCATTGATTCGGTATTATTCCGACGCGGTCTCGGCGAGCTTCTTCCATTTGCATAGCTAACGGTGACAGCGCTTTCCACATTGACTGCATTTAATTGTGGGGTAAGTGGTAAATAAGTCACGGCGTTTTCGGTTCCGAAATCTGTTGTTATGTTCAAACCTTGCCCATTGTTCCAGTTCGCGTGCATTGTGTATGGTCGACCATTGATCGAGTATTGCGATGTTTGCATTCCTTGTCTCCCATTGGCAACGGTCGACATCTGAGCTGAATATTGATTTCCATTATTGTTCGGCCATTGGCCTTGGTTGTTGTTGTTGTTGGTGTTCCATTGGCCGTTATTGCCACTCATTCCTCCACGCATACCCATTTGTCCCATTCCATTGTTTCCCATTCCATTGTTTCCCATTCCATTTCCATTCACTCCATTTCTTCCCATTCCATTTCCATTCACTCCATTTCTTCCCATTCCGTTTCCATTCATTCCATTGCCACCCATTCCATTTCCATTCATTCCATATCCACCCATTCCATTGGGACCCATTCCATTCCCACCCATTCCATTGGATCCCATTCCGATGCCACCTCGTCCATTTACTTGAAATCCCATTCCATTTCCACACATTCCACCAGGACCACCTAATCCATTTCCACCATTGCCAGCTCTTCCACCCACTCCATTTCCACCATTGCCTCTTCCACCCATTCCATTTCCTCCCATTCCGTTGCCACCCATTCCATTTCCGCCCATTCTATTTACATTTCCCATTCCGTTTCCTTGTTGTGCAGCGTCAACCTGTGGTAATAATCCATTCAATTCCCGCTTTCGACGTTTTAATGCATTACCGTTCATTCCATTTCTGTTCATTCCAATTCTATTCATTCCATTACCGTTCATTCCATTGCCATTCATTCCATTACCATTCAATGCATTGCCACCATTTGCCATTCCATTACCTCTGTCTACCCATTTGGTTTCCACACATTGGATTACCCCTATGTCCCATTCCGCCACCCATACCATTCCCATTCATTCCATTTCCACCCATGCCATTCCCATTCATTCCATTTCCACCCATGCCATTCCCATTCATTCCATTTCCACCCATGCCATTTCCATTCATTCCATTTCCACCCATGCCATTTCCATTCATTCCATTGCCCATTTGTCCAGCCTCTCGCCGATTTATAAAACCTTTCAGTGATCGCTTGAGTCTTTCCACTGAAATACCTGAAAAATACTTAGTACAGTCAATACTGAATATTTATAGAATGTCTTCTTCTAAATCTTCTTCTAATTTTATAGATTTTATTTGACAATGATTAGCCGTATGAGGTGTAATCGTTATAGTTATTATAGTTATTGTTAATGTTATTGTTGTAATAATCGTAGAAGGGTCTCTGAGTGGTGAATTGGTTGTTATTGATAGGATAATAAGCGCCTGGTCCATAATACTGATTAGTACTGTAACCCACTCCGGCGAAACTTCCCACGCCAATGGGCAGTATGACAATTGGTTGCGTAATAAATTGAGGCGGAAGCATTGGAAATGGCATTGGCATTGGCATAGGTCGTGGCGGTACGGGGGGATAATAGATACGACCCGGCGGACGCCCAGGAATTGGACGAGGCCGCGGGATCGGGATCGGCATTGGCATTGGCATTGGCACAGGTCCAGGCATAAATTGTCTTTTGGTAACATTGTGAAATGATTCTGATTCTGAATCCAAGTCAATGAAGTCTGTAGAATCTGAGAAAGAGGAGAATCAAGAGAAGTGTGGTCAGAAGAAGCTTTGCTCTGTTCAAAAAGCGGTACCCGAAAAGGGCAGATTCACATAGATATTGTAGGAGTAATAGCGGGGCATGGGATTATAGTTGCCGGGATAGGTTGAGATTGCCTGACGACCTCGTGGTAAGCCTCTGTTCGGATACAGATACGCCGGATAGGCCGGATAAGCCAAGGTGAGGGAGAGATACGGATTTGAAGGCTGTGCCTGGCGTGGTTGAAGTGGACGGGGTAAAGGAGCTACAGCTGGTGGCATTGGTGATATTGGTATCGGTATCGGTGGTGGATATAACATCTGAGGAGAACGACGATGCCGCCTTCCAGATGCCAAGTCTGGTGAGTAAAAGAATCAGAAGAAAGGCGAACCACTTTAGCCACTAAATTGAGATATACATCAGATAGTTGTTGGTCAAGGATGAGGGTCTAGCAGATCTGCCAAGTGGATAGCTGTTTGGCAATCGAGGGTAACAATTGTAGTAGCAGGGCGGTGTGGCAGGCACCAATTGTGGCCGAGCAACGGCCCGGGCATTGGGATAAGCCGGTACAGATCTGGGAACAGAGGGCAGATAGGGTGACGACGGATAGTTACAGGCGTACGAGTAGTAAGGATAGTAAGGACTGCAGTACTGTCGCCAGGCCAGTGTATTAAAGTTGGGATTGGGATTGGCATTGGGATTGCGATTGTAATTGTAATTGTAATTGGGCTGTTGGGCGCCATCCTTGACAACGACATAGACATTGGCCTGCAGCTGATCTGCATGACTCTTGGCCGGATCAAAGGCAGATTCCTCATTTAGCAGCTCAAAGCCGCTGTCCAAGTCCGTGGTCAGTTGAGAGTTCAATTGGATCGTGCTGGTGATGGGACTATAGGTGGATGTGAGTGCGTTTGCTGTGGTGGATGTGGTGTCGATTAATTGCTGATCTGAAACGGATCAGTTAGATGATGGACAAATGAAACCAAATAGACTTTGGACTCACCTGCACTCAACGGACGCTCCACACATCTTGGATACAGTCCACAATGCTCGCCATCTCGTTGATCCTTCTCGCAGGCCACATGCGAGACGATGCATCTCTCATGGCCAGCACAGCTTACATCACGACAATCCTGTCCAAACTCTGACCAAGTCAACAAAAATTCGAATAAGCTGCAGCCAAAGACGAGTGCAAGTCCTTAACTTACTGCGGTACGCACTAACGTGTCCCGATGCGGTCACAAGTATGGCCAATAGGCAACTGGTTACTAGGCCGAGATGACACCTTATCACCATGTTTAGAGACTTAAAATTCCGCTCACAATTTGAATAATTCACTGAACTTTGCTCTTCACGCGAACTCTATTTTATATTGTTTTCTTGACATGCTTCAATCAATGCTTTAATTAATTTTTGGTTTGAGGCGCATTCAACTCATTTAACTAATGAATAAATATTATGAATATGAACCCAAATGTCGTACTAACTGATTTATTTTTGTTAAGTCGATAGTCATGGCTTATTTACCAATTTTATTATTAAATTATCATTTATGATGAAAAGCCTGCATGACAAAGTATATTTTAAAAAATTTAGTATTTAAGCAATATATAGGCTTAAAATGTTGTAAATATTAAGAAATCTTTTACACACTATTCTGAAAACCAAATAATTCAGCACACTTTTTCAGATTATCAACAGACTACAATGAAAACTTCAGTATGCAAAGATAAGAGTGTATACACGAAATTTCAAATTATTATTAAGCATTTTAATTGTTATTTATTTAACAAATCATCATTATGTTTCGGGCCAAAGAACTGCGATTCGATTAGTTAAGCAATAAAACAGATTACAAAATACTCGTAACCCTCTCATAGATAAGGTAATGCCAAAGTCATGGTAAATTTGTTGGGGTCAAGAGCGTTTTACGAGTGGCACGATACTATACCACTTTTGATACCATGTGAAATTCCTTGATGATTTGACACAAGCTACTAAACAAACTAATCTTATCAGCAGATAGTAAGTTTGTTAAATATTATTATTTATTGTTTTTGTTCTTAGATTAGTTAACTACAAAATGTGATTTAAATTTATGGACGTCGTGCTGTTACACCCAGTACTCCATTTGTCTGTAGATCTTCCAGCGGCAAATCCTTGACAACTTTGGTAAACTCATCGACAGTGCAGGCATATGAGTAGCCCCTCTTCAGGTCTTCCTTCGTCCAGCTAATCCAATTGATTTGATCTCCTATATCCGGACAGATGAGATAATCCTTGCTAATCTCATCCAAGCTGGCGTGTGGATTGTTCACACCCAAGAGAACAATGCCCCGGCGACTCTCGCGATCGATGATGACGCGGAAGTAGAGTATGGGCACAGGAATCAATCCATTGTTGTTCTCATCAAAGTCCAGATAGAGCTCACGGTGCACACCCTGTGAGTCCGGCAGTGTGGAGACGCCCCAAGTGCCTGTATAACAATCGGCTGTGATATTTTCATCGGCCACAAACTTCCTCACGCTATCCTCAATGCGTTCCCAGTTGCCCGCGTTGAAGGTCTGCCATTGGGGGGCTGCGTTCACAAAGAAGAAGGTCGCCTGCTGGGCGGCGCCGAAGACAAAGTCCGTCTTGGCGGAGAGATGTCCCCTGGCCAGATAGACATTGCCACTGATGTTGAAGTAGGGCGAAGCATCCATGTCGAGGATCTGGCTGATGGTGATGTTTTGCTGGATTTGCGTGTACTTCCCGTTGACATCCTTGCCGCCATAAAAGTCGCCTGTGATGAAGCTGGGCCGACTGACAGATCGCTGATACTGTGCGCTGCCAGGCAAGAGGACATGGTGAACGTATCGGGTTACCTCCTCCAGTTCGTTGTGGCACACATCGTAGGTCTGCAGGAAGTCGTCCTGGTCATCGACCCCGGCCAGCTGGAAGCCCACCTCCAGCAGATTGGTGCCACCATTGCAGGTGCGACTGGTGCGACGAGCCGTGTAGCCAGGCCAGGATGTGCAGACGAACTCCTCCAGCTGGTAGACACTGCCCAGAACGAGGAAGCCCTTCTCTCCCCAACAGCTGGCATTTAGTCTTGTGAACCCTTGAAAGTGTCCTTGGAAAGAGCTGCTGCCGCTGCAGTGCAGCTCGAGGATCTCCCCATGCTTCAGCTCGGCCAGACCCTGCACGTTGGGCTGGAGATACTCCGCCCTATCCTGAAGATCGCGTACCACGAAAAGCGGCGCCGGATCCTTAAGATCGCCATTCACCCGGAAGCTGCAAAGCTGTTGATGTTGCTCCCCACTGGAAGGGGAGACTCCTAGGAGTCCTGTGGTCTGCAGTTGATCCAGTGGCAGGTCCTTGACCACAGCTGTGAAGTCCTCGACGGCACAGGCATAAGCATAGCCCTGTTCGAGCTTCGCCTTCTCCCAATCGAGCCAATCCAGCTGAGCTCCCACATCCTCGCACACCACATAATCCTGCTGAATCTCCGCCAGACTGGCATGTGGATTGTTGGCCACCACCAGGACAATGCCCTTGCGACTCAGCTGATCAATGACCACGCGATAGACAATCCGTGGCACAGGCAACTGCTCCGCCTCCGCATCCAGGTAGATCGGTGTCTGCTTGCCTTCGGCATTGGGCAGCATGGAGATGCCCCAGCTGCCCGCATGGATGCTCACATTGAGCGCTTCGTTGGCCACAAACTGGCGAAGACTTCGCTCAACGGCCAGCCAGTTGCCAATACTGATACTACGCCACTGTGGCACCGCATTCACGTAAAAGTGGGTGGCTCTCTGGGCTGATCCATGCACGAAGTCCTGACGAGCAGCAAGTTGTCCACGTGCCAAATACAAATCCCGACTGCTGTCCAGATACTTGCTGGCATCCAGGCCCAGGATCGAACTCAGCGCCTCCAGCTGATGTGCCTGTCCGTAGTAGATGTTCACGTCCTTACCCTTGTAGAAGTCACCGCGCAGATATCCCGGCTGTGCCACGTTCAGTTGATAGGCGACATTCGCCGGAGTCAGCTCGTAGCGGGCATAGCGTGTAATCTGCGCCTGCTCATCGTAGCAGAGCTCCAGTTGAGGCAGCAATCCCGCAGCGACATTGAAGCCAATCTGCAACAACTCTGTGCCGCCTTCGCAGCGATTTCCAGTGCGTACAGCCTCATAGCTGGGCCACGTCTGGCAGCTGAAGGACCTTATGGCGACCTCTTGACCCTCTGCCTCGTAAAGCTGATTGCCCAGGCAGCGGGCCGTCAACGCGGTGAATCGATTGAAGGGCACGGTCAAGGCGGAAGTGCAGTGCAAATCGAGGCTGGAACCCTCTTCTACTTTGTAGACTCCCGCCTCATCGGGTAGCAGCCAGCTGAGAGCCCCCTCTGGTGTGAGCAGAGGTGCAGGATCGTTGAGATCTCCATTGATGTTGAAGTGACACTCGTGGGGGCTGGGACCGGGGGTTGGTGTGGGTGGAGAAGTGGTTGTGGAAGTTGAGCTGGATGAAACCGTTGTGGTGGAAGTCTCGGTTGTGGTAGTTGGGGTTGCAGTGGAGGAGTCGGTTGTGGAAGCCACCTCGGTGGTGGAAGTTGGGATAACCGTGCTCGGCGACTCAGTGGAGGATGACTCAGTAGTAACCGGTGGAGTTACAGTGGTGGAAGACTCTGTTGATGTATCTGAAGCCGTTGTGGAAGTTAATTCAGTGGTGGACGTCTCAGTGGAGGTTGACTCGGTAGTAACAGTTGGAGTTACAGTGGTAGATGACTCAGTAGATGTATCTGACGCCGTTGTGGAAGTTAACTCAGTGGTGGACGTCTCTTTATCGAGACCCAGCACACCATTTGTATGCAGATCCTCAAGGGGTAAGTCCTTCACCACCTCTGTGAAATCTTCCACAGTGCAAGCATAGGAGTATCCCTCATGCAGATCCTCCTTCAGCCAGGACACCCAGCTGAGCTGATGCCCAATATCTTCGCAGAGAATGTAATCCCTTTGAATTTGCTCCAGCGAGACGTAGGGATTGTTCACACCGACCAAGACAATACCCTCACGACTGTCACGATCAATGATCACGCGGAAGTAGATCATGGGTACAGGAATCAAGCCATTGTTGTTCTCATCAAAATCCAGATAGAGTTCCCGTTCGATGCCCTCCACATCGGGCAGGGTAGAGACACCCCAAGTGCCCGTATAACAGTCTGTGGTCAGATTCCGATCGGCCACAAATTTCCGCACACTCGACTCAACGCGCTCCCAGTTGCCGCCATTGAAGCTCTGCCATTGCGGCGCCACATTGATGAAGAGGAAAGTGGACATTTGCATGGCTCCAAAGATCAAATCCGTCTTGGCAATCAAGTGTCCACGCGCCAAGATCCGATCTTCGGTGAAGTTGAAGTACGGCGAGGCATCCAGGCCGAGAATCTCGCTTATTGTGATATTCTGCTGAACCTGTGTGTACTTTCTATTCACGTCCCGTCCTCCGTAGAAGTCCAGCTCCAGGAAACTGGGGCGTGCCACGCCATGCTGATAGTCGTAGCTGGAGGGATGGAGCACGTGGTGCACGTAGCGTGTGGCCTCGGCCAGTTCATCGTGGCAGACGTCGTAGGTCTGCAGGAAACCATCGTCGTCGAGCTGGAAGCCCACCTTGACGAGATCTGTGCCGCCATTGCATTTCCGTCCAGTGCGCAGGGCCGTGTAGGTTGGCCATGAGTTACAGCTGAAGTTGGCAAAGGGTTGGATCAGGCCATCAATAAGAAAGTACTTTTTCTGCAGGCACTGCACCGTCAACTGGCTGCGGTTGCTGAAGGGGGCGGCGAATCCCACTCCCGGACAGAACATGTCCAGCAGCTCGCCATTGACCAGACGCACAGTATCCGTCGGATCGGGCACGATCAGCTCGTAGGAGTCGTGACGTGCAAACAAAGGCGCCGGATCGTTAAGATCCCCATTCACTCGAAACTCACAATCACCGTGCACGGGAACACCTTGCTCGCCCTCGGCGAAGGGCAGCACGCGCGGCAAGCGTCCGTCCGTGGAACGAAAGCTGGCCAGCAGCTGCAGGATTAGAATCAGAGTCACGTAGCACTTCATGGCACCACGCATGAGGCCAATATGCCAAACCCGACATCGATTAGGCGCGTTCTTATATGACTCCCATATCGCGTGTGGTATAATCTTGACATTATCGTTATCGAAGGCACCCGAAACTCTTGACGCACTTGTTTACGATCGTTGATAACCGTTTGGGAATTTGCCAAATACTAATGAGATATACTCTGCTCCCACAATGGCTTAGCAGAAAATATGATATCAAAGTCAACTACGTAAAAGCCCTGATATTCATATCACAGCGATTATATTAGGTTATTTGTTTTGTGGTAGTACCATGAATTTATTACTTACTCTATAGATATCGAAATTATGTCATCGATAATGATTTGTTGCTCAAGATTTTTGGTCAAATAAATAGCTTTCTTGATTTCCCCTAAGACACTATAAATTCTTGTCGAATTGCACTTATAAACGGATTCAATTAGCTCTCATTTTTATGAAAGAGTCAGTTTATTTTACAATAATTATACAAGGGTGCTACAGAAATCGCTTTCGCTTGAATTTCACTTAAATTTCATACAAATTCAATTGAAATTCAAACGAAAGCGATTTCTGTGGCACCCTGATAATTAGAAATGCCTTTTTCATAATTTTGAAATTTCATTCAGTTCTTTAAATAGCCAATTGACATATTAAAGTCCAAACACGATAAGCGTTGAACGCTGAGGGTTTTTATTTGTTCTTCAATTTATCCAATGATATTTTAGGCTTCTTTAATTAATTTAAGGGTCTTTGAAGAGAGATATTTATGTTTTCGACAAGTAGTTCTTCTTAATATCTTAATATGAGAAATAAACATTGAGAAGAAAAACCCTCAAACATTAATTTATGACTTTTACGACAAACTGTCAGTAACAAAACGTAGAAATGAAAAGAATTCCATCAAAATCAACAACCAAATGAGTGCCGACTTTGCATCCGGATAACTAGACCAGTTGCAAAAACGTCTCAAATGGTCCACTGACTAATTTGCAGCACTGTACGTGCGTATAAATTTCATCAGTTGACTGCCCAAATTTTTCTAGAAACAATCACAAAGAAAATGCAAAAGTTCAGAAAGTAATTGGATTTGTGGGGAAATACAATTTATTCGCATTTGCTGCTGACAGCTACCGCTCACACAGAAAGCATTGTCCATAAAATTCAATAAACATGTGAATAGTTCTTCCATGTACATATTTTTCACAAAAAAAAAAAAAAAAAAAAAAAAAAAAAAAAAAAAAAAAAAAAAAATAATAATACATTATAACAAAAAAAAAAAAATATTAAAAAAAAAAAAAAAAAAAAAAAAAAAAAAAAAAAAAAAAAAAAAAAACAAAATTACAATAACAATAATTTTCTACTAAATTATATAACCAAATAAAACAAATAAAAAAACAAAAAAAATAAATAAAAAATTAATATAATACTAAATTATTCTACTTTTTATATTTTTTTTAAATTTTTTCTTTTTTCTTTTTCCCCCCTCCCCTCCAATACCCCCCCCCCCCCCCCCCCCCCCCCCCCCCCCCCCCCCCCCCCCCCCCCCCCCCCCCCCCCCCTCTTCCCATTTAATTTTTAATTCACAAAAAACCACCCCCCCCCCCCCCCCCCCCCCCCCCCCCCCCCCCCCCCCCCCCCCCCCCCCCCCCCCCCCCCCCCCCCCCCCCCCCCCCCCCCCCCCCCGCCCCCCCCTTTCCCCCCCCCCTTCCCTTTTTTTTTTTCCCCCTTTTTTTTTTTCTTTTCTTTTTCTTCCCCCCCCCCCCTCCCCCTTTCCCCCCCCTCATTTTTTTTCCCCCCCACCCCCCCCCCCCCCCCCCCCCTATTTTTTTCCTTCCCCTTTTTTTTTTTCCCTTTTCCCCCCACACCCAAAAAAAAAACACAAAATTTTTTTTTTTTTTTTTTTTTTTAAAAAAATATATATTCCCCCAAAAAAACAACCTTATCCCTCTTTACTTTTTTTTTTTTTTTTTTATTTTTTTTTAAAAAAAAAAAAAAACCGAATATTAATGTTATCCACTGTATGTCAATTGAATTCAAAAGAATTGTTTGTTATTACCATGGCACTTGACAGATTTTTTTGGTTTTATTCTAATACCATGCAGTATTTATTATAAGCTCATATCATGAAATATATTATATACTCGAATATACAGGCATTAAAAAGATAAATAATTGTCATAAGACCACCGCCTAACAATTTATTGCCATGAATCCATCAAGAAGAGTATTGAATTATTAAACGATTTTTTTCATTTTATTGATTATACTTAGTTTCTCGTTCTACTTATCAATCCGCTCAATCTACTTCACACTTTGTGATAACACAAATGGTATAATAACGCATTTTAAAACTGAAGTAAAGAGTCATTGAGAATTAAGCTATATCTATACATAAATAAATGGCCTACTATTTAGTTCAATTAAATTGTGGTAATTTTGAACAAAAGTAAACTAATTATGCTCATATTTATTTGTGTTTGGCCACAACAAATTTACCAGATTCACATTAATCAATTTGTTTTGTCTAGGTGCTGTTTAGAGAACCTGAACATGACAACTCGCGCATAAATTCTGATAATTCTCAATAATTTATGCCAACTAATGGTAACACATGGCGTATGCGTAATTTACTTGTCATTGGCTACCAATTAAAATGACTGCAGGAAGAGAGAAAGGAATTGCATCTGGCACTTGGCTCTTAACCTTAATTAAATTCTTTTTTCATTTGCACTTCTTTTCAATTTTCGCCGTCGTCCTTGACAGATGGCTCAGGACGCAGCTCAATTAAAAGTGCATTAAGATATCGCATGGCAGGACACAAGGTTAAGGCGCCATCAACTTCGGCGACTTGATAATTTCCTGCCTGATTGCAGCTATCTAATGATGGTCCATAATTCGACTGGGAAATAAGTGCAACAAATGGCATTGAACAATGACTGTGACACAAGGTATTTAATAAATCATTTCGGGTTGATTAAATTGTTTAATTGAATATATGGAAATACGCATATTATCGCCAGTTTAAAATTCATCTTAAGGAAATTAAGAGGAACAGAAGAATACCAATACACACACACACTGATCTTTATGACTTTATGGAATATTCCAAGATTTCATTCTGCTTATTTTTGTGCACAGAAAAGAAGTGGACTGAAAAGCTCGTTCACAGCGCATTAAAACCCCTCGAATAACACTGATACGCCGTGTTGGCCGACGTTGTTCAGGGTGTTGCGGCGGCATTGAATAAATGAAAAATAAATGTATGTAGATGGCAATGCCGTGGCTGCTGGCGTTGGCGTTCGCCAACTCGAACAGTAGCCACTGCCAGTGATGGCCAACAAGGCGGCTTTCAAGTGCAGCTGGCGAAAGCGCCAACTGCAAAAGACAGCGCCAAACAGGACAACAAAGGGAGCAGCAACGTTTTTTTTTGCTTCCATTTTTGTTTTCTTTTATTCTTCCTTTTTTTAATAAAAAAAGTATGTGGCTGAGATTGTTTTCTTTTTTTACTTTGCTTCTGTTGTTGCTGTGCCTTTTGCCAGGCGTAAGCAATTTTTGCATCTCTCTTTCTCTTAAGCGAAACATTTTAATTTAAATGTTAAAATGTGACAATAGTCCAGTCCCTGGAGAGTGCGATACGAGACTCTCTCATGTGTCGGGACGTCAGTCAAATGCATTTACTTAGCATGTACACTACACAAGGACTGGTATCCTTATATATTTTGAATGTACATAAATTCTTATAACAGCAGCTCAAAATATTAAAAAACTATAAACTTAACAAATATAAAAATTCTAATAATTATATACATACAATAGCTTAAAAAAATACAAAATATTAATATATTCTCTTAAGCTAACTATCCTTATACTTTTCTACATAAATCTTTTCTTGGTAAGCCACTGCAATCATTCAATCAACGGAATTTGTACAACATTACTTATATATCATGTATTGCTTAAATCATGTACAAAATATTAACACTTAGGCCTAAGGCTCACTGCTATAAAATTTAAGTTAGACGTAATTTTAATTCCGTACTAACTTGTTAATAATAATAATAATAACAATAATAATAATAATAATTATGTATTGCTTAATTGTAGGGTATTTCCCTGTCACAAATGCCTTATGTTCGTCAACCTTGTTGCTGTCATTTTCTCATTTGTTTTGCTGTCTGGATGGTTTTTGTTGTTGTTATTGCTTGTTATTTGAGTGGATTACCAGCAATGTTGAGCAGCCAATGTCCAAAGGGGCAGAAGAATCTCTCCGATACAAAAAAAAAAAAAATTAAATTATGCCTGCTCAAAAAGTTAAATGACGGCAGCGCGAGCTCAACGGACTTGGGCTGAGTCCCACCAACCAGGCCACGTTTACTGGCGGAGACTGTCGGTCTGTGGTAACCACAGTTCAAGTGCCAATTAATAAGTTTTGCCTTTGGTATGCGTTTGAAACCACCACCAACAACAAAATGCGGCCCTCTTTTTGCTGGCAACACAATCCTTTGGCTCACGTCTCCTCTGATTGTTGTTGATGTTGTTCAGTCGTTGGTCAGCCACGTTGTATGCATGAATTATTCAAAGAAAAGGATATTAAAAGCAAATACACACACACACACACACACACACACATACGAGTATTTGTATATGTACGTGTGTATGCATCTCAGTTGATGTCCTTGTCGTTGTCGAGGGATGAGAACGCGCTTGAGTAATTGGAAGTTTTTACTGCCGCCTCGTTTGCTTCAATTTCGCTCTTGTTGTACTTCATCTTGTTGTTGTTCTTTTGCGCGTTCTTGTTTTTTTTTTGTTTGTTGATGAAGCAAATTTTAATGAATAATGTGAGGCTTCACACATTGTCATAAAATATTCATGCTGCTAGCAGGATGATGTTAAACTTCATGGGCAAATTAAAGAGCAGCAAAAATTCAGTTTTTCCTGGGAGCTTCATTTTGATATATTTAGATTTACAGTTTATAAATACTTTGCTTAAATCTGTATGGCAATATGCGGATAGATTTTAATGAAAGCTAAATAGTCTCTAATCGGTTCACATTGTTGGACTTCAATAAATCCCAGTTTGTGTACAATTTAAATAATCAATAGTTTGATCCGTTTAACTAACTTGTCGCTGTCCTATTGTTCGCGAATTGCTGGGAAGCTCTAAGTTTTTGTATAATATAAATATATATGTATATAATATCATATCAAGTTGCACTGAAGTGCATTGTTGCCATTGTTGAATTGTGCTTGCTGCTTGCTGCCTGTTGCTGTTTTTCTTTCACTTCACTTTCCGGCTTCTGCTGGCTGCTTTTCCAATGTTCTTCGCGTTTGCACAAAAGTGAAATTTGTGCAGCAACAATGTCTGTTGATTTTCACTTTACTCTGCTGTTGTTTCTCTTGTTGTGCTTTATCTGCAACGTTTAATTCAATGTAAACGTGTTAAAGCGTGCCCGGCATGCGGAAAAACAGGAAAAATGTTTTAAATTGAAACAAATAAGCGATGACTGTTCAACTGACGGACTGGATTGGATGGCCACTCTTGGCCATTTTGGCTCCTCTCTCCCGTAGTCCTCTCCAGTTGAGTGGCAGTAACAGCATCATCATTATTCATCATTTTGAACGCATGACGTCTCATCAACAATGAGAATGTTAAAATACACTCATTTAATTCGATTTTAATTTCACCCGGATGCATTGTGAATGAAATTCATTCCCGGCCAATAATCAATCAGGCTGAAATCAACTTTAAGCTCTTCAGTTATTACGTATTGATCAGTTAAGACATAATACGGAAGATGAATAACGTTGTCTTTCATTTGCAGTCTCTTGCTTTCTCAGTCCCAGTTTCTATTATAAACAAATCAGTTTTAGTTTGGCTTCTCTATAAAATTAAACTGCTATGGTGGTAACTCACCTGATTCTCTTCTGATTTCTATATTTTTCTCATGATGACTCCTTTTAGAGTTTCCAAGAGTCTGACTCATAGGGCGAACAGTGGAGCAGACTATTACGAAATGACCATTGCTATGAGTAGAAAATGTTATTGAACTATTTGTAGTCTTTGAACATATTAATATTCTCTTACCTCAATGGAGACTGTATAAGTCGGAATAGGAATTTCCAGCTGCAGTGGCTGCTGAGTCACCTTATCTCGGTTCTCAATAAGCAACTTGGCGACGTCATTTATAAAATTGGGCGATAAAGTTCCCGTTGCAACACGCAGCAGCTTAAGTTTTTTGCATTCACGGAGCACTTTTAGCAGGGCATTCGAGATGTCGGGTCTGCTGGACATCCAGAGACAGAGCTTTGTGAGTTCTGTTAGTTGTGCCAGCATTTCCACGCATTCAGCCGTCCAGCAAAAGCATTTCAATTGCTGCAGCCCGTTTAGTCGAACAATTTGCAGCATTTCCTCTGGGCTGAGGCTGCCGCCATCGATTTCTAGATGTCGGAGCTGCGACCGCTCAGCCAGAGCTGTGAGCACCGGCACAAAGGAGCCTTTGCGCCTAATGCCGTAGTGAATGAGCTTCCTCAATTTGGGTAGCCTGGCCAGCGGCTTGTACGCAGCAGCTTCCGCCATCATGCCAAACTTGAGCGTCTCCAGGTTTCCGCAATGAGATACTATGTCCTTCAGGTTACCCTCCACGCAGTCGTAGCCGAGGTGCAACATTCTTAAATTGGGATTAGATTTACAGCATTTGGCCAGTACTGAGGCCCCTATTTTCCGTACATGTAATTGAAGCTCCTCCAGATGGCTCAGCTGCCATATATTATCATAAGTCCAATCTAAGCAATAAGAAAAATTAATACTAGTTAAAACTGGACATTAATAAGAAAAGGTGTGTTTTAATTAAATATTTAATTTTCAATAAAAATTATGAAATACTTAATAGTAATAGGCAACAAATTAGATATTTGTTACCTAGAATTATTTTTTGTAATATTTTAAAAATTCATTCTGTGGTAAAATTTTTTTCGTACCCAAAATGTATTATATTATTGCTTGCAATTTTTATCATTAACCGAGAATGCAATAATTGATGTTAAAAAAATCCATTTTCTGAAAGCTAATGGGCAATAATATAAAAATCATTTATACAGAATTTTAGATCACGCACAGTTTTCAAGACATTTGGGAATTAGTTAACGTTAACTATATATTATTATTAAATATAATTTTACTAAATCGTAACAAGATCTTTCTTTTTTCTATTGAAGGAAATTTAAGCAATGTGCCTAAAAAGATGCAAAAAAAATTTTAAATTTATTTAAACAAGTAACGGGTATCCTATAGTCGGGAACTCGACTATAGCCTTTCCCGTTTGCTTTTATTCTAAAAATCTGAAAAATTAAAAGCGAATTTAAATAATTGTCAGGGTTTGATGAAAATATGTATCTTACTCTCCCTACCATCTCGTGTGCGAACTTCCAAGATTTTCAGCTCTCTTAAATTCTTGACAGCTGCAAAAATTTGCTCAAACGGTTTTTCAATGGGTATGAGAATAAATTGAAGCTGTTTCAACACCAGGCACCTTAGGCTGACCATGCCCTCCAAGGCATAGCAGAGTGTGTTGAAACAGTTCGTGGGCGTTTCGCAGCCATGACTTCTAAATGTTCGGGCAGTGTCAAAATGATCCAAATCAATGGTGAGCGTCTGAACTGACTCGCGGCATATGCAGAGTTCAATCAGCTGGCGTTTTGTGCTGCTTTCGTCCAGCGTAAAGTGGCGATTTCGTTTGCCGTACCGATCAATAAACAAATCACGAAATCGGCGACAGACTTGGGCAAAACCATTATGATCGTCCGATGTCAAATGGCTAAAAACATAGCCAAGACAATCGTCGTTTAAATCCACAATATTCATAGCGCTCATGTCGAGAACCAACGCGTTGTGCTTTAACCGAGAGACTAAAACAGACTTTCAACAAAATTAATTTAAAATTGCAAACGCAATCTAAGGCCACGTGTCATCGGCGGATGAGTAATCAGTGCTAGATTAGATTTTACCCCCTCGCGTTTTGTTTGCGCGAGTTCAGTTCGGCAGACAGGTTTTATTTCGTATTGGAACTTACCTTACACAATTTCAACGGCCAACGAAATGTAAACAAACACGTATTGCTTGTTGCATCAGCTTTTATACACGTATATACTATGCATCTATATCGAAATAATAAGAGCTTGCTTGCTAACATTTTTGTTCTTTACAAATTGTACAATTTTATATTTTTAATTTTTATAATCTGGTAAAACACGTTAGATAACTGCAACTTATCGCTGTAGCGATCACTATCGAAATATCGATTGCACATGACGTGTATGCAATTTGCACTGCGAATTCTTTCGTGACACGAACAAACTCAACTGAACGAACGATATATGTATGCAACGATTGGCTATCGATAATTTTAATAAAGCTTATTCGATTACAGTTTTTAAGTGTTTGTAAATATATTAAAAATTTTTAAAAATTTATGACACACCTAGGATTTTGTGCCTGAATGTCACGTGTCACCTATTGTACGCGCGGTCTTCGGTTGCTTGCGAACACTGGGCTGCACACGTGACTTCCTGGTCGGCATTTTGTTATCATCAGCAATTTTCGGAGCTGCTTTGAGGTTGTTGTAGAAGAGACTCCGTACAGAGTCAAATTTCGAAAGTTCTTTGGCACCAGTTTTAGGGGGTGTTTTCTGTGGGCGCTTTTTTGATTTAATGTCGGAAATTGGTGGAGTAAGCGTAGGTCCCAAAACTGGCGACGATGGATCCTTGAATTGGTTTTGCTTCTGGGTCGTCGTATCGCAGCCAGAACGAACCCACCTGAAACTGTTGCTCCCCATCGGTGTTAGGGGATGAATTGGTGAATTGTCAATTTTATGCCTGTGCTTCGCTTTGACGTTACTCGCATGAGTGTGTGCATGTGCCGCCATCTTGACATTGGGTGGTGCTGCCACTTTAAGGACTGGCATCTTTGGCCTGATTTGCAGTGGCACCGGTGCGTTGTTATCGAATATGATGTTCTGAAGAACGATCGAATTGTCGACAAGAACTGGCATGAACAGTTGCGGTTCGTGACCTGGACACTCGACCAACACGATATTCCTGTCTAGCAAGAGCTTCATGGAGAATTTCAGCTGATTTGTTTTAAAATGCATCATTGCTTGGCCAAATTGATTGTGTACAAAACTTTAATACGATTCCTTTACATTACTAGACAGAAAGGAAAAACAACGCTTTTGAAACTAGCTTATACATTTTCAGTTTCTTTTTTTGTTTGTTTTGAAGTCAGAAGCACATGTGATATGTTGGCATAAATTGTTCACTTAGCGGGTTTTGGAATAGATGGACCTGTACTTTCGATTCTCGTTAATTTGTGCGTCACCAGCTGCTTTAACTTGTTGCTTGGACCTCCTCTTTCTTTTTTCTATTGATGGGCTCGTCCTCTCTCCGATTTCGTTTTCCGTCAGCGGAAGATACACCAATAGCTTGCTCAAACCCACGGCCTGAGCCGCCAGAGATGCAGCCAATGCAGCAGCTTTGCTTTCGTTGCCATTCTGGAGGATCTCCTCGTGCTGCTCATGCTGTTCGTGCTGCTCGTGCTGCTCTATCCTGCTAGGCTTCTGGTTGACAAATCGCGTCAGTTCGTAAGCGGAGACGCGTTTCAAGGCAACGCAACGACTAGAAATAAGAGGTAGAAATATCTCAGATTCATAGCCGTTACATTCCACAAGTAGCACGTTTCCGTTTGAAATGAGCTTCAACTCGAACTTAGGGCCCAACTTTTGAACTTTGCCCTTCGAAGCGACTTGACCAGGCGATAAGCCCGCCGTTGCAGTTATTAGCCTTCGGTGTTTACCTCCAACTCGATTGCATCGCATCGAGGACGGACGTGAGCCAAGTCGCGTGTCACTCGCCTGGTTCTTTGGCTGGCGTCCATATACGACATTGGTCAGAACGATGCGATTGCCTTTCAGCTGGGGTAAAAATATCTCCGACTCGTAGCCGGTTGCCTCCACTAAGACGATACTCCTGTCTGCCAGCAACTGTATGCGGAACTTGCTGCTATTAACTGGGTTCTCACAGCGTTTGTTCATATTTAAAATGAGAAGACAGCGGCAAAAAATTTAACTGGAATTTGAAAGAATTCAATGTTCGTAGACAAGGATCGTTAATCTTTTCTGTATTGTCTTCTCCGCGAAAATTAAAAACGTCTTCTACCCAAGAAATTTGTTAAATTTGGTACATTAAAAAACATGTTCAGTACTGTCAAACTTGTTGACAGGCTAACGAAAGCCGAACAAATCTAATTAAAATTTCGTTATTAAAAGTATAACAAATTATTACTACAACCATTCGCGATAGTAACAAACTAGAAATTGATATTACATATATCAGAATAAAAGAACAAATCTGGCTTAAAATCAGCATTTAAACTTTCTTTACTTCGCTAGAAATACTTTTACTTTCGATATTCTCCCTCAGTTTACCTGACGGGTTTTTTTTGTTGCTTCTCCACCTTGGGTTACCTCCAACGTCCATTCCATATCATCCACAAGCCACCAAATTTAATGGCGCCAATTCGCGTCAGTTTTCCTCGAAGCAACCAATAAAGAAAACCACAAACCAGCCACGTTAGGCTATCAGCGATGTACCAGAATCGAATAGCAAGCATTTCTCCTAATTGTATCAAAGAGCAAGCGAATTTATGGGCCCCAACTATTAAATGTCCGAGCTTCTGGCCGTGCACCGGCTGTATTTTATGTGGATGTGCAAGGAAGTACAGCAAAAAAATACAAAAAAAAAAGAATGAGAATACCTCCAACCACTTATAAGTGGTCAGAGTTGTTTCAGTTGGTTGGCTGGTTGGTTGCCCAGCTCAGCGAATTATAAAAAATTCAATTATAAGCTTTTATAATGGCATGGGTTCGGTTACACCTGGCTCTTTTTTGTTCTCTCTTTATTTTATTCCGTTCAGCTCTACAGGATAATGCACTTCATCGACTCTAGTGTCTTCTGTGTCGCTGGCTCTGCATTTCGATTTGGCTACAGCTAAATTATATTAGCCATTTTTTAGCTGAAATATATGCAGAGCATTTCACATTTCGAAATATTTTCTGAAATATTTGTGTTGACAATCATCATTTAAATAATTTCTTTGAAATAGGATATCCTAGTAATGAAAAGTTTTTACTAGATTTTCGTAATTCTTTTTTTTTTTAAATCTATTTATTTATTTTATTTTATTTTCCATTTTTGTATCAACACTATCAAAATCAAAGAGAAATTGCTTACATTTATAAAACTAATAAATATATGCTATAATTTTTATTAAGGTGTACATTTTTGTACAAAAACTTCAATAATATTATATAAAATACGTATGTACACATTTTGTTTTTTTTATTTCCGTCAGTTGGCTAACACTGTTAACTGGATCTTTTTATTGTTTGTCTCACAAAAGGTACAGAAAATTGATTTGTTGTGTTTGACATGCATTTGATTTGTATTCGCTTCAAGGGATTGACATTAATTTGGGACTTTTAGGATAGTGAATGCTACGTGTATTTCAACGGCTGTCGTCTGGGCAAGTAATTTAATCTGACAAGAGCCAAAAATAAAGTAGGCTTAACGTGCGATGAAGTTGACAGCAATGTGTTGGAGGCATCACCATTCCCAGCGGCAATTTCCAGCTGCTCCAGAATAATACATATATAATATTATTATTTATCCTGGTTACACTTGAATCGCCTCAACGACACGAGAATGAGCACAACATTTGCATAAGAAAGTGTGAAACTGACTCTGTGCTTGAGTGTGTGGGTGTGTGTGTGTGTGAGCTTTCCATAAACCGTTTTTGCAGTTTTTGACAAATGACTTAAAGCCTTTAGGGTACCCAGCTTTGAGGAGGGTTAAAGTAATTTGTTGAGACTGTTAAATATTGAATGTGGACCACTCGCAAGGACACAAAAACAAAATACAAAAAAAAAAAAAAAATAAATAAAAATGAAATATTTTTCTTTACAAGGACAACACTGCAGCTGTATCTTATTTCTTGCTCGTTTATATGTTGAGCATGAAAAATAAAATATCTTTTCTTTCAGAATATTTAGAAGTAGTTATCTTCCAAATGACAATCAAATTTTTATAAACCATTAAATTTCGGACTCTGAATTAAATTTTATAGATGTGCATTCATTTAAGATACACAAAGAAAAACTAATGGATGACGGAATGTTTATAAAATATTCAACAATTTAATTTTTATAATTAAATAAATGTGAATCAAAATATTAAATTTGATTCTTAGTTTCTTTGAAATGTTTAATAATATAAAAATAAAAATCAATATTTTCAAATACTCAAAGTACAAAATTACTCAATGATTTAATTAAATATTCTTACTAAAAAGTATATTAATCGATGACCCGAAGCAAATCTTGCTGTGCATTTGACTTATGCCTTTGATGTATGCTTATGCGATGGGAATTTATCACAAACACAAGAACACACACACACTCATGCGCATCCATAAGTATCAGACCAAATGCTATACTTAGAAGATGAATTTTGTGCTCCAAATTTAATTGATCAACTAAGAAATACTCTGTAAGCAGAACTAAAGTACACAAATAGTAACAAGGTTAATGCTGCTTCTTCTTTGACTTTTGATAAGATATTCTAAAAGAAGCTTTGCTAAAATTCAATTGGTTTATTATACCCTTTGTATAATTATATGGGCAGAGGGCATAAGCAGGCAAAAGTTTCATGCACAGTTTCATTTTGGTTTTATTGTGCCAACTGGGGCTGATGACAATGGCGGTCGAGGTGTGTGTTTAATCCGGAAACTTATTTATGTATGTGCATAAGTATGTATTGTGTGTGTGTGTGTGTGTGTCTTTCCGGTCGTTTGCCAGACGCATTTCTCGCATGTATAAACGGACAGGCGGACGACGAGACTGACACTTTCTTATGACACGACCGCGCACACTTTCACTTTACATAAGCTCTTTGTAGTGCTTATAGTCTGACACCCTCAATCGTCTTTCTATGTGTGTGGGTGTGTGTGTGAGTCAGTTTGTATATGTATTGGTGTGAGTACGTGTGTGTGTGTGTTGACAAACACTTGATAATTCCTTGCATACACGCACTTTGCCTCGTCTGTCTGTATGTTAGTAAGATAAGTAAGTACGACAATATCTGCAGGATAATCTTGCGAGAGAAGAGTGAACGAAGCTCTGTGCAGGACTTTCTGTCTCGACTGCCTGCTTCTGGCTGCCCGCAAGGGTCTCTTGAATTATTTTAAATTGTTTCTGCCATGCATTTTGATCGACTTTTTATGTATTCATATGCGTGTGCACATCTACTGCGTGTATATCTTGGAAATAAAAATAAAAATAAAATAATGGCCCCTTCTTTGCATTTGAAAAAGGGCCATATACTATGATTTAGCGTCTGCGATTCGGGTTTCTATCAGCATTTAATCTGGCAGATGGTTAAGTGACCGATTTAATGGGTTACGGGTCGATTGCTGAATAGCTTCCCATTTGAATTTGATTTTAAAAAAAGAATAAAAATACTCTCTTCTATATAAAAGTTCTAGATGATAAAAGTAATTTATCATCTAACTTTTCATCTTTATCTTTATCATCTATCTTTTGGTTTAAAATAAAGTCTTTAATAATATTGTGGTTTGGTTTTGTCTTTATGTTTCCAGATGAATTTAATAGTTGATTCCCTATTTGGTTTCCGCTCGTTGGGCGTCTGCTTTGTGGCTGATGATGAGCACTTGCTGTGCTAATTTAATTAACGTGCAAATGGCTGAAATTACTTTCTGAAAAGTTCTTCTGTTTATTCTGCCCGGTTGGCAGAAGGCTTCAGGACTTCAGGGCGATAGGGCTAGGCTATAGATCAAAGCTGCTTTCGTGCTGTGTGCAATGTATCTTTCGCTGTGTGTGTGCATGTGATTTGTGCCTGCTCTGTCAGCAGGTGTGCCATGATGTTTGTCTCTCTCTCTCTCACTGTGTGTGTGTGTGTGAACCAGCTTCGGGTTTTTTTAAAGTAGGTCAGTCACTAGTTGTGCGATGCCAATAAAACTTAATGCGTCCGTGTGTGAATGGTATGGTATATGGAATGCCTGTATTTGCGCCCGCTTGTTGATATTTTTTAATATTTATGGAATTTTTAAATGACAGCTAAGAGTAGTTACATACATATTTAACATTTCAGCACAACATACCCAGAATTGAAATTGCCTCGCGAATTAATACCCTAAAAAAATATGAGTAGTTATTGTTACTTAAATCTGCTTGCGGGTTTCTGTCTTCCACTTTCATGCAATTGTATTTACAACAAACTCTGCTATCGATCGAAATGTTTTAATGTTTTCCAATTATTGGTTGGTTCAGATATTCAGATTCTGTTACAGCTGTAAGTAGTATATTATTTACTCTTTTTTCGCGAAATTGTGTAAGCTTGGTGCTCTTGATCTCTTATTTAATCAGAATTGCTGACTAGCCCTTCAATAATTTTGCAATCTTATCTATAGAGAGAAAGATAAGTAATATCATTTTACAGATATAATAAATGAATGAATGCCATTTTATTACTAATTCAGTTGTATTTTGATCGTAATAGAATGCAGACTAGTGAGCATAACGTCAGTATACTTCAGCTGAACGATTATTGTCTGGAAATGATATTAAAGTATTTGAAAATGGAAGATCATCTCAGTTTCGCAGAGACCTGTTGCCACTTTCGTCTTGTGTTCAAACGCTATGCAAGTTATTTTTATATGAATTTCATACTTGTTGCCGATATTTCTGTGTATGAATTTAAAATGCTGTCGGTTGTTTCTGAAAATGTAAAAAATCTCAGTGTAGATGTTGATGATTTAATTCATTCTTTAGCCAAAAACTATACGAACAAAGAAAAATATTATTTTAAACGATTCTGTGGACTTATTGTGGACATGCACAAATTGCAGAGTTTAAGTTTATGGGAATATAATATGAAAGATTATGCCAAAAGAATAATAATCGATGCTAGAAACTTGCCCAACTTAAAGCAGTTACAATTATGGGTTCACAGTGAGTAAGCCAACGCTTGAAAAATAATTGAATCATTATCTATTTATTACTTCGCAGAACTTGGAAACTCGGCACTGCTAAGCTTCAAGCAGCTGGAACTGCTATCATTGAATGTCCAGTTGAGCTCCAGGGATCTGCTCAAATTTTGCAAGTCAAAGAACAATCTGAGAGAACTCCACCTGAGGGAACTAGTGGGAACGTCTAGGCTAAGGGATATCATAACGCATTGTCCACATCTCGAAGAACTCAGTTTCTGTTTGAGGCCGGAGAAAAAAGTACGAAGTTGCACAGGAGATCAAGGTGGATGTCCTTCAAAAATATTTGGCACCTTAGCGGATAAGACTAAGAAACTGAAATCATTAAGTGTTAAGGGCACAATATCGGATCTAAATCAAGCTGAGCAATTGGCGCGTATTAGATCTTTAAAGATACTCACCTGCGATTTCTCAAATCCCGATTGTGTTCGGGTCTTAAGAGAACTCAGTTTACTAGAGGAATTACGCATATCATTAGTTCAATGTACCGATGATATATCTGAGATTTATTTGGAGCTGATCAGGACTTGCACTCGGTTACGGCTGTTACGCATTTCCGATTTCAAAATACACGAAGACTTTGTTATTAAAGTCTCGAAAGTTTTGCAAGAATTTGAGAATAGGCGTCCATTGGAATTGTTTATTTATGGCCATCGTAACTCAACAATTGTCAGAATATCACGAAATATAGATGGAACCCATCTAATATACAGCTGTATGAATGCACAAGAACTAATAAATCTGTTGTAAAGATGTAGAAGAATTACTTTAAGTTCGTTCCAAAGTAATGCTCGATTCACTGACCCAATTCCAAAATTTATAAACACCTTCAGGCAACTCAATTGAAAACAACTTCAAAGTGAAAAGCATCAATAGCAAAACTGAACAGATCTCGCATTGGAAACAGCATTTTCAATTATGCTAAGCTTCGAACTGTTAATTAAATCTGTCAGAAACAATTTGGTAATATGTTCACTTAAGACCCACAAAACAGTTTATAATTAGAAAGTGCTGCAGAAAATAACAATGTGAAGAAACAACTGAAAATTATTTACATGTTAAATGAGCAATATTTTTTTAAACAATTTAAAGCAACGACTTTATGCTACCCTGTGAGACAATTAAAAAAAAGACGAATTATTTATCATCATTTTGTATTGTCTGATTTTTATTATGTTTGCTTTAAATAGTTGTAAGCAAACTAACAACTAATATACCCTGCTGCGTGCACTGCAGGGTATAAACAATTCAAGTGCAAAAAATGCGATTGCGTTTCACAACAAACAGACAAATGGAATGTCCATGCAACAAAATAGCAACTGTCGGAGTCCACCGGAAATACATCAAGTGTGGAAAACTCTGCGAGCATTGAAGATAAAGTGAAGATGAGATGAGATGAGATGTTTGGATGAGCACGGTACCCGGATAGGAGGTGAAGATGGCCAGGAAACGGCCAGGCGACAGTTTCCTCAAGGCAACCATTGTCTGTCTGTCCAACTGAAACGTTGACAACTACGGAAATTATTGTTTCTATTCTTGTTTTCTTCTTTTTCTTTTTGGTTCACTTGCTAGCCAAGATTAAGGCAAGGGGACTTTAAAAAGTCTATAAAGTTCTAAGCATTTTGAGTTCTTTTTTTTTAAATAACATACAACTAAAGTTTGGTTTCTATTCTCTGATATATAAAATTTCTCAAAATCTTCATACTCTTTTATACAAATAAATGTTGAGAATTCCAAATTATCAAAAAGATGGCAATTGTAAGTTGAACGAACAAAAGTAAGATAAATTTATATTCATATCTATTGCGGTTTATAAAAACTTGCTCGAAAAGCACGAGCCAAAGTCGTCACTCTATAAGGAAAGTAACGATAGGATTTGGCCAGGCTTTAATTGACTAGCCGTTGAGAGAAACTGGTCAGCAAATTGTTCATGTTGTGGTTCCTCAAGAAGGCTTTCTTTGGCCTAATTGCATTGTTTGACAAAAACGAAACTGTGTGACCTTTTGACAGCTTAGATTCTTATAGTCTTTACTTATGTGTGCTGCCAAAGGGTTGAAACTTTTCTTAAGCCTTGTTGACTCTCGAACTTAGATGTCAGGCTGCAGATCATTTTGGCCCAAGAACATTCTGAGCTTTTTTTAATTTCTAGCTTTTTGTAAAATTTGTTGAAATTTCTTTGACGTTTTATGCAAAACTTGTTGAAGTGCTTCAATTAAAACTTGAGAACTTGTTGACATTCATCGAACACTGTGAGACACAGGACATTGTTGTTCTGCCAGCAGCTTTTGAAGTACTCAGAGTAAAATATACTATATATAAATACGTACGTATACGACAGCTTTCTTACTTGAACAGCAAGACATTGACTGTTTTACTTGATGTCATTGTTGAGGTCTTGCAGGATGCATTTCTTAGTAAAACTCCCTCTCTTTCTCTCTCTATCTGTCGCTGTCGCTGTCTCTTTCTTGTTGAAGTGGTTCAAAGGATTTGCAGCTGTCGAAAAGTTTGCTGATCGAATTTCACTTGAAGCCAATAACAAAATCAAGCGCAATTTAAAAGCCTGTCAGATTAAATAGATTTCCATTCAAGTGACACTTGATGCTTGCCTTATTTTATGCAATTTTCATATTGGCGCATTAAATGAGCAACGACATTTTCAATAAATTGGTGTGTATACTTGTAGAGACATTGCAAAAACAATAATTTATATTTTAATTTTCAAAAACAATTTGTGGTAGATTAATTAAATTGTTATGACAAATATACATTTTTGTTTATTATACCCTGTGTAAATATCTTACCAAAGTTATGTGGTGCTTACATTATAGGCACAAATTTTAATATTATAGCAAAACTAAAGAATTTCTAAAATAAATACAAATTTAATTCAGCCATAAGAGTTTTTCCTATTAACTTAAGGGTAACTTCTAGTGTCGCTGAATATATTTAAGTTTAAATTTATCTCATATAATTATGATACAGGAAGTATCGATTAGAAATGTTAAGTTGCAGAATGATTTATTTGATTTATCGAATTATGTTATGAAATCGATACTGATATCGATACCTCTGAAGAAAAAGAAGCGAAAGAGAAAAGACGCGCACAGCGCATGTAAAATTAAAAATAAAATAAAAAAAACTTTTTGATTCTCTAAATTGCTGCTACATAAATTGGTCCTTCGAGCCGGATCTTTAACGCGAAAAATACAGTCCACTAAATTCAATAAAGATGTGGCAATTTTCGGAGCAATCAAAACAAAATTTAGAAAATTGGAAGTCGCAAAATCTGCGCGACGTCTATTTCGCAATATTTCGTAATTTCGTCACAGAAAACTTCGTGAAGCGGGGCCTTCGTAAATTTAATGGCTACCCATACAACGAAGAACAAAAACAACAACACGCAGAGGCGATCTCAAGCGAGCTTGGCGCCAATGCGCTGCGTCGTGTATGTACGTTCTTAGATGTTGAAATTCAAGAAGATACAGAAAGTATGCATATGGCGTTCAAAATTGTTGACGCAATTTCATACCCGTATAAAGAAGAATCAACAATGGAACAAAATTATACACAAAAGCAGGAGTTGGATGTTCTACAACAAATAGGAGCATTAGATGAAGAAAACGTATGCCTTCAACGCGAAATTTGTGACAAGGAAACGGCAATGCTTGATTTAAAGCGTCAGCTACAAAACGCATCAAATGACGGTGCTTCAGCGGACCTAATCGAAGAGCAATCCGAAACAGTGCAACAGATGATATCGGAGTTGAGGGTCTTGCACGCACGTGCAGAAGCGTTGGTGAGTAAAAAAGCTATACTGAACACCAATGCTGCACTAAATCGTTCGACATCCCCCCCTCTTTCTATTGCATCGCACAAGTCTTCAAGTTCGAGACGATCATCAAACTCAACAATATTAGACTATATAAGCAACACAAACAAATCTGTTGCAATGGAGCAGAAGCCGGTCTGGTCGGAAATTCGGCAAACACAGGCAACATCAATACCTCCGGATAATCAGCAGCACATCATCGTCAATATGCTTGCCAGACAATCTCTCAACAATAAGCATATGGAATTCGACGGATCCTCGTATTTGGCGTGGCGTCAATTTAAGGCGCAGTTTACATCATCTAGCGTGGAGTGTGGATTTTCTGGAGAGGAGGATGTTTACCGGCTCAACAAAGCTCTGAAAGGTGAAGCAAGGAAGAAAGTAGACATTCTGCTGATGTCTGCAAAAGAGCCATCAAAAATCATAGCAATTCTGGACAATTTCTACGGAGCACCAGAGAACGTTGCTTTTGAACTAATGGCAAAAGCACAAGAAATTAAATTTGTAAAGGAAATAAGCGATTTCAATGAATTTAATTGTGCAGTCCAAAACATCAATTCGGCGCTGGAATTTGTAAAATGCAAATTTATTGATACACAAAAACTTCTTGCAATGCTCATCGAGCGTTTGGATGAGAGCTATCTCCGAGCGTTGGGATTCTTTCTAAATTCCAGAGGGATGAGAGCAGCAGAATGCGAGTTTGATACATTCGCAGAATGGACTCAACAGCAATCAAATTTGTATCAGGATATAAGTTTCTACAAGAAGATAAGCGACGTCAACAACATCAAAGCTCAAGCTACACACCAGCCAAGAGATGACCAAAAGGAAACATCAAAGACAATAAATAGAGAAAAATCCAATTGCTCTGTTTGCGGTGGAGAAAAACACTCTCTTGATAAGTGCAGCAAATTTGTTTCCGTTGATGTAAAAAAGAAATGGGACATTGCAAGCAAGAGCACTGTCTGTTATTGCTGTCTAAAATTCCATAAAGGACAATGTACACAGCGCGTAAAATGCAACATCGATAATTGTGAGAGGTTCCATCATCGCTTGCTACACAAACCAAAAACGACAACAGAACCAACCACCAGAGCTGAGTTCAGTGGATGTATACAAGATAAAGCTCAACAGGTGCTCCTCAAAATGGTGCCTGTGACTGTGCATGGTCCAAATGGAGAAAAGAAAGTACTAGCATTCCTAGATGAAGGAAGTACAACTACCATGTTGGACATGAGCATAGCACGTGAAGTCGGAATATTGGGAAAAGAAGAGCCATTCTGCTTTGGGTGGACTGGTGGACTGTATCGTTATGAGCAAAATGCCCAGACTGCAAATATTCAAATTAGCGGCAACAGCCAAATACATAACTTACAAAATGTTCGCTTGATAAAAGATCTAGACCTTCCGACTCAGCAAATCAATTACCAGGAAATACATGAGCAATATCCGTACACAAAAATGGCAAACTTACACAAGCTGGATAATTCCAAACCTATGCTTCTGATTGGACAACAACATGGAAAACTAATCACATCACAAGCCGTCATCAACACTGAAGCCAATGGCCCAATAATCTCAAAGACAAAACTTGGATGGGTTATGCATGGTCCAGTCAGATCAAAAACAGCAGGATTAAGTTTTGCATGTTGCCATATAACGGATGATCATCTCAAATATATGCTTCAAAGCCAGTTCAGTTTGGAAGGATTTGGTGTCTGCGCGACTAAAGTGGACAAAACTAAATCGGCAGACGAACAAATGGCAATCAATAAAATAGCCTCATCAATAATTAAGGTGGGGGATCATTATCAAACAAATTTACCCTGGAAAGACGACAACATCCAAATGCCAAATAGCAGACCAATGGCTGAACAAAGGCTGAAATGTCTCGAGCGAAAACTATTACGCAATCGTGACATGGCCAACGCATATCAAAAGGAAATTAATAAAATGCTCACAAGTGGATATGCCAAAATACTTAGAGATGAGGAAGTACTCAAATGGCCAAAGCTCTGGTTCTTGCCGCACTTCGCAGTCATCAATCCTAAGAAACCGGGAAAAGTCAGATTAGTCTTCGACGCGGCAGCAGAATGTAACGGCACATCTTTAAATCAAAATTTGCTTACTGGACCTGATTGGCTAACATCGATAATAGGCGTACTTATGAGATTCCGTATGTATCCTGTCGCTTATGCCGCGGACATAAAAGAAATGTTCAACCAGGTGAAAATAGCCAATGACGACACAGCAGCGCAATGCTTCTTATGGAGAAACCTCCAAACAGAGAAGGAGCCCACAATTTATCAAATGCAATCTATGATATTTGGTGCAACATCTTCGCCATTTATAGCACAATTTGTTAAAAATTATAACGCTGAGCTATACAAAACTTCAGAGCCTGAAGCCGTACGGGCAATCATTGAGAACCACTATGTAGACGACTATTTGGAATCTCAACCAACAGTTACAGAAGCAGTTAAAATCATACAAGCCGTAATAAAAATCCATGCAGCAGCACACTTTGAAATAAGAAATTTCATTTCAAATAATTCAGATGTCCTGCAAAGCATTCCAAAGGAGCTACATGGGCCTGTTACAAACATACAGCTGAACAACAAACCAGACATTTCACAAAAAGTTCTTGGAATAATTTGGAACTCAAGACAAGATGTACTGACTTTCTCAACGTCAACAATGCATAGTATAAGCGATAACCTGTTAAGCGGCCAAACATTGCCAACAAAAAGAAAGGTTTTCGCTGCTGTCAACTCCGTTTATGATCCTTTGGGATTGGTGACGCCTACAACAATAAAAGGACGCATATTAATGCGCGACATATGGGAGTCTGGCATCGGATGGGATGACGTCATCAAAGGTGATCCTGTGCTAAAATGGCACGAATGGATAACAGAATTGAAGCTACTAACTGAAGTATCCATACCCAGATGTTACTCTCTCAACTACTCGGCAGCCAATAAGATTGAGTTGCATGTGTTCTGTGACGCCAGCAGCAAGGCATATGCAGCAGCTGCCTATATGCGTGTATGTTATACAAAAACGGACAATGCTCAACACTATGATGTGACACTAATCGCGTCTAGAGCCAGAGTTTCCCCACTTAAACATGTAACGATACCTAAATTGGAGACTTTAGCAGCTGTACTCGGCTGTCGTTTGGCGGAAATGGTCGAACGGGAAATTAAAATACATTTCGACAAGCGATTCTTCTGGACAGATTCCCGAACTACTCTTTCATGGATTAACAGCGATGGACGAATGCAAACTTTTGTGGCTAATCGCATTGGTGAGATCTGCGAAAAATCCAAGAGGTCTGAATGGAACTGGGTACCAACAGATGACAACATCGCCGACATCATTACACGTGACGTAAGCCAAAAGCAAAAACTGGAGCGGTGGATAAAAGGTCCCAAATTTCTGGAGTCCAGTGAGCAAGCCTGGCCTGCACAGGCCAACAAGGCACAAATGGATGTAGTCATGGTTGTCCAGGAACAAGAAGATGCGTTGCAGATTATTGCAGTGAGAGTATCAAAATATATGAAACTCTTGCGCGTAACTGGCTGGATAAAACGATTCGTCGAAAACTTAAAGGCAAAAGTATCTCAAAATCAACAGCAAAATGGAGATCTGCAAGTTGACGAAATAATTTGGGCCAAAGCATACTGGCACAAGGCTGTGCAAAGGATGTGTTTCAACGCTGACCTACAATTCATCAAAACTGGCAAAAGATCTGGAAATCAACGGTTGACAAAATATTGTATGCATATTGATTCGGACGACATTCTTCGCATAGAAAGCCGAATTCAACGGGCAAAAAATATAATGCCAACAAGTCCAATCGTATTGGATGGTGACCATGAATACACAAGGCTTCTGATACGACATCTACACGAGCAAGTTAACCATACAGGTGTACAGGTAGTAGTACATGAGTTCAAGCAAAACTATTGGATGCCGAAGATGAACACACGAATTAAAGCACGCATAAACGAGTGCCTTTGGTGTAGACGTAGAAAGGTAAAACCATTACAACCAAAAATGGGATGGCTACCAAAGGAAAGATTCACTACACTTCAAAAGCCGTTCACATCAGCTGGGGTGGATTACTTTGGACCATTCTATACCAAAGATGGAAGAGGAAGTAGCGGCAGATACAACAAAATACTTCGAAAGCGATACGGAGTATTGTTCACTTGCCTGACAACCAGAGCTGTACATATAGAAGTTGCACATTCGTTAGACACAGACTCGTGCATCATGGCAGTTCGTCGAATGATGGCTCGTAGAGGCGAAATCAAAACACTCTGGTCAGATAATGGAACCAATTTCCGAGGTGCCGCAACACAGCTTGCTGAGGCTCTAGAGGAGCTAAACGAGAAGTCAATGAAGTCTACTCTCGCTGCCAAAGGAATAATCTGGAACTTTATACCAGCAAATTCTCCAAACTTTGGAGGTTGTTGGGAACGACTAATCGGATGCGTCAAAAGAACATTAGAGGCTGTCTTTTCGGTAAATACTAACCCAACGGACGAAACTCTACGTACAGTATTTTGTGAAGCAGAACATTTGGTCAACAGTCGACCATATTTGCTGGAGTCTGATGATCCCGACGATGGAATCGGATTATGCCCAAACGACATAATCATGCAGCAAAGCGTAAGCATCCATGTTCCATGTCATAACTCCGAGTCTTTGGAGAAACGCACTTGGCGAGCAACACAAGTGCTAATCGAGTGCTTCTGGAAACGTTTCCTAAAGGAGTACTTGCCAACATTAGTCAACCGTCCAAAATGGACAAAAGACTGTCAAAATCTGCGTGACGGCGAAATTGTCGTTATAAGAAGTCCTATGCCTAGAGGGGACTGGCCGCTTGGAATTGTACTGAAGACTTTCCCTGGTGAAGACAACGTGGTGCGTGTAGCAGAGGTTAAAACTTCAAACAACGTATTTCGTCGACCAGTCAGCAGCCTTTGCAGATTGCAAATCATCAGCGACAAGAATTATCGCGTTGAGACCGAGACTCAACACTAGAGGGCGGTTTATGTCGCTGAATATATTTAAGTTTAAATTTATCTCATATAATTATGATACAGGAAGTATCGATTAGAAATGTTAAGTTGCAGAATGATTTATTTGATTTATCGAATTATGTTATGAAATCGATACTGATATCGATACCTCTGAAGAAAAAGAAGCGAAAGAGAAAAGACGCGCACAGCGCATGTAAAATTAAAAATAAAATAAAAAAAACTTTTTGATTCTCTAAATTGCTGCTACA